>CM060927.1:88381697-89641697 GCA_030737875.1 Allium sativum | reverse complement strand
GATGTTTAATCCACATATATTTAAGGATCTACCCAAAATTTGAGCTCGTTCCGACATCCGTACAATAATTTATTTGTTGTTTAAATTTAATGGTTTGAATAAATGTCTGAACGGTGAATAATTGAGCTAAGATTTTGAATATGCTAGGAGTGAGCTCAAATTTTGGATAGGTCCTTAAATATATGTGGATTAAACATCTGCAAATTCTCGTTCGATTTGGATCGTCGTAGCTCACGGATCGGCAGGGGTGCTCACAAACAGGGGTGCCCCCGATCGCTCCTCATATATATATATATATATATATATATATATATATATATATATATATATGAGTGTGTATGTGATTAAATATTTATACATACACGAATATATAATTACACGCACGCGCGCGCGCACACATGCACACACACAAACATACACAAATATTAGGCAGCCTTAATCCTATTGGTTCCGTGCTCACATTTTTTATACAGGTATATCAATAACCAAACATTAAGCAAATCCTGGGTTTTAAGCTTATATAATAGGCATTTATTTATACGAATAAAATATGCCTTTTTTGATTCACCTATATCGATGGATATGTTAACACCAAAGTCATCACAATTTTAATTCATCAATATCCTATATAGGTAGATTATTAGATGCATAAAATAAAATAAACAAATAATAATGTCTTACAACCTATATGCAGCACAGTAGTGGTTTTTTTTTCCAAGTATCTAAAGTGGATGGTAGATTGGGGATTCTCCACTGATCATCCACATCGACCACATAGTTGTTCGCTAGAGTTCACCCAGATAATGATGCCAGCAATTGCAGATAGGCTCATGCCATAAAGTAGCTTATCTTGCTATCACGTTTTCCTCACGAACCTGCGTATATATGCAAATCTAATTAATGCATGTTCCATCTGATCATCATCCTACAACAGTTAGCATAACCTTCTCCCCTGCATTTCTACGCACATCAGAGCATGCACACGATTGCAGTTCAACATTCCAGTGCAATTCCATGCATGACAATGCAGGCAGCTCAAATCATAGCAAGTTGATGCATATTTCATTCGCTTTGCAGCTATTATATTACATCAAATCATTTGCTTTGCACCTTCACATTTGCAGTTATTGACCTGTCATCAATACCACCTTCAATCCAACCCACATGAAGTCCATGCAACTCCTTGAAATCCACATATTGGTACTTTACCTGCCAACTTGCACCAGCAAGTATTACGACAACAAATGAGTAGTATATAGCTGTAATGTCCCATCGACGCACTTCACACCCATTGGCTAACTACCCAACCTGTACCAATATCACTATTGGAAAATAAGCTGCGTTTCTACCCTGCCATCTTACGTAATTCCATGAAACATCAGTTACCAGCTATTTCCTTCTTCCTTTAGCAGCTGAATTTATTTTTTCAGCAAATTGGCGTATATTTTCTTCCAATTGTTCTTACATGTTCCATTTCTATATATCATCAAAGTAAAGCCCCTCATATTGTACTGATTACTTCCCGTCAATTATTTATAAGATTGTTTTTTGTTTTTATCTAATAAAATATCCATTGCTCTGCTAATAAGAGAACCGTTCTTTCATCAAAAGAAAATAATTTAGAAAAAATCGATATAAGATTTTAATTAAAGCGATATACTGGCCTTTAATTTATTATTAAGGGTGGTAAACCAATAATTTGATTAACGACCATCAGTTTATTATGCATTTGTTTGAGTTTATTAGTTATCATTCTCAAAAACCTTGTTTGAAATTCTATGAGCATACTGGTATATTTTGACATGAATCGCTCCGGTCAGTACATAGTACATCTAAAAATTACTTTGAAAATAGGTTTATGTTTGTGGCCAACCAATGTCCATGCCAGATTTAAAATTAGAACCATGCCGAAATGTTAAGGTGAAGAGTACCTTATACTACCTTTATCATAACGAGTTTGCAGTGATCAAACATAATCAAGAGGGAAAACTACAGGTTTGAGCACAATGTTTTTACTTTTATTTCTTCATTTTAGAGATATGATATTTACCGGTCTTAGAAGGTCACCATATTTCTTGTCCTCGTTTTCAATTATTATGTACTTATGTTAAGAAATCTGCCTAAGTTGTACAGTGTCGGACTAGAAAAAAGAGTCAGGTTTTCAACTCTTTGTTTCATACATGTAAAATACAACTCAGGGATTATCGACGCCTCCTATGAGTAATAGCTAAACAAATGATTAGAATCTTTTTTGTAAGCTTCTTTCTTGTCTCAACTAACTGTAAATTAAATAATATGTTAGTACCTTAAAAATTAAAAATATGTGAAATTGAAAATGTCTTGCATTTTGAGACATCCAAACATGCTATAGTTGAATCTCTTCTTTTGTGACTTATAAAAGCTGTGTTGATTCTAAAACCATCAGATTTTTTTAGATCCTATTCAAATAATTTAGAATAAGCTAGTGGTATTGACAAAACTATTTGTTAATTTATCATAACTCTGCTATTTTAGTAGCTTTAAGTAACCAGTAGCGAAAATTTATTAAAGTTTTGCACATTAGGCAGTCTGAAGATTTTTGTTTTGCAATTGAAATAGAACACTTAATTTGTCTTCAAGATAACTTCAAAATTTTGTAATAGTGATCAAAATCGTAATTTTCTACATAACTTGGCAATTTATAGTTTGTAGATAGCTTAGTCAAGGATAAATGTTTAAGGTAACTTTGTCGGACCGCTTATTAAAGAAAATAAATGTAAAAATGCAAACATGGTTCATACTAAAATATCCATCTTTCGTGCAAATTACTCCCAAAAAAAAAAAAGAGGCATCCATCCGAGTTATCTGAAAAACCAACCAATGAACATGGGGAAATTTAAACAGAGAAAGCAGAATCTGGAATTGGTAAGGTAGACACTAAAAAGACTATTGTATAAAATGTTATAACATGGAAATCTTAGTTATGGAACCAGTAAATAAATCTAAAAAATCAAATTCCTTTGGGCTTTAGTATAATTTGTTTTATAAAATGTATAAAACTGCTGTATAAAATATTGTAATATGGAACTAATAGTAATCGAACCAATCATCCATTATGAAAAACCGAGTTATCTTCGATTTCTAGTATAAACTGTTGTACATAATATTTAAAATGTTGTGTAAATATAGAACAAATTGAAAAAAAAATAACAAGGTGTGTTGGTTTTTTAATTAAATAAAATGTTGAAGGCATAAAGATCCTTCGTTTTAAGTTTAATCCAACTAAATCATGGAACTCTTGCAACATAACCTGACATATCTGTTTGTATTTCCGTAGAATAACACAGAATTTTCAGAACTTAGTTTTGAAAACTGTGTTATTGTTCCATCCTCAATTATTGCAATAAACTAAAATAAATGGAATCAAATGATCTTATGATTCTTAATATTACAGTGGAAGAATAATGAGTCCAGAAGAACATTATAATTCAGCGGAACTTTGGTCTAGAAATCATGAATGAACGGTTATAGTGAAACTAAAATGTGAGTTATAAGAACGCAAAAGAATGTAATATGAACAGTGATGAAATACGTTTCCTATCGCACAATTACGGACATCATATAATATTTCAATTGAAATAGCCCTTCTCTAGTATTACAGCAGTTAGGAAATACGCACATTTTATTTGATGTTTTCGCAATTAGTTGCATCTGAAAGAAATCGTCCTCTTAAACATCAAAACCTACAAAAACAATTACATGCCAAATTTTGTGATTTTAATTATGCCGACTATAAGAAATATCATTGTCATTTCATTTATAGTATCTCAAATAATTCAGATCTACTAATTATAACTACCAATATCAAAAAAACAATCCAGTCAAAATTAAAGCAATCGATTTTAATGAGTCCATAATACCATTATCCTAAATGTAGAAGAAATAATTAAATTAAATAAATAGAGAAAATCGGCACCATGAAAGAAGGAGACATAATTTCACATTTTGAACTAAGATTGTGTGAATCCTCCAACAAAAAGAAGGGGTGCCTACATCAATATGGCCTCACTTTCGGCTTGAAAATAGGTATAAGATCTTTCCTAGTAGATTGCGGCTGGCTATTTCATAGGGCATCATAGGTAACTATATTACTCAACAAATATTCATATAAAACGTGGAATTGAAAATTTTCTATAAAAAAAAGTCAGACGGTTATGTTGCGATAACAAATGACAATTGCAACTGTCTCCTACTTTGAACGACGAAAAGAAATGGACCTATAACATAACACGTGTCAAAAAATTGGAGTGTGGATTCTTTTTTCCTATGTAAGTTATAGATGGAGCTGGATGAAAATTTGTAATCAACAATACCTTCACATAATAAAACATGAACAATCTAGGTTTAAAAATTATGTTGTATTTATGGGCATCTACGCAAATCTCCACATGGATGAAATTTAAGAACGACTATGCTGTTTAGATAACCACTGGTTAAAAATCTTGAAAATGGAAATGTAGCAAAACTGCATGCGTAGGATGATTGAGCAAAATAATTAAAAAATTATTACATAAATAGTTTCTCCTTACCTCATCAAAAACATCTAGCTTTATCCAGAGGTTTTCAAAGATTTGCATCAAGAAAATGAAATCAAACCGATTCTCATCATCGAAAGATGAAGCTAAAATTATGAGCATGACAACCTGCCAGCTCAGTATTTCATAAATGTTTAGCCAAGACTCCACATGTATCAACGAATGATGAAAGATGCCTGTTGTGAAGAAGAATTAAATTGTCAAAAGATGACAATATGAAATCTAATAAAAAAGGGAAAGCAAGAAATTACAGTATAAATAGAGAAAAAAATGAATAGTTAAATAAGTTTGTACTTAGGAAAAGGAATTCAAAAATAATAGTGCATACATTAAATAAATTGCTTGGAAATTTGTCATAAGCTTTTACAACAGTTTATCTTCAATTAAATTGTAAAATGGTCCTAATTTCATCTTTGTTCTCATCTTCGTTCTGTTTATAATATGATGGATGGTGTATGTCAAGCAGAGGTATGCATGAAATTAAAACTGATGAGTATCTGAAGGTCTTGGGTTTGATCTCTTGACATAATATCCAAGACTAAAGATGTAGCTTTTCAACACTCATCATAATTTTACAGATGTAGAAATACCATGCCTCTATGAAATATATGATGCTCATTTCCTAGCATATTAGAATATGTAACCAAGTCACATAGTGATCGATTCATTATTGTAAAATAAGGTCACATTCTTATTGATTTGGAGGTGCTATTAAAAAAATTACTAATGTTCAAGCCTTCATGCACACAGGACGCACGCAAACACCCAGACAGCTATCGCTTCTTTACAGGTGTTGCGACTTTTTTATAACTAAAAAGAAGACTACCAGTGAAATTACTCATACCATATTTAAATGCATGATAACACACAAGTGATATTATACTCCAAAAATAAATGTTATATATGGCATCTTTATAACCATATCATTCATATTATGTAATATGTGATGTGATATTAGCATTAATGTTTTTGTGCCTAAAATTATGAATTGCTAAAATATTAGTCATCATGATATGTAATAAATTCTAAGAAATCCTAATGGTATTCATTGTTAAGATTTGAGTTTATTTAACTTGCTTAATGTTTTGTGTTAACAGTATATTTTACCATTTGAAGCATGTCACCAATCTTCACATGTTACTCAATATCTATTTCAAAGTCTAACTTTCTTTAACCAGCACTAGTAATAATACCAGTAAAAAAAATAAGGATAAATTTCTTGTTACACATATTGTATGAAGATAAAAATTTCCAAATTATAATTAATATAAGTGCATAATTTAGAAGTAAAAAAATGATTTTATTTATCAGTTTTACAGTTCTTTTATAGTCGGATGATAAACAGTCAATGTTAAATTCTTTTTACTCAAAAAAATATCCTGAAATTAAGTCTAGCCAATGCACGACTTGAAATGAATAAAAATGCATAGAAAGGCCAAACAATAGAGTAAAATTAGGAAATTCCCCAATAAAATGAAGAATAAAAGATGTATTTTTTTACCCTGAACTTCTCCTATGTGAAGTATCTCACCAATCTTCACATTTTACCCAATATCTATTTCAAAGTCATTTAACTTTCTTTGACCAGCATTAGTAATAATATTAGTGAAAAAAATAGTGATAAATTTCTTGTTACACATATAGTATAAAGATAAAAGTTTCCAAATTCTAACTAATATAAGCGCATAATTTAAAAGTAAAAAAACAATTTTATTTATCGATTTTACAGTTTTCAGTTATAGTCGGATGACAAATAGTCAATGTTATATTCTACTTACTCCAAAAAATATCATGAAAATTAAGTCTAGCCAATGCACGACTTGAAATGAATAAAAATGCATAGCAAAAGAGAAATAACGGAGTAAAATTAGGAAATTCCCCAACAAATTAAAGCATAAAAGATGCAAATTTTTACCTTGAAATTCTCCCATGTGAATTATGTCACCAGTCTTCACATGTTACCCAATATCTATTTCAAAGTCATTTAACTTTCTTTGACCAGCATTAGTAATAATATCAGTAAAGAAAAAATAGTGATAAGTTTCTTGTTACACATTGTATGAAGATAAAAAATTCCAAATTCTAACTAATACGAGTGCATAATATAAAAGTAAAAAAACCATTTTATTTATCGATTTTACAGTTTTCTGTTATAGTCGGATGATTAACAATCAATGTTAAGGAAATTCTAACTAATATGAGTGCTTACTCCAGAAAATATCATGAAAATAAGTCCATCTGGTGCACAACTTGAAACGAATAAAAATGCATAGCAAGAGAGAAATAATAGAGTAAAATATGGAAATTTCCGAACAAAATGAAGAACAAAAGATGTATTTTTTTTACCCTGAACTTCATAAACTAACCATGCAAATATTACCTAAACGTAGCTAACAATTACCCAAATTACATATATATATATAAGTAGACTGACAAAGACTGGATTCGTAAATGTATGAAAACTACCTTCGTTTAAGCATGAATCAAACACGAAACTTAGTTATTGTTGCTGCTATTGACGTCCATCTTCAGTCCTAAAATCACATGAATCTGAATCACCGTTGTAAAAACTGTTAACTATTGGATCTTTTTCCATAATATTTGTTATAGTAGGACATCTTTGATGAATGCTGCTACTTTATTTAATTTCTGCGAATGGAATTAGGTAGTTCCATTATGTTAGAAGAAAATCATGGGGGATATAACAGCTTCAAAGTCCAAAACAAATGTGACAAAATACGATATAAGCAAAGTAGTATGTTAGAAGGAAATAAGTGATGATAATGGAAAAAGGAAAGGTAAATTAAGCGGTTGGAAAAGGAGGAGATTAGCATAAAGGTGGGGATTATAAAAGGAAATAGCATGAATCTTCTGCATCTACCCTTTTCCCAATGCATTATTTTTTTACCTCTTGTTGTTTTAGTTTCTATTTACCTGTCTAAGTAATAGATTTTATACCTTTTTGAGCTTATTCAACCAACATTTTTTTGCATATTATAGGTATATAACTATTCAGGTGTATGCAATACATAGTGGATATCAATCAAAGGTAAAGTTTTTTGGTTTCCAAGTAGACCATAATAGGTACGGACCTCCATTGTTGTTTATCAATGATATGAATGCAGAAATGGATTAAATATTCTAGATGTTATGTTACGGAAGTAACGGATATAGCTTATGCAACATTGGTTAATGGCATTGAAATATATCTCAAATATTTTTCATTTACTATATCCAGCATCGCACCTACTCGTATGATTTTCACTTCGTCAAGTCGAGTTTATTTTGTACTACTATAATTCTATATAAATAGAGTAAATATTAACTAATATTGGTAAAATAAACAATGCACAAATTGAACAGTAAAAATAGTCTTATGTATAATAATTCACAGTACAAACAAATCAAGACGTATAATCAAAAAAAGCAGTCTATTGAATTTAAGGATAGCCTTGACAGGAGGTTCCTTTCCATCCATCACAAAGGTATAAGTAAGTAATACTGCATGTATTTAATAAAAAATAATCAGCATTCAGGTAAGAAGCCACACTTAGTTTATTTTGGACTAATAGACATCGGCCTATCCACCTAAACAACCCGTAACAATGACCACATCTGACTTTTGAACAATATTTAAGTTGAATGTTAAAAACAAACACTACGTACCAGAGGAATACCAATAGATCATATAATTATGATGCACTAGACGTCGTGCAGATTAAACCATCGAATCTATATAGAATTCCAGAATTTAGTCACAGATGTACAAAAGTACTAACCTTATAAAACCCTAGCTTCCGAATTTGTCGAATTTATTATTCGAACGATGGCTGCAGACCAGCAGTGCTGACGATGGATGCAGACCATTGGTGAGGTAGGATTAGTCGGTGCGTAGAGAAGGAGGGATATTGTTTTAGGGTTCGTTGATCTGTGGTCATGTAATTGGAAAGATAGGAGTAAATGAGGAAAAGGGGATGTGAGGCAATGAATTAAATTGTGCACATGACGGTTAAGGACGGAAGGTGTAGTTCAAAAAAGGACACGTGCTGACATACAAATTGTTTGGTTTCTACTTTCGAGTATAAGTAATAGATTAAAGAGGAGGGTTCCGCTACACATGATTTTTGCATATAATTTTACGTTTCGGTCCATTTGTTTTAGAAACAATAAATTTTGAATTTTATGTCCAAATGAGAACCTTTATATATGTTTTATAGTTTAACTTGGATTTAATATATATGTTTTATAGTTCGACATGGATTTTTTTTTGGATACAAATTGGATTGAGTTTCTGAGTCTGAATTCCAGAATGGAACTGGATTGTGGTGAACTTTGCATGAGTCTCCCTTTTATCTTAAAATAAGTTCTCTTTTCTTCTTCTGCCAATCATTTTTCAAATAAGTTAGAGACTGTTTCCACTCTACATCAAGAGAAAATGAGTATCTATTTTCCTGTCCTATTGAAAAGCAAAATATTTTACTTTTGACTTCCTTGTTCTTGTATGCTACAATCATGTACAGTTGGCTTGTAGAACTGATATATCAATGACTAATGGGTAAACTTTGCTAAGTGAATAAATTAAGCAATGGGTTACCATGTGCATGCTTGCAAGTGTGTGACACACGAGTAACAGGATATTTAGTGTGGCACTATAATCCTTTTATTAGCAAACACTAAAAACATTCATATCCACAAACATGTTGAACAACTTAATAGTAACAATGCTATAGGACACAAATAGTGGTTAGGAAAATTGCCGAATCTGACTTGATGGCATATATTTAATCATGCAAAAAAATTCAACAAAATTTCTCCCATTTTCACACAAACTGTGCTGGTCACATTATTTTGGGTGCTCAAGCATATCTCAATTAATAAACCTTATTATAAATAAACATTTATATAAGAAGGTCTCATACTCTTATTATTACTAAGTAATTATTTGATGGGAAAGGGATATTCTATCTTGAAGACGCTATTTTTTTATTCAATCAATTAAGTATTTAACCATATTTCATATATAAATTATCTAATTATGCATTTAGTGTTTCTGCAGCAGCAACAATTATAATAATGAAAAAAAACCATTCATAACCTTTGTGGTTTCTTGAATTAAATGCTATGCAGCATCCTTATATATTGTTAACACTAACCATTATGTTATTTTCTCTTTGGTGGCTTATCACTACATAGTTTTGTATGATTGCAGTTACCATATGTTCAGTAATGAGAATGTTACCATAGGGGATTAGGTGCTTGCTATGCAGGTCGATCATAAAAACAATAAAGAGCTTTGTTCATCTGATTGCACATCCTCCTCAATTGATGTTTGGGATATTCCTAGATGCTCAGGTCAGTATATTTTCTCTCTTTTCCATGTAAATTTTAGTTACTTTATATCTTTTAGGATTTTCATATTATCCCTTTTAAGTGAAATATTAGACTTTCCATGTTTCTAGTTCGATTAGACTAGACCTATATATCTCTTAACTGTATGCCAAGATTTAGCAAATCCAAACCCATTAAAATTTGGTCAGGGGTATCAAATGTTGTGCATGTCATATATTTTCTTACTGTTATCGATTGATATTTATATTGGATCCTAGTAGATGTTGCCACGAGCTCCTTTATTTAAACGGCAGTTAATAACTAGAAAGAAGAAAATGGAAGTTAATTATAAACCAAGTCATGCTGCTAATAGAAAAAACATGAACCTTTCGATTGCAAAGATACTGTTTCACTACAAGAAAAACCAGCATTTAGTAGCATAATATACTAGCGTTCAATCTCATGTGCTACGTTTATTTATTGGATCAAAAAAATGAAACGCTACTTATAATAAATCATTTGGTGGGACATGAAATTCTAGGTGGCTAGGTTTATTTTGGCTAAACGGTTTCATCTTCTTTCTTAATTATTGTTCTAAGAATTAGCAAGTATGAAGAAGTTATCGCAGTCTGAACAAAAAAAATAGCGGCTTCACCACTAGGGAGAGTGCAAATATGGGATGTTACAACCTGTTATTTTCTAAGTACAATTGTCAGTCTCCATGGAGAAGTGCATTGGACGTTCGCCCGATGAACTATCGAAGGCTTACATGTTGTCCGTAATTTAGGTGGGAGTTTATCGGTCGAAATCCCGAATGATTTTGAGTTAGTATGAAGAAATTATCACAGTCTGAACAAAAAAATAGCGGTTTCGCCACTAAGGAGAGTACAAATATGAGGATATGACAACTTGTAATTTTCTAAGTACAAATGTCAGTCGTCATGTAAAACTAAAATGCGTGTTTATAATTTATAATTTCAAATTTTATGTTTTTTTATAAATGGGTTACCCATTTATGACCCTTTTAAAAATGGGTCAACCCAACCCATTACCCATTTAATAAAATTCAAAAATGGGTTAACCCAACCTAATTTATGGATAAAGTAAATGGGTTGGGTCATATTTTGACACCCCTACTCAGAATTGAATAACCTAACCACTTTAGTTTTATAATATAATTATGACTTAAAAATCTTCAATTTATTAAGATCTTGTGAGTATTGTCTCTGTTTTCAATTTAAATCATTTGGCAGTTTTATTCGCTAATGTAATTACCTATTATTTTGAGCTAAATAGATTTTTGATTTTATTGAATTTCATGGTTAATAGGGTAGATGATTTTGTTTATTATCATTTAGAGTGCTCAACTTAATATGGAAAATGATTGTATTCCATGATTTAAGAAAATGATTTAGTGATTCTTGACTTGCTTGAATGTTGTGTTAGATTGCCTTCTCCACATTAAACTTATACATTTTTCTTAAATGAGAGGCATTAACAACAGTTGCAAAGCGAACAGACCCGTGACATAGAGAATGAAAGTTACTTGAGATTGAATGGAAAATGCACGGGTATTGATCTAACATTGAGTGAGTAATATGATTTAAAGTAGGTTAATTAGGCTTTGGTCATAACTGATATGACAACCATTATTGGCATGTTTATATTGTGAAATATTATTTCTCTTTGGGATTCTAAATTTTTTTGGTGGAAATTCAAATGATACTTTGATCTATTAATTTATTCCATTTTATTCTTATAATCTTGATGCTATTATAAGGGCCTCTATCAAATTTGCATGTTCTTCTGTTTATGTTATCTCTAAAATGCAATATATGATGCTTTGTTGGTTATAATAATTTAGTAGAAATCTCATAGACTGAATGATTACATTCTTTTATTTGCTGGAAGCTGTCAGTAGCTCAAATTCAACCATTTAAATATGAACAACCATTTAATACAACTCGCTAATATGTTATGTATTAATGAATTATTGTTGTGGGTTCAACATGACACACACACACATATCTTTAATCATTGCATGTAGGTAATTACAGTATTAAAAAGGAATTTTGTATTATAACCGAATAAATTTGATTAATAATTATTTCAGAGGATGCATGATTGGGGAGATTTCTATGTAACATAAAATCAGATGGCATGTTCAATGGTTTAAATTGGGTGTTTGAGTTGTCCATTGAATACCATATTCTTTTAATTCAGTACTTTAAACTATTATTAACAAATTCTATATAAATTTGAATAATAACTAAATATTTCATTTTTGATGGTTTTATGGTCTGTGTCTTGATTAACCATGTTCTCATATCTTCAATACGCTAACTCCCTTTAAACTAATTTAGAGATGTGAAGAGTGATTAACCATATTCTCATATCTTTCTTGATCAGAATTCAGTGTTCCAGCTGCAGAATTAGTTAACCATACATTTACAATATACTAAATATAAGGTACATAAAGGTCGAAGGAGCTGCTTAGCATCATATTTTATAAGATAAGTGATACTGATAATTTTGTTGTATTATGACTTGATCAGCTGCAGCATCCCTAATTTGTTCCTTCATTGTAAAGCTTGCTGATTGTAGGGCATTCATGATCTGAGAAGGCAACTTGATTGAGCCATGTTGACCATGGATCAGAGCCATTAGGTTGCGCCATTTTATACTACATCTTCCTAGTTAACTAGTTATCCGATTCCTGTGCTTATACCTTTAGTTTGTGTTTGCCTTGTTTCTTTAATTTCTTTATGATTTGATCTGTGTTGAACATAAAGAAGTTGGGAGATTTCGAGCTCGACGTTTGAGTATTACACCAATAATTCTTATAGTTTGCATTTGAAACGAACAAAATCCGATCCCAACGTACAATTGAAGACCCGTCAGGTTAGTCTAAAACAGAGTTATAAAGGTAATGAATTGAGAAGTTTGACTGCTCCCTTGTTCCTGACCTCCACATGATTCCACAAGCCTTAACGGAAAGTAATAAAGGTCATAAGGCTTGTATTTGATATGTCATATCTGTTTATGTACAACTAGAACGTGTAAGTTCAAATTTTGATGTAGCACATGCAGTTTGCTATAACTTATGCTGGTATATTATGAAAAAATAAATAGTAATACATACTTACTTACATATTCATCTAAAAATACATATACATACGTAAATATTTAATATATACATACACAAACATATGCATGCATACATACATATGTGTATGTATATAAAAGTAACGGCTATAATTTAAATATGCATATTTATATCGAGCAAACATGATAACTAAGAATGCAGAATGGAAAACCGTGGAAAAAAAACAGTAGTTTAATACCAATAATAAACATTGTAAGGCAACCCCAGACCTAGCACTTCCATAAATATGTTATGAATCAAGCCGAGGAAGGTGCATATAGCAAAGCATCTCTTGTCCGCTAAAGTTCCAGCGATGGGCATGCCATATTGAGTGAATAGGAAGTCGAGCTTCCACTTAGGCATCTTCCTGTAATCTTGTTTTGTTTACCTTGTATAATTCAGTGGCAGCTCAAAACTAGCGTTGCTTCCACATCTACTTTGCGGCCCATTTCAATTAGCTTTGGTGTTAAAGAGTGCTAAAAAGGTTTAGGTTAAAGCGTTGCAAACGGATAAAGGCAGGGAGTATCGAAGAAGGACTGAATTAACGTAGTCGAGTTTGAAGGAGGCAAAGGTTTGGTGAGTTTGCATATGGAGGAGGAGATGGTTTGCAGTATAGTTTTTTGTGAGTTCAAGTTAGTGGTCAAGTGGAACAGAGGCATGTGGGTACCACTATTATGACTTGTGTGGTTCTGTAGTTCAAGTTGTTAGAGGAGGTTGCTTGAAATTTTGGTAGTGGATGGTGGTAAGGAGTTGTGGTTAGTTGTGTAGTTTGGTTTACGTGTAGGTGATTAAGTTTAAGTTGATGATGGTGATGCAAGTTGTTGTTGCAGTGTCGATAAAAGTTATTGGTTGATGACGGAGTAGCTACATTTAGTTGAATGCATGTGTATGAGAACTGAAGGTGGTGGTTAAGGATTATTAGGGTAAGATGTCGTCAACTAGATTTGTACATCCTACTACTTTCAACAAAAAATTTCATCAGTAAAAGGTTTTGTGATACCCCACGTCCGTTGATGTCACTCACTAAGGGAATGCATTAAGTTTAGTGAAGCATTATAGGTAAACAGAAACAGAAATAACAAAAGACAGATATATAAATCAACTGCGGAAGTAATAGCTTAATAGAAAAGTACAGTGGTCCAAACACAGTTATATAACAAGTCTAAAATACCAAAAACTTATCATCAACATAAAACTTCTGCCTTGTACTTAAATCATCAGAGTACAATAAAATAAAATAACATAATCCCCAAAAGTATAGCCATAGCAGAGAAGACATGGAATAAAGCAGTACATCAAGCAACTCCAAGCAGAAAGGAAGAGAAATCCAGGTCAAGCTCGAGTATTTCCACCCTGAGAACCTGGGGAGGGGGGAATGAAAAGAGGCAAAACAAAAAGGGTCATATATAAACTCTGGCGAGTCCAGTGACTTTTAGCATATAAATAAGTAAAAGTATCATGATAGGCATATAAACTAGATGAAAGAGATAACAGTATCGTGAGATAGGCATGCACAAGATAAAGTTAACATGATAAGATATATCGCTTCTCAATACTCTGCATCACTACTAGTATAACTGAACAAGATGATCCTTACTTACACAGATGGTAGATTTATGTGTACTTCTAGTGGTGGGTCTTGCCCCCCCCCCCCAATAAGAGTAATCCGGCCCCCACCAAAAAGTGTTGACAAGAATTATGGTTGTTCCATAAACCTAGATGTACCCTATCCACTACCCCAATCGATCGACTCCCTACATCGCAGATACCCTGTGATGGCCCCACAGTAGGATGTATCACTTCCTACTGTAGCAACCTGTTTATGGCAAGACGCACAACCATATCTACTGATGCTACAATGTCTTATTCTTCCTCACATAATCCGGAACCATGCACGCATGTGACCCCGTAGGAACCTGCGTTGTCAACACCCTCATGTGCCATGTCCCCGACCTAGCCCGTGTGCCTTGTTGATACCAAAAATTGGTTACATATTGATAAGGGTCGCCATAAATGATACAAGCCACCCTCCTAGGCTTGCATCCCCATTACTAGAATTTCAACAAATAGGTTAAGTTATGCCGGGTCTATAACCCACCCCCATTGGTTTATTAAAATTTATTTAACCCTCCAACTTATTCAAACAAGTTTACTTAACCCTACTCAATTTAACAGGTTCATGTAACCTCTACAGATTTAATTAGGTTAAGTATTCCAAGTTAACAAATTATTATCGTTTCCGGTTAACGCACAAGACCTCCCACATTATATTCACCACTTGTGGATGCTGGATATGCCGGGCAGTTCCGGGCAGACTTCTACCACAAGTGTAATCTAACATCGTGTCTTAGTACCGTTTCGTATATATGCACTAGGCCTCTCACATTAGATTTAACACTTGTGGATGTTGGATATGCCGGGTGGTTCCGGGCAACCTTCTACCACAAGTGCAATCTAATCTCGTGCCTAGGCGTGGTTCAGTTTTAGGCATATCATCCTTATTCAATCATCCATGGTCATATCAGATTACACCCCCAAATCAAGGTCTTAAATCATAATATATGTTATGCCCCAAAAATCCCAATACAAATTATGCCCCAAATCTAACGTTTCCCATCATTCCCAATTTCGTGTGTTTGTGTATTTCAGTAATAGGCCTACGCTCGAAGGTAGCCTATCTATAAAAATAAAAAGGTAAGGAGGAAGGGAAGAGAACAAGAATAGGCATAATAATAAAACAAACATATGATGATAAAACTAATCATAATCACAAGATAGGCATATATCAATAGAATTGGGCATATGATAATTATGAATCTGATAGACAAGTGACAATAGATCTAATTGATTCAAGTTACAACAGGCATAGGCCCAATTTATAAACATGTCAGGATTACTTATTAGTTATTTAAATCTAAAAATAATATGAACTCACGGAGACTGGATCTGGGAACAGAGAAGAAATTGATGTTGTTGTAGCACAGATCTTTGAATATGTCTAACTTAAGTTGTTGAAGAAGAATAGGCTATTTTAATATGAGTTGAAGCAACGTCTCGACGTCACCATTGTTGTAGGTGAGAAAAAAATAGGATTAGGGTCCTTTATATAGCCGTCAACACACGAATCAAGACACACATGCTGTCCAGAAACACGGGGGTGTCGACATAGGGGTTGACGCTCCTATGGTGAGGTCAACATAGGTGTCGACACTTACGGGTAGGGTCGGCCCCTAACGGGCTGATTTCCCTCCCACTTTCCACAGCGCTTAATTTTGAATTATTTTGAATTCTGGTTTGACTTTATTCACATTTTCTTATGCATATACAAACTTCTAACTTTAATAAATTGTAACAACCCACATTTTACGTATCGGAAGATCGTAAAATATTTTTATTTTATTCTCTGAGGGTTGGATCATTTCGTCTTTTAATATGTTGCTTATGGGGATGTGAGACATGTCCATAATTTTTACCGATTTTGTTTGTGACCATTTTGCCCATGTCAGTATTGTACAGGGCATAACTTTTGACTCAGGTCGAATTAGAGGACGAACCCTGTGCCATTGGAATGAAATTGATGGTTGCCTTTCCGTAGAGTGGTTACATTAAGGATCTGGCTCAGCGGTTTGGGAGAAATCGTTGTTTTAAGGTTTTTCAATTGGTTGTTCAGGTTTGGAGAGCCTACTTGGCTGATTTGGGGAGGCCCATTAGTGGGATGGTGGACTTTATAAATAGAGGGTGAGGGGTATGGAGAATAGGTTACTTCTCCCATTCTCTCATTTGGAGGCCTTGTACTCCTTCTTCCTCTAGAATACTTTTCCACCATTAGAGATCCAAATCCAAGGAGGGAAATCGAAGATCTACACCATTCGAGGCTAGATCTACATCGTTCTAAGGGTAAATTCATCGGATCAAGGAGGTTGGTTCGGAGTATTCGCTGTTCGGATTCATAATTCTACCATTTTAGATTGATTCGGCTAATCGGTGAGTGATTTACATCTCTCACATGAATGCAATGAAGTATATGAGTGTTTGTGCATGTTTCTCATCAAATTGGGATGTTTTACCATAGATTTACACCATTACAAGTTCATTTTCATATGCATCACCCTATGATCTAACCTAACATGTTTCACTCGTTAATTTCATGTCATTTTACATGTTTATGTTAGTTAGATCTCTCATTTTGATCATATGTTCATTTTAATGGTTTTTGGTGAGATTTACATCATTTTTATGGTAATTGTCATATTCATGTGGTTAGCAGTGTTACGATATGTTTATGATTGTGGTTTATGATTTTAGTTGAGTTGGTTTCGTAAGATTCGTCGTTTGGCGAAGTTTTGACCGAAATCAGAGTTGAATTGCAAAATGCAGAAATTGAATTGGCCATAGGTTGAATCGACCATGGATTGAATCCGCCATAAGTTGAATCGGCCATGGATTGAATCGGCCATAGGTTGAATCGGCCAGAAGTTGTATTGAAACGAGGTTGGATCGGGCAGGAGTGGATCGGATCTGGTGGTAGAGTCAAATCTGGATCTGGTGGTAGGGTCAAATCTGGATCTGGTGGTAGGGTCAAATCTGGATCTGGTGGTAGAGTCAAATCGGGATCTGGTGGTAGAGTCAAATCGGGATCAGGTGGTAGAGTCAAATCTGGATCAGGTGGGAGAGTCAAATCTGGATCTGGTGGTAGAGTAAAATCTGGATCTGGTGGTAGAGTCGAATCTAGATCTGGTGGTAGAGTCAAATCTGGATCTGGTGGTAGAATCAAATCTGGATCTGGAGGTAGAGTCAAATTAGCTCGGTGATGGTGTGACTTCGAAGTAAATTCGAGTAGGAAGGATTGAAGTATTAGATGTGTTCGTTGATCAAGGTGGAACAACGAACGAGGTGGAAACTCAAAGGTTCTGAGTTGGTGGATAATGGTTGCTCAAGAAGGTAGCTTAAGCAGTAAATAGCCGTCAAGGTTGGACGACTAGAGATATTGAAGGCCGATAGATTATCGTTGTCGTAAGTTCTAGTAGGCTCGAAGCAGGGGTACGTATAGTACCTTGGGTATCGTTGAAAAGGCCTAGTTGTCAAGGTTGGACATTGTCAAGGTTGGACAAATAGAGTTTATGCTAGAACTGGGGTTATCATTAGCCCTTGACATATGGCAAGGTTGGCTGTCATACAATTAACGGTGGTTTCAAAGCAGGATTGGCGGTGATAGTCAGACTCAGTGATGGATGATTTTTTGTTCTGCTTGTACTATCTCACATGGATTATCCAAAGTCGAGGGAGATGTTCTTTGAGTGCTTAACTGATATTGGTTTAGGCCTCTGGGAAGAGCGCTTGGGGAATGTCAAACTCGATTAGGGTTGTCTGTATGTGACTTTAATCTGGATGTTATGAGTGCTTTCCATGATTGAATGTGTGCTCTGGTTTCCATGTATGAATTGTTATTCCTTTGGTTGAACGGATTGTAAAGGCTATCACTGTCCGATGTGGGGAAGATAAGGTTGAGGTCTTCTCTGGTGTTATGGGTAGATTAGTATGTTTATCTATCCTCTCCCATACACTTTATTGTTGAAGTTTGTTAGCTGTTTTATCGCTCATTAAGACTGTTGTCTGACTCAAGGTTTTATGTATCCTCTTATTACCTTGGGTTGTTCATCCGATTGTGGATGGGCAGACTAAGTAACAGGTGACGGGTAATGCTTTAGTGAGGACAACGATGCTGATCGATGGCGAGCAGGGGGCTCACGTACCAGTTCTACTACTAGTTGATAATTGGATTTCCGCTGTTTACTTTTCTGAGTGATGTAGTGAGGCAACTTTGTATAAACACTATTTCCAAGTTTGTGGATCTTACTTTCTAGTTGTATGGAAGTCCAGTGTTTTTGCTTCACTATTATTACATGTTGTATTTGTTCTATTATATTTTATCCTTTCGTTGTGAGTTTTATGACAGGTTCCGCTTGTGTTTTCCTACTCTGATGATCATCCATGACAGCCTTGCACATCTTTCAGCGCATTATTTCTCTTGTATAGTGGGGGGGTTATGGGCGGTCATCACATTTGGTATCAGAGCTCCGATCAACGATTGTGGCCGAAGTTCGAAGACGTAATTACATATGAGAGACTTACTTGTAGATTTCAGTCGGATGTTTACTCTATATATAAGCATATATAGAAGTAGCGGTTGTTTTCCTTTAGCAGTTTATCTTGTTAGTGGACTAATCATTCTATTTTAGATTTAGAATGAGTCGTCAAACCTCTAGGAGTGAGCCTGAGATGGGAAGAGGAGGAGATGGAAGAAGCCGATTGGAAGCATTAGTTGTTGCACCGGAATATCTAGTTATGTTTGGGCGGCCATGATGGCACTAGCCATGTTAAGGAAGCCCGTTCCAGAAGCGTGAGTAGAGCGTGGTGTTCCTGTGCAAGTACCCAAAAGGGATTCTGTTAAGCGACAGAGGGAATATTTACCTACAGATGAAGAAACCTTTATTGGCCCAAGTGCTAATAAGAAAAAAAGCAAGAAGAAGAGATTTAAGAGGAATGTCACTTGCTTTAATTGTCAATTGGAGGGTCATTATTCCAAC
Organism: Allium sativum; assembly: GCA_030737875.1. Lineage (NCBI taxonomy): Eukaryota > Viridiplantae > Streptophyta > Magnoliopsida > Asparagales > Amaryllidaceae > Allium > Allium sativum. The sequence continues at coordinate 89,622,063 of CM060927.1, read as the reverse complement.
GATTGTGAGAAGCCGAAAACCGAAAGGAAGTGCTTTGAATGCGGCAAGCCTGGACATAAGAAGAAAGATTGTCCGGACCTTCCAAAGAATAGGCAACCGAAGGAAGCATGTGTTGTGGAAGCTATTCCAATTTCCTATTGTATTCCTGAAAAGAACTAGGAGAAGTTGTTGTCTGGATATGCTTCCAACCAGTGAAGTTGTTTGAGTTCTATTTGGTACTGGAGAATCGTCATCTTTTACCTATAATAAGATTATATGTTGAATAGGTTCGGAACTTGAAGTTGCATTAGACCTTTAGTTGTAATTAATCTAGTATGGTTTCATCTTCTTTATGCAAGCTTTGTGGATCTAGTAATGTTGATCATGAATGCTCATTTATGAGTGGTTGCTTAGTTGTAACTTTCGCTGGATTTGAAATCATGTTGGGCATGGATTGGCTCAAGAGATGTGCGGCAAAAGTAAGTTGCGAAAAGCTAGAGATGACAGTCAGGGATGTAGAAGGGCGGAAGGTTTTGATTCGGGGTAACCCGAAGACGGTGTTCTTATAAATTGTTATATTGGTTGTGATTCCACAAGAAGACTTGTCATCTGCACTAATCGCTAAGGAGTATAAAGATGTCATTGACGAGGTCAAAGGGTTACCGCCGCATCGTGAGATCAAGTTTAGGATCAATTTGCTCGAAGGTGCTAGACCAATCGTTATGCCTCTTAGGCGGGTGGCACCTAAGGAACAGTGAGAGTTAGAGGTGCAAGTTCGTGACCTTTTGGGAAAAGGATTTATTTGGAGGAGTATATCCGAATGGGGTGCACCGGTCGTGTTTGCAACCAAGGCAGATGGCTCGTTAAGATTATGTGTGGACTATCATGAACTGAACAAGGTGATGAAAAAGAATAAGTATCCGTTGCCAAGGATAGATGACTTGTTCGATCAACTTCACGAGGCCAAAATATTTTCTCAAATGGATTTGGCAATGGGATTTCACCAGTTGAGGGTAGCTAAGGATAGTGTACCAAAGACTGCTTTTGGGACACCATCTGGTTTCTTCGAATGGTTGGTGATGCCATACGGGTTGACTAATGCGCTAGCATATTTCGTGGATCTTATGAATAGGGTGTTCAGAGATCAGTTGAACAAGTTCGTGCTTGTGTTCGGGGATGATATTCTGGTTTACTCCAGGAATGAGGAAGAGCATAAAACGCACTTGAGAGTTGTGTTAGAGATCTTGCGAAAGCATCAGCTGAGAACTAAGTTTTCCAAGTGTCACTTCTGGAAGAGTGAAGTGAGGTTCTTAGGTCATGTTGTTTCTGGAAATGGAATAGCGGTTGACCCCGCTAAAGTAGCAGCAATCCAGGACTAGGATGGACCTAAGAATGCGACAGGTATTTGGAGTTTCCTTGGGTTGGCAGGATATTAACGACGATTTATCAAGGATTTCTCCAAGATAGCTGCAACGTCGACAGGATTAACGAAAAAGAACCAAGTGTTCACGTGGGATGCAAAGTGTGAATACGCATTCGAAATCCTGGAGGAGAGATTGACAAGTGCTCCTGTGTTGACCATTCCAAGTGGGAATGAAGAGATGGTGGTATAGGCTGATGCATGTGGTACTGGACAGGGAGCGGTACTAATGCAAAAGGATAAGGTTGTGGCCTATGCGAGTCGACAGCTGAAGCTGCATGAGAGGAATTACCCAACTCATGATTTGGAGTTGGCGGTGATTGTGTTTGCTCTAAAGATATGGAGACATTACCTGTTGGGAGTTCGATTCGAGTTGTTTACGGATCATAAGTCGTTGAAGTATATTTTCTCCCAAAAGGATTTGAATCTTCGGCATCAAAGATGGTTAGAGTTTCTGACGTCATTTGATTCTGGTATAGCCTATACTCCTGACAAAGGCAACACAATTGCAGATGCATTGAGTCGAAGACACGCAAGTTTGGGAGCGATATTCTCGGAATGGAAGAGGCTCGAGTATTTGGCAAGGTTCGATTTCAGGCCAAGGTGTGAGTTGAAACCTGAAATGTTGGCAAGCTTGTTGATAAGACCTACCCTTATCGAAAGGATTGGCGAGAGCCAAAAGCGAGATGTGAAGCTTGTCGAGTTTACCCAGAAGCTAGAACCAGAAGATAAAGAGTTCGAAGTCGATCAAGAAGGTTGGCTTCGAAAGCAAGGGTGATTGGTTGTTCCTGATATTGACGGATTGAGAGATGAGGTTCTGAGAGAATTACATCACTCGAAGTTGACGATTCATCCCGGTGGTAATAAAATGTATCAAAATATGAAGTGAGTCTACTACAGGGAAGGGATGAAGCGAGATATTGGAAAGTTCATTTCCAAGTGCATGAATTGTCAATTGGTGAAAGCTGAACATAAAAAGTCGAGTGGGTTGCTGCAGCCATTAGAAGTTCCTACGTGGAAGTGGGAGCAAGTATCGATGGATATTATCGAGGGACTACCTAGAATCAAGCTAGGAAATGAGTCGGTTCAAAAGTTGAGGTGATGAAGAGGTGATCGGATCGGCCAAGTTGAACGATTTTTCAACAGCGCTTCTAAACGCTGTGGTGGGTGGCTTAAGTGCTATGGGTTGTTGGACCGTTTCCGATAGATGAGCAAATCGGAAAGTTCGCGTATAGAGTGATTTACACGAGGGATGTAGAGTGTGCACAATGTTTTGTGAGTCACTTTTGCGAAAATATTCGCATGATCCAGATGTGGTAGTACCTCCGAAGTAGTGCGTCGACCTTATAGTTGAGACCATAGTGGCGAAACCTCGTAAGCCGCTTCATGTTGTGGAGAATGACACGAAACAGCTTAGGGAAAAGACGATTAGTTTAGTTAAGGTACAATGGAGTGGGGATGGCGACGATGTTACGAGGAAGACGGGGAAGAGTATAAAGACGACCCATCCAAAAATCTTCACCCGTATGACCCATTGATATCGCGCAATCATTATTACTTGTTGATTTTGTTGTTATCTTTGTTGTTGTTTGATAGAATTCCGCGTGCTAGGATAAGGCAATGGATGCATGGCTTGATGGTTGCTAGTTTGGATGATAAAATTAGCTTCTCATGGATGATAGGCATGCAGAATTGTTGTGATTACTTGTGTTTGTTTGGAATTTCGAGGGCGAAATTCTTAAGGGGGGAGAATGTAACAGCTCGCATTTTACGTATCGAAAGATCGTAAAATATTTTTATTTTATTCTTTGAGGGTTGGATCATTCTCATCTTTTAATATGTTGCTTATGGGGATGTGAGACATGTCCATAATTTTTACCGATTTTGTTTGTGACCATTTTGCCCCTATCAGTCTTTTACAGGACATAACTTTTGACTCAGGTCGAATCAGAGGACGAACCCTGTGCAATAGGAATGAAATTGATGGTTGTCTTTCCGTAGAGTGGTTACATTAAGGATTTGGCTCAACGGTTTGGGAGAAATCGCTATTTTAAGGTTTTTCAGTTGGTTGTTCAGGTTTGGAGAGCCTAATTGGCTGAATTGGGGAGGCCCATTAGTGGGATGGTGGACTCTATAAATAGAGGGTGAGGGGTTTGGAGAATATGTTACTTCTCCCATTCTCTCATTTGGAGGCCTTGTACTCCTTCTTCCTCTAGAATACATTTCCACAATCAGAGATCAAAATCCAAGGAGGGAAATCGAAGATCTACACCATTCGAGGCTAGATCTACATCGTTCCAAGGGAAAATTCATCGAATCAAGGAGCTTGGTTCGAAGTATTAGCTGTTCGGATTTATAATTCTACCATTTTAGATTGATTTGGCAAATCGGTGAGTGATTTACATCTCTCACATGAATGCAATGAAGTATATGAGTGTTTGTGCATGTTTCTCATCAAATTGGGATGTTTTACCATATATTTACACCATTACAAGTTCATTTTCATATGCATCACCCTATGATCTAACCTAACATGTTTCACTCATTAATTTTATGTCATTTTACATGTTTATGTTAGTTAGATCTCTCATTTTGATCATATGTTCATTTTAATGATTTTTGGTGAGATTTACATCATTTTTGTGGTAATCGTCATATTCATGTGGTTATTAATGTTACGATATGTTTATGATTGTGGTTGATGATTTTAGTTGAGTTGGTTTCGTCAGATTTGTCGTTTGGCGAAGTTTTGATCGAAATCGGAGTTGAATTGCAAAATGCAGAAATTGAATCGGCCATATGTTGAATCGGCCATGGATTGAATCGGCCATAGGTTGAATCGACCATGGATTGAATCGGCCATAGGTTGAATCGGCCAGAAGTTGTATTGAAACGAGGTTGGATCGGGCAGGAGTGGATCGGATCTGGTGATAGAGTCAAATCTGGATCTGGTGGTAGAGTCAAATCTGGATCTGGTGGTAGAGTCAAATCTGGATCTGGTGGTAGAGTCAAATCTGGATCTGGTGGTAGAGTGAAATCTGGATCTGGAGGCAGAGTCAGATTAGCTCGGTGATGGTGTGACTTCGAAGTAAATTCAAGTAGGAAGGATTGAAGTGTTGGATGTGTTCGTTGATCAAGGTGGAACAACGAACGAGGTGGCAATTCAAAAGTTGTGAGTTGGTGGATAATGGTTGCTCGAGAAGGTATCTTGAGCAGTAAATAGCCGTCAAGGTTGGACGACTAGAGATATTGAAGGCCGAGAGATTATCGTTGTCGTAAGTTCTAGCAGGCTCGAAGAAGGGGTACGTAGAATACCTTGGGTATCGTTGAAAAGGCCTAGTTGTCAAGGTTGGACATTGTCAAGGTTGAACAAATAGAGTTTATGCTAGAACTAGGGTTACCATTAGTGTAACACCCCACCTCCGCCAGGGTCACTCGCAAAGGAATGCACTAGCTTTGGAGGGGCATTATTGGTAAACATGCATAATGATCTAGCAAGGCAGGACATGACATATATATATGTAAATAAACAGAGTAAGTAAATAAAACAGCGGAAGATTTATAAACCATTTCAAAACACAAGTCTGGTACATCAAATGTCACTTTCCCAAATCTACAAGTCTAGATAAATACATCATCTGATAAACTGAAAATACATAAGTACTATCCCCAAATAAGAGTGATAAACCATAGCGGCTCAAGTCCAAAGCATACTTGAGCTATCCAAGGAAGCAGCTAAAATCCAAGCTAGGCTCCAGTATTCCCTCCCTGAGAACCTGGGGGGGGAAACGGAAGAAAAGAGGCGAAACAAAACGGGTCAGTCAAAAAGACTGAGTAAGCCCTGCTACGATCAGTCTATAAACTAATAAAGTTAACATCATGATGGAAACTGAGATGATCATAGATAACAACATACTGGCATGATAAATCAACTACAAGACAGATAGAGGTGTCATCGCATAAAACAAGGTTAAGTTTTTGCACCACGGTGTACTAGCAAACCAACATAACAGGAATTGATCCTTTGGCCCAAGCTTTGGCCCAATAACATGAAGTGACCTTAGTATAAGGTCCAGCCCCCGGTCTAGTCGATCGGCTCCCTGTAAACCTAACACGTCAAGTGTTGATGTCCATACGGCCCACATATGGATGTAGGTAGTCTGTGCTGGGCCCCACCTTTGGGTGTATCAAGCCCTCGGTTGTCGACCCCGGACACTTAAGCAATAATGCACAGCCCTAACCTACTGGTACCCGTGCCTCGAGTTTTGTCCAACATCGGACTACGTGCACGTCCGTAGCCCGCCGGACCCGCACCGCTGTACCACTCGGCCATCGCCCTTGGGTCGCTTACATCCGTCCAGTAATCGTGCCCCGCCCTAGCCTAGTCTCTAGGGTTGTGATGATACCAAACTGGGATTACTGCCGGAACAGACCCGCCGCTAGGGTTTTCTAAGAGGGTTAGGTGTGATTTAACCCTTCACTAATCCTGGATTAAACTGGTTAAGTGTGGCTTAACCCCGTTCTAATCCCTTGAACTCCCAAATGGATTAAACTAGTTAAGTGTAACCAACGGTTCAGAACTTAACCACATTCTAATCCCTCGAATCCCCAAATTGGTTAAGTATTAGTGGACCCTGACTTAACCCTAATCATGAGGCATTAATTAATTTAATGCACCTTAACCTCTCACATTAGACCTTGTTGTGGTTACTAGTTAGGCCGGGCGGGTCCGGGTAGCTTTACACCACAACTTGGTCTAACCTCGGGTCTTGGCACCCCCATGACCAACTTCTCACATTGGGTCCTATTGTTTGTAGCCACTAGTTAAGCCGGTCGGTTCCGGGTAGAATTATGCTACAAACTCAACCCAACCTCGAGTTGGCCACACTTATGTTTTCTAAGTGTCATGTCCACTTTATTTCAAAACATAATTACAAGTCAACAATTACTTGGGTAGACCTAACTTAATAGGTAAATTCCCAAGGGGTAGACCTAACTTAATAGGTAAATTCCCAATCTTATATTTTCATGTATTTTAAGTTTACCCAAAAACCCCCAACGTCATTCTATCGCTTACATATTCGTAATAACGCATAAAGGATAGGGAGAGGGAACTTGGCACAACATACATGATAAACTTGCACAACAACCATGCATAACATGTTAGACTTGTACCACTTAGCATAGTGAACTTGCATATTGCCATAAACATGCATAACGTGTTAAACTTGCATAACTTAGTAAAGTGAACTTGCATATTACCATAATCATGCATAACTTGTCAAAACATGCACAACTTGTCAAAACATGCGCAACTTGTCAAAACATGCACAACTAAACTTGCATAAACATGCACAACTTGTCAAAACATGCACAACTTGTCAAAACATGCACAACTTGTCATTTTAAACTTGCATAAGCATGCAAAACTAATTAAACTTGCAAATCATGGTTTAGTAAGCTTGCATAAACATGCATGACTCAATTAACTTGTAAATCATGACTTAGCAAACATGCATAAACATGCATAACTCATTTAACTTGTAAATCATGGCTTAGCAAACATGCATAAACATGCATAACTCATTTAACTTGCAAATCAAGGCTTAGCAAACTTGCATAAACATGCATACTCAAATAAACTTGCAAATCATGTCATAGTAAATCCGCATATGCATGCATAACTTGTGAAACATGTAAAACATGGCATAGTGAATCCGCATATGCATGCATAACTTGTGAAACATGTAAAACATGGCATAGTGAATCCGCATATGCATGCATAACTTGTGAAACATGTAAAACATGGCATAGTGAATCCGCATATGCATGCATAACTTGTGAAACATGTAAAACATGGCATAGTGAATCCGCATATGCATGCATAACTTGTGAAACATGTAAAACATGGCATAGTGAATCCGCATATGCAAGCATAATCAAATGAACTCACACAAATCTCAATTTTCACCACATATTAACTTTAGAGTTTACAAAGTGAAAGTAAGAGGGCTTACAATGCTTATGCGGGCTCAAATGACTATAGCAAATGTAAAGAACCCCTTATGCAACTAATTACAACCCCCAAATGCAAGCAAACTTGATCAAAACTCCTCTTTTATGGTGCCAATTGAAAAACAAGCCTTTAATGCAAGCTAAGGAGGATCATACAAGCCTAAATATGCTTGTATGCATGGAAAATCACTTAGGAATTAAATTAGGATTTGTATGAAGAGGGTGGAGGCCATGAGAGGATGGATTTTGGCATAGTTTAGTTACTAGGATGAATAATGAATGATTTAGGGTAGGTTAGGGTCTTATTTATAGATTAGGTTAGTGTTTTTAGGCCATAGGATTAACCCTAGATTCAATTAGGGCCATCAGATCCCGGAACTCTCTAGAAACAAGCCACAAGACCCAACCCCAATCAGAAATGGTGCACCAGGCTAAGCAGCCCGGGCACCCCCTGTCGACAGGGCTGTCGACAGGGCAGTCGACATGCCCAGGACCCTGTCGACAGGCCTGTCGACATGCGGGTCCTGGCGGGATTTTTCCCGCCTTGGCCCAGCTGGCCCAAACCCTTGTTTTTAATTTTAAATTTAAATCTGTTTTTTTTTTACTTAGAAATTTTCTGCAAACTTCAACGGGCCTTAACTGGGTCATACGGACTCCGATTTTCGAAAACTCGGACTCTATTTCGCGTATTTTTCCGAGACGAACGCAATGGCATAGCCCGTTTCCCTTGATTCCCATTTTATAATTTAATTCTGCCTCAATTTATGTTATAACAGATTATTAACAAAACGGGTTGTTACATTCTCCCCTCCTTAAAGGATTTCGTCCCCGAAATCTTCAAGTTAGGAAGAACGTATCCTACCATCCAATCATCCATCTACTCAAAGCATCATCCACGAGCAATCATTGTCCTTACAAGATTCTAAATACTGGATGAACATATGCAAAAGTGTGTGTATATGTACTTACCTAATGCAAAAATCAGGCGGTTACTGATACAGTAAACCTCCTTAATGCATATGTATGTAAATCAGGCGGTTACTGATACAGTAAACCTCCTTAATGCATATGTATGTCAGTGAAATGAATCCATATGTATGCAAATTCCTAGCATAATGTATAATATCTACATGCGTGCTCAATCATACATCCATATGCAACATCCATGTGATAGCATACGAATTTCATCCAAGGATAAACATAAACACTCATGCACATGCAATATGAGGAGTGTGTGAGCCGATCTAGTGCCTAATCGTGTATAATGCGTCCACGAGCAACCACTTGCAAACACTTGCAACCACTTGCAACCATCAAGCATAACATGTTTCAAATACATGTTTCATCCAAAGGGTTTCTACCTAAGGTTCTCATGACAAGATCGACACGATAAACTAGATAAACTAGATAAACTCCTTTTTGGATTACAAGAAATCCATTCAAACTTTGACATATAGTACCAACCGATGAGTCTTAACCCCCTTATGGAGTTTACAACAGAAATAGGATCGAGAATGGGACCGAGAGGATATATGCAAAAGACAACTTGCAAGCAAGCTCCACAGGAAAACGAGGATCAAGGATGCTCTCTTAAAAAGAGATATGATGCGCATATCTAGTCTTCACTCTTCTCAGTTACGTTTCCTTGAGCTTAACTCCACTGTGCTTTGACTATCTTTCCCTTCATGATTCCTTGGCTTCCTAACCCCTATTTCCCAAATTCGAGTTGGAAGTCATTTCATTATCGCCTCTCGTCTTTCTTTTCCACTTATTCTTCCTTCTGTATACCTGGCTTAAACATACAATAAACTCATGATTTCATGCAAGTTCTCCAAAATTCACTAGTGAATCCTGGATCTCGTCTACTTACTATAAAGTATTCCATGCAACAGAACTTTTCTCTTGAAAATACCAATCCACGTTGCCAGTTGCCCTATAAACGTGATTTTCTATAATTCATGCTTAATCGAAATGAACTATCTGCCTATGAGTGACAGGCCATACCTAGATTCAGTTGCCTACCCATGGCTTCCTGAAGGCTATTTCACAACTGGCCAACTTCTTGAGGGTAAACCGCCGTTAACCATGATGTAGTCCTCTCGCTCTGAAATGAGCACTCTACCTATTATGGTCCACCTACCCGTATTCCCTTTCTTTGATCTAGGTAATCTATCCACATAATCTATCGAGATGTTTTCACACTTCCCTTGCAGAACCCCCAATAGAGGTAATGGCCCTCTGGGCTTCTATGACTTGGCCTTAGCTTGGTGGCACAACATGCATTCCGAGACCAACTCGGCCACCTCCTCGAGTGATGCGCATCTGTAGGAACCTTCTTTACCAAGTCTTTCACTCGAGGAACACAGAATCTCTCATCGCGCCTTAGTCATCCCTTGTCATCTATAATATATCTAGTGAGGTGACTTAACATCTCACCTCGAACCGACTGGTCCATGTTCTTGACCAACTGCGGATCTTCTTCCTGCGAAACCCCCTTCTTGATCCAGAAGAGTAAGTCTAAGCTCCGGGAATGCTAACTAACTAGCCAAACTGAGGAGGCTTCTTACTTCAATTGCCCTCCTCAGAGTTTTCCGGTTTTAAACCGCAACCACTTTAGCGGAATCCACCGCTAAGCCTTACCTAAGAACTATGTGCCCAAGAAATCCAACTTCTTTCCTCCAAAGTGACATCTGGAGAACTTGACCTTCAACTGGTGGCTCTAAGCGTATCCATCTCCTTCTCGAGATGTCTAGCATGCTCTTCCTCGTTGTTTTTGAGGAGATAAAAATATCGTCTTCGACGACCCTGACAAACTTGTTCAAGGACTTCCTAAACACCCTACCCATCAAGTTCACGTAATATGCGGGTGTATTAGTCAAACCAAATAGCATGACTAGCCATTCTAAAACCCATCCAGAGTCCTAAACGCAGTCTTGTCAATTCCATTCTCAGCCATCCTAAGCTGATGGAATCCGGTAGCTAGATCAAAAGAAAACGGATGCTCCTACAAGCTGATCAAACAAATCATTGATCCTCGGTAACGGTTATCTTACGATAATCAACACATAAGCGAAACAAACTGTCCACATTAGTAACGAATACTACTGGAGCACCCTACTCGAAAATGCTTTGTCTCAGGAAGTTCTTCTCAAGCAACTCCTTGACTTGCTTTCTTAACTCTCATTTCGTGAGTTCATGTGCCTAACCGGCCACGAAACTGGCTTGGTGTTACCAACCAGATAATTGCGGGAATCTATCCCACGTCTAGGGATAACCCCTTTTTCCCAAGATATCAGGATATTCTCGGACCACCCTCCCAGATTGCAAACTATCGATAGACGAGTTGAGGGATTCAAGATAACATAACATGACGGGACCCCTAGGGTTGCTAGAAATTTCTAAGGGTACGGCTGAGGCGAGTCATAAGCCTCACAACCCTATATACAAAAACCCAGAATGGCTCCAAAATAGGACAACCATTCCATGCCCAAAACCAACCCATATCCCCTGAAGCCGAGAATATAAACATCCCACGAGAATTCCATACTTAAGATAGAAATTTTCAAATCCACTCAGACCACAGACAGGCGGGCAGAACCCCCAATTGGATTTGAAACACATACGGGATCATCAACTAGGCTAGTACTTAGGTGCAAAACTTTTCAACTGGATTAGATGAAATAAAACTATGCGATGTGCCAGAATCAAACAAAGTTTGAACAGGGAAAATCAGAAAATGTAAACAAGATTTTTGACAGAAACACTACCTCTATCATGAGCTGGAAGAACGGGGTTGAGGGGATGAATTCGCCCTCCAGATAGTCCTGCATACCGAACCTGACCTTGCCCTTGTTTCCTCGGGCAATCCTTGCTGAAATGTCCAAACTCACCACAATCAAAGCATTCGCCCCGCTTTCTCTTCTCCTTCTTCCTACATTCCCTGGCCATATGTCCAACTTTACCACAGAAGTTGCATTTCATATTCTTGCCCCGTTTCCCGGAATTTACTCTCTTGCCTTGAGACTCATTCGCCTTGACCTCTTTCTTGTCATTGCTACCTTCTTCTTGAAGTAGGGCCAAATATACTAAACTCTCGAAAGTCGCCCCCAAGGGTATATGAGACAGGGCCAAATCACGTAATGGCTCGTTTAATCCTAGAGCAAAGTGTAGGGCCTTCTTCTGAGTTGTATTAACCAAGTCTAAATCGTCCTGAGCCAGTTGATTAAACTTATCTATGTATTCCCTAATAGTCATGTCCCCTTGCTTCAGTGATAAGAACCTCAGTCCAAACCTTCCTCTAAAGTCATCCCAAGTCTCAATTGGCCTGGTCGCGGTGGTGACTACCCACCAACGTGCAGCTTCTTCCTTTAGCAACCATACTGCTAATAAAACCTTCCTGCGGTCACCTATATCAAAGGTGGCTAAAAGATCTTCGGTCTCTTTCAACCAATTCCCTGCTTCTACAAAAGTCTCTGTTCCATTAAAATTCTTGCCACCCATCCTCTTAAAGTTCTTGCAAGTTTCCTCGAAATCCGCTTGTGGAGGCTGAGGGGGAAGAGGAACATCAGCTACGGGAGGAGGAGGAGGAACAGTGGCTTCGACTGGGGGGACAACATTAGGGACACCCGGGACCGGTGCCGTGACTTCCAAGTACCGACGAAACCAATCGGGTATCGTTACTCCTCCGGGCAAGATGAGATTATCAGACATGCTGGAAACGAAAAGAAAAGAGTTCAAACGAGGAGTCAAAGGATAGTGCTAATGGCTTTTGGGGAATAGCCTTTTAAAAATAACTAGACTTTTCTTTGGAAAATACTTTATACTTGGTTTTGAAAGTAGTTTTTCAAAAGTTTTAAAAACCTTTTTATCCCTTCTCGTAAACCTGGCTCCGATACCAAATGTAACACCCCACCTCCGCCAGGGTCACTCGCAAAGGAATGCACTAGCTTTGGAGGGGCATTATTGGTAAACATGCATAATGATCTAGCAAGGCAGGACATGACATATATATATGTAAATAAACAGAGTAAGTAAATAAAACAGCGGAAGATTTATAAACCATTTCAAAACACAAGTCTGGTACATCAAATGTCACTTTCCCAAATCTACAAGTCTAGATAAATACATCATCTGATAAACTGAAAATACATAAGTACTATCCCCAAATAAGAGTGATAAACCATAGCGGCTCAAGTCCAAAGCATACTTGAGCTATCCAAGGAAGCAGCTAAAATCCAAGCTAGGCTCCAGTATTCCCTCCCTGAGAACCTGGGGGGGGGGGGGAACGGAAGAAAAGAGGCGAAACAAAACGGGTCAGTCAAAAAGACTGAGTAAACCCTGCTACGATCAGTCTATAAACTAATAAAGTTAACATCATGATGGAAACTGAGATGATCATAGATAACAACATACTGGCATGATAAATCAACTACAAGACAGATAGAGGTGTCATCGCATAAAACAAGGTTAAGTTTTTGCACCACGGTGTACTAGCAAACCAACATAACAGGAATTGATCCTTTGGCCCAAGCTTTGGCCCAATAACATGAAGTGACCTTAGTATAAGGTCCAGCCCCCGGTCTAGTCGATCGGCTCCCTATAAACCTAACACGTCAAGTGTTGATGTCCATACGGCCCACATATGGATGTAGGTAGTCTGTGCTGGGCCCCACCTTTGGGTGTATCAAGCCCTCGGTTGTCGACCCCGGACACTTAAGCAATAATGCACAGCCCTAACCTACTGGTACCCGTGCCTCGAGTTTTGTCCAACATCGGACTACGTGCACGTCCGTAGCCCGCCGGACCCGCACCGCTGTACCACTCGGCCATCGCCCTTGGGTCGCTTACATCCGTCCAGTAATCGTGCCCCGCCCTAGCCTAGTCTCTAGGGTTGTGATGATACCAAACTGGGATTACTGCCGGAACAGACCCGCCGCTAGGGTTTTCTAAGAGGGTTAGGTGTGATTTAACCCTTCACTAATCCTGGATTAAACTGGTTAAGTGTGGCTTAACCCCGTTCTAATCCCTTGAACTCCCAAATGGATTAAACTAGTTAAGTGTAACCAACGGTTCAGAACTTAACCACATTCTAATCCCTCGAATCCCCAAATTGGTTAAGTATTAGTGGACCCTGACTTAACCCTAATCATGAGGCATTAATTAATTTAATGCACCTTAACCTCTCACATTAGACCTTGTTGTGGTTACTAGTTAGGCCGGGCGGGTCCGGGTAGCTTTACACCACAACTTGGTCTAACCTCGGGTCTTGGCACCCCCATGACCAACTTCTCACATTGGGTCCTATTGTTTGTAGCCACTAGTTAAGCCGGTCGGTTCCGGGTAGAATTATGCTACAAACTCAACCCAACCTCGAGTTGGCCACACTTATGTTTTCTAAGTGTCATGTCCACTTTATTTCAAAACATAATTACAAGTCAACAATTACTTGGGTAGACCTAACTTAATAGGTAAATTCCCAAGGGGTAGACCTAACTTAATAGGTAAATTCCCAATCTTATATTTTCATGTATTTTAAGTTTACCCAAAAACCCCCAACGTCATTCTATCGCTTACATATTCGTAATAACGCATAAAGGATAGGGAGAGGGAACTTGGCACAACATACATGATAAACTTGCACAACAACCATGCATAACATGTTAGACTTGTACCACTTAGCATAGTGAACTTGCATATTGCCATAAACATGCATAACGTGTTAAACTTGCATAACTTAGTAAAGTGAACTTGCATATTACCATAATCATGCATAACTTGTCAAAACATGCACAACTTGTCAAAACATGCGCAACTTGTCAAAACATGCACAACTAAACTTGCATAAACATGCACAACTTGTCAAAACATGCACAACTTGTCAAAACATGCACAACTTGTCATTTTAAACTTGCATAAGCATGCAAAACTAATTAAACTTGCAAATCATGGTTTAGTAAGCTTGCATAAACATGCATGACTCAATTAACTTGTAAATCATGACTTAGCAAACATGCATAAACATGCATAACTCATTTAACTTGTAAATCATGGCTTAGCAAACATGCATAAACATGCATAACTCATTTAACTTGCAAATCAAGGCTTAGCAAACTTGCATAAACATGCATACTCAAATAAACTTGCAAATCATGTCATAGTAAATCCGCATATGCATGCATAACTTGTGAAACATGTAAAACATGGCATAGTGAATCCGCATATGCATGCATAACTTGTGAAACATGTAAAACATGGCATAGTGAATCCGCATATGCATGCATAACTTGTGAAACATGTAAAACATGGCATAGTGAATCCGCATATGCATGCATAACTTGTGAAACATGTAAAACATGGCATAGTGAATCCGCATATGCATGCATAACTTGTGAAACATGTAAAACATGGCATAGTGAATCCGCATATGCAAGCATAATCAAATGAACTCACACAAATCTCAATTTTCACCACATATTAACTTTAGAGTTTACAAAGTGAAAGTAAGAGGGCTTACAATGCTTATGCGGGCTCAAATGACTATAGCAAATGTAAAGAACCCCTTATGCAACTAATTACAACCCCCAAATGCAAGCAAACTTGATCAAAACTCCTCTTTTATGGTGCCAATTGAAAAACAAGCCTTTAATGCAAGCTAAGGAGGATCATACAAGCCTAAATATGCTTGTATGCATGGAAAATCACTTAGGAATTAAATTAGGATTTGTATGAAGAGGGTGGAGGCCATGAGAGGATGGATTTTGGCATAGTTTAGTTACTAGGATGAATAATGAATGATTTAGGGTAGGTTAGGGTCTTATTTATAGATTAGGTTAGTGTTTTTAGGCCATAGGATTAACCCTAGATTCAATTAGGGCCATCAGATCCCGGAACTCTCTAGAAACAAGCCACAAGACCCAACCCCAATCAGAAATGGTGCACCAGGCTAAGCAGCCCGGGCACCCCCTGTCGACAGGGCTGTCGACAGGGCAGTCGACATGCCCAGGACCCTGTCGACAGGCCTGTCGACATGCGGGTCCTGGCGGGATTTTTCCCGCCTTGGCCCAGCTGGCCCAAACCCTTGTTTTTAATTTTAAATTTAAATCTGTTTTTTTTTACTTAGAAATTTTCTGCAAACTTCAACGGGCCTTAACTGGGTCATACGGACTCCGATTTTCGAAAACTCGGACTCTATTTCGCGTATTTTTCCGAGACGAACGCAATGGCATAGCCCGTTTCCCTTGATTCCCATTTTATAATTTAATTCTGCCTCAATTTATGTTATAACAGATTATTAACAAAACGGGTTGTTACAATTAGCCCTTGACATATGGCAAGGTTGGCTATCATACGATTAACGGTGGTTTCAAAGCAGGATTGGCGGTGATAGTCAGAGTCAGTGATGGATGATTGGTTGTTCTTCTTGTACAATCTCACATGGATTATCCAAAGTCGAGAGAGATGTTCTTTGAGTGCTTAACTGATATTGGTTTAGGCCTATGGGAAGAATGCTTGGGGAATGTCAAACTCGATTAGGGCTGCCTGCGTGAGACTTGTATAATCTGGATGTTATGAGTGCTTTCCGTGATTGAATGTGTGCTCTGGTTTCCATGTATGAATTGTTATTCCTTTGGTTGAATGGATTGTAAAGGCTATCACTGTCCGATGTGGGGAAGATAAGGTTGAGGTCTTCTCTGGTGTTATGGGTAGATTAGTATGTTTATCTATCCCCTCTCATACACTTTATTGTTGAAGTTTGTTAGCTGTTTTATCGCTCACTAAGACTATTGTCCGACTCAAGGTTTTATGTATCCTCTTATTACCTTGGGTTGTTCATCCGATTGTGGATGGGAAGACTAAGTAATAGGTGACAGGTAATGCTTTAGTGAGGACGACGATGTTGATCGATGGCGAGCAGGGGCTCACGTACAAGTTTTACTACTAGCTAATAATTGGATTTCCGCTGTTTGCTTTTCTGAGTGATGTAGTGAGGCAACTTTGTTTAAACACTATTTCTAAGTTTGTGGATCTTACTTTCTAGTTGTATGGAAGTCCAGTGTTTTTGCTTCACTATTATTAGCTGTTGTATTTGTTCTATTATATTTTATCCTTGCGCTGTGAGTTTTACGACAGGTTCCGCTTGTGTTTTCCTACTTTGATGTTCGTCTATGACAGCCTTGCACATCTTTCAGTGCATTATTTCTCTTGTATAGTGCGGGGGTTATGGGCGGTCGTCACATAAATTCTTCGTACGGTGTCCGTTTTACAAAAACTTGGTGTCTATCTTAAGCAAAATTCCGAGACGATCGCAATGGCGTAGTCTGTTTTGCCTAATTATTAAATATTAAATTAATTATTCTTTGATTTACCATTTTATGTCTTTTAAAATTACGGGTGTTACATTCTCCCCTACTTAAAGGATTTCATCTCTGAAATCTCTAAGTTAAGAAGAATGATTATCCTAACATCCATCATCCTTCTATTCATCCACCAATCATAGGCATACATTGTCCTTAAATATTTCTAATGCTTATATGAGCATATGCAAAGTTGTGTGTATATGTCCCTATGTTAATGAGAAAGATCAGGCGGTTCACTGATTCAGTTGACCTCCTTAATGCAAATCATGTTAGTGCCATGTATCCATCGTGTATGCCAAAGAGTCCTAATGATATATATTAATTCTATATGCATGCACAAATTTTCACCAAAATGCCACATCCATATGATGATACATCCAATCCCATCCATAAACAAAATATGCACACACAATCATATGCAATATGAGAGTGATTGAACCGATCTAGTGCCTAATGTGTGTGTGTATGCATCCATGAGCATCCACTAGCAAACGAAACTTGCATCCATCAAACATAACATGTCTCAAACACATGTTTACATCCATTGGGTTCTACCTAAAAGTCGAAGATTCGATCGATAGGATATACTTAATGATAGAATCAAGCATGAAATAAAGTTTTAGGAAAAAGAATTTAAGAACATACCCTCGAAAAGAAAAGGGTAAGATACGCGAATCTTGTCTTCAGTCTCCCAAGTCGCATCTTCATGATCGTCTCCCCATTGGACTTTTACCAACTTAACTACACGGTTTCGTAATTTCTTCACCTCTGATCCAAGAATGCGGGTTGGAACCCGTCTAACTATCGCTTCTCTTTCCACCTCTACTTCTTTAAGTATACCCGGCTCAACTATTTCAGCAGTATCATGTAAGCACTTTCGTAAATGAGAAACGTGGAAAACATCATGAACATTGGCCAATCGTTCCGGTAACTTCACTCTATAAGCCATCTGACCAATCCTTTTGGTTATAGGAAATGGTCCTACAAATCTTGGCGCCAATTTTCCTACGGATCCAAAGCGAACCACATTCCTTAAGGGTGAGACCTTAATGAAAGCCATGTTTCCTATCTCAAACTCAATATCGGTCCTTCTCTTATCTGCGTATGACTTCTGCCTGTCCTGAGCCGTCTTCATGCATCTTCGAATAAGGTCTATCATTTCTGAGGTTTACCTAGTCATCTCAGGTCCAAGTAGAAGCCTTTATGCAGATTCCCACCAACAAGTTGGTGACCTACAGGGTCGTCCGTACAAAGCTTCGAAAGGTGCCATGCCGATACTAGCCTGATAAATGTTGTTGTAGGCGAACTCTACTAATGGTAGGTGTTCTTCCCATGCCCCCCAAAGTCTAAGACACATAATCTTAAAAGATCCTTAAGAACTCTATTCACCCTTTTAGTCTGTCCATCAGTCTGAGGGTTATAAGCAGTGCTCAAACACAACTGTGTACCTACTGCCTCTTGCAAGCTTTTCCAAAACTTACTGGTGAATATGGGGTCACGATCACTCATGATACTGGAAGGTATTCCATGTAAACGGGCTATCTCACGAAGATAAACTAATGCCAACCAATCTGCCGTCCTCTTACTCTTAACGGGAATGAAATGAGTGCTTTTAGTAAGCCTGTCAACTACTACCCAAATACTAGTATTTCCTTTTCTTGATCTAGGCAAACCGTCATTGAAATCCATAGAAACGCTCTCTCACTTCCACTGCGGAATCTCCAAAGGATGAAGCAAACCACCGGGCTTCTTTTGCTCAGCTTTGACTTGCTGGAAAATCAAATATCGAGAAAAAACTCTTCTACATCTTTCTTCATCCTAGCCCAAAAGAAAACTCTCTTCATATCTCTATACATTTTATCACCACTTGGATGAATAGTCATCTTATAATGGTGTGCTTCCTCAAGGACCGTCTTTAACAAGCTTCTAACTCGTGGAACACAAAGCATTCCATCTCGTTGCAACCAACCTCTATCATCTATGGAATATCTACTGAGGTAACTAGAAGTCTCTCCTCTACTCAACTTATCCAATATGTCCACTATCTGTGGATCCTCTCGCTGTGAATCTCCTATCTGATCCAGGAGCGTAGGTCGTACCTCTAACGATGCCAACAAACCAGGTAAAAACTCGATAGATGGTCTAAAATCGAAGGTCGATATGTACTCCAAACTCTGCCTCTCTACAAATAGAGGACTCAAGGTTATCCTCTTTTTACTTAACGCGTCGGCTACCACATTACCCTTGCCAGGGGTGTAAGAAATCTCAAAGTCATATGACGCTAGGAACTCCATCCATCTTTGCTGCCTCAAACTAAGATCCTTTTGTGAAAACAAGTGCTTTAGAGACTTATGGTCGGTATACAACTCAAATTTTTCTCCAAGCAAATAATGACGCCAAGACTTAAGCGCAACTACTATGGCAGCTAACTCTAAATCGCAGGTAGGTTAATTTTTCTCATGAACTCTTAGTTGTCGTCCATCGTAACATGCTACCTTCCCCTCTTGCATCAAAACAGCACCAAGCCCTGTACCACACGCATTGGTGTATACTGTAAACATCTTATTCCCATCAAGCAAAGTCAGAACTGGGGCTGTTGTCAGAGCCCTCTTTAATCGCTGAAAAGCATCATCATAATCCACATCCCAAGAAAAATTCAGATTCTTCTTTGTTAGACTCGTGAGTGGAGCTGATATCTCTGCAAAGTCCTTAACGAATTTCCTATAATAGCCTGCTAACCCAAGAAAACTTCTTACTTCCGTCGCATTCTTTGGAACTTGCCAAACTTGGATTGCAACTACTTTTGTGGGATCAACTGTTATCCCTTCTTTAGAAACCACATGTCCTAAAAATCTCACTTCACTTCTCAAAAAATGGCATTTGGAGAATTTTACCTTAAGCTGATGCGCTCAGAGGGTCTTCAAAACCTCCCTTATATGTAGGGCATACTCTTCCTCGCTCTTCGAGAAAATCAAGATATCATCAACAAAGACTACCACGAACTTATTCAGATACTCCCGAAATACTCTACTCATCAGATCTACAAAATAGGCAGGTGCATTCGTCAAACCAAAAGGCATAACGAGCCACTCGAAGAAACCATCTGGAGTTCTGAAAGTGGTTTTGTCTATACTGTCCTCTGCCACTCTTAACTGATGAAACCCGAGGCCAAATCTAACTGTGAGAAAACATATGCCCCCACAAGCTGGTCAAACAAATCATCTATCCTCGACAACGAGTGTCTATTCTTCGTAGTGAGTTTATTCAACTCTCTGTAATCCACACATAAGCGAAGCGAACCATCCGCCTTAGTCGCGAATGCTACTGGAGCACCCCATTCAGAAATACTTCGCCTAATAAACTCTTTCTCAAGTAGCTTCCCTACTTTTTTTACTGAGCTCCCTTCTCTCTCTCGGAGCCATGTGACGCACAGGCAACACAACTGGCTTTGCACTGTCCACTAGGTATATATGGAAATCAATCTCGTGCCTCAGAGGTAAGCCTCGAACTTCCTCAAAAACATCTAGGTACTCACAAACTACGGAAACAGATCCTAAACCATCGATAGATGTATCAAGCGATTCTAGGTAGCTAAGCATAACAGAACCCTTAGGGTCACAAGAAATTTCGAGGGTCCTACCAAAGCAAGTCAAGAGTATAACTACCCTCCTTTCACAGTCTATGATGACATCGTACCTGGATAGCCAATCCATCCTTAGAATCAAACCATAACTCGCGAAACTAAGAACGTAGGCATTGCACTCAAACTCAATGCCCAATATAGATATTCTCAAACCATAGACGGATGAGCCGTTCCCCCATTAGGGTTTGAGACAACAACGGGATCCAAAACCATACTAGTACTAAGGTGTAGAGACTCAACTACAGAATCAGATATAAATGAATGCGAAGCGCCAGAATCAAAAAGAGTTATAATAGAGCGATCGTAAAGAGAAATTAAACCTTCGACAGAAACTTTCCTACCTCTTTCCGGTACATTAGCCATTAGAGCATGCACTTGCCCTCCAGAAGATCCTGGCCTTTGACCCTGCCCTTGCCTCTTCGAGCAATCCTTGATAAGATGTCCAACTTCTCTGTACTGGAAACAAGCGTTCTTCTTCCTCTTTTTACAGTCTTTTCTTTAATGACCAACAATCCCACAGTTGTGGCATTTTCTCTTTTCTTGGGCTTTGTCATTCTTTGTGCCCTTCTTGTTTTGTTTTTGCTCCTTCTTAGGTTCCACTTTCTTGTTTTGTGCCTCACCCACCCTAGCCTCTTTCTTTTCTCCTTCATTATCTTCGTAAATTAATGACATATCAACGATTTTCTCAAAGGTTGCCCCCATAGGAATATGGGACTTAGGTAACCCATGAAGCGGTTCATTAAGTCCTTTAGCAAACCTCAAGGCTTTCTTGTGCGGGATATTCACTAGCTCCAAACCAAACCTAGTCAATTGATTAAATTTATTAACAACTCCTTGACATACATGCTTCCTTGGTTAAGCGCCAAAAACCTTTCCATATGCATACTCTCTTCTGCTTGAGAAAGAATTTTCAACTCGAATCTCTGTCGGAAATCAAACCAAGTCTCCACCGGACATCCTGCATTCGTCACTTCCCACCAAAACGAGGCTTCATCTTCCAACTACCAAATGCCTAACTGAATCTTACTACGATCGTCAACTTCAAAGATCGCAAACAAATCTTCTGTTTCTTTAAGCCAATTCCTAGCTTCTACAAAAGTCTCAGTTCCATAAAAATGGCTTTCCACCCATAGCATGGAAATCCTTGCATATCTTAGAGAAAGCATCTACACGCGGAGGAAGAGGTGGAACAACGGCTGCAGCTGGGGGAGGAGCGTCTGTTGGGCCTACGGCAGGTGCCGTAGCCTCTAGATACTTACGAATGCAAGCTGGTATTTGTACGCCCTTGGGAAGATTAGGTTTCCCAGACATGCTGAAAAGAAAGAAAAAGAGATTCAAATAGAGAATCGAAGGATAGCTCAATATAGCTCTTGGGGAATATGTTTTTCAAAACAGACTATTTCTTTTGAAAATGCTTCCTTTAAACATCTTTTTGAAAATAATTTTCAAAATCCTTTATCCGATCTGGTAACTTCGGCTCTGATACCAAGTGTGACACCTCACGTCCATTAATGTCACTCATTAAGGGAATGCATTAAGTTTCGTGAAGCGTTATAGGTAAACAGAAACAGAAATAACACAAGACGGATATATAAAACAACATCGGAAGTAAAAAACTTTAGTTAATAGAAAAGCACAGTGGTCCAAACACAGTTACATAAAAGTTTGAAATATCAAAAACTTATTACATCAACATAAAACTTCTACCTTGTACCTAAATCATCAAAGTACAATAAAATAAAATAGCATAATCCCCAAAAGTATAGCCATAGGTATAAAGCAGTACATCAAGCAACTCCAAGTAAAAAGGAAGAGAAATCCAGGTCAAGCTTGAGTATTCCCACCCTGAGAACCTGGTGGGGGGGAATGAATGAAAAGAGGCGAAACAAAAAGGGTCATACATAAAGTCTGGCGAGTCCAGTGACTTTTAGCATATAAATAAGTAAAAGTATCATGATAGGCATATAAACTGGATGAAAGAGATAACATTATCATAGGCATGAAAAAGATAAAGTTAACATGATAAGATATATCGCTTCTCAATACTCTGCATAACTACTAGTATAACTAAACAAGATGATCCCTACTTACACAGATGGTAGATTTAGGTGTACTTCTAGTGACAGGTCTTGCCCCCTAATAAGAATAATCCAGCCCCTACCAAAAAGTGTTAACAAGAATAATGGTTGTTCCATAAACCTAGATGTACCCTATCCACTACCCCAGTCGATCGGCTGCCTACATCGTAGATACCCTGTGATGACCCCACAATAGGAAGTATCACTTCCTACTGTGGCAACCAGTTTATGGCAAGACGCACAACCATATCTACTGATGCTACAACGTCTTATTCTTCCTCACATAACCCGGAACCATGCAGACACATGACCCCGTCGGAACCTGCGTTGTCAACACCCTCGCTCACTTAACCTCTTACGACCAACTCAGTAAGTGTGCCCTGTCCCCGACCTATCCCGGGTGCCTTGTTGATACCAAAAATGGGTTACAGATTGATAAGGGTCCCCGTAAATGATACAAGCCACCCTCCTGGGCTTGCATCCCCACTATTAGGATTTCAACAAATAGGTTAAGTTATGCCGGGTATATAACCCACCCCCATTGGTTTATTAAGATTAACTTAACCCCTCCAACTTATTCAAACAAGTTTACTTAACTCTACTCAATTCAACAGGTTCATGCAACCTCTAGAGATTTAATTAGGTTAAGTATTCCAAGTTAACAAATTATTATAGTTTCCGGTTAACGCACAAGACCTCCCACATTATATTTACCACTTGTGGATGTTGGATATGCCGGGCGGTTTCGGGTAGACTTCTACCACAAGTGTAATCTAACCTCGTGTCTTAGTACCGTTTCGTATATACGCACTAGGCCTCTCACATTAGATTTACCACTTGTGGATCCTGGATATGCCGGGCGGTTCCGGGCAGCCTTCTACCACAAGTGAAATCTAACCTCGTGCCTAGGCGCGGTTCAGTTTTAGGCATATCATCCTTATTCAATCATTCATGTTCATATCATATTACACCCCAAATTAAGATCCTAAATCATAATATATGTTATGCCCCAAAAATCCCAATACAAATTATGCCCCAAATCCCAACATAAGTTATGCCCTAAATCTAACATTTCCCATCATTCCCAATTTCGCGCGTTTGCTTATTTCAGCAATAGGCCTAGGCTCGAAGGCAGCTTGGCTATAAAAATAAAAAGGTAAGGAGGAAGGGAAGAGAACAAGAATAGGCATAATAACAAAACATACATATAATGATAAACTGATCATAATCACAAGATATGCATATATCAGCAGAATTGGGCAATGTATCTGATATACAAGTGACAATAGATCTGATTTGATTCAAGTTACAACAGGCATAGGCCCAATTTATAAACATTTCAGGATTACTTACTAGTTATTTAAATCTAAAAATAACATGAACTCACAGAGACTGGAACTGGGAACAGAGAAGAAATCGTTGTTGTTGTAGCACAGATCTTTGAATATGTCTAACTTAAGTTGTTGAAGAAGAATAGGCTCTTTAAATATGAGTTGAAGCAGCGTCTCGAGGTCACCATTGTTGTAGGTGAGAAAAACAATAGGATTAGGGTCCTTTATATATTTGTCAGCACAGGAATCAAGACACACACGCTGTCCAGAAACAAGGGGGTGTCGACATAGGGGTCGACGCTCCTATGGTGGGGTCGATGTGGGTGTCTACACTTATGGGTATGGGTCGACCCCTAATGGGATGATTTCCCTCCCACTTTCCGCAGCGCTTAATTTTGAATTCTAGTTCGACTTTATTCACATTTTCTTATGCATATACAAACTTCTAACTTTAATAACTTCTTCATACGGTGTCCGTTTTACGCAAACTTGGTGTATCTCTTAAGCAGAATTCCGAGACGATCGTAATGGCGCAATCTATTTTACCAAATTCTTAAACATTAAATTAAGTATTCTCTGTTTTACCATTTTATGTCATTTAAAATTATGGGGTGTTACATGTTTGCTTTATTTTACCTTTCACTGTGCATTTTTCCTATTTCAATGATTTCAAAATTTTGTTTTCCCATTAAATTTCTTCTTAACAATAAAGTGAATTGATGGTTTCTGAAATGCTCTTGATTACTTTACGTTTTTTATGAAGTAACTCCATTGTTATCATAATATAATTAAATTATTGTTCGTTAGAAGTAAGATATCTACACTATATTATAATTAATGAGCTGTATTTCCAGAGCGCTCAAGCCTTCGCACCTTTTGAACTCAACAGTCGTAGATTTTTTTCCTTCATCTTTAATCACCTCTTTCCCATGTTCTTCCCATTCATCTCCAACTACTTGCGATCAAAATTTACTCCATAACCGACTCAACTTATCGCTTTCTCCAAACTCTAGGATACACACTTGTCTACTTCCTTTCAGTTCCTCTAAACCACAGATATCAACGTCCCACTTATTTTCCCCTGGATAGTAACGGTATAAATTTGTATCGAATTTTTCGATTAAAAATTGGCTACGCTCTAATTCAAAGTCGGCAAGAAAAACGATGTGGTGGTTTTCTGAATTGAAAACTTCATCTTCGCATCATGCTTCCA
Organism: Allium sativum; assembly: GCA_030737875.1. Lineage (NCBI taxonomy): Eukaryota > Viridiplantae > Streptophyta > Magnoliopsida > Asparagales > Amaryllidaceae > Allium > Allium sativum. The sequence continues at coordinate 89,597,028 of CM060927.1, read as the reverse complement.
AGACCGTTTCAGGTATAGAAGGCCATGTTTTGTCAGTTGTTGGGGTTCATAAATTTCTACGGATATTCAAGCATGGATATGACAAGATGATATTAGAATCTATTTAGCTTAACTGAAGGATTTTTTTCCTAGCTGCTCCTTTCTTACGAAATTGCTTAGGTAGGAAAGAACGCTTACCGCTATTATAGTTGTAACGACCCAGATTTTTCGGTCATTTGAAATCGAATATTTAAATCTATTTTAAATATTATATTTGAATTATTAATGGATTTTTTAATATAGAATTCATTCACAAAATGACGCTTGAACGTTTATATTTATATTAAAAGAACTCATAACATCGTGGTAGTTCGTAATTTACGATTTGAACATAAATTGAATGTACATAATCTATTATAAGTCGGAATTCTGTAAAACAAGAAACTTAGAATCTAGTTGATAATAGTTTTCTAATGAAAGAGAAATATTTAGATTTCATATTGTGAATTGTATGTTATGGATAAATCAAATTTTTAAATAGTCATTATGAAATCGTTAATAAACGATAATGTTATTTAATAAAATTAAAAGGATTTCAATATAATTTGGATATCGTTTAACTGGAAATCTGTTAATACTGAGTTATAATTTCATACTTACTGAATTTGAAGGGTATATTATTCCATGTGAATATATTCAACGATAATAATTTATTATTATTACTATTATTACTATTATTATTATTAAATGTAATGGTTTCAGAATTTATTGGGTATTTAATCGATATTATATAAGCCGTACGAATAACTATTTTTCCAAACGACCTCCGTTTTCGACGAAACGAGTTTTATTGGATTACGTATAACTAGTTATTGCTAGATTTCCAATTTAGAGCCAAAAGGATTTGTTTTGTCAGTGTGCGATATTTTAAAGGTGAATCGATGAATATGTTGAAATTAAAATAATGTTTTTGTGCAAATGAAGTTGGTTTTCGACCAAATAAGTTCCATTAGGTTCAGAATGTTAAAACGTAGCAGTACAACGATTTTAGTTGTGTTTAGAGTTCGAATGTAGTGGTGTGTATTTTAACGTCAACGTTAAATAGCAATATAATTTTATAACCATTTTAAATAATAATAACTTCCTACCTAAGTAACTAAATAAGGTGCACCTACCCTATATTTCATGTTATATCTTCCCGCTAGCCTAAGAAGAGTAGCACAACCGAAACCATAATATAACCTACTCTATTCTCTTAAGCATAAAGAAACTAAATAAAAGGGTACATACCCTATTTCTTCAACTCTAAGGAAAGTGGCATAGCTATCCTACTATTAAAGTACACCTAACTACCCAGTTGTTCGACCATGCGTTCTCAAACATAACAGCTATCCTATGCTAGTTTATTCCATCCTATATCCAGAGCTAATATGTGAAACATGCAGCCTACGGATTTAATCATACCTAAGTCCTACCTAAAGCTAACAAGCCTACATGAAATTAGACAACATGCTGCATGTATTTTCATATCAACTATCCTATGTACTGATCATCACGCAGACCTACCTTGTACGTTTGAATGGGATGTTGTTATTATCCATGTTACCGCCTCGTCTATAAATACGAACGCGATATACTCTTCAGTTTTCTATTACCCAAAACTCTGCATGAACTATTTAAAATGCAAGCTTCCACAATGTATACATCAAAAACATCACCTTCTCGTGTGCACAGTCACCGTGTGGAAACAAGTTTGGGGCTGATAGTTTGAGTTCTGAGTGAGGAGGGTCAGGTCAGTTTACAGAAGGCTGCGCAAGGCGGAGTTGGGGAAGAAGCAATGATTGTGGGGTATGTGGAGCATGGGAATAAATAAATAAATAAAAGACTGTCGTGAGCAGTTGATGGGAGGAAGGGAGCTTGTTGGGTGGTTCAGAAGGATGTCGGAGCTACGACAAAGGGCATATGGTGAGCTGGTGGTGGACGCGACATTCGGGTAAAGTGACGTTGGCCAGCAGCGGTGTAGGCGGTGGGAGAAACGATGGGAAAAGTTTGGAAGTGCGGTTGTATGCAACAGAAGGGGTAAAGCGTGAAGAAGATCTAGGTGTAGGTGGCAGGCACAGTTCGTTGCGGAGCAGAGGTGGATAGGGTGGTCTGGTGGCATAGGGGATGGTGAAGTGTTACGCGGGCAGTGAGAAGGATGGTGAGAGTGCTCGTAGTTTCAATACCAGTAGGTAGATATACAACAATGTAATGCATCTAATACCCTTTATTTGTTCCTAACCATGTTTTATAGTATAGATAATTACTAATTAACAACGCCTAATGAAGATTATTAACGTAGCCGATGTGTATAGTTATATATTCAACTGTGCCTAGTTAGGATATATATATATATATATATATATATATATATATTTATTTGTGTGTGTGTTACTAATCATTTTATACATCTGCCTAAACCAGTTAAACGAAGTGCCAAATCCTATAAAATATATGCCTAATCAAATATGTGTTAAACAATACGTTGCCAGTGTAGTTTAAAATGTGCCCGATTGTAATTTGAGCTGCCTATTTTTAAATCTATGCTTAATCACTGATATTAGCATACCTAACCTAAGTTTTATATATTACATAATAATGAAAGATGAGCAGTAGGATTACAATGCGCCTAATTCTTTTTCACCAAATGTTGAACCCAATTTAAGACTTTGAGTTGCCTGGGTAGTTTTTTTTTTCATGGCCAGTATAAACACATGCATTATTTTAGTTTTTAAAACATGTCTAACCATTGTTATTAAATATGTATAAATGCCTAGTTAAGTTTTACGTAACTATTAAAACGTGCCTAATCCAAATGTACGTGGCCGTTTTAGTAAAAAAAAATGTGTAATAAAGTTTGATTAACGTAAATAGAAAATTAGATTTATAAAATATTATTAAAGTTTTAATATTATTAAATTATAAGGTGAATATCGTATTAAAGTTGTAACGGTGTAATATAGCAACAAGATCGAATGAAACAAGTGACATTTGGTCCGTACCAACGAACGTAACATTTTGGAATTTGAAACGGACGGAATTGAACTTAGCTAGAAGCTTGTAAAATGAACCGATTTGAAGACAAATGAAAACCAAGGTGAGTTCAACTCACTCAGTTATCCCACTTGTATTATATTAGTCGGGTTAAATATTTGTGTGTTATGTTTGCTAGTTGTTGATGTTTGCTGGTTATTAAATGTTTTGATATTTGTTTGAATGTATGCTGAATGTTTTCATATAACTAATTTAAATTAAACATTCAATTAATTTAATCAATTTAATTGAACCCAATCGTTATTTTTAATGATTTTTTTCCAAACGAGGTAACATACCTTGTTGGTTACGTTTATAAAAATATAAACATATTAAATTTAATTGGATGCTTGTATTGTCGTTAGTTGACTGTTATCAGTTGAATTGATTGATTGTTCATGTTTATTATTGCAAATAATATATTATCATATGAAGTGGATGGTTTAATTTGAGGTAATCTTTCTGGATGCAGGAAAGAACAGGTTGGAGGGATCCAATTAGATTCCTCAAATTTATTGTTTATTTTCATATTATAATTACATGAACTGTTTGACCAACCTGATTACATGATTGATTTTTTTTTATTAATCATAATGTTTGTTATAATATTAACCAATGGCCAGTATTGGTTAAGTAATTGGCAACATATGGCCTATCAAATCCATCGTTTTATAAATGTTAATGTACCGTCAGATAAATCAACAGAATGAAGTTATAAATTTATTATAACTGAAAATAGGTTTTGAAATCAATTAATTTGAATAAAAGTTTATAAAAAGGAAATAAATAATTATTATTCACTATTTAAGATTATAATTAATTATTAATTGATTTTATAAAGCAAATTCTGATGTTAATCATATTTATAAGCAAGTGAATAGAAATCAACCTAACGGTTAATTGTTTATAAGAAACAATTAAATGAAATTATTATTTTAATTTAAGTAGTTACTTCTTAAATGAAAATCATTTATGTATTCAAGTTTGAAATGAAATATAGTTGAATCGTGAAAAAAGTTTATGATTGGGTATATATTAAAACCCACGTTTTATGAATTAAGTTATGAAAAAGATTTAAAGAGAATACGTTAGCTTAAAATGAATGTTTGCGTAACATTTGAATTAAGTAAAAAAAGAAACAAGGTCAAAAGAGGTTTTAGATTTAACCTGAGTTTTATAAAAGAAATATGAAGTCGAAGTGTTAATTTTGTATTAGCATTGCTTAATAATGAATTAAGTAAAATGAATGGAATTGAAATGAGATTTTCAAAGGGGAAATGGTTGAATGGATTAGAAGTGGAATATATGAGGTTAAGAAAAGAATATAAAGAATTAGAACCTAAATGGAGATTGGTTTAGTTGAGTGATTTTCTGAGTGTTAATGTGATGTTGATTTCGGTCTTCGGGGTTGATACTTAGGGAATTATTCTCTTACTAATTTACGGTCAGGGACTAGTGATTGTGCGAAAACATAATGGTATGTTCAATAGTAGGAATGAGATTTAAGTGTCGACTGTTGTTTTCAAGTAATGAAACAAAAAGGAATTTTTGTAATGACTATTTTTCGAATAATAAGTTAAACTGATTTCTCAGTTATAGAAAATGAATAATATCATAGTAAATGTTTTGCGAATGGTGGACAAATGGAATATTGCATATTGTTATAATATAGTTAGCTTACAAAGTATTCGCACTTAAGACTTGGAGACACTACCTACTTGGCGAGAGGTTCGAGCTCTTAACAAACCCAAAGTCACTCAAGTATTTGTTCTCTCAGAGGGATCTCAATTTGAGGCAGCAAAGGTGGATGGAGTTTTTAGCATCATATAACTTCGAGATTTCTTATACTCCTGACAAGGGGAATGTAGTGGCTGATGCTTTGAGCAGACAGACGATGACGTTGAGTCTATTATTGGTTGAGTGGCGGAGCTGGAGTATATAGCTGCATTCAACTTTCGACCATCTACAGATTACACTCCAGGATTATTGGGATCCTTGGAGGTGCGACCTACTTTGCTAGAGAAGATTGGGAAGAGGCAAAGGGAGGATCATGGGCTTTCAGATATTTTGGATAGATTGAGCAGAGGCGAGGTTTCTAGACCCAACTTAGGTATACTGTAGATTGTAGAGGCTAGCTTTGATGGGATGGTAGATTATGTGTACCCCGCACGGATGACTTAACGAGCGCGGTACTGGCCAAGGCTTAACACTCTCGAATGACTATCCATCCGAGTAGTGATAAGATGTATCGTGATACGAGGCGAGTCATTTATTGGACCAGCATGAAGAAGAGCGTGGCTGGGTATGTGGCGAGATGTGGGACTTGCCCAAGTGTCATGGTAGAACAAAAGAAGTCCGATGACTGGTTCATACTTTGGATCTACCATTATGGAAATAGGAGAGTATTTCTATGGATTTCGTGGATGGGTTACCTAGGTCGAGGAAGGGAAACGCTGGCATTTGGGTCATCGTGGACCTATTGACTAAGAGCTCATATTTCATCCTTGTTAAGAGTAAGAGGACGGCTGCGTGGTTGGCTTCTTTGTATATTCGTATGATAGTTAGACTCCCTGGTATTCCTTTGATAATTGTGAGCAATAAAGATCCAATTTTCATTAGCGAATTTTGGAAGAGTCTACAGGAGGCTTTGGAAATGCAACTCAGGTTGAATACTGCTTATCACCCTCAAACAGATGGACTGACTGAGAGGATGAATAGGATTTTGGAAGACCTACTGAGAATGTGTATTTTAGACTTTGGATGGACAAGGGAGGATCATTTACCCCTCCTGGAATTCGCGTATAATAATAGATTCCAGTCTAGTATTAGGATGACACCCTTTGAGGCCTTGTATGGATGACCTGGTAAATCTCCGGCATGTTAGTGGGATTCGTCAAACAGACTACTTCTTGGGTCGAAAATGATTAGGGAAACATTCGATAAGGTTGATTTTATTAGGAGGAGGATGAAGGCGACACGAGACAGGAAAAAGTCATATGTGGACAAAAGAAGGATCGACTTAGAGTTTTTTTTATCGAAGATTTGGTTTTCACAAAAGTCTCGCCGTTGAGAAACGTGGTGAGGTTTGGCTCCATAAGTAAGTTGGAACCAAGGTTTGGTAGACTATTCGTGGTCACAAAGAGGATAGGTCCGATGGCGTATAAGGTTCGACTACCGAAGAGACTATTGGGTATTCATGACGTGTTCCATGTATTGCACTTATGGAACTGCCTACAAGATTTAGAGTTGGTGGATGAGCCTAGTGCATTAGAGATGTGGAGATCGAGCGGGAGGCATCTATTCCGCGAGCACCTCAGCGAATCTTAGATTTTGAAACCAAGAGGCTAAGAAACAACATAATGAGATTTTTTGGGGTTCAATGGGGAGACAGCCCCAACGAGGCCACTTGAACACCCCAAGAGAGAATGCATATTTATTATCCTTATCTTTTTAATGGTATGCTCTGATCTTTTTCCATCTTTAGTTCTTAGGATCTACCTTTCAAAATTCCTTTGAATATGATCTTAGGAAAAACCTATATATGGTAGGATATGGTTGAAACATTTCGTTGAAACATGTAATGTTTGATGGTTGCAAATGGATACAAGTATTTGAAAGTGGATGTAGAGGATGCATATAAGCACACTAGGCACTATGAGCAGCTGAATAGGACACTTGCATATGCATATGGATGTGTGTGCATTTTATTTATTTCTATGGTTGTAAATATATGGATGTTATCATGTGGTTGTTGCATATGGATGATGCTTGATGCACGCATATAGAACTATTTGTTATCATTAGGATTTTCGCATACATTTGGATGCATGGCACAAACATAATTGCATATAAAGAAGGTCAACTAAATCAGTAGATCGCCTAATCTTTTGCATTAGTTGGGATCATATACACTACACTATTGCATAAGTAGATGGAATTTCATTAGATAAATTAAGGACAATGTTTGCCAGTGGATGATGATGAGTAGATGGATGTAAAAAATACTCATATTCTTTTACCTTAGATATTTTGGGAATGAAATCCTTTAAGGAGGGGAGAGTGTAAGAACCCAAATTTTAACTTATAGTAATTAATTCAAATTGATTAATTAAATAATAAGTTGAATAATGGAAATTGGGCAATGGAGTTTGCGCCATTGGGTCTTTTATGTTTTTTTGGTTTAGATAGATGTTTGGTTCGCGTAAAAAGGACTTAAAACGAATAAGTTATGACAATTTGAATTTTGAATTCAAAATTAGAAAATTAAGATAAAGAAACGAATATATCTCTCTCTATATATATAATACGCTGGAACTTGGGATGACCCAATCCCTGGTCGGGTCGATCCAGGGGTCGACCCAGGTATAATATGGGTCGACCCGTGTGTCAACCCACCTGGTTGATGGGCCGACCCATTGCTTTGCTGGGAACTTTTTCGTGCCTAGCACGAAATCGGGGTTTGCTGGATGCTTTGAGACTCTTCTTATATCTGACGTTAAGGATTAATAGCCTAATATCTGAGGGTCAGGAATTACCTACTCCTACTATAAATAAGCCTCTTATCCTTCCCCAATTATCACAACTCTAATCTCCTTCTCCGAGTCTCTGCTATACAAATTTATTCCTCTAAAATAAAATGGAGTTCTAAGATAAAATAAAATAAATTATATACACAAATTGGCGGATTGTCTATATATAGCCTTAGAGATTTCTACCCCATTAGATAAGCAAATTTAAGTAAGACTATCTTGTGATTATCTAGATTTTTGAAAGTTAAAGAAAAATATGTATAATAGTAGTTATAGTTGTTTCTGATCTGGATTATTCACAGTTCTCAAATCCAAATTATTTACGGTTTGTTCTCAGATTCAATTTTTCTCCATTTTCTTTCTGGATTCCTTCTATCTATTTCTACACTTTTTATTCAAATTTCTATAAACTGTTATGTATTATCTCTTTTCCATTTTTCAATTTCTAGTTTTTGTAGTTTGTTTGGATTACGCCAAAATATTCCTAAATTGCATATACGATTAAATCAGGCATGAACCTGTACGTCTAACAACTTGCGATGGATTATTACTCTTTTTCTTTTGTTTTGCGCTTGGATTGGAAAATAAAACTAATTGAATTAAAATAATCAAATTGAGGCTAAATTGAATATGATGAAAACTACAATTAAGAATGGAATAATTGGATTAAGTCAAAGTTAATCTGTAATCAGTAAATTACATAAATATGATAAATGGAAATCATAATAAATATGAATAGTTTATTTGCAAATTTTAATATGGCATGGAATAATTGTAAGCATAGTTAATCTTAACATATGCATATTGGTTTACAGTGTATGGATAAATTACAAGCCTGAAAGTTTGGCGTTAGGCTTTGATGTAGACATATTGATTTGTAGTGTGCGAGTAAATTACAAGCTTGAAAACTAATATGACATGATTAGGAATCATATGACATATTGATTTACCATGGTGGGAAAATTTACGAGTCTAAAATATAATTTAGGCTTTAATATGACATATGGACTTATAAGAAAAAGTTACGGGCCTAATATATGATGAATTGTTTGGAGAGGGCCAAATCGATGGTGGGGATTTGGGCCAAATTATTTGTTGGTATCCATTCCATGTAGAAAACCCTTTTTCTATCATTTTCAGTCTCAATATGAGGCAAGAGTATGCATCATGCTATGTTGTGAACGTTAGTTGGTCCAATATGAGGGTGTATGCGCTTTTCGATGGGTCCTTGTGCATGCATTGGCCCGATTTGGGAAAGTAAGCCACTTTGGCACTTTGTGGATAAGGTTATGTCTTTTGTTGATGGGTTAGGGACTGATAAACCCAAACTCATTGTTGGCATAGGTTATTCACCATTTTTTTGCAGCTGATCGATGGGTAGTATTAGAAAGTTTTTTCCTAATAATTTATTTCGTTTCGAATTTATAGAAGTCAAAATCAATCATCCTTATCAAATTGTTATGAATGAGAACAATCAATATTTTATGTTATTCTCCATTCCGTTTGTTCACTTTTAGATGTACACAGACACATACCCTATTATAACACTAAAACTTCTGTTTTATCTATTTTTATTTTTCTTATCAATCAAGCTGGCAATCACTACAGCTCACTAGACATTTTGTCTAACATATTTGTCCTTTTCTTCTTTCCTTTTCCCCCAAGCTGTCGGGAAGGGAGCACTTAGTTGGATTTCTTAGTTGTTTCTTTCTTGGAGATTCTTCTGAAGACGTATTGTTTTTCTTCTTTTATTTTCCGTGGATTTGTTATTTATTTTTGTTTTTTTAGGGAAATTTTAATAATTATGTACTCTGATGATATTTATTTGATGGCTAAAATTTGAGACAATTTGGTAATGTTGGAACAACTTGTTTTTATCTTAATGTAAATTGTCCTCTTCTTGCGCTTTAAATTTTATTTGTTTGTGTCTTGTGGAATCATAGTCTCTGTGGTGTTTTTGTCTTTATACCTACAACGCTCCATATTTCTTAACGGGATTTTATGTAACAACCCGGAATTTTGGAACCAATATAATTATTATTTTAATTGACTTAATGGATTTTAATATTTAAAATAATTTATTTTATAGAATTTAACGACTAAAAATTTATTTAAAATGAAATTTGAACGTAATAATTTAAAATTTAATTAAAATGAGTGCGTAACGTTGTAGTAGTTTGAAAATTTGGTTTTGAACTTTGAATAAATATACTGAATGCAATATAAATCGTATTTCAATAAAACAAGAAAAGTTAGGATCTAATTAACTATATCTTTCTAACGAATGTAAGAAACAGAGATTTCTTATTATAAATTATAAGTTATGTCCAAATTAAAATTTCAAATAGTCGCTATGTAATTTAATAATATTTTAAATATTATATAAGCCTTAGAAAATGAAAATTTTGAAAACGACCTCTGTTTTCAACGAAACCACTTTTGTTGGATCCAGAATATTAAATTATTGTTAGATTCCAAATTTCGTAATTTTTGGAGTCACTATGTGGTCGTGGCAAATTAAAATGCATGTTGAAAATCAATTTTGAACGTTATATTTATTTATATATTAATTTTGATGAAAACTGACTGAAACAGTCGAATCGGCTTACGAAACATATTCATTGTGTCCGGAATGGGGGTATTTGGTTAAGGGAGAAAGTCATTGGGATTCGTTTGGAGCTCGAAGGTTAAACAAGAAATATATGAACTAAATAATAATATTGTCTCTCCTATATAACAACATAAAGGGCACCCTAACCCTAATTTTTGTCTCCGACAGTTATCTTTTTCTAGAGCCGCCACGAACAAAAACAATGGATGGAAATTTCGAATTTATCTCTTCCTAAAACTCCAAATCCAGTGATTAATTTATTAAATCTTCAACAACAATTCTCTTCCCTTAAGTGAGTTCTAGGATTTGGATGGTTATGATCATAAATCACATTATAAAGTAAGCCATTTCAGCACTCAAAGGTGTCGCCGTTCATGGCGTTTCGTGGCCATAGGGGGACGCTGAGCTTCATCAAATGGTCGGTGGTAGAGGAGGTTTCGAAGGGCTTTCAGGTGGTGGTCACCGATCTAGTTATAGTGTCTCAGTGTTTGTGCAATTTAAAGCCCTAGGGGGCGAATGGCTGTTTGAGGTAATCGGTTGTAACCTGGAGCTTATACAAGAGTAGAGAAAAGGATTAAAGGGAGATTAACTAAAGTAAATAATTAATTGTTTTAAGTAATTATTTTATGTAATTAACATTTGCAAGACCGTAACTCGTTCAAATGGAATTAGAATCGCGCAAAATCAGTTGCGTTGGAATCGCATCGCCGAGCACTACGCAATGAAACAAGTTTGGATAGGAACAAAAGCAGTTGGAATTATTGACAAAATTAAACGCTCATTTAATTTTGTTAAAACAATTGTTATATAACGATTTCGAAACCGGTCAATGTGAGAACTCTCTCATTCAAATATTTTACACAGCTATTGATATGTTGAACAATGAGTAGTGCACTCAAAAATGTGGTTTTTATCTATTATTTGAAGCGTTGTTTGAATATACGACACTCATGTTTCAAACAATGTGGACGGACACTTGTGACGCCTTAAATGGCTTGGGTTGAACAATTTATTTATTTTGTTATGTATTGATTGAGATTTTGAAATATTTAACATGCTAAAATAATGTTAATATATTTGTGATAGTTAAAATTGGAGTAATTATGGATTTACAAGTCGGACGATTTGTTCATGTTCACCTATTTAAGAGATATGGATTGGGACGATAATTTTACACATCTCCCAAGTACACAAATAATAATAATTATTTAATGGTTGAAAACCCCACACGAGTCTTGGGATGATATTCTATTTACACATTGTAACAACCCGGAATTTCAGAACCAATTTAAAATTTTATTTTAAGTTATTTTAAAGGATTTTGAATATTTAAAATAATTTATTTTAAATAATAACGACTAAAATGTTTATTTAATACGAAGTTAGAACTTATAAACTTATAATTAATTATATTACGAGCCTGAAATGGCGTGGTAGTTTGAAAATTCGATTTTATATTTCAATTGAATGTATAGAATTCAATATAAATCAGAATTGGACGAAACCGGAAATGCCAGGATTGTATTTACTATATCTTTCCAATGAATGTAAGAAATTGAGATTCCACTTTATAAATTGTAATTTAGGTCCAAATCAAAATTCCAAATAGTCACTATGAAATTTATATATACAATATATATAGCCCAAAAAGCCACATTTTGCATACAGATGAATCTGGACTCGAAACCACTTCCATTGAGTTCAAAATGCCATTTGTGTATTCGAAAAGTATAAGCTTCGATATTTTCCGAGATTCAGAATTTAGGCATTTTGTTTAAGCTTTGGATTAGCCAAACCTAGCCCTTAAAAATGGCCATATTGCAAACGACCTCTGAATTCGACAAAACTAATTTTTCAGGATCCGAAATGTCAAATTATTGTTATGTTTCAATTTTCATAATTTTTGAAATTAATATGTCAGTGTGGCAAATTTAAAGGCACGTTCAATTTCAGTTGTAAATTTAATCGACTGGAAAAAGATCATTTTTCAAACGGACCCGGAATTCGACGAAACCAGTTTCTATAGGACCGTATCGTCAAAACATAGCTAAATTCCAAAATTTGTAATTTTTGGAGTCAGTATGTGGCCCCGACAAATTAAAATGTACATTGAAATCAATGTGTAGCATTATATTTTTCATATTTTAATTTTAATAAAAACTGATCGAAACAACCGAATTAGCTTACGAAATATATCCCATTGTATCCGTAATGGGGATATTTAGCTAGGGGCGACAGTCGTTGGGTTTGATTTGGAGTTCAGATGCAAAACCCTAATTTATGGAATATATATATATATCTAAAATCTGATTGGCCCGTTATTTATCCGCCGGCCCTAAACAAATCAATGGCCACAATGGTTCAAAAATCAATCCATAATCATTTCTACTCGGTAAATCGATTCACCGAACTTCCAAAATGAAAATTGTAGAGCTTTCCGAGCTCTTTCAATCTATACGGACATGATCGTTATTAGTGAAGCAACTTGTTTGGATTTCAAGCTCAAAGAGCTGACGTTCAATGACGTTTTTCGAGCGCCAGGGGGGTTCGAACTGCTCGCCGTCAAAGGAGAAGATGGAGGTGGGTCGGAGCTGTCGTGGTGAGGGTTCAGATGCGGTTCCGGCTACCTAGGTTGATGGGCGGTGGTGCAAAATCGTGGTTGAGGCATGGGTTCAACAATACTGGAAGAAGACGCGAGGATATGTAATTAGCAGAATGATTAATTAAGGTTAAAGATGGATTAGTGTTTAATTAATGAATTTATTATATTCAAATTATTTAATTTATGTAATTAACACGTTAAAGCTCATATCTTTTTCATATGAGCTCGGAAAATTGCAAACTCAGGTCCGCTGCAATCGCGGAGTCGAGACCTTCGCGTGGACACCAATTTCGTCAAATTTGGAGCAAGTCAAAATTTTGAGCCAAATTTAAAATCGTCAAATAAAGAATGACAGAGTGGAAATCAAAGTGAGAACTCTTTCTTACTCAACTCTTGTATTATTTTATTATACCCTAGGTTGTAAATAGGGCTTAGTAGCTCCTGACACTATTGTTTGAAACCATAGATGATTTGATGATTGTTGTTATTTGTTGATTATTGTTGAATATGGGTTTGGTAACCCTATTCAGAAATGGTTGATTGAAATTGTTTGTGTACGGCGTGAGGCAGTATCATAAGAGGGATAATGCTAGACATTATTCCGGTTCTACAAATCGCGCCGTTATAATGCCGAATTTTTCTAAAATATGTTAGAAATAAAATTATATATATATTTATGATAGTTGAAATAAAGTAGACATTCATTTACAAGTTGGACGACTTGTTTATGTTCACCTATTTATGTATCGATTGGGACGATAATTTTTACACATCACCCAAGTGCACAAATAATGATTGTATGTGTTGGTTGGAAACCCCGCACGGGTCTTAGGATGATATTCTGTTTACAAATCACCCTTGTGATTAGTTTATGTCATTCGATTGGTTGATTGACTGTTGTAAGCATTATTTATTTATTTATTTATTTATTTATTTAATGCTAATACAGTTATAGAATGCACTCTGGTTGTTATTTGGATGTTTAATGATTATTTATCATTATTGTTGAATACATGCGATATATGAAATCCATATGTAACAACCCGGAAAATCAAAACCAATTTAAAATTTTTATTTTAGCTATTAATGAATTTTGGATATTTAAAAATGATTTATTTTAAAAAATAACGACTAAAAATTTATTTTTGACGAAGTTAAAACGAATAAATTTATTTTAATAACAAAACGAGACTGAAATGGCGCGGCAGTTTGAAAATTTGATTTCTAAATTCAAATGAATATACAGAATTCAATATAAGTCAGAATTGGACGAAACAAGAAATATTTGAATCTGTTTGATGATACCTTTCTAACGGATGTAAGAAATGTAGATTTCACTTTATAAATTGTAAGTTACGTCCAGTTTAAAATTCAGAAAAGTTGCTGTGGAATTTATATATATTTTAATATATATATATAAAGCCCTTAAAAATAGCCATTTTGCAAACGACCTCCGTTTTCGACGAAACTACTTTTGTTGGATCCGGAGTGTCAAATTATTGCTTGATTCCAATTTTCATAATTTTTGAAATTAATATGTGAGCGCGGCGAATTTAAACGCGTTTGGTAATTTCAGTTTGAATTTAATCGACTGGAAAATGACCATTATTCAAACGGTCTCCAAATTTGATGAAATTAGTTTTGTTAGGACCGTATCGTCAAAACATAGCCAGATTTATTTTCTGTAATTTTTGGAGTTAGTATGTGGCCCCAGTGAATTAAAATGTACGTTAAAATCAATTTTGACCGTTAAATTAATTTATATTTTAACTTTGGTGGAAACTGACCGTAACAGCCCAAGTGCGTTACAATACATATCCCATTGTGTTCGGAACGGGGGTAATTAGCTAGGGACGACAGTCAGTGGGTTCGATTAGGAGTTCGAATTTAAAACTTGCCTTTTATGGAAATAAAAAATTTATATATATTTCAAACCCTAGAGTTTTTCCCATAAAAAAATAAATAAAATAAAAATTAGAAAATCGCCGCTCTAACCCCAATCCCCAAATCGCTCCCCTCGATTCCCGTCGACGGAGCCCACCTGCGCCGCTGCGATTGACGGCGCCCTCCTCCCCCGTGCCAGCCACCGCCGTAGTGGCCACCTCCGGCCTCCCCATCGCCTCCTCTCCCCTCTCTCTTCCCCAAACCGAACCCCCTACCAAAATCCCCACAAAACCACCACCTCTGGCCAATGGAGGCACACCGCCGACAGCCACCACCTTCCCCGAACCCCCCCACCCCCCGCATCTCCTCCGACCACCAACCGTCTTCCTTCCCTCTCTCTCCACTTCCAAATCGAACCACAGCCCCAAATCCGCAACCCACAGCCAATGTAGGCCCGCCGCCGCCTCGTACGCCACCCCCTGACCCTTCGGACCCCCTGCCCCAGTCTCCTCCAATTCAACGTCTAGAATTGAAAAAAAAAACAGTGAGTTTTTACCTTATTTTTATTTTAATTTAAAGTAATTAGTCTTAGCAACATATAAAAATCAGTTTTAGTATGGTATGTAAAGAAATGATCTTCATTTAAGGAAAAATTGGATTTTTTTATTTAAAAAAAGTTTAGATTTTTATTTAATTAAAAATATGATTTTTATATATAAAAATGTGATTTTATATAGATGATGGCAAGATAAAAATATGATTTTTATTTTATCAGTAGCATTATAAAAATATGATTTTTATCGTATATTTGAAATATTTTCATGAAGATAAAAATATGATTTTTATTGTATATTTGAAATATTTTTATGAAGATAAAAATATGATTTTTATTGTATAAACATCATTATAAAAATATGATTTTTATTTATATATAACGTTGGAATAAAAATGCGGTTTTAAATATATTAAGCGTCATTAAAAATGTGGTTTTTAATATAAACTGCATGAAACAGATTATGTTGGAATCTGTGAAGAATACAACGCGTTGGAGCAAATCCAAACCATTCAGAATTAAAGAACGATGGAGTGGAAACCCAAGGTGAGTCTCACATCAATTTTATTTTCTAGTTAAAATATATACTAGGATGCAGACGGTGCTTAGCAGCACTCGACACCCGTCATCCACAGACCATGGACGACTTGTTTAATTGTAATGTGTTGTGAAAATTGACTGTTGATTGTGATGCGAAATGAAAGTAAAATATTCATGTTTCGAATAAAATATCTTATCGTTAAATATATAATTTTTAACATGTATATGAATAAAATAAATATTCATTTACAAATCAGACGATTTGTTTTTGTACACCCATTTATCTGTTATTGGTTGGGACGATAAATTTTACACATCGCCCAACTGTACAAATAATATTCAGTATTTGTTGGTTGAAACCCCATACGGGTATTGGGATGATATTTGACGTACACTAATCCCAATTGTTTAGTTTTATGTCAATCAATTGGTTGACAGACTGTTGTAAGCATTAATTATTTATATTTAATGCTTATGCAGTTGTGTAATTCACTTTGGATGATGGTTGATTGTGTATCATTATTGTTGTATACATGTATTGTATGAAATCTATATAATCAACATTATATGGTAATTGACTGTGTCTGATTCCAATTCAGAAGAAAAGAATATTTTTAAATAACAAACATTTTAAAATAACGAAGATTTTAAAATAATATTCAGAAAAGTATCAAAATCTGATTTTGATGTCCGATTTTGGATGGACACGAAATATTTAAATATATAAAACTGTGTTGATTAGATATGCGCCATTTTGACGTGAATGGTATTTATATCGATTTTATTCATTTTTATAATGAATATCGAAAAGGAAGTGATTTCAAAATCTGATGTTTGAAAATATTATCATTTATATATTAATGATATGGAATATTCAATTTTGATTAAAAATTGAATATGAAGTTGAAATCGTTTTTAAAACGATTTTAAAACGATTTATAAAATATGTTTGAATGGAAATCGACGAAATATATATAACATATATTAAATGGCCTGAATAGAACACGCCGCGCCGCGACCATTCTCGAATTTCGACCATTGACTTCGAATTAACGTTACGGAAGATCCGATTGTTGGATTCTCCTGAAACAGGGACCGTTGGGTTCGTATCAAAAAGAGCTTTCTAACGAATATGAAAGATTTGAAATCTAATGGTTGGATTTGGAATTATGTCCAAATCAAATTTGGAAAAGGTCGCTGTAAGTGTAGTTCGATGACAGTTTATGGAAATCGACTGTACGGACCTTGATAAAATTATTAATAATTTGTGTAAAATCATAATAAATGATTTAGAAAGAATTATAATGAAAATTTCCTCGTTTATAAAGATAAAAATATATTTTTATCGAAATGAACTAGTTATGAACTAGATTTATAATCCAATATTTTTAAATAAATAAATTGGAGTTGTGAATGGTTTTAATATAACCAGAAATTTTCAATATAAAAATTGGAATGGATTTGAATCGAAATTATCTTCGGAATATTTCGATATTGGATTCCGTGATTATACGGATTTTGTAGAGTAATTTGGAAGATATATATATCATTATTCCAATACGATATTTGTTGGTTTCAGAATTTAATATTGAATATAAGCCGATATATTTTCTATTCAGAGCCTTGTATTTAATACCAAATTGGATTTTGGGTTTGTCGTGAATGATGTCTTCATTAACACTATTCTTAAACCCAGTTGAGAGAAAATTAAATCTTTTTATTAAGATTTAATAAAGTTTAACAATTAATTAACATCTAATTGGAATTAAATTGAAATTGGTTTTTGGGATTGTCGTGAATGGTGTCTTAAATAACACTGTTCTTGAACCCCGTTTGAAAAGAATAAATCTTTTTATTAAGATTTAATGAAGTTTACCAATTAATTAACATTTAATTGGAATTGAAATGGAATGTGAATTGGGTTTACTGTGAACTGTGTTTTTAACGACATTCGTTCTTTAACCCGATAAACAGTGAAATGTGATTTGGAATATATAAATCTTATATTAAGATTTAATGGGATTTTCCAAAGTAAAGTTTTCCAATTAATTAATATTTAATTGGAATTGAATGGGATTTGATTTGATAATAATCGAAATGAGCTTCTGTGGAGGAAGATTGTTAATATATGTGGAATTTAAAAGGCTATGTCGTTATTCCATCTATATTATTAGTCGGATACGGAAGTTGATATCGATTATATATTGATCTGTTTTCCTTGAAAATTCCATAATTAATGGAAAGGGATTTTGGGTTTATCGTGAACTGTGTTTTAAATGACATTAGTTCTTTAACCCAGGTAAAGACAGGATTACATGTGTAGCATTGTATTTCGAACTGCATGGTTGATCTCGGTTAAATATATATCTGTTTGGTGGCGGAGAATTTATTCTCTTGCTTAACACCCTTCTCTGAGACGTACGAGCTTAGAGGTTATATATCAGCAGAAATCAAAGTATGGTGTGAATTATTGATGCGACATGTTTGATTTCCCAAAGTTAAATAATCATTAATATTGATTTTTGGGAAGATTAAAACTAAGTGGAGTTTGAATGAATCTTTAATTAGATTGAAATGATCGAGAATGGAGTATCACCAGTTTTGCTCCAAAGCGATAGTTAAATCTTTAATTAGATTTGAATGTGAAATGGTAATTAATATTTACCGATAACGTTGTGGTGTTAGATATGGAGTATTACCAGTTTTGCTCCTTGGGATGAATAGGTTGGGATTGGGAAATAAATGATTACTTCAGTGTGGTTCGCTAATCCGGACTAGTTTGGAGAACCTTAATATGGTTTGAAATGATATCCAAAGGAAGATTAAAGAATAAATTTTAAAGAATTTATCTTTGATAAAATTAATGGGAACCTTTCCCTAAGAATGTGAATATCTGAATAAAGAATATTCTGGATTGGAATGAGGCGTATGTTGTGTTTATATCACTTGATTATAATATATACGCGAGTTATGCGGAAAGATCGAGTTTATACCCATTCTGAATAACTGATTCGACGATAAGTCGACGATGAAGACGGTGGTTGAAGACTGGAGGTCTTCACATCGTTTGGATGATTACTGATGTCTTGATTGGGCTGTACACCCAAGACGAGGTAATAAGTGGTGATCGTCCAGACGTACTTGGAGATCGACGGATATGCGAGGGCCTCTCTCCTGTATTGGACATATGGGTCGAGGAATAAGGTACCTCCGGTTTCGTTCAGACTCAGAACAAACTTGTAAATGGATGTGCGTCTGACATTGGATTTTATTCTGTGTTGATTGATCTCTATTAAATATATATCTGTTTAGCGGTGGAGAATTTATTCTCTTGCTTAACGCCCTTCTCTGAGACGTACGAGCTCAGAGGTTATATATCGATAGACATTAGTCGCAAGGCGTGAATTGCTTGTGTGGCATGCGGAGATGCATATGATCAAGGCTTCTGTTGAAAAGCAGAGTCTTGTGGTTGATGATCAAAGCACAACTTTAATATAGCGCCGTTTTGTGTATAGCGTTGATTCGCGAGCCTCACACCTCGGTATGAATCAAAAACGGGATAGGGGAACCCAAGGAGGAAATGACGTTTCTTTCTATCTATGGGTGGTGTCAGCGTTTGCAAGCCCTGACATTTATATTATTTTTACCTATGTGGTTATTGGAATGCGAGGCGCCTCGGATATATCGGTTACTATGGAGCCGATGGATAGGTCCTATAGGACCGGGAAACGTGTGTTCAGGAAGTTCCAGTCCTTAAACGTAAGGGAGGATCGGCCTTGGAGGATCCAAGGGTCTACTACGGGAGACCCTGAGGCATTTGCTAGAGTTTCTCGAAGCCGGCGAGGAGTACATCCCTTGCCTCGACTCATGACGGAAATCCAGTTTCCAATACGTGACATTTCGGTTTTATTTGTAGAGCCTAGTATGGCGACATGATAGATGGTACCCATGCCGCCTATGATTGATACATTTATATTTGAAGTTGATTTCTTCAGTTATAGTAATAATAAAAGATTAAATTTCACGTATCAAGCATTATTTGGCTATTAAAAGGTAAAACCATATCCTCTGGCTTGCGTTGCGTTGTGTGACGGGACATGGGTCTTATAATAGCTTCATTGTTCTTTATTTAACATTGCACTGTTTGTTTATGCACTGGCATTCATGGGAGGAAACCCGTTCCGTGTTATACGGCGTGGTCCCTTGATTTACCTAACTTTAAAATCAAAATAATAACTGTTTTAGTTCTTACACCAGTCACATGACTGACCTGGAGTTTATTATTTTAACCTAAACTCTGGGTGCCCCTATTTTCCACATGGCAGCTAGTAGTTGGGTTTTGCATATTTATTCTTACAGGATCCTGGTTTAAAGCTGGAACGATACTCAGAAAGCTCTATATCCGTGTATTTCTTTCAGTTGTGTTATGTATTATTTTCCGCTGCTATGTATTTAAATGTAATTTAAATCTCTGATATTTATTAAATGTGTAATATTTGTTCCTACTCTGATTTAATTGTTGTAATAAGCAATGAAACGTTCTGTTATTTGTGTTCTGATTTGTCGTGTTCTCATCTCAATCTGGGCTTTCCTTTACGGGTAAGTTTGGGTCGTGTCAGTTTGGTATAAGAGCTTTGGTTTACAGATCTCGAGAACAAGGCATATTAAACCGAGCGAAAGTATTCATCAGAGATTAGATTAGTAATATCCGATGAGAATGACTCATTAGAGATAGGATCAGTAGTATCCTAGAACGAGTGTGAAGAGTGTATTTTAAAATAAAAATGAAAACAAATTTTGTTTGAAAATTAAAACCATCTTATGCGTATTTGAATATTTTATTTATATTGAATTTGGACAATCGACTATATGAAGATTTTGCATATACGCCTAGCTAGCGTGTATACAGAGCCTCAAATATACTGGATAGATATAGAATCACACTTTAGTCGCCCGGAGATGATCCTGATGATTACTATAACATCATCAGTATTTATGTTCGAGTTTTAAAAGTGGGATTTCTATATATTTCCAATTGACTGGTGTGAGAACCAAAACTAGATAGGATATATTGTTGTGAATTGGCATCAAAAATATGATTTTTGGCTACATATAGAAGTTATGTGTTTGAAACGTTAATCAACTAGTTGATTGCTGGTTTCATTGTGTGATTATTCATTTGAACCAACATGTAAATGTGTGGTAAATTTGGCCAAATTGATCAAATATTGAACTAAATCGAAAATTGTTTGAAATCGCATACATGTACATATATATGTGTGTGAACAGGTCATAGCAAGGAGGCTAAGAAGAGGAATAAAATTGTAAGCCCGACAAATAGGTACATGTTTACTAATTTCTTGGGTTTGGATGATTTTATGAGCCGATTGGCTTTTTCTTTTTCTTTTTGAGATGAGAGGGCCTGTGTGGCGGTTTGGGGCTTTTCCCGGTGCTCCCCGTACAAAGGAGGTTATGGCGAAATTTTTCGAAAATTTAGGGTGTTAGCCAAATTTTTGAGAAATTGGAAATTTTTTAGAAATTGAAAGGTTGAAGAATTAAAGCCAGAATGAAAG
Source organism: Allium sativum (assembly GCA_030737875.1). Lineage (NCBI taxonomy): Eukaryota > Viridiplantae > Streptophyta > Magnoliopsida > Asparagales > Amaryllidaceae > Allium > Allium sativum. Next base: position 89,575,685 of record CM060927.1, on the reverse strand, counting down.
TTGAGTTGGTTAGTTAAACAACTTTCAGCTCCGTTCCTTTTCGAGAACGAAAAGATTTTAAGTGGGGGAGACTGTAACAACCCAGAAAATCTGAACCAATTTAAAAAATTTATTTTAGCGATTTTAATGAATTTTGGTTATTTAAAATGATTTATTTTAAATAATAATGACTAAAAGTTTATTTTCGATGAAGTTAAAATGAATAAATTTATTTTAATTATAAAACGAGTCTGAAATGGCGCGGCAGTTTGAAAATTCGATTTCTAAATTTAATTGAATATACAGAATTCAGTATAAGTCAGAATTGGACGAAACAATAAATATTTGAATCTGTTTGATGATATCTTTCTAATGGATGTAAGAAATATAGATTTCACTTTATAAATTGTAAGTTACGTCCAGTTTAAAAATCAGAAAAGTCGCTGTGGAATTTATATATATATATATATTAATATATATAAAGCCCTTAAAAATAGCCATTTTGCAAACGACCTCTATTTTCGGCGGAACCACTTTTGTTGGATCCGAAGTGTCAAATTATTGCTAGATACCAATATTCATAATTTTTTAAATTAATATGTGAGCATGGTGAATTTAAACGCATTTGGTAATTTCAGTTTGAATTTAATCGACTGGTAAATGACCGTTTTTTCAAACGGTCTCCAATTTAACGAAATTAGTTTTGTTAGGACCATATCGTCAAAACATAGCCAGATTTATTTTTCTGGAATTTTTGGAGTCAGTATGTGGCCCCAGTGAATTAAAATGTACGTTAAAATCAATTTAGACCGTTAAATTAATTTATATTTTAAATTTAGCGGAAACTGATCGTAACGGTCAAAGTGGGTTACGATACATATCCCATTGTGTTTGAAATGGGGGTAATTAGCTAGGGACGACAGTCGGTGGGTTCGATTAGGAGTTCGAATTAAAAACTTGCCTTTTATGGAAATTAAAAATTTATATATATTTCAAACCCTAGGGTTTTTTCCCATAAAAAAATAAATAAAATAAAAATCAGAAAACCGCTGCTCTAACCTCGATCCCTAAATCGCTCCCCTCAATTTCCGTCGCCGGAGCCCACCTGCACGGCCGCGATCGACGGCACCCTCCTCCCCCGTGCCAACCGCCGCCGCAGTGGCCACCTCTGGCCCCCCATCGCCTCCTCTCCCCTCTCTCTTCCCCAAAACGAACCCCCTGCCAAAAAACCCACAAAAGCGCCGCCTCTGGCCAATGGAGGCCCACCGCTGATAGCCACCACCTTCCCCGACCCCCCGCATCTCCTCCGACCACCACCCCTCTTCCTTCTCTCTCTCCACTTCCAAATCGAACCACAACCCCAAATCCACACCCCACAACCAATGTAGGCCCGCCGCTACCTCGTACGCCACCCCCTGACCCTCCGGACCCCCTATGCTAGCCTCTGCCTCCCCTAGCTCCAGTTCCACATCCAGACGAGGGAAAAAACAGTGAGTTTTTACCTTATTTTTATTTTAATTTAAAGTAATTAGTTTTAGCATGGTATGTAAAGAAATGATCTTTATTTAAGGAAAGATTGGATTTTTTTATTTAAAGAAAGTTTAGATTTTTATTTGATTAAAAATATGATTTTCATATATAAAAATGTGATTTTTATATAGATGATGGCAAGATAAAAATATGATTTTTATTTTATCCGTAGCATTATAATAATATGATTTTTATTGTAAATTTGAAATATTTTCATGAAGATAAAAATATGATTTTTATTGTATATTTGAAATATTTTTATGAAGATAAAAATATGATTTTTAATGTATAAACATCATTATAAAAATGTGATTTATTTATATGTAACGTTGGAATAAAAATGCGATTTTTAAATATGTGAAGCGTCATTAAAAATGTGGTTTTTAATATAAACTGCGTGAAATAGATTACGTTGGAATCTGTGAAGAATACAACGCGTTGGAGCAAATCCAAACCATTCATAATTAAAGAATGGCGGAGTGGAAACCCAAGGTGAGAACTTCTCACATCAATTTTATTTTATAGTTAAAATATATACTAGGATGCAGACGGTGCTTAGCAGCACCCGACACCCATCGTCCACAGACCATGGACGACTTGTTTGATTGTAATGTGTTGTGAAAATTGACTGTTGATAGTGATGCAAAATAAAAATAAAATATTCATGTGTCGAATAAAATATCTTATCGTTAAAAATATAATTTTTAACGTGTATATGAATAAAATAAATATTCATTTACAAATCGGGCGATTAGTTTATGTACACCCATTTATTTGATATTGATTGGGACGATAAATTTTACACATCGTCCAACTGCACAAATAATATTCAGTATTTGTTGGTTGAAACCCCATACGGGTATTGGGATGATATTTGACATACACTAATCCCAATCGTTTAGTTGTATGTCAATCAGTTGGTTGACAGACTGTTGTAAGCATTAATTATTTATATTTAATGCTTATGCAGTTGTGTAATGCACTTTGGATGATGGTTGATTGTGTATCATTATTGTTGTATACATGTATTGTATGAAATCCATATAATCAACATTATATGGTAATTGACTATGTCTGATTCCAATTCAGAAGAAAAGAATATTTTTAAATAACGAACATTTTAAAATAACGAAGATTTTAAAATAATATTCAGAAAAGAATCAAAATCTGATTTTGATGTCCAATTTTGGATGGACACGAAATATTTAAATATATAAAACCGTGTTAATTAGATATGCGCCATTTTGACGCGAACGATATTTATATCGATTTTATTCATTTTTATAATGAATATCGAAAAGGAAGTGATTTCAAAATCTGATGTTTGAAAATATTATCATTTATACATTAATGACATGGAATATTCAATTTTGATTTAAAATTGAATATGAAGTTGAAATCGTTTTTAAAACGAATTTAAAACGATTTATAAAATACCTTTTGAATGGAAATAGACGAAATATATATATATATATATATATATATAGTAAATGGCCTGAATAGAACGCGACGTGACCGTTCGCGAATTTCGACCATTGACTTCGAATTGACGTTACGGGAGATCCGACCGTCGGATTCTCCTAAAACCAGGACCGTTGTGTTCATATCAAAAAGAGCTTTCTAACGAGTATGAAAAATTTGAAATCCAACAGTTGGATTTGTAATTATGTCCAAATCAAATTTGGAAAAGGTCGTTGTAAGGGCAGTTCGATGACCGTTTATGGAAATCGACTGTACGGACCTTGATAAAATTATTAAAAATATTAATAATTTGTGTAAAATCATAATAAATCATTTGAAAAGAATTGGAATGAAAATTTCTACGTTTATAAAGATAAAAATATATTTTTATTGAAATGAACTAGTTATGAACTAGAATTATAATCCAATATTTTTGAATAAATAAATTGGATTTGTGAATGGTTTTAATATAACCAGAAGTTTCCAATATAAGCATTGGAATGGATTTGAATCGAAATTATCTTCGGAATATTTCGATATTGGATTCAGTGATTATACGGATCTTGTAGAGAAATTTGGAAGATATATATATCGTTATTCCAATACGATATTTGTTGGTTTTAGAATTTAATATTGAATATAAGCCGATATATTTTCTATTCAGAGCCTTGTATTTAATATCAAATTGGATTTTGGGTTTGTCGTGAACGGTGTCTTCATTAACACTGTTCTTAAATCCAGTTGAGAAAAGATTAAATCTTTTTATTCAGATTTAATGAAGTTTTCCAATTAATTAACATTTAATTGGAATTAAATCGAAATTAAATTGAAATTGGTTTTTGGGATTGTCGTGAATGGTGTTTTAAATAACACTGTTCTTGAACCCCGTTTGAAAAGAATAAATCTTTTTATTAAGATTTAATGAAGGTTACCAATTAATTTACATTTAATTGGAATTGAAATGGAATGTGAATTGGGTTTATTATAAATTGTGTTTTTAATGACATTCGTTCTTTAACCCGATAAATAGTGAAATGTGATTTGGAATATATAAATCTTACATTAATATTTAATGGGATTTTCCAAAGTAAAGTTTTCCAATTAATTAATATTTAATTGGAATTGAATGGGATTCGATTTGGTAATAATCGAAATGAGCTTCTGTGGAGGAATACTGTTAATATATATGGAATTTAAAAGGCTATGTCGTTATTCCATCTATATTATTAGTCGGATATGGAAATTGATATCGATTATATATTGATCTATTTTCCATGAAAATTCCATAATTAATGGAATGGGATTTTGGGTTTATCGTGAACTATGTTTTAAATGACATTAGTTCTTTTACCCAGGTAAAGACAGGATTACATATGTAGCATTGTATTTCGAACTGCATGGTTGATCTCGGTTAAATATATATTTGTTTGGTGGAGGAGAATTTATTCTCTTGCTTAACACCCTTCTCTGAGACGTACAAGCTTAGAGGTTATATATCGCAGAAATCAATAGTACGGTGTGAATTATTGATGCGACATGTTTGATTTCCCAATGTTAAATAATCATTAATATTGATTTTTGGGAAGATTAAAACTAAGTGGAGTTTGAATGAATCATTAATTAGATTGAAATGATCGAGAATGGAGTATCACCAGTTTTGCTCCAAAGCGATAGTTAAATCTTTAATTAGATTTGAACGTGAAATGGTAATTAATATTTACCGATAACGCTGTGGTGTTAGATATGGAGTATTACCAGTTTTGCTCCATGGGATGAATAGGTTGGGATTGGGAAATAAATGATTACTTCGGCGTGGTTCGCTAATCCGGACTAGTTTGGAAAACCTTAATATGGTTTGGAATGATATCCAAAGGAAGATTAAAGAATAATTTTAAAGAATTTATCTCTGATAAAATTAATAGGAACATTTCCCTAAGAATGTGAATATTTGAATAAAGAATATTCTGGATTGGAATGAGGCGTATGTTGTGTTTATATCACTTGATTATAATATATACGCGAGTTATTCGGAAAGGCCAGGTTTATACCCATTCTGAATAACTGATTCGCCGATGAAGACGGTGGTTGAAGACCATAGGTATTCACATCGTTTGGATGATTACTGATGTCTTGATTGGGCTGTACACCTAAGACGAGGTAATAAGTGGTGATCGTCTAGACGTACTTGGAGATCGACGGATATGCGAGGGCCTATCTTATGTATTAGACATATGGGACGAGGAATAAGGTACCTCCGGTTACATTCAGACCCAGTACAAACTTGTAAATGGATGTGTGTCTGACATTGGATTTTATCCTGTGTTGATTGATCTCTATTAAATATATATCTGTTTCGCGGTGGAGAATTTATTTTCTTGCTTAACGCCCTTCTCTGAGACATACGAGCTCAGAGGTTATATATCAATAGACATCAGTCGCATGGCGTGAATTTCCTGTGTGGCATGCGGAGATGCATATGATCAAGGCTTCTGTTGAAAAGCAGAGTCTTGTGGTTAATAATCAAAGCACAACTTTAATATAGCGCCGCTTTGTGTATAACGTTGATTCGCGAGCCTCACACCTCAGTATGAGTCAAAAACGGGATAAGGGAACCCAAGTAGGACATGACGTTTCTTTCTAACTATGGGTGGTATTAGCGTTTGCAAGCCCTGACATTTATATTATTTTTACCTATGTGGTTGTTGGAATGCGAGGCGCCTCGGATATATCGGTTACAACGGAGCCGATGGATAGGTCCTATAGGACCGGGAAACGTGTGTTCAGGAATTGCCAATCCTCAAATGTAAGGGAGGACCGGCCTTGGAGGATCCAAGGGTCTACTACGGGAGACCCTGGGGCATTTGCTAGAGTGTCTCGAAGCCGGCGAGGTGTACATCCCTTGCCTCGACTCATGACGGAAATCTAATTTCCAATACGTGACATTTCGGTTTTATTTGTAGAGCCTAGTATGGCGACATGATAGATGGTACCCATGCCGCCTATGATTGATACATTTATATTTGAAGTTGATTTCTTCACTTATAGTAATAATAAAAGATTAAATTTCACATATCAAGCATTATTTAGCTATTATAAGGTAAAACCCTATCCTCCAGCTTGCGTTGCATTGTGTGATGGTACCAGGGTCTTATAATAGCTTCATTGTTCTTTATTTAGCACCGCACTGTTTGCTTATGCACTGGCATTCGTGGGAGGAAACCCGTTCCGTGTTATACGGCGTGGTCCCTTGATTTACCTAACTTTAAAATCAAAATAATAACTGTTTTAGTTCTCACACCAGTCACATGATTGAGCTGGAGTTTATTGTTTTAACCTAAACTCTGGGTGCCCCTATTTTCCACACGGGCAGCTAGTAGTTGGGTTTTGCAGATTTATTCTTATAGGATCCTGGTTTACAGCTGGAACGATACTCGGAAAGCTCTGTATCCGTGTATTTCTTTCAGTTGTGTTATGTATTATTTTCCGCTGCTATGTATTTAAATGTAAGTTAAATCTCAGATATTTATTAAATGTGCAATATTTGTTCATACTCTGATGTAATTGTTGTAATAAGCAATGAAATGTTCTGTTGTTTGTGTTCTGATTTGTCGTGTTCTCAACTCAATCCGGGCTTTCCTTTACGGGGAAGTTTGGGTCGTGTCACCATATAACTAAAATTATATGGTAATTGATACTGTCATATTCCAATTTGGAAATAACGAATATTTTAAATCTAATATTCAGTGAAGAATTAAAATTATGGTTTTGATGTCCGGTTTTGGATGGACACAAAAATATTAAAATGAATGAAGCTGAGTTAAGTAGTTATGCGCCATTTTAACTCGAACAGATTTTCATATCGATCTTATTTATTTTATAATGAATATGGAAAAGAAATGGATTTCAAAATTAGATATTTTGAAAATATTATCATTTTGTGATTATAATAATATGGATTATTCAATTTTGATTTAAAATTGAAATAGAAGTTGGAATCATTTTTAAAACGAATTTGTAAACGTTTTATAAAATACGTTTTGAATGAAAATCGAAGAAATATATAATATATATTTAATGGCCTGAATAGAATGCGTCGCTCAGCGACCGTTCGCGAATTTCGACCATTAACTTCGATTGGACGTAGCAGGAGATCCAACCGTCGGATTCTCCTGAAACCGGAACCTATGGGTTCGTATCAAAAAGAGCTTTCAAATGAGTATATGAGATTTGAAATCTAACGGTTGGATTTTTAGAAATGTTTAATTCAAATTTGAATATAAACAGCGCTAGTGCAGTTAAATGACCTGAAACGTCATTTAACTGAATCGACCTATTTTTAAATATTTAAAAATAGGGAAAATTGATGTCAAATCATAATAAATGATTTGAAATGGTTTCGGATGAAATATTCCAAGTTGATAAGGATAAAAGATATTTTTATTAGAATAAGTTGTTTAATTACTTTTATAGAGAAATGAAAGTATTAGAAATGGTTTTAATGTAACCAGAATTTTTCCAACGCATAAATTGGAATGGATTTCAATGGAAATAATCTTCGGAATATTTCGATATTGGATTCCGTGATTATACAGATATGGTAGAGGGATTTGGAAGATACAAATATCGTTATTCCCCATACGATATCCGTTAGTTTTCAGAATTTGATATTGAATATAAGTCGATATAATTTCTATTTAGAGCCTTGTATTTAATATCAAATTGGATTTTGGGATTGTCGTGAATGGTGTCTTAAATAACACTGTTCATGAACCTATTTGAGAAAAGAATAAATCTTTTAATTAAGATTAATAAGATTTTCCAATTAATAAATATAATTGGAATTAAATGGAAGTTGATTTTGGGTTTATCGTGAACTGTGTTTTAAACAACATTGTTCTTTAACCCAGTTAAAAGTGAAATTATGATTTAGAATTTATAAATCTTTTGAATAGGATTTAATGGAATTTTCCAAAGTAAAGTTTCCAATTCAATACATTAAATTGGAATTGAGTGGAATTTGATTTATTAATAATCGAAATGAGCTTCTGTGAAGGAAGACCATTGCTATTTATGGAATTTGAAAGGCTTAGCCATTATTCCATTTATAGTATTAGTTTGACACGGAAATTTATATCGATTACGATTAAGCTGTTTTCCATGAAGATTTCATTTAGATGGAATATGATTTTGGGTTTATCGTGAACTGTGTCTTAAATGACATTAGTTCTTTGACCCAGTAAAGACTAGATTTATTTTTCCTAAATTTGAGAAATCATTAAGTAATGATTTTTGAGATTAAAACTAAAATAGAGTTTTAATAAATCTTTAATTAGATTGAAAGGTGAATAAGGTAATTTAAGTTACTGAATTCAAGAATTGATCGAGAATGGAGTACCACCAGTTTTACTCCACGTGATAGTTAAATCTTTATTTTGATTTGAACGATAAACGGTAATTAAATTTACCGTTAACACATTGGGTGTTAGATATGGAGTACTACTGGTTTTGCTCCATGGGATGAATAGGTTGGGATTGGAATAATAAAATAACTGATTACTTTGGTAAGGCATAAATCCCGACTAGTGGATAAAACTTAATTTGGTTTAAGTTGTGAAAAGATATTACAAAATCTTTTGAAAATGATATCCAAATGAAGATTAAAGGATAAATTTTAAAGTATTTATCTTTGACAAAATTAACGAGAACCTTTCCCAAGAATATTCTGAATTGGAATGAGGCGTATGATGTTGTATTTGTTGATCTCTACTAAATGTATATCTGTTAGGCATCGGAGATTATTCTCTTGCTTAACGCCCTTCTCTGAGACGTACGAGCTTAGAGTTATATATTGGTAGATGATAAGTGCTATGGCATGGATTGACAATGTGGCATGCTAAGATGCAGTGATCAAGGCTTTTGTTGAAAAGCAGGCCCTTGTGGTTGATGATCAAAGCATAGCTTTTATATAGCGCCGCTTTGTGTATAGCGTTAATTCGTGAGCTTCACACCCCGGTATGAGCCAGAAACGGGATAGTGACTGCAGGGAAATGAACATATGTTAGCTCTAGCTACAAGTGATGTCATGGTATGGAGCCCAGACATTTACTTATGTGGATGTTGCATATTATTATGATGGAAAGCGAGGTACCTCGGATATTGGGCCGATTGAAAGGCTCAGTAAATTAAGTCCCTGTGGCTCTTAAGTGGTCGACATACTGACCCATTTTGGAGGTTCGATAGAACCGGCTAACATATAGTTTATGGTATAACTAATCTTCGACGGATGATCGACCCTGAAGATCCAAGGGTTGCCCATAGGTGTAATCCTGAGGCACTTGCTAATGTGTCTCGAAATCGGTGAGGATGATCCCTTGCTTCGGTTCATAGATGGAAATCCAATTTCCAACACACGACTTTACGGTTTTAGTTGTAAACCTATATTACGGCGACGTAATATAATGGTACCTACACCGCCTATGATTGATACATTTATATTTGAAAGTGATTTCTACACTTATAGTAATAATAAAAGATGAATTTCGTGTAACAAGCATATTTGGCCATTATAAGGTAAAACCCTATCCTCTGGTTAGTGTTTGCATTGTGTGATGGGACTGGGTCTTGTAATGGCTTCATTTTTCTTCTTTAGCATTGCACTGTATATTTTCATGCATTGTTATTCATGGGGGATAAACCCGTTCCGTGTTATACGGCGTGGTCCCCTGATCTACCTAACTTTAAAATGAAAGTTAATAACTGTTTTAGTTCTCACACCAGTCCCATGACTGACTCAGAGTTTATTGTTTTAACCTAAACTCTAGGTGCCCTAATTTTTCACACGGGCAGCTAGAAGTTTTGGTTTTCGCAGATATCTCTTTCAAAGGATCCTGGATTACAACTGGAGCTATATTCGGAAAGCTTTGTATCCGTATATCTCTGTCAGTTGTGTCGGATGTTATTTTCCGCTATGCATTGTATTTATGTATTATTTTCTATTGCTATGTATATTCAAAATCTCTGATATTGTATTTTCAATGTATAATATATATTCATACTCTGTTATATTCTTGTACTCTGATATAAATTGTTGTAATAATAATGAAATGTTCTACTGTTTGTGTTCTGATGAGTCGTGTTCTCAAAGAAATCCGTGTTCCAGTTTTGTTCAGACCGGGCGGAGATTTCGGGTCGTCTCAGTTGGTATCATAGCTTTGGTTTACAAAGCTTGAGAACAAGGCACATTAGAACCGAACGAAAGAATTCATCGGAGATAGGATTAGCATCATCCTATAAGAATAACTCGTAAGATATAGGATCAGTGGTATCCTAGAATGAGTTCAAAGAGTGCCATTTATTAAAAACAAATTTAGTTCTGAAAATGTATAACTTATTATAAGTATTTGAGTATTTATTTTGTATTAAAATTTGGACTATCGAGTATTAGAAGATTTTGCATATACATGTTATGAACGTATATTCGAAGTCTTAAATATACTGGATAGATATAGAATCACACTCTAGTCTCCCGGGGATGATTCTGGTGATTATCGTGATATCATCAGTATTTATGTTCGAGTTTCGAAAGTAGGGTATCTACATATTTCCAATTGACTGGTGTGAGAACCAAAACTTAGTTAAGTTTAATGTTTGTTATTTAGCATTGAAAATGTGATTTTTGAGTATATATAATAGGATATATGTTTGAAAAGTTAATCAACAAATTGATTGCTGATTGTGTTGTGTAATTATTAATTGAACTAATAAGAATATTGAAATAATCAAACCAATATAAGAATGAATGATAAGTAAAGCCAAACCAAATATAAACTAAAGTGATAATTGATTGGACTTGCATACATGTACATGCATATATGTTGTACAGGTTGTGTAAGTTAAGAAGAGGAATAAAATTGCATGCCCGACAAATAGGTACATGTTTACTGTATTGATTGGGTTTGATGATTTTATGAGCTGATTGGCAAGTCGCTTGGCTTTTTCTTTTTCTTTTTGGATGATTGTGCCCTGTGAGGCAAGTTGCGGTTTTTCCAATCAACCCGTACAAAGGAGGTTATGGCTAAATTTTTCAAAAATTTAGGGTGTTAGCCGAATTTTTGGAAAATTTGAAAGTTCTTAGAAACTGAAAAGTTGAAGAACTTGAGTCAGAATGAAAGTTGAGTTGGTTGATTAAACAACTTTCAGCTCTGTTCCTTTTCTAGAACGAAAAGATTTTAAATGGGGGAGATTGTAATAACCCGGAATTTCAGAATCGATTTAAAAATGTATTTTAAGCTATTTTAAAGGATTTTGAATATTTAAAATGATTTATTTTAAATAATAACGACTAAAATGTTTATTTAATACGAAGTTAGAACTTATAAACTTATAATTAATTATATTACGAGCCTGAAATGGGGCGGTAGTTTGAAAATTCGATTTTATATTTCAATTGAACGTATAGAATTCAATATAAATCAGAATTGGACGAAACAAGAAATGCTAGTATCGCATTAACTATATCTTTCCAATGAATGTAAGAAATTGATATTTCACTTTATAAATTGTAAGTTATGTCCAAATCAAAATTCCAAATAGTCGCTATGGAATTTATATATATATAATATGTATAGCCCAAAAAGCCACATTTTGCATACGAATGAATCTGGACTCGAAACCACTTCCATTGAGTTCAAAATACTGTTTGTGAATTCAAAAAGTATAAGCTTCGATATATTCCGAGATTCAGAATTTAGGCATTTTGATTGGGCTTTGGATTAGCCAAACCTAACCCTTAGAAATGACCATTTTGCAAACGACCTCCGAATTCGACGAAACCAGTTTTTCTGGATCCGGAATGTCTAATTATTGTTATGGTTCAATTTTCATAATTTTTGAAATTAATATGTGAGCATAGAAAATTTAAAGGCACGTTCAATTTCAGTTGTAAATTTAATCGACTGGAAAAAGGTCATTTTTCAAACGGACTCGGAATTCGACGAAACTAGTTTCTATAGGACCGTATCATCAAAAAATAGCTAGATTCCAAAATTTGTATTTTTTGCAGTCAGTATGTGTAACGACCCGGAATTTTAGGGCCAAATTAAATTTTATATTTTAATGAATTTAAAGTATTTTTAATGATTTATTTATTTTAAATCGAAGTTAGAATGAATAATTCAATTTTAATTATAAAAAGAGCTAGAAATAGCGCGGTAGTTTGAAAAGTCAAACTTGAACTTTGACTAACCATACAGGATGCAAAATTTAACGGATTTTAGTAAAACCAAAAATATTAGAATCTATTTAAAAATATCTTTCCAACGAATCCGAAAAATCGAAATTTCATAGCGGAAATCAAAAGTTATGGCCAATTCAATTTTTAGAAAGGTCGCTGGGAAATTTGCATAGGACAAAAATGCTACTTTTTGCAAACGAAGGAATTTGAACTCGAAACCACTTCCATTGGTTTCAGAATAATGTTCCTGCATTGAAAAACAGTAAACACTTATATATTTTGAGTTTCGGAAATTATTTGTTTAAAAATATATTTTTAATATTAAATATACTGGCCTTAAAAATAGTCATTTTTCAAAAAGTCTCAGAATTCAACGAAATAAATTTTGTTGGATTCGTATCATCAAAACAAAGCTAAAAATGATTTTTTGATAATTTTTAGAATTAATATATAATTATAATTGATTTTTCAGTGTAAACGAACACATTTTTGACTTTAAAAATTCATTAAAAATTCATACGAGCTTAGAATTGAACGGAATTAATTTTCATAGGTCCATAGCTTCAAAACATAGCTAAATATATTTTTCGAGAATTTTTGAAGTTAATTTGTGACCTTGGTGAATTTTCACGTACGATATACATTAAAATATTAATAAAATAATGTAATTATTCCAAAACTCATAACAGACCTCGGAATTGGACCCCGGCACATAGCCCATTGCGTTCAGAAGGTGTCAAAACCTTAAGAACGATAGTAAGCAGGCCTAAATCGGAGTTCGGACCAAAACGGGCCAATTAAATAATGATTAATTTAACCTAATATTTTAATATAAAAACACTATTCACGTCCTTCTTCTTCCTCTCCGTCATTTTCAGCTGCATGAAACCCATTAGCACTCAAAATTTCAAACTCCGATTCCAATCTCATTTCTCAACGAAAACCAGCAAACCAATACTCATATCGAAGCTCTTCCCGAGCACTTCGATCTCCGACAAGTCCCAGCACCTCTCGTACACCGTAGCGCCGCCACCAACCCCGCCAAGGTCTGCTGGTCGCAGCCTCCCCTGGGCCCCACGCCGCCGCCACACCTCGCCACCTTCTGGCCGTGCGTAGCTCTCTCGTAGCCGGTCCTTCTCCAACAAACGGCTCGTCGTTTCGTCAACTACAACTCCAGAAAATCGAATTTGAAGTTTTGAACGTTCTAAGGTAGATTTTGCTTCAGATTTCCCCACGCTTTTAAGCGTTACACAGCCAGTTGTAAAAAGCTGATTTTTGATTTTGTGTATGAATTTGTATTCGAATCGTTCCAGATCTGAAATCGTCTTGAATTGGAACACCGAATCTGACCAAACCTGAATCACCTCTCTGACCAAACACTGTGAGAATTTTATTTTTAAATTTAATTTATTTAATTATTATTTGCATGATTATTAACAGTAGAATTAATATGACATGATGTTTAAACATAGATCTAAACCGTTCATAACATATGATGTGGAATCTAAATTGCCTATAGTGCTATGTGATTAGATCTGAAATTTTAGGCTAAAATCTGAATTCATAATTAATTAAAATTAATTATGTGTTATTTATTTAACCATGCCATGTTGATTTTACATATGCTGTGTGAAACCCCATCTTGTAATTTACCTCGATGTTAGTATCGAATCTGATCCTATTGTGTATTTGGATGTTGTTATGCGATGTGATGAGAATTTACAGTTTATTTGATGTAAATAAGAACGCGACTTGTGATGAAATTTACATATTCTTTTTTTTGGTAGAATTGTAATAGGGAAAAATTGACATTTATTTTGATGTTAACAATAAGTAATTTACGTTGTATGAAAAATTAACATTTATTTTGATGTTAATAATAAGTAATTTACGTTGTATGAAAAATTAACATTTATTTTGATGTTAATAATAAGTAATTTACGTTGTATGAAAAATTAACATTTATTTTGGTGTTAATAATAAGTAATTTTCAATGCATGAAAAATTAACATTTTTAATGTTAACTAAATAGTAATTTTACCGCAAGTATACATTAACATTTTTTTATGTTAATATAAAAAGAAATAATACGTAGGATGAAATTAACATTTTTAATGTTAATATTATAAAAATTCAACCGTATGTAATATTATAAAAATTCAACCGTATGTACATTAACATTTTTAATGTTAATATTATAAAAATTCAACCGTATGATGACATTAACATTTTTAATGTTAATATTATAAAATTCAACCGTATGTACATTAACATTTTTAATGTTAATATTATAAAAATTCAACCGTATGATGACATTAACATTTTTAATGTTAATATTATAAATTAAATATTGGACATGTAAAATTTCACATTTTTACTTATGTGAATAAAATAAATTATTAGACATGTAACACATTTTTATTAATGTGAATAAATTGTAATGTGAATAAAATGGTAATTTTAACTGTATGCACAATATACATTCTTATTAATGTAATATATATAAGAATTTACTCCGCAGGTGAAATTTAAATTTCTAGAAATGTAACTAAAGTTTACCTTTTATTTTATGTAAACAAATTGAGAATGTGAAATGTAACTAAAGTTTACGTTTTATTTTATTAAGAATGTGATATGTAAAAAAAGTTTACATTTTTATTAATGTAACATATTCAAGGACTTCACCGTAGGAAAAAGATTACATTTTTATCAATGTAATTAAAGTAGGAATTGGTGTTAACATTAAATTTACATTTAATTATGTAAAATTAAGGTATGAAATTTGGAATGACATAAATTTACATTTAATTATGTAAAACCAAAGTAGGAATTTGTGTTAACATGAAATTTACATTGAATTATGTAAAATTAAAGTGATGAGAAATTAACATTTTGTTTAATGTTAAATATAAGGAATTTACATGGTATGAGAAAGTAACATTATATTTAAATGTTAATAATAAGAAACTACACCGCATGAGCAATTAACACTATTTTTAATGTTAATTAAATAGTAATTTCACCGCATGTGTAAAATAACATTTTTAATGTTAAAGATAACACCGTATGATGTAATTAACATTTTTAATGTTAATATAATAAAATTTTAACCGTAGGATGTCATTAATATTTTTAATGTTAATATAAAAGTATTTACAACGTATGATAAATTAACATTTTTGTGTCAATGTTAAAAATAAGTATTCACATCGAATGAAAATTAACAATTTTGTTAATGATACAAATAAGAATTTAGGTTGTATGAGGAATTAATATTATTTTTGATGTTAAAAATAAGTAATTTACAATGCATGAAAAATGGACATTTTTAATGTCAATTAAATAGTAATTTTACCGTAGGATGAAATGGACATTTTTAATGTAAATTAACTAGAAATTTCAACCGTAGGATTTAGTTAACATTATTTATAATGTTAATATGAAGAAAATTTAACCGTATGATAAAATTAACTTTATTTTTAATGTTAATGATGCGTAATTTAAACGTATGATAAGATTAACATTATATTTAATGTTTAATAAAAAGAATTTACATCGTAGGATGATTAACACTATTTTTAAATGTTAATAAAAAGAATTTACATCGTAGGATGATTAACAATATTTTTAATGTTAATAAAAAGAATTTACATCGTAGGATGATTAACATTATTTTTAATGTTAAAGTAAAAGAATTTCACCGTAGAAGGATTTAACATTATTTTTAATGTTTAAATAAAAGGATTTCACCATAGGGTAATTAACATTATTTATAATGTTAGTATATAAGGAATTTGACCGTAAGATGAATTAACATTGTTTTAATGTTAATATATAGTGAATTCCACCGTAGTATGAATTAACATTATATTTTGTTTATGTTAAAATAAAGGAAATTCAACCGTAGGTTGAATTAACATAATTTTAATGTTAAATTAAAGAGTAACTTAACAGTAGGATTGAGCTACATTATTTTTAATGTAAAGTAATAAAGTAATTTAATATAGGATGAGATTACATTATTTTTAATGTTTATAAAGGATAATTTAACCATAGGGTTAATATACATTTATTTTTAATGTTAATATTAAGAGAATTACTTCGTAGGATAAAATTTACATTATTTTATAATGTTAACATAAAAGAGAATTGACCGTAGGAATGTTACATTTTTTTTTATGAAATTAAGAAGGAATAACACCATAGGGTGAGTTAACATTATTTTTAATGTTAATAAAGGGCAATTTAACCATAGGATAAGTCAACATTATCTTTAATGTTAAAATTAAGAAAATATGCATCGTAGGATGAGTTAACATTATTCTAAATGTTAATATAAAATGTGTTTATACCATAGGGTAAATTTTACATTATTTTAATATTAAAACAAAGGAATTCCACCGTAGGATGAGTTTGCATTTTATTAAATGTAAAGAAAATAAGAATGCGATATGTAATGAAAGTTTACATTTTATTCAATGTAAATAGGTAAGAATGCGACATGTAAATGCAAGTTTACATTTTAATTAATGTAAATAAAAATATGATTTTGAGAATGCGTCGTTAAATAAGAAGTTGACTATTTTTAATAAAAATAATTATTAACAAATAAGAAGGATTTTCAAGATATATATATGTATATACATACGAGGATTGTCTGGGAAGTCCGAGATATTCTCATCCCAAATTAATCCAGCGGCGTTAAAGATTGAAGTAAGAAGACGAAGCATGAAGACCGTAAATCTTCCCTCGAATGGACAGCGATCGAGACCCTGAATTGACTTGCTACCAATTCATGGGTCAAGGTCATTGCCCAGACGTACGTGTTGGTTTCACGGATTTGACTTTCGTTCAGACCCAGAGCATAAGTTTAAATGGATGGTGTGTCTGACATCGTACCCCGTTAAATATCATGTCGTTGATTTTCTGTTAATATATAAATGTTTGGTGGTGGGAATTTATTCTCTACTTAACACCCGTTTATACATTGACGGACGATCAATGGTACGGTATGGAGTGACAGTGTGGCACACTAAGATGCAATGATCAAGGTTTATTGTTGAAAAGCAGAACCTTGTGGAGACGATCAAAGCATGGCCTGTTTAGGCGCAGCTTTGTGTAACGGGACTTCGCGAGCCTCACACCCCGGTTGAGTCAAAAACGGGCGAAGGGAACGCAGGGAAAGCAGCACGTTTCTTTCTAGCTAGAAGTAGTGTCAGGGACCTCCCCGCGCTGATACTTTACTTATGTGGATGATGGAATGTGGCGCGCCTCGGATAGGTCCTATAGGACCGGGAAACGTGTGCTTAGGAATTGCCAATCCGCTAAGCTGTATTTGCGGACCGGCCCTGCCATATCCAAGGGTTCTCCGCGGGGAATCCTGAGGCACTAGCTAGAGTGTCTCGAATCGGTAAGGAGCTCCGCTTTAGCCTTGACTCATGATGGAAACCAAAATCCAAATACGAACCGACGAATTAGATTGTATTACTAGTACGGAGGCTTAGTATATGGTACCTATGCTTCCTAAGATTAATACATTTACTTTGAAATGCTTTCATATACACTAATAATAATATTAGATGCGTATTTGCCGTATTTAGCATGTTTAATCACCATAAGGTAAAACCCTATCCTCTGGTGTGCGTTGCATTGTGTGATGGGACTTGGGTCTTATGGTGATTCCATTTTTTTCCAAAAGCATTGCGTTGTTTACGATGTATTTAATTATTTGTTATGACACTTTAAACTATGCACGACAATCCATTAGAGTAAACCCGTTCCGCGTTAGCGGCGTGGTCTTTTGGATTTGCCTTATTTCTGGTAGTTATTTTTAGTTAAGAATTCTCACACCAGTCCCACGACTGACCCATAGTTTGTTTCACCTTTTTGCAAACTTGGGTGCCCTCTCTTGTACACGGGCAACCAAGTAGACAGGTTCATTCTTTGCTTGGAGTTTTTCTTTGGAGCCGCTTATCATTTTTCTTGGATTTGCTTTTGTGGAGAGGTGATGATTTGGAGCTTGAAGACATTTATCTTTTGTTTCTATGGCATCTTTTCTTTTCTTTTTAGACATCAAACTTATTTCTTTTCTGCAAAACTTGTTGTAATAGCTTAGTTTTTGTGACTGTGGATTTTCTGTGATTGATGACATTATATTTTTCCGCTGCTATAATGTTATTACTCTATGAATTTCCTTTGCTATATTGTATCTGTGTTCTGTTTTATTGTATTTATGTTGTATTCCAAAAATGATTACTCCTACTTTCATTCCGTGGAAGTTTGGGGTCATCACAGTTGGTATCAGAGCTTTGGTTTACAAAGCGGAATATAACATATTTATAATAATTCGTTTACGTAGAATCACTATATTCTATGGCGAACAGTTCATGGGATACATAATAGCTAGTCACTTTATCGTCATCTTTTCATTCATCCTTCGATCTTTTCTATCTCTTAAATCACCATTACCGTTATTTTGACTCTTCCCTTGATCGTGCATTCGAAGAAGACTAAGAGAAGTGGCGATGCTCAATTGGCACATGTGAACGAAGGAGCGAAAGGACCAACTTCTTCGGTGGAAAGCCTGATGTTATAGACGGTACCATCTCTGTTAAAAACATTCTCTGTGTTTATTCTTCCTCTTCTATTTTCCTTTTTCCTTTTCGGGGACGAAAAGTTCTTAAGGAGGGGAGATTGTAACGACCCGGAATTTTAGGGCCAAATTAAAATTTTTATTTTAATGAATTTAAAGTATTTTTAATGATTTATTTATTTTAAATCGAAGTTAGAATGAATAATTTAATTTTAATTATAAAAAGAGCTAGAAATAGCGCGGTAGTTTGAAAAGTCAAACTTGAACTTTGACTAACCATACAGGATGCAAAATTTAACGGATTTTAGTAAAACCAAAAATATTAGAATCTATTTAAAAATATCTTTCCAACGAATCCGAAAAATCGAAATTTCATAGCGGAAATCAAAAGTTATGGCCAATTCAATTTTTAGAAAGGTCGCTGGGTAATTTGCATAGGACAAAAATGCTACTTTTTGCATACGAAGGAATTTGAACTCGAAACCACTTCCATTGGTTTCAGAATTACGTTCCTGCATTGAAAAACAGTAAACACTTATATATTTTGAGTTTCGGAAATTATTTGTTTAAAAATATATTTTTAATATTAAATATACCGGCCTTAAAAATAGTCATTTTTCAAAAAGTCTCAGAATTCAACGAAATAAATTTTGTTGGATTCGTATCATCAAAACAAAGCTAAAAATGATTTTTTGGTAATTTTTAGAATTAATATATAATTATAATTGATTTTTCAGTGTAAACGGACAAATTTTTTACTTTAAAAATTCATACGGGCTCAGAATTGAACGAAATTAATTTTCATAGGTCCAAGCATCAAAACATAGCTAAATATATTTTTCGAGAATTTTTGAAGTTAATTTGTGACCTTGGTGAATTTTCACGTACGATATACATTAAAATATTAATAAAATAATGTAATTATTCCAAAACTCATAACAGACCTTGGAATTGGACCCCGGCACATAGCCCATTGCATTTAGAAGGTGTCAAAACCTTAAGAACGACAGTAAGCAGGCCTAAATCGGAGTTCGGACCAAAACGGGCCAATTAAATAATGATTAATTTAACCTAATATTTTAATCTAAAAACACTATTCACGTCCTTCTTCTTCCTCTCCGTCATTTTCAGCCGCATGAAACCCATTAGCACTCAAAATTTCAAACTCCGATTCCAATCTCATTTCTCAACGAATACCAGCAAACCAATACTCATATCGAAGCTCTTCCCGAGCACTTCGATCTCCGACAAGTCCCAGCACCTCTCGTACACCGTAGCGCCGCCACCAACCCCGCCAAGGTCCGCCGGTCGCAGCCTCCCCTGGGCCCCACGCCGCCGCCGCACCTCGCCACCTTCTGGCCGTGCGTAGCTCTCTCGTAGCCGGTCCTTCTCCAACAAACGGCTCGTCGTTTCGTCAACTACAACTCCAGAAAATCGAATTTGAAGTTTTGAACGTTCTAAGGTAGATTTTGCTTCAGATTTCCCCACGCTTTTAAGCGTTACACAGCCAGTTGTAAAAAGCTGATTTTTGATTTTGTGTATGAATTTGTATTCGAATCGTTCCAGATCTGAAATCGTCTTGAATTGGAACACCGAATCTGACCGAACCTGAATCACCTCTCTGACCAAACACTGTGAGAATTTTATTTTTAAATTTAATTTAATTTATTTAATTATTATTTGCATGATTATTAATAGTAGAATTAATATGACACGATGTTTAAACATAGATCTAAACCGTTCATAACATATGATGTGGAATCTAAATTGCCTATAGTGCTATGTGATTAGATCTGAAATTTTAGGCTAAAATCTGAATTCATAATTAATTAAAATTAATTATGTGTTATTTATTTAACCATGCCATGTTGATTTTACATATGCTGTGTGAAACCCCATCTTGTAATTTACCTCGATGTTAGTATCGAATCTGATCCTATTGTGTATTTGGATGTTGTTATGCGATGTGATGAGAATTTACAGTTTATTTGATGTAAATAAGAACGCGACTTGTGATGAAATTTACATATTCTTTTTTTTTGTAGAATTGTAATAGGGAAAAATTGACATTTATTTTGATGTTAACAATAAGTAATTTACGTTGTATGAAAAATTAACATTTATTTTGATGTTAATAATAAGTAATTTACGTTGTATGAAAAATTAACATTTATTTTGATGTTAATAATAAGTAATTTACGTTGTATGAAAAATTAACATTTATTTTGGTGTTAATAATAAGTAATTTTCAATGCATGAAAAATCAACATTTTTAATGTTAATTAAATAGTAATTTTACCGCAAGTATACATTAACATTTTTTTATGTTAATATAAAAAGAAATAATAGGTAGGATGAAATTAACATTTTTAATGTTAATATTATAAAAATTCAACCGTATGTACATTAACATTTTTAATGTTAATATTATAAAAATTCAACCGTATGTACATTAACATTTTTAATGTTAATATTATAAAAATTCAACCGTATGATGACATTAACATTTTTAATGTTAATATTATAAAAATTCAACCGTATGTACATTAACATTTTTAATGTTAATATTATAAAAATTTAACCGTATGATGACATTAACATTTTTAATGTTAATATTATAAATTAAATATTGGACATGTAAAATTTCACATTTTTACTTATGTGAATAAAATAAATTATTAGACATGTAACACATTTTTATTAATGTGAATAAATTGTAATGTGAATAAAATGGTAATTTTAACTGTATGCACAATATACATTCTTATTAATGTAATATATATAAGAATTTACTCCGTAGGTGAAATTTAAATTTCTAGAAATGTAACTAAAGTTTACCTTTTATTTTATGTAAACAAATTGAGAATGTGAAATGTAACTAAAGTTTACGTTTTATTTTATTAAGAATGTGATATGTAAATAAAGTTTACATTTTTATTAATGTAACATATTCAAGGACTTCACCGTAGGAAAAAGATTACATTTTTATCAATGTAATTAAAGTAGGAATTGGTGTTAACATTAAATTTACATTTAATTATGTAAAATTAAGGTATGAAATTTGGAATGACATAAATTTACATTTAATTATGTAAAACCAAAGTAGGAATTTGTGTTAACATGAAATTTACATTGAATTATGTAAAATTAAAGTGATGAGAAATTAACATTTTGTTTAATGTTAAATATAAGGAATTTACATGGTATGAGAAAGTAACATTATATTTAAATGTTAATAATAAGAAACTACACCGCATGAGCAATTAACATTATTTTTAATGTTAATTAAATAGTAATTTCACCGCATGTGTAAATTAACATTTTTAATGTTAAAGATAATACCGTATGATGTAATTAACATTTTTAATGTTAATATAATAATATTTTAACCGTAGGATGTCATTAATATTTTTAATGTTAATATAAAAGTATTTACAACGTATGATAAATTAACATTTTTGTGTCAATGTTAAAAATAAGTATTCACATCGAATGTAAATTAACAATTTTGTTAATGATACAAATAAGAATTTACGTTGTATGAGGAATTAATATTATTTTTGATGTTAAAAATAAGTAATTTACAATGCATGAAAAATGGACATTTTTAATGTCAATTAAATAGTAATTTTACCGTAGGATGAAATGGACATTTTTAATGTAAATTAACTAGAAATTTCAACCGTAGGATTTAGTTAACATTATTTATAATGTTAATATGAAGAAAATTTAACCGTATGATAAAATTAACTTTATTTTTAATGTTAATGATGCGTAATTTAAACGTATGATAAGATTAACATTATATTTAATGTTTAATAAAAAGAATTTACATCGTAGGATGATTAACACTATTTTTAAATGTTAATAAAAAGAATTTACATCGTAGGATGATTAACATTATTTTTAATGTTAATAAAAAGAATTTACATCGTAGGATGATTAACATTATTTTTAATGTTAATAAAAAGAATTTACACCGTAGGATGATTAACATTATTTTTAATGTTAATAAAAAGAATTTACATCGTAGGATGATTAACATTATTTTTAATGTTAAAGTAAAAGAATTTCACCGTAGAAGGATTTAACATTATTTTTAATGTTTAAATAAATGGATTTCACCATAGGGTAATTAACATTATTTATAATGTTAGTATATAAGGAATTTGACCGTAAGATGAATTAACATTGTTTTAATGTTAATATATAGTGAATTCCACCGTAGTATGAATTAACATTATATTTTGTTTATGTTAAAATAAAGGAAATTCAACCGTAGGTTGAATTAACATAATTTTAATGTTAAATTAAAGAGTAACTTAACCGTAGGATTGAGCTACATTATTTTTAATGTAAAGTAATAAAGTAATTTAATATAGGATGAGATTACATTATTTTTAATGTTTACAAAGGATAATTTAACCATAGGGTTAATATACATTTATTTTTAATGTTAATATTAAGAGAATTACTTCGTAGGATAAAATTTACATTATTTTATAATGTTAACATAAAAGAGAATTGACCGTAGGAATGTTACATTTTTTTTTATGAAATTAAGAAGGAATAACACCATAGGGTGAGTTAACATTATTTTTAATGTTAATAAAGGGCAATTTAACCATAGGATAAGTCAACATTATCTTTAATGTTAAAATTAAGAAAATATGCATCGTAGGATGAGTTAACATTATTCTAAATGTTAATATAAAATGTGTTTATACCATAGGGTAAATTTTACATTATTTTAATATTAAAACAAAGGAATTCCACCGTAGGATGAGTTTGCATTTTATTAAATGTAAAGAAAATAAGAATGCGATATGTAATGAAAGTTTACATTTTATTTAATGTAAATAGGTAAGAATGCGACATGTAAATGCAAGTTTACATTTTAATTAATGTAAATAAAAATATGATTTTGAGAATGCGTCGTTAAATAAGAAGTTGACTATTTTTAATAAAAATAATTATTAACAAATAAGAAGGATTTTCAAGATATATATATGTATATACATACGAGGATTGTCTGGGAAGTCCGAGATATTCTCATCCCAAATTAATCCAGCGGCGTTAAAGATCGAAGTAAGAAGACGAAGCATGAAGACCGTAAATCTTCCCTCGAATGGACAGCGATCGAGACCCTGAATTGACTTGCTACCAATTCATGGGTCAAGGTCATTGCCCAGACGTACGTGTTGGTTTCACGGATTTGACTTTCGTTCAGACCCAGAGCATAAGTTTAAATGGATGGTGTGTCTGACATCGTACCCCGTTAAATATCATGTCGTTGATTTTCTGTTAATATATAAATGTTTGGTGGTGGGAATTTATTCTCTACTTAACACCCGTTTATACATTGACAGACGATCAATGGTACGGTATGGAGTGACAGTGTGGCACACTAAGATGCAATGATCAAGGTTTATTGTTGAAAAGCAGAACCTTGTGGAGACGATCAAAGCATGGCCTGTTTAGGCGTAGCTTTGTGTAACGGGACTTCGCGAGCCTCACACCCCGGTTGAGTCAAAAGCGGGCGAAGGGAACGCAGGGAAAGCAGCACGTTTCTTTCTAGCTAGAAGTAGTGTCAGGGACCTCCCAGCGCTGATACTTTACTTATGTGGATGATGTGATAGGTCCTATAGGACCGGGAAACGTGTGCTTAGGAATTGCCAATCCGCTAAGCTGTATTTGCGGACCGGCCCTGCCATTTCCAAGGGTTCTCCGCGGGGAATCCTGAGGCACTAGCTAGAGTGTCTCGAATCGGTAAGGAGCTCCGCTCTAGCCTTGACTCATGATGGAAACCAAAATCCAAATACAAACCGACGAATTTGATTGTATTACTAGTACGGAGGCATAGTATATGGTACCTATGCTTCCTAAGATTAATACATTTACTTTGAAATGCTTTCATATACACTAATAATAATATTAGATGCGTATTTGCCGTATTTAGCATGTTTAATCACCATAAGGTAAAACCCTATCCTCTGGTGTGCGTTGCATTGTGTGATGGGACTTGGGTCTTATGGTGATTCCATTTTTTTCCAAAAGCATTGCGTTGTTTACAATGTATTTAATTATTTGTTATGACACTTTAAACTATGCACGACAATCCATTAGAGTAAACCCGTTACGCGTTAGCAGCGTGGTCTTTTGGATTTGCCTTATTTCTGGTAGTTATTTTTAGTTAAGAATTCTCACACCAGTCCCACGACTGACCCATAGTTTGTTTCACCTTTTTGCAAACTTGGGTGCCCTCTCTTGTACACGGGCAGCCAAGTAGACAGGTTCATTCTTTGCTTGGAGTTTTTCTTTGGAGCCGCTTATCATTTTTCTTGGATTTGCTTTTGTGGAGAGGTGATGACTTGGAGCTTGAAGACATTTACCTTTTGTTTCTATGGCATCTTTTCTTTTCTTTTTAGACATCAAACTTATTTCTTTTCTGCAAAACTTGTTGTAATAGCTTAGTTTTTGTGACTGTGGATTTTCTGTGGTTGATGACATTATATTTTTCCGCTGCTATAATGTTATTACTCTATGAATTTCCTTTCCTATATTGTATCTGTGTTCTGTTTTATTGTATTTATGTTGTATTCCAAAAATGATTACTCCTACTTTCATTCCGTGGAAGTTTGGGGTCATCACAGTATGTGGCCCCGGAAAATTAAAATGTACGTTGAAATCAATATGTAGTGTTATATTATTTTGTATTCTAATTTTGATAAAAACTGATCGAAACAACCGAATTTGCTTACGAAACATATCCCACTGTGTCCGGAATGAGGGTATTTAGTTAAGGGCGACAGTCGTTGGGTTTGATTTGGAGTTCGGATGCAAAACCCTCATTTATGGAATATTAAAATAAATATATATACATATTTCTGAAATCTGATTGACCCATTATTTATCCGCCGACCCTAAATAGATCAATGGCCATAATGGCTTGAAAATCAATCCATAATCATTTCTAATCGGTAAATCGATTTGCCAAACTTCCAAAATGAAAATTGCAGAGCTTCCCGAGCTCTTTAAATCTATACGGACGTGATTGTTATTAGTGAAGTAACTTGTTCGGATTTCAAGCTCAAAGAGCTGACATTCAATGTTGTTTTTCGAGCGCCAGGGGAGTTCGAACTGCTCGCCATCGAAGGAGAAGGTGGAGGTGGGTCGGAGCTATCGTGGGGAGGGTTCGGATGCGGTTCCGGCTACCTGGGTTGATGGGCGGTGGTGCAAAATCGTGGTTGAGGCATGGGTTTGGCAATACTGGAAGAAGACGCGAGCAGATGTAATTAGCAGAAGGATTAATTAAGGTTAAAGATGGATTAGTGTTTAATTAATGAATTTATTGTATTCGAATTATTTAATTTATGTAATTAACACGTTAAAGCTCATATCTTTTTCATACGAGCTCGGAAAATTGCAAATTCAGGTCCACTGCGATTGTGGAGTCGGGACCTTCACGTGGACACCAATTTCGTCAAATTTGGAGCAAGTCAAAATTTTGAGCCAAATTTAAAATCGTCAAATAAAGAATAAGGGAGTGGAAAATAAAGTGAGAACTCTTTCTCACTCAACTCTTGTATTATTTTATTATATCCTAGGTGACAAATGGGGCATAGTAGCTCCTGTCACTATTATTTAAAACCATGGATGATTTGATGATTGTTGTTATTTGTTGATTATTGTTGAATATGGGTCTGGTAACCCTATTCAGAAATGGTTGATTGAAATTGTTTGTGTATGGCGCGAGCCAGTATCAGGAGAGGGATATTGCTAGACATTATCCGGTTCTACAAATCGCGCCGTTATAATGCCAAATTTTTCTAAAATATGTTAGAAATAAAATTATATATATTTATGATAGTCGAAATAAAATACATATTCATTTACAAGTTAGACGACTTGTTTATGTTCGCCTATTTATGTGATATCGATTGGGACGATAATTTTTACACATCGCCCAAGTGCACAAATAATAATTATATGTGTTGGTTGGAAGCACCGCACGGGTCTTGGGATGATATTATATTTACA
This sequence comes from Allium sativum, assembly GCA_030737875.1. Taxonomy (NCBI): domain Eukaryota; kingdom Viridiplantae; phylum Streptophyta; class Magnoliopsida; order Asparagales; family Amaryllidaceae; genus Allium; species Allium sativum. The sequence continues at coordinate 89,548,851 of CM060927.1, read as the reverse complement.
CATCTCCCTTGTGATTAGTTTTATGTCAGTCGATTGGCTGACAGACTGTTGTAAACATTATTTATTTATTTAATGCTTATACAGTTGTAGAATGCACTTTGGTTGTTATTTGAATTTTTAATGATTATTTATCATTATTGTTGAATACATGCGATGTATGAAATCCATATAACTAAAATTATATGGTAATTGAACGAGTCACATTCCAATTTGGAAATAACGAATATTTTAAACCTAATATTCAGTGAAGAATTAAAATTATGGTCTTGATGTCAAATTTTGGATGGTCACAAGAATATTAAAATGAATGAAGTCGAGTTAAGTAGTTATGCGCCATTTTAACTCGAACGGATTTTCATATCGATTTTATTCATTTTATAATGAATATGTAAAAGAAATGGATTTCAAAATTAGATATTTTGAAAATATTATCATTTTGTGATTATAATAATATGGATTATTCAATTTTGATTTAAAATTGAAATAGAAGTTGGAATCGTTTTTAAAACGAATTTATAAACATTTTATAAAATACGTTTTGAATGGAAATCGACGAAATATATAATATATATATATATTTAATGGCCTAAATAGAACGCATCGCTCAGTGACCGTTCGCGAATTTCGACCATTAACTTCGATTGGACATAGCGGGAGACCGCCGGATTCTCCTGAAATCGGAACCTATGGGTTCGTATCGAAAAGATCTTTCAAATGAGTATATGAGATTTGAAATCTAACGGTTGGATTTTTAGAGATGTTTAATTCAAATTTGAATATAAACAGTGCTAGTGCAGTTAAATGACCTGAAACATCATTTAACTGAATCGGCCTATTTTTTATATATTTAAAAATAGGGAAAATTGATGTTAAATCATAGTAAATGATTTGAAATGGTTTCAGATGAAATAGTCCAAGTTTATAAGGATAAAAGATATTTTTATCAGAATAAGTTGTTTAATTACTTTTATAAAGAAGTGAAAGTATTAGAAATGATTTTAATATAACCAGAATTTTTCCAATTCATAAATTGGAATGGATTTGAATGTAAATAATCTTCGGAATATTTCGATATTGGATTCCGTGATTGTACGGATATTATGGAGGAATTTAGAAGATACAGATATCGTTATTCCCAATACGATATCCGTTAGTTTTCAGAATTTGATACTGAATATAAGTCGATATAATTTCTATTCAGAGCCTTGTATTTAATATCAAATTGGATTTTGGGTTTGTCGTGAATGGTGTCTTAAATAACACTGTTCTTGAACCTATTTGAGAGAAGAATAAATCTTTTAATTAAGATTAGTGAGATTTTCCAATTAATAAATATAATTGGTATTAAATGGAAGTTGATTTTGGGTTTATCGTGAACTGTGTTTTAAACGACATTAGTTCTTCAACCCAATTAACAGTGAAATTATGATTTGGAATTTATAAATCTTTTGAATAAGATTTAATGGAATTTTCCAAAGTAAAGTTTCCAATTTAATACATTAAATAGTAATTTAGTGGAGTTCGATTTATTAATAGTCGAAATGAGCTTCTGTGAAGGAAGACCGTTACTATTTATGGAACTTGAAAGGCTTAGCCGTTATTCCATTTAAAGTATTAGTTTGACACGGGAATTTATATTGATTACGATTAAGCTGTTTTCCGTGAAGATTTCATTTAGATGGAATATGATTTTGGGTTTATCGTGAACTGTGTCTTAAATGACATTAGTTTTTTAACCCAGAAAAGACAAGATTAATTTTTCCTAAATTTGAGAAATCATTAAGTAATGGTTTTTGAGATTAAAACTAAAATAGAGTTATAATAAATCTTTAATTAGATTGAAAGGTGAATAAGGTAATTTAAGTTACTGAATTCAAGAATAGATCGAGAATGGAGTACCACCAGTTTTACTCTGTACGATAGTTAAATCTTTAATTAGATTTGAATGATAAATGGTAATTAAATTTACCAATAATACATTGGGTGTTAGATATGGGGTACCATCAGTTTTGCTCCATGGGATGTGTAAGAACCCGTAATTTCCCCGTTAAGGAAAGAGCGCAGACGGAAGAACATTTCATTGCTATTACAACAATTCCATCAGAATACAAGAATATACAGAGCATAATTGAATAAATTACATTCGATAAATATAAGAGATTACAATAAATTACAAAGCAGCGGAAAAATAATACAAAGCACAACTGAAGGTGATATACGGATACAGAGCTTTCCGGATATCATTCCAGCTGTAAACCAGGATCCTGTGAATATAAATCTGCAAAACCAAAACTACTAGCTGCCCGTGTCGAAAATAAGGGCACCCAGAGTTTAGGTTAAAACAATAAACTCCAGGTCAGTCATGGTACTGGTGTGAGAACTAAAACAGTTATTAAAACTTTATTTTTAAAGATAGTAATTCAAGGGACCACGCCGTATAACACGGAACGGGATTCCTCCCAAGAATACCAGTGCATAGAATAAACAACGCAATGCTTTTTCGAAAAATGAAGCTGTTATAAGACCCAGGTCCCATCACACAATGCAACGCAAGCCGGAGGATAGAGTTTTCCCTTATAATAGCCAAACATGCTTGGTACGTTTAAAACAAATCATTTGATACTATAATAAGTGTATAATGTCAAAACAATTTCAATCATAAATATCAATCATAGGCGGCATAGCTACCATCTACTATGTCGCCATACTAGTTTTATAATTAAAACCGCAATACCACGTATTGGAAATCGGATTCCGTCATGAGTCGAGGCAAGGGGCAAGCTCCTCTCCGCTTCGAGACACTCTAGCAAATGCTCAGGACTACAAACTCTGGGCAGCCACTTGGATCGGTTGGGCCGGTCCTCACTTACATTAGAGGATTAGTTATTCCTGAACACACGTTTCCCGGTCCTTACAGACCTATAATCGAGGCGCCTCATTCCAACAACCACAAGGTGAAAAGTATATAAATGTCAGGGCTGGTAAGTCACTGACACCACCAAAGCTAGAAAGAAACGTCGTGTTCTCCCAACGGCCCGTATCCCGTTTTTAACTCATACCGAGGTGTGAGGCTCACGAATTCACGTTATACACAAAGCTTCCACGTAGGCCGTGCTTTGATCATCAACCACAAGACTTTGCTTTTCAACAGAAGCCTTGATCATTGCATCTTAGCATGCCACACAGGCAATTCATGCCATGTGATTGATATCTATCGATATATAACCTCTAAGCTCGTACGTCTCAGAGAAGGGCGTTAACCAAGAGAATAAATTCTCCGCCACCAAACAGATATATATTTAACAGAAATCAATCAATACAGAATAAAATCCAATGTCAGACAAACAATCCATTTACAAGTTCGTTCTGGGTCTGAACGAAACCGGAGGCACTTTCCTCGCATATCCATCGATCTCCAGGTATGTCTGGACGACCACCAACTATTTCCATCCTCTTGGGTGTACAGCCCAATCAGGATCGTCAGTAATTATCCAAACGATGTGAAGACTTCCGGTCTTCAACCACCGTCTTCATCTTCGACTTATCGTCGAATCGGTTATTCATAATGGGTATAAACCCGGCCTTTCCGAACAACCCGCGTATATTAAAACAAATGTTACACAAACACAACATACGTCTCATTCCAATTCATATTCTCAGGGAAAAGTTCCCATTAATTTTATCCAAGATAAATTCTTTAAAATTTATCCTTTAATCTTCCTTTGGATGTCATTTCAAACCAAATTATGGTTTTCCAAACTAGTCGAGATTAGCGAACACAACGAAGTAATTATTTATTTTATTTCCCAATCCCAACCTATTCATCCCATGAAGCAAAACTGGTAATACTCCATATCTAATACTATGGTGTTATCGGTAAAATTAATTACCATTTCACGTTCAAATCTAATTAAAGATTTAACTATAGCTTTGGAGCAAAACTGGCGATACTCTATTCTTGCTCATTTCTAAATTTGATAATTTAGATTATAGATTCACATTTCAACCTAATTGCAGATTCGTTAAAACTCCTTTTACTGGGTTAAAGAACTAGGTGTTATTTAAAACACAGTTCATGACAAACCCAAATCACATTCTATTTATTATCGGGTTAAAGAACTAGTGTTATTTAAAACACAGTTCACGACAAACCCAAATCACATTCTATTTATTATCGGGTTAAAGAACTAGTGTTATTTAAAACACCGTTCACGATAAACCCATTTCAAATCCAACCAAATATATTAGAAATTCCTGATTATTTAAAACCCCTTTTTAAATCTAATTTATTTATTTAAAAATAATTGGGTTTTAAATTTAGTTCAAAACTAGTTCATTTCGATAAAAATCTATTTTTATCTTTTCAAATATGGAGTTTTTCATCCAAATTTTTCCCAAATCATTTCTTATGATTTTACACAAATTATTACTATTTTTAATAATTTGATCAAGGCTTGTACAGTCGATTTCCAACAACGGCCATCGAACTGCACTTATAGCGACCCTTTTCAAATTTGATTTGAACATATCTATAAATTCAACCGTTAGATTTCAAATTTCTAATATTCGTTAGAATGCTCTTTTCGATACAAACCCAACGGTTCCGGTTTTAGGAGAATCTGACGGTCGGATCTCCCGTAATGTCTGTTTGAAATAAATGGTCGAAATTTACGAACTGCCGCGGCGCGGCGCGTTCTATTCAGGCCATTATATATATAATATATATATATATATTATATATTTCGTCGATTTCTATTTAAAACGAATTTTATAAATCGTTTTAATTTCGTTTCAAAAACAATTTCAACTTCCATTTCATTTCAAATCAAAATTGAATTCTTCCTTATAAATTCGTTTTAAAATTCATTTCTATTCAATTCAATTTGAATTCATTTCAATTTGTTTCCAATTCAATTCGAATTCGTTTTCAATTCAATTCGAATTGGTTCTATATTCAATTCAATTCAAATTCATTATCTATTCAATTCAATTCAAATTTGTTTCGTTTGCTATTCAATTGAAATCAAATTCGTTTTCCATTCAATTCGAATTCATTATATATTCAATTCATTTCGAAATCGTTTTATATTCAACTCATTTCGAAATCGTTTTATATTCAATTCATTTCGAAATCGTTTTATATTCAATTCATTTTATAATGAATAAAATCGATATAAATATCGTTCACGTAAAAATGGCGTCAATCTAACCAACCCGGCTTCATATATTTCTATTTTCAAATATTCTATTCAACAAATGAATATTTATTTTTGTCAACACACGACTAATCTCAACGAATGAGTACTGTCCACGTGTGACTATTTTTATTATTTAATATATTTTATAAAAATTAAGGTATCTATCGTTTGATATTGAATCAGACTCCAACCGTAATTTAGTGAGGGAACGATTTCCGGAATATTAACCCCGAAGGCCGAAACCTACATCAGATTAATATCCAGGAGACCACTCATCTCATCTATTTTCCAGTTGATTTCTAATTCTATATATGATAAAGATGTAAATTTTATTATTAAAATATTTCGTTCAACACATGACTAATCTCAACGGATGAGTACGGTCAACACATGAACCTTTATTTTATAGTGATAAAGATATAATTTTTATTATTAAAATATTTCGTTCAACACATGACTAATCTCAACGGATGAGTACAGTCAACACATGAACCTTTATTTTATAATATTCTTTATTTTCTAAATTGGAATGAGGCCCAATCAATCACCATATAATGTTAATTATATGGATTTTCATACATCACACGTATATAATAGCATTGAAAATAATCAACCATCAACCAAAGTGCACTACACTGTATAAGCATCAAATATAGATGTCTAACGCTTATAACAGCCTGTCAATCAATCGATCGACAAATTTAATCAATCAGGATGAGTGAACTTCAAATTTCATCCCAACACCCGTGTGGGGTTTCAAACAATCAAACACAGATTTTATTTGTGCAGTTGGGCGATGTGTAAAATTTATCGTCCCAATCAATGTCACTCAAATAGGTGTACATAAACAAACCGTCCGGTTTGTAAATGAATATTTTATTTTATTTTATTCACATTCACTATATTCATATCCACGTTAAAAATTATATTTTTAACGATAAAATATTTTATTTCAACACATGAATTTCTATTCAGTTCATTTACACAATAAAAATGATATTTTTATTTTTCTAACATATTTTGGAAAATTTCGGTGGCATAACGGCACGATACTAGAAACGGGACAAGGCCTAGCCTTATCCCCGGTCTAGTGAAGGCCCACGCCATTCACACATCATCAAATCCATTCATTTCACCAAACAATTCAATTCAAACCAAATATTCTAACTAACTACACAGCCAAACAATTTAACAAACAAGCCATCCATGGTCTGTGGATGACGGGTGTCGGGTGCTACTAAACACCATCTGCATCCTAGTATATATATATATAACTAGAAAAAGAAATTGAAGAGTGAGAAATTCTCACCAATAGCTTTCCAATACCACGACTCTTCATTGATAGAAATCTTCATCTTTCTCGCCTTCTTATCACCTTCGTTGCCCGTATTCTCTACATATGTGAAAATCGAATTTTTACTTTGCTATTCAATATATAAAAATCGAATTTTTACTTTGCTATTCAATATATAAAAATCGAATTTTTACTTTGCTATTAAATATATAAAAATCGAATTTTTACTTTGCTATTCAATATATAAAAATCGAATTTTTACTTTGCTATTTGTTATTAAAAGTATAAACTTTCATGTTATAAAAATATAACTCTTCATCGTATAAAAATATCGCCTTGTCAATATGAAAAATATCGCCTTTTCAATATGAAAAATATCGCCTTTTCAATATGAAAAATATCGCCTTTCCATTATGAAAAATTCGACCTTTCTATTATGAAAAATTCGACCTTTCTATTATTAAAAATTCTAACTTTCTAATTTAAAAATCTAACCTTTTCTATTTTAAAATTCTAACCTTTTCTATTTTTTTAAAAAAACTAACCTTTTCTAATTTAAAAAAACTAACCTTTATATAAATAAAACTTATAGCTAAAATCTTTATTTAAATTCAAAATCAAAGCTTTGTTCTAACCTGTGAAAAGAACCCACCAAAAACAAGAAAGACAGTGCTCTTAAATTAATAAATAAAAGAAATTACCCACATTTTTGGTAAAAATTGAATCTTGATCCGGAGGAGGGGGTTCACGTCGGTCCTGGGGGATGCAGGCCATCCAGAAGTGGCTGGGGCGTCGCAGCTCCGTTGATGGACTCAGGAGGGGGTGGCAGCAGCTATTTAGTGTGTAAGGCTTTAAAATTAGTGGAGAAGAGAGAGGAGGTCGTGGGTGCGGAGGCGGGGCGGAGCGCCTGGAGTCGGCGGCGGTGGCGAGCAGGGTGGTGGAAGGAGGGGCGTCGGTCTCGATTTAGTTGCAGGGGGTATGGGGTCTCGCGAGGTTAGGGGTTCGGGGGAGGAGAGAGGAAAGGGGAGGGAGGAAAGAAGGCGGCGCGGCAGGAGGGGGGCGTCGCCGATGAGGCGCGGTGGTGGGCAACAGGGGTTTCCCCCCTTTTCCGTCGTGCTTTTCCCTTTTTTGTTCTGCATCGATTGAAAATGAGAGCGAGGGGGGGGGGGTAGAGCGGGTTAAAGGGATGAAGGGTTGACCCCTTTTTTGTTTATTAAATTTTAATTTATATTCTCCTAAAGTAACCTTTTCTATCGACTTCAGAATCGAACCCACCGCCTGTCGTCCATAGCGTTCTACCCCCATTCCGAACACAATGGGATAGGTATCACAAGCTGATTTGATCGTTTCGATCAGTTTTCGTCAAAATCGACATATAACTCTATATATTGAATTTGAACGCACATTTCAATTTACCGGGGTCGCATACGAACTCTATAAATTGCAGAAAAATATTTTCTAGCTTCGTATTGACGATACGGTCCTAACAAAACTAGTTTCGTCGAATTCTGAGACCGTTGGAAAAATGGCCATTTTCTAGTCGATTAAAATCAACTGAAATGGTCAAACGCGTTTTCCTTTGCCATGCTCACATATTGATTCGAAAAATTATGAAATTTGGAATCTAGCAATAATTTGACATCACGGATCCAACAAAAGTGGTTTCGTCGAAATCCGAGGTCGTTTGCAAAATGTCCATTTTTTAAGGGCCTGAATTCCATAGCGACTATTCAGAATTTTCAACTGGGCATATCTTTTGATTCCCGCTATGAAATTTCGATTTTTCGGACTCGTTAGAAAGATATTATCAAATAGATCCTAATGTTTTCGGTTTCACTAAAATCCGGATTGTTTTGCACCCGGTACATTCAATTGAAGTTTGAAATCGAATTATCGAACTACCGCGCCATTTTCAATTCTAATTATAATTATATATAATTATTTATATTCTAACGACGACGTATATAATATATACGTCGAATTTCAATTCTAAATAAATTTCTCGTCGATTTTATTTAAAATAATCTATTTTAAATAATCAAAATTCGTTAAAATTGCCAAAATAAAAATTTTAAACTGGTTCAGAATTTCCGGGTTATTACAATCTCCCCCACTTAAAACTTTTCGTCCCCAAAAAGGAACAAAGTCGAAAGTGGTTTGATTAATCTACTCTACGTTCGATCAGACTTCCATTCTCCAACTTTTCAGTTTCTGAGAATTTTCAAATTTTCAAAAATTTGGCTAACACCCTAAATTTTCGAAAAATTTCGCCATAATCTCCCCTGCACCGGGAGCCACGGGAAAATCCCGAAATTGCCATAAAGGCCTTCTGATCTCAAAAAGAAAAAGAAAAAGCCAAGCGGCTAGCCAATAGGCTCATAAAATCATCATCACCCAAACAAAACAGTAAATTATAGTAAACATGTACCTATTTGTCTGGTAAACAAATTTTATTCTCTGGCTCTAGCCTCCTTGCTATGACCTGTTCAATGTAATACATGTATATGCATGCAAATGCGACCAACTTACAATACAATTCAAAATTTGATGCAATTAGGCATAATGGTTCAAAATTATCAAACAAATAAACAAACAAAACAAACATCAATCAATTAGTGGATTAACGTTTCAAATTCATAAATTTGATATATATACAAAAATCATGTTTTTGATGCCAATTCACAACCATGTGTTCTAACTATATAAGTTTTGGTTCTCACACCAGTCTAATGGAAATATATCGATATCACACCTTCGTTACTCGAACATGAGTACTAATGACGACTAGTCAATCATCAGAATCATCTTCGGGTCACTAGAGTATGATTCTATATCTATCCAGTATATTAAAACTTCGAATATACGTTCATTACGCGTATATGAAAAATCTTTATATACTCGATTGTCCATATTCAAAATAAATAAATAATCAAATACGTATAAAATGGTTCAAATTTTTAAAACCAAATTGTTTCCAATTGAAAAATATACTCTTCACACTCGTTCTAGGTTACTACTGATCCTATCTCTAACGAGTCATTCTAATTGGATATTACTAATCCAATATCTGATGAATTCTTTCGTATGGTTCTAATGTGTCTTGTTCTCGAGCTCTGTAAACCAAAGCTCTGATACCACTGTAAGAACCCGTAACTTCCCCGTTAAGGAAAGAGCGGATACTTTGAGAACAACTCACAAATCAGAACGCAGACGGAAGAACATTTCATTGCTATTACAACAATTCCATCAGAATACAAGAATATACAGAGCATAGTTGAATAAATTACATTCGATAAATATCAGAGATTACAATAAATTACAAAGCAGCGGAAAAATAATACAAAGCACAACTGAAGGTGATATACGGATACAGAGCTTTCCGGATATCATTCCAGCTGTAAACCAGGATCCTGTGAATATAAATCTGCAAAACCAAAACTACTAGCTGCCCGTGTCGAAAATAAGGGCACCCAGAGTTTAGATTAAAACAATAAACTCTAGGTCAGTCATGGGACTGGTGTGAGAACTAAAACAGTTATTAAAACTTTATTTTTAAAGATAAAGGGACCACGCCGTATAACACGGAACGGGTTTCCTCCCAAGAATACCAGTGCATAGAATAAACAACGCAATGCTTTTTCGAAAAATGAAGCTGTTATAAGACCTAGGTCCCATCACACAATGCAACGCAAGCCAGATGATAGGATTTTCCCTTATAATAGCCAAACATGCTTGATACGTTTAAAACAAATCATTTGATACTATAATAAGTGTATAGTGTCAAAACAATTTCAATCATAAATATCAATCATAGGCGGCATAGCTACCATCTACTATGTCGCCATACTAGTTTTACAATTAAAACCGCAATACCACGTATTGGAAATTGGATTCCGTCATGAGTCGAGGCAAGGGGCAAGCTCCTCTCCGCTTCGAGACACTCTAGCAAATGCTCAGGACTACACACTCTGGGCAGCCATTTGGATCGGTTGGGCCGGTCCTCACTTACGTTAGAGGATTAGTTATTCCTGAACACACGTTTCCCGGTCCTTACAGACCTATAATCGAGGCGCCTCATTCCAACAACCACAAGGTGAAAACTATATAAATTTCAGGGTTGGTAAGTCACTGACACCACCAAAGCTAGAAAGAAACGTCGTGTTATCCCAACGGCCCGTATCCTGTTTTTAACTCATACCGAGGTGTGAGGCTCGCGAATTCACGTTATACACAGCTTCCACGTAGGCCGTGCTTTGATCATCAACCACAAGACTTTTCTTTTCAACAGAAGCCTTGATCATTGCATCTTAGCATGCCACACAGGCAATTCATGCCATGCGATTGATATCTATCAATATATAACCTCTAAGCTCGTACGTCTCAGAGAAGGGTGTTAAGAAAGAGAATAAATTCTCCGCCGCCAAATAGATATATATTTAACAGAAATCAATCAACACAGAATAAAATCCAATGTCAGACACACAATCCATTTACAAGTTCGTTCTGGGTCTGAACGAAACCGGAGGCACTTTCCTCGCATATCCATCGATCTCCAGGTACGTCTGAACGACCACCAACTGTTTCCATCCTCTTGGGTGTACAGCCCAATCAGGATCGTCAGTAATTATCCAAACGATGTGAAGACTTCCGGTCTTCAACCACCGTCTTCATCTTCGACTTATCGTCGAATCGGTTATTCAGAATGGGTATAAACCCGGCCTTTCCGAACAACCCGCCTATATTAAAACAAATGTTACACAAACACAACATACGCCTCATTCCAATTCATATTCTCAGGGAAAAGTTCCCATTAATTTTATCCAAGATAAATTCTTTAAAATTTATCCTTTAATCTTCCTTTGGATGTCATTTATTATGGTTTTCCAAACTAGTCGAGATTAGCGAACACAACGAAGTAATTATTTATTTTATTTCCCAATCCCAACCTATTCATCCCATGAAGCAAAACTGGTAATACTCCATATCTAATACTATGGTGTTATCGGTAAAATTAATTACCATTTCACGTTCAAATCTAATTAAAGATTTAACTATCGCTTTGGAGCAAAACTGGCGATACTCCATTCTCGCTCATTTCTAAATTTGATAATTTAGATTATAGATTCACATTTCAACCTAATTGCAGATTCGTTAAAACTCCTTTTACTGGGTTAAAGAACTAGGTGTTATTTAAAACACAGTTCACGACAAACCCAAATCACATTCTATTTATTATCGGGTTAAAGAACTAGTGTTATTTAAAACACAGTTCACGACAAACCCAAATCACATTCTATTTATTATCGGGTTAAAGAACTAGTGTTATTTAAAACACCGTTCACGATAAACCCATTTTAAATCCAACCAAATATATTAGAAATTCCTGATTATTTAAAACCCCTTTTTAAATCTAATTTATTTATTTAAAAATAATTGGGTTTTAAATTTAGTTCAAAACTAGTTCATTTCGATAAAAATCTATTTTTATCTTTTCAAATATGGAGTTTTTCATCCAAATTTTTCCCAAATCATTTCTTATGATTTTACACAAATTATTACTATTTTTAATAATTTTATCAAGGCCCGTACAGTCGATTTCCAACAACGGCCATCGAACTGCACTTATAGCGACCCTTTTCAAATTTGATTTGGACGTATCTCTAAATCCAACCGTTAGATTTCAAATTTCTAATATTCATTAGAAAGCTCTTTTCGTTACGAACCCAACGGTTCCGGTTTTAGGAGAATCTGACAGTCGGATCTCCCGTAATGTCTGTTTGAAATAAATGGTCGAAATTTACGAACTGCCGCGGCGCGGCGCGTTCTATTCAGGCCATTATATATATAATATATATATATATTATATATATTTCGTCGATTTCTATTTAAAAAGAATTTTATAAATCATTTTAATTTCGTTTCAAAAACAATTTCAACTTCCATTTCATTTCAAATCAAAATTGAATTCTTCCTTATAAATTCGTTTTAAAATTCATTTCAATTCAATTCAATTTGAATTCATTTCAATTTGTTTCCAATTCAATTCGAATCCATTTTCAATTCAATTCGAATTGGTTCTATATTCAATTCAAATTCATTATCTATTCAATTCAATTCGAATTCGTTTCGTTTGCTATTCAATTGAAATCAAATTCGTTTTCCATTCAATTCGAATTCATTATATATTCAATTCATTTCGAAATCGTTTTATATTCAACTCATTTCGAAATCGTTTTATATTCAATTCATTTCGAAATCGTTTTATATTCAATTCATTTTATAATGAATAAAATCGATATAAATATCGTTCACGTAAAAATGGCGTCAATCTAACCAACCCGGCTTCATATATTTCTATTTTCAAATATTCTATTCAACAAATGAATATTTATTTTTGTCAACACACGACTAATCTCAACGAATGAGTACTGTCCACGTGTGACTATTTTTGTTATTTAATATATTTTATAAAAATTAAGGTATCTATCGTTTGATATTGAATCAGACTCCAACCGTAATTTAGTGAGGGAACGATTTCCTGAATATTAACCCCAAAGGCCGAAACCAACATCAGATTAATATCTAGGAGACCACTCATCTCATCTATTTTCCAGTTGATTTCTAATTCTATATATGATAAAGATGTAAATTTTATTATTAAAATATTTCGTTCAACACATGACTAATCTCAACGGATGAGTACGGTCAACACATGAACCTTTATTTTATAGTGATAAAGATATAATTTTTATTATTAAAATATTTCGTTCAACACATGACTAATCTCAACGGATGAGTACAGTCAACACATGAACCTTTATTTTATAATATTCTTTATTTTCTAAATTGGAATGAGGCCCAATCAATCACCATATAATGTTAATTATATGGATTTTCATACATCACACGTATATAATAGCATTGAAAATAATCAACCATCAACCAAAGTGCACTACACTGTATAAGCATCAAATATAGATGTCTAACGCTTATAACAGCCTGTCAATCAATCGATCGACAAATTTAATCAATCAGGATGAGTGAACTTCAAATTTCATCCCAACACCCGTGTGGGGTTTCAAACAATCAAACACATATTTTATTTGTGCAGTTGGGCGATGTGTAAAATTTATCGTCCCAATCAATGTCACTCAAATAGGTGTACATAAACAAACCGTCCGGTTTGTAAATGAATATTTTATTTTATTCACATTCACTATATTCATATTCACGTTAAAAATTATATTTTTAATGATAAAATATTTTATTTCAACACATGAATTTCTATTCAGTTCATTTACACAATAAAAATGATATTTTTATTTTTCTAACATATTTTAGAAAATTTCGGCGGCATAACGGTACGATACTAGAAACGGGACAAGGCCTAGCCTTATCCCCGGTCTAGTGAAGGCCCACACCATTCACACATCATCAAATCCATTCATTTCACCAAACAATTCAATTCAAACCAAATATTCTAACTAACTACACAGCCAAACAATTTAACAAACAAGCCATCCATGGTTTGTGGATGACGGGTGTCGGGTGCTACTAAACACCGTCTGCATCCTAGTATATATATATATATATATATAACTAGAAAAAGAAATTGAAGAGTGAGAAATTCTCACCAATAGCTATCCAATACCACGACTCTTCATTGATAGAAATCTTCATCGTTCTTGCCTTCTTATCACCTTCGTTGCCCGTATTCTCTACATATGTGAAAATCGAATTTTTACTTTGCTATTCAATATATAAAAATCGAATTTTTACTTTTCTATTCAATATATAAAAATCGAATTTTTACTTTGCTATTCAATATATAAAAATCGAATTTTTACTTTGCTATTCAATATATAAAAATCGAATTTTTACTTTGCTATTTGTTATTAAAAGTATAAACTTTCATGTTATAAAAATATAACTCTTCATCATATAAAAATATCGCCTTTTCAATATGAAAAATATCGCCTTTTCAATATGAAAAATATCGCCTTTCCATTATGAAAAATTCGACCTTTCTATTATGAAAAATTCGACCTTTCTATTATTAAAAATTCTAACTTTCTAATTTGAAAATCTAACCTTTTCTATTTTAAAAATCTAACCTTTTCTATTTTTTTAAAAAACTAACCTTTTCTAATTTAAAAAAACTAACCTTTATATAAATAAAACTTATAGCTAAAATCTTTATTTAAATTCAAAATCAAAGCTTTGTTCTAACTTGTGAAAAGAACCCACCAAAAACAAGAAAGACAGTGCTCTTAAATTAATAAATAAAAGAAATTACCCACATTTTTGGTAAAAATTGAATCTTGATCCGGAGGAGGGGGTTCAAGTCGGTCCTGGGGGATGCAGGCCATCCGAGAAGTGGTTGGGGCGTCGCAGCTTCGTTGATGGACTTAGGAGGGGGTGGCAGCAGCTATTTAGGGTGTAAGGCTTTAAAATTAGAGGAGAAGAGAGAGGAGGTCGTGGGTGCGGAGGTGGGGCGGAGCGCCTGGATTCGGCGGCGGTGGCAAGCAGGGTGGTGGAAGGAGGGGCGTCGGTCTCGATTTAGTTGCAGGGGGTTATGGGGTCTCACGAGGTTAGGGGTTCGGGGGAGGAGAGAGGAGAGGGGAGGGAGGAGAGAAGGCGGCGCGGCAGGAGGGGGCGTCGCCGATGAGGCGCGGTGGTGGGCGACAGGGATTTCCCCCTTTTCCGTCGTGCTTTTCCCTTTTTTGTTTTTTTTCTGTTTTTTCTGCATCGATTGAAAATGAGAGAGGGGGGGGGGGGGGTGCAGAGCGGGTTAAAGGGATGAAGGGTTGACCCCTTTTTTTATTTATTAAATTTTAATTTATATTCTCCTAAAGTAACCTTTTCTATCGACTTCAGAATCGAACCCACCGCCTGTCGTCCATAGCGTTCTACCCCCATTCCAAACACAATGGGATATGTATCGCAAGCTGATTTGATCGTTTCGATCAGTTTTCGTCAAAATCGACATATAACTCTATATATTGAATTTGAACGCGCATTTCAATTTACTGGGGTCGCATACGAACTCTATAAATTGCAGAAAAATATTTTCTAGCTTCGTATTGACGATACGGTCCTAACAAAACTAGTTTCGTCGAATTCTGAGACCGTTGGAAAAATGGCCATTTTCCAGTCGATTAAAATCAACTGAAATGGTCAAACGCGTTTTCCTTTGCCACGCTCACATATTGATTCGAAAAATTATGAAATTTAGAATCTAACAATAATTTGACATCACGGATCCAACAAAAGTGGTTTCGTCGAAATCCGAGGTCGTTTGCAAAATGTCCATTTTTTAAGGGCCTGAATTCCATAGCGACTATTCAGAATTTTCAACTGGACATAACTTTTGATTCCCGCTATGAAATTTCGATTTTTCGGATTCGTTAGAAAGATATTATCAAATAGATCCTAATGTTTTTGGTTTCACTAAAATCCGGATTGTTTTGCACCCGGTACATTCAATTGAAGTTTGAAATCGAATTATCGAACTACCGCGCCATTTTCAATTCTAATTATAATTATATATAATTATTTATATTCTAACGACGACGTATATAATATTTACGTCGAATTTCAATTCTAAATAAATTTCTCGTCGATTTTATTTAAAATAATCTATTTTAAATAATCAAAATTCGTTAAAATTGCCAAAATAAAAATTTTAAACTGGTTCAGAATTTCCGGGTTATTACAGGATGAATAGGTTGGGATTGGAATAATAAAATAACAAATTATTTCGGTAAGGCGTAAATCCCGACTAGTTTGACAAACCTTAATTTGGTTTAAGTTGTGAAAAGATATTACAAAATCTTTTGAAAATGATATCCATAGGAAGATTAAAGAATAAATTTTAAAGAATTTATCTTTGATAAAATTAACGGGAACTTTTCCTAAGAATATTCTTAATTGGAATGAGGCGTATGATGTGTTTTTATAGCACTTGATTATAAGATACGTGAGTTATTCGGAAAGACCGGGTTTAACCCATTTTGAATAATTAATACGACGATTGAAAGTCGACAATGAAGACAGTGGTTGAAGACCAGAGATCTTCACATCGGATGGATGATTTCTGATGTCTTGATTGGGAAGTACACCTACGATAAGGTAATAAGTGGTGATCGTTCAGACGTACTTGGAGATCGACCGGATATTCGAGGGCCTCTCTCCTGTATTGAACATATGGGACGAGGAATAAGGTGCCTTCGGTTTCGTTCAGTCCTAGAACGGACTTGCAAATGGATGGTATGTCTGACATTGTATTCCTTTATGTTGTATTTGTTGTTCTCTACTAAATGTATATCTGTTTGGCATCGGAGAATTTATTCTCTCGCTAAACGCCCTTCTCTAAGACGTACAAGCTTAGAGGTTAAATATTGGTAGATGATCAGTGATATGGCATGGATTGACAATGTGGCATGCTAAGATGCAGTGATCTTGGCTTTTGTTGAAAAGCAGGGCCTTGTTGTTGATGATCAAAGCATAGCTTTTATATAGCGCCACTTTGTGTATAGCGTTAATTCGCGAGCTTCACACCCCGGTATGAACCAGAAACGGGATAGTGACTGCAGGGAAATGGACATATGTTAGCTCTAGCTACAAGTGATGTCATGGTATGGAGACTAGACATTTACTTATGTGGATGTTGCATATTATTATGACGAAAGCGAGGTACCTCGGATACTGGGCCAATTGAAAGGCTCGGTAATTTTACTCCCTAGTGGCTCTTGAGTGGTCGACAAACTGACCCATTTTGGAGGTTCAATAGAACCAGCTAACATATAGTTTATGGTATAACTAATCATCGACGGATGACCGGCCCTGAAGATTCAAGGGTTGCCCGTAGATGTGATCCTGAGGCACTTGCTAGTGTGTCTCGAAATCGGTGAGGATGATCCCTTGCCTCGGTTCATAGATGGAAATCTAATTTCCAATACAAGACTTTACAGTTTTAGTTGTAAACCTATATTACGGCGACGTAATATAATGGTACCTACACCGCCTATGATTGATACATTTATATTTGAAAGTGATTTCTACACTTATAGTAATAATAAAAGATGAATTTCGCGTACCATGCATATTTGGCCATTATAAGGTAAAACCCTATTCTCTGGTTAGTGTTTGCATTGTGTGGTGGGACCTGGGTCTTATACTGGCTTAATTTTTTCTTCTTTAGCATTGCGCTGTTTATTTTTATGCACTGGTATTCATGGGGGGTAAACCCGTTCCGTGTTATACGGCATGGTCCCCTGATCTACCTAACTTTAAAATAAAAGTTAATAACTGTTTTAGTTCTCACACCAGTCCCATGACTGACTCGGAGTTTATTGTTTTAGTCTAAACTCTGGGTGCCCTTATTTTTCACACGGGCAGCTAGTAGTTTTGGTTTTCGCATATATCTCTTTACAGGATCTTGGATTACAGCTGGAGCTATATTCGGAAAGCTTTGTATTCGTATATCTCTTTCAGTTGTGTTGGATGTTATTTTCCGTTTCTATGTATATGCAAAATCTCTGATATTGTATTTTCAATGTATAACATATATTCATACTCTGTTATATTCTTGTACTCTGATGTAAATTATTGAAATAGCACTGAACTGTTCTACTATTTGTGTTCTGATGCGTCGTGTTCTCAAAGCAATCCGCGTTACAGTTCATTTCAGGCCGGGTGGGGATTTCGGGTTGTCTCACACATCTACCTTATGATTAGTTGTATGTCAATCGATAGAATGACATACTGTTGTAAGCATTATTTAATTATTAAATGCTTATACGGTTGTAGATGCACTCTGGATGTGAATTGGATGTTTATAATTGTTGTTGAATACATGTGATATGTGAAATCCATATAACTAAAATTATGTGGTAATTGATTGAGTCTGATTCCAATCTGGAAATAACGAATATTTTAATATAATATTCACCGAAGAATCAAAATATGATTTTGATGTCCGATTTTGGATGGACACGAAAATATTGAAATGTGAAGCCGAGTTAAGTAGTTAAATGTCATTTTAACTCGAACGGATTATTCTATCGATTTTATACATTTTATAATGAATACCGAAAAGATTAGATTTCAAAATCTGATATTTGGAAAAGATTATTATTGTGATATTGTAATAATATGGATTGTTCAATTTTGATTTAAAATTGAAATGGAAGTTGGAATTGTTTTTAAATCGAATTTATAAATGCTTTATAAAATAAGTTTTAAATGGAAATCGATGAAATATATTATATATTTAAATGGTTTGAATGGAATGCGTAGCGCAGTGACCGTTCGCGAATTTCTACCATTAACTTCGAGTTGACGTAATGGGAGATCCGGCCGTCGGATTCTCCTGAAACCGGAACAGTTGGGTTCATATCGAAAAGAGCTTTCAAACGATAATATGAGATTTGAAATCTAAGTGTTGGATTTTCAGAAATGTCAAATTCAACTTTGAATAAAAACAGCGTCAGTGCAGCCAAATGACCTGAAGCATCATTTAACTAAAAGGGCCTATTTTTAAATGATTAAAAATAGGGAAAAATTATGTTCAATGGAACACCCCACCTCCGTTAGGGTCACTCTCAAAGGGAATGCCCTAATTTTGGTGGAGGTTTATAAGTATAAGTCACAGATATACAAGACAGATATAAGAACACATATTTTTGAACAGCGGAAAAGCAACAACTTTTATTTCATAAAAGAAAATACGTGTTACAACAACATTACCATAATTGTCTTACATACTTCCAAAAACATAACATCTTCATAACTGTCTTGATTACATTATTTAAAGAAGCATAAAGAAAACATAAATAAACTGCAAAAGTCCCATAGTTGTTGTCCAAAGCCATAGTCCAAAACGAAAAGATCCAAGCAATACATTCTTTCTCTTCAAGCTGGATATGAAGGCTGGTCAAGCTGTGGTATTCCCTCCCTGTGGACCTGGGGGGGGGGGGAAACGGAAGGAAAGAAGACGAAAGAAAAGTACAGTCAGACATAAAGCCTGAGTAAGTCTAGGACTATTCAGTCTATGAATAAAGAACTGGGTATGATAAGTATAAACTAGAAATGGGAAAGCACTATAAACTTAGTTAAGTTGTCTAGGGTCGAATATACTATCGTACCCCACATTAATCTCTGAACCCATATAAACTAGTTCCCAACTGGCACCCCAAAATCAGGGTGAAGTGATCCATTTTATGATGATCGGCTCCTACTCGCATAGTTACATGTGTCTTACGGCCCCCGATGTTGTAGTTACCTATGTTGGTCCCACCATGGGGTGTATCAAGTCCCATGGTGGCGGCCCGACGCAATCCTAGAATGCACAGGTATGCTACTGGTGCCCAGTGCCTTATTTTTCTGCGCCGGAGTGTGTGCACGCCCGCACCCCGTTAGAACCTACACTGCTGCACCACCGCCGTCGATTTGACCTCTTACAGTCAGCCCAGTAATCGTGCCCCACCCTGCCTAGTTTCAGGGTATCATGATACACCTTATAGGGTTACTGCTGAAAAGGGTCCCCCGCTACTAGGTTTTCTATTTCTAGCCAACATGCTAAATTGGTTAAGTGTTTTATAAACCTAACCCCCAATCAGTCTGTTTATTTTAGCATGTTCCATTTTGATTAAGTCTTTAGTTCACTTAATCCTATCAATCCTGACTCAGCCTTAATTGTCTTATTAAAGCCTTGACCTCTCACATTGGACAGGTATTGTTGTGGCTGCCTGTTGCTGGTTGGGTCCGGGCAGTCTTACGCCATAACTCAGTCTAACCTCGGGTCCTTATTGGGCTCCATGTTTAACCACCCACATTGGATAGGTATTGTAGTGACTACTGGACAGCCGGGCGGTTCCGGGCAGGTTTACATCACAACTCGATCCAACCTCGGGTTAAACACATCGTATTTTCTACATTTACATATTTTGTCTCTTTTCTTTATTTTCTTATATGTAAATATTTGTGGCTCATTATTCAAAATCAATTTAAGCTAATGGTGTAAAGGTTTACACCAATCATGGGCCCAACCCATTCTTGAATTTGGGCCCATCTACTTTTATATCTTCATTTATTAATTAATTTGACCCAACGCTATTTTCCCCCGTTTAATACGTTCGTTTATTATAATATATGTTGGGCTTAGCCTTTTAAGACCAACTTAGCCCCGTGAAAAAGGGGAGGCTTAAAACGTGATTACATTCACAAAAAGGGGAATGTGAACGCATGAACTTGCAACATAACGTTGGAACTGCAAAATAGAAACTGGTGTACTTGCATAGTAGCAACATATACTTTGGTCATAAAGCATAAGTGACATGAATCAAACCGTGTAAACTTGTAGTTAAGTTAAGAATCTAACTAAATTAGATATCATTATTGACACATAGTCTTAACTACAACATAAACCTATATTTTTACTTAGGCATAATGTCAAACATAAGCAAATCATGTTTATAAAATTAGTATACGTTTACAAAGGTGCTTACTTTTTTTACTAATACAAAAGTATAGTTCAACTAGAATTATTCCAACTTAATCATGATTTTTAATCTATTCACATAATCATGGCACAAATATACCCAAACATGAAATCATGGTATTTGATTTATTCATGTAATCATGGCATAAATATTCCTAAACATGAATTATTCTATTCAAATAATTATGGTATAGACAATACTTAAACATGAATTATACTATTCATATGATTATGGCATAAACAATACCTAAGCATGAATTATTCTATTCATATGATTATGGCATACGCAGTACTTAAACATGAATTAGTCATATGATAATGGCATAAACTTAAACATGAATCATAGGTTCAACTAACCATGTAAACTTGAAATTAAGAATCTAACTAAATTAGATATCATCATTATTGGCACAGGGTCTTGACTAGAAATATAAGCCTATATTTTTATTTAGGCATAAACTAATCGTGTTCATAAAATCACTACATGTTAACAAAAGGGTACTTACTTTTGTCACTAATACATAAGTATGCTTCAACTAGAATCAACCTAATTCTTATATGAATCATGGTTTTCATTCTATTCATAGAATTATAGCATAAACATGTCTATGTAAACTTGCAAGAGGAATGTAATTCTAATGTAACTTATGATAACAACATGAGCCTAAAAACATGTTTTTCAATTGGGCATAATAACGAACATGTTTAGTCATGTTCATAAAATTAGTACAAATTTACAAAGATGCGTGCTTTTGTCACTATCACAAAAATATGATTTTTATACTTGAACTATGATGCCAATTTCAACATAACCTTCTTATGAATCATAATACTTAGGTGAATCAAATTACACTAAATATGACCATAGAGTTTT
The DNA here is from genome assembly GCA_030737875.1 of Allium sativum. Classification (NCBI taxonomy): domain Eukaryota; kingdom Viridiplantae; phylum Streptophyta; class Magnoliopsida; order Asparagales; family Amaryllidaceae; genus Allium; species Allium sativum. Next base: position 89,526,982 of record CM060927.1, on the reverse strand, counting down.
ACATCATGTTGTCATAAAGATAGATCATAGACTTGCATAAATTTCAATTAAAATATCACAACATATAGTTGTTAACATGAATCATATACTTGCATGAATCTTAAATAAATTATTACAACATATAGTTGTTACTTTCAACATGAATCATGTACTTGCAATTATCAAATGGGTGTTGTAAATAACCACCACAAACATGTGGTTTTCAATATGAATCATATGCTTGAATTAAAATTCCACAACATGTGGTTGTCAACATAAATCATATGCTTGTATGAATCCAATCGTACACCATAGTATTGCCAAATCGTTTAGAATCAAAATAACATACACCACAGTATTGCCAAATCGTTTAGAATCAAAATAACATACAAATATAGATTATTATCGCCACAATTCTATTTCGCAAATCACGTACTTGCGAATATCCAATCGTATACCACAATATTCCCAAATCGTTTTGCTTCAAAGCAACATATAAATATAGATTAATATCGCCACAATTCCATTTCTTACATTACACAAATCAACACAATTATTTAATTCATATCGGAATAGCACTCTACTTACAATCGTGTGGCGAATCTTCAATTCAGAAATCTGAATTCTGGATTTGGAGATGCTATTCCTTTGATGTAGGCGTTGATTTGATTTGTTTAAGTTTAACTTGTAGTTGCTTTATGCTTTAGAGTTTGCCTCCTAATCGTCTCTCAAATTGGTGGCTACTCCTTGTCATTCCTCAGCAGCATGATGGCCTCATTCTTATTTTTGAATGAATAGATTAGGTAGAGTTTAGGGTCATTTTTATAGAGTTTATGAACTGATTAGGACCGTCGATGTAGCTTGGGTTAATCGTAGCCATTCATTCGAAAGAGAGACCGATCAGGGGCTGACACCTAGCCCTAGTGACAAGGCAAGGCTCAGAAAATCGACCAACATAGACTAGGCCAGCCAGGGTGGGCTGGGTTCGACCTGGCTCTGGGGCCAGGTCGACAGCCCAGTCGACACGGTGTCGACTTGGCAGTCGACACGGGTGTCGACAGCCCTGTCGACTTCTAGCCCAGGTCGACTGCCAAGTCGACCTGGGTGACTTAGGCGGGAATTTTCCCGCCCTGGCCAATTGGGCCCGATTTTGAATTTTAAACTTGTTTTTCTGAGCTGTTTTCTTCTGTTTGAATTTTAAACTGAATTCTGAAACTTCCGGAGGCCATATCTTCTTCATACGGACTCCGTTTTGCGAAAACTCGGACTCTATTTCGCGTATTTTTCCGAGATGAACACAATGGCGTATCCCGTTTCCCTTAATTCTTTGATTTGAAATTAATTATACTTTAATTTGTGAATTTCACTGTTATAGAATACACGGGGTGTTACATTCTCCCCCACTTAAAAGGATTTCGTCCCCGAAATCTTCAAGTTCAGGAAGAATGTATATCCTAACATCCAAACATCCATCTACTCATCCATCAAACACGAGTATCCATTGTCCTTAAAAGACTTCTAATGCTTCATGATTATATGCGAAGTGTGTGTGTACATGTACTTATCTAATGCAAAATCAGGCGGTCTACTGATTCAGTTGACCTCCTTAATGCGAATTATGTAAGTGCCATGAATCCATTATGTATGCAAATTTTCCTATTCATGATTCTACATGAGTGCACAATCATTCATACAAATGCAACATCCATATGACAACACATTAAAGTTCAACCATATACGAATGCAAACATATACGCATATGCAATATGAAGTGACTGAGCCGATCTAAAACCTAGATTGTGTGTGTATATGCAACCACGAGCAACCACTAGCAATCACTTGCAACCACTTGCAACCATCATCCATAACATGTTTCAATTACATGTTTTCATCCAAAGGGTTTCTACCTAAAAGATAAGGTCGAGGAAATATACCTAAAAAGATAGATAAAAGCGCAACTTAAGGAAAAAGAAAGATCAAGGATGTACCCTCGAAAAGAGAAGGGTAGGCAGTGCATATTCTAGCTTCAGTTTCCCAAGTCGCGTCTCCCTCGGCGTCGCTCCACTGAACTTTGACGAGCTTGACTTCGCAGTTGCGTAGCTTCTTCACTTCCGTTCCTAATATGCGGGTTGGAACTTTCCTCACGGTTGCTTCGCGTTCCACTTCAGCTTCTTCTAGGATATTTGGCTCTACCACTTCAGAAGACTCATGTAGACATTTTCGGAGATGTGAAACATGAAAAACGTTGTGAACTCCGGCCAAATTTTCGGGTAGCTCTAATCTATAGGCCATTTTTCCCAATTGTTCCTATCTAAAAGGTATAGTCGAATGATAGAAGCAAGTAAAAACTTTGTGCCCATTAGGCAATGTCAAAACTGGAGATCTATGCCATATATATATTGATTAGGAGAAGAACTCTCTAAGCATCAGCCCCGAAGACCGAAATCAACATCAGAATGACACCCAAAGAATTACTCAACCCAACCACCATACATGATTCTAGGAAACTAAGCATGATGGACTCCTTTTTAGGTCACAAGGGAGTCCCTTCCTAAGACCAACCCGTATCCTATAAAACCCAAAAAGTTTAGTCAACCAACGAACACCCTCCAGCCCCAACATGTGTTACTAACAGATGAGTCATACTCCCTATGGGGTTTGCAACAGAAATTGGGTTGAGAATGGGACCGAGAGGATATACACAAAAGATAGCATGCAAGTAAGCTCTACAGGAAGAGAGGGATCAAGGCTATACTCTTAAGAAGAGATATGATGCACGAATCTAGTCTTCAATCTTCTAAGTCACATTTCCTTGAGCTTAACTCCATTATGCTTTGTCCGTCTTTAATTTCACAATTTCGTAGCTTCTTAATTCTTGTTTCCAAAATGTGAGTTGGAACCTATTTCACTGTTGCCTCTCGTTCCACTTTCACTTACTCTCCTTCTAGTATACTTGGCTCAAGCCTAACTGCGTACTCATGGTTCCATGCAAGCTCTCCAAAAATTCACTAGTGAATCTTGGATCTTGTTCACTTACTAGAAGGTATTCCACATAGATGAATTATTTCTTGAAAATAAACAAATGTCAACTATGTTGCCAAATGAACTTACTAAGGTGATCCTTTACGACTTATGCATAAGCGAATTGAACCTTCTACCTTAGTGGCGAACACTACTGGAGCGCCCCATTCTGAAATGCTCCTTCTAATGAACCCCTTCCCTAGAAGCTCTTTAATCTGTTTACTGAGCTCTTTCCTTTCCCGTGGGGCCATGTGTCTAACGGACAACGCAACGGGCTTTGCATTATCTACAAGATATATACGGAAGTCTATTTCCCACTTCGGAGGCAAGCCCTTCACCTCTTCGAAGACATCCGCATATTCCCGGACCACTCTAATCGATTGCAAATTTTCAACAGAGGCATCTAGCGCTTCAAGGTAACTAAGCATGACCGCATACGAGGGATTACAAGAAATTTCCAAAGTATTACCGAGCTGGGTTAGGAGCCTAACAACCCTTTTCTCACAATCAAGGATGGCCCCATTACTGGATAGCCAATCCATGCCCAAAATCAAACCATATCCCGAAAAGCCCAAAACAAAGGCACTACATTGAAATTCTACGCTTAGAATAGAAATTTTCAATCCCAAACAGATCATAGACAAATGAGCTGGGCCCCCAATTGGGTTTGAAACAATTAAGGGGTCCTCTACCATACTAATTTTTAGGTGCAGAGATTCTACTAAAGCAGACGAGATAAAGTAGTGTGACGCGCCGTAATCAAATAAAGTGCGAACGGGGTGATCATAAAGATAAACTACACTTTCTACAGAAGTATTTATACCTCGTTTCTTTGGGCAGTCCTTAGCCATATGGCCTGTCTCACCGCAAGAAAAGCACCCACCATTCATCTTGGCCTTCTTTTTCCGGCAATCTTTCACTAAGTGCCCCACTTTGCCACAGAATTTACACTCCCTCTTCTCTCGGGACTTGTTGTCTTTCCCGCCCTTCTTAAAGTCTGTCTTCTCAAGGCAGCCTTTGCTGATGTGTCCAGTCTCCCCACAATGAAAACATTCTCCTTGCTTTCTTTTCCTCTTTCTACAATCCTTGGCTATATGCCCTTCCGTACCACAAAAATTACATTTCCTTTTTTCTCGTTTCTTATTATTACTGTTACGATCCTTTCTTGTTTGACTATTATTCGTCTTCCTACTCTGGGACTCTTCCGCTTGCTGGTTCACGTGGAGGAGGAGGAGTGAAAGCGTCAGCAGCTGGGGAGTAAGGTCTCCAGACATGCTGAAACAGAAAGGATAGATTCAAAACGAAGGATAAGAGATAGTACCTATGGCTTGGGGGGACTTTTCCATTTTAAAATAAAATAATATTTTTCTTTTTAAAAAAAATGCTTCTTTAAATTTCCTTTTTGAAAATATTTTTTCACAACTTTTTATCTTATCTGGTAAACCTATGCTCTGATACCAAGTGAAACACCCCACCTCCGTTAGGGTCACTCTCAAAGGGAATGCCCTAATTTTGGTGGAGGTTTATAAGTATAAGTCACAGATATACAAGACAGATATAAGAACACATATTTTTGAACAGCGGAAAAGCAACAACTTTTATTTCATAAAAGAAAATACGTGTTACAACAACATTACCATAATTGTCTTACATACTTCCAAAAACATAACATCTTCATAACTGTCTTGATTACATTATTTAAAGAAGCATAAAGAAAACATAAATAAACTGCAAAAGTCCCATAGTTGTTGTCCAAAGCCATAGTCCAAAACGAAAAGATCCAAGCAATACATTCTTTCTCTTCAAGCTGGATATGAAGGCTGGTCAAGCTGCGGTATTCCCTCCCTGTGGACCTGGGGGGGGGGAAAGGAAGGAAAGAAGACGAAAGAAAAGTAGAGTCAGACATAAAGCCGGAGTAAGTCTAGGACTATTCAGTCTATGAATAAAGAACTGGGTATGATAAGTATAAACTAGAAATGGGAAAGCACTATAAACTTAGTTAAGTTGTCTAGGGTCGAATATACTATCGTACCCCACATTAATCTCTGAACCCATATAAACTAGTTCCCAACTGGCACCCCATAATCAGGGTGAAGTGATCCATTTTATGATGATCGGCTCCTACTCGCATAGTTACATGTGTCTTACGGCCCCCGATGTTGTAGTTACCTATGCTGGTCCCACCATGGGGTGTATCAAGTCCCATGGTGGCGGCCCGACACAATCCTAGAATGCACAGGTATGCTACTGGTGCCCAGTGCCTTATTTTTCTGCGCCGGAGTGTGTGCACGCCTGCACCCCGTTAGAACCTACACTGCTGCACCACCGCCGTCGATTTGACCTCTTACAGTCAGCCCAGTAATTGTGCCCCACCCTGCCTAGTTTCAGGGTATCATGATACACCTTATAGGGTTACTGCTGAAAAGGGTCCCCCGCTACTAGGTTTTCTATTTCTAGCCAACATGCTAAATTGGTTACGTGTTTTATAAACCTTACCCCCAATCAGTCTGTTTATTTTAGCATGTTCCATTTTGATTAAGTCTTTAGTTCACTTAATCCTATCAATCATGACTCATCCTTAATTGTCTTATTAAAGCCTTGACCTCTCACATTAGACAGGTATTGTTGTGGCCGCCTGTTGCTGGTTGGGTCCGGGCAGTCTTACGCCACAACTCAGTCTAACCTCGGGTCCTTATTGGGCTCCATGTTTAACCACCCACATTGGATAGGTATTGTTGTGACTACTGGACAGCCGGGCGGTTCCGGGCAGGTTTACATCACAACTCAATCCAACCTCGGGTTAAACACATCGTATTTTCTACATTTACATATTTTGTCTCTTTTCTTTATTTTCTTATATGTAAATATTTGCGGCCCATTATTCAAAATCAATTTAAGCTAATGGTGTAAAGGTTTACACCAATCATGGGCCCAACCCATTCTTGAATTTGGGCCCATCTACTTTTATATTTTCATTTATTAATTAATTTGGCCCAACGCTATTTTCCCCCGTTTAATACGTTCGTTTATTATAATATATGTTGGGCTTAGCCTTTTAAGCCCAACTTAGCCACGTGAAAAAGGGGAGGCTTAAAACGTGATTACATACACAAAAAGGGGAATGTGAACGCATGAACTTGCAACATAACGTTGGAACTGCAAAATAGAAACTGGTGTACTTGCATAGTAGCAACATATACTTTGGTCATAAAGCATAAGTGACATGAATCAAACCGTGTAAACTTGTAGTTAAGTTAAGAATCTAACTAAATTAGATATCATTATTGACACATAGTCTTAACTACAACATAAACCTATATTTTTACTTAGGCATAATGTCAAACATAAGCAAATCATGTTTATAAAATTACTATACGTTTACAAAGGTGCTTACTTTTGTTACTAATACAAAAGTATAGTTCAACTAGAATTATTCCAACTTAATCATGATTTTTAATCTATTCACATAATCATGGCACAAATATACCCAAACATGAAATCATGGTATTTGATCTATTCATGTAATCATGGCATAAATATTCCTAAACATGAATTATTCTATTCAAATAATTATGGTATAGAAAATACTTAAACATGAATTATACTATTCATATGATTATGGCATAAACAATACCCAAGCATGAATTATTCTATTCATATGATTATGGCATAAGCAGTACTTAAACATGAATTAGTCATATGATAATGGCATAAACTTAAACATGAATCATAGGTTCAACTAACCATGTAAACTTGAAATTAAGAATCTAACTAAATTAGATATCATCATTATTGGCACAGGGTCTTGACTAGAAATATAAGCCTATATTTTTATTTAGGCATAAACTAATCGTGTTCATAAAATCACTACATGTTAACAAAAGGGTACTTACTTTTGTCACTAATACATAAGTATGGTTCAACTAGAATCAACCTAATTCTTATATGAATCATGGTTTTCATTCTATTCATAGAGTTATAGCATAAACATGTCTATGTAAACTTGCAAGAGGAATGTAATTCTAATGTAATTCTAATGTAACTTATGATAACAACATGAGCCTAAAAACATGTTTTTCAATTGGGCATAATAACGAACATAGTTTAGTCATGTTCATAAAATTAGTATAAATTTACAAAGATGCGTGCTTTTGTCACTATCACAAAAATATGATTTTTATACTTGAACTATGATGCCAATTTCAACATAACCTTCTTATGAATCATAATACTTAGGTGAATCAAATTACACTAAAGATGACCATAGAGTTTTACATCATGTTGTCATAACGATAGATCATAGACTTGCATAAATTTCAATTAAAATATCACAACATATAGTTGTTAACATGAATCATATACTTGCATGAATCTTAAATAAATTATTACAACATATAGTTGTTACTTTCAACATGAATCATGTACTTGCAATTATCAAATGGGTGTTGTAAATAACCACCACAAACATGTGGTTTTCAATATGAATCATATGCTTGAATTAAAATTCCACAACATGTGGTTGTCAACATAAATCATATGCTTGTATGAATCCAATCGTACACCATAGTATTGCCAAATCGTTTAGAATCAAAATAACATACACCACAGTATTGCCAAATCGTTTAGAATCAAAATAACATACAAATATAGATTATTATCGCCACAATTCCATTTCGCAAATCACGTACTTGAGAATATCCAATCGTATACCACAATATTCCCAAATCGTTTTGCATCAAAGCAACATTTAAATATAGATTAATATCGCCACAATTCCATTTCTTACATTACACAAATCAACACAATTATTTAATTCATATCGGAATAGCACTCTACTTACAATCGTGTGGCGAATCTTCAATTCAGAAATCTGAATTCTGGATTTGGAGATGCTATTCCTTTGATGTAGGCGTTGATTTGATTTGTTTAAGTTTAACTTGTAGTTGCTTTATGCTTTAGAGTTTGCCTCCTAATCGTCTCTCAAATTGGTGGCTACTCCTTGTCGTTCCTCAGCAGCATGATGGCCTCATTCTTATTTTTGAATGAATAGATTAGGTAGAGTCTAGGGTCATTTTTATAGAGTTTATGAACTGATTAGGACCGTCGATGTAGCTTGGGTTAATCGTAGCCATTCATTCGAAAGAGAGACCAATCAGGGGCTGACACCTAGCCCTAGTGACAAGGCAAGGCTCAGAAAATCGGCCAACATAGACTAGGCCAGCCAGGGTGGGCTGGGTTCGACCTGGCTCTGGGGCCAGGTCGACAGCCCAGTCGACCCGGTGTCGACTTGGCAGTCGACACGGGTGTCGACAGCCCTGTCGACTTCTAACCCAGGTCGACGGCCAAGTCGACCTGGGTGACTTAGGCGGGAATTTTCCCGCCCTGGCCAATTGGGCCCGATTTTGAATTTTAAACTTGTTTTTCTGAGCTGTTTTCTTCTGTTTGAATTTTAAACTGAATTCTGAAACTTCCGGAGGCCATATCTTCTTCATACGGACTCCGTTTTGCGAAAACTCGGACTCTATTTCGCGTATTTTTCCGAGACGAACACAATGGCGTATCCTGTTTCCCTTAATTCTTTGATTTGAAATTAATTATACTTTAATTTGTGAATTTCACTGTTATAGAATACACGGGGTGTTACATTCAATCATATTGAATGATTTGAAAAGATTTTTGGATGAAATATTACAAGTTTATAAAGATAAAAGATATTTTTATCAATGTAAGTTGTTTATCAATTTAAGTAAAGAACTGAAAGGGATTGAAATGGTTTTAATATAACCAGAATTTTCCAATATATATAAATTGGAATGGATTTGAATAGAAATCATATTCGGATATTTCGATATTGGGTTCCATGATTATATGGATATCGTTGAGGAATTTGGAAGATATAGATATCACTATTTCCAATGCGATATCTGTTAGTTTCAGAATTTGATGTTGATTATAGGTCGATATGATTTCTATTCAGAACCCTATATTTACTATCAAATTGGATTTTGGGTTTTCATGAATGATGTCTTTAATAACAATATTTTTAACCCAATTGAGAAAAGAATAAGTCTTTTAATTAAGATTAATGAAGTTTCCAATTAATGAGTTTAATTGGAATTAAATGGTAGTTTATTTTGGGTTCACTGTGAACGATGTTTTAAATAACATTAGTTTTTAAACCCAGTTGACAGTGAAGCTATAATTTGGAATTTAAAATTCTTTTAACTAAGATTTATTGACATTTTCCAAAGTGAAGTTTTTTCCAATTTAGTAAGTTAAATTGGAATTGAGTGGAATTCGATTTATTAATAATCGAGATGAGATTCTGTGAAGGAAGACCATTACTATTTATGGAATATAAAAGGCTTAGCTATTATTCCATTTATAGTATTAGTCTGATACGGAAATTTATATCGATTACTATTGATCTGATTTTCATGAAGATTCCATTTTTATGGAAGATGATTTTGGGTGTATCGTGAACGGTGCTTTAAATGATATTCGTTATTTTACCCAGTTAAAGACATGAATAATTTCCTATAGTTGAATAATCATTCAATAATGATTTTTGAAGATTAAAACAAAGATGGAGTTTTAATAAATCTTTAATTAGATTGAAAGGTGAATAAGATAATTAAATTTATCGAATTCAAGAAATGTTCGAGATGGAGTACCACTAGTTTTACTCCATGCGATAGTTAAATCTTTAATTAGATTTGAAGCGTTTAATGGTAATTAAATTTACCGAAGCATATTGGGTGTTAGAGATGAGCACTTCGATTTTGTTCCATGGGATGAATAGGTTGGGATTGGGGAAATTAAATGAATGATTACTTCGGTAAGGTTCGATAATCCTGACTAATCTGATAAACCTTAATTTGGTTTAAGTTGTGAAAAGATATTACAAAATATTTTGAAATGATTTCCAAGGAAAAGATTTAAATGATAAGTTTAAATGGAATAAATCTTTGATAAGATTTAAGGGAATAATCCCCAGTATAAGAATATTCTGGATTGGAATTAGGCGTATGATGTGTTTTTATAGCACTTGATTATAAGATACGCCAGTTATTCGGAAAGATCGGGTTTAATCCATTTTGAATAACTGATACGACGATTAAAAGTCGAAGATTTGAAGACGGTGGTTGAAGATCTTCACATCGTTTGGATGATTACTGATGTCTTGATTGGGCTGTACACCCAAGATGAGGTAATAAGTGATGGTTCATCGAGACGTACTTGGAGATCGACTGTATATGCAATGGCCTCTCTCCTGTATTGGACATATGGGATGACGAATAAGGTGCCTATGGTTCCGTTCAAACCCAAAATGGACTTGAAAATGGATTGCATGTCTGACGTGGCATGCTAAGATGCAGTGATCAAAGCTACTTGTTGAAAAACAAAGCTTTGTGGATGATGATCAAAGCATGACTGATATAGTGTAGCTTTGTGTGTCGAGATGTGACTTCGACGAGCTTCACAACCCGTGATTGATTGATGCTATAATAAATGACATGTTGGAATCAGACAAAAGGTACGGATGTTTCCTAGGGGATGCAGGCGTAACCATTGTGTATCTAGAGTCCAGAGAAGGGATCTGGGAGCAACTCGATAAAGGTGAATCTCCACTGAGCATGAAGGATCCAAGGGATCTGGGAGCACCCCGATAAAGGTGAATCTCCATTGTAGCATGAAGGATCCAGATTCTTCCCGAAAAGGGCGATGATTAGCGGTGAAAAGAAAGCCTCAGCCATTGATGGAATCCATTTCCAATACGAACCTTTGCTGTTTTTAATTGTAACCTATGTATATAGCCGTAGTACACTACGTCTGCTATGATAGATACATTTATTTGTGATTTTTTTGTCTACACTATGCACTAGTGATAATAAAAGAGGATTGTGCGTATCAAGCATTTTTAGCTATTATAAGGGAAAACTCTATCCTCTTGTTTGCGTTGCATTGTGTGATGGGATGGAGTCTTATAATAGCTTCATTGTTATTTTCATTAGCATTGCGAGTTTGTTTTGTGGTATTCATGGGAGGATACCCATTCCGTGTACGGCGTGGTCTCGTGATTTACCCAACTTTAAAATAAAGTTTAATAACTGTTTTAGTTCTCACACCAGTCCCATGACTGACTCGAAGTTTATTAATTCTCACCTAAACTCTGAGTGTCTATATTTTCCACATGGGTAGCTAGTAGTTTTGGTTTTGCAGATATTTATTTTCACAGGATTCTGGATAATGACTGGAGGTATATTCGGAATGCTTTGTATCTATGTAACTCTTTCAGTTGTGGTAGTTGGTGATTCCCGCTGCACATTATATTTATGTATTATATTTCCACTGCTATGTAATTTGTAAATATCTGATATTTTCCGCTGTATATTATTAATTTGTAGTTTGATTTTTGTACTCTGATGTAAATTGTTGTAATAACAACGAAATGTTCTCTTGTTAAGTGTCCTGATGCGTCGTGCTCTCAAAGCAATCCGCCTTCTTGCTCGGTCAAGGCCGGCCAGGGAGTTCAAGTCGTTTCATTTTATATTAGGATAACGTTAAGGGGTGTGGGATGTTTCATTTATTGATATAAATTTTTAGTGCATTACTACAGGACGAATTTTGATATCCAGACTTCTTATATGTTTTAATTTGATTACTTTTAACACGTCTAGAAAAGAGAATATACGAAGGTTAACGTTGGAGATGCTATTTGATTTGGTCAGTAACTTACAACATCAAATCACCGATAACAGTCTAATTATTTTATTGTGATTACCATATTGTAACTTGAGCTCGATATATATTTTAGATTATAAATGAAAAGTTGATTATATTATGGTATTGTGAGTTTGATTGATTAAGGTTGTTTAGTTGAACCATTTTCCTAAACATTGGTTAAAGCAACACAAATGAATGTCCTTTGTGGGAATTTGCTATGTCATCTGTATAAACATCAATTCACAAAAAATAATCTCATTATAAGTTTATACAATTATTCTAATTTTTGGTACAACATGATGAATATGGATACAATATTGTTGTTTTCCTTGAATTTTCTTTTGATGGATCAATTTTTTTATTTAATTAACAATAAACATGTGAAAAACACATCATTCCACCGCATGGCTCTCCCATTTTATGAATATCCCCCTCACACCCCAAAAAAAAATGTGCACAAAAAAAATGAGAAGAAAAAAATCACATATTTTCTGATTAATTGTATTACGAATAAAACCACAACTACACTAATGGCTTCTACTAACTTCCTTTTTTCATGGTAGAGACGATCCATCTTGAAATTTGATTATTGCTCCAATTCAAACTATGACATACGCTCATGATTTCCTCTGTTTGTATGATTTGCTTTATTATTCCAATTACTGCTTCATCTTGGAAATCAGTTTTATGTAGTTTAACACTTTTACAGCTTTATCATGTGCAATTTATCCTTAAAATGGAATATTTGATAAATATGACTTTACTTATGCCAGTAACTTCACTCTAGCCTTTGCGACTTTCGCTTAATTCAAACTTTTTATTCATATTAGTCTACACATCACATTAAGGTATTCTTTCTTCTATTCATGTTTCAACTGTTAAATATTTTGTTATTTTTGTTATATGTAGCTTTTCATTCGAAATGAGATATTTGTAAATAGTTTGTCATTTCTACAAAACCTAGAAAATATGATAATAGGATATGTTTCCTATTTTGTTTAGTAAATAACTATTTAAATGTCTAACCATATATGATTACATAAATTATATAATTTGAATACAACCTTCCTTCCACTTGCAAATCATGAAATGTATTATCATCGAAATTATGAATCAAAACCATTAGTCATATATAGTAACCTTAAAATTTCCAAATATCTTATTTTTACGCCTAAATTACATACCATATATTTTATGTTGTTCCCCATGCATTGATGTTTTTATCCATTCATATTAACTTTTCTTAGAGAATTTTATTTTTTCCTAATTTCATTTTGGTGAAATTCTAAAATGCTAACATTTTAAAAACTTGAATTTCATTTTATTACTTTTGAAAAAAAAAATAAACTTTTCATTTATATTCTGTAATATATAATAGAATGTTGGATCAATATTTATCTTTTTTTAATATCAATTCGTAGCTCAAAAGTTTTTTTCTTGGTGTTCCACTTGGAATTTTTACACTTTGGCCATCCTCCAAAATTTTACATTATAACTTTAAGTTATGTTACTTCATTGTAACTAGTTAGATTCAAACTAAACCTAGATCATTATACCTATTAATAATGGTCGAGAAGTTCAACTACCTCAATAATCTTCAATGTTGCTCTTTGATTACCATTTCATATTATGTTTCTCCATGTATATATGGCTTTTGTTCTCTGGCTTACAATTTTGTTCTAATATTTGATTGTGTTCTATGGAATTAAAGCCCCGCAAAATCCACGCTATAGCCCGTAGCGCTCATCGGACGCTATGATATTTCAATTTAGCAGTGATGAACAGTATTTCTGCTTTAAGCCCCGCTATTTTCCGCTGCATCCACTAAGTCAATGCTATTTACCATTCGCTTTAGCAATATTAACATTTAAAGAATGATTTGACCGGTTCTCTTTTAAAGTAAATAAAAAAATTAATGTAAAGAGCTAATTTTAAGTCATAAATGCCTTATATAAGATAAAAATATGTACACTACATGAATTTTCTGATTTTCCTATGCCTATTTGGCGTAGGAAACCGTTATTTTCCTACGCCAAATCAAACGTCGAAAATTCAAGCGTGACAAAATTATTTTCTATGCCTTTTCAACTCCATGCGTAGTGCAGTATACTACATCTTTCCTACGCCATATATTTTCTACGCCATTCCTACAACAAGTATTCATTTCCTATGTCATTTCTACGCCTAGTTTTCATACATCCTATTATTTCCTACGCTCTGTCTATGCCCTACTATTTCCTACGCCATTCATATGCCAAGTTTACCCCCTGTCTACGCCCTACTACTTCCTACGTCATTCCTACGCCCAATTTTCATAGATCCTATTATTTCCTACACCCTGCCTATGCCCTACTATTTCCTACATCCTACCTACGCCCTATCATTTCCTATGTACGCGCCTCCACTAACAATAATATTTATCAATACTATGTACCAACGACAGTAATGATTGCCCTTAGTATTAGTTTAATTTATTTGTATAATTTGCAAATAACGAACCAACAATGTATTCCATTTATATGGATTACTTCATTTTAATATTTCTGGCAACTAGACAACACTAGCAGTAAAGAACTGTAACAAAAATCAAATTATACAGAGAATAAATTAGCATTAACAATAGAATTTACAAAATCAAATATATCAAACATGACCATTACCACCAACATAGCTTGTTCAATTATATTTAAACCAAAAGTGCCACTACAACAGATTTACCTTTTAATAGCACGTGAAAAACGCTATAATAGGTTACCATAGCATTAGTGACGACGCTATATAACAACATGCAATAATAGCTCTGGTATATCTTATAGCCGAAATCTAAATGCTATAGTATTATACATTTTATAGCGCACTTTCGCCATCATGAAATGTTTTACATAACATTCATATCTCACTATGATAAATACTTGCTTTTTTTATAGCATTACCACTGATTTCATAACTCATACTCAATGATATGAAAAGTTTCCACATGGTTTACATTTCATATAGCATTTCACATTTTGATTCCATAAGAGGAACTTTCCGCTATGAATATTTGTAGTATACATAGCGTTTTCAGTGTTTTTATAGCACACATTCAATGATATGAAAAGGTTTTCAACATTATTTAATATTTTACATAGCATTTCACCTTTTATTTCCATAATTGAAATTTTCCGCTATTAATAGTTTCAATATATAGCACATATTTCAGCTATGATCTTTACATAGCAAATCTCTTATTTAATTTGTGCACAATTCAAACAATTAAGCGTTAAATTCACAACACAAAACTATCAATAACAAAAATCTAATACCAAAAGCATATTTGAATTCAATTACAAAGTCATAGTTAATAAATCTACTAATAAATATAGAAATAAGTCAACACATATGTTGTTTAAAGATCGTTTCAAAACTAGATTACATGAAAAATCACTTAGTCTTCAGCTTGTTAGCTCATCCAATTTCTAGAACCTGCAAGTCACAAGCACAAGTTACAGTCTTATAACAAAGCAAAATGCAAGTAACACAATTAAAATGCAAAAATGAAATAGTGTTTGACTTTTACTTAAAACACTGGTTCATTTCTAAAGATGGAGAACCCATCCTAAAAACACAATAATACCTTTCTAGAAAAATCAATATGTACATCACATCTCACTAGTATTTATACTTTTACTTCCAGGTATAAACTTTGATATAAACGTATGAATATATACATGTTGTTCTAAACGTAAGAAAAATACAGATTTTGCAGATATATTCAATCTTTTCCTTGTATAGTAATCAAATAACTTCGAACCATCACAAAAGGAAAATGAAATGTGGTACCTTTCATCTAAGAGTTTGATCGGATGCCAAACCTGAATCATTCCCAAGTTATAAATTAGAGAACAAAAAAATAATTTTTGACATACAACTGAGCTTGGAAACACGGTTTCCAAACCAGTTTGGAAACTGGAAACTCATGGGAACTGAGTTTCCAAAATGAGCTTCCAAACTCAGTTTAATTTAGTCCAGAGTTTCCAAACTGAGTTTGGAAAGTTACCAAACCAAGTTTCAAGTTTCCAATCTCAGTTTGGAAACCGAGTTTCCAAATTCAGTTTGGAAACCACCAAGTTTCCAAACTCAGTTTTCCAAATTTAAAACTGAGTTTTACAAACTAATTTCCAAAGGAAATTTTTTTTAAAAAATAAAAAGCATGTCGAACATGAATTAAATCAACAAAAAAATTCACTATTTGCATGACCACTTTAATGGACAAACGATCAACATTATGATACCCTAACTCATATAATTAGGTGATCAAATATTTAAAGAAAAACAGTAACAGCGAATAGAAACTAAGGTGCAAGGTAAGAGAATAAAACTGGGAAAGGTATAAAATAGTAAACTTACTATTTATCTACTTCGAGAAGAAAATAGTTCGACAACAATAAGATTGAGCGTCAAATTTGAGACAGCTTTGAATAACAGCTTCTTCCTGAAAACAACTTTAGACAGTCCAGATGGTGAAAAATGGAAAGGTGTAGAAGCACACACACAAAAAAAACGTAACTGAAAGGAACATAAAAAACATTGTAGTAGTATGTAAGATCAATATTAACATTAACTTCTTTTCTATGCTATTATCACTAGTACACAATATTTATATATATTTTGCACTAACATATTAACATTACATACCAGTCACCGGCGTGAATTGTTCTGTCCCCATCCCCAGTGTGCCCATCCAATCACAGCCCCCTAATTTCCACCTTTTGCAGTTAAATCCCTTAATTGTTGTGGGACTAAATTGCAAAAGGTGGAAATCAGAGAAATCTAGGCCGTTAGGCATACGGGGACAGGGTAAATGAGACAGAAGAATTGGCCTCCCAGTCACCTTGCTACAACAGTTGTAACCAAAATCATCAAAATTTGGTAATTCTATTTTTGTTTTTCAGTTATGCCATTTGTTTCAAAGTAGTAATATCTAGAGTTAAGAGAAAATAATTTGATGATCCTTGTTATTGTTTCTATGAATTAGGGTTTTTCTTGTTCCATAGTTGCGAAGAAACAAAAATAATTAACACGAAGAACTGTTAATGAGGTAATTATAGAAATAATTCAAAGTTGTGATATCCAATGCTTCAAAGTATCATTTTTGACTACGCACACACCATTCATATGACTTCATTCCTTCTATTATTCATGAAATATAAATCAATATGCTTCTTTCTTGTCTGACTTCATGTTACAACATTGCCAGTGATAGTGGCTTCAGAAACAAATGATTCATCATCATACACTGCAGAACCAACATTGGCATTTCTGTTTTGGAATAGCATTTTTGGCTTTTAGTTTGAAAACTATTATTTAAAACTACAGAACCAAATACATTTTTTGAAAAGTTAAAAAGATTCAAAATGAAAAGCTAAAAATCGACTTCAAGAACAAAAAAACTAAAACAAACAGGGTCTGAGCCTTTGGCTCAGTTTCAATTTGAAACCGAGCCTTTCCGGCTCAGTTTGGAATCGAAACTGAGCCGCAGCCAGGCTCAGTATCAATCTAAGCATTCCAGGCCCGGTTTCAAATCGAACCTGAGCCTCAGGATCAGTTTCCAAACTGAGCCTTTCAGGCATGGTTTTGGTTTCAAAACTGTGCCGAAAGGCACAGTTTCAATTTCAAAACTGAGCCTGAGGCTCAGTTTAATTATCTTCTTGTATACCAAAGTTTTCACATTCTCAACTATTTCATTGGTCACTTCACATAATTCAGATTATAATCTACTAACTCTTTTTTTAAAATTTAAACTATATTTCGGAGTTAAAAGAGAATAATAGTCAATAAACTAGTCTTGAAAGCTGAATATTTGCCTTTTATTTTCTTCATTGTCAATATCATAAAGCTAGATACCGGCGGTTTCTTTTCTTTTCTGATGGCAAACTTGATTAACATTTTCCATCAAACCCGATAACGTTAGATCAAACACCGCTGCATACTTCACCAATCCACCTTTCGCAAACTCTTTCCCTCTAGTCATCTTCAAACAGAACCAATGCGCCAGAACTACGCATTTCCAAAAAGAAAAGAATGATTACCTTTGCTAAACTCGTTCTCCAAATTATCAATTAGCCGTTGCTAAGCTTTATCCTTATCCATCATTACAGGCATCTCCTTTTTCAACCTGGTCTATAAAATAAGCATAAATTTTTGCTTCTCTTGCACGCTTCACAAATTGATTTATCTACGGGGAAAAATCAATGTTTTCAGCCATAGGTCATGGGCAGAAATGATATATAGATAAAATCAAAGTTCTTAGCCAAATGTTATGGGCAAAAACTAACGCACACAGTGATCATAGGATTTCTTCGGTATGTCTTTCAAGTTAGAAAAAACATCATCTTGTTCTTTCTCAAAGGGATCTTGTCCAATTGGACCAACCATATTTCCATTTACTGGTTTCTCATTGAATGAACTGTTATTATGGTTTAAGAAAAATCAGAACGTAAAAAAGAAAACCCATAGAGCGAGTCAAAATGATGCTACGCAAAGAAAATGAGAATTATAGAAGTGCATATGCACTGCATGAAGCGAAGAGAAAAAGGCAATAAAATGCAAAGGAGTGGCCAACCAAAATAATGCTACAGACCGTTCTTTCAAAGAAAGCATAGGGAAAAGCAATTCTAAGCATAAGGAATACTAGTCATGGTCAAATGCATGAACATGCTCAATTTCCTAAGCTACAGGCAATGCATTTATGGAGACATGAGTAAACGAAGCATGTAATTTAAACAAGGCACATGCTGACTAAGTTAGTTGCGCAATTCCCTAGGGAAAAGATCTTGCCATATATGCTCTTCAGGACATATATTAATTTGTATTTAAACTGACTCTAAGGAAAATAAAAGTATTCAGGGAGTGCAATAAAAATTCTTTTTATTTTAAGTTTTTTTTTTTTGCAGTATTAATTAATATACACACAAAACTGTTTAAAACTTTTGAAATGTTTAATAGGCAATGAACATAACATTTCACAAAAAATGAGAACATTTCCATATATAAAAGTGCACACATACATGATTATATGCATATATGCATGGCGTTCACTAGATCAGAATTCATGCATGCCCTTACTGAAACGGGATATGTATAATTTATGTTGGTGTATGTTATAAGATAGCAAGCATAAATTTTTTAACATAGTGAAATACATGCATATTTCTATAGTAAGTTGCAATATATTATCCGCTATTGACTTTAATCTAAAACTACATTTTTTTTCCTTTCTATTACTAAGAGGATAGTTTTCTTCTACATTTTCCTGACTTGTGTACAACATAAAACTTTGTATTTGTTATTTACATGTCATAAACTATATAGTTTTCAATAAAAGTTTGCAACTTTGAAGAAGCACGATATTCAACATTTCTTCTACTTAAAAAAAATTCACAAATAACCTAATAATATCAACGGACTAAAATCTAGAAATTATAGCTAGGAACTTCCTTTCAAAAATTTTAAAAAGAATCTAAATGCATTTGGTACAAACATCTTTCTTTTGTATTCTTTCCAAAATCCAGATATAACGTAACCCAAATAAGAAGTGAGGAACTGTCATTACAAGTTGAACAAAATTACAAAACTTTAAAAGTAAAGCAATATTTATCATTAGATTGAATAAAGCACGTGTTGTAAATGAAACAACCATGTTAAGATATAATTGAAGGATAAGGAGTTCAGCGGTCCACAAGATAATTAGGATTAATCCATTAATAAGGAGTTCAACATTAGTGTTAGGAATACACATTTATGTCTAACTCATTTCAATACAATATAATGAATTCAACCATACTTAAAATTTGAACCAATATCTAATTTGAACTTGCTATTAACAATAGGTAATTTTTTTTCTTTATTTTTCAGCTTCTACAGATTCAGTTAGGAATCTAATTCTTTTCCTTCTCGTACTTTGAAACTTTATCCTAAAATTTCAAGGTCAACTTTTGTTTATAACACCATAGA
Organism: Allium sativum; assembly: GCA_030737875.1. Classification (NCBI taxonomy): domain Eukaryota; kingdom Viridiplantae; phylum Streptophyta; class Magnoliopsida; order Asparagales; family Amaryllidaceae; genus Allium; species Allium sativum. The sequence continues at coordinate 89,507,260 of CM060927.1, read as the reverse complement.
TCTGTTTGAATAATTGTGCACGTGTTGTAAATGAAACAACCATTGTTAAGATATAATTGAACGATAAGGAGTTCAACTGTCCACAAAATAATTCGGGTTAATACATTAATAAGGAGTTCAGCATTAGTGCTAGGAATGCATATTTATGTCTAACTCATTTCAATACAATATAATGAATTCAACTCATTGTTGATTGACACATGGTAGTTTATTGGAGACTGGTAAGTAGGTTGTTTTGTTCTTTAATTTTTTGCAGACTAATTTATTCAAACTAGTGCTAATTTCCAACTGCTGTGATCTTTTCACAAAAATCTTAATACATCTACGTGCATCTATATGTATATGCTGATTTTAATTTTTTTTGTCCAGAAAAGTAATTGCCAACAAATATCCATCCTGGATTACACTTATTTAAGAAACAAACAGAAGTAAAAATAAAAAATGCATCCTACTGTTTTATGCACATATGAGAATAAGGGTTACCATGATTTCAGATTTTTTTTTTATCCAACGTATTTTGTGCACAAAAGAAAAAACCTCGACAGTATTTGAGAAAATAACCATCTCTATTGTTGGATTCGGTTCAGGTGATCAATACATAAACCTTGGACATAATTGGGGTTTAAAAGGACATGTATTTATTTCAGACAAAATTCCTAGCAATATGTCAAGCACATTTATTTGGGTATAAGTTTTCTGATCTACTGCAAATCACGGTAATAAACCGTTGGGCGGAAATGAGCCCGATTGTAGAACAGAGGTGGATGAATAACCATGCACATGCGAAACCAATATATAAAACATAGCAACGGCAAAGGACTATGATCCAGCACAAATAAGATCACGTGTAAACCGAAAAGGAATAAGAATGTTTACCTCTAAAAGGGCAGAGAAGTAGGTTGCTGAAGGCAAAGTGGCATCTAATTGATGGAGCAGTATGCGCAGCAGGAATCGGAATGATGAGGTAGAGCATGGTAGTACGTAGACCAGGCAGACAAACAATGGAAGACTGAGACTAGCCGATGCTGGTGCAGATGGTGCAGAGGGAAAGTGCACGAACTAAACCTGGCAGCGAAATCTGCGTCTAAGGAATCGGGCTGAGCTAGGGGTACGATTTCGGCGTTGGTTTCTTATCGTTATGGTGGGAAGGGGCGTGGATCGAAGTTGGGTGCGGACGACGGGGACCCTCCGACGGTTGGTTCAGTGGGCGCAGAGGGGAAAGGAGAAGAATGAACCGAGGGCGCCGTGTGTGTGTGTATGGGATCAGGTTGAGCTAGAGGAAGATTTGGGGTCGATTCTTTATTGTTATGGTGGAAGGGGAAGGGATCGATTTTGGGGGAAAACGGAAAGAAGACAATGTTCTGATTCCGTTTTGAATTTAAATCCGTATGTAATCATTTGTAATCGACCCGAAATTTTTTCAAGTTCGTTTACGGGTTTAACCAAATTAACAGAATTTTTACAATATTTTCAAAATTATCGGTATTATAATAAATACTTTAGGTTAGTTTAGTAATTTAAGTATATATTAATCATCACCTATGTGTTAAAATTAATATTAAAAAGCACAAAAATCAAAAATAACAATACTGTAATCATACATTTATAATTTATTTTAAATTATACTGAATATTTCAAACACAAAGCGTAAAACATTTTTTGTTTTGTTTAATCGGATAACCAACCGAATCAACCAAACTTAATTTGGTTGGTTTGCTTTGGTTTTTATTTTTATTGGTTTTAGTTTGATTTGACAAATTTATCACCGGATAAACCAAATCAACCAAACGCTCACCCCTATCTACTGGCAAACCGAAGCGGTTCGATTTTTGGGTGTGACAAGTGACGGAATCATTGACTTTTAGGCTGACAGTTAAACTGAAGAGACTCCGTGTAAATATTATGCGGGTAAAAAACATGATTGCTTAAATATTTTATGTTCAATTGAATATCACCATTAAAAAATATATTAAAGTATATACTGATTAAATAGAAAATATTAGACTGAAAAATAAGTTCATGTCAATAAAAGCATCAAAAACATTTAGATAAGAATTATAACTTTAAAAAGGAAGTATCCATAGTTAAATTTAAAAGAAAAGAGCAAAATTATCTTCATTAGCCAACATAAATGAGCTAGTTACACAGCTATATTAATTTCCTAGAGTATGCAATGAAATTTATTGTTTTAATTTTTTTTATTGCATATTTTTTTATAGTTTGATTTCCTTATATACTTTCTTATATTTAATGATGGAAAATGAATTAAACTTACTATTGATATAGTATATAGAAAGAAAAAAAGATTGTTTGGTGCCTATGTTTAACAAAGAAATAATACCTTAAAAAAATAAACAAAATTCATAACCACACGAATACAACAAAAGCAAAATAAAAATAATGTTAGATAAAAAATACTCCGTTCTTCACCAACAATAGAAGATTATGTGGTAGCCATGTAGCAATAAGTTTAACAACTCTTCCAAAAATAAAAGAAATAAAAATTCACAATCATATTAATACTAATGTTATAATGCAATTAATTTTAAATAAGTAATTGATGTGAACACATCCTTTGGTTTGTAACCATTGTATCGAATAACAAATGGTTTAATATAACATGACATACACACTTGCATATTCTGACCTTTTTTCCTAAAGTTAGAAGAGTGAAAGTTTTTGTGTTTCAGTAAGAAATCAGCTTCAAATGTTAAAAATATTTATAAATCAATGATTATTCATGTAATTTTTTGGCATACCTATCTATATACTAAATAAAATTGTTTTGTGAGTTGTATAAATTATAATATTTTCCACTTATTATTCTAATCTATTACTAGAAAACGCACCCTTTATATTTGGAAAGTAAAACTTTAACTAGGATTAGGGGTATACATTACTTAGAATGTAAAACTCAAATCATAATATGGACTGAATATACAAAATGAATTTTAGCGAATTTAGTAAAAAGAAAAGAAATCATTAATTCCTATATAATTTTATTTGTAGAATAAACTTGTTTTAGAGCTTTTTAATGGATAAGGGATGTAAGTACCATTAGTTGTCAAATTAATATTGGTATTGTTTTTGTTTGTGGACGCATTTGGTTTTACTATTGGGTAAAAATAAAGTTAATCAACAAATTAAGGATAATGAAGTATTTGAGCTAAGTAAAACATAATACAAATTTAATATTTAATAAATATCAAACTATGTATTGCACTAATGCATTCCAAGACTAATACAAACAAAATTATTAGTCCTAAATAAAACATGGATATAAATAAATGGGCTGAAACTGTTTTGTACTTGTTAAAATAAAAAGGAATAAAAATATTCTAAAAATTAATTTTTTAATTATTTTGGATCATCAGTTTCATTTATATGCTACTATGAAAAACTATCTTTTACACCTTTTACAGTGAAAACAAAGTTTAGGAAGGAATCATTTGTCCAATTACCTAATTTCCCCTAAATACCTCTCAATAAGCTATTCTATCAATTTGCCAACTTTTAGTGTCGGTCATAGTAGCAAAATCCTAATTTCATTATTCTATTTTGAACCTACAACAGCTTTGTAGATACGTAAAGGTCAATCCTAATAAAAGAACTAAGCATAACATAATGAGTCGTGTTTTGTGGTTATTAACTTTTGAATGGAAAACTCAACATATTTACAATATTCGAAGTGTAAAACATGAGCTGGATTGAAAATAATAAACATACGAAAGAAGGTTAAGTGAATTTAGTAAGAGATAAAAACACAAGGAAATAATTAATTTTGATTAACTTTTTTTATTTACGTAGGAGATTTTTTGATATTTTTATATTTCAACTTAGAGATGCATGTAACATCAATTGTTGTGGATTTATTATTAGTATTCTTTTCGTAAGTTTGGAAAAATGTTAATGCTCTCAAATTGAATATTTTACAAGTAATAGAATAATCTATTTCCCAAATGGAGAAATCCCAATTTAACTTTAAGCCGATTATCTTTTATTCAACTGGTTAAATATGCAAAGATATATAAATGAAGAACAAAAATTTTTTGTATATAAAAAAGGTAAATAAAAAAAATGAATGAAACTACTATTGTTTGAATTGGGTAAGAAATAATGTTATGAAAAAAAATATGGACATGAAAATAATAAGTCAATTCGTTTTCAAAGAATTTTTATATAGTTTGCAACTTTCAAATTAGTTGTAACACCCCGTAATTTTATAACATTAAAATTCATAAATTAAAGTATACTTAATTTTTAGAAAAGAATTAAGTGAAACGGGTTGCGCTATTATGTTCGTTTCAAAACTTTGGGTCAATATATGCATTTGGTTTGCACAAAACGGATACCTTATGAAGATGTTATTAAGCCTTGAAGTTTGTATGCATATGAGAGAAATATATATATATATATATATATATATATATATATATATATATATAATTAAATAAATAAATATGCAAAAAAGTTCAAAACAGCGAAATGGGAGGGGGAATAACCGAACCGGCCCATTTTTGAGGTCGACCCAAGCCCTGCTGGGTCGACTAGGGGTTGATTCAGGGTGTTTGGCTGTCAACCCGTGGGCCGATTCGCTCAAAGGCAGATGTGGCATCTGATTGGTTCTCATGGTTCAGGGTTAATCTAATGGTCCTAAATAACTTCCTACACCTATATATACACCCTAAGACCTAACCCTAATTCATAAATATTATCTATGACACCATTATGCTGTCAAACTCTCTCTTAGACCCTAGCCGCCGCCTCTAAATCAAATCTCAAGTATTCAACTTCAACTCAAATTAAAGATTAGAGCTTCTACAACAATTCAAGAAGATAAATCAGCAACACCGCAACGTTTCTACACCAATTTCAGTGCATAATTTTATTCTTTAACCACGAAAGGTGAATACGGCGATTTTCCCAATATAATGGGATTAAAAGTAACATGATGAAGTTGTAAAGAGGATTCATATGTATGTATGTAATTTAAATCTCACCCAAGTCTTCACCTTTTTGATTCATGTTATCATATGCCTATGTTTCTATGTAAAGTTCATACCTTTATCAGTTTATTCATGTAGAATCTGTCATTATGCCTCTATGCCAGTTTACATGCCCCTTTATTTCATGATGTTGTGTTAATTCCAATTTTTTGTGATTTGATTCTCTCTTCTTATCCCTATTCCTTTTATTTTTTAATCTAGGCTACCTTCGAGCCTATGTTAAAAATACGCGCGAATGTAAATACGTGGGAACGATGGGAATATGTGAAATATGGAAAATTGGATATTATTGGATATTTTTGATAATTGGATAATATGTGAAATTGGCATATTTGGGTATGAATTACATGGAACAAATGAAATTGCCTATAATTGTAAATTTGTAATTGAGGCTAATTAATATGTAATTAGTGACAATTTGAAATAGGCAATATTATAAACATGATTATATGTTTGATTGGATATACATGACATGAAAATTGGGTATGGGTGAAATACGATTATTAATAAACCTTTAACACGAGGTTAGGCGCAATTGTGGCGTAAGACTGCCCGGAACCGCCAGGAAAATCCCGCTGCCATAATTGGACGTCTAATGTGAGAGGTCAAAGGAATGAATTGTAGGCACAACGGTTAATGACACGAGGTTAGACCCGGTTTGTGGCGTAAGACTGCCCGGAACCGCCCGGCAAATCCAGCGGCCACAAAGCGTTCGATCTAATGTGGGAGGTCATGCACCGTTTGTAATAAGGAATGAATTAAGGAATACTAACCATAATAAGATATGAGTATGGTTAGAGGGTTAAGTGGGGTGACATGTAAATTATGACATGTAAATATGGACTTAACCGGTATAAGATAAGACATGTAAGTTATGACATGTAAGTATGGACTTAACCATAGCATGTGTAAGACATGGACATTTAAATTAAAATGGTTAAGTGGGAGAAAAACCTAGTGGGGACCAAGCATAGGTGGGAGGCTTGTGTCGGATGGGGGACCTGTTTCAACCAGTAACCCGTTTGAGTATCTAATTGGGCCCGGTACTAGGCCAGGGTTGGGGCACGCATTCTGGATTTGAATGTAAGAGGTCAAAACGTGAATAGCGGTGGCAACGCGAGTCCAATGGGTTCATGTGCGTGCATAGGTCCGGCCTGGTAGGTAAGACGTTGTTGCATCGTGTAGGTATGGTCGTGCATTTTATGTTGGTATCGGGGTTGCCACTTTGGGGAGTGATACACCCCACTGTGGGGCCAGCACGGGTGCCTACGGGGTTTAAGGAGCCGATCGAATGGGTAGGGTAAGGGTACCTTAGCGGTGGTAGGAGCAAGTCAGCACGTACGATAGCAGCAAGGTACAAGTAACTACCAAGTTTGTCATGTGGGTACAGTTAGTGGGAAGGGATCAACCTTTAGTAAATAGAGACTAGTAGATGTGCGGTGTAATTAAGTAATGTGGTGTAACTTAGCAAAAGTGCGGTGTAACGAAATACATGTTGGTTGAATTGGATAGTCCTTTGGGTGCTAGTCTGATGTTGACTTCGGTCTTCGGGGTTAGTACTTGGAGGATTGTTCGCTTAGCCAAGGTGTAGGATTGTCTTAGTACTTAGGAACGGAATCATCTTGTCCATCCTTTTTATCTACCTTACCTATGTTACAGCCATATCATGATGCCTATTTATGTCTTGATCTTTTACCTTACCTATTATTTGTTAAAACTACTGGACTCGCCAGACTTTATGTCTGACCCGTTTTGTTTCCACCTCTTTTCTTTCCTCCCCCCCCCCCCCAGGTTTGCAAGGAGGGAATACTACAGAGTACAGCTTAGTGCCGATTTCTTTCAGTTGCTTGAAAAGAGTAGATGTATCGCTTTGGACTCTCTCATCTTTATGGCTTTGCTTATGCTCAGTTGGGATTTATGCATTTATGTTATTTAAGTATTTGCTTCTTTATGTACTTTGAAGTTTTTGGAAAAGACTATTGATCCTGTTGTAATGGTTTTGGAGACTATTTATGTAAGTTTGTTTTGAGTTATGATGCTATGAAATAAGTTTTATCTTCCGCTGTGTTGTTTTATTTATTTATTCTTGTAATTTATCTGTTCTATACAACAATAACGCTTCATGGAAATTGATGCATTCCCTTTGTGAGTGACATTAATGGACATGGGGTGTTACACTAGTCCAACTTTTTTATGTTACTTCTTACTAGCCATTTCCCATTTAAATGTTAGGGTTTCCGCAAGATCACTACACAATTAGATTTCGAAAGAGGGAAGAAGATAACAATAACAAGAAAATTACTCCAAACAAACCTTTATTAATCCACAAAATTATTACAATGAAAGCCTAAAAAATAATTGAGAATTTATCTCGATCCCAAAAAAAAACAAGTTTTTTGTATTTGTTTCTTTCCTTCAAGTACAAGTAAATCTCTCCCTAATGAGATGCTTATATAGGCAAAAGAAAGACTAGGTCTAAACCTAATTGGACCCTAAAATATCTCTGAAATAAATTATTCCTAAAACTTGTTCAAAATAAAACTTTCCCTAAAATATCTCAACAAGTCCATAAAACTCGGTCAACAGATCCTAAAATCCCGTAACTTCCAATATCTCCACTTTAATTTCCACGTGATGAATATCACAAACCATAACACTCCACCTTGATATGAAATCACTCCAACACTCAACAAATCTAAAAACCACCCTAAACTATGCATTTCCCTAATGAGATACACCACATAAAAGATCTCAAAATTGTTTGTAATACCAAAATGGCCTCCATGTAGACTTTGTGGCTTTACATTGATGGCTCCACCTTGATTCAGATGAACTCGCCTCTCCTAATCCAATTTGAGAACTCATAACATTCTCCACCGTTTTTCCAAGCAATTTATATATGTTATCATTTCCCCGTTTTGAGCACAGAAGCTCCTTGTTACCCCTCCAAGCCTTTATAACTCCACCTCTAGTCGAGAAATTGCAACTTTTTTGTTCCAACTGTCCAACTGAAGCAAGGTTCTTCTTAATTTCTGGGATGTACCTAACTCCCGTTAACTTCACCACTTTTCCATCATTCATCTTCAATCGAACCGAACCTATGCCTTTAACATGCAAATCTTGACCGTCAGCGGATACCACTTTACTACTTTGTTCTTCGTAATCAATAAATGCTTCCTTTTGATGGCACACGTGGAAACAAGCTCTTGAATCAAGTATCCAATCTTTGTTTTCGCCTTCATTAACACATAAAACATTTCCTTCAATCTCCTCACCAAAATTCACCTCATTGCTGTTATTACCTTGTTCATCTGACTCCTCCAATGCCTTCATCTTCTCCTTATCCCTTTTAAGTTTATGACAAAATCTCATTTGATGACCGGGTTTGTCATAGTAAAAAAAAATGTATTCCTTTTTTATGTCTGATCTATTTGGTTGCCTTTCAATGTTTCGTTGATTAACCCTCCTTGCAATAAAAGCTTTTTCAATTGGAGTTCCAATTTCCGTTGCCTCCTCCTTATCTTTCCCTTCCATAAGGCTCGTCCTCCGCATCTCCTCATTAAGGAAGCCACTAACTACTAACCCCATTGAAACAACGCCATCCGAATTTGAGTTATACAACGCAACCACAAGCGTTTCCCAACTTTCTGGCAATGAACTCATCATCATTAAGGCTTGTGTTTCATCATCCACCTTGAAATTCACGACAACCAATTGATTCGCAATTTCCTGAAAAGCATTAAGATGCTCTCCAATTGATCCTCCTTCTTTAAGCTTTAGTTTCACCAATCTTCTCATAAGAAGAGCCTTATTTGTTGCGGAGTTATTTGCATAAACCCCTTCCAATTTCTTCCATATTGCATAAGCCGATGTTTCATTAGCAACAATATGAAACACCGAATAATCCAGAAAACATGGAATAGACGCAGCAGCCTTCCTATCCAAAGTCTCCCATTTTGCTTCGGATAAATTGCTAGGTTTTTCGCCATTATTCTCCAGTGGCTGATGAAGATCATTAAGATAAAGGAAATCTTCCATCTTTGCCCTCCATAATCCCCAATTTCTTCCGTTAAGATTTTAAATAATTATTTTATCCATATTCAAACCCTCTCCAAAAAATTTGTGTAGAAGGTTCTGATACCAATTTGTTAGGGTTTCCGCAAGATCACTACACAATTAGATTTTGAAAGAGGGAAGAAGATAACAATAACAAGAAAATTAGTCCAAACAAACCTTTATTAATCCACTAAATTATTACAATGAAAGCCTAAAAAATAATTGATAATTTATCTCAATCCCAAAGAAAAACAAGTTTTTGTTAATTGTTTCTTTCCTTCAAGTACAAGTAAATCTCTCCCTAATGAGATGCTTATATAGGCAAATAGAAAGACTAGGTCTAAACCTAATTAGACCCTAAAATATCTCAGAAATAAATTCTTCTTAAAACTTGTTCAAAATAAAACTTTCCCTAAAATATCTCAACAAGTCCATAAAACTCGGTCAACATATCCTAAAATCCCGTAACTTCCAATATCTCCACTTTAATATCTATGTGACGAATATCACAAACCATAACATTAATTACTTACCACTTCAGATTCCATATTTTGTAAAATCACTCAATTATTTCTAGCTATTTACATTATATTAATGCATTTAAGCTTAATTGTCTTGTATTTATGTTATCAAATAACATTAATTAGTATATTAGTGTTATCATACTATTTTGCATCTACTTTTAAATATTTAAATTAAATGAGTAAGAAAATTGTAAATCCATGAAACTATTATTCATTAGTTTGTTTGATAAAGGTATTGAACTTTTTTGAAACAGAATATAATAATTTATAGGGTCATCAATGGATACCTGAAAAATCAGAAATCCGTCTGTACCCGTATTTGAAAATCGGATAAATACCTTATATCCGAGAAAACGGATGCAGATGCGGATATTAAGACATTGGCATCCGGAAATTATCCATCCAGAGTTTTTCAAATTTATAGCTTAAATTATATGCATTTTAGTATGTTAAAAGATATAAATATGTTGTTTTATCAAGTTTGAAGTTCATATTTTATGCCATAATACATATTAACTGCTCAAAATTATTTATTATCACCATATTTGTTATTTTTTAACACTTTAATAACCAATGGGATATCGATGGTAAAATATTAATACTAAACTTAATTTTTCTATTTATTTTTCTTGATTTATCAATCGTTAGCGGATAGGATAATTATCTGATATTTATCCGTATCCACGGATATGAATATCCGATATCCGAAAATGATTTCGGATACGGATATGGATATGGCACTATCCGTATCCAAAAGTATCCATTGAGAACCCTAATAATTTATAGAAGGAGAAAATTGAGCTGAATTCAAAAATATTGACTTTTGTTTGAAAGTTTAAATAAATAAAGATCTCCATGTGAAATGATGAAGGTTCTGTAATTTATAGAAAGAAAAATTGTTGTACTACATTAGAAAAAATGTATGGGATGGATAACTTATAACGTTATGAGGAAATGTTGAAAATCAAAAGTCATAACTCACGATCACCTGTTTTTATTAATTAGTAGTAAAAAAAATATTTAAGACTCTTCTTAATTCTAGCATTTTCTCTTAACTCTCTCTTTAATTATTTCATATGATATCTTACGCTGATTTGAATCGTTAAATAAACAAAAATTTATACTTGAAAGGATGAAGGTTCTATAGAGTACAAATACAATAATAATAGTACTTCATTAAAAAATGTATAGAGCGGGTGATACAATGTAATAAGGAAATGAGAGATAGGAAAATATATCGAGTGGATGATAGCAAAATAGCAAAACATTTAAGGCCCACATTAATTTTAGTATCTTCTCTCCCTTCCCTCCTTAGTTGTCTCGCTTGATACCTTATTTTAAAATAATATTTATACTATCTTCAGTTTTATATTAATCGAACTATTTTGTTAATCCTCTCCAGCTATTTTACATTTTAATACTTATTTTTGTTATTTTTATATCTGGTTAGGTTTATTGGATTGTTTCTATTTCAACCCGAGTTTTTAGTTAGCAGCCCCCCTAAAAACTTTAAAATTTTAAAGACAAAATTACCCTTGGGAAGGTTTCTTCTCATCTGTTCTGAATATTACGTAGTTTTCCACGATCTCCTAAAACATCAAACTTCCAAAACCCTAACTTTTAAATCATTGAAAAAAAAATCATTTATAAACAAGTATATAACGAATTCTGAAGAGGAAGATTCTTATCTTAATCGCAGCAGAAAATCATTTTTTTTTAGTTTTTTAAATTTTGAGAACAATAGTGGATGTTTCGAAAATTGTGTGATTTCATGTAGATCCACGTAGCCGCAATATTAGGTTCTATTGTCGACCTAGTAGTATTAACGCGTGGTTTACACTCTGACCATGTAGAGATTCTGCGTGGACGGCACGATATCCACGTATGCGTCCTGCGTGGTTTACATAGTAACCTTGCAAAAAAGAAAAATTATAATTATATTCGACTTTTTTGCAAATAATGTCGGGGTAGTGTTCCAACCACGTAGCATATTTACGTGGTAATATAAATTACCTCTCTTCCTGTCTGCCTGGTTGTACACCTTTCCATGTGTTATTTTTGCATGGTTATACAACTGACCACGTATTTTCAGTGCATGGCTGTAACAGAAAGTGAAAAAAAAATCAGATTGAATTCGAAACAAAATTACCTATTGGATGGAGATGAAAACGATTTGCACTAGAACCGAGAAGAACGTGGTCGACATCTGAGTGGAATAAAGTCGTGTTTTTTAGGGTTTTTGCCGGAAGGGTATTTGTGGAAACAATGGGGGGGCTACTAAGTGTTTTTATGGGTATACGGGTTTTTTTTCTTTTGGGGGGGGGGGGCTACTATCTAAAAAATTGGGTTGAAATAGAATTAGCCTTGTTCTTATTTATTTTACATTATCCATAATTTAAATTAATTATAATCTTAAAAACGGCAATTATTAAATATTATTCAATCTTAAAAATACTAATGTCTAATAATGAATACTATTTGATGATAAATTCTTTGATAATGAATGTCTTAAAGAAAGAAAAAAAAATCTTGTAAAACTAAATCTCATTTATGTTTAAATGTTTGTATTTTTACTATTAACACAACAATTTTGTAAGTACTGAATAAAATTAACATAAATCAACCATTAACATGCAAACACTAATTCGTTAAAGGAGAAGTTTATATACCAAATCTAAATAATAGAGCTGGTCCTGAAGTTTATAATGCCCAGTGCGAATTTTCAAATGATGCCCCTTATCGTGGAAAATTTATCAATTGTATTAAATATAATTCCTATTCAGTTTGTAGTTTCCAAAATTGTAATTAAATCTTAGTTTTCATAATCGAAGGTATGCTTCATGCAAAACAAAATTTATATTTACACAATTATTAAATCATAAGATCTGGTAATAGTATTCAGTATTTGACTACAAGTTGAATTGAATTATAATTCTACTATATAAAAACAATCATTTGTAACTTAAGTTGGCATTATTTTTCACTCCAAATAGTAACATCTCATTGTAAATTTAATCATACAAAATTATCAAAATCCCTATTCATTTGTAGCTTGATCCATTTTCCTCTTTAAAATCCTAATAGGAAACTGATAATACAATTCGATTAAAAAATTAATCTAAAAAATAAGTATAACAAATTAACAATTTCGGCTAATCAGCTTTTCAGATAAGAAATCTAATTCAAAAGTAAGTGAAATTCAATTTTATTAGACGACGCCAGAAACTTAAGTATAAAAAATTGATAAATTGTAGCTATAAATTAAAAATCTACTTCAGATTCTACAAATGTTTTATTTATATTAAACTATGTCATTTAAGGTTTCACACACTTGAAAGTTATTCACACCTGTTAATCATATCTTAGCAGTAAATTACTTGCTTGCTCTCTCCTTTTCTTCTTTATCATCTTTCCCTTGCCATCATCAGAACCACATAAGCCTGCCTAGGCATACATCCATGCCTCCATTACAAACTCAAAACACTCTACCGCCATACCCACTCGAATCTGACAAAGCTTCTCCTCTAGATTCAGTCCAGTTGAACCGAATCTACAACAAAGCCAAACCCACAATGAATTCCACCATCTCGAACCCAACGTAACTGCAGCACGTCGATTTGGCCCCAACCATCACAGATGTGGTCTACCTAACAATCGTCTGTCTTCATCCGCCTACAGTCACATGAAATACGTCACTGAGTCGAGATCCATGATTACCATAAACCACTTCCTTTATATAGTTACCGTCCCTTGCCTTAAATCCACAATCGCGACCTTGCCTGGTAACCTCCGCCGATTATGAAGCAGCATCTCACTAATTGTTTTGTTTCTTCGTAGTTTTTTGTTTTTTAATTTGCTTTGTATGAGAGAATTTTGATGCCCCTGTATCTTTGATGCCCCATGCGTGGGCACGGTTTGCACTGGGCCTAAACCGACCTCGCTAAATAATATTTGGTACCATAAGTGAAAGTCAACATCTCAGTATATGATATATTAATCTCATTATTGTATATAAAATCATATCAATCACAAAAATACTAATGCGTACTAATAAATGGTCTATTTTGTTAGCAGACATCCGAAATCTAAATCTCACAATCAAGTGGCAAAATTATATGATTAAATTAGATAATGTACCTCAGCATCATGTTTACAATCCATGAAGCTTCCTATTAATCTTTTTCGATCACCAAAATTTATCATCGACAAATCAATCATATTCCTAGTTAAATGGAAAGGGGAAAGTACTTGAAAATTATGCTAAATAAATTTTACATAATCTATAAACTTGATTGGTTTGAAATTTCATGTTAATGTACAATAAAACATGGTATATATAACTTACTTAAGAATAATTCACACACTAAATTTAAAATAATTAAATAATTGTTGTGGTATTAGTGAAAACTTTCCTAGAATATATAAATATTAACGTCGATATTTTATCCTATATATTGATAAATGAGTTAATCTAATAGAAGTGTTTTGTATTATTTCAAGGTCCAAAGTTATAACATTTTCTTTCCCTTTCTAGATAGATGATGTACTTGAAAATTGCTAGTGCTTACAATGTAGTATAAAGAATATAAAAGTGTAAGAAAAATTATATAAAAAGTTACAACACAATACAAGAGTTTCATCTTTTGATCCATATTCCATTTCCAACTAAATTTTGTAAGCCTCCCTGAGGATATATGTTGAAACATTAGTAAGAAAAAATATCAATTGCATACCTACTCGAATATTGGGTTTTTAAGCTAGATATATAATCTTATAACTAAACTCATCATCATTTGGATTTTACAACAATAGAACTAAAAAGGAGGAGGATTTTCTTATTATTTATTGAGATAGATAAGATAATAGAAATACAAAATCAGAGATGGAACATCCATCAGATGATGAGATTAAACGAAATTAAGATCATGTAATTAGAAAAAACTGAAATAACCATGATATTTGGTCATAGGAAGAAGTAGTATAATGAGAAGATAAATAATAAAACAACTGCATGTCTATTGCTATTTCGTTTAAGATAAAACATAGTAGGAAATAGTAAATAAAAGTCTAGGACAGTTAAATAGCTGACATACGAACAACATATGAGATTCTGGAGAAAAATAAAAATGGATAGTCATGATACTGATTGATAGGAAGAAGAATTATACTGAGAAGATAAACAATAAAACAAATGCATGTCTATTGGTATTTCGTTTAAGAAAACTAATAGTAGGAAAAGAAAATAAATTTATTATAAGATAATTAAATAGCTAACACATGGAAGCATATAAGTTTTTTGAGAAAACTGGAAATGAATAGTATATGTGTTTTATAATAATAGCACCAAAAAAGTAAAAGGCTTTTCATGTTGTTTATTTAGATTGATAAGAGATTAAAATTAAGAACAGAGATCTAACCACCATTAAATGATGAGATTAAATGAAATTTTGGATTGTGTAATTAGAAAAAATTGAAGAATAAGCCTAATATTGATTGGTAGGAAGAAGAAGTATAATGATAAGATAAAAAATAAAACAACTACATGTCTATTGGTATTTCGTTTAAGAAAAAACATAGTGGGAAATAGTAAACAAAAGTCTATGATAATTAAATAGCTGACACACAGAAAACCCATGTGATTTTTCAAAAACTGAAAATGAATAGTCATGAACTATATATTGAGAACAAAAATAAAAAGAAGGGATGAAACTATCATCGGGTGACAAGAATAAATGAAATTAGGATTGTGTAATTAGAAAAAATTGAAGAATATCCATTATATCAATTGATAGGAAGAAGAAGTATAATGAAAAGATAAACAATAAAACAACTATGTATCTATCGATATTTCATTTAAGAAAAATGGTAGTAGGAAAAGTGACTAAAAGTCCAAGTCAATTAAATAGTTAACATATGAAAGCATCTAAGATTTTTGAGAAAACTGGAAATGAACCGTCCCAAAATTGTATATTGAGCCTTCATATAATACAAGTGTGAACCCGTGTTATGTATATTGGTTTAGCAATATTGTTTTGACGTTATGTATATTGGTTTTGCAATATTGTTTTGACGTTGTATTTTGAATTTTAAGTTATATGTAATTGGAAATATATTTTTATGGATTCTAATTTTTTTGATTAGTTTTTCCTTGAACACAAAAAAGAAAGCTTTTCTGCTAAATTTTTCTTGAATAATCTAAAATCACATAATTAAAAAATTTAATACACAGTACATATATATTTACAAAAACACTTAATCTAATACAAAGGAATTCAACTTTATTTATAATTAATTTTAACAATTAGAAGCAAATTTTGTGGCATACACATATTTATGAAACCATTTATTTGTTGTAGGAAAAATACAGAGAACTATGTCAATCCTAAAAACTTTAGCTCAACTTTAGATTATACACCAGAATTGAAAATTATAGCAGAAACTAAAAACTTAGCATCAAATTAACTTAGAAAAGAAATAATAAAATAGTTTAACTTTTTCATCAAGCTCGATTAAATCAATAGTATAAGTTTTTTGGAGGCATCCGGATTATTTTCCCATAAAATTGTAATGGTGAAAGCATGAGGTTGGAAAACAACCACTGCATAATATTAATGAAAATCCAAAAAAAATAATCAAGATGAGCATTGTTAACCCCATTATAAAACATGGTTATAAAATCAGTGTGTTATGTGATAGATTGTTCGTATATTATATATTGGATCGGACACAATTTTATGTATGGATCGGTAACGTTATCATGATGGATCAGTCATACTTCCACAAACATGAGCCGTGTTAATATCAGTTCAACATGGTTTATAAGTGATGCGGTTATACGGATCCTTCATGCATTAGTGCGTTGTACAAAGCAAGATGTTACCTGGACATCATTGAAGGAGTGTATGAATTCCGATACGTCTCGTCTTAATGAGCCATGCGCCAGTTATATTCCATTCGTATCGATCGTATATTATTGTGTACGTGAGGAACTATGCAGTATGAAACCATTACGGACAAGCTATCAAAGGCAATTTGTCTCTTTCGTTACATATTGATGGGTCGGTTGTATAAAGTCATAAAGCCACATGGACATGTAAGTGACCACCTGAATATGTAAAAGCAAAAGCAACGTGGCAATAGGTCGTGAACTATTTGCCTTAGCAGGTCATTGTCACATTAACACAAAGCTCAGCAGGCCGTTAAATGTATATACGGGCCGTCAACGTTGAATGAAGCAATCATGGGTTGTTGGCACTTCAAGATAGCAGGTCGTTAATATTCAATATACTTCAGGTCGCTATGGCCACGAGCTGAGTATTTGGGCCGTTATGGCACATTCGGATCGTTTCCATCGACAGGTCGTCATGATGCCACATCGGCTCATCTCTTTAGATCGCCCAGAAGTGTTCAGGTCGATTCGACGTATACAAACTACATCAGTTCGCTGATGTATATATAATATGTGTCAAGTCGTTCCATTGATAATATTCAGGTCGGTTGAGAAATGTCACACGTGGCAGTATATAATGAAGCTTGTCTAGCTTGGGGTCATTATTACACCATCAGGTCGTTATTGCGCAATGAGACTAGGTCGTTCATATATGTCCATATCGTGTGAAAACAGTCAGCTCGTTCAGATATTGGAGGTCAGGTTGTTTACATATAGTCAGGTCGTCCAACGACCTATGCCTCTACGCACACATATGTACAACTCTTCCACACCATTCAAGCATGCCTATAAATACTCCCCACATTTCCCACATTGGAGAGGACAGATTTCTCCTCAGATGAAGTGCTACCCAACTCATTTTTCTACAACTCCAAATCATTCAAACCTCCATTAAACCTCTTTTAAGCTTCGTTCCAACATCTCAATCACAATGGGTTCGCTAAAGATAATCTAAGTGCTCAAATTGTTGAAGATCTACTCCAACAATCATCGCAATCAAAGATATCTAGCCATTTCCAGAGCGAAATCGAGAAAATTAAGACATTAAAGAGAAGAAAATAGATAAAATCATTATAAAGAGAGAAAATGAGTAAAGTTAGAGAAATCATGTACCTTAGCATTGAAAGTGATAATGAAAGCACTCTTCAAAGTTGACGTAGACCAGATCTAGGCCGAACCACTATAAATTCCTGTCTTTTTTACTGCTTTTTATGTTTGTAGCTATCACATTTCTAGATCTTAACTGTTTGTGAAGTGTAGAATTACACCTTTGGGGTGTTCGTGCCATTTTTTGAATTAACATCCTAAAGGTCAGGTGAAACGACCCGAACTTCCCCGTGAAGGAAAGCATAGATTGAGATGAGAACACGACGAATCAGAACACAAACAGAAGAACATTTCATTGTTAATTACAACAATTCCATCAGAATACAAGAATACACAGAGTATGAATGAATATTATAGATCAGAAAAATAACAGAGATTTAAATGCATTACTGCAGCGGAAAAATAATACAATACACAACTGAAAGAGATATACAGATACAGAGCTTTCCGGATATCATTCCAGCTGTAAACCCGGTTCCTGTGAATATAAATCTGCAAAACCAAAACTACTAGCTGCCCGTGCGGAAATAAGGGCATCTAGAGTTTAGGTTAAAATAATAAACTCCAGGTTAGTCATGTGACTGGTGTGAGAACTAAAACAGTTATTTAAAACTTTACTTTAAAAGAGAGTAATTCAAGGGACCACGCCGTATAACACGGAACGGGTTTCCTCCCAAGAATACCAGTGCATAGAATAAACAACGCAATGCTTTTTGGAAAAATGAAGCTATTATAAGACCCAGGTCCCATCACACAATGCAATGCAAGACGGAGGATAGGGTTTTACCTTATAATAGCCAAATAATGCTTGATACGTTTAAAAATAAATCATTTGATACTATTATAAGTGTATAGTGTCAAAACAAGTTCAAATATAAATGTATCAATCCTAGACGGCATGGGTACCGTATATCATGTCGCTAATACCAGGCTCTACAATCAAAACCGAAATGTCATGTATAGGAAATTGGATTTCCGTCATGAGTCGAGGCAAGGGGCAAGCTCCTCACCGCTTCGGGACACTCTAGCAAATGCCCCAGGACTACACGCTCTGGGTAGCCCTTGGAATCGGCTGGGCCGGTCCTCTCTTACGTTTGAGGATTGGCAATTCTTGAATACACGTTTCCCGGTCCTATCGGACCTATCCATCGGCTCCGAAGAGACCGATATATCCGAGGCGCCTCGCAATCCAACATCCACAAAGGTATAATAATCAACGATGTCAGACCTTGATAAAACACTGACACCACCCATAGCTAGAAAGAAACGTCGTGTTCTCCCAGCGTTCCGTATCCTGTTTTTAACTCATGCCGAGGTGTGAGGCTCGCGAATTAACGCTATACACAAAGCTACACTGTATTAAAGTCGTGCTTTGATCATCAACCACAAGACTCTGCTTTTCAACAGAAGCCTTGATCATTTTCATCTCAGCATGCCACACAGGCAATTCACGCCATGCGACTGATGTAACACCCCACCTCCATTAAGGTCACTCACAAAGGTAATGCCTTAACTTCAGTGGAGTGCTTTAGGTAAACAGATACAGAATATCATAAGACGGATATTAAAATTTTTGCAGTGGAAATAAATAACTTTATTAAGTCACCAAAATACTTTGTTACATAATACCATGAGTCATAAAACTCTTACAACACAACACTTCCGTCTTACATTATCAGAGTACATAGGTATTTTAAAAGAAAAACATCATTCCCCAAAGTAAAGAGCAAGCCACATAAGAGACAGAGATTCGAGCCATACTTCAGAAGTAGCTCCTAGAAGATGATATCCAAATCCTGACTAAACCTGTGTGTTCCCTCCCTGAGAACCTGGGGGGGGGGGGGGGACAGAAGAAAAGAGGCGAAACAAACTAGGTCAGGCATACGTCTGGTGAGTGCGATAACTTTAACAATATAATTACCAAAATAACTAGGCTAAGGCATAAGCTGGAAAATCAGGAAATGACTGTGAATAATTGGGTATGACGGAATAAACAAGGAACTAAGATGAACCAAATTATTCACTATAGGATAATTACTATACTGCACTACCACTAGTATAACAGGATTAGGTGTTACCCTAATGTTTAAACTGAAATAGAATCGAAACAGAATAATCTATACAGAAACAGAATGCTAGTAATGTGCCTTCACCACCCCAACATACAGATGGTATAGAAGTAGAATACTAATAATGGGCCTTTACCACCCAACTAATGGTCCTTTACCACCCCAACAGACAGAAGGTACGGAATCAGAGACGGAAACAAAATAATCCCTACGGAAACATAATGTTGGAAATAAGTGTACACTAGTAATGGGCCTTTACCACCCAACAGACGGTACCACGCAGAAACAGACAGGTGTCACCACCCAACAGAAATAGACGGTACCAACAGAAACAGACAGAACCAAGTGTACCCTAAGTCCTACCCCAAGCGATCGGCTCCCTAACTCGTAGATACCCGTGTTGGTCCTACAGTGGGGTGTATCACTCCCCAAGGTGGCAACCTGATATTACCAGAGATGCACAGCTTATACCTACACGATGCAACAACGTCTTACCTACCAGCCCGGGCCCATACACGCAAATGAACCCGTTGGACTTGCGTTTCCACCGCTCACCCGTTTTGGCCTCTTACAGTCAAGCCCAGTACGTGTGTCCCGTCCTCGACTTAGGTCGAGCCCACAAAGATACTATTGGGTTACTGGTTGAAACGGACCCCCATGACTTGACACAAGCTATCCACCTAAGCTTGGTCCCCTCTAGTACATCCCACTTAACCCTTTTCTTATTCATGTTCACTTTCATGTTTCACATTTTTGGTTAAGTGTTTCTAATCGTATTTCAAATGCCACCCAAGGCACCCACTAGATTCCACGTGCCACCCAAGGCACCCACTTAACCCCCTCATGTCCCACTACATGTTTATCTGGTTCTTAATTCATTAAGACCGTAACCTCATAAAGACCTCTCACATTAAACTTGCATTTGTGGCAACTGGATTTGCCGGTCGGGTTCGGGCAGTCTTACACCACAACGATCCTAACCTCGTGTCTTTACAACTGCTACGCATTTAATTTATGCCTAAGACCTCCCACATTAGACTGGCATTTGTGGCAGCTGGATTTGCCGGGCGGGTCCGGGCAGTCTTACGCCACAAAAGAGCCTAACCTCGTGTCTTAGACGATTAATTACACCTAATTAATCATCCCCCAATTTGAATTACTTTCCCTATTCAAATTATCAATCAATTCCAAATTTAACTATGGCCATGATTGACTCAATTTTGTCCATCTATTTATGGTATGCAAAATCATACCAATTATCATCACAAATTTATTCTATGCCTTTTAAGGCGTTTATGCAAATTCTAATTATTACATCTTTTAATATCCTCCCATTATCCCACATTGTACGTTCGTTTGTTTAACGTAAAATATACGTTAGACTCGAATAGTCTAACTTATGGAATAAAGAGAAAACATCACAATATACACATAATTAAAACATCGATCTAAACATAGGGGTGAACTTGCATGTGTGAATGATGTTCTACATCTAAAACTTGCATAGGCCAAAGTTACAACTTGCATAAACAACATATGTCATGGATCCAAATCTAAAGGTGTGAACTTGTTGAGATAACAGTCACAAACTTGCATAAATCATGTATGTCATAGATCTACATCTAAAGGTGTAAACTTGCATAGGCAATAACCCTAAACTTGCATAACATGATTCATATCCCAAACTCATATATTTATATAAACTTGCATATGTGATTCATGCATCATAACAATGGTGTAAACTAACATCTAATCATGTAAACTAGCATGTAGAATTTAGTATATAACTCACACATGTCATAGCCTAAATTTAGATCAAATTTTCACATAAACTAGATGTCGTGAAACATGTAAGGTTATACATAGTTTTCCCCAACTTACATACGATTCATGTCTGAATCAAAATCTAAACTTGCATACAAACTTGTGATCTATCATATGAATCAACATAACCAAACTAGCATATGAACAACATGATGATTCAATTAGACATAAGCCAATAATAGAATTACAACATGGGTGATAGCATCATAACTTTACATCGTAAATGATAGCATCATAACATAACATCATAGAAATTACAACACAATTCTACAACATAATTCAACATGCAGTCAATAATTCACATCATATCCAAATTATTTGCATCATAACTCAATCCAATTAATTTACTAATTATTTTATTAAAACTATCGAACTCACAACTCAAAAGCAGTCTTGAGTTCTGAATTCTGATTTCTGAAGTTGTATTAGCTCTCCTTTGAAGAAGATTCGTTGTTATGATTGAATAGAACTGATTTGATTTGCTGTTCTTCCTCTCTAATTGGTGGCGGCTACTATAGGGTTCAAGATGACAGCATGACGGCCATAGTTTCAATTTTGGTTTTGATTTAGGGTTTGAGTCTATGGGTCTTTTTATAGAGTTTTGAATTAATTTAAGCCGTCGGATGATCTTAGGGTTAATCAAAACCATTCAGTCATGATAGGGTGACAAGTCAGCCCTAATGACTCAGCAAGGAGTCAGAAAGGACTCAGCAATGAGTCATAACACTGATCGGACTGAACCAGAAAGCTGTGCAGGTTTGCTCTCGGCCTGGGCGCACTTGGGAAGTACACCAATGCAAATTTGTACTGGCGCACTTCCCAAGTGAGCCAGTATATTTTTTTCTCTTTCTTTCTTTTCTGGTTTTCCGCCTGACTTCGTTCGTCCATATCTCCTTCATCCGATATCCGTTTTACGCAAACTCGGATTCTTTCTCGACCAGAATTCCGAGACGAACACAATGGCGCAACCCATTCCCCTTAATTCTCACGTCTTAGATTAATTATTATTTAATTTAGTTAATTTGGTTATTCAAAAATCCGGGGTGTTACATTCTCCCCTCCTTAAAGGATTTCGCCCTCGAAATCTCCAAGTTAGGGAGAATGCATATCCTACCATCCAAACAACCATCTACTCAACCACCAAACACAGGCATCCGTTGTCCTTATAAATTCCTAATGTTGTACGAACATATGCAAGAAGTGTGTGTATATGTTCCTTATCTAAAGCAAAATCAGGTGGTCTACTAATTCAGTTGACCTTCTTAATGCAAACCATGATAGTGCCATGTGTCCATTATGTATGCGAAAGAACCCTATCGATACATATTATTTCTACATGTGTGCACAACCATTCACCAAAATGCAGCATCCATATAATGGTACAACCATTATACATCCATTACTTAAGTATGTAGACACATTTATATGCGATATGAAGTGACTGAGCCGATCTAGTCCCTAAAGTGTGTGTATATGCGTCCACAGGCAACCACTAGCAAACACTTGCATCCACTTGCAACCATTATACATAACATGTCTCAAACACATGTTTCCATCCATGAATTTCCTATCTAAAGGTCTAAGATCCGGTCGATGGGATACAAACAAATGATACAACTAGAACAAAAGCTCTATTCCCATTTGACATCGGTTAAGAGAATAATTCCCTAAGTCTCAGCCCCGAAGACCAAAATCTACATCAGACTGACACTCAGAGAATTACCCTACTAAACAATGTCAAAACTGGAAACCCCTATCCTTCAGAAATATTCAGATACTTACAGACTACTGGTACAGATCAGATTACAGAATGATTCTCAGAAAGCTAAGCATAACAGACCCTTGCGGGTTACAAGAAACTTTAGGGGTCTTCCCATGACAAGTTAGAAATTTAACGACCCTCCTCTCAAAATCTAGAACGACCCTCTACATAGAAAGCTGGTCCATTTAGACCCAACCCATAGCCCATAAACTTGAGCACACAAATGTCACATTCAAAGTTTTGACGCCTAACACAGATAATTTCAAACCCCTACAAATCACTAACAATTAAGCCGAACCACAAATGGGTTTTGAATAAACTACGGGATCAAAAACAAGACTAGTATTAAAGTGCAGAGTCTCAACTATAGAATCAAAAAGAGTATTAACTTCATAACCAGATAAGGAAATTAAACCTTCTACATAAATTTTCCTATCCATCAGCAGCGAGAGCATTCTCCTGCCCTCCAGAAGATTCTTCCCTTTGCCCTTGCCTTCTGGGGTAATCCTTGATTAGATGTCCTGTCTCATGGCACCGAAAACAACCAACCTTCTTACATGTTAACAAGTCTTTCTCTAAAATTGCCCCCATCGTGTGGAAAACCCTACGAAGCCCGTAAGTGGATTAGCCGTAGATGGAATAATTGCGGCTACAGATGGAAGTTAGGCAATTCTTTGCCCTTCGACAGACGCCATAGTCTCTTCATGCCTACGGAACCATGTCGTGATGTGGTTACCTCCCAGAAAGCTAGGAGCCTCGGAGACTCAGAAAAGAAGGAAAACAAGGATTAAACAGAAAATCAGAAGATAGACATATGGCTTTGGGGACTATGTTTTTCAAAATAACTTTCCTTTTTGAAAATACTTTCTTTTAAAACCTTTTTGAAAAATATTTTCAAAATTTTTTATCAAATCTGGTAACCTTCAGCTCTGATACCAAGTGTAACACCCCACCTCCATTAAGGTCACTCACAAAGTGAATGCCTTAACTTCAGTGGAGCGCTTTAGGTAAACAGATACAGAATATCACAAGACATATATTAAAAATTTTGCAGCGTAAATAAATAACTTTATTAAGTCACCAAAATACTTTGTTACATAATACCATGAGTCATAAAACCCTTACAACAAAATACTTCTGTCTTACATTATCAGAGTACATAGGTATTTTAAAAGAAAAACATCATTCCCCAAAGTAAAGAGCAAGCCACATAAGAGACAGAGATTCGAGCCATACTTCAGAAGTAGCTCCTAGAAGATGATATCCAAATCCTGACTAAACCTGTGTGTTCCCTCCCTGAGAACCTGGGGGGGGGGGAGAAAAGAGGCGAAACAAACTAGGTCAGACATACGTTTGGTGAGTGCGATAACTTTAACAATATAATTACCAAAATAACTAGGCTAAGGCATAAGCTGGAAAATCAGGAAATGACTGTGAATAATTGGGTATGACAGAATAAACAAGGAACTAAGATGAACCAAATTATTCACTATAGGATAATTACTACACTACACTACCACTAGTATAACAGGATTAGTTGTTACCCTAATGTTTAAACTGAAATAGAATCGAAGCAGAATAATCTATACAAAAACAGAATGCTAGTAGTAGGCCTTCACCACCCCAACATACAGAAGGTACAGAAGTAGAATACTAATAATGGGCCTTTACCACCCAACTAATGGGCCTTTACCACCCCAACAGACAGAAGGTACGGAATCAGAGACGGAAACAGAATAATCCCTACGGAAACAGAATGTTGGAAATAAGTGTACACTAGTAATGGGTCTTTACCACCCCAACAGACGGTACCACGCAGAAACAGACAGGTGTCACCACCCAACAGAAACAGACGGTACCAACAGAAACAGACAGAACTAAGTGTACCCTAAGTCCTACCCCAAGCGATCGGCTCCCTAACTCGTAGATAACCGTGCTGGTCCCATAGTGGGGTATATCACTCCCCAAGGTGGCAACCCGATATTACCAGAGATGCACGGCTTATACCTACACGATGCAACAACGTCTTACCTACCAGCCCGGGCCCACACACGCATATTAACCCGTTGGACTTGCATTGCCACCGCTCACCCGTTTTGGCTTCTTACAGTCAAGCCCAGTACGCGTGTCCCGTCCTCGACTTAGGTCGAGCCCACTGAGATACTATTGGGTTACTGGTTGAAACAGACCCCCATGACTTGACACAAGCTATCCACCTAAGCTTGGTCCCCTCTAGTACATCCCACTTAACCCTTTTCTTATTCATGTTCACTTTCATGTTTCACATTTTTGGTTAAGTGTTTCTAATCGTATTTCAAATGCCACCCAAGGCACCCACTAGATTCCACGTGCCACCCAAGGCACCCACTTAACCCCTCATGTCCCACTACATGTTTATCTAGTTAAGTGTTTCTTAATTCATTAAGACCGTAACCTCATAAAGACCTCTCACATTAGACTTGCATTTGTGGCAGCTGGATTTGCAAGGCGGGTCCAGGTAGTCTTACACCACAAACGAGCCTAACCTCATGTCTTTACAACAGCTACGCATTTAATTTATGCCTAAGACCTCCCACATTAGACTGACATTTGTGGTAGCTGGATTTGCCAGGCAGGTCCGGGCAGTCTTACGCCACAAAAGAGCCTAACCTCGTGTCTTAGACGATTAATTACACCTAATTAATCATCCTCCAATTTGAATTTCTTTCCCTATTCAATTTATCAATCAATTCCAAATTTAACTATGGCCATAATTGACTCAATTATGTCCATCTATTTATGGTATGCAAAATTATACCAATTATCATCATAAATTTATTCTATGCCTTTTAAGGCATTTATGCAAATTCTCAATATTACATCTTTTAATATCCTCCCATTATCCCACGTTGTACGTTCGTTCGTTTAACGTAAAATATACGTTAGACTCGAATAGTCTAACTTATGGAATAAAGAGAAAACATCACAATATACACATAATTAAAACATAGATCTAAACATAGGGGTGAACTTGCATGTGTGAATGATGTTCTACATCTAAAACTTGCATAGGCCAAAGTTACAACTTGCATAAACAACATATGTCATGGATCCAAATCTAAAGGTGTGGACTTGTTGAGATAACGGTCACAAACTTGCATAAATCATGTATGTCATAGATCTACATCTAAAGGTGTAAACTTGCATAGGCAATAACCCTAAACTTGCATAACATGATTCATATCCCAAACTCATATATTTATATAAACTTGCATATGTGATTCATGCATCATAACAATGGTGTAAACTTACATCTAATCATGTAAACTAGCATGTAGAATTTAGTATATAACTCACACATGTCATAGCCTAACTTTAGATCAAATTTTCACATAAACTAGATGTCGTGAAACATGTAAGGTTATACATAGTTTTCCCCAACTTACATATGATTCATGTCTAAATCAAAATCTAAACTTGCATACAAACTTGTGATCTATCATATGAATCAACATAACCAAACTAGCATATGAACAACATGATGATTCAACTAGACATAAGCCAATCATAGAATTAGAACATGGGTGATAGCATCATAACTTTACATCGTAAATGATAGCATCATAACATAACATCATAGAAATTACAACACAATTCTACAACATAATTCAACATGCAGTCAATAATTCACATCATATCCAAATTATCCGCATCATAACTCAATCCAATTAATTTACTAATTATTTTATTAAAACTATCGAACTCACAACTCAAAAACGGTCTTGAGTTCTGAATTCTGATTTTTGAAGTTGTATTAGCTCTCCTTTGAAGAAAATTCGTTGTTAGGGTTGAATAGAACTGATTTCATTTGCTGTTCTTCCTCTCTAATTGGTGGCGGCTACTCTAGGTTTCAAGATGACAGCATGACAGCCATAGTTTCAATTTTAATTCTGATTTAGGGTTTGAGTCTATGGGTCTTTTTATAGAGTTTTGAATTAATTTAAGTCATCGGATGATCGTAGGGTTAATCAAAACCATTCGGTCGTGATAGGTTGACAAGTCAGCCCTAATGACTCAGCAAGGAGTCAGAAAGGACTCAGCAATGAGTCATAACACTGATCGGATTGAACCAGAAAGCTGTGCAGGTTTTCTTTCGGCCTGGGCGCACTTGGGAAGTGCACCAATGCAAATTTGTACTGGCGCACTTCCCAAGTGCGCCAGTATATTTTTTCTCTTTCTTTCTCTTCTGGTTTTCCGTCTGACTTCGTTCGTCCATATCTCCTTCATCCAATATCCGTTTTACGCAAACTCGGATTCTATCTCGACCAGAATTCCGAGACGAACACAATGGCGCAACCCATTCCACTTAATCCTCACGTCTGAGATTAATTATTCTTTAATTTAGTTAATTCGGTTATTCAAAAATCCGGGGTGTTACAACTGATATCTATTGATATATAACCTCTGAGCTCGTACGTCTCAGAGAAGGGTGTTAAGCAAGAGAATAAATTCTCCACCGCCAAACAGATATATATTTAATAGAAATCAATCAACACAGAATAAAATCCAATGTCAGACACACAATCCATTTACAAGTCCGTTCTGGGTCTGAACGAAACCGGAGGCACCTTATACCTCGCATATCCATTGATCTCCAAATACGTCTGGACGATCACCAACTATTTCTCTCCTCTTAGGTGTACAGCCCAATCAAGATCACCAGTAATCGTTCAAACGATGTGAAGACCTCCGGTCTTCAACCACCTTCTTCATCTTCGACTTATCGTCGAATCAGTTACTCAAAATGGGATAGACCCGGTCTTTCCGAATAACTCGCGTATATAATAAACAAGTGTTATAAAAACACAACATACGCCTCATTCCAATTCTGAATATTCTTTTATTTAAATATTCATATCTTTTGGGAAAGGTTCCCATTAATTTTATCAAAGATAAATTCTTTAAAATTTATTCTTTAATCTTCCTTTGGATTTCATTTCAAACTATATTACGGTTTTCCAAACTAGTCGGGATTAGCGAACCACACCGAAGTAATCATTTATTTTATTTCCCAATCCCAACCTATTCATCCCATGGAGCAAAACTAGTGATACTCCGTTCTCGATCATTTCCTATATTTGATAATTTAAATTATCAATTCCCATTTTAATCTGATTAAAGATTCATTAAAACTCCTCTTAGTTTTAATCTTCCCAAAAATCAATATTAATGATTATTTAACTTTAGAAAATCAAACATGTCGCATCGACCATCTACACCGTACTATTGATTTCTGCCGATATATAACCTCTGAGCTCGTACGTCTCAGAGTAGGGCGTTAAGCAAGAGAATAAATTCTCCGCTGCCAAACAAATATATATTTAACAGAGATCAACCTTACAGTTCAAAATTCAATGACAAACATGAAATCTTTCCTTTTACTATGTTAAAGAACTAATGTCATTTAAAACATAGTTCACGATAAACCCAAATCACATTCCATTAATTATGGAATATTCACGGAAAAACAAATCAATGTATAATCGATATCAAGTTCCGTATCCGACCAATAATATAAATGGAATAACGGCAAAGCCTTTTTAAATTCCATATGTGTTAGCAGTCTTCCTCCACAGAATTTCATTTTGATTATTATCAAATCGAATTCCATTCAATTCCAATTCAATATATTAAACTGGAAAACGTTACTTTGGAAAATCCCATTAAATCTTTATAAAAAGATTTATAAATTCCAAATCATATTTCACTGTAAATCGGGTTAAAGAACGAATGTCATTAAAAAATACAGTTTACAATAAACCCAATTCACATTCCATTTATAATCGGGTTAAAGAACAACTGTTATTTAAAACACCGTTCACGATAAACCCAAAAATCAATTCTAATTCAATTCCAATTAAATATATCAATTAATTGGTACACTTCATTAAATCTATATAAAAAGATTTAATCTTTTCTCAACTGGGTTTAAGAATAGTGTTAATGAAGACACCATTCACGACAAACCCATATCTCATTTGATATTAAATACAAGGCTCCGAATAGAAAATATATCGGCTTATATTCAATATCAAATTCTGAAACCAACAAATATCACTTTGGAAATAACGATATAAAATATATCTTCCAAATTTCCTCCATAATATCCGTATAATCACGGAATCCAATATCGAAATATTCCGAAGATAATCTCGATTCAAATCCATTCCAATTCATATATTGGAAGTTCGGGTTATTTTTTAAAACCATTTCAAATCCAGTTTATTTATTTTAAAAATATTGAATTTATAATTATGGTTCAAAATTAGTTCATTTTGATAAAAAAAACTATTTTATCTTTTCAAATATGGGATA
Source organism: Allium sativum (assembly GCA_030737875.1). Lineage (NCBI taxonomy): Eukaryota > Viridiplantae > Streptophyta > Magnoliopsida > Asparagales > Amaryllidaceae > Allium > Allium sativum. Next base: position 89,477,609 of record CM060927.1, on the reverse strand, counting down.
TTTTATCCCAATTCTTTCCAAATCATTTATTATGATTTTACACAAATTATTGATAATAATTTTATCAAGGCCCGTACAGTCGATTTCCATAAACGACCATCGAACTGCACTTACAACGACCTTTTCTAAAATTTATTTGGACATATATCCAAATCCAACCGTTAGATTTCAAATCTCTTGTATTCATTGGAAAGATCTTATCGATACGAACCCAACGGTTCCGGTTTTAGGAGAATCCGACGGTCGGATCTCCCGTAATGTCCGTTCGAAGTCAATGGTCGAAATTCATGAACTACCGCGGCGCGGCGCGTTCTATTTAGGCTATTATAATATATATATATATATTATATTTCGTCGATTTCCATTTAAAACGAATTTTATAAATAGTTTTAAATTCGTTTCAAAAACAATTTCAACTTCCATTTCAATTTCAAATCAAAATTGAATTTTTCCTTATTAATTCGTTTTAAATTCATTTCAATTCAATTCGAAATTCTATTCAATTTAATTCGAATTTCAGTTCTATTCAATTTAATTCGGATTTCAATTCTATTCAATTTAATTCGTATTATCTTTTCAAAATATTCGATTTTGAAATCTCTTTTCGATATTCATTATAAAACGAATAAAATCGACAAAATTTCCATTCGTGTTAAAATGGCGTTTAACTACTTAACACAACTTCACATTTCAATATTCACTGAATATTATTTTGAAATATTCATTAATTCTGAACTGGAATCCGACTCAGTCAGTTTCCATATAATTTCAATTATATGGATTTCATTCAATACATGTATACAACAATGATGATAAACAATCAACCATCATCCAAAGTGCGTTCTACACTGTATAAGCATCAAATATAAATATTTAACGCGTATAACAGTCTATCAATCAATTGATCGACATACAACTAATTATTGGGATTAGTGTATGTCATATATCATCCCAATACCCGTGTGGGGTTTCAATCAACAAATAATGAATTTTATTTGTGCAGTTGGGTGATGTGTAAAATTTATCGTCCCAATCAATATCAATCAAATTAGTGTACATAAACAAATCGTCCAATTTGTTTATAAATATATATTTCATTTTATATACACGTTAAAAATTATATTTTTAACTATAAAATATTTATTTCAATATATGAATGTTTTATTTATCCTATTCCAAATCACACAATCAATTTTCACAACATAATCAATCAAACAAACAAGTCGTCCATGGTCTGTGGACGACGGGTGTCGGGTGCTTCTAAGCACCGTCTGCATCCTAGTATATATTCAAACTAGAAAATAAATTTAAAGTGATAAGTTCTCACCTTTGGGTTTCACTCCGCCAGTTTTACTTCTGAACTTCTGAACCGTTTGGATTTGTTCGAAATTCCAACGCATCCTTTTCACGCTGTTCATAGTAAAAATCACATTTTTATTTCAACGCTATAAAAATCACGTCTTTATTTCACTATATATACAATAAAAAATCATATTTTTATTTCGCTACATAAATAAAAATAATATTTTTATTTCTACTTTATATATTTTTACAAAGCTTCTTTCTATATAAAAATTATATTTATAAAATGCTACTATATATATAAAGATTATATTTTTATTCTAGGGACAAACAAATAAAAATCGTATTTTTACTTAATCAAAAATCATATCTTTATGATGTTAAAAATCCAATCTATACATGCAAAAGTTCTAATCTTTTTCCTATAGCCTTTTCTATAAAAGTCTAGTCTTTTTCTAAATAAAAACTTTATCTTTTATTTTATATTCACATGAATATAAATCATATTTACTCGCTACCCATTATAAAAATCAAATTTTTATACTTGTTACTTCATAAATAAATAAAATCCTACCTTTATAATGTCATTCACATAGTAAAGATCCTATTTTTACAATTAAAAATTATAAAAACTCACATTTTTATGACTGGAGTAGTCCACGGTGGTCGTTGATGGCAGTCAGAGGCGCAGATTGCAGCCTTGGGCTGTGGCGGCGCGGCTCCCTTCGATTTGGGGGTTATTTTGGGTATGGGGTTTCAAATAAGTGGAGGAGGAGGGGGAAGAGGGTCGTGGGTGGCCGGAGAAGGTGGAGGGGGGGTCGCGGCTGATCGGGGTGGGCCCAGGAAAGGCGGCGCGACTGTTTTTGGGCGTGGTGGCCTTTGGATCGAAGGGTGAAGGAAAGGACCGAGGAGAGAAAGGGGCGCGGGGGGGGGGGGGGGAGGGGGGGGGGTGGGGTCGATTAGGCGAGGAGAGAGAGGGAGTTGGGAAGGAAGTATATTAATATATAATTTATTTATTTAATTTTATTTATTTCTCCTTTAAAGTTGACTTTCCATTCGACCTCCAAACGAGACCCACCGACTATCGTCCCTAACTAATTACCCCTATTCCGAACGCAATGGGATATGTATCGTAAGCCAATTCGCCTGTTTCGATCAGTTTTGATTGAAATTAAAATATAAATCTATATATTCAATTTTAAACCTACATTTCAATTTACTGAGGCCACATACGGACTCTAAAAATTCCCGAAAAATATTTTCTAACTTCGTATTGACGATACGGTCCTAACAAAACTAATTTCATCAAATTCTGAGATCGTTTGAAAAATCTGGTCGATCGAAATTGACTAAAACTGTCAAAACATGTTTTCTTTTGCCACGCTCACGTATCGATTCAGAAAATTACGAATTTTGGAATCTGGCAATAACTTGACCTCCCGGATCCAACAAAAGTGGTTTCGTCGAAAACTGAGGTCGTTTGCAAAATTTCCATTTTTAAGGGCCAAAATTCCATAGCGACTATTCTGAATTTTCAACTGGGCGTAACGTTTTATTCCCGCTATGAAATTTTGATTTTTCGGATTCGTTGGAAAGATATTCTCAAATAGATTCTAATATTTTTGGTTTCGACAAAATCCGGTTTATTTTGAATCCTGTACATTCATTTGAAATTTGAAATCGAATTTTCAAACTACTGCGCCATTTCCAATTCCTTTTATAATTAAAAATAATTATTTATATTCTAATGTCGATCTATATAAATATGTACGTTCTAATTCTATTCAAAATAAATTTTTCGTCGTTATTATTTAAAATAATTCATTTTAAATATTCAAAATTCATCAAAATTGCCAAAACAAAAAATTTAAATTGGTTTGGATTTTTCGGGTTATTACAGGTAAGGTGCGTTGTGCGAGATTTCGAAGTTGAAGGCTTGTTTTTTACGATAGATTTTCCAATCTAAAATCCAACTAGTTGAGAGATTATCTTCAAAGTTCAAGAATTTTTTCTGAGATAATGTCGCCGAAGAAGCCGACTAGTAAGTCCGTAAGAGCTTCGGGCTCAGAGAATGTTGCGGATAATCCTACAACTCCGCAAACTAATCTTTATGAAGTTGGTCAATCCTCAGGAGTACGAGCTGGTGTGACTAGGAATGAACTGAATGAAGCTATTAATGAAGGTATTGCTAGTTTGACACAACAAATGGAGATCTCAAACAACGCTATGATGGCTAGATTAGAAGCACTTTTTGCTACTCAAACCAATGCGGGAAAGGAGAATGTCAATGTCAACCTTGCAAAGAATGCAATTATTTTTCTTTAAGTCCCAATCATGATCGTTCGGCTCAAGAGATCGATGAGTCGGATAATGTTGGGAATGAAGAAACTGAACCAGTTGCTAAGAACCATTCCATAAGAGAAACTTCCTGAACCGTGGATAGTCTCACCAAAGGGGCGCCTCCCCAAAAGGAGGTCCCAGGCCATGGATCCTGAGTCGAGATCGTTTGCTTAAACGAACATCCGGCAAAGGTAATGGCGCTCGCCCAGTGAGTTAACACAGTGAAGAAGAGCGTCTTTCGGAAATGGTGAGGGATACGATGAAAGAAAACATGGAAAGGGATGATGACGAGAAGGAATGGGAGTTTTCCCCTAGTAAGGCTCCACTCACTGAAAGAATTCAGAAGGCCAAGTTCCAGAAAAAGTTTACTCCACCGATGATTTCAGCTTATGGTGGGACTGGTGATTCCAATTTGTTCTTATACAAGTATGACCAGCACATGGATGGTGCACAGGCCACTGACGAAATCAAATGCTTATACTTCCCTGTCTATTTGGAAGAGTGGTATCGCTCTAGTTCACCAAGTTGCCACCGAAATTGTGGATAACTATTCTGTCTTGGCAAAGATATTCAAAGAGCAATTTAGGCTGCAAACCACCAAAGTCAAAGATGTGATGTCACAAACTGACTTGGAGCAAAGACTGGGAGAATCAATTAAAGCCTTTATAACTAGAATTAATGTTGTTGCAATAGAGGTGGTAAATCCAGAGCCTCGGTTGGTCTTGATGGCACTAAACCTGGCTATAAATAAGAAGTCAGAGTTCGGAAAGTGGAAAAAGATGAAGAAGCCAAATACTCAGGAAAAATTCTATAGGAAAGCAGAAGAGTTCATCGGTGTGGAGGACGACCCTGATGTTGCTGAAAGTATTGCTGCGCCGGAAAGGAAGGATAATGGTTTTCAAGCCAATAAGAAGAATCCCGGAGGTCAAAAGAGAGGAAATGACAGGAAAGGTGGCAAGAAGTCTCGCTTCTTCACATCCGCTAAATTGACCCCTCTGAATGATACCCCGTAGAACATTTTCTTCACCACCAAAGATGGAGAGTATTTTCCGGAACCACCGATGTTAAGGATTTCAAAGAAAGCATCAAACTCTGCAAAGTTCTGTCGCTTCCACAATCAACCCGGTCACAATAAAAATGAATGTAGACATCTCAAAGGCTTGATTGAGGAGTTGATTCAAAAGAACAGACTACAACAATATGTGAAGAATCTGCAAGCCTCAAACTCTGCTCTAACTCTTCAGGGGCAAGCTGCACCCACTAATCAAACCGGTCCAAGTAACGAAACTCCAGCACGGGTTGATACCAGGCCGGTGATCAACTAATGATCACTGATGGCACTCCGATTCCAACGACTCAGAATAAGCGATCATCTTCGCCATTGCTTTACTGCTTTACTACTTTACTTACTGCAATATTCCAAATTCTTGTAAAAAAGTCTGTAAATATTTTACAAGCATTGTACTGAACTTTAGCTTTATGACTAAAAGCATACCTACCTGAATAAATCTTTTATTTGCAAAATTTTCTTTAATTCAAAATTTTCTTAAAGATGATTTTTGATTACAGGCTATCTGATGAGCGCTTGTTTCTTTAAAGTCTGATAAGGCGTCGCGACCCTAACAACACTAGTTCAAGCGCCCAGTGTTGTAAAAATCAATATGCACAAATGCAAAAATAAAGAGCACCACCTTGAAGGAACTGGCACCTGCCAAGTCAAGCGTCTGATGAAGGAACTGGCATCTGCCCTATGAAATGATAAAACAACAAAAATCCTCCCAAGTGAGGCAAACACTTCCCGAGTGAAGCAAAAATTCCTTCCCTAGTGAAGGCAGCCTTCCAAGTGAAGGTAAAAGTCCTCCCAAGTGAGGCAAACGCTTCTCGAGTGAAGCAAAAAGTCCTTCCCAAGTGAAGGCAACCTTCCCAAATGAAGGTAAGAATCCTCCGAAGTGAGGCAAATGCTTCCCGAGTGAAGGAAAATGTCCTTCCCAAATGAAGGCAGCCTTCCCAAGTGAAGGCAAAAGTCATGTCCTCCCATAGCAGAAGCCATATAAAAAGTCCTCCCCTAATGGGGGCACAAAATCCAAAGTCCTTCCCTTGCGGGGGCACAAAATATAAAGACTTCTCCAAGCGGGGGCACAAAATACAAAGTCCTCACCGAGCGAGGGAATGAAATCTAAAGGCCTCCTCGAGCGGGGGAACAGAATTAAAAGCTTCCCCAAGCGGGGATGTAGGATTCAAAGGCCTCCCTAAGCCGGGGCATAAGAACCAAAGCCCTCCCCAAGCGGGGGCACAAAATACAAAGTCCACCCCGAGCGGGGGCACGAAATTAAAAGCCTCCCCAAGCAGGGGCTTAGGATTCAAAGGCGTCCCCAAGCGGGGGCATAAGAACCAAAGTCCTTCCGGAGCGGGGCACAAAAATATAAAGACTTCTCCAAAGTAGAAGCACCAAACTAGCCAGTAAAGTCGGGGTTCCTATTGTATTGACGAGCACAAAGGCTTCGTACATGTTGGCAGATTTAAAAAGCTCTCGCCGACAAAGTTGAAGCTTCTAGCACGTCAACCACTATCAAGGAAACTCGACAAGCTGATCATATCAGCCTTTTGCAGCCCATGACGACCCATGGTATAGGGGCAACATAACCACATAAGGATTGGAAAATGCTTGGAAAACATACCAAGAGTCCATCATGACATCGCAATAAGCCAAAAACTAACTAGCACTCGACAAAGAAGCCAATACACTTGGAAATAAGTGAGTTGGAGTGTAGAAAACATGAGATCTCGCCTTGGAAAAGGTTCTAGCTTCCAAAAATTAGGCAACTGAAAAATTCAAAAAAATCGATACGCTTGAGAGGTTGATAAAATTTATTGCACCAATAAAAATCCACCTTGGAAACCCAATCAAAATCTCTCAAATCTCAAGCCTCCTCGTCTGCAAAGCTCCAACCATAAATAACTCAAAGAACCCAAGGGTATTCTACTTCAAACTTGAGAATAAGCGATGTTTAAAAGACGACTGTGCGATTATGGCATAGTTCGAATCCAACAAAGCAATAATGCTTCTCAAGGAATTGAAGCTAATATCCATCAGTGGTGTCAACATGAGTTATACAAAGAAGATTGAGCAATAGTCATGCACTGGGGAAGCCGTTGAGAGGTTGAGATTTAAAGTTTATATAAAGCCCGGGATGACCCACAATATCAAAACAAATTCAAATTCATATTTCTAAATCCAACTAAGCTACTACAGTAGGCCTAAAAGATGAACAATCAGCAAATTCCTCTTTCATTGGCAATTTTGCGTCAAACTCGGGAGTGTTAAACTAAATCTGCGCTTGATTAAAAAAAATATTTAGCTAACACAAAACGATATCTCTCTGGTGGATTGTCGGGAGGACAGGGAATATTGAAGGATTGATTCGTTAGCAATTCAGAAGCTCTACAGTTGCTTTAGTCTCAAAATTTCAAACTTAAGCTCCAGTTTAAGAAGAAGTGATCTCCTTTCCAGAACGATAAATAGTCTTCTGTTTGGTATTCAATCTGCACATGGAATTTCATTTTTCAACAAAGTACAAGTACACATTTCATAAAACATGAACCGTCGTACAAAATTACACAAGTCATTAAAAGAGTGAAGCTTGAAATTTGTGGTTGGTATATGTATATCAATTAGCAAAGCTCAAATGTTGTTGTAAATTTGGATTAGAATATCGTATCTATGAAGATGATGTTTGACAAGTTATAAACAGTCGAACAAAATAATTCTGTATAGGCACGTCATTCAGTCCCTATCATAAAACTCGTTAGAATTCATTCTTTAATGATTAACTAATTCGTTGTCGATGTGTACGGTTGATGACAGAGTATAAAGTCCAAAAAATGTGCAAGTGCTTGTTTTAATTACAAAACAGGTGGCATGAAGCATATAAGTTCAACCATTAAGTCGAGAGCTTGGATCACTTGGATTCGATGGGTCGGTTAAGCATGCTCAACAACTCAGGTCGTTCAAACGATCCAAGGACTCAGGTCGCCTAACAACCCGAAGTCCAAGGTTGTTAGAACGATCCGAAAGCTCAGTACGTCCAATGACCCGAATTCCAAGATTGTTAAAATGACCCAAAGGCCCAATGCGTTCACCAACCCAAAGCTCCAAGTCGCCCACTAAGTTAAAAATTGGATCGTGCGCTGACATGAAGGTGTGGGTCATCATCAAACTGAAGGCAATAAACATCCCAAATTAAAAATCAGTGTGTGCAATACTTGAAAAGAAGTTCATCAAAATGCACAAAACCATCACACAAGAGTTCAAAGCATAGTTTGCTAAAGCATACAAAAAGCTACGATGGAATCTCAATACAACGAACAACAACTCGCAAAATTGGTGTTCAGCAAAATACAATTCAGTAGAGTCTGGCATTAAACAAGATCGAACTTTTCAATATGCAATGAATCTGAAATTAAAGCGTGTGACTTCGAAACGTGAATCACAGGGATTTACCATCATCAAAAACGAAGCATTCATTCTGAGATGAAGATAAAAAATGCTTCAACAAGTTTCAAATTCCATTTCGGCTAGATCTAATTTTGTACACAAGTTTCATGAACTTGACGACATCCAAGTCAAAAAGCAAAGAACACTAAAAAAAATTCAGATCTAAGCAGAATTTCAAAAAATTATATATTGGACAACATAATTTTAACACAATTACATCTTATCAGAGCCAAAATCGGACCTTGCACCAAGCACAACAATCAATCACCATGATTCGAGCTAAAAACATAGCTTTCACTCCCGAAAGTCTGATCCAGTACACAAAACTCATTCAGATTGGAGCTCAAGATCAAATCCAGTTTCGAATACAAGGTGTCTGGATCAGTGTACATACGACAGTTGAGTCGCAAGCATGGAATCACAGTCATTATTTACAGAGACGATTCCAGAACCCTAAATTTCTAATCTGAGAACAAGTCTACCAGAAGCATAAAAACAGCTAACCAGGCTTAGAGAAAAACCCTAAGTGCTCAAAGTCAATCCACGATGAGGGTTGACATGGTGAATCGATGACAGATCTAGAGAAGGAAGAGAGTCGAGTATCGGGGTTATGGAAGAAACCCACAATAATTTTTGAGTCAGATCAGGATTGATGAAAATCCAGGTTTGAGCTCGAGTTAGAGATCTCTAATGTTGGACGGTGATGGTCGCGCTGAAGATCTGAACTTAACCAAGATCTACTAATAGGAGAAGTTCAAGACCTGGTCGCGAGTGTTTTCTGGGAATACTTTGAATTGCCATTAAAATATTCTTTTCATATGATAAGGTTAAAATGAAACAATCAGATCCGTAAAAAATATGTAAACCAACTGTGCAAAAGATGTGTGGGACCCGTCATACAACATATTCGATCCATAGTGAAGAAGTGTTATGATCCATACAAAATGTTTATTCACGATCTGTTCATACGTATTTGACACAAATTATGTTAACAATGTTCATTTCGAAGCTCGCATTTTTCAAAAGTAAAAATACAAGCTCCGAGGGGCAAATATTAGCCCCATTATAAAACGCAGTTATAAAATAAGTGTGTTATGTGATAGATTGTTCGTATATTATATATTGGATCAGACAAAACTTTATGTATGGATCGGTAACGTTACCATGATGGATTAGTCATAATTCCACAAACGTCAGCCGTGTTAATATCACCTCAACATGGTTTATAAGTGATATGCTTATATGGATCCTTCGTGCATTAGTGCATTGTATAAAGCAAGATGCTACATGGAAATCATTGAAGTAGTGTATGAATTCCAATATGTATCATCTTAACGAGCTATGCACCAGTTATATTCCATTCCTATCGATTGTATATTATTGTGTACGTGAGAAAATATGCAGCATGAAACCGTTATGAACAAGATATCAAAGGCAATTTGGCTCTTTCGTTACATATTGATGGGTCAGTTGTATAAAGACATAAAGCCACATGGACATGTAAGAGACGACCTGGATCTGTTAAAGCAAAAGCAATGTGGCAACAGGTCATGAACTATTTGCCTTAGCAGGTCATTGCCACTTCAGTACTAAGCTCAGCAGGCCGTTAAATATATATATTTGGGCCGTCAACGTTGAATGAAGCAATCATGGGTTGTTGGCACTTCAAGATAGTAGGTCATTAATATTCAATATACTTCAGGTCGCTACAACCACGAGCTAAGCATTTAGGTTTATATGGCACATTTGGATCATTTCCATCGACAGGTCGTCACGATGCCATGTCGGCTCATCTCTTTAGATCGCCCAGAAGTGATTAGGTAGATTCGACGTATACAAACTACATCAGTTCGCTGATGTATATATTATATGTGTCAAGTCTTTCCATTGATAATATTCAGGTCGGCTAAAAAATGTAATATGTGGCAATATATAATGAAGCCTATCTAGCTTGGGGTCATTCTTACACCATCAGATCGTTATTGTGCAATGAGACCAGGTCGTTCATACATGTCTAGATCGTGCGAAAATAGTCAGCTCATTCAGATATTGAAGGTTAGGTCGTCTAATGACCTATGCCCCTACGCACACATATTTACGACTCTGTCACTCCATTCAAACGATGCCTATAAATACCCCACATTTCCTACATTGGAGAGGACCAATTTTCCCTCCCACGAAGTGCTACCCAGCTCATTTCTATACAACTCCAAATCATTCAAACCTCCATTAAACCTCTCTTAAGCTTCGATTCAACATCTCAATCACCATGTATTCGCAAAAGATCATCTAAGTACTCAAATTGTTAAAGATCTATTCCAAAAATCGTCGCAATCATAGATATCTAGCCATTTCCATAGCGAAATCGAGAGAATCAAGATAATAAAGAGAAGAAAACAGAGAAAATCATTGTAAAGAGAAAATGAGTAATGTTAGAGAAATCATGTACCTTATAACATTGAAAGTGATAACGGAAGCACTCTTCAAAGTGGACGTAGGCCAGATCTAGGCCGAACCACTATAAATTCCTATCTTTTTATTGCTTTTTATGTTTGTGGCTACACTTTTCTAAATCTTAACCATTTGTGATGTGTAGAATTACACCTTGGAGTGTTAGTGCCATTTTTTGCACTAACATTTTTGGCGCCCACCGTGGGGCCATGTCCTAAAGGTCAGGTACTTTGTGCGAGATTTCGAAGTTGAAGGCTTGTTTTTACGATAGATTTTCAAAATATAAATCCAAACCAGTCGAGAGATTGTCTTTAAAAGTTTAAGAGTTTTTTCAAAATATAAGGCCATGCCACCGAAGAAGCCGACTAGTAAGTCCATAAGAGCTTCGGGCTCAGAGAATGTTGCGGATAATCCTACAACTCCGTAAACTAATCTTCATGAAGTTAGTCAATCCTCAGGAGTAGGAGCTGGTGTGACTAGGAATGAACTTAACGAAGCCGTTAAGTAAGCCATTGCCGGTTTGACACAAAAAATGGAGATCACAAACAATGTTATGATGGCGAGGTTAGAAGCTCTTTTTACTACTCAAACCAATGCGACAAAGGTGAACGTCAATGTCAACCTTGCAGAGAATGCCAATTCTTTTTCTTTAAGTCCCAATCATGAATGTTCAACTCAAGAGATCGATGAGTCGGATAATGTTGAGAATGAAGAATCTAAAACGGTTGCTAAGAACCATTCCATAAGAGGAACTTCTCGAACCGTGGATAGTCTCACCAAACGAGCGCCTCCCCAAGAAGGAGGTTCAAGGCCCCGGATCCTGAGTCGAGATAGTTCTCTTAAACAAACATCCGGCAAAGGTGATGGTGCTCGCTCCGTGAGTCAACACGGTGAAGAAGAATGTCTTTCAGAAATGGTTAGGTGGATTATGAAAGAAAACATGGAAAGAGATGATGATGAGAAGGAATAGGAGTTTGCCCCTAGTAAGACTCCACTAACTGAAATAATTCGGAAGGCCCAGTTCCTAAAAATGTTTTGTCCACCAACGATTTCAGCTTATGGTGGGACTGGTGATCCCAATTTGTTCTTATATAAGTATGACCAGCACATGGATGGTGCATGGGTCATTGATGAAATCAAATGCTTATACTTCATTATCTATTTGGAAGGAGGGGCAATACTCTGGTTCACCAAGTTGCCACCAAAATATGTGGATAACTTTTCTGCCTTGGCAAAGAAATTCAAAGAGCAGTTTAGGCTGTAGACCACCAAAGTCAAAGATATGATGTCACTAAATGGCTTGGAGCAAAGACCGGGAGAATCAGTTAAAGCCTTTCTAACTAGAATTAATGCTACTACAGCAAAGGTGGCAAATCCAGAGCCTCGGTTGGTCCCGATGGCACTTAACCGGGTTATAAACAAGAAGTCAGAGTTCAGAAGGTGGATCAAGATGAAGAAGCCAAATACTCTGTGAAAATTCTATAAGAAAGCAGAAGAGTTCATCAGTGTGGAGGATGACCCTGATTTTGCTGAAAGTATTGCTATGCCGGAAAGGAAGGATAATGGTTTTCAAGCCAATCAGAAGAATCCCGAAGGTCAAAAGAGAGGAAAAGACAGCAAAGACAATCGAGATGGCAAGAAGTCTTGCTTCTTCACATCCGCTGAATTAACCCCTCTGAATGATACCTAGAGAACATTTTCTTCACCACCAAAGATGTAGAGCATTATCTAGAACCACCGACGCTGAGGATTTCAAAGAAGCATCAAACTCTGGAGAGTTCTGTCACTTCCACAATCAAACCGGTCATAATAAAAGTGAATGTAGACATCTCAAAGACTTGATTGAGGAGTTGATTCAAAAGAACAGACTGCAACAGTATATCTGCAAGCCTCAAACTCTGCTCCAACTCTGCAGGGGCAAGCTGCACCCACTAACCAAACCGGTCCAAGTAATAAAACTCCAGAACGGGTTAATACCAGGCCGGTGATCAACTATTGATCATTGATGGCACTCTGATTCCATCGGCTCAGAATAATCGATCACCTTCGCCATTGCTTGACTACTTTACTTGCTATTATATTCAAAATTCTTGTAAAAAAGTCTATAAATATTTTACAAGCATTGTACTGAACTTTAGCTTTATGACTAAAAGCATACCTGCCTGAATAAATCTCTTATTTGCAAAATTTTATGTTAATTTAAAATTGGCTTAAAGATGATTTTTTATTATAGGCTATCAGACGAGCGCTTGTTTCTTTAAAGTCCGACAAGACATCGCGACCCTAACAACACTAGTTCAAGCTTCAAGTGCTGTAAACATCAATATGCACAAATTCAATAATAAAGAGCACCGCCTTGAAAGGTGAACGGAAAGAGTTGCGAAGAGTCAAATAATGAACAAGCGCCGCAACAAATGAACGCAAGGGTTGTAAGTTTCACCGTAAGGGCACCTCCCCGAGTGAGAGGTCCAAGGCCCTAGTTCATTAACTGAGATAGCCTATCAAGTCAAGCATCCGATGAAGGAACTGGCATCTACCCAATGAAACCGTGCAACAACAAAAATCCTCCCAAGTGAGGAAAACGCTTCCTACGTGAAGAAAAAAGTCCTTCCAAGGTGAAGGTAACCTTCCCAAGTGAAGGTAAATGTCCTCCCAAGTGAGGCAAATGCTTCCCGAGTGGTGCAAAAAGTCCTTCCCAAATGGAGGCAGCCTTCCCAAGTGAAGGTAAGAGTCCTCCCAAGTGAGGCAAACGCTTCCCGAGTGAAGCAAAAAGTCCTTCCCAAGTGAAGGCAAAAGTCCTCTCCTCTCGTAGCAGAGGCCATATTAAAAGTCCTCCCCTAACGGGGGCACAAAATCCAAAGTCCTCCCTAAGCGGAGGCATAAATATAAAGGCCTCCCCAAGCAGGGGCACAAAATACAAAGTCCTCCCCGAGCAGGGGTACGAAATCTAAAGACCTCCTCGAGCGGGGGTATAGAATTAAAAGTCTCCCCAAGCGTGGGCGTAGGATTCAAAGGCCTCCCCAAGCGGGGGCATAAGAACCAAAGCCCTCCACAAGTGAGGGCACAAAATACAAATTCCTACCCGAGCGGGGGCACAAAATACAAAGTCCTCACCGAGCGGGGGCACAAAATATAAAGTCCTCCCCGAGCGGCGGCATGAACTCCAAAGACCTCCCCGAGCGGGGGTATAGAATTAAAAGCCTCCCTGAGCGGGGTCGCAGGGTTCAAAGGCCTCCCCAAGCGGAGGCATAAGAACCAAAGTCCTTCCCGAGCGGGGCACAAAAATATAGACTTCTCTAAAGTAGAAGCACCAAACTAGCCAGTAAAGTTGGGGTTCCTATTGTATTGACGAGCTCAGAGGGCTTCGCACATGTTGGTAGATTTAAAAAGCTCTCGCCGACAAAGTTGAAGCTTCTAGCACGTCGACCACAATCAAGGAAACTCGACAAGCTGATCACATCATGCTTTTGCAGCTCGTGACGAGCCATGGTATGGGGAAAAAAACCACATAAGGATTGGAAAATGCTTGGAAAACATACCACGGGTCCATCACAAGATCGCAATAAGCCAAAAACTAACTAGCACTTGACAAAGAAGCCAATACACTTGAAAATAAGTGAGCTGGAGTGCAGAAAACATGAGATCTCACCTTGGAAAAGCTTGGCATAATATGTCTAGCTTCCAAAAAATGGGCATTTGAAAAATTCAACAAAATCGATACGCACGAGAGGTTGATAAAACTTATTCCACCAATGAAAATCAAGCTTGGAAACCCAATCAGACTCTCTCAAATCTCAAGCTTCCTCGTTTGCTAAGCTCCAACCTTAAATAACTCAAAAAAACCCGGGGGTATTCTGCTTCAAACTTGAGAATAAGTGATGCTTAAAAGACGACTGTGCGAATATAGCATAGTTCGAATCTAACAAAGCAATAACGCTTCTCAAGGAATTAAAGCTAATATCCATCAGCGGTGCGAACATGAGTTATAAAAAGAAGAATGAACAATAGTCATGCACTAGGGAAAGCCGTTGAGAGGTTAAGATTCAAAATGTATATAAAGCCCGGGATGATCCACAATATCAAAGCGAATTCAAATTCAAATTTCTGAATCCAACTAAGCTACTACAGTAGGCCTAAAAGATGAACAATCAGCAAATACTTCTTTCCTTGGTAATATTGCATAAAACTCGGGAGTGTCAAACTGAATGTGCGCTTGATTAAAAAACATATTGAGTTAACATAAAACATCATCTCTCTGGTGGATTGCCGAGAGGACGGGGAATACCCAAGGATTGATTTGTTAGCAATTCAGAAGATCTACAGTCGCTCTAGTCTCAAAAATTCAAACTCAAGCTCTAGTTTAAGCAGAAGTGATCTCCTTTCCAGAATGATAACTAGTCTTATGTGTGGTATTCACTCTGCACATGGAATTTCATTTTTCAACAAAGTACAAGTACACATTTCATAAAACACGAACCGTCGTACAAAATTACATAAGCCATTAAAGGAGAGAAGTTTGACATTTGTGGTTGGTATATGTATATCAATTAGCAAAGCTCAAGCGTCATTGCGAATTTAGATTAGAATATCGTACCTATGCAGATGATGTTTGACGAGTTATAAATAGTCGAACAAAATAATTTTGTATAGGCACGTCATTCAGTCCCTGTCATAAAACTCATTGTAAGTCATTCTTTAATGATTAACTAATTGCTTGTCGATGTGTATAGTCAATGACAGAGTATAAAGTCCAAAATAATTGCAAGAGCTTGTTTTAATTACTGAACAGGTGACATGAAGCATATAAGTTCAACCATTAAGTTGAGAACTTGGGTCACTTGGATTCGGTGGGTCGGTTAAGTATGCTCAACAACTCAGGTCGTTCAAACGATCCAAGGACTCAGGTCGCTTAACGACCCGAAGTCCAAGGTCGTTAGAATGATCCGAAAGCTCAGTACGTCCAACGACCCGAATTCCTAGGATGTTAAAATGACCCAAAGATCCAATGCGTTCACCAACCCAAAGCTCCAGGTCGCCTACTAAGTTAAAACTTGGATCGTACGCTGACATGAAGGTGCATATCATCATCAAATTAAAGGCAATCAACATCCCAAATTAAAAACTAGTGTGTGCAATACTTGAAAAGAAGTTCATAAAAATGCACAAAATCATCACATAAGAGTTCAAAGCATAGTTTGCCAATGCATACAAAAAGCTACGACGGAATCTCAACAAAACAAACAACAACTTGAAAAATTGGTGTTCAGCAAAATACAATTCAGCAGAGTCTGGCATTAAACAAGATCGAACTTCTCGACATGCAATGAATCCGAAATTAAAGCGTGCGACTTCGAAACGTGAATCACAGGGATTTACCATCATAAAAAATGAAGCATCATTCTGAGATGAAGATAAAAAATGCTACAACAAGTTTCAAATTCCATGTCGGCTAGATCTAAATTCGTATACTAGTTTCATGAACTTGACGACATCTAAGTCAAACAGCAAGGAACACCAAAAAAATTTCACATCCAAGAAGAATTTCAAAAAATGGTATATTGGACAACAAAATTTAAACACAATTGTTACATCCAATCAGAGCCAAAATCGGACTCAGCGCCAAGCAATTACATGCACAAACATCAATCACCAAGATTCGAACTAAAAACATAGCTATCACTCCCAAAAGTCTGATCTAGTTCACAAAACACATTCAGATTGGAGCTCAAGATCAAATCCAGCTTCAAATACAAGGTGTCGGGATCAGTGTATATACGGCACTTGAGTCGTAAGCATCGAATCACAGTCAATATTTACAGAGCCGATTCCATAAGCCTAAATTTCTAATTTGAGAACGAGTCAACCAGAAGCATAAAAATAGCTAACCAGGCTTAGAGAAAAACCCAAAGTGCTCAAAGTCAATCCACGACGAGGGTTGACATGGTGAATCGATGACTGATCTGGAGAAGGAAGAGAGTCGAGTATCGGGTTTATGG
Source organism: Allium sativum (assembly GCA_030737875.1). Classification (NCBI taxonomy): domain Eukaryota; kingdom Viridiplantae; phylum Streptophyta; class Magnoliopsida; order Asparagales; family Amaryllidaceae; genus Allium; species Allium sativum. Next base: position 89,461,025 of record CM060927.1, on the reverse strand, counting down.
AAGAAACCCCCAATAATTTTTGAATCGGATCAGGATTGATGAAAATCCAGGTTTGAGCTCGAGTTAGAGATCTCTAATGCTAGATGTCAATGGTCGCGTTGAAGATCTGAACTTAACCAAGGTCGACCAATAGGAGAAGTTCCAAGACCCGGTCACGAGAGTTTTTTTTAGAATACTTTGAACTGCCATTAAAATATTCTTTTTGGCTGATAAGGTTAAAATGAAACAATCGGATCCATATAGAATATGTAAACGAACCGTGCAAAAGATGTGTGGGACCCATCGTACAACATATTCGATCCTTAGTGAAGAAGTGTTCCGATCCATACAAAATGTTTGTTCATGATCTGTTCATACGTATTTGACACAAATTATGTTAATAATGTTCATTTCGAAGCTCGCATTTTTCACAAGTAAAAATACAAGCTCCGAGGGGCAAATGTTAACCCCGTTATAAAATGCAGTTGTAAAATCAGTGTGCTATGTGATAGATTGTTCGTATATTATATATTGGATCAGACTCAACTTTATGAATGGATCGGTAATGTTACCATGATGGATCAGTCATAATTCCACAAACATGAGCCGTGTTAATATCAGTTCAACATGGTTTATAAGTGATGTGGTTATATGGATCCTCCATGCATTAGTGCGTTGTATAAAGCAAGACACTATATGGACGTCATTGAAGGAGTGTATGAATTCCAATATGTCTCGTCTTAATGAGCCATGCACCAGTTATATTTCATTCCTATCAATCGTATATTATTGTGTACATGAGGAAATATGCAACATGAAACCGTTATGAACAAGCTATCAAAGGCAATTTGGCTCTTTCGTTACATATTGATGGGTCAGTTGTATAAAGGCACAAAGCCACGTGGACATGTAAGTGACGACCTGGATATGTAAAAGCAACGTGGAAACAGGTCATGAACTATTTGCCTTAGCAGGTCGTTGTCATGTCAGCACCAAGCTAAGCAGGCCATTAAATATATATTCGGGTCGTCAACGTTGAATGAAGCAATCATGGGTCGTTGGCACTTCAAGATAGCAGGTCGTTAATATTCAATATACTTTAGGTCGGTATGGCCACGAGCTGAGCATTTAGTCTATATGGCACGTTTGGATTGTTCCCATCGACAGGTCGTCACGATGCCACGTCGTCTCATCTCTTTAGATCGCCCAGAAGTGATTAGGTCGATTCGATGTATACGAACTACATTAGTTCAATGATGTATATATTATATGTGTCAAGTCGTTCCATTGATAATATTCAAGTCAGCTGAGAAATGTCACATGTGGCAGTATATAATGAAGCATGTCTAGCTTGGGGTCATTCTTACACCATCATATCGTTATTGTGCAATGAGACCAGGTCGTTCATATATGTCTAGATCATGCAAAAACAATCAGCTCGTTCAGATATTGAAGGTCAGGTCGTTTACATATAGTCAGGCCGTCCAACGACCTATGCCCCTACGCACGTATATTTACAACTCTGCTACTCCATTCAAACGATGTCTATAAATACCGTCACATTTCCCGCATTGGAGAGGACCAATTTGTCCTCCCACAAAGTGTAACACCCCGAATTTCAGTTAATACTAATATTCACTAATTACAGAATAAATAATCTCAGAAGTGAGAATTGGGGGAAACGGGCTGTGCCATTGCGTTCGTCTCGGAAAAATACGCGAAATAGAGTCCGAAATTTTGTAAATCGGAGTCCGTATGACCCGGTTAAGGCCCAAAGAAGTTTTTTGAAAATTCAAAATTCGAAACAGATTTCAAAAGAGCAGAAATGGGGCTAGGCAGGAAACTTCCCGCCCAGGCCTTGTCGACAGCCCTGTCGACAGGGGAGTCGACTTGGCACAGACCAAGTCGACAGCCCTGTCGACTTGCCTGTCAACTTTGGGCAAAACATGGCTTGCTCGGCCAGGTTAGCCTGAGTGCACCAGTTTGAGTTTTGGGCTGTGTTTTGGAGGGCTGGACGAAATCTGATGGCTCTAAATAGAATTAGGGTTAATCTAAGGGTTAGAAACACATCCTAATCCTATAAATAAGACCCTAAGCTAGCCCTAAATGGTCATAATCCTATCCTCTAACTAAACTATGCCAAAATTTTCTATGATCATGGCCTCCACTCAAAACCCTAGCCTCCATCCTCTTTCTAAACTATTTCTATGAAGGCTTTCATGTTCATACAAGCATTTTTAAGTTGTATGAGTGATCATTAGCTTGCATTCATCATCAAGTTGCAAGCTTTATTTTCAAGGCTAGAGTTTTTGGGTGATTTTTGGCAAGGGTTTGCTTATTGGAGTTTAGTGGTGAGTTTCTATAGCCTTAATAATCAATTGTTAAATTGACTATGATAGGATATGATAAGATATGGCTATGTTTGTGGATCAATGTGTTTATGCAAGTTTAGTATAGTGTATGTTGTGTGTTTTGCAAGTTTTATGCTATATGTTATGCAAGTTTAATGCTATGTTTTATGATGCTCATTATGCAAAACACTATGTTGAACATTGATTCATATGTAACATGTTATGCAAGCTATATGTGAGATTATATGCAAGTTCATATGTAACATGTTATGCAAGCTATATGTGAGATTATATGCAAGTTCATATGTAACATGTAATACAAGTTATGTGCATGATTATATGCAAGTTCATATGTAACATGTTATGCAAGTTATGTGTTTGGTTATATGCAAGTTACGTGCATGATTATATGCAAGTTCATATGTAACATGTTATGCAAGTTATGTGTTTGGTTATATGCAAGTTATGTGCATGATTATATGCAAGTTCATATGTAACATGTTATGCAAGTTATGTGTTTGATTATATGCAAGTTATGTGCATGATTATATGCAAGTTCATATGTAACATGTTATGCAAGTTATGTGTTTGGTTATATGCAAGTTAACATGTGACATGCTATGCAAGTTCACACCTTTGTATGACATAAGAATCATTTGCAAGTTACCCCCTTTGTGACATATGTGCTTCATGCAAGTTTGGGTTAAATGCTAGTTGGGTTTAATGTATGCTCATATATGCAAGTTGACACCTTTTAAACCCATGATAAAGTTATATGCTATGTTGGTTAAACCCATGGCAATTGTGATGAATCTTCCCTTTATTATGTCATGTTATGAGAACGAATTACGTGGGGAACGATGGGGTTAATATGCATGTTAATAAAATGGTGTGAAATGGGTATGCTTAAGCATAACATAAAGTGAATGGACATAATTGGGAATTTACCTATTAAGTTAGGTCTACCCATATTATGGAATTGGGAATTTACCTATTAAGTTAGGTCTACCCATATTATGGAATTGGGAATTTACCTATTGAGTTAGGTCTACCCATATTCTTGAAATTGGTAATTAATTAGGGATAATTAATACAAATTATGGGGGTGATTAATTAGGTGTAATTAATCGACTAAGACACGAGGTTGGACCCTTTTGTAGCATAAAACTGCCCGGAACCAACCGGCAAATCCAGCAGCTACAAATGATTGGCCCAATGTGAGAGGTCTTAGTCATAAATTAAATACGTGATTAAAGTAAAGACACGAGGTTAGACCCGTTTTATGACGTAAGGCTGCCCGGACCCAACCGACATATCCAGCAGTCATAAAAGGTGGTCTAATGTGAGAGGTCTTTATGAGGTCATGATCTTAATTAATTAATTAAGAAACACTTAACTATATTAGCATGTAGAGGGACATGAGGGGTTAAGTGGGTGCCTTGGGTGGCATGTAGAAAAATCTAGTGGTTGCCTTGGGTGGCAATAGAAAATACGATTAGAATACTTAACCAAAGTAGAACATGTAATTAAACATGATTAAAGGGTTAAGTAAGTGTCGTGGGTGGCATGTGGGAATTAAGTAAGTGCCTTGGGTGGCATGTGGAAATCTAGTGGGTGCCTTGAATGGCAATTAAAATATGATTAATGACTTAACCAAAATTTATAACATGTAAGTGGACATGGTTAAAGGGTTAAGTGGGATTCACTAGAAATGACAAGCTTAGGTGGGTAGCTTGTGGGGGCCCATTTCAACCAATATCCCAAACGTATCTTAGTGGGCTCGACTCAAATCGAGGACGGGACACGCATATTGGGCTTGACTATAAGAGGCCAAAACGGGTTAGCGGTGGCAACGCAGGACCAACGGCTTTCATATGCGTGTGTGGACCCGGGCTGGTTGGTAAGACGTTGTTGCATCGTGTAGGTATAAGCCGTGCACCGTTGATATTATCAGGTTGCCACTTTGGGGAATGATACACCCCACTGTGGGGCCAGCACGGGTATCTACGTTAGGAAGCCGATCGCTTGGGGAGTAGTGAGTACACCTATGTAGTCTGTTAGGGGTACACGAGACTACTAATTATATTACTAAGTACACTTAGAGGGATCAACCTTTAAGTAGGAACGACTGGTGTGGTGCAGTGTAGTAATTATCCTTGGGTGGGTAAATGCGTCTTTTCGGTTATCTTAGTACATCTTGTGTTTAGTTGGCTACTTAGTGTAGTCATTATCCCCAGAGGTACCGTACCTTGTTTATATCATACCCTAATTACTTTAATGATTGTATTGTTAAGGTTATAGGACTCGCTCAGACTTATGTCTGACCCCGTTGTTTCTTTATCTTTTTCCCAACCCTCAGGTTTTCAGAGTGGGCCTAGCACTAGTGGCTTGGATCAGACCGCTATATCTATCTTTTGGGGCTTGGACCGTAGAAGTAAAGCTTGGTTTATCTTTTCTATTATGGCTATTATCTATGTAGTGGGATTATGTGCTTCTATTTTTTCAGGATGGATATTATGTACTTGACTCTTGTTATGGTTTTGTGATGTAACCAAACATGTTTTACTTTCCGCTGCAATGAAATGATGTTTTAATTTTCAAGTATTACTTATATCTGTCTTGTTGTAATTTTTCTGTTCTATACTCACTAAAAATACTCCACCGAAACTAAGGCATTCCCTTAGTGAGTGACCTTAGCGGGTGTGGGGTGTTACACGTGGTATCAGAGCTTAAGGTTACCAGAACAGATAAATTTTTTTAAGAAAAAACTATTTTCTAAGAATATTTTTGAAAGGAGTATTTTCAAAAACATGTCTTTTAAGAGAAAAGTTTTTGAAGGAAAAGCATAATCCCCGATAGCCATATCTTTATCTTTCGAATTCTCCGTTTTGAATCTCTTCCTCTCTCGTTTTGAGTTTCCCCTCCGTGTATAGATGATCTTTCTAAGATAGATAAGAATGGAAAACCACTTCAAGGGACTTAGACGTTAGTCGGATTAGAAGTTGGTTCAAGAAGGAGGAGGACTGGTAGGTACCTATAGGATAGACGATGGGAGGAAGGCTCAAATAGTTGTTGGGTTAATGAAGGATGAAACCTCATTGGTGGGAGGTTACGAGTGGAGAATGGGAAGAAGAAGGCGAGTAGTTATCCTTTTGGGAGGAATAGGACACCTTATTAGGGTTGTCCAAAGGGGCAAGGGCAAGGTATGGAATCTTTTGGAGGGTAGTTGTATTCCCTCACGGCTAGTGTACCAGATGGGGATAAGACCGTCTAGGTTGGAATTTGGATTTCTTTATTATCCGGTTCGAACTTTATTTGATTCCGACGCATCGATTTCGTTTATCTCATCGTTGTTAGTTGAGTCACTGCACTTAGACACCAGTATAGTAGATGATCCCTTAGTTGTTTCAAACCCAATTGGGGGCTCCATGATGTGTTTGGGTTTGAAAGTTTCTATACTTAGCGTTGAGTTTAGATGTGATGCTTCTTGGGCTTCACGGGCTATGGGTTAGTTTTGGGCATGGACTGGTTATCCAGTAATGGTGCCGTTCTTGTTTGTGGAAGGAGAGTTGTTAGGCTTATGACCCGCTTGGGTAACACTCTCGAGATCTCTTGTAATCCCATGGAAGCTGTTATGCTAAGTTATCTAGAATCGCTTGACACGTCGGTCGAGAGTTTGCGATCTGTTAGAGTGGTCCGGGAATACTCGGATGTGTTTGAGGAGGTGAAGGGCTTACCTCCGGAGCGGGAGATTGACTTCCGAATATATCCGGTAGACAATGCCAAACCAGTATCTTGGCCAGTGTGCCACATGGCTCCTCGTGAGAGGAGGGAACTCCATAAGCAAGTAGGCGATTTGCTTGAGAAGGGGTTTAGAAGACGAAGTATATCGGAGTGGGGTGCTCCAGTAGTTTTTGCTATGAAGGCGGATGGGTCCCTCAGACTTTGTGTAGATTATAGGGAGTTTAACAAGATAACAAAGAAGAATAGATACCCATTGCCGAGGATTGATGATCTCTTTGATCAGTTGGTTGGCGCCTCAGTGTTTTCGTAGTTGGACTTAGCCACGGGGTTTCATCAGTTGAGAGTGGCTGAGGATAGTATAGAGAAGACTACCTTTAGGACTCCGGATGGTTTTTATGAGTGGCTGGTGATGCCATTTGGTTTGACGAACGCCCCCGCATACTTTGTTGATTTGATGAGAAGGGTGTTCAGGGAGTACCTAAATAAGTTTGTGATGGTCTTTGTAAATGACATCTTGGTCTTCTCTAGGAGCGAAATAAGTTTTCGTGTGTGCTTAATAGGTTGAGCAAAGCCAGTTATGGGAAAAACGGTGGTTTTGGAGCGAGACTGGCGAGGACATCCAAAGTTGGTCAAAGGCTTAATTGTTTAGCCATTTTTACTAGTATCATCTCACGTAGGTCGTCTGAACTCGAAGGAGATATCCCTTGGGTGTTTGTCTGATATTGGTTTAGGCCTTTGGGGCTTGCACTTGGGGGATGTCAAGTTCGACTAGGATGGTCTGCGTGAGAGATGGACAGTTGTGATGATTTTGGATGGGGTAATATCCTGGTTTTCTCTAGAAGTGGAGAAGAGCATGCCCTACATCTTAGGGAAGTGTTGGAGACTCTTCGAGCGCATAGTCTTAGGACAGCAAAAGTGGATAGGATTCTTAACATCCTATGAGTTTAAGATAGCATATACCCATGGCAAGGGTAACGTGGCAGCGGACACCTTAAGTAGAAAAAGGTTGTCCTTGAGTTCATTGTTCGTAGAACGACGAAGCTTGGGGTTTATCTCGATGTTTGACTTCAGACCTTCTGTTGACTTTATACCCGGTTTGCTAGCATCCTTGGAAGTTAGACCTACTCTTTTGGGACAGATTGGTGAGGCAGAGCGGAACGACCCACAGTTGGTTGAGTTAGTAGAGAAGCTCATAAGGGGGGAGTCGTCCAGCCATTTGGGTAGGTACACCCCAGATGATAGGGGGTGGTTGCGTAGAGACGGTAGACTTTGTATACCGCAAGACGAGGGTTTGAAGAAGGCTATACTTGATAATGCACATCGTTCAAAGATGACCATTCATCCCGGTGGGGACAAGAAGTACCAAGACATGAAGCAAGAAGTGGCCGAGTATGTCGCTAGATGCTTGGTGTGCCAACAAGTGAAAGCAGAGCAAAAGAAACCTGGTGGGTTGCTTCACCCATTGGAAGTTCCGCTATGGAAGTGGGATAGTGTCTCGATGGATTTTGTCGATGGATTGCCGAGATCGAGGAAGGGTAATACGGGAATTTGGGGTGTGGTAGACAGACTTACTAAGAGTGCCCATTTTATACCCGTGAAGAGTAAGAGGACTGCTGCATGGCTAGCTTCAGTTTACATTCGAGAGATAGTTAGATTACATGGTGTACCTTCCAGTATAGTGAGCGATCGAGATCCTATCTTCACTAGCGAGTTTTGGAAGAGTTTGCAAGAGGCGGTAGGGACTCAGTTATGTTTGAGTACCGCATATCATCCTCAGACGGATGGCCAGACTGAGAGGGTGAATCGTATTTTAGAAGACCTTTTGAGGCTATGTATCTTGAATTTTGGAGGCACAGGGGAAGAGTATCTTCCATTGGTGGAGTTCGCGTATAATAACAGCTTTCAGTCTAGTATTGGCATGGCTCCTTTCGAAGCTCTTTATGGAAGGCCTTGTCGATCACCTACATGTTGGTGGGAATCTACGGATGAGATCTTGCTTGGGCCCGATATGGTTAGAAAGACTTCGGAAAAGATTGATTTGATTCGAAGAAGGATGAAAGCGGCGCAAGACAGACAAAAATCTTATGCGGACAAGAGGAGAGCAGAGCTTAAGTTTGATGTTGGGGACATGGTTTTATCAAGGTATCTCCGTTACGGAATGTGGTTCGCTTTGGATCTGTTGGAAAGTTAGCACCAAGGTTTGTTGGACCGTTTCCTATTAAGGAAAGGATTGGACAGATGGCATATAGAGTGGAGTTGCCCGACAGGCTTAGTGGTGTACATGATGTATTCCATGTGTCACATTTGAGGAAGTGCCTACATGAGACCGCTGAGGTGGTAAAGCCGAGCTAGCTTAAAGAAGTAGAGATAGAGCGTGATGAGACGATTCGACGAGCTCCTACTCGCATCCTTGGGTCAGAGACTAGGAAGTTGAGGAATCGAGAGGTTCAACTAGTCAAAGTGCAATAGGGAGAAGATGAGAGCAACGCTACTTTAGAGACGGAAGAGAAGATGCGTTCACTATACCCATTCCTTTTTAGGATATGCCTTTTAATTTCTCCTTTATCGTTTGACTAGTACTTATCTTATCTGTAGTATGTCCTCTCGTTAGTACCTTTGACCTTTAGATAGGGTAAACCTATGGTTGAAACATGTGTTTGAGACATGTTATGATTGATGGATGCATGTGGATGCAAGTGTTTGCCAGTGGTTGCTCGTGGATGCATATACACACACTCTAGACACTAGATCGGCTCAGTCACTTCATATTGCATATTGCATATAATTGTGTGTAGGTAGCTAAATTGATGGATGTATAATGGTTGTGTTATCATATGAATGATGCATTTTGGTGAATGATTGTGCACTCATATAGATACAGTATGTGTCGATAGGGTTCTCTCGCATACATATTGGATGCATGGCACTATCATGGTTTGCATATGTTCATACAATAGATAGGGAACATATACACACACTCTTAGCATATGCTCATACATCATTAGAAATTGTTTTAAGGACAATGGATTCCCGTGTTTGATGGATTGAGTAGATGGTTTTTTGGATGGTAGGATATGCATTCTCCTTAGCTTAGAGATTTCGGGGACGAAATCCTTTAAGAAGGGGAGAATGTAACACCCCGAATTTCAGTTAATACTAATATTCACTAATTACAAAATAAATAATCTCAGAAGTGAGAATTGGGGGAAACGGGCTGTGCCATTGCGTTCGTCTCGGAAAAATACGCGAAATAGAGTCCGAAATTTTGTAAATCGGAGTCCGTATGACCCGGTTAAGGCCCAAAGAAGTTTTCTGAAAATTCAAAATTCGAAACAGATTTCAAAAGAGCAGAAATGGGGCTAGGCGGGAAACTTCCCGCCCAGGCCATGTCGACAGCCCTGTCGACAGGGGAGTCGACTTGGCACAGACCAAGTCGACAGCCCTGTCGACTTGCCTATCGACTTGGGCAAAACCTGGCTTGCTCGGCCAGGTTAGCCTGAGTGCACCAGTTTGAGTTTTGGGCTGTGTTTTGGAGGGCTGGATGAAATCTGATGGCTCTAAATAGAATTAGGGTTAATCTAAGGGTTAGAAACACATCCTAATCCTATAAATAAGACCCTAAGCTAGCCCTAAATGATCATAATCCTATCCTCTAACTAAACTATGCCAAAATTTTCTATGATCATGGCCTCCACTCAAAACCCTAGCCTCCATCCTCTTTCTAAACTATTTCTATGAAGGCTTTCATGTTCATACAAGCATTTTTAAGTTGTATGAGTGATCATTAGCTTGCATTCATCATCAAGTTGCAAGCTTTATTTTCAAGGCTAGAGTTTTTGGGTGATTTTTGGCAAGGGTTTGCTTATTGGAGTTTAGTGGTGAGTTTCTATAGCCTTAATAATCAATTGTTAAATTGATTATGATAGGATATGATAAGATATGGCTATGTTTGTGGATCAATGTGTTTATGCAAGTTTAGTATAGTGTATGTTGTGTGTTTTGCAAGTTTTATGCTATATGTTATGCAAGTTTAATGCTATGTTTTATGATGCTCATTATGCAAAACACTATGTTGAACATTGATTCATATGTAACATGTTATGCAAGCTATATGTGAGATTATATGCAAGTTCATATGTAACATGTTATGCAAGCTATATGTGAGATTATATGCAAGTTCATATGTAACATGTAATGCAAGTTATGTGCATGATTATATGCAAGTTCATATGTAACATGTTATGCAAGTTATGTGTTTGGTTATATGCAAGTTATGTGCATGATTATATGCAAGTTCATATGTAACATGTTATGCAAGTTATGTGTTTGGTTATATGCAAGTTATGTGCATGATTATATGCAAGTTCATATGTAACATGTTATGCAAGTTATGTGTTTGGTTATATGCAAGTTAACATGTGACATGCTATGCAAGTTCACACCTTTGTATGACATAAGAATCATATGCAAGTTACCCCCTTTGTGACATATGTGCTTCATGCAAGTTTGGGTTAAATGCTAGTTGGGTTTAATGTATGCTCATATATGCAAGTTGACACCTTTTAAACCCATGATAAAGTTATATGCTATGTTGGTTAAACCCATGGCATTTGTGATGAATCTTCCTTTTATTATGTCATGTTATGAGAACGAATTACGTGGGGAACGATGGGGTTAATATGCATGTTAATAAAATGGTGTGAAATGGGTATGCTTAAGCATAACATAAAGTGAATGGACATAATTGGGAATTTACATATTAAGTTAGGTCTACCCATATTATGGAATTGGGAATTTACCTATTAAGTTAGGTCTACCCATATTATGGAATTGGGAATTTACCTATTGAGTTAGGTCTACCCATATTCTTGAAATTGGTAATTAATTAGGGATAATTAATACAAATTATGGGGGTGATTAATTAGGTGTAATTAATCGACTAAGACACGAGGTTGGACCCTTTTGTAGCATAAAACTGCCCGGAACCAACCGGCAAATCCAGCAGCTACAAATGATTGGCCCAATGTGAGAGGTCTTAGTCATAAATTAAATACGTGATTAAAGTAAAGACACAAGGTTAGACCCTTTTTATGACGTAAGGCTGCCCGGGCCCAACCGGCATATCCAGCAGTCATAAAAGGTGGTCTAATGTGAGAGGTCTTTATGAGGTCATGATCTTAATTAATTAATTAAGAAACACTTAACCATATTAGCATGTAGAGGGACATGAGGGGTTAAGTGGGTGCCTTGGGTGGCATGTAGAAAAATCTAGTGGTTGCCTTGGGTGGCAATAGAAAATACGATTAGAATACTTAACCAAAGTGGAACATGTAATTAAACATGATTAAAGGGTTAAGTAAGTGCCGTGGGTGGCATGTGGGAATTAAGTAAGTGCCTTGGGTGGCATGTGGAAATCTAGTGGGTGCCTTGAATGGCAATTAAAATATGATTAATGACTTAACCAAAATTTATAACATGTAAGTGGACATGGTTAAAGGGTTAAGTGGGATTCACTAGAAATGACAAGCTTAGGTGGGTAGCTTGTGGGGGCCCATTTCAACCAATATCCCAAACGTATCTTAGTGGGCTCGACTCAAGTCGAGGACGGGACACGCATATTGGGCTTGACTATAAGAGGCCAAAACGGGTTAGCGGTGGCAACGCAGGACCAACGGGTTTCATATGCGTGTGTGGACCCGGGCTGGTTGGTAAGACGTTGTTGCATCGTGTAGGTATAAGCCGTGCACCGTTGATATTATCAGGTTGCCACTTTGGGGAATGATACACCCCACTGTGGGGCCAGCACGGGTATCTACGTTAGGGAGCCGATCGCTTGGGGAGTAGTGAGTACACCTATGTAGTCTGTTAGGGGTACACGAGACTACTAATTATATTACTAAGTACACTTAGAGGGATCAACCTTTAAGTAGGAACGACTGGTGTGGTGCAGTGTAGTAATTATCCTTGGGTGGGTAAATGCGTCTTTTCGGTTATCTTAGTACATCTTGTGTTTAGTTGGCTACTTAGTGTAGTCATTATCCCCAGAGGTACCGTACCTTGTTTATATCATACCCTAATTACTTTAATGATTGTATTGTTAAGGTTATAGGACTCGCACAGACTTATGTCTGACCCCGTTGTTTCTTTATCTTTTTCCCAACCCTCAGGTTTTCAGAGTGGGCCTAGCACTAGTGGCTTGGATCAGACCGCTATATCTATCTTTTGGGGCTTGGACCGTAGAAGTAAAGCTTGGTTTATCTTTTCTATTATGGCTATTATCTATGTAGTGGGATTATGTGCTTCTATTTTTTCAGGATGGATATTATGTACTTGACTCTTGTTATGGTTTTGTGATGTAACCAAACATGTTTTACTTTCCGCTGCAATGAAATGATGTTTTAATTTTCAAGTATTACTTATATCTGTCTTGTTGTAATTTTTCTGTTCTATACTCACTAAAAATACTCCACCGAAACTAAGGCATTCCCTTAGTGAGTGACCTTAGCGGGTGTGGGGTGTTACACAAAGTGCTGCCCAACTCATTTCTCTACAACTCCAAATCATTCAAACCTCCATTAAACCTCTCTTAAGCTTCGATTCAACATCTCAATCACCATGGATTGGCCAAAGATCATCTAAGTGCTCAAATTGTTAAAGATATACTCCAACAATCATCGCAATCATAGATATCTAGCCATTTCCATAGCGAAATCGAGAGAATCAAGACATTAAAGAGAAGAAAATAGAGAAAATCATTGTAAAGAGAGAAAATGAGTAAAGTTAGAGAAATCATGTACCTTATAACATTGAAAGTGGTAATGAAAGCACTCTTCAAAGTGGACGTAGGCCATTTCTAGGCCGAACCACTATAAGTTCCTGTCTTTTTACAGCTTTTTATGTTTGTGGCTACCACTTTTCTAGATCTTAACGGTTTGTGAAGTATAGAATTACACCTTGGGGGTGTTAGTGCCATTTTTTGTATTAACAAGCATGAAGTGAAAAATTGCTAATGAATTCAATTAGAATCTAATTAGGTTGAAAATTTTTAAGAGTTGATTAAAATAGTTTGGAAAGAACTTCTAATCTTACTTAGTTTAGAAATAGAACTATTTTTGAATTATATAGTACATGTGAAACTTAAAAAAGGAAGCGATAATATTTTAAGAGAATGAGATGGTGGTGAAAGAATTAGCAGATGATGGATATCTTGATAAATATAAATAGTGAAATAATGAATGCATGATTGTTGTATATGAAAAGAAGAATACAAAAGGTTTAAATTTTTGTCTAGTTATATAATATAAAAAGATGTATAGAACATTTAAACACTGATGATATCATTACGTATTCAAGACATTAATGGTATCTTTAATATTAGTAAATAAGTATATATGGTATACCAAGTACAAAACATTTATATTAAAGAATGTCATAAAAAACATATTTCGAGTCAAATTTCTGACAAATTTTCAAAGTTTCCTACTGCATTTTGTATAAAAGTTTATTATTACAAAATACTTTTACTTCAAATATAATGTTCTTACCACATTTATCATCTTATGTAATTATTAGGTTAAAATTAGGGAAGGATGAACATTATACAAATGAAGTTGACATCCATGTAACAAAGAACCAGTTATTCCATACAAAATGAGTTAACTAATAATAATGCAAAATATAAATCAATAACAAATGAAAATATTATATCTATAATGTTACAAATTGGAAATCTAACAATAAATTATAACGAGAAATTACTAAAGTAATATAGAATCATACCAAACACTAAAGTTAAGTGAAAAGTCAATTATACAAAAATTGAGAATAAACCAAAGTTATCAACTTTACCTTTAATACATTTTACTAATCAATGGAAGATTTTGCTATCAACATATTTACAAAGTCAGTGACAAACAAATATAATATATGCATAATCTAACATCAAATTATGTATAAAAAATTAGGGGATTGTTATTGACATTCCAAGTATTGTTAAGGGGAGGTCAATTTAAAAAGAGAAAAGAATTTGTTAAGGGGAGTATCAATGTAGAGAGCACCCCCTTAACAAATAAATTTTAATTTACCAAATTAGCCTTCTTTACAATAATCCTTTTTTTAGTTGTTAATTAAAAAAATACGGTATATTAGTTGAATTGCATCAGATTTTTATACCAAATTATTAATAATCTCATTTGTCGATATGCATCAGATCAGATGAAAATATATCATTTATAGGAAATAGATATGCATATATCGCACAATTTTTTTTATACGGTATCCCACCGCCGAATTTGTCGATGCACACAATTTTCACCACTTCGGCAATCCAACAATGAATTCAGATTTAAAAAATGATGAACGAGGTTGAACAAAAAAATATAATACAGCAGACCTACGCCCTTCATGTTGTTATGTAGTAATTCACCTATTTCGGCGATGACAAATTGAAAAGAAAAAAAACATCTTCCACCGAAAAAAAATTGACACTACGACGTTCGATTCTCGAGACTGACATAACAGAAACTCTAACCTTCATCGTTAAGCTTAATCGCTTCTAGGGCACTGTACAATCGATCATATATCTTGTCAACAACTTCTCCATTATCTTAGGATCTTAGGAGGAGCGTTTCACATTCTTCATTTTCACCATTATTTCCCCTCAAACGATCGCTTTTTTTGTGTGCAAATAATTTATGGATTTTTTTTTTTTTTTTTTTTTTGCATTTGAAATTGACTGGGATTTGGGATGGTAATTGATGTTATTACCAAGGTAAAAAGGAAACGTAAAAAATTAAGTACGTGACCCACTAACATTCTTTTTATGATTGAAGTGTTTTTAAAATTTGACCTCCCCTTAACAATATTTGGAGTATCAATAACAATGTTAAAACATTAGAACAAAAGTTACAAAATGTATATCAAATTAAATAAAAAGAAAATAAAAATTAATCCTTTTACTCAAGCTCTATTGTACCAGTCGACTTAGTTTATTTGGGAGATCTTCATACCAATTTTCTTAAGAAACAATAAAACTAAAAACAATATTAAGAATATAATCACTATAAAGTATAAATAAAACCATAAATAATTCAAGTCGAATATAAAGAAAAAAACTATTAACTAATTCAATCAAATTCTTGTTAGAATAAAAAATTAAATTGTTTGGAAAGAATTTTTCATTTAATTTAGGTTGGGATTAGAATTTCTTTTAATGTAACGTGCATAGAGAACTGGAAACGAAAAAGGGACAACATTGCAAGAAAATGAAATGGAAGTGAAAGAATTAGAAACGACAAATGCACACATTAATGGGAAAATAATTAGGTATTTATTTTGAACCATCTAATGGGAAAATGATCTAACAAACATTAGAGGGGCCATTAAAATTCTTTTAAGAAATAACTATAATAAGCAAAAAGTAATGACAAATCTATGACAATTAAAGTTTCATGATACACGGAAATACATGAGATTTTTGAGAAAATTGGAACTGAAAGGTGAACATTGTGCTTTCATAAATTTCAGTAGATTAAATGTACTAAAATACATCATATGTTTATCGTTCAATATTGCATATCAAGCATTTTATAAATAATCTTAGTTCTAGATTGTGCTTCTCAACTTAACCACTAGTAAAATTGTATAAAAACACAAGTTTACACAAATGTTGTTTGCTGAACCGGTGACTACCAAAACTTCAGAATTTGCCCTTGACAACACCAGAATGAAAAAGAAAAAAAAAGAAAAATTTGTCTTTTTAATTCTTACCTCATTACAACCTTTTGTAAACATTTAAATGAAAAACTTAATTGTACGGTGTATTAGATATGACATAATACATCTAACATCATATTAAAATGAAACTTGTAATTGGTATCAATAAATAATAGTGGTAAATTCATTTACCATTATTAAAGTAAAATATAACACACAACAGTTTTGAAAAGTTGATATTTACATATACAATAGCATAAAATTAAATACGTACAGATAAGCAACATGAATGATTGCTATTTTTAGTGGATTTGCATTTCTGAAGACATATACATCTAATATTGTGATTAAAAAACGATAATTTTAGACATGTGAACATTATAAATACTCTCTTTCTACTTCTACTCTCCTTTTTACCAAAATCGTGTGTGTGTGAGAGAGAGAGAGAGAGAGAGAGTGTGGAGGGAGAGGGGACGGGGAGGGAGAAGAGGAGGGGTTTGTAAGAGGAAACATAAAGGAGGGGTATTATCACTCTAAATTAATAGAGCGTTAAACAAAAAAAAGATAAACATTGCTAAAGTATCATAAAAACACACAAGCACGTATGTATGTGTGCGCACACACACATATAGCGTGAGTGCATATAGAATTTAGCTTAAATTATCCTTGGATTAAAAGAATATCAATATGTGGCCTTTAGAGTTGTGTTGTATCCAACCATCCAAATTTACAACATAGTAATTTATTTACAACCTACCATTTTCACTTTATCAAAACTCTTGAAATTTTGCTTGGTTTTAATATCAACCATTCTCGAATCTAGTTTAACAATTTTCGACATTCACATGTCTTAAATCTAGCATTCCATTTTAATTAACTATAGCCACACATATTGTCTAATACACATGAATTTAGCTTACAAATGTTTGCCAGAGATGTTTGAGAGAATCTCTAAGTTCCTTCCATCTAGGGATGGCAATGAGGCGGCTTAGAGCAGGTTTTATGTGCCCCAAACCTATCCTATAGTTTTTGAACCTAGCCTCAGACCTGCCCCGTAGACCTAGCGCGGATCTGGAGTTTTGCCCCGTACCCCGGAACCTGTACGGTCAGGGTAGACCCGCCCCGCCCCAATACCCGATGAAATTGTGTATCAATATATACAATTTTATTTATATTTTTTATTACTAAATGGTAAATTACATACAAATAATAATGTATTTAAAACGATAAGAGAATATAAAAAAATGAGTTGTATGATAACTGTTCATAATGTATGCATTTTTTTTGTATAATTATCATTGATGCAACTAAATACTATGAAAAAATTATAGCTTTTTTATTGAAAGTATATAACATTAATGTAATAACCATGTATGTGTAAAAAGACTGACAAGCAATCATTATAATTACAAAATAATTTAACGATGTTTCACTAATGCGGGTCAGATTGGGGTAGGTTAGCCGTGCCCGATACCCGACCCGAGACCCGGACCAGTCAAAGCGGGTCACTGGTCTACCCGCCCTGAAGACCCAATGGGGACGGGTCTTGTAACAACCCGCATTTTACGTATCGGAGGATCGTAAAATATTTTTATTTAATTCCTTGGGGTTGGATCATTCTCATATTTTGATATGTTGTTTATGGGGATGTGAGACATATCCATAATTTTTACCAATTTTATTTGGATCCATTTTGCCCCTATCAGTTTGTACATGGCATAACTTTTGACTACGACCAAATTAGGTGTTGATATCAGTTTCATTAAATAGGAAATGGTGTTGCCGATTCCGTAGAGTGGTCACATTAAAGATTTGGTTCAGCGGTTTGGGAGGAATCGTTATTTTATTGTTTCACAATTTATGTTCTGTTTTTGTGAACCATTGATGGGCTGATTTGGGGTGGCCCATTAGTGGGCAGATGGAAGGCTATAAATAGAGGGTTAAAGGCATGGAGAATAGTTTACTTTCTTCATTCTCTCATTTGGTTGAGCTTGCGATCCTCCTTACTCAATCAAATATACCTTTCCACCATTAAAATTCTAGATTTACATAAGAGAATCGAAGATCTACATCGTTTGAAGCTAGATCTACATCGAGTGAAGAAATATCACTCAAATCGAGAGGTTTGAAGGTTGTTCTTCACTCTTTGGGATCGAGATTCATCATTTTTGGGCTTGTTTGAAGATTTGGTGAGCGATATGCATCTCTCACATGGATTCAACTAAGTGTATGAGTTGTTTGATCATAATTCAATCATTTTCAAGTCGCTTTCACCTAGATCTACATCTTGGTAAGTATATCTTTATTTAAATCACCATAGGATCTAATCTGGCAACATAAAACCGGTAATTTCCATGTTAATTAATATGTCTGTGCAAGCTAAATCCATCGTTTTGGTTTATTCAGTGATTTATCATTATTCAGTTAATTTTATATGATTAAGTGATGGATAATCCTCATTTTGAAGTTATTGTTGATTTCATGAAGTGTTTATGGTTAAATTGGATGATATGGGTGAGTTGGTTTCATCGATGGCATCTTTTGGCGAAGATTTGGTCAAGTTTGGAGCTATTTTGATCAGATCTGGAGGTGGGTCATTTTTCATAGGTCGGGTCGTGGCTTGTTACTCAAGAAATGAGTAAGATCGTTCAAAAGCAGGTCGGATCGTCGGAACTACTGGGGTCGTTCGAGCATGATGTTCAAGTTGAAGCTTGGATCGTGCTAATCTTAGGTCGTAGGTCGTAGGAGGAAATGTGGCAAGAGGTAATTGGATGGATATGTGGGGATTTGGTGCTTGGCAAAGTTGGATCGTCTAGTAGTGTCAGGTTGTGGAACTTAAAAGGACTTAGGTCGTTAAAACGACCTAAGGTGTTGGATCACTGGAGCTTCTCGAGGAGCTTTAAGTAGTAGACAACCTGATTAGGTCAGGTCGTTGTGTGAGGGATGGGTCAGCTTAAATTGGGTCGAAGTCGTTTGGGTAGTAGAGACCAGGTCTCGTAGAACGACCTAGTGAAGTGGGTCGCTAATGACCTAGAGGGAAAAGGTAGCATTTATAAACACTGTGAAAAGAAGTTAAACGTTGTGGGTGGTTTTCATAGCGGGAAGTCTAGAAATGCTAGGAAATGGGCTATCGACCAAATGGTGTATATTTTGGGTTAATGATGATTGTGACTTCGAAGAGTATTCAAATGAGAATGTCGAACTGCGGTGATGTGTTCGTTGATCGTCGTAATGCAACGAATATGAGGACGACTCAAGGGTGTTTTAAGTTCATCGATAATGGTTGGATGGTCGCTGGTGATGATGATTAGAGATATTGAAGGACGAGGAATTATCATTGTCATAGGTTCTAGCGGACTCAAAGCAGGGGTATAATAAGGATACCTAAAAGACCGATTGTATGGCCGAGTACCCTGGGCAGTTCGACGGGCCAAGTTACGTTTCATTGTATGGCATATGGAGTTTTGCTAGAACCGAGGTTTACCATTAGCCATTGACAGTTAATGGCAAGGTGATTAGCTAGTCATACGATTAACGATGGTTTCAAAGAAGGATTGGCGGTGATAGCCAGAGTCAGTCATAAATGTTGGTTGTTTGCTTTTACCATCTCACGTAGATTACTTGACATCGAAGGAGGTATTTCTTGAGTGCCTGTCTGATGTCGGTTTAGGCCTTTGGGGCTTGTGCTTGAGGGATGTTGAACTCGATTAGGATTATTTACGTGAGATATATAATTGGTTACCATGATCACCGTTGCTTGGTTACTTCTGATTGCCATGAATGCATAGTTGTTTTGATTGCTATGGGTGTATGGTTGAAATGCTTATTTATAAAGTATCACTGTCCGTTTTGGGGAAGATAGGGTTGAGTTCTTCTCTGGTGTTTTGGTAGATGGGTTGGTTAATCTACCTATTCTCATATACTTTATTGATGATTTTAGATAGTTGTTTTATCATTCACTAAAACTACTGTCTGACTCAAGGTTTTATGTTTCCCTCTTATTACCTTGGGTTATTCATCCATGTTATGGATGGGCAGACTAGGTGACAGGTGATTAGTGAGGACGATGCTGCTGTGCGATGGTGAGCAGGAGGCTGGCGTATTACTTTGCTATTATCTAGTATTTTTGTTCCACTGTTTGATGAATGTTGTAGTGAGGTTTCATGTACAAACTTTGATGTTATATCCAGTTGATGTATGGATGATTTTTCAGGATGTTATGAAAGTTTAAAAGTTTGTTATATGATGCTCCACTATTTTTTACTGTTGTATATGTTCTATTGTATTTTATATCTGCGCTGTGAGTTATACAATAGGTCTCGGTTGTGTTTCATATCTCGATGATCATCCATAGCTGCTTGGCACGTCTTTCAACGCATTATTTCCCTTGTTAAGTGTAGGAGTTATGGGCGGTCATCACATTTTGTATCAAAGCTCTAGTTATCGATTTTAGCCAAAGTTCGAAGATGTAATTACGTATGAGAGACATATTTGTAGATTTCTGATGGTTGTAAACTATATATGAGTTTATAGTATAGTAGCATTTGACCTCCATTAGCAGTTTTTCTTGTAATTAGCTAATCATTCTATATTGCAGATTTAGAATGAGTCAACGAACATCAAGACATACTGCTAGGGAGAGGACTATGCCTGGAGGGGGGAAATGGTGGTACACCAGAATACCCAGCTATGTTCGAGGCCATGATGGCAGCGATCATGGGGAGGGACCCCGCTCCAGTGGCGGCCACGGTAGATGTAGGAGTGCAGGTACCTAGGACTGCGGATTTCGCGAAGCTGTGTAAAGACTTCACATCTCTAGGAGGAAAGCAGTTCAAGTGAACTGAGCTGACTGAAGAGGTTTAAATGTGGTTAGATGCTTGTGTGGGGATTTTTTGAGACTTGGGTATAGATGATGCAACAAAGAGGAAGCTTGCATCGAGGAAACTACAAGGCAGAGCCATGGAATGGTGGAATTCTATCACCTTGAAGACTTCGGAGGATGAGATGACATGGGAGCAATTCCAAGTTAAGTTTGAGAAAAAGTTTATCTCTACTGCTCGGAAGTCAGTTTTGTTCAAGAAGTTTGTGGAGTTGAAACAAAATGGTCGACCAGTGCTTGATTATATTTCTGATTTTGAGGCCTTAGCGAAGTATGCTCGTTCATACATTGATTCTCCTTACCAGAAAAACGAGAAGTTTGTAATGGGTTTGGATACCTATATTGGAAGGCCGCTGGTGGATCATCTTGAGGATCCATATGAAAAGATTGTGGAAAAGGCTGTGAGACATGAAAGCTTGTTTCCAAAAGAAGAAGTTGTTGTTACTACAGCCAAGGAAGCTCCAAAACCACAACAAGGTGGTAATAACAACAAGAAGAGGAAGTAGCAACAGTAGAAAGAAAAAGGATGGCCAGAAGAGGCAGGAAGGCGAAGTGACTTGCCACAATTGCTGGAAGAAGGGCCATTATTCCAAGGATTGTAAAAATCCAAAAGCTTAGAAGAAGTGCTTCAAGTGTGGAAAGCTTGTGCATGAAAAGAAGGATTATTGTCTGGAGCTAGTGAAAGGGAAGCAGACTGTGAAGGCTTATGGTTTGGTGTCTGTGCCATCTTCTTCAAGAGCTCCTACTATAGAGGAGAAAGGAAAGGGTGTCGTTGTCCAATGTACCCTTTCGGTTAGAGGTGTTTTAGTTTGTGTGTTGTTTGAAACTAGAGCATCGCATTCATTCATTTGTAATGAGCTTGTGTGCCGCTTGAGTTTGGAACCCGAGATTTGTGATAGACCTTTGGTGGTGAATAATCCAGTTGGGGGTTCGTCCAGCCTTTGTATGCTTTGTCGTGGTTTAGTGTTGTAAGATCCCACATTTTACGTATCGGAAAATCATAAACTATTTTTATTTTATTCTCTGAGGGTTGGATCATTCTCATATTTTAACATGGTGCTTATGGGGATGTGAGAAATATCCATATTTTTTACCAATTTTGTTTGTGACCAATTTTCCCCTGTCAGTCTTGTACAAGGCATAACTTTTAACTCAGGCCGAATCAGAGGGTGAGACTTGTGCCATTGGAAAGGAAATGATGATTGCCTTTTCATAGAGTGGTTACATTAAATATTTGGCTTAGTGGATTGGGAAGAATCATTGTTTTAAGGTTTAAAAGTTGGCTATTCAGGTTTATAAAGCCATAATGGGCTGATTTGGGGAGGCCAATTAGTGGGATAGTGGACGGCTATAAATAGGGGGGTGGGAGGTATGGGAAATAGTTTACTTTCCCATTCTCTCATTTGGAAGAGTCAAAGGATCCTTCATTCCTCCATTTCTCCAACTTTCCACCATTAAAGCTTAGGAAATCAAAGATCTACACCATTGGAGGCTAGATCTACATCATTCCAAGGGCGAATTCTTCAGATCGAGGAGTTTTGTTCGAATTGCTCATTGTCCGGATTTATATTTCTATCATTTTAGCTTGTTTTTGGGAATTGGTCAGTGATATGCATCTCTCACATAGATTCAATCAAGTGTATGAGTGTTTGATCATGTTTTTCATCAAATTCAAGTTGTTTCCCTTAGTTCTACACTTTGGCAAGTTCATTTTCATATGAGTCACCCTAGGATCTAATTTAGCAAGTTAAACCGGTAATTTTTATGTTATTTCATGTGTTTATGCAAGTTAGATCTATAATTTTGTTCACATGATCATTCATTATAATTTTGGAGTAATTTGTATAATTTTGGTGAAAATTGTCGTATTTATATCGATAATGGTTTCATACCATGTTGGTGGCCATATTTGATGAATTGGACAAGTTGGTTTCGTTGAACTTATCGTTTGGCGAAGTTTTGGTCGAAATCGGAGTTGCATTGGGGTGGTGCAGGTTTTGGGTCGGTCGAGGTTGGGTCGGTCGAGCCGAAAACTTGTCTTGGGAAACAAGTTAGAAGAGGAGTCGGTCTCATGCCTTTGTAGGTCGGTCTTGGTGTGGGTCGGTCGCACGAGTGTGACCGGGTCAATCGGTCATGAAGTGATAATGGTGAAGTAGTGGGTTGGTCGCTCCTAGTTGAAAGGTTCAGTCGCTCCTGAGTAGTTGGGTCGACCGGCTGCTGTAGGGTCGAGCAAACTAGGGAAATCTGGTTTGAATTTGGTCGATCGGTCCTTAAAGAGGGGACGGGTTGGTCTGGTGTGAAGATACCTGGTCGGTCGACCTGAATTGCACGGGTCGGTCGAGCTGGGGACGTGGGTCAATCGGTCCAAGTGATGGGTCGGTTGTGATGGGTTTTCAGCAATGTCTTAAACGTTGTGGTGGTTGGCATAAGTGATGTGGTTTGTTTTCTTTAGCAAATTGATGTGATTCTATGGATTGTTTTCGGACCTCATGATTGATGTTTTTCTTTGGTTCGAAAGGAAAGATGACTTCGAAGTGAATTCCATCGGGGATGACGAAGTGAGGTGATTTGTTCATCAGGTGTGACGAATGTGGAAATGACTTAAGAATGTAATGAGCTCACGTGAGAGGATTGCTCTAAAGTGTTTTGAGCTTATGATTAGTCATAGTTGATAACGACTAGAGATGCAAAGGCCGAGGAATTATCGTTGTCGTAGGTTCTAGCGAGCTCAAAGCAGGGGTACAATTGAAGACCGGTTGTAGGTCGAGTGTCCTGGGCACCGTGTATGGCCTAGACACATGTTGTGTATAACGTGTGGGGTTTTGCTAGAATCGGGGCATCGTGTATTGTAACACCCCACACCCGCTATGGTCACTCTCTAAGGGAATGCCATAACATCGGTGGAGTATTTTAAGTGAATATAGAACAGAAAAATTACAACAAGACAGATATAAGTAATACTTGAAAATTTCAAAACATCATTTCATTGCAGCGGAAAGTAAAACATGTTTGGTTACATCACAAAACCATAATAAGAGTCAAGTACAAAATATCCATCCTGATAAATAAAAGTACATAATCCCAATACATGAACTGATAGCCATAAAAGAAAGGGTAAGCTGAGCTCTACATCTATGGTCCAAGCTCCAAAAGAGAATAAAGCAGCCTGATCAAAGCCCACTCGTACTGAGCCCACTCTGATAACCTGAGGGTTGGGAAAAAGATAAAAACAACGGGGTCAGACATAAGTCTGAGCGAGTCCTATAACTTTAACAATACAATCATTAAAGTAACCAGAGAAGACATAAGCTTGATATACGGTAACGTCTGGGAATGAATGGCTACACTAAGCAGCTTGGTAGACTTAGGATAAACTAAGATAACCGTAAAGACACATCTACCCACCCAAGGATAATTACTACACTGCACCACACCAGTCATTCCTACTTAAAGGTTGATCCCACTAAGTGTACTTAGTAATTTAGTAGTTTCGTGTACCCCTATCTGACTACATAGGTGTACCCACTACTCCCCAAGCGATCGGCTCCCTTACGTAGACACCCGTGCTGGTCCCACGATGGGGTGTATCATTACCCAAAGTGGCAACCTGATAATATCAACGGTGCACAGCTTTATATCTACACGATGCAACAACGACTTACCAACCAGCCTGGGTCCACACACGCATATGAAACCCATTGGTCCTGCGTTGCCACCGCTAACCCGGTTTGGCCTCTTATAGTCAAGCCCAATATGCGTGTCCCGTCACTCGACTAGAGTCGAGCCCACTAAGATACATTTGGGATATTGGTTGAAATGGGCCCCCACAAGCTACCACCTAAGCTTGCCATTTTATCTAGTGCATCCCACTTAACCCTTTAACCATGTCCACCTACATGTTATACATTTTGGTTAAGTCATTTAATCATATTCTAATTGTCACCCAAGGTACCCACTAGATTTCCACATGCCACCCATGGCACTTACTTAACCCCTTTAATCATGTTTAATTACATGTTCCACTTTGGTTAAGTATTCTAATCGTATTTTCTATTGCCACCCAGGGCAACCACTACATTTCCACATGCCACCCAAGGCACCCACTTAACCCCTCATGTCCCTCTACATGCTAATTTGGTTAAGTATTTCTTAATTAATTAAGATCGTAACCTTTGTAAAGACCCCTCACATTAGACTATCTTTTATGACCGCTGGTTAAGCCGGTTGGGTCCGGGCAGCCTTATGTCATAACCGAGTCTAACCTCGTGTCTTTACATTAATCACGTATTTAGTTTGTGCCTAAGACCTCTCACATTGGGCTAACATTTGTAGCAACTGGTTAAGCCGGTTGGGTCCGGGCAGTTTTACGCTACAACTGAGTCCAACCTCGTGTCTTAGTCGATTAATTACACCTAATTAATCACCCTCATAATTTATATTAATTATCCCTAACTAATTACACATTTTTAAGAATATGGGTAGACCTAACTAAATAGGTAAATTCCCAATTCCATAGTATGGGTAGACCTAACTTAATAGGTAAATTCCCAACTCCATAATATGGGTAGACCTAACTCAATAGGTAAATTCCCAATTATGTCCATTTAATTTTTGGTATGCTTAATCATACCCAATTCACATCATTTTATTAATATGCATATTAACCCCATCGTTCCCCACGTAATTCGTTGTCATAACACGACATAATAAAGGGAAGATTCATCACAAATGTCATGGGTTTATCCAACATAGCATATAACTTTATCATGGGTTCAAAATGTGTCAACTTGCATATATGAACATACATTAAACCCAACTAGTATTTAACCCAAACTTGCATTACGCATATCATAAAAAGAGACAAACTTGCATATGAACTTGCACATAAACTTGCATATGAACTTGCACATAAACTTGCATGCGAACTTGCACTTAAACTTGCATGTGAACTTGCACATAAACTTGCATGTGAACTTGCATAACATGTCATACATATAGGCAAACTCGCATATGTTATGCATATCATAAAAAGAGACAAACTTGCATAAGTGTCCATAGGTTATACAAAGGGTGAACTTGCATGTCATAATATATGCATAAAACCAACCACTTAGCATGCATGAAATCAAGTACTTAGCATGCATAAAACCAAACACTTAGCATGCATAAAATCAAATACTTAGCATGCATAAAACCCAATACTTAGCATGCATAAAATCAAATACTTAGCATGCATAAAACCCAATACTTAGCATGCATAAAATCAAGTACTTAGCATGCATAAAATCAAATACTTAGCATGCATAAAACCCAATACTTAGCATGCATAAAATCAAATACTTAGCATGCATAAAATCAAGTACTTAGCATGCACAAAATCAAATACTTAGCATGCATAAAACCCAATACTTAGCATGCATAAAATCAAATACTTAGCATGCATAAAACCCACCACTTAACTTGCATAAACCCACATACTTAACTTGCATAAACCCACATACTTAACTTGCATAAACATAGGGTTAACATTAAACATAGATTAGCAAACTAACATCATATGACTTAAAACCCACTAATCCGCATACAAAACCGCATGATCTCATCATATCTCATCTACTTAATTTAGCAATTGGTTATTAAAGTGATAGAAACTCACCAAAACCAAGATTAGCAAACTTATGAAGTAGAACTAGTTGCTATACAAGAAGGAGATGATGATTAGAGGTTGATTAGCTTGCAATTTTCTTCATAAACTAGTGGAGGCTCCTCTCAAGTTTGATTTTGGCGGCATGATGGCATCATTTCTATTTTTAGTAGGGATTAGGCTTGCATTAGGGTGTATTTATAGGATTAGGGTGTGTTTTAGACCATAGGATTAACCCAAGGTTAGATTAGGTCCGTCAGATTTAGGAAGTTTCCAGAACTCAGCCCAAACCAGCCAGAAAACCAGACCTGGTGCACCCAGGTCAATTGGCTCGACACCCTGTGTCGACAGGCAAGTCGACAGGGCAGTCGACTCCCCAGTCGACAGGCCTGTCGACAGCCCTGTCGACATGCCTAGGGCGGGAAGTTTCCCGCCTGGTGAAGCGACCCGAAACTTCCCCGGTCTCCGAAGAGATGAGAAAGAACGAATTACTGTGAGGACAAGAAAAATCAGAACACAAACAGAAGAACATTTCACTGTTATTACAACAATGCATCAGATTACAAGAATATACAGAGTATAAATGAATATTACACAGAAATATCAGAGATTTAAATTACATTTAAATACCTAGCAGCGGAAAATAATACAATACACAACTAGAAGAGATATACGGATACAAAGCTTTCCGGATATCATTCCAGCTGTAAACCAGGATCCTGTGAATATAAATCTGCAAAACCAAAACTACTAGCTGCCCGTGTCGAAAATAAGGGCACCCAGAGTTTAGGTTGAAACAATAAACTCCAGGTCAGTCATGTGACTGGTGTGAGAACTAAAACAGTTATTTAAAACTTTACTTTAAAAGAGAGTAATTCAAGGGACCACGCCGTATAACACGGAACGGGTTTCCTCCCAAGAATACTAGTGCATAGAATAAACAGCGCAATGCTTTTTCGAAAAATGAAGCTATTATAAGACCCAGGTCCCATCACACAATGCAACGCAAGCCGGAGGATAGGGTTTTACCTTATAACAGCCAAACATGCTTGATACGTTTAAAACAAATCATTTGATACTATAATAAGTGTATAGTGTCAAAAACAATTTCAATCATAAATATAAATCATAGACGGCATGAGTGCCCCATCCCACTATGTCGCCATACTAGGCTCTACAAATAAAGCCGAAATACACGTATTGGAAATTGGATTTCCATCATGGTGGCTCCTGATTCGAAAGATCGATCGCGTAGTACAAATCACCGCGGCTTACGTCTCAGCGAGAGAAAACACCGCTATGCACATCCGCACTTTTGGGACTCAAGTATCACCGCGGCTTACGTCCCAGCAAGAGAAAACACCGCTTACTCTATCCCTCCGAGCACGAAGCTCAATATCGGTCGACCGAATCCACTACACTAAAAATGTATACTGATCAAACCATCAGTTTACCACCACCCCGGGCTGTGAGGCTGCGGATCAACGCTATACACAAAGCCATGCTATATCAGCTGCGCTTTGATCATCAACCACCAAACTTTGCTTTTCAACAAAAGTCTGGATCACTGCATCTCAGTATGCCACACTATCAATCCATATCATACCACTGATTTCTGCCAATATATAACCTCTGAGCTCATTTGTCTCAGAGAAGGGCGTTAAGCAAGAGAATAAATTCTCCGCCGCCAAACAGATATATATTTAGCAGAGATCAACAAATACAATATAAAGGAATACAATGTCAGACACACCATCCATTTACAAGTCCGTTCTAGGTCTGAACGAAACCGGAGGCACTTTCCTCGCATATCCATCCATCTCCAAGTACGTCTGGACGACCGCCAACTATTTCCATCCTCTTGGGTGTACAGCCCAATCAGGATCGTCAGTAATTATCCAAACGATGTGAAGACTTCCGGTCTTCAACCACCGTCTTCATCTTCGACATCTCGTCGAATCGGTTATTCAGAATGGGTGTAAACCCGGCCTTTCTGAATAACCCACGTATATGATAAACAAATGTTACACAAACATATCAAACGCCTCATTCCAATTCAGAATATTCTTTTATTCACAAAATCACATTTTTAGGGAAAGGTTCCCATTAATTTTATCCAAGATAAATTCTTCTAAATTTATTCTTTAATCTTCCTTTGGATATCATTTCAAACCATATTATGGTTTTCCAAACTAGTCGGGATTAGCGAACCACACCGAAGTAATTATTATTTTATTTCCCAATCCCAACCTATATATCCCATGGAGAAAACTGGTAATACTCCACATCTAACACCACTGTGTTATCGGTAAAATTAATTACCATTTCACGTTCAAATCTAATTAAAGATTTAACTATCGCTTTGGAGCAAAACTGGTGGTACTCCATTCTCGATCACCTTTCAGATTTGATAATTTAAATAATCACTTCATTTTTCAATCTAATTAAAGATTCATTAAAACTCCACTTAGTTTTAATCTTCTCAAAAATCGATATCTTGCCTTTAACTGGGTTAAAGAACCAATGTCTTCTAAAACACGATTCACGATAAACCCAAATCACATTTGATATTAAATACAAGGCTCTGAATAGAAAATATATCGGCTTACATTCAATATCAAATTCTGAAACCAACATATATCGTATTGGAAATAACGATATAAAATATATCTTTCAAATCCCCATAACAATATTTGTATAGTCACGAAATCCAACATCGAAATATCCCGAAGATAATTTCGATTCAACTCCAGTCCAATCCACGTATTGGGAGTATTGATTATTTTTAAAATCACTTTCACATTCAATTTATTTATTTCAAAAATAAATTGATTTTAATTCTAGTTCAAAACTAGTTTATTTCGATAAAAATCTATTTTTATCTTTTCAAATGTGGAATTTTCCAGCTCAACTCTTTCCAATCCATATATTATGATTTTACACAAATTATAGATATTTTTAATAATTTTACCAAGGCCCGTACAGTCGATTTCCAACAACGGCCATCGAACTGAACTTACAGCGACCTTTTTCGAATTTGATTTGGACATAACTCCAAATCCAACCGTTAGATTTCAAATTTCTAATATTCATTGGAAAGATCTTTTCGATACGAACCCAACGGTTCCGGTTTTAGGAGAATCCGACGGTCGGATCTCCCGCAATGTCCGTTTGAAATAAATGGTCGAAATTCACGAACTGCCGCGGCGCGGCTCGTTCTATTCAGGCCATTATATATATAATATATATATTATATATATTTTGTCGATTTCCTTTTAAAACGAATTTTATAAATAGTTCTACATTCGTTTCAAAACAATTTCAACTTCCATTTCAATTCAAATCAAAATTGAATTCTTCTTTATAAATTCGTTTTAAAATTCATTTCAATTCAATTTGAATTCATTTCGAATTCGCTTTCAATTCAATTCATTTCGAAATCGTTTTCAATTCATTTCGAAATCATTTTCAATTCAATTCATTTCGAAATCGTTTTCAATTTAATTCATTTCGAAATCGTTTTCAATTCATTTCATTTCGAAATGAATAAAATCGATATAAATATCGTTTACGTCAAAATGGCGTCAATCTAATCAACACGACTTTATATTTTCAAAACTTCTTTATTCTATCCAACAAATGAATATTTATCCCATTCAACAAATGAATCTATATTTATTGCAACACACGACTAATCTCAACACATGAGTACTGTCAACACATCACTATTTTTATATTCAACACATGAATTTTCTTTTATAATATTCATTACTTTCACGATTGGAATGAGGCCCAATCAATCACCATATGACGTTAATTATATGGATTCCATACAACACATGTATATAATAGCAATAATAAACAATCAAACATCAACCAAAGTGCACTACACTGTATAAGCATCAAATATAGATATCTTACGCTTATAACAGCCTGTCAATCAATCGATCGACATATTTAATCAATCAGGATGAGTGAACTTCAAATTTCATCCCAAACCCGTGTGGGGTTTCAAACAATCAAACACAGATTTTTAGTTGTGCAGTTGGGCGATGTGTAAAATTTATCGACCCATTCAATATCAGTCAAATCAGTGTATATAAACAAATCGGCCGATTTGTTTATAAATATTTATTTATTCACTTTCACGTTAAAACTATATTTTTTTATGATAATATATTTTATTTTAACACATGAATTTCTATTCATTTCATTTACACAATAAAAATGATATTTTTATTTTTCTAACATATTTTAGAAAATTTCGGCGGCATAACGGCACGATACTAGAAACGGGACGAGGCCTAGCCTTATCCCCGGTCTAGTGAAGGCCCACGCCATTCACACATCAATCAAATCAATTTTATTTCACCAAACAATTCAGTTCAAACCAAATAATCTAACCAACTACACAACCAAACAATTTAACAAACAAGCCATCCATGGTTTGTGGATGACGGGTGTCGGGTGCTACTAAGCACCGTCTGCATCCTAGTATATATATCTATATATATAACTAGAAAAAGAAATTTAAAGTGAGAGGTTCTCACCCTTTCGCTAAACTGAATGACGCAATTCTTCATGGGTAGGAAATCTTCACTTTGCTTTTCTTTCGTCTATTTCGTTGCCCGTATCCACTACCTACATAAAAATCAAATTTTTACTTTGCTGTCTTTAAAATAAAAAATCACATTTTTATTTATTCACTTTAAATTTAAAAATCATATTTTTACCACGCTATTTTCCATATAAAGATTTCGCCTTTTTATAAATAAAGATTTCGCCTTTTTATAAATAAAGATTTCGCCTTTATGAAAATATAGATTTTATTTTCATTTCATCACTATAAAAATTATATTTTTAACTCTCTTCATAAACAAAAATCATATTTTGACATCATCTATATAGTAAAGACTATATTGAATTTTAAACGTACATTTCAAATTACCGGGGTCACATACGAACTCTATAAATTGCAGAAAAATATTTTCTAGCTTCGTATTAACAATACGGTCCTAACAAAACTAGTTTCGTCGAATTCTGAGATCGTTTGAAAAATGGCCATTTTCCAGTCGATTAAAATCAACTGAAACTTGTCAAACGCGTTTTCCTTTGCCACGCTCACATATTGATTCGACAAATTATGAAATTTGAAACCTAGCAATAACTTAACATCACGGACCCAACAAAAGTGGTTTCGTCGAAATCCGAGGTCGTTTGCAAAATGTCCATTTTTAAGGGCCTGAATTCCATAGCGACTATTCAGAATTTTCAACTGGACATATCTTTTGATTCCCGCTATCAAATTTTGATTATTCGGATTCGTTGGAAAGATATCATCAATTAGATTCTAATGTTTTTGGTTTCACTAAAATCCGGATTGTTTTGCACCCGGTACATTCAATTGAAGTTTGAAATCGAATTATCGAACTACCGCGCCATTTTCAATTCTATTTATAATTATATATAAATATTTATATTATAACGACGACGCGTATAATATATACGTTCGAATTATATTCAAAATAAATTTTTCGTCGATTTTATTTAAAATAATCTATTTTAAATAATCAAAATTCGCTAAAATTGCCAAAATAAAATTTTTAAACTGGCCCAGATTTTCCGGGTTATTACAATCTCCCCCACTTAAAACTTTTCGTCCCCGAAAAGGAACAAAGTAGAAAGTGGTTTGATAAATCAACCCTACGCTCGATCTGGCTTCCATTCTCCAACTCTTTAGTTTCTGAGAATTTTCAAAATTTCAAAAATTTGGCTAACACCCTAAAATTTCGAAAAATTTCGCCATAACCTCCCCTGCACCGGGAGCATCGGGGAATTTCAAATAGCTTCCCGGTCCTTCAGATCTCAAAAAGAAAAAGAAAAAGCCAAGCGGCTAGCCAATAGGCTCATAAAATCATCATCACCCAAACAAAACAGTAAATTATGTAGTAAACATGTACCTATTTGTCGGGCAAACAAATTTTATTCTCTGGCTCTAGCCTCCCTGCTATGACCTGTTCAATGCAAGTATATGTATATGCAAGCAAATGCGACCAATTTCAATACAATTCAATATTTGATTCAATTAGGCTAAATGGTTCAAAATTAGCAAACAAATAAACAAACAACCCAAACATCAATCAATTAGTGAATTAGAGTTTCAAATTCATAATTTTGATATATATACTGAAAATCATGTTTTTGATGCCAATTCACAACAATGTATTCTAACTATATAAGTTTTGGTTCTCACACCAGTCTAATGGAAATATATAGATATCACACCTTCGAAACTCGAACATAAATGTTGATGATGCGATCGCTATCATCAATATCATCTTCGGGCGACTAGAGTGCGATGCTATATCTATCCAATATATTAAAACTTTGAATATACGCTAGCTAGGCGCATACGCAAAAATCTTTATATACCGAATTGTCCAAATCAATATAGAATAAATAATCAAATACGAATAATTGATTTTAAATTTTCAAAACAAAATTGACTTTCATTTGAAAAATATACCCTTCACCCTCATTCTAGGATACTACTGATCCTATCTCTAACGAGTCATTCTAATTGGATATTACTAATCCAATATCTGATGAATTCTTTCGTACGGTTCTAATGTGTCTTGTTCTCTAGCTTTGCAAACCAAGGCTCTGATACCAAATGAAGCGACCCGAAACTTCCCCGGTCTCCGAAGAGATGAGAAAGAACGAATTACTGTGAGGACAAGACAAATCAGAACACAAACAGAAGAACATTTCACTATTATTACAACAATGCATCAGATTACAAGAATATACAGAGTATAAATGAATATTACACAGAAATATCAGAGATTTAAATTACATTTAAATACCTAGCAGCGGAAAATAATACAATACACAACTAGAAGAGATATACGGATACAAAGCTTTCCGGATATCATTCCAGCTGTAAATCAGGATCCTGTGAATATAAATCTGCAAAACCAAAACTACTAGCTGCCCGTGTCGAAAATAAGGGCACCCAGAGTTTAGGTTGAAACAATAAACTCCAGGTTAGTCATGTGACTGGTGTGAGAACTAAAACAGTTATTTAAAACTTTACTTTAAAAGAGAGTAATTCAAGGGACCACGCCGTATAACACGGAACGGGTTTCCTCCCAAGAATACTAGTGCATAGAATAAACAGCGCAATGCTTTTTCGAAAAACGAAGCTATTATAAGACCCAGGTCCCATCACACAATGCAACGCAAGCCGGAGGATAGGGTTTTACCTTATAACAGCCAAACATGCTTGATACGTTTAAAACAAATCATTTGATACTATAATAAGTGTATAGTGTCAAAAACAATTTCAATCATAAATATAAATCATAGACGGCATGAGTGCCCCATCCCACTATGTCGCCATACTAGGCTCTACAAATAAAGCCGAAATACACGTATTGGAAATTGGATTTCCATCATGGTGGCTCCTGATTCGAAAGATCGATCGCGTAGTACAAATCACCGCGGCTTACGTCTCAGCGAGAGAAAACACCGCTATGCACATCCGCACTTTTGGGACTCAAGTATCACCGCGGCTTACGTCCCAGCAAGAGAAAACACCGCTTACTCTATCCCTCCGAGCACGAAGCTCAATATCGGTCGACCGAATCCACTACACTAAAAATGTATACTGATCAAACCATCAGTTAACCACCATCCCGGGCTGTGAGGCTCGCGGATCAACGCTATACACAAAGCCATGCTATATCAGCTGCGCTTTGATCATCAACCACCAAACTTTGCTTTTCAACAAAAGTCTGGATCACTGCATCTCAGTATGCCACACTATCAATCCATATCGTACCACTGATTTCTGCCAATATATAACCTCAGGGCTCATATGTCTCAGAGAAGGGCGTTAAGCAAGAGAATAAATTCTCCGCCACCAAACAGATATATATTTAGCAGAGATCAACAAATACAATATAAAGGAATACAATGTCAGACACACCATCCATTTACAAGTCCGTTCTAGGTCTGAACGAAACCGGAGGCACTTTCCTCGCATATCCATCCATCTCCAAGTACGTTTGGACGACCGCCAACTATTTCCATCCTCTTGGGTGTACAGCCCAATCAAGATCGTCAGTAATTATCCAAACGATGTGAAGACTTCCGGTCTTCAACCACCGTCTTCATCTTCGACATCTCGTCGAATCGGTTATTCAGAATGGGTGTAAACCCGGCCTTTCTGAATAACCCACGTATATGATAAACAAATGTTACACAAACATATCAAACGCCTCATTCCAATTCAGAATATTCTTTTATTCACAAAATCACATTTTTAGGGAAAGGTTCCCATTAATTTTATCCAAGATAAATTCTTCTAAATTTATTCTTTAATCTTCCTTTGGATATCATTTCAAACCATATTATGGTTTTCCAAACTAGTCGGGATTAGCGAACCACACCGAAGTAATTATTATTTTATTTCCCAATCCCAACCTATATATCCCATGGAGAAAACTGGTAATACTCCACATCTAACACCACTGTGTTATCGGTAAAATTAATTACCATTTCACGTTCAAATCTAATTAAAGATTTAACTATCGCTTTGGAGCAAAACTGGTGGTACTCCATTCTCGATCACCTTTCAGATTTGATAATTTAAATAATCACTTCATTTTTCAATCTAATTAAAGATTCATTAAAACTCCACTTAGTTTTAATCTTCTCAAAAATCGATATCTTGCCTTTAACTGGGTTAAAGAACCAATGTCTTCTAAAACACGATTCACGATAAACCCAAATCACATTTGATATTAAATACAAGGCTCTGAATAGAAAATATATCGGCTTACATTCAATATCAAATTCTGAAACCAACATATATCGTATTGGAAATAACGATATAAAATATATCTTTCAAATCCCCATAACAATATTTGTATAGTCACGAAATCCAACATCGAAATATCCCGAAGATAATTTCGATTCAACTCCAGTCCAATCCACGTATTGGGAGTATTGATTATTTTTAAAATCACTTTCACATTCAATTTATTTATTTCAAAAATAAATTGATTTTAATTCTAGTTCAAAACTAGTTTATTTCGATAAAAATCTATTTTTTATCTTTTCAAATGTGGAATTTTCCAGCTCAACTCTTTCCAATCCATATATTATGATTTTACACAAATTATAGATATTTTTAATAATTTTACCAAGGCCCGTACAGTCGATTTCCAACAACGGCCATCGAACTGCACTTACAGCGACCTTTTTCGAATTTGATTTGGACATAACTCCAAATCCAACCGTTAGATTTCAAATTTCTAATATTCATTGGAAAGCTCTTTTCGATACGAACCCAACGGTTCCGGTTTTAGGAGAATCCGACGGTCGGATCTCCCGCAATGTCCGTTTGAAATAAATGGTCGAAATTCACGAACTGTCGCGGCACGGCTCGTTCTATTCAGGCCATTATATATATAATATATATATATTATATATATTTCGTCGATTTCCTTTTAAAACGAATTTTATAAATAGTTCTACATTCGTTTCAAAACAATTTCAACTTCCATTTCAATTCAAATCAAAATTGAATTCTTCTTTATAAATTCGTTTTAAAATTCATTTCTATTCAATTCAATTTGAATTCATTTCGAATTCGCTTTCAATTCAATTCATTTCGAAATCATTTTCAATTCATTTCGAAATCGTTTTCAATTCAATTCATTTCGAAATCGTTTTCAATTCAATTCATTTCGAAATCGTTTTCAATTCATTTCATTTCGAAATGAATAAAATCGATATAAATATCGTTTACGTCAAAATGGCGTCAATCTAATCAACACGACTTTATATTTTCAAAACTTCTTTATTCTATCCAACAAATGAATATTTATCCCATTCAACACATGAATCTATATTTATTCCAACACACGACTAATCTCAACACATGAGTACTGTCAACACATCACTATTTTTATATTCAACACATGAATTTTCTTTTATAATATTCATTACTTTCCCGATTGGAATGAGGCCCAATCAATCACCATATGACGTTAATTATATGGATTCCATACAACACATGTATATAATAGCAATAATAAACAATCAAACATCAACCAAAGTGCACTACACTGTATAAGCATCAAATATAGATATCTTACGCTTATAACAGCCTATCAATCAATCGATCGACATATTTAATCAATCAGGATGAGTGAACTTCAAATTTCATCCCAAACCCGTGTGGGGTTTCAAACAATCAAACACAGATTTTAAGTTGTGCAGTTGGGCGATGTGTAAAATTTATCGACCCATTCAATATCAGTCAAATCAGTGTATATAAACAAATCGGCCGATTTGTTTATAAATATTTATTTATTCACTTTCACGTTAAAACTATATTTTTTTCTGATAATATATTTTATTTTAACACATGAATTTCTATTCATTTCATTTACACAATAAAAATGATATTTTTATTTTTCTAACATATTTTAGAAAATTTCGGCGGCATAACGGCACGATACTAGAAACGGGACGAGGCCTAGCCTTATCCCCGGTCTAGTGAAGGCCCACGCCATTCACACATCAATCAAATCAATTTTATTTCACCAAACAATTCAGTTCAAACCAAATAATCTAACCAACTACACAACCAAACAATTTAACAAACAAGCCATCCATGGTCTGTGGATGACGGGTGTCGGGTGCTACTAAGCACCGTCTGCATCCTAGTATATATATATATATATAACTAGAAAAAGAAATTTAAAGTGAGAGGTTCTCACCCTTTCGCTAAACTGAATGACGCAATTCTTCATGGGTAGGAAATCTTCACTTTGCTTTTCTTTCGTCTATTTCGTTGCCCGTATCCACTACCTACATAAAAATCACATTTTTACTTTGCTGTCTTTAAAATAAAAAATCACATTTTTATTTATTCACTTTAAATTTAAAAATCATATTTTTACCACGCTATTTTCCATATAAAGATTTCGCCTTTTTATAAATAAAGATTTCGCCTTTTTATAAATAAAGATTTCGCCTTTATGAAAATATAGATTTTATTTTCATTTCATCACTATAAAAATTATATTTTTAACTCTCTTCATAAACAAAAATCATATTTTGACATCATCTATATAGTAAAGACTATATTGAATTTTAAACGTACATTTCAAATTACCGGGGTCACATACGAACTCTATAAATTGCAGAAAAATATTTTCTAGCTTCGTATTGACGATACGGTCCTAACAAAACTAGTTTCGTCGAATTCTGAGATCGTATGAAAAATGGCCATTTTCCAGTCGATTAAAATCAACTGAAACTGGTCAAACGCGTTTTCCTTTGCCACGCTCACATATTGATTCGAAAAATTATGAAATTTGAAACCTAGCAATAACTTAACATCACGGACCCAACAAAAGTGGTTTCGTCGAAATCCGAGGTCGTTTGCAAAATGTCCATTTTTAAGGGCCTGAATTCCATAGCGACTATTCAGAATTTTCAACTGGACATATCTTTTGATTCCCGCTATCAAATTTTGATTATTCGGATTCGTTGGAAAGATATCATCAATTAGATTCTAATGTTTTTGGTTTCACTAAAATCCGGATTGTTTTGCACCCGGTACATTCAATTGAAGTTTGAAATCGAATTATCGAACTACCGCGCCATTTTCAATTCTATTTATAATTATATATAAATATTTATATTATAATGACGACGCGTATAATATATACGTTCGAATTATATTCAAAATAAATTTTTCGTCGATTTTATTTAAAATAATCTATTTTAAATAATCAAAATTCGCTAAAATTGCCAAAATAAAAATTTTAAACTGGCCCAGATTTTCCGGGTTATTACACCTGGCCCCCAGCTGGCTCCAATTTCGAAATCTTAATTTGAATTTTAAATCTGTTTTGAACTTTGATTTTTTTGCAAACTTCATTGGGCCATAACTGGGCCATACGGACTCCGATTCTCGAAAACTCGGACTCTATTTCGCGTATTTTTCCGAGACGAACGCAATGACGCAGCCCGTTTCCCCCAATTCTCACATCTGAGATTATTTATTCTATAATTAGTGAATATTAGTATTAACTGAAATTCGGGGTGTTACATGTATGGTCCTTGACAATTGATGACAAGTTGTTAGCCAGTCATACGATTAACGATGATTTCAAAGCAAGGTTGGCGGTGATAGCCAGAGTCAGTCATGGGTGTTTGAGTGTTTGGTTGCTTTGGTTGTACCATCTCATGGAGGTTATCTGACTTCGAATGAGGTGTTTCTTTGGTTGCTTGTCTGATATTAGTTTCAGGCTCTAGGACTTGTACTTAAGGGATGCCAAGTTTGATTAGGGTAATTTTCGTGAGATATAACTAGATGTTGTATGAGTTTCTTTTGCCATGTATGAATGGTTGTTCTGATTACCACGGTTGAATTGTTGTTTCCTTTAGATGTATGGATCGTAAAGGCTATCACTGTCAGGTGTGGGGAAGGCAGCTGTAAGTTCTTCTCTAGAGCTGGGTAGAAGTTTGTTATTTACCCATTCTCATATACTTTATTGATGAAGTTAGTTAGCTATTTTATCGCTCACTAAGACTGTTGCTGACTCAAGGTTTTATGTTTCCCTCTTATTACCTTGGGCTATACATCCGATTGTTGGATGGGCAGACTAGGTGGCAGGTGACAGGTGATATCTTAGTGAGGACGGTGTTGCTGTTCGGAGGCAAGCAGGAGGATGGTGTACTGCATTTACTACTATCTAGTATTTGTTTCCGCTGTTTGTTATCTTTCTCTGAGTGCTGTAGTGAGGCGAAATTGTATAAGCACTATTGTTGAATCCGAGTGTATGGATATAACTTTCTAGTTGTTATGAAAGTTTAGTGTTTTCTGCTTCACTATCACTACCTGTTGTATATGTTTAATTATATTTTATCCTTGTGCTGCGAGTTTATGACAGGTTCTGCGATTGTCACCTCACCTTAATGATCGTCCATAGTTGCCTGGCACACTTTTCAGCGCATTATTCCTCTTGTTTAGTGCAGGGGTTGTGGGCGGTCGCCACATTTAGTATCAGAGCTCTGGTTAATGATTTTAGCCAAAGTTCAAGGACGTAATCACATATAAAGACGTACTTGTAGATTTCATTTGGATGTATACTATATGATACTATATAGTATAGTAGCATTTGTACTTCTTTCGCAACTTATCTTTTAAGTGGCTAATCATTCTAATTTGCAGATTTAGAATAATTCGACGCTATAAAAGATATACAACTACAGGAGAAGCTGTGCCTGGAGGGGGTAGTGGCGGGGCACCTAACTACTCGGCCATGTTTGTAGTTATGGTTGAACCATGCCTGAGAAGGGCCCCCGCTCCAGTGGAAGCTATTGTTGATGTTGGAGTCCAAGTGCCTAGAGCTATGGAATTTTCAAAGCTGGGAAAATACTTTATATCGTTGGGAGGGAAACAGTTCATGGGCATGGAACCAGTTGAAGAAGTCCATAGATGGTTGGATACTTGTGTTCGGATCTTCAAGGACTTAGGCATTGATGATGCAACAAAGAGGAAGCTTGCATCAAGGCAGTTAGAGGGCAGAGCAATGGATTGGTGGAACTCTATCACACTTGAGACTCCAGAGGAAGAGATCTCATGGGAGCAATTCCAAGCCAAGTTTGAAGCAAAGTTTATCTCCATCGTGCAAAAGTCTATTCTATTTAAGAGGTTCATGGAGCTTAAACAAAATGGTCGCCCAGTTCTTGACTATATTTCTGACTTCGAGGCCTTGTTGAAGTATGCTCGTTCATACGTGGATACTCCTTATCAAAGAACGAGAAGTTTTTCCTGGGATTAGATGAATATCTTAGGAATCAGCTTGTGGATCACCTCAATGATAGCTTTGAGAAGATCGTCGAGAAGGCTTTCAGGCATGAAAGTCTGTTTCTTAAGAAGATGTTTGTTGTTGCAGTTAAGGAGGAACAAAAACCATAGCAGGATGGTAATAATAAGAAAAGGAAGAAACAACAACAAAAAGGAAAGAATGCCCAGAAGAACAAAGTGACTTGGTTCAGTTGTTGGCAAAAGGCCCATTTTGCTAGTGAGTGCAAGAATCCTAAAGCTGAAGTGCTTCAAGTGTGGGAAGCCAGGACATGAGAAGAAGGATTGTCCAGAATCAGCTAATGGAAAACAAGTGGTTAAGGCTTATGCTTTAGGGGCGGTGTCATCTTCTTCGAGATCTCCTACTGCAGAGGAGAAGGGAAAGGTTCTCATCGTTTAAGGTACTCTTTTTGTTCATGGTGTTTCAGTTCGAGTTTTGTTCGATACTGGAGCATCACATTCATTCGTTTGCAATGAGCATGTGTGTCAGTTGGTTTGGAACCCGAGATTTGTGATGAACCATTGGTCGTGACTAATTTAGTTGGGGGTTCGTCCAGTTTGTGCGTGTTGTGTCATGGTCTAGTGTTGTCGAATAATGGTTGCTCTTTTGTGTTTGATCGCTTTGTTCTTAACTTCGCCGGGTTTGGGATCATCTTGGGCATGGATTGGCTCAAGAGGTATGCGGCAAGGGTGAATTGCGATAAACTAGAGGTGAGAGTCGGGGATGTGGAAGGGCGAAAGGTGTTGATATGGTGTAAGCGTGAAGAGGGTGTCTTTGTTAGCTATCTATATTCGCATGTGATTCCACAGGAAGACTTGTCATATGTGTTGATCGCTAATGAGTATGAGGATGTCTTTGACGAGGTCAAAGTTTTACCGTCGCATCATGAGATCAAGTTTAGAATCGATTTGATCGAGGGTGCTAGACCAATCGTTATGCTACTTAGGCAGATGTCGCCTAAGGAACAACGAGAGTTGGAGGTGCAAGTTCGAGACCTTCTAAGGAAGGGATTCATTAGGAGAAGTGTTTCCGAATGGGTGAACCAGTCGTGTTTGCAACCAAGGCGGATGGCTCGTTAAGATAGTGCATGGACTATCGTGAGTTGAAAAAGGTGACAAAGAAGAACAAGTATCCGTTGCCAAGGATTGATGACTTGTTCGATCAGCTTCACGAAACCAAAGTGTTTTCTTAGATGGACTTAGCAACGGGATTTCAGCAGTTGAGGGTAGCTAAGAATAGTGTGCTAAAGACTACTTTTAGGACACCATCCGAGTTCTTCGAATGGTTGGTGATGCCATTTGGGTTGATTAACGCGCTAGGTACTTTGTGGAACTTATGAATAGATTTTTCAGAGATCAATTGAACAAGTTCGTGCTTAAGTTCGTGGATGATATTCTGATTTATTCTCGGAATAAGGAAGAACACAAGACACACTTGAGAGTTGTGTTGGAGATCTTGCGGAAGCAACAGCTAAAGGTTAAGTTTTTGAAGTGTCACTTCTAGAAGAATGAAGTAAGGTTCTTAGGCCTTGTTGTTTCTGAAAATGGGATAGCGGTTGACCCCGCTAAGGTGGCAGCAATCCAGGACTTGGGTTGACCTAAGAATGCAACGGATGTACGGAGTTTCCTTGGGTTAATAGGATATTACCGATGGTTTATCAACCATTTCTCCAAAATAGCTGCACCATTGATAGGATTGACAAAGAAGAACCAGATATTCACATGGGAACCTGAAATGTTGGCAAGCTTATCGATAAGACCTACTCTTATCGAAAGGATTGGCGAGGGCCAAAAGAAAGATGCAAAGCTTGTCAAGTTTATCCATAAACTGGAACCAGAGAATAAAGAGTTTGAGGTCGATCGAGAAGGTTGGCTTCGAAAGCAAGGGCGACTAGTTGTTCCTGACAGTGATTAATTGAGAGATGAGCTTCTGAGGGAATGTCATCACTCGAAGTTGAAGATTCATCCCGATCGTAATAAGATGTATCAGGACATGAAGCGAATCTATTACTGGGAGGGGATGAAGCGAGATATTGGAAAGTTCATTTCCAAGTGCATGAACTATCAGTTGGTGAAAGGTGAATAGAAAAAGCACAGTGGTTTGCTTCAGCCATTGGAAGTTCCTACGTGGAAGTAGGAGCAGATATCGATGACTCTATCAATGGACTACCTAGAACTAGGGCAGGAAATGAAGGGATTTGGGTCATCGTGGATCGCTTGATCAAAAGTGCAAGGTTCATTACTGTCAAATCGACTAGGACGGCGTCAAAATTGGTTGAATTTTATGTGAAATGGATAATTCGATTCCATGGTGTCCCAAAGAATATAGCGGGTGACCGAGATCCATTGTTTACAAGTGGATTTTGGAAGAGTCTACAAGAAGCTTTGGGAATCGAGTTGTGTTTAAGTACGACTTATCATCCCCAAACCAATGGTCAAACCAAGAGGGTTAACCGAGTTTTGGAAGATCTCCTAAGAGCTTGTATGTCGTATTTTGGGGGGTCATGGGAAGACCATCTACATCTGGTTGATTTTGTATATAATAATAGCTACCAGTCTAGCATTGGGATGGCACCATATGAGGCGTTGTATGGGAGGCTGTGTAATTCCCCAGCATGTTGGTTAGAAACTGGAGATAAGTTGGTTCTTGGGCCTGAGATGATTCGAGAGACATCGGATTGTATTGAGATTATTCGACAATGAATGAAGGCAGCCCAAGATCGTCAGAAGAGTTATGCGGATAATCGTCGACAAGATTTGGAATTCAACGTAGGTGACATGGTTTTCGTGAAGATTTCACCATTAAAGCATGTGGTTCAATTTGGAAATAAGGGAAAGTTATCTCCAAGGTTTGTTGGACCATTTCCGATAGTCGAGCGAATAGGAAAGCCCGCGTATAGATTGGAGTTACCTAAGAAGATGTCGAGTGTGCATGATGTTTTCCATGTGTCATTTCTACGGAAGTTTGTGCATGATTCGAATGTAGTGTATAACGACCCGGATGATTTTTGACCTCAGTAATCGACATACAACACCATGTTGACTATTCAAGAATCGAAAATACCGGAACGTCAATAGAAAGAAGTTAGAGGGTGAGAAACAGAAAGAAAGAAAGTTAGAATAGAAGAATAAGAAGAACATAAATACATCGGAGTAAATACGAATCTCACAGCGAAACGAATAAAATATATTATATAACATGACTTTGAAATACAAACTTATAACCGTATATACATACCATTTCAGAGTACAACACATAACATCACAACGGAAATAAACAATAGCCATAAAATGCTGAAGCCTCCTGCTCCAAGCTCTTCCAAGTATATCTATAAAATCCCGACTACTTGACTGCCCGAACAAATTTGGGCACCCAAGAGTTTAGGTTAAAACAAAACAAAATAAACTCTGGGTCAGTCATGGGACTGGTGTGAGTAAACTCCAACCACTTGGTTTAACTTTTAAAATCATTTTAAAAGAAAGGATAATCGTAAGACGATCCACACATAAACACGGGAGGTTTTTACCTTATGATAAACCAAAATATTCTTTATATCAAACACTTCTGATATTATAATAGTGTCTAAATCAAATAAATAGAAATCCAGCGGAACGCTTTCATCTCACGTTCCACATATATAATTAAATACCACGGGCGCTTATTGGGTAAGGGATTCTAATTGGCAAGGTATGGGACCACCTTCTGACAGTGTATCTCTAGAGAGGAATACACCGGGTTCAACAAGAACATCTTGCAACCCAGGCTAAACATGATCGGTCACTCGTTTCGCTTGAGTGTACCGAATGTATTATCACCAACGGTTGGGGTCAGTAACCGTTTCTCGAAAGGGACAGCATCGAAATAGATTATAGAAGTAAATGGAATTTCTCTAGATCAGGTGACAATACATCCTAATTGGGAGCTACCCACTTAGCCATGAGACCTACCCGATTTTATACCATTTCCTAGTTGTGAGGCTTGAGGCCATAACGTACAGATCACACCTTTATTCACTTTGAATGCCACATCGTCATACCCGCCAAATCACAAATTGATTTTCTCCAAAAAATACCATAGGTATATAGCTAAGAGAAACGAATTCCTCCGCCA
Organism: Allium sativum; assembly: GCA_030737875.1. Lineage (NCBI taxonomy): Eukaryota > Viridiplantae > Streptophyta > Magnoliopsida > Asparagales > Amaryllidaceae > Allium > Allium sativum. Next base: position 89,416,709 of record CM060927.1, on the reverse strand, counting down.
CTAAATGTAAATACGTTTGAAGAGATCAACTTATGCGATCTATTGAATATATTCTGTCAGACATTCTTCCATACAGGTTGTCCTGGCACTGAACAAATTGAAGGCACTATTCTGTAAACCCATCTTAGGCAATTTATACCTAGTATTTTCCAGAATGGCCCTTGAATAAACTATGTATTCAATTATCTTTATCATATTTGATTCGCAACGCTAATGCCCATAAAGAGTGGTTTTCAGATAATAAATTTGATTCTGGTCTCTCCGTACTGACAATAGAAAAATGACCAAAACTTTGATAGTCGGTTATTTAACTATCAAAGGAGAACATCCACACACATAACGATCCTATTTCCAAATGGAAATTTTATCAATCAATCATCAATCAACTTATTTCAATCTAAATTAATTTATTCATTTTCCCATTTCCTGTTCCCATGTTTTCATAAATTCTTATTTTCTAAATTTAGAAAATATACGTTATTAACATTGGAAAACATTTCCATTCCTTATTCATGCATCACTATCCTCCCACATCTACCAGTCTCTAACTGTAAACTAGTAAGAGAACAATTCCCTGAATATCAACCCCAAAGGCCGAAACCAACATCAGATCGACACTCAGGAAACCATTCAACTTAACTAATCTCCAGTCAGTTTCTAATTTCCTTACTCCATTTAAATCTCCATTTAAATTCCTATTTGAAAACCCAATTTCCTTTATAAATGTTTTTATTTGCAAAATATTTACTTTAATACATTATTCACATTGAATGTGAATAACATTTCTTTTATATAATCAATTCAGTTTGATTAGTATTTAAAAATAATATTCCATTTCCAAATTCTATTTAATCTCTATTTATAGAATTTGTTTATATAAAATCTCAATTTTCTTCTAACACTTATAATCCCATTATAATTCCCTTTATAAATATTAAGTTCAAATTCTACAAAAATATCAGTATTAAAACCGATTTTTACTTCTCTATACAAATTCAGACTTATATTTTAATTTATCCGGTAATGAATATTTTACATAATTTATAAACATCATTTATAATTAATCTTCTCATAATTCTTTTATAACTCGTAATTCCCTTTTTATAATTCTATTAATTCTCCAAATATTCCTTTTATAAAATCCATTGATTTTATAAAATACTTAAATTCAACATCCACTTAACTATTTCCTTTTATATATTCCGATATCACTTATGGTATTTAAAAATACCAAACAAAAATGATGAATCATCATCCAAACACACATAATCAATAATAGATTATATATCACATCATATATCACAATATATGAAAAACCGTAATATAAATATTGAGGAATCCAGTTGGGTCCCTCCAACCTGTTTCCGTGCATCCACAGATGTTAAACATAAATAACATCAATTTCATTTCAATATGAAATATTCTGATAAACAGAATCAATATTTAATTAACGATATATATATATAACTAGATCTATAATCTCAACCAATTAATTAGCAGTTCATTCAGACAATCAACACACAACAATCGACTATCATTTATCAATTCTAAAAATACGTTATAAAAATATAAACTGGACAGAGTTAATGAATTTACTCACATTGGAAGTTTATCGTTAAATAATGATAAACTGTCGTTGATTCAGACAGACGTTTAATTTTTCCAAAAATTGTAACGAGCACCAATTCACTCCAATCCAGTTCCAATATGTAGCCACCGTCCATATGATTCCAACGTGACTGACCATTTGAATTTCGTTAAACTAAGGCCCGTACCCATTTATAAATACCCTGACCCGATCGAAATAGTGTTTTCTTCCACACCAGGAAATCCGCTCCCTTTCCTTCACCATTACAGTTACCTCATGCCATTCAAACTCCCTCATCACTCCACGGAATCGCCCTAGTGCACCACCGTTACACTCCCCTTTCCGATGCCTTCCTCCCCATACCCTTCACTATGAATTCAAATCCTCCATGCCGAATGCGACATCGACTGTTTTATCACGCAATAGTAAAACAAACATGATAGTTTTTATTTTTATAAAATCCCAAAAATTCACACCAACTTCAAATCGATTCTACAATCATGAATCAAACACCAGAAATTGCAATCAGATCTTTAAACTCCGATAACATCAAGCCCTAGGGTTCGGTGTAATTTCTTCGAACCCCAGAAGTGTTATCGCATGGTATAAGATGGGCATTAACTTGAAGCCCTGCTCCTCCCGATTCCAAATATATTACTCTCGTGATTTTTAGATATTGATTTGCATTTGTTTTGATTTTGTGACTTAGCTTTCCTCATGTTTTCTGAAGAACAATGGCGGAGGAAAAAATATTAACCGCTAAAATGAAAATTTTAGGGTTAGAGATAGTTTGCAGTACTTATAGTATATTTTTAATATTTTAAATTTGATTTAATATTCATTTTTAATCAACCACTATTTATATTTATCATTAAAATTTCATATAGTCAATTATGATATCCAATTTCAATGAAAATGGACATACAACTATATTTCGACATTACGGACCCAACGAAACTTGTTTCGTCGAATTCCGAGTCCGTTTGCTCACATAGCGTATTTTTAAAGTCAAATTATTGACTGTTTTTCACAGTAAAATCCCATACGGCTACATACTGACTCCAAAAATCACGAAATTTGAAATTGAACAATAATTCAATATTCCGGATCCAACAAAATTAATTTCATCGAAAACGGAGGTTATTTGTAAAAATGGCTATTTTTAAGGCTCTAAATAAACCAATTAAAATATTAATATATTTAAAAACAATTTAATTTCATATTAATAAATTAATATTATCGTACATATTCACTTAGAATATTATCTTGCTCCAGAATAAACATATCAAGATTTATAACTCGATATTTCAAAATCCCAAGTTATATCGATACCCGATTTATATAAAAACCTTTATATAATATAAATAAATCGTTATAAATTATAAACGAATTTCATAGCAACTTTCTGAAAATTTGATTTGGACACAACTCACAATCTACAAGACGAAATCTCAATTTTTCTCTTCCATTAGAAAATTATCGTTAAATGGATTCGAACATTTCTTGTTTCATAGAAATATGACTTAAAACGGATTCTGTATAACCAATTGAAGTTAAAAACTAAATATTACGAACTACCACGCATTATGAGCTCGATTATAATTATAATACAATTAATACGTTGAAACATCGTTTATTAAATAGATTTGTTATTAAAATTTGAATCTAAGCTTAACCAAATCTCTCTTATACCATCAATTCACACAGTATTGCCAATTCTACTATTTTCGATTATTTCGGAATTAAATATATTAGTCTATTAATTATATTAATTAAATATTCAATATAATTTAATTCAAGTCTTTAAAAATTACCAAATCATTATTTAAATAATTAAATAAATTAATTATTCGACTGTTAAAAATACGGGACGTTACATAGTGGTACCTCTAGAGCAGTACGAAGACCTAGAGGTCGAGACTGTAGTTGTGAAACCTCGTAAGCCGCTTCGTGTAGTAGGGAATGACACAAAACAGCTTAGGAGGAAGACGATTAAGCTAGTCAAGGTACAATGGAGTGAAGATGGTGGCGATTGTACATGGGAGACGGAAGAGAGCATGAAGGCAACTCATCCAGAACTCTTCGTCGGTAGGACCCTATGATACCGTATCATTGTTGTATCATTGTATCTTGTTTGATAGAATTCCGCGAGCTAGGATAAGGCTATGGATGCATGGCTTAATGGTTGCTAGTTTGGATGATAAAATTGGCTTCTCATGGATGATAGGCATGCAGAATTGTTATGGTTGCTTGTGTTTACTTAGGAATTTCGGGGGAGAAATTCTTAAGGGGGGGGGGGGGAGTATGTACGTATCGGAAGATCGTAAAATATTTTTATTTTATTCCCTAGGGGTTGGATCATTTTCATATTTTTAATATATTTCTTATGGGGATGTGAGACATGTCCATAATTTTTACCAATTTTGTTTATGACCATTTTTCCCCTATCAATCTTGTATAGGGCATAACTTTTGACTCAGGTTGAATCAAAGGGTGAGACCTGTGTCAGTGGAAAGGAAATGATGATTGCCTTTCCATAGAGCAGTTACACTAAAGATTTGGCTCAACGGTTTGGGAGGAATCGTTGTTTTAAGATTTAAGAGTTGGCTGTCCAGGTTTATAAAGCAATAATGGGCTGATTTGGGGAGGCCCATTAGTAAGCTTGTGGAAGGCTATAAATAGGGGGTGGGAGGTATGGGAAATAGTTTACTTTCCTTATTTTCTCATTTGGAAGAGCCAAGGGATCCTCCATTCCTCCATTTCTCCATCTTTCCACCATTAAAGCTTAGGAAATCAAAGATCTACACCATTGGAGGCTAGATCTACATCATTATAAGGGTGAATTCTTCAGATCGAGGAGTTTGGTTCGAATTGCTCGCTTTTTGGATACATATTTCTATCATTTTAACTTATTTTGCGGAATTGGTGTGTGATATGCATCTCTCACATGGATTCAATCAAGTGCATGAGTGTTTGACCATGTTTTTCATCAAATTCAAGCTGTTACCTTTAGATATACACTTTGGCAAGTTCATTTTCATATGAATCACCCTAGGATCTAATTTAGCAAGTTAAACAGGTAATTTTATGTTATTTCATGTGTTTATGCAAGTTAGATCTATAATTTTGTTCACATGATCATTCATTATAATTTTGGAGGGATTTGTACAATTTTGGTGAAAATCGTCGTATTCATGTTAATAATGGTTTCATACCATGTTGGTGGCCATATTTGATGAATTGGACAAGTTAGTTTCGTCAATTATTGTTAGGAGAAGTTTTGGTCGAAATCGGAGTTGCATTGGGGTGGTGCAGGTTTTGGGTCGATCGAGGTTGGGTCGGTCGAGCCGAAAACTTATCGTAGGAAACAAGTCAGAAGAGGAGTCAGTTCCATGCCCTAGTCGGTCGGTCTTGGTGTGGGTCGTTCGCGCGAGTGTGACTGTGTCGGTCGGTTACGAAGTGATAATGGTGAAGCAGTGGGCCGGTCGCTCCTAGTTGAAAGGGTCGGTCGCTCCTGAGTGGTTGGGTCGGTCTACTGCTGTAGGGTCGAACAGATTAGGGAAATCTGGTCTGAAGTGGGTCGATCGGTCCTTAAGGAGGGGACAGGTCGGTCTGGTGTGAAGATACCGAGTCGGTCAAGCTGAATTGCACGGGTCGGTCGAGCTGGGGACGTGGGTCGGTCGGTCCAAGCGATGGGTCGATCGTGATGGGTTTTCAGTAGTGTCTTTAAAAGCTGTGGTGGTTGGCATAAGTGCTATGGTTTGTTTTCTTTACCAAATTGATGTGATGCTATGGATTGTTTTCGGACCTCATGATTGATGTTTTATTTGGTTCGGAAGGAAAGATGACTTCGAAGTGAATTCCATCGGGGATGACGAAGTGAGGTGACTTGTTCGTCGGGTGTGACGAATGTGGAAACGACTTAAGGATGTATTGATCTCGTGAGAGAGGATTGCTCTAAAGTGTTCTGAGCTTGTGAATAGTCATAGTTGATAACAACTAGAGATGCGAAGGCTGAGAAATTATCGTTGTCGTAGGTTCTAGCGAGCTAAAAGCAGGGGTACAATTAAAGACCAGTTGTAGGTCGTTTGCCCTGGGCGTCGTGTATGGCCTAAACACGTGTTGTGTATAGCGTGTGGGGTTTTGCTAGAACTAGGGCATCGTGTGTGGTCCTTGACAATGGACGGCAAGTTGTTAGCCAGTCATACGATTAACGATGATTTCAAAGCAAGGTTGGCGGTGATAGCCAGAGTCAGTTATGGATGTTTGAATGCTTGGTTGCTTTGGTTGTACCATCTCATGGAGTTTATCTGACTTCGAATGAGGTGTTTCTTTGGGTGCTTGTCTGATATTGGTTTCGGCCTCTGGGACTTATGCTTAAGGGATGCCAAGTTTGATTAGGGTAATTTTCGTGAGATATAACTAGATGTTGTATGAGTTGCTTTTGCCACGTATAAATGGTTGTTCTGATTACCATGGCTGACTTGTCGTTTCCTTTAGATGTATGGATCGTTAAGGCTATCACTGTTAGGTGTGGGAAGGGCAGGTGTGAGTTCTTCTCCGGAGCTGGGTAGATTAGTTTGTTATTTACCCATTCTCATATACTTTATTGATGAAGTTTGTTAGCTATTTTATCGCTCACTAAGACTGTTGTCTGACACAAGGTTTTATGTTTCCCTTTTATTACCTTGGATTGTTCATCCGATTATTGGATGGGTAGACTAGGTGGCAGGTGATATCTTAGTGGGGACGGTGTTGCTGTTCGGAGGCGAGCAGGAGGCTGATGTACTATCTTTACTACTATTCAATATTTGTTTCCGCTGTTTGTTTATATTTCTCTGAGTGTTGTAATGAGGCAAAATTGTATAAACAGTATTGTTGAATCCGAGTGTATGGATATAACTTTCTAGTTGTTATGAAATTTTAGTGTTTTCTGCTTTACTATCACTACCTATTGTATATGTTCTATTATATTTTATCCTTGTGCTGTGAGTTTACGACAGGTTCTGTGATTGTTACCTCACCTTGATGATCATCCATAAGTGTCTGACACACCTTTCAGCGCATTATTCCTCTTGTTTAGTGCAAGGGTTGTGGGCGGTCGTCACAAGTGTTATCGAGTCACGGTTGCTCCTTTGTGTGTGATTGCTTTGTTTTGAACTTCGGTGGGTTTGGAATCATCTTGGGCATGGATTGGCTCAAGAGGTATGCGGCAAGAGTGAACCGCGAGAATCATGAGGTGAGAATCAGGGGGGTGGAAGGACGAAAGGTTTTGATTCGATGTAGGCCTGAAGATGGTGTCTTTGTAAGCTTTTTATATTCGCTTGGATTCCACAGGAAGACTTGTCATCTGTGTTGATCGTTAATGAGTTTGAGGATGTCATTGACGAAGTCAACTTTTTACCGCCACATCTTGAGATCGAGTTTGGAATCAATTTGGTCGAGGGTGACCTATCGTTATTCCTCTTAGGCGGATGATGCCTAAGAAACATCGAGAGTTAGAGGTGCAAGTTCATGACCTTTTGGGAAAAGGATTCATTCAGAGAAGTGTTTCTGAATAGGGTGCACCAGCTGTGTTTGCAACCAAGGTCGATGGCTAGTTGAGATTATGTGTGGATTATCGTGAGCTAAACAAGGTAACCAAGAGTAACAAGTATCCATTGTCTAGGATTGATGACTTGTTCGACCGGCTTCACGAAGACAAAATGTTTTCTCAGATGGATTTGGAATGCGATTCCACCAGTTGAGGTTGGCAAAGGATAGTGTGCCGAAGACTTCTTTTAGGACACCATCCGGTTTCTTCGAATGGTTGGTGATGCCATTTGGGTTGACTAATGTTCCAACATATTTTGTGGATCTTACGAATAGGGTTTTTAGAGATCAGTTGAACAAGTTCGTGCTTGTGTTCATGGATGATATTCTAGTTTACTCTCGGAATGAGGAAGAGCATAAGACACACTTAAGAGTTGTTTTGGAAATCTTGCGAAAGTATCAACTGAAGGCTAAGTTTTCGAAGTGTCACTTCAGGAAGAGCGAAGTGAGGTTCTTAGGACATGTAGTTTCTGGAAATGGAATAGCGGTCGACCTCGCTAAGGTGGCAGCAATCCAGGACTAGGATAGACCAAAAAATACAACAGACGTGAGAAGTTTCCTTGGGTTGGCGGGATATTATCGTCGTTCCATCAAGTATTTCTCCAAGATCTCTGCACCATTAACAGGGTTGATGAAGAAGAACCAAGTGTTCACATGGGATGCAAAGTGTGAGAAAGCTTTCGGAATCATGAAAGAGAGACTGACGAGTGCTCCTGTTTTGATGATTCCAAGTAGGAATGAAGAGATGGTGGTATACACCGATGCATGTGGTACTGAACTAGGAGTAGTATTAATGCAGAAAGATATAGTTGTAGCCTACGCAAGTCGACAGCTAAAGCCGCACGAGAGGAATTATCCAACTCATGATTTGGAGCTGGCAGTGATCGTCGCCAATCTATGAATTAGAAAAGCGCGACATTTGTAATAAATTCTGCAAGCATACAGGTATGTAGAAAACAGGTCGAACACAGGGAGGTTTAATTAAAAATTATTATTTATCTTTTCTTGGGCATGTTAGACGAAGCTGGAGGTTGTTTTTGCAAAACAAAATAGAAAGTGAAACTACAATGCAATTAAATTTACTGCAGATTCGAATCTAATCAGATCTGTAATAAATTCAACGATTAAAGATAAAATAGAATAATGGAAATAAAATTGCAGAACAGAATTAAACGAACAGAAAATAAAAATTAGGATTACCGCTGAATCTAATCAGACGGTCAATCGCTAATGAAAATAAATGCAAACTACAAATAGTGTTCTACCGAATCTAATCGTGTAGACAACACTAATTGCTAAGAAATAGAAAATTGCATAAAATAAAAAGAAAATGAGTTTTATTAATGAAGAAGAGAATAGAATTGAGATGTATGATAGGATGGTGGCTACAATGCCATTACAAGGGTATATATAGGGGTAGATAGCCAAACCCTAACCCTAACCCTAATGATAAATGTGCCTGGTCATTACATCACTAATTAGTTTACAATGAGAAACATAAATGGGCCTTTGATAAATAAAGCAAATTTGGGCCTTTTCTCTTTTCCTCTTGTTTCCTTGACACTTCATCATTGATTTGTGATGTGCAAAGCCATTTTATCAATCCTTTTCTTGTCCAACAGCAACTAGATGTGAGATCTTCATCTACAATTCTTCAAAATGTAAATATATATCAATTTCATCTCTATTTCTCTACTTTTCTGGTTGCATGCGGGCTGGATTGGAATATCTGTAAAAGTAACAAAACAATATCCAAGTAATATTTATTTATATACAAAAGATAAGAAACAAAAGCATAAAACAAACATATTCCTATGTCAATCAGGCAGCGATTGTGTTTGCTCTGAAGATGTGGAGACATTACTTGTTGGGAGTTCGACTCGAGTTGTTCACAGATCATAAGTGGTTGAAGTATCTTTTCTCCCAAAAGGATTTGAATCTTCGGCATCAAAGGTGGCTAGAATTTCTAGCATCGTACGATTTTGGTATAGCCTATACTCCTGGTAAAGGTAACGCAGTGGCGGATACATTAAGTCGAAGACACGCAAGTTTGGTAGCGATGTTTTCAGAATGGAAAAACCTCGAGTACTTGGCAGGATTTGATTTCAGACTAGGGTGTGAATTGGAACCTGAAATGTTGGCAAGCTTATCGATAAGACATACTCTCATCGAAAGGATTGGCAAGAGCCAAAAGTGAGATGCAAAGTTTGTCGAGATTGTCCAGAAGATGGAACCAGAGGATAAGGAATTTGAGGTCGATCGAGAAGGTTGGCTTTGAAAGCAAGGACAACTGGTCGTACCTGATATCGATGGATTGAGAAATGAGGTTCTGAGGGAATGTCATCACTCGAAGTTGATGATTCATCCTGGTGGTAATAAGATGTATTAGGACATGAGAAGATCTTACTACTGGGAAGGTATGAAAAGGGATGTTGGAAAATTTGTTTCCAAGTGTATAAACTATCAGTTGGTGAAAGCTGAACAGAAGAAGCCGAGTGGATTGCTTCAGCCATTAGAAGTTCCTACGTGGAAATGGGAGCAAAAATCAATGGATTTTATCAATGGACTACCTAGAACCAAGGCAGGAAACGAAGGAATTTGGGTCATCGTGGATCGTTTGACCTAGAGTGCAAGGTTTATTCCTGTCAGATCGACTAGAACAACATCGAAGTTGGATGAACTTTATAAAATGTATAGTTCGATTCCATGGTATCCCGAAGAGCACAGTCAGTAATCGAGATCCATTGTTCACGAGTGGATTTTGGAAGAGTTTGCAAGAAATTTTGGGAACCGAGTTGGGTTTGAGTACGACTTATCATCCCTAGACTAATGGTCAAACCGAGAGGGCTAACCTAGTTTTGGAAGATCTCCTAAGAGCTTGTGTATTGGACTTCGGGGGATCATGGGAAGACCATCTACATCCATTTGAGTTCGTGTATAATAATAGCCATCATTCGAGCATTGGGATGGCACCGTATGAAACATTGTATGGAAGACCATGTAGTTCTCTGGCTTGTTGGTTAGAAACTGGAGATAAGTTGATACTTGGGCCTGAGATGGTCAGAGAGACCTCGGATTGTATCGAGATCGTTCGAAAGCGAATGAAAGTAGCCCAAAATTGTCAGAAGAGCTACGCTGATAAACGTCGAAAAAATTTGGAATTCGACATTGGTGATATGGTTTTCGTGAAGGTTTCGCCATTAAAGCATGTTGTTCGGTTTGGAAGCAAAGGAAAGTTAGCTCCGAGATTAGTTGGACCGTTTCTGATAGTCGAGCGGATTGGAAAGCTCGCATATAGACTGGATTTACCCAAGAAGATGTCGAGCGTGCACAATGTTTTCCATGTGTCATTTCTACAGAAGTGCATGCATATTCGAATATGGTGATATGACCAGAGCAGTATGAAGACCTAAAAGTAGAGATCGTAGTTACGAGACCTCGTAAGCCGCTTCACGTTGTAGGGAATGACATGAAACAGCTTAGGAGGAAGACAGTTAAGTTGGTCAAGGTACAATGAAGTGAGGATGATGACGATTGTACGTGGGAGACGGAAGAGAATATGAAGGAGACCCATCCAAAATTCTTCGTCGGTATGACTCATAGTGTCGTGTCACTCTTACGCTGTTGTAATTTGTACTAGTATGGTTGTTAGAATTCCGTGTGCTAGGTTAAGGCTATGGAGGCATGGCTTGATGGATGCTAGTTTGGATGGGAAATTGGTTGCACATGGATGATAGGCATGCAGAATTATTTTGGTCGCTTGTGTTTGCTTAGGATTTCGAGGGCGAAATTCCTAAAGGGGGCGGAGGAGAGTGTAACATCATGCATTATACATATCGTAGGATCATAAAATATTTTTATTTAGTTCCATGAGAGTTGGATCATTCTCATATTTTGATATGTTGTTTATGGGGATGTGAGACATGTCAATATTTTTTACCAATTATTTGGGACCATTTTTCCCTATCAGTTTTGTATAGGGTATAACTTTTGATTAGGACCGAATCAGGTGTCGAGGTCGTTTCGTTGGAAAGGAAACGGTGTTGCCAATTCTGTAGAGTGGTCACATTAAAGATTTGGTTCAACGGTTTGGGAGAAATCGTTGTTTTAGTGTTTCACAATTTCTGCTTAGGTTTTGTGAACCATTGATGGGCTGATTTGGGGTAGCCCATTAGTGGGCTGATGGAAGGCTATAAATAGGGGTTAGAGGCATGGAACATAGTTTACTTTTTTCATTCTCTCATTTGGTTGAGCTCGTGATCCTCCTTGCTTAATCAAATACACCTTTCCACCATTAAAATTCTAGATTTACATAAGAGAATCAAAGATCTACATCGTTTGAAGCTAGATCTACATCGAGTGAAGAAACATCGCATCAAATCGAGAGGTTTGAAGGTTGTTCTTTGCTGTTCGGAATTGAGATTCATCGTTTTTAGGCTTGTTTGAAGATTTGGTGAGTGATATGCATCTCTCACACGGATTCAATCATGTATATGAGTTGTCTGATCATATTTCCATCATTTTCATGTCGTTTTCACCTAGATCTACATCATGGTAAGTATATCTTTATTTGAGTCACCATAGGATCTAATCTAGCAACTTAAAACCGGTAATTTCCTTGTTAATTAATATGTCTATGCAAGTTAGATCCATCATTTTGGTTTATTCATTGATTTATCATGATTCAATTAATTTTATATGATTAAGTGATGAATAATCGTCATTTTGAAGTTGTTGTTGATTTCATGAAGTGTTTATGGTTAAATTGGATGATTTTGGGAGAGTTGATTTCATCGATGTTGTTGTTTGGCGAAGATTTGATCAAGTTTGGAGCTATTTTGGTCAGATTTGGAGTTGGGTCATTTCCCATAGGTCGGGTCGTGGCTTGTTACTCAAGAAATGAGTTAGATCGTTCAAAAGCACGTCGGGTCGTCGGAACTGCTGGGGTCGTTCGAGCATGGTGTTCGGGTTGAAGCTTGGATCGTGCTTATCTTAGGTCGCAGGTCGTAGGAGGAGACGTGGCAAGAGGTAATTGGATGGATAGGTGGGGATTCAGTGCTTGGAAAAGTTGGATCATCCATAAGTGTCAGGTCGTGGAATTCAAAGGGACTTAGGTCATTAAAATGACCTAAGGTTTTGGATCACTGGAGCTTCTAAAGGAGCTTCAATTCATAGACAACCTGGTTAGGTCAAGTCATTGTGTGTGGGATGGGTCGGCTTAAATTGGGTCGAAGGCATTTGGGTCGTAGAGACCAGGTCTCGTAGAACGACCTGGTGAAGTGGGTCGTTAACGACTTGGAGGGAAAACGTAGCGTTTATAAAAGCTATGAAAAGAAGTTAAATGTTGTGGATGGTTTTCATTGCGGGAAGTCTAGAAATGCTATGAAATGGGTTATCGACCAAATGGTGTATATTTTGTGTTGATGATGATTGTGACTTCAAAGTGTATTCAAATGAGAATGTCGAAGTGCGGCGATGTGTTTGTTGATCGTCATAATGCAACGAATGTGAAGACGACTCAAGTGTGTTTTGAGTTCGTGGATAAGGGTTGGATGATCGCCGGTGATGACGACTAGAGATACTGAAGTCCGAGGAATTATCGTTGTTGTAGGTTCTAGCGGACTCAAAGCAGGGGTACAATAAGGATACCTAAAAGACCGATTGTATGGTCGAGTACCCTGGGTAGCTCAACGGGCGTAGTTACATTTCGTCGTATGGCATATGGAATTTTGCTAGAACCGGGGTTTACCGTTAGCCCTTGACAGTTGATGGCAAGGTATTTAGCCAGTCATACGATTAACGATGGTTTCAAAGCAGGATTAGCGGTGATAGCCAGAGTCAGTTATGACTATTGGTTGTTTGCTTGTACCATCTCACGTAGATTGTCTAACGTCGAAGGAGGTATTTCTTGGGTGCCTGTCTAATGCTTGTTTAGGCCTTCGGGACTTGTGCTTGAGGGATGCTGAACTCGATTAGGATTATTTACGTGAGATATATAATTGTTTACCATGATCATTGTTGCTTGGTTACTTCTGATTGCCATGAATGCATAGTTGTTTTGATTTCCATAGGTGTATGGTTGAAATGCATTTTTGTAAAGGCTATCACTGTCCGTTATGGGGAAGATGGGGTTGAGTTCTTCTCTGGTGTTTTGGTAGATGGGTTGGTTAACCTACCTATTCTCATATACTTTGTTGATGATGTTAGATAGTTGTTTTATCGTTCACTAAGACTATTGTCTGACTCAAGGTTTTATGTTTCTCTCTTATTACCTTGGGTTGTTCATCCATGTTATGGATGGGCAGACTAGGTGGTAGGTGACAGGTGATTAGTGAGGACGATGCTGTTGTGCGATGGTGAGCAGGAGGCTGGCATATTATTTTGCTATTATCAAGTATTTTTGTTCCGTTGTTTGATGAGTGTAGTAGTGAGGCTTCATGAATAGATTTTGATGTTATATCTAGTTGATGTATGGATGATCTTTAAGGATGTTACAAAAGTTTAAAAGTTTGTTATATGATGCTCCACTATTTTTTACTGTTTTATATGTTCTATTAAATTTTATCCTTGCGCTGTGAGTTATACGACAGGTCCAGCTTGTGTTTCATATCTCGATGGTCCTCCATAGCAGTCTGGCACGTCGTTCAACGCATTATTTCCCTTATTAAGTGCAGGAGTTATGGGAGGTTGTCACATGTCGAAGCGAGCCAGGGTTGGGTCAACCGGGTTTGCACCCTAGACCCGCCCCATTGCCATCCCTACTTCCAACATTTTGCCAGAAAATTGAAAATGCAAAAAGAGTTGCAAAACAAAATATTTTTGTATGCATATAATGAATAAATGAAAAAAGATTTAATGAAAAATCATGGAGAAGAAGATGAAAAATTAGACATGCCAATGACATCTTCAAATGCGAAGGAAATAGTCGAAGATTGTCGGTATTCGGTTCTGAATAATGAATATTTTGTATAAATATTTGACAAGTGTAACAACACTAATATTTGAATAATACTAATTAATTTAAAATTTAATTAATAAAATAATAAGTTGGTAAAATTATCAAAATTTGACTAGCGGAGCTTTGCCATTAAGTTATTAGCAATTTCCTAGTCAATTTTCATATATAACTTATCAGAAACCGAGTTAGTATGGTGAAGATATGAAGGAAACAAGTTATAAGTTTAAATCAAAATTAATAAGAAAATAAACAAAAATTAAAAAATATGCTACAGGCCAACCCGACCATGGGTAGTCGACCTAGAGGGTCGGGGGTCGACCAACGTTTTCTACCTGGACGTAGTTTCATTTAGGTACGAGATGAATGAGATCTTATCGAATGTTTGATTGACATGGCTCATTTCTGGACATTTAATGATTTATTTGAGGGCTGTGATCAAACCTATGACATGTAAGGACTAGACTAAAAGCCAAAATCCAACGACCTATGGTCTCTAAACTATACTATAAACAGAGCCATAGACCTAGTCATTTCTCTTACACTCCGACTTTCTCTCATTAGGTTCATTTCTTGAGGTTAGACCGTAAAAGTTAAAGATTTTCAAAGAGAGAAAATCTTCATAAATAAAAATATTAGTCGCCATTGGACGGGATCTACAAAGACCATGGAGAAAAGCTTAAGACCACATGTGAGTGTGTAATCATTCATACTTTTGTAATTTAGAAAAATAGGGTTTATAATAGTTGTAAATTTTCCTATAGTTTTTCTTATAATTTTTTTTCCAGTTTTTATATAAGTTAATTAATATTTTTGTATGTTATTTTTCTATAGGTTATTTTCTATAGGCATTTCTTTGTCCCTTCTTACCATTTTCTTTTTATTTAAGTTATGCAAGATAGTTCTGCAGTCTTTTTTTCCTTTATTAGTATTTCATACCTGTCAGTTATTGACATTTTTTGCAATTATTTAAGTTTATGCCTTAAATATTCTTTTAGTTTATTGAATTGATTTGTTCCACTTTTGCGTATAAAAAATAGAATTAAAAATAATAATTGTGCGAACAAAGATAAAAAGGAAAAAGAATAAAATTTACAGAAAAGTGCGCATAAATTGCAGATCTATAGTCACAAAGGAATTAGACAAAATTAGGTAAATTAGTGAAGATTTGCAATATAATATAAAATGGGTTGTAATTAGAAAAATAACAAATAATGGACATAATATTATGATAAATGTATGGATATGTTAATGAATCATAATATGCAAATTTGTGGTATTTGCGACTAGAATTATAACATAGGGGTTATAGTTGAATTGATAATGGAAAGACTTATTATAACTATAAACCTAAATCCGAGGTTAAGTTTAATAAGCATATAATAGTTGTGGCCCATTCCAGTATTGAATATTAATTAGCGAAAATAAGTGACCAATAAAATTTAGTAAGTATATTGTGGTCCATTCCAGCAGCAAGTGCTGAATAAGAAAAATAAGTGACTGATAAATATGATTCAAATCAAAGGGGACTGGGTAGTGGCGCAAATTAGAATATTTGTTTGCTAAGACCTATATCAATAGCATTCTCTTTCAGTTTTATTATTGATGGTCCCACAATATTTAGTGTTGGAGGCTGGACACGCTTATATTGATTAGGATAACAAAGGAGTCAACAAAGATCGAGGAGGTGGAGTTGCGCTCCGGTGGTGTCCGAGCGTACGACAAGGAACATTAAGTCACTATTGCATCTAAAAGAGATTAGTTATGTATTTACTGATGGATTATTGGGTATAAAGCCTTAGATCCATAATGTCATATTACCATGCGAGATGGTAGACCGGTAGTATAAAGCTAAACGATGAGTAGTATTAGGAAATTATCCTAATCATGTTTATTATGCTCAGTAATTGAGTAAGTGCAAACAAACGAACAATCATTACTTGGATGTTTCAAGTATATTTCTTGTATATCTTTGTGGTATGTTTATCTTTAATAGTTATGCACAGACGCATACCCTATTTGAAACTAGAACTATTTTTTAGTCTATTTCTCTGTATTACTCAATCATGCTAGAAATTACATCATTCACCAGAGTTTATGTTTGACCTACTCCACTTTCTTCCATTTTCTCCTTCATCAGGCTTGTAGGGATGAGATGATTTGCTCAGATTTCTCGGAGGACCATTCTTGGACTTTATTCTAATTTCTAGTGTATTCATCATCTATTTTTACATCTTATTCTATGGAGTTGGTTGTACTATTGATTTTTGCGGGATGATTATGATTATGTACTCTGATTTGTGACTAAGGTTTTATTTTTATGAAACATATGGTAGTTTTATGGTTTGTGACTTAAATGAATAGTTCGTTTTGAATAGAAGTTATGTTTTCAATTTAGAAATGTTTCCGCTGTATTTGTTATTTTATTGACTTGTGAATCTTAGTCTTTATGATATGTATTTATAGTTGCAACGCTCCACATTTCTTAGCATAACTCAACTTTAGGTAATGTTAAGGGATGTGGGGTGTTACATTTAATATCTAAGCCTAAGGTTACATGATTCCTAAAAGTTTGGTTTAAAACAAAGATATTTTTTCAAAAGAAAGTAAAATAGTAGGAAATTTTGAAAATAAAGTTCATCCCCTCAAATCAAGTATAACCTTCCTTAGATTCCTTCGAAATTTTAATCTCTATCTTTTCTTTTACATAATATGGAGGATGCCCTAAATCTTCCTTAAGGTGTCCCTGTTTCCGGTTGGTTTCGTGGTTACCTTGAGGTTACAACACCAGCCAAAACACAAGAGCCTGCACAAGGTCCGACACCTGTGGTTATGGTTCCTCCTAACCCACGAGCAATCATTGACTTTTCTTGACTTTGTAAATAATTCACTAACCTTGGAGGTAGATCTTTCTCGAGCACAGAGAGTTTCAAAAAGGAACATACTTGGCTAAGAAGTACGGAGCAGATTCTTGGATTGTTGGAGCTTGAGGATCGTCAGAGAATTCAGTTGGCCTCTTGGTATCCGAAGGAGGAAGCATATTATTAGTGGGAGATAGTTGAGGTTGATGATGGAGATTGATCGCGTTGGATTCAGAGACATATTTAAGAGAAAATTCTTATCTGAGGCTGAGTAGGGTATTCAGTTGGAGAAATTTCATGAGTTTAAGCAAGGAGATCTTTCGATAAAGGGATATATCAGTCAATTCAATGAGTTGTCGAGGTTTGGGATGAATCTAATCTACATCCTATAAGAAAGTTGTCACGTTCGCGCGATGATTGAACCAACCCCTTTAAGGGTTGGTAATGAAATATGTAACCGTGGGAGCGACATTTGAGTCTTTATTGGAGATGGCTCTTATGTCAGAGGATGCGAAGGAAGAGGTGAAAGAGGGTAAAGTGGAAGTTTCTAAGTCTACAGGCTCGAAGAAGCAATATTGATGGAAAAATAAGAAAGGCAACAAGAAGAATACTATATGACCTCATAAAGGGAAGGATGTTAAGTGTCATGATTATTATGGACTAATTGGTCATTATGTTAAGGATTGTAAGAAGACTACGATGAAATGAAAGTACTATAGTTGTGGGTAACCTGGACACCTTTGTAGAGTTTATACCTAGAGGACATAACAAAGGGCTAGTGCGTCGGTAGCTCAGGTACAGGTCTTAGAGGCAGTTCCGTCTAGCGGTGAAGCAGATAGAGGTAGGAAACTTGCGGTGAAAGGTTTGATTTCTATTTTCGACGTTTCCAGTCATACTCTCTTTAACTCAGAATCATCTCATTCTTTTATCTCTAGTTCTTTGGTCGGTGGTTTGCACTTGGAAATTTCTTTAGTCACCGATCTCACAGTTGTTTCAAACTCCATAGGTGGTTATGCATATTTATCTATGATTTTTAGCGATTTGAAAATTTTGACAACGTTGAGTTTCATTGTGACACCTATCCGATGTATTAGGTTTCTTGGGGTATGAGATTATCCTAGGGATAGATTGACTAGCCATGTAAGAGGTTATTTTGGACTGTAAGAGGAGGATCGTTCAATTAGGAACATGTAGTGGTCGGACCCTCAAGATTTCATACGACCCACAGAGGTCAACATGTTGATCTTTCTTTATTCCTTGGATTCGTCTATCGATGGTATTGATTCGTAGTACTCATAGTGCACGAGTTTCTGGATGTGTTTGAGGAGGTGAGAGCGCTGTCTCTCAAAAGAGAGATTGATTTTCTTATTTTTCTTAATGAGAATGTGAAGCTCGTAGCATTTCTTGTATGGCATATGGTTCCGAAGGAATGAAAAGAGCTAACTAAGCAAGTGGATGAGCCCATAGAAAAGGGATTCATCCGGCGAAGTATCTCTAAGTGGGGAGTGTCAGTCATCTTTGCTACAAAGGTGAATGATTCTCTCTGCCTTTGTGTGGAATATAGAGATTTGAACATGCTCACAAAAAGAACTGTTATCACTCCCTTGAATAGATGACTTTTTTAATTAGTTGATTAGCATGTCCATATTGTCTTAGTTAGATTTAGCCATTGGTTTTCATCAACTTAGGGTGGTGGATGACAGCATCGACAAGATGGCCTTTCGGACACATGATGGATTTTTCGAGTGGTTAGTTATGCCTCTTGGGCTAAGCAATGCCCCCAATGTCCCATCTTGGTTTATAGATATGATGGCAGAGTCTTCTGAGAAGTTCTTTATAAGTTTGTGATGACATTTTGGTATTCTCGAGGAGCGAGGATGAGTACGTCTTATAATTGAGAGAGGTTCTCTTTACTCTTTGAGTGCATCAACTGAAGATGAAGATTTCGAAGTGCTTTTTTGGCATGAGGAAATGTGTTTCTTAGTGCATATGGTTTCTAGAAAAGGATTAGCTATGGATCACACCAAGATGGTGGCACTACTGGATTGGAAGATACCTAAGAACACTACTAAGGTGAGGAGCTTTTCTAGGTTTGGCGGGTTATTATAGAAACCTTATCAAGGACTGCACAGATTTTGGCACCGCTTACGTGCCTCACCAAGAATAATTTGGTATTTGTGTGGGTGGTAGATTGTGAGGACTTTTTCATGAAACTCAAGAAGGTTCTTACTAGTGCACTGGTGTTGACACCTCCTGATGTTTCTAAGATGTTTACCACATGCATCAATGCATGTAGCACAGGTTTGGGTGCGGTATTGATGTAGGAAGGTAAGGAAGTATGTTATGTTAGTAGGAAACTTAAGACTCACGATATGAACTACCATACCCATGATTTGTAGTTGACTGCGATCATTTTTGCACTTAAGTCATAGAGGCATTATCTACTTGACAAGAGGTTCGAGCTCTACATAGACCACAAGCCATTGAAGTATCTGTTTTCACTGAAAGATCTATATCTAAGGAAAAACGTTGGATGGAATTATTGGCATTGTATGATTTTGAGATAGCGTATACTCCTAGAAAGGGGAATGTGGTTGTGGATGCCTTGAATAGAAAGAGAGCATCCTTGAGTCTTATGTTCGTAGACTGGAAGAACTTGGAGTCCATTTCTACTTTTGATTTTAACCATCTATGGAACATATCCCTAGATTGTTAGCATCTTTAGAGAATCAGTCTACATTAATGGAGCGGTTTGGCTCGAGGCAACGAGAGGATCCAGAGCTAGTAGATATTTTTTATTAGCTTGATAGAGGAGAAGCCTTTAGGCAACTCCAACGATATTATGTTGATGGTAAAGGTTGACTGCGCAGAGATGGAAGACTTTGTGTCCCCTACACTGGTGACTTGGTGAGTGTGGTAGTGGTTGGGGAACACCATTTAAGGATGACTGTTAAACCCAATGGTGATAAAATTTGTAAGGACATGAAGAGAATATTATATTGGAGCTGGATGAAGAAGGATATCGCTGAGTATGTGGCGAGGTGTTTGGTTTGCCAAAGAGTAAAAGCTGAGCTAAGGAAACCTGATGCACTGCTTCAGCCATTAGATGTACCACAGTGGAAGTAAGAGTGTGTACAGGTTTCATAAATGATTTTCCCTAATCCAAAAATGGAAACACTAGTATTTGGGTTGTAGTTGACAGACCAACGAAAAGCACCCATTTTTTACCAGTTAAGAGTAAGAGGACAACGCCTTAGTTAGCTTTTGTATACATCAGGGAGATAGTTAGTCTCCACGATATACCTTCCAGCGTAGTGAGCGAAAGAGGCTCGATCTTTACAAGTGAGTTATGGAGGATCCTACAGGAGGCATTAGGGACTCAGCTAAGCTTATATTGTGTACGACCTATCACTCTCAGACCAATGGACGGACTGAGAGGGTGAATAGAGTACTTAAGGATTTATTGAGGTTATGCATCTTGGACTTCGCAGGTACATGGGAGGAGCATGTGCCCTTGGTAGAGTTTTCCTACAATAATAGGTTCCAGACGAGTATAGGGATGACTCGTTTCAAGTCACATTACAGACAACCAAGCAAATTGCCTTCATGTTGGTGGGAGACGACGGATAGACTATTACTTGGACCGGATATGGTCAGGGAAACCATAGAGAAGAGAGATAATAAGAAAAAGGATAAAGATAGTCCAAGATAGAAATATTATGCCAACATGAGAAGTACAGATGTAGAATTCGAGGTAGGAGACTTGGTTTTCGCTAAGGTGTCACCTCCGAGGAATGTAGTGAGGTTTGGTTCAGTCGGTCAGCTTGCTCCAATATTCGTAAGACTATTTCCCATTGTGGATAGAGTAGAGGGATGTCATATAGGGTGGGACTGCTAGATAGAATCGTGGGAGTTCATGATGTATTTCATGTCTCACACTTGAGGAAGTGTCTACATGATTCATCAGAGGTAAGTAATCCCAGTCATAAGATTTCTATCTATCTTGGGCCGTCTTCATCCCCTTTCTTATCAAATCAATCTTCTCTGTGGTTTTCCTAACCATATACGGTCCAAGGAATAGCTTATCCCATCGTCTCCCGCCAACATGAAGCCAATTTGCATGGTCGTCCGTAAAGTTCCTCGAAAAGAGTCATCCTTATATTTGTATGGAATTTATTATTATTGTCAAACTCTACCAAGGGTAGATGCTCCTTCCATGTATCTCTGATGTTCGAGATTCATAACCTCAACAAATCATCAAGGATTCAAAACCTAGGCAATTTTCTCACACTGAGATTTTCTCTCATTGGGTTCATTGCCTAAGGCTGGACCCTAAAAGTTAAATATTTTCAAAGAGAGAATCTTCTAAATAAAAATAGTAGATGCCACATGATAGGATCTACAGAGGCCACAGAGGAATTCATACTTTTGGTAATTTAGGAAAATAGGGCTTGTAATTATTATAGATTTTTCTGTAGTTTTTCTTATAGATTTCTTATAGTTTTTCTTATAGTATTTTTGTATTTCAGTGTTTCTGTAAGTTAATTTTCTGTAAGTTAATTTTTTATATGTTATTTTCTATAGGTATTTCTCTATCTTTTCTTATAGTTTTCCTTTTAATTAGGTTTTGTAAGATTTTTTTGCACTCTTTTTCCCTTTGTCAGTATTTCATGCTTATCAGTTATTTATAGTTTCTAGAATTATTGTAACAACCCGGAATTTTGGAACCAATTTAAATTTTTTATTTTAGAAATTTTAATGGATTTTAAATATTTAAAATAATTTATTTTAAATAATAACGATTAAAAAATTATTTAAATCGAAGTTAGAATAAATAAATTTATTTTAATTATATAAGGAGTTAGAAATAGCACGACAATTTGAATTTGAACTTTGACTGAATATATAGGATTCAAAACAAATCGGATTTTGTTGAAACCAAAAATATTAGAATCCATTTAAAAATATCTATCCAACGAATTTGAAAAATTGAAATTTCATAGCGGGAATCAAAAGTTATGGCCAGTTAAATATTCAGAATAGTCGCCATGGAATTTATATATATTTTTTAATGTTAAAAATAGCCGTTTTGCAAACGACCTCCGTTTTCGACGAAACCACTTTGGTTGGATCCAGAATTTCAATTTATTGCAAGATTCCAATTTTCATAATTTTTGGAATTAATATGTGAGCACAGTAAATATAAATGTGCTTTGTCAATTTCAGTCAAATTGGATCGACCAGAAAATGGCCATTTTTCAAACGGTCTCCAAATTCAACGAAATTAATTTTGTTAGGACTTTATCGTCAAAACATAGCTAGATTTATTTTTCGGGAATTTTTGGAGTTCGTATGTGGCCCCAGTAAATTTAAATGTACGATCAAATTAAATAATTGAATGATTTATATTTTAATTTAAAGAAAACAAGAAGAAAACGATCGATTGGGATGGCTGGACCTAGCCCATTATGTCCGGAACAGGGGTATTTTCCAGGGAACAACTCTCATTGGGTTGAATTTGGAGCTATTGAGAATTTATGGATTTATTTGCAAAACTAAAAATTAAATAATATTTTATTATAAATATATCTTAACCCTAAAATCTAAACCCTAAATCACTACTATGCAGTCGCCGCTACTATCAAAAAAATGGCCATAATCGTCCGATTTTCCTTCTCTAATCTTTCTCAATCCGCTTCAAATTAGATCCTACTTCCAAAGAAAATATTCTAGAGATTTCTTCGTTCTTTGTTTCTATACGGGTAAGATCTGAAATCATGGGGTGAAGTGGTCGATTTTGACTCATAAAGGATCGCCGTTCGAGGTCAAATTATTGGCCATAGGGGGGTGTGAGTTGGGCGAGCTTGGTGGCGGTGGAAGGTCTTGGTGGCGGCGACGGAGTGGTGCGATCAGATGAACGGCCAGAGGTCTGGGCGAGGGCGCGCAGGGAGGAATAATATGGAGCGATGGGTTTGTTTCATCTGTAGTTAATATGTACATCACGAAGAAGAAACGAAAGAAGCATCCTTGATTAATTACAGTAGGATTAAAGGTTTAAAAGAATTTAATTAATATTTAAATATAAAATTATGTAATTAAATTGTTTAAATATTCAAATGTCCATATCTTCTTCAAACAAAAACGGATTTGAACGAAACTGAGTGCGTTGGAATCATCTCAGCACGATCTACCTTTCAGAGCAGACCAGATTTGAAACAGAGCATGTTGAAAATTCAGACAAAAAGCAATGTGAGAACTCTATTTTAAAATAAAATTAATTATTTATTGCAATGTGAAATTTATATTTATTCTATATAAAATTCATGTTGGTGTTGTATATATTTATTGCAATGTTGATTGTTTTGTGATTGCGATGAACCACTGAATTGAATTGTGTGTATTCATGTCTGTCAAAATTAGTGCATACCATAAACACCATTTGTTTATTGTATATATAAAAATAAAGATGTTCCTGTTCGATTAGATAAAAAGAATGACATGTTAAAAATAGGTTTTGTCAAAATTAGATTTACAATAAAAATCTCATTTTTATTGTTTACATTAAACATGGTTTGTTTAGAATTAGATTTACAATAAAAATCTCATTTTTATTGTTTACATGAAACATGGTTTTTGTCAAAAATTGTCTTTCATTAAAATATGTTCTGAAATGAATTCTTTTATTAATAATATGTATATAATTTGTTCATATATTACAACTTTAAATAATACTTTTAATAAAATATATTATAATAGTTAAAAACAGTTGTATTAAAGTTTATTACAACGATGGAAGAAGTTGTAAAATATATATTTTACAACGGTGGCGCAACTGTGCAGAAAAATTGTAAAAGATTTTAGTTTATTACAACTTCTTAATAGACGACGGTGGCTCCACCGTTGTAAAAAGTCTTTTACAACTATTTTCCACCGTTGTAATATGGTCAATTTGTTGTAGTGAAAAATATATCTTTATCGAAATGAACTAATTATTAACTAGAATAAATCTTTTAAATTAAGATTTAGTGAAGTTTCTAATTAATTAATATTTAATTGGAATTAAATAAAAGAATTGGATTTTGGGTTGTCGTGGATGGTGTCTTAAATAACACTATTCTTAAACCCTGTATTAAAGAATAAATTTTTGAATTAAGATTATTAGAGTTTCAAATTATATTTAGTAATTGGAATAAAATGATACGTGAATTAGGTTTATTGTGAACTGTGTTTTAAACGACATTTGTTCTTCAACCCAATTAACAATAAAGATATAATTTGGAATTTATAAATCTCTTATTAAGATTTTATAAAAAAAAAATTCCAAAGTCAAGTTTTCCAATTTAATATATTAAATTGGGATTGAGTGGAAATTCGATTTGATAATAATCGAGATAGGCTTCTGTAAAAGAAGACTATTACTATATATGGAATTTAAAAGGCTTTGCCGTTATTCCATTTATATTATTAGTCTGATACGAAAATTTATATCGATTATATATTGATTTGATTTCTGTGAAAATTACATATTTAATGGAAGATGATTTTGGGTTCATCGTGAACTGTGTTTTAAATGACATTGGTTCTTTAATCCAGTTAAAGACAAGATTAAGTTCTTAAAAGTTGAATAATAATAAAGTAATGATTTTTTATATTAAAATAATATTGGAGTTTTAATGAATCTTTAAAAATAAGATTAAAGAATAAATTTAAAAGAATTATCTTTGATAAAATTGATGGGAATCTTTCCCTTTTAATATGAATATTTTATTAAAAGAATATTCTGAATTGGAATGAGGCATATGATGTGTATTTATAACACTTGATTTTTGATTATAAAATACGCGAGTTATTCGGAAAGTTCAGGTTTAACCCATTCTTAATAATTATATGACGATTAAAAATCGAAGACATTGAAGACGGTGATTGAAGACCAATGATCTTCACATAGAATGGGCGACTACTGATGCCCTGAACTGGGTCGCTCCTAGGAAAGGGTTAAAGTGGTAGTTGTCCGGACGTACTTGTTGATTGTCTGGATATGCGAGAACCTCTCTGCCGTATTGGACATACGGGACGAGGAATAAGGTGTCTCCGGTTTCGTTCAGACCCAGAACGGACTTGTAAATGGGTGTGTGTCTAACATTGGATTTCATTCCATGTAAATTAAATTGATTTCTATTTAATATATATATGTGGTGGCGGAGAATTTTTTCTCTTTCTTAACACCCTTCTCTGGGACGCACGAGCTAAGAGGTTATATATTGGTAGTTATCGATCGCATGGCATGGATTGTCGATGTGGCATGCCAAGATGCAAATGATCAAGGCTTTTATTGAAAAGAAGAGCCTTGTGGTTGATGATCAAAGCATAGCCTATTTCGGCATACCTTTGTGTATAGCGTTACCTCGCGAGCCTCACACCCTGGTAAGAGTCAGAAATGGGACAAGGGAACACAGGGAGTGCACCCGTTTCTTTCTAGCTAGAAGCGATATCAGGGTTTTGCAAGTCCTGACATTTTACTTATGTGGTTGATGGATTATGAGGCGCCTCGGATTTATTGGTCGATAGTGACCAAATTATAGGTTCAATAGGAGTGGGAAACGTGTGTTCAGGAATTGCCAACCCACTAAGGTATATTTGTGGACCGGCCCTGCAGGATCCAAGGGTTCACTGCGAGGGATCCTAAGACAATGCTAGAGTGTCTCGAATCGGTAAGGAGATCGTCCCAAGCCTTGACTCATGATGGAAACTCAATTTCCAATACGACATTACGGTTTTGATTGTAGACCTATATATGGCGACATAATAGGATGGGGTACTATGCCGTCTAGGATTGATACATTTACTTTGAAGTATTTTAAAACTGATTAGACACTAATAATGATATTAAAATATTATTTTCTACGTATCAAGCATGTTTAATCATTATAAGGTAAAACTATATCCTCCGTTTTGCGTTGCATTGTGTGATGGGACTTGAGTCTTATAATGATTTCATTTTTCTAAAAAGCATTGTGTTGTTTTGAATAAAAATGTATTTAATTTATGCACTAGAAATCCAATGGAGTGAACCCGTTCTGCGTTAGCGGCGTGGTCCTGTGATTAGCCTTATTGTTAGATAAGTTAGGAAGATTTCTCATACCAGTCCCATGACTGACCTATAGTTTGTTTCACTTTGCAAACTCGGGTGCCCTCTTTTCCACACGGGCGGTCGAGTAGCTTATTTTGCAAATATATTGAGCAGGATGTTGGATCGAAGCTTAAAGCTGTGTCCAGAGCATTGATAGATTTCCGCTGCATTAGATTATTTGTTCCACTGCATTGTATTACATTTATTGTAAATTAATCTTTCGTTGTATTATTATTTATCGATGTACTCTGATATATTCTATACTTTGATGTAACATTATTATAATGTTTATAAAAGTCTTCTGTTATTTGTTCTGATGTGTTGTATGCCCAAAGTTAGTGTATTCAGGTTTTTGAACGGTCTTAGTCGATTTTGCAATCGATTAGGTCCAGGCGAAATCCGAGTCGTTACAGTTGGTATCAGAGCTCTGGTTAGCTCAAATCTTTGGGGTACAACTTATTAGAACTGAACAAAAGACTCATCAGAAATTGGATTAGTAATATCCAATAAGAATACTCATTAGAGATAGGATCATTGGTATCCTAAAATGAGAAAACTCATTAGAGATGGGGTTAGAAATGCCCTAGAATGAGTTAAGAGCGACAAGTTTATAATTAACGTATTTGTGATTGTATATATAATCCGATCTTAGAAAATATGATTTTCGAATATTTAAAAGTTATATATATATTAAAAGTTAATCAACTAATAAAATTATTGAAACCAATAAGAGAATAAAAATTTAGTGGTTAGTTAAACAACTTTTAGCTTCGATCCTTTTTTAGGACGAAAAGTTTTTAAGTGGTGGAGATTGTAACAACCCAGAATTTTGGAACCAATTTAAAAAATTTAATGTATTTTAAATAATAACGATTAAAAATTTATTTAAATCGAACTTAGAATGAATAAATTTATTTTAATTATATAAGGAGTTAGAAATGGCACGACAGTTTGAAATTTTGAATTTGAAATTTGACTAAATATATAGGATTCAAAACAAATCGGATTTTGGTGAAACCAAAAATATTAGAATCTATTTAAAAATATCTTTCCAACAAATCTGAAAAATTGAAATTTCATTGCGGGAATCAAAAGTTATGGCCAGTTAAACATTCAGAATAGTCGCTATGGAATTTATATATATTTTTTAATATTAAAAATAGCCGTTTTGCAAATGACCTCCGTTTTTGATGAAACCACTTTGGTTGGATCCGGAATGTCAATTTATTGCAAGATTCCAATTTTCATAATTTTTGGAATTAATATGTGAGCACAGTAAATATAAATGTGTTTTGTCAATTTCAGTCAAATTGGATCGACCAGAAAATGGCCATTTTTCAAACAGTCTCCAATTTCAACGAAATTGATTTTGTTAGGACCGTATCATCAAAACATAGCTAGATTTATTTTTTGGGAATTTTTGGAGTCCGTATGTGGCTCCCGTAAATTTAAATGTACGATCAAATTAAATAATAAAATGATTTATATTTTAATTTAAGGAAAACAAGCTGAAAATGATCGATTGGGCTGACGGGACCTAGCCCATTATGTCTGGAATGGGGGTATTTGCCTGTGAACAACTCTCGTTGGGCTGAATTTGGAGCTGCTGAGAATTTATGGATTTATTTGCAAAACTAAAAATTAAATAATATTTTATTATAAATATATCTTAACCCTTAATCACTACTATGCAGCCGCCGCTACTATAAAAAAATGGCCATAATTGTCCGATTTTCCTTCTCTAATCTTTCTCAATCCGCTTCAAATTAGATCCTACTTCCAAAAAAAAATATTCTAGAGATTTCTTCGCTCTTTGTTTCTGTACGGGTAAGATCTGAAATCATGGGGTGAAGTGGACGATTTTAACTCATAAAGGACCGCCGTTTGAGGTCAAATTGCTGGCCATAGGGGGGTGCGAGTTGGGCGAGCTTGGGGCGGTGGAAGATCTTGGTGACGGAGTGGTGCGATCAGATGAACGGCCGGAGGTCTGGGGGAGGGCGCGCAGGGAGGAATAATATGGAGCGATGGGTTTGTTTCATCTGTAGTTCATCTGTACATCATGAAGAAGAAAGGAAAGAAGCAGCCTTGATTAATTAGCGATGGATTAAAGGTTTAAAAGAATTTAATTAATATTTAAATATAAAATTATGTAATTAAATTGTTTAAATATTCAAATGTCCATATCTTCTTCAAACAGAAACAGATTTGAACGAAACTGAGTGCGTTGGAATCGTCTCAGCATGATCTACCTTTCAGAGCAGGCCAGATTTGAAACAGAGCTTGTTAAAAATTCAAACAAAAAGCAATGTGAGATCTCTATTTTAAAATAAAATTAATTATTTATTGCAATATGAAATTTATATTTATTTTATATAAAATTCATGTTGGTGTTGTATATATTTATTGCAATGTTGATTGTTTTGCGATTGCGATGAACCACTGAATTGAATTGTGTGTATTCATGTCTGTCAAAATTAGTGCATACCATAAAAACCATATTTTTATTGTATATATAAAAATTAAGTTGTTCATGTTCGATTAGATAAAAAGAATGACATGTTAAAAATAGGTTCTGTCAAAATTAGATTTACAATAAAAATATCATTTTTATTGTTTACATTAAACATGGTTTGTTTAGAATTAGATTTACAATAAAAATCTCATTTTTATTGTTTACATGAAACATGGTTTTTGTCAAAAAATTGCTTTCATTAAAATAAAAAGATTATAATAAAGATATTATAATAAAAAGATTATAATAAAAAGATTTCATTTTTATTGTCACTTTGTTTAATGCAAAAAGATTTCATTTTTGTTGTCACTTTGTTTAATACAAAAAAAAAAAGATTTCATTTTTGTTGTCACTTTGTTTAATACAATAAAAAGAGTATAATTAAAAGATGTGTTTTTGTTGTTATTGTAGTGACAATAAAAAGAGTAAAATCGAAAGATATGTTTTTATTGTCATTTTTGTTGCAATAAAAAGATTAGTTATTAAAGATCATGTTTTTATTTTCATTTTGTTTACAGAAAAAGAAGTAACAAGAAAGATTATATTTTTATTATTCATAGTTTTTCAATAAAAAGATTGAACATAACAAAAATTACATTTTTGTTAAATAAGATTAGAGTTAAACAAAGATTACATTTTTGTTAAATAAATTGGAGTAATAATAGTTGAAACCAAATTTGTCACTTTTGTCAAATGTAATAGTTGAAACCAAATTTGACACTTTTGTCAAATGTAATAGTTGAAACCAAATTTGTCACTTTTGTCAAATGTAATAGTTGAAACAAAATTGTCTTTTTTGTCAAAATATAATTGTTGAAACAAAAATGAACATTCTTTTCAAATTAGAATTGTTGAAATAAAAATGAACATTTTTGACAAATTAGAATTAGAAATATACATTTTTGTCAAAAAGATTGGTTGAAACAAATATATCATATTTGTTGAAACCAAATAGCTGAGATGAAAAGAATATTTTTGTCAAAATATATTAATGAAACAAAAATGTAAATTTTGTCATATTAAGAGGGTTGAAAACAAAAACTTCATCTTTGGTTAAATAAAAGAGTTAAACACAAATAGCATTTTTGTTAAATAGGTTTGTGTTACAACAGAAATATTTATTTTGTTAAAATAGAATTGTCAACAAAATGGATGTATCACTTTTTATACATTTTGTTGAAATATAATATATATATATATATATATATATATATATGCAAATATAAGAATCGTTTTCATTTGCAAAACATACATTAGAATTTATATGCAAATATAAAAATCATTTTTATTTGCAAAACATACATTAGAATTTATATGCAAATATAAAAATCATTTTTATTTTCAAAACATACATTAGGATTTATATGCAAATATAAGAATTATATTATTGGTCAAAACATACATTAGAATTGTATGTAAATTAAAGTGACATTTTATTGTTAAATTATACAATAGAATTTGTATGCAAATCCAAGTGACATTTGTATTGTCAAATTTTACATTAAAACTTGTGTATAGAATAGTGAGGCATTTCATATGTTTTTATTCGAAACTATACATACAAATAAAACATTTCTTTTTATTTGTTAAAGTTTAAAATAGAAATTTGCATAAAAATAAAGGAAAATGAAAATTATCTTTTCATTTGTCATCAGCAATAATGTCATACAAATAAATTACATTTTATTAGACATTAGAAACATGTAGGGAAATTATGCGAGTAAAATACATTTTAATTCGGCATTAGGAATATAATAACATGTTTTGTTCATTATCTTCAACATGTTAGCGGAATTAAAATTGGTTAAATTCATTAACCAATTATTTATTTAGATGAACTATTGTTGTCTGAAAACCGCACACGGGTATTAAGATGATATTTGACATTCACTACTCCCAATATTTAGTTGTATGTCAATCGATGGATTGACATACTACGATGAGCGTTATTTATTCATTTTAATGCTCACACAGTTGTAAATTTCACTCTGAATGTGAATGGATTGTTTACTGATATTTATCATAATTGTCGTATACATGCGATGTATGAAATCCATATAACCGAAATTATATGGTTAATGATTGAGTCGCATTTCGATTCAGAATATCTTTTAAATAAAGAATATTTTAAAATAAAGGACATTGTAATATAAAGAACATAGTAATATAAAGAATATTTTTACATAAAGAATCTTTTTATATAAAGAATATTTTTAATAATGAATATTTAAAAAAAATCCACGAAGAATAAAATGATGATTTCTATGTCCGTTTTCGGATGGACACCAATGATAAAAATATATTTTAATCGAAATGAACTAGTTATTAATTAGAATAGATCTTTTAAATTAAGATTTAATGAAGTCTTCCAATTAATTAATATTTAATTGGAATTAAATAAAAGAATTGGATTTTGGGTTGTCGGATGGAGTCTTAAATAACACTGTTCTTAAACCCCGTACTAAAGAATAAATTTTTGAATTTAGATTATTAGAGTTTCCAATTACATTTAGTAATTGGTATAAAATGATATGTGAATTGGCTTTATTGTGAACCGTGTTTTAAAGGACATTTGTTCTTTAACCCAATTAACAATAAAGATATAATTTGGAATGTATAAATCTCTTATTAAGATTTAAAAAGAAAATTTCCAAAGTCAAAATTCCAATTTAATATATTAAATTGGGATTGAGTGGAAATTCGATTTGATAATAATCGAGATAGGCTTCCGTAAAAGAAGACTGTTACTATATATGGAATTTAAAAGGCTTTGTCGTTATTCCATTTATATTATTAGTCTGATACGGAAATTTATATCGATTATATATTGATTTGATTTCTGTGAAAATTACATAGTTAATGGAAGATGATTTTGGGTTTATCGTGAACTGTATTTATAATGACATTGGTTCTTTAACCCAGTTAAAGACAAGATTAAGTTCTTAAAAGTTGAATAATCATAAAGTAATGATTTTTGATATTAAAATAATATTGGAGTTTTCATGAATCCTTAAAAAGAAGAATAAATTTAAAAGAATTTATCTTTGATAAAATTGATGGGAATCTTTCCCTTTTAATATGAATATTTTATTAAAAGAATATTCTGAATTGGAATGAGGCGTATGATGTGTATTTATAACACTTGATTTTTGATTATAAAATACGCGAGTTATTCGGAAAGTTCAGGTTTAACCCATTCTTAATAATTATATGACGATTAAAAATCGAAGACATTGAAGATGGTGATTGAAGACCGATGATCTTCACATCGAATGGGTGACTACTGATGCCTTGAACTGGGTCGCTCCTAGGAAAGGGTTAAAGTGGTAATTGTCCGGACGTACTTGTTGATTGTCTGGATATGCGAGAACCTCTCTGCCGTATTGGACATACGGGACGAGGAATAAGGTGTCTCCGGTTTCGTTCAGACCAAGAACGGACTTGTAAATGGATGTTTGTCTGACATTGGATTTCATTCCATGTAAATTAAATTGATTTCTATTTAATATATATATGTGGTGGCGGAGAATTTTTTCTCTTTCTTAACACCCTTCTCTGGGACGCACGAGCTTAGAGGTTATATATTGGTAGTTATCGATCGCATGGCGTGGATTGTCGATGTGGCACGCCAATATGCAAATGATCAAGGCTTTTGTTGAAAAGCAGAGCCTTGTGGTTGATGATCAAAGCATAGCCTATTTCGGCATACCTTTGTGTATAGTGTTACCTCGCGAGCCTCACACCCCGGTAAGAGTCAGAAACGGGTCAAGGGAACGTAGGGAGTGCACACGTTTCTTTCTAGCTAGAAGTGTTATCAGGGTTTTGCAAGCCCTAACATTTTACTTATGTGGTTGATGGATTATGAGGCGTCTCAGATTTATTGGTCGATAGTGACCAAATTATAGGTTCATTAGGACCGGGAAACGTGTGTTCAGGAATTGCCAATCCACTAAGGTATATTTGTGGACCGGCCCTGCAAGATCCAAGGGTTCACTACGGGGGATCCTGAGACATTGCTAGAGTGTCTCGAATCGGTAAGGAGATCGTTCCTAGCCTTGACTCATGATGGAAACCCAATTTCCAATACGACATTACGGTTTTGATTGTAGGCCTATATATGGCGACATAGAAGGATGGGGTACTATGCCGTCTAGGATTGATACATTTATTTTGAAGTATTTTAAAACTGATTAGACACTAATATTAATATTAAAATATTATTTTCTACGTATCAAGCATGTTTGATCATTATAAGGTAAAACTCTATCCTCCGTTTTCCGTTGCATTGTGTGATGGGACTTGAGTCTTATAATGATTTCATTTTTCTAAAAAGCGTTGCGCTGTTTTGAATAAAAATGTATTTAATTTATGCACTGGCAATCCAATGGAGTAAACCCGTTCCGCGTTAGCGGCATGGTTTTGTGATTAGCCTTATTGTTAGATAAGTTAGGAAAGATTTCTCATACCAGTCCCATGACTGACCTATAGTTTGTTTCACTTTGCAAACTCGGGTGCCTTCTTTTCCACACGGGCAGTCAAGTAGCTTATTTTGCAGATATATTGAGCAGGATTCTGGATCGAAGCTTAATGCTGTGTCTAGAGTATTGATAGATTTCCGCTGCATTATATTACATTTATTGTAAATTAATCTTCCACTGTATTATTATTTATCGATGTACTCTGATATATTCTGTACTCTGATGTAACATTATTATAATGTTTATAAAAGTCTTTTGTTATTTGTTCTGATGTGTTGTATGCCCAAAGTTAGCGTATTCGGGTTTTTGAACGGTCTTAGTCGATTTTGCAATCGATTAGGTCCAGGAGAAATCCGAGTCGTTACAAATTATTTTCTATGCCTAAAACATGCCTAAAAAATTAATTGTTATATTTTATTGACAACTGATTTATTCCTTTTTTTGCATGCGGAATATAGAAGTAAAAGTAATAATTGCACGAACACGGATAAAAAGGAAAAGAACTAAATTTATAGAAAAAGTGTGCATAAATTGTGGAAATGTGATTAAAAAGAAATTAGACTAAAATAGGAAAATTAATGAGCATTTACAATAAGATTATAACATCGATTGTCATTGAGAAAAGAGCAGAGAATGGGAATAAAATTATGAAACTGTATAGACATGTTATTAAATCATAAAAAGCAGATTTGAGGTATTTGCAACTAGAATTATAACATGAGGGTTACAATTGAAAATGATAATGTAAAGGCTTATTATAATTAAAATTTAGATCTGGGATTAAGTTTAATGAACATGTAATAGCAGTGGTCCGTTCTGGTAGCGAATGTTGATTAGAGAAAATAAGTGACCAAAAAAATTTAATAGGTTTATGGTGGTCCATTCCAGCAGCAAATGCTTATTAGAGAAAGTAAGTTATCGATAAATAAGGCCCAGATCAAGGGGCACTGGGCAGTGGCATAGATTAAATATGTGTTCGCTAGGATCCGTACCGGCAGCATTCTCTTTCAGGTTTATTAATGATGGTCTCACAATAGACAGTGGTGAAGGTTGGGCACTCTTATGCTGATTAGGGTAAATAAAGGATCAACAAAGATAGGGGTATGTGTGGTGCATTTCGATGGTGTCCGAGTGTGGGGAGGCATCGACAAGGGATAATAAGTCGCTACTGCATCCAAAAGCAACTATTTATGTCTTTACCGATGGATTATTAGGTAAGATAAAGCCTTAAATTAATAGTGACATGTTGCCATGCGATGGTAGATTTGTAGGATAAAGCAATCGATAGGTAGCATGTAACGACCCAGAAAATCTGAACCAATTTAAAAATTTTAAATTGGCTAAAATAATGGATTTTAAATATTTAAAATAAATATTTTAAATAATGGCGATGAAAATGAGTTTGAATCGACATTTGAAAACCAATATAATTAATTATAATTATATATAGAATTGAAAATGGCGCGGTAGTTCGATAATTCGATTTCAAACTTCAATTGAATATACCGGGTGCAAAACAATCTGGATTTTAGTGAAACCAAAAACATTAGTATCTAATTGATGATATCTTTCTAACGAATCTGACCAATCGAAATTTGATAGCGGGAATCAAAAGATATGTCCAGTCAAAAATTCTGAATAGTCGCTATGGAATTCAGGCCCTTAAAAATGGACATTTTGCAAATGACCTCGGATTTCGACGAAACCACTTTTGTTAGATCCGCAGTGTCAAGTTATTGCTAGGTTTCAAATTTCATAATTTTTCGAATCAATATGTGAGCGTGGCAAAGGAAAACGCGTTTGACCGATTTCAGTTGATTTTAATCGACGCGAAATTGGCCATTTTTCAAACGGTCTCAGAACTCGACGAAACTAGTTTTGTTAGGACCGTATCGTCAATACGAAGCTAGAAAATATTTTTCAGGAATTTTACTAGTTAGTATGTGGCCCCGGTAATTTGAAATGTACGTTTAAAATTCAATATAATGATTTAAATGAAAATTCAAAAGGAAACTGATTGTAACGATCAAATCAGCTTGTGATACATATCCCATTGTGTTCGGAATGGGGGTAAAACGCTATGGACGACAGGCGGTGGGCCTCGTTTCGAGGTCATATGTAAAAGTCAACCTATTTGCGAAATTAAATAATTAAATAAAAAAAAATATCTTTTAATTCCCTTTCCCTCCCTTTATCTTCACTGGCCCCCCCCGTTCCCTTTTATTTTCAGAAGAAAAAAAAAAACAAAAACCCTAAAAACCTAAATCGGATCGCCGCCCCTCCCTCCAGTCATCGTCGCCGTACCTCGACCTCCCGCCCCTCGTTCGAACCCCGAAGCCCTGCATCGACGAAGACCCGAGGCCCCTCCCTCCATCGCGAACGATTCGAGACCCCCCCAGTTCGCGACGCTGATTCGCGAGTCCCCCTCGAAGCTGCCTCCGACCATCGGCGAAGACCTTCCCCCCCCCGCTCCTCTGTAAGTTTTAATTTAATTTTATTTTTATTTATTTTATTTTTATTAAATATATAAACTGATTTAGTTTAAAAATAAAAACAGAAATTATAAAAGGCAAACTGCATTTTAAAAAGAATAATTTAAAAACTGCATTTTTAAAAAGAATAAAAAAAAAACTGCATTTTGAAAAAGGCAAACTGCATTTTTAAAAATAAAGAAAAACTGTTTTAAAAATAAAGTAAAAACTGTTTTGTGTTTTTAAAGTTAAAAACTGTTTTATGTTTAAAGTTAAAAACTGTTTTATGTTTTTAAAGTTAAAAACTGATTTGTTTAAAATTTAAAAACCGATTTTGTTAAAGTTAAAACAGAAATTTTTATAAAGTTTAAAACTGAATTTTTAAAAAAAGAAATAAAACTGTTTTTGAGGCAAAAGAAAAAAAAAACATATTTTTATATGTTGAAAGCAAAAGAAAAAAAAAACATATTTTTATATGTTGAAAGCAAAAGAAAAAAAACATATTTTTATATGTTGAAAAGCGAAGTCAAAATTCGATTTTTATATATTGAATAGCATTGTAAAAATTCTATTTTTACATATGCAGAAAATACGGGTGAAAGCAACAAATAGGCGAAGATTTCTATTAAGAAGAGTCTCGCAGTTGGATAGCTATTGGTGAGATTTCTGATTTAAAAATTTATATATATATATATGCGTGAAAGTGAATTGCTATATATAAATATCTATATATATATATATATATATATACGCCCCTCGTCCACAAACCATGGACGATATTTATTGGTTGAAATTGTTGTGATAATTGGTTGATAACGAATAGATTGTTTGGGATTGTTTGTGATGGATATTGGTTGATTGTGGTTGAAAAATACCCGTTTGTGGTTGTGAAATATTTGGTTGAAACCACTTAGGATTAGTTTGTGGAAATGAAATAAATATATACATGCCGCCTGCGTGCGAACTAGATGCATGAACCCCATTGTCAAAAACCGCGAGGTTTTAAGGTAGAGCGAGGAGCCGTACTAGGGACGGTGCCGGTGTAACTACCCTGCCGTTATGCTGTCGAAATTTTGAATAATATTTGTGTGTTTGAATTATTTTCATATGCTTAAACTATATTTATTCCTTATATAGAAAACATTCATGTGTTGAATTGATATTCATTCGTTGTTTAGAAATTCATGTGTTGAATGGTATTCATATTTTGAAATAAATAGTTCGATAATAAAAATCACATTTCTATCTATATATAAAAACTATAGAAAACATTCATGTGTTGAATTGATATTCATTCGTTGTTTAGAAATTCATGTGTTGAATGGTATTCATATTTTGAAATAAATAGTTCGATAATAAAAATCACATTTCTATCTATATATAAAAACTATAGAAAACATTCATGTGTTGAATTGATATTCATTCGTTGTTTAGAAATTCATGTGTTGAATGGTATTCATATTTTGAAATAAATAGTTCGATAATAAAAATCACATTTTTATCGATATATAAAAACTATAGAAAACATTCATGTGTTGAATTGATATTCATTCGTTGTTTAGAAATTCATGTGTTGAATGGTATTCATATTTTGAAATAAACTGTTTGATAATAAAAATCACCTTTTATCGACTATATGAACTGTATAGAAAAATAGTGTTTTGAAATGAATCGTTTTACAATAAAAATCACATTTTTATTGTATACATGAATCGTTAAAATGTGAAGTGTTAAAAATAGCCACTTGTTCAAATAAATATATATCAGTTGAAATATTCATTAATTAGCTAATGAAATGATTTGCACCTATTTATGTAACATTAGAATGAATGGTGTTTTTAAACCAAATAGAAATCAAATATGAAGTTGAATAGAAAATGGAAAATGATATGGACTGTATATATATATGTACATGCATATTCATTGAACAGGTTATAGCAAAGGGGCTAGAGAAGAGGAATAAAATTTTGTGCCCGACAAATAGGTACACATTTACTGATTTGTTTGGGTGATGATTTTGAGCCTGTTGGCTAGCCGCTTGGCTTTTTCTTTTTCTTTTTGAGATTAGAAGGACCGGGACGCTATTTGCGATTTCCCGACGCTCCCGGTGCAGGGGAGGTTATGGCGAAATTTTTCCAAAACTTAAGGTGTTAGAAAAATTTTTGAAGTGAAAACGATATAGAAATCATCGAATGAACTATATTTATATAACTATATAAATATAAATAAAATTAAAACGAAACGAGGCCGTGCAGTTCGTATTTTGAAATCGTGATTTCAAACGACTAGTGCGGGAAATCCGACCATTGGATTTTCCCGAAACCTCAACCGTCGGGTTCGCCTTGGAATAATCTTTCCAACGGCACCAACCTTGTAAAAATCCAACGGTTGGATTGTCTGGAATGTTTAATTCAAATCTGAAGAAAAACAGCGCCAGAAACGATTATATTTATTTATATATATAAATAAAATTATATTTAATCGAATAACGACGCTGCAGTTCGTATTTTGAAATCGAAAATTCAAACGATTGTACCGGGAGATCCGACCGTCGGAATTTCCCGAAACTGGAACCGTTGGATTCGTTTTGAAAAGACCTTTCTAATGATGTAAATTTTGCGAAGATCCAACGGTTAGATTTTCAGATATGTGTAAATCAAATTTGAAGAAAAACAGCGCCACGGCCGCCTTATGGCCCGAAACGTCGTTTTGAATAAAACGGCTATTTTAAAATAAATAAAAATAGCGATAAATAGTTATAAAATATCGTAAGCGATATGGAATGGAAATAAACTGAATTTGCTTGATTTATGTGATGTTTGATGGTTGAATGTGTTCGGTGTGAAAACTATATAAAGAACACAATTGGTGTGTCGAATAATTTAACCATTGAAATAAATCGATTTGAAATTCTAAATATACGTGAATTATTTGAAAAGGCCGAGTTAATTCTCATTTCGAATAATCGACCGACGATTGAAATTCGAAGATGAAGACGATGGTCGAAGGCCGGAGATCTTCACCTCGTTTGGATGGTAACCGAGGTCCTGATTGGGAGGCATCCCGAAATATGGATAATGAGTGGTGATCGTTCAGACGTACGTGTTGATCGAAGGGTTTGCGAGGTATTTAGTGCCTCCGGTTTCGTTCAGACCCAGAACGGACTTGTAAATGGACTGTGTGTCCGACATTGGAATTTGTTCTGTGTGATTGATAGCCATCAGTGCACGGTGTGAATTGCCTGTGTGGCATGCTAAGATGCAGTGATCAGGACTTCTGTTGAAAAGCAAAGTCTTGTGGTGATGATCAAAGCACCGCCTGTGTGGCGTAGCTTTGTGTATAACGTGAATTCGTGAGCCTCACATCCCGGTATGAACCTAAAACGGGAGAAGGACCTCAGGGAGGGCATGCGTTTCTTTCTAGCTAGGGTGGTGTCAGTGACCTACCAGCCCTGACATTTATATACTTTTCACCTATGTGGTTGTTGCTGTTGCGAGGCGCCTCGGTTTGATCGGACGATCCGGGTCCGATGGAGTCATTCGTTGGCTCGTTTACGCCCCAAAGGGCGGAGGAACGTATTGTTCAGGCACTATAATCCACTCCGTGTGGACCGGCCCTGTCGCTCCAAGGGGCAGTTGCGGCTGTTCCGGAGACATGGGCTAGATTGTCTCGAATTCGGTAAGGACTATCTTTTGCCTTGGTTCATGACGGAAATCCAATTTCCAAATACGACATCGTGCGGTTTTGATTGTATACCTATATATGGCGACATAGTGGTATGGGGCATTAATGCCGTCTATGATTGATAGTTATGATTTGAAATTGTTTTCAAAACATATAAACACTAGCAATAATATCAAATGCCTTTGTTTTACTCGTATCAAGCATATCTTGGCCGTTATAAGGTAAAAACTCTATCCTCCGGTTTGCGTTGCATTGTGTGATGGGAACTGAGTCTTATAACGGCTTCATTTTTATAAAAAGCATAGCGATGTTTAAAAGAAAGATTTGTTTTAAAGCACTGGCAATCCAATGGAGTAAACCCGTTCCACGAAAGTGGCGTGGTCCTGTGATTAGCCATATTATATATGTGTTGAGTAGATTTCTCATACCAGTCCCATGACTGACTCGTAGTTTGTTTCACTCTCAAACTCGGGTGCCCCTTTTTCTACACGGGCAGCCTTGTATTCAGGTTTAGCTGGTTCTTTCTGGATAGCTGGAGCTGAAGATGGATTCTATCATTTATTTCTTTTTATGCTGTTCAGCTCCTATTGTACATATTTTGTTTATTTCCGCTGTAGACATTTATGTATAGCTGAACTGTACTTGTACTAAGTAAGATCCTGTGTACTGTGTAACTCTGATGATTACTTTTATCCAGTATATTTTGTTGTTCATTCTGGTGTATTTATTTAATTCTGTTCTGCTATTATATGTTTCTGTGTTATATTCCAAAAGATAACCTTGTTTCCGTGAGAACGGGAAATCGGGTCGTCTCAACGTGGTATCGGAGCTTTGGTTAAGCTTAGTTCTGGAATATAACATTTGAACGAACTCGTCAGAAATAGAACCAGTAGTGTTCTAGGACGGGCAACTCCATACAGATAGGATCAGAAATATCCTAGTATGAGTAGCAGAAAGAAATAACACCTCGATAGACACATTTACATACAAGTATTTGTCTCTATATTTTGAAATACCTTTTCTGTGACCTGACACTTGATCTGCTATTTGCAGAAGTACTAGAAAATGAGTGCCAGAAACAGAAGAAGTGATCGTATGGCTCGACCAGCTAATGAGCCAGTTGTGCTCCCGCAGCCAGAATCCAATATAGAAGTTCTATACAAGAGATTTCGAAATCTTGGTGGATCGCCATTCTTAGGCAAGGAGCCCATTATGGAAACACAAGCTTGGATTCGTTCTGCAGAGAAAATCTTTGAGGGTTTAAAGCTGAGAGATGATCAGAAAAGATTACTGGCGTCTTGGGCACTCAAAGAAGAAGCTTTGTTTTGGTGGGATTCAATCATTAAAGATAATCCAGAAGGTGATATCACCTGGGACAGATTCAAA
Source organism: Allium sativum (assembly GCA_030737875.1). Taxonomy (NCBI): domain Eukaryota; kingdom Viridiplantae; phylum Streptophyta; class Magnoliopsida; order Asparagales; family Amaryllidaceae; genus Allium; species Allium sativum. The sequence goes on along the minus strand of CM060927.1, from coordinate 89,376,052 downwards.
GTGATTTTCCTGGAAAGATTTACTCCTCCTGAAGCAACCGAGAGATTATGCGATGAATTTTCTTATCTGATACAAGGAGACATGACCATTCCGGAATATCATAAGAAATTTAATGAACTTTCTCACTTTGCTCCTCATCTAATTCAAAATCCGAAGAGTAAAAATATGAGATTTATTCACGGGCTGCAAAGGAAATACCAGAATAAAGTATTGGGGCATGTGAAGCTTCCTTTTTCAGAAATGATTTATATGGCTTATCAATATGAAGATCTAGATAAGAAAGGTATGTTACAGTACGAAGAGGAAGCCAGCTCTAGTAATAAAACAGAGCCAGAAACTGATCGTCCCGAGGCAATAACAACGTTAGAGGTCAGTAAGAAGCCCAGTGCTAAGAGAAAAAGGGCTGGATCCGAAAAAGAACTAGTAACGACCGCCACATGCAATAACTGCCATAAGCAAGGGCATTTGCAAGGAAAATGCAGGTCTTTAAAGAAACTAAAGAAGAGTGAACCGAAGTCAAAGGAAAACTTTCAAGAGACCAGAGAATGCAGCATTTGCCATCGGTTAGGCCATGTAAGACAGGATTGCCGGCTGTTAAAGGCAACCAAGGAGGCTCAAATAAATGAAGTAGCAGAAACTTCTGAGCCCTCAGCCAGTCAAGAAAGATCTGATGTTTTAGAAGGCACGCTTAATGTCAAAAACATTCCAGTTAAAGTACTGTTTGACACAGGCGCGTCGCGAAGCTTTATTGCAAAGAGTGCAGTCAAGAAGTTGGATTTGAATTTGAAAAAGCTCAAAGAGCCAATGACTGTCCAAAATCCGGTTGGGGGTTCCATCAATCTCAGTTGGATCTGTGCAGTACCTGTCTCTTTTTCCTGCTATAAATTCCCTATAATCTCTATCGTCATGAATTTTAATGAATTCGATCTTATTCTGGGATTGGATTGGCTAACCAAATATGAAGCAGAAGTTAAATGCGCCGAGAGAGTTGTAAAGGCAAAAGCACAATTGGGAAATTATATAACCATACCGTGTGAAGGCCCAACGTCAAATAGAAAAGATTTCTGGTCAGCTCTCGATGTTTCCCCAGCTCAAATAGAAAATATCCCTGAAATCACAGAGAATATTCCTGACCTCATCAAAGATATTCCTGTCGTCAAAAATTATGCGGATGTGTTCGAAGAAGTTGTTCGCTTACCTCCGCAGAGAGAAATAGATTTCAAGATTGCTTTGATTCCCAATGCAAGGCCGGTAGTTCACGCTATTCGAAGAATGTCCTTGAAAGAAAAGGAGGAATTAGACAATCAAACACGACAGCTGGTATGGAAAGGTCTGATCAGGCCTAGTTTCTCTGATTGGGGTGCAGCAGTGGTGTTTGTCCCGAAATTTGACGGTACTCTACGTCTATGTGTGGATTATCGTGATCTGAATAAGCAGACAATAAAGAACAAGTATCCATTGCCGCGGATTGATGATTTGTTAGATCGGTTAAATGGAGCACAAGTATTCTCCCGAATGGACCTAGCTACAGGATTCCATCAACTTCGAATTGCCGAAGAGTGTGTTCCAATGACAGCGTTCAGAGGCCCCGACTTATTCTACGAGTGGTTAGTAATGCCGTTCGGCTTATGTAACGCTCCAGCTTATTTCGTCGATCTGATGAATAGAGTATTCAGAGGAGTACTGAACAAATTTTTTTTGGTTTTTATTGATGATATTCTAATCTTCTCTAAATCAAAGGCCGAACATGAAAAGCATCTGGAACAGGTTCTAGAAATTCTCAGAAGGAATGTATTGAAAGCCAAGTTTTCCAAATGTATATTCTGGCAAGATGAAGTGAAATTTCTGGGCCATGTTGTATCGAAAGAAGGAATTGCTGTGGATCCAAGCAAAATCACAGCTATTCAGAATTGGAAACAGCCCAGTACTCCCACTGAAGTCCGCAGTTTTCTCGGATTGGCTAGCTATTACCGAAAGTTCGTTAAAGACTTTTCGAAGATATCTGGTCACTTAACTAAGCTAACAAAGAAGCATTCTAAGTTCAAATGGACTCAGGAAAGTGAGGAGGCTTTCGAAGAGCTAAAGTTAAGATTAACGACAGCTCCAGTGTTAACCATCATTGATGGCAACCAGGATTTAAAAGTCTGGACTGATGCGTCTAGAGAAGGCCTTGGAGCAGTGTTAATGCAAAGAGGTCAAGTGATTGCTTATGCTAGCCGCCAACTGAAACCACACGAGAAAAACTATGTAACTCATGATCTTGAGTTATTGGCTATCATATTCTCTTTGAAAATCTGGAGACACTATCTTCTGGGCGAGAGATTTGAACTGTTTACAGATCACCAGTCGTTAAAGTATCTGTTCACTCAGAAAGACCTGAACTTGAGGCAGCAACGTTGGCTGGAGTTTCTTGCAGCATATGACTTTGAAATTATATACACTCCAGGAAAAGCCAATGTCGTGGCCGATGCGCTGAGTCGAAAGAATGTAATGATCGCCAGCTTTATTATCACGACATCCTTGATTGACAAAATATCTATTCTTCAGAAAGAGGATAACTTTATTAAGGATATGATTAAAAGGATTCAGAAAGGCGAACCCTCGTGTTTTCAAATTGATAACGACGAGACCTTGAGATTAAAAGGAAGGATTTGTGTTCCTGACATCCAGAGTTAAAAAGGGAAGTGTTAGACGAGTGTCACAAGTCCAAGCTGAGTATCCATCCTGGCGTAGCCAAAATGTATAACGATCTCAAAAGAACATTCTGGTGGAAGGCTATGAAAAGAGACGTTTCAATATATGTTAGCCGCTGCCCTACTTGCCAGCTAGTCAAGAGTGACCAACAGAAATTGGCTGGACTATTGCAACCACTAGAAGTTCCTGGTTGGAAGTGGGAACATATTTCTATGGATTTTATTGATGGTTTGCCCAGAACCAGAAAGGGAAATGACAGTATTTGGGTGATCGTAGATCGCTTCACGAAGACCGCCCATTTTATACCTGTCAAATCAAATAGAACTGCTCAGAGTCTGGCGCAGATTTACTTCAGGGAAATAGTGAGACTGCATGGAGTGCCGCTCAGTATAGTAAGTGATAGAGATACAATATTCACTAGCAAATTCTGGGAAGCATTTCAAGTCGAGCTAGGAACGAAGTTAAACTTGAGCACCGCTTATCATCCTCAGACAGACGGTCAGACTGAGAGGGTGAATCGCATTTTAGAAGATCTATTGCGGGCTTGTGTTATAGATTTCGGTGGATCATGGGAAGACAATCTGCATTTGGCTGAATTTTCTTATAATAACAGCTACCAGGCGAGTCTGACAATGTCGCCATTCGAAGCATTGTATGGTAGACCGTGCCGATCTCCTGCTTGTTGGGTCGAGCGTGGAAATAGACTTGTGTTAGGGCCTGATATGATTCGAGAAGCTGCCGACAAAGTCGATTTTATTAAAAAGCGATTACTCGCCGCTCAAAGCCGACAAAAGAGCTATGCCGATAAAAGAAGAAGAGATATATCCTTCGAAGTTGGCGACTATGTATATTTGAAAGTATCGCCGATGAGAGGAGTTATCCGGTTCGGTAAAACTGGAAAGCTAGCACCCAAATTCATTGGTCCGTTTCCTATTCTGGAACGGATTGGGACTCTCGCTTATAGGGTCAAACTGCCTGACTGGTTGCCTGGAGTTCATGATGTATTTCATATATCTCAACTTCGAAAGCACGTTCATGATCCAGACTTGATCGTGGAAGAAGCAGCTCAGCAGGACATTGAAATTACTCCAGAATTAGCTGTGAGGCGAGAGCCGCTAAAGATTATCGGCAAAGAAACCAAAGAGCTGAGGAACAAGAAGGTTCACTTAGTCAAAGTGCAATGGAGTGGAGATCCGCGAGATTGTACTTGGGAAACTGAGGAGAGCATTCAGAAAGCTTATCCTAGATGTCGGGTAGATATCTCTGATTGACTCCGGTGCAAGGTATACTTACCATACTTTACCTCACCATTTAATTCTCTATTCTATTGCAATTTAATTCCTATGGATGTGCACTATTTATTCTATACTCTGAATATTAAAAACAAATTGGTTGTTGTATTGTGTGATCGTAGAATTATCAAACCACTTTCGACTTTATTCCTTTTCGGGGACGAAAAGTTTTAAGTGGGGGAGATTGTAACGACCCAGAAAATCTGAACCAATTTAAAAATTTTAAATTGGCTAAAATAATGGATTTTAAATATTTAAAATAAATATTTTAAATAATGGCGATGAAAATGAGTTTGAATCGACATTTGAAAACCAATATAATTAATTATAATTATATATAGAATTGAAAATGGCGCGGTAGTTCGATAATTCGATTTCAAACTTCAATTGAATATACCGGGTGCAAAACAATCTGGATTTTAGTGAAACCAAAAACATTAGTATCTAATTGATGATATCTTTCTAACGAATCTGACCAATCGAAATTTGATAGCGGGAATCAAAAGATATGTCCAGTCAAAAATTCTGAATAGTCGCTATGGAATTCAGGCCCTTAAAAATGGACATTTTGCAAATGACCTCGGATTTCGACGAAACCACTTTTGTTAGATCCGCAGTGTCAAGTTATTGCTAGGTTTCAAATTTCATAATTTTTCGAATCAATATGTGAGCGTGGCAAAGGAAAACGCGTTTGACCGATTTCAGTTGATTTTAATCGACTGGAAATTGGCCATTTTTCAAACGGTCTCAGAACTCGACGAAACTAGTTTTGTTAGGACCGTATCGTCAATACGAAGCTAGAAAATATTTTTCAGGAATTTTACTAGTTAGTATGTGGCCCCGGTAATTTGAAATGTACGTTTAAAATTCAATATAATGATTTAAATGAAAATTCAAAAGGAAACTGATTGTAACGATCAAATCAGCTTGTGATACATATCCCATTGTGTTCGGAATGGGGGTAAAACGCTATGGACGACAGGCGGTGGGCCTCGTTTCGAGGTCATATGTAAAAGTCAACCTATTTGCGAAATTAAATAATTAAATAAAAAAAAAATATCTTTTAATTCCCTTTCCCTCCCTTTATCTTCACTGGCCCCCCCCCGTTCCCTTTTATTTTCAGAAGAAAAAAAAAAACAAAAACCCTAAAAACCTAAATCGGATCGCCGCCCCTCCCTCCAGTCATCGTCGCCGTACCTCGACCTCCCGCCCCTCGTTCGAACCCCGAAGCCCTGCATCGACGAAGACCCGAGGCCCCTCCCTCCATCGCGAACGATTCGAGACCCCCCCCAGTTCGCGACGCTGATTCGCGAGTCCCCCTCGAAGCTGCCTCCGACCATCGGCGAAGACCTTCCCCCCCCCCCCCCCCCCCCCGCTCCTCTGTAAGTTTTAATTTAATTTTATTTTTATTTATTTTATTTTTATTAAATATATAAACTGATTTAGTTTAAAAATAAAAACAGAAATTATAAAAGGCAAACTGCATTTTAAAAAGAATAATTTAAAAACTGCATTTTTAAAAAGAATAAAAAAAAAAACTGCATTTTGAAAAAGGCAAACTGCATTTTTAAAAATAAAGAAAAACTGTTTTAAAAATAAAGTAAAAACTGTTTTGTGTTTTTAAAGTTAAAAACTGTTTTATGTTTAAAGTTAAAAACTGTTTTATGTTTTTAAAGTTAAAAACTGATTTGTTTAAAATTTAAAAACCGATTTTGTTAAAGTTAAAACAGAAATTTTTATAAAGTTTAAAACTGAATTTTTAAAAAAAGAAATAAAACTGTTTTTGAGGCAAAAGAAAAAAAAAACATATTTTTATATGTTGAAAGCAAAAGAAAAAAAACATATTTTTATATGTTGAAAGCAAAAGAAAAAAAAACATATTTTTATATGTTGAAAAGCGAAGTCAAAATTCGATTTTTATATATTGAATAGCATTGTAAAAATTCTATTTTTACATATGCAGAAAATACGGGTGAAAGCAACAAATAGGCGAAGATTTCTATTAAGAAGAGTCTCGTAGTTGGATAGCTATTGGTGAGATTTCTGATTTAAAAATTTATATATATATATATGCGTGAAAGTGAATTGCTATATATAAATATCTATATATATATATATATACGCCCCTCGTCCACAAACCATGGACGATATTTATTGGTTGAAATTGTTGTGATAATTGGTTGATAACGAATAGATTGTTTGGGATTGTTTGTGATGGATATTGGTTGATTGTGGTTGAAAAATACCCGTTTGTGGTTGTGAAATATTTGGTTGAAACCACTTAGGATTAGTTTGTGGAAATGAAATAAATATATACATGCCGCCTGCGTGCGAACTAGATGCATGAACCCCATTGTCAAAAACCGCGAGGTTTTAAGGTAGAGCGAGGAGCCGTACTAGGGACGGTGCCGGTGTAACTACCCTGCCGTTATGCTGTCGAAATTTTGAATAATATTTGTGTGTTTGAATTATTTTCATATGCTTAAACTATATTTATTCCTTATATAGAAAACATTCATGTGTTGAATTGATATTCATTCGTTGTTTAGAAATTCATGTGTTGAATGGTATTCATATTTTGAAATAAATAGTTCGATAATAAAAATCACATTTCTATCTATATATAAAAACTATAGAAAACATTCATGTGTTGAATTGATATTCATTCGTTGTTTAGAAATTCATGTGTTGAATGGTATTCATATTTTGAAATAAATAGTTCGATAATAAAAATCACATTTCTATCTATATATAAAAACTATAGAAAACATTCATGTGTTGAATTGATATTCATTCGTTGTTTAGAAATTCATGTGTTGAATGGTATTCATATTTTGAAATAAATAGTTCGATAATAAAAATCACATTTTTATCGATATATAAAAACTATAGAAAACATTCATGTGTTGAATTGATATTCATTCGTTGTTTAGAAATTCATGTGTTGAATGGTATTCATATTTTGAAATAAACTGTTTGATAATAAAAATCACCTTTTATCGACTATATGAACTGTATAGAAAAATAGTGTTTTGAAATGAATCGTTTTACAATAAAAATCACATTTTTATTGTATACATGAATCGTTAAAATGTGAAGTGTTAAAAATAGCCACTTGTTCAAATAAACATATATCAGTTGAAATATTCATTAATTAGCTAATGAAATGATTTGCACCTATTTATGTAACATTAGAATGAATGGTGTTTTTAAACCAAATAGAAATCAAATATGAAGTTGAATAGAAAATGGAAAATGATATGGACTGTATATATATATGTACATGCATATTCATTGAACAGGTTATAGCAAAGGGGCTAGAGAAGAGGAATAAAATTTTGTGCCCGACAAATAGGTACACATTTACTGATTTGTTTGGGTGATGATTTTGAGCCTGTTGGCTAGCCGCTTGGCTTTTTCTTTTTCTTTTTGAGATTAGAAGGACCGGGACGCTATTTGCGATTTCCCGACGCTCCCGGTGCAGGGGAGGTTATGGCGAAATTTTTCCAAAACTTAAGGTGTTAGAAAAATTTTTGAAGTGAAAACGATATAGAAATCATCGAATGAACTATATTTATATAACTATATAAATATAAATAAAATTAAAACGAAACGAGGCCGTGCAGTTCGTATTTTGAAATCGTGATTTCAAACGACTAGTGCGGGAAATCCGACCATTGGATTTTCCCGAAACCTCAACCGTCGGGTTCGCCTTGGAATAATCTTTCCAACGGCACCAACCTTGTAAAAATCCAACGGTTGGATTGTCTGGAATGTTTAATTCAAATCTGAAGAAAAACAGCGCCAGAAACGATTATATTTATTTATATATATAAATAAAATTATATTTAATCGAATAACGACGCTGCAGTTCGTATTTTGAAATCGAAAATTCAAACGATTGTACCGGGAGATCCGACCGTCGGAATTTCCCGAAACTGGAACCGTTGGATTCGTTTTGAAAAGACCTTTCTAATGATGTAAATTTTGCGAAGATCCAACGGTTAGATTTTCAGATATGTGTAAATCAAATTTGAAGAAAAACAGCGCCACGGCCGCCTTATGGCCCGAAACGTCGTTTTGAATAAAACGGCTATTTTAAAATAAATAAAAATAGCGATAAATAGTTATAAAATATCGTAAGCGATATGGAATGGAAATAAACTGAATTTGCTTGATTTATGTGATGTTTGATGGTTGAATGTGTTCGGTGTGAAAACTATATAAAGAACACAATTGGTGTGTCGAATAATTTAACCATTGAAATAAATCGATTTGAAATTCTAAATATACGTGAATTATTTGAAAAGGCCGAGTTAATTCTCATTTCGAATAATCGACCGACGATTGAAATTCGAAGATGAAGACGATGGTCGAAGGCCGGAGATCTTCACCTCGTTTGGATGGTAACCGAGGTCCTGATTGGGAGGCATCCCGAAATATGGATAATGAGTGGTGATCGTTCAGACGTACGTGTTGATCGAAGGGTTTGCGAGGTATTTAGTGCCTCCGGTTTCGTTCAGACCCAGAACGGACTTGTAAATGGACTGTGTGTCCGACATTGGAATTTGTTCTGTGTGATTGATAGCCATCAGTGCACGGTGTGAATTGCCTGTGTGGCATGCTAAGATGCAGTGATCAGGACTTCTGTTGAAAAGCAAAGTCTTGTGGTGATGATCAAAGCACCGCCTGTGTGGCGTAGCTTTGTGTATAACGTGAATTCGTGAGCCTCACATCCCGGTATGAACCTAAAACGGGAGAAGGACCTCAGGGAGGGCATGCGTTTCTTTCTAGCTAGGGTGGTGTCAGTGACCTACCAGCCCTGACATTTATATACTTTTCACCTATGTGGTTGTTGCTGTTGCGAGGCGCCTCGGTTTGATCGGACGATCCGGGTCCGATGGAGTCATTCGTTGGCTCGTTTACGCCCCAAAGGGCGGAGGAACGTATTGTTCAGGCACTATAATCCACTCCGTGTGGACCGGCCCTGTCGCTCCAAGGGGCAGTTGCGGCTGTTCCGGAGACATGGGCTAGATTGTCTCGAATTCGGTAAGGACTATCTTTTGCCTTGGTTCATGACGGAAATCCAATTTCCAAATACGACATCGTGCGGTTTTGATTGTATACCTATATATGGCGACATAGTGGTATGGGGCATTAATGCCGTCTATGATTGATAGTTATGATTTGAAATTGTTTTCAAAACATATAAACACTAGCAATAATATCAAATGCCTTTGTTTTACTCGTATCAAGCATATCTTGGCCGTTATAAGGTAAAAACTCTATCCTCCGGTTTGCGTTGCATTGTGTGATGGGAACTGAGTCTTATAACGGCTTCATTTTTATAAAAAGCATAGCGATGTTTAAAAGAAAGATTTGTTTTAAAGCACTGGCAATCCAATGGAGTAAACCCGTTCCACGAAAGTGGCGTGGTCCTGTGATTAGCCATATTATATATGTGTTGAGTAGATTTCTCATACCAGTCCCATGACTGACTCGTAGTTTGTTTCACTCTCAAACTCGGGTGCCCCTTTTTCTACACGGGCAGCCTTGTATTCAGGTTTAGCTGGTTCTTTCTGGATAGCTGGAGCTGAAGATGGATTCTATCATTTATTTCTTTTTATGCTGTTCAGCTCCTATTGTACATATTTTGTTTATTTCCGCTGTAGACATTTATGTATAGCTGAACTGTACTTGTACTAAGTAAGATCCTGTGTACTGTGTAACTCTGATGATTACTTTTATCCAGTATATTTTGTTGTTCATTCTGGTGTATTTATTTAATTCTGTTCTGCTATTATATGTTTCTGTGTTATATTCCAAAAGATAACCTTGTTTCCGTGAGAACGGGAAATCGGGTCGTCTCATAGCACTAGGAGTTTTTCCTAATTATTTTTATTATGTTTAGTAGTTGAGTAAGTGCAAACAATCAAACGACCGTTACTTGTATATCTCAAATATATTTACTATGTATTTATCTTTTATATTTGTGTATAGACACTTACCCTATTTGACACTAGGACTATTATTGAGTCTATTTATCTATATTACTCAATAATGCTAGTAACTACATCATTCACCAGACTTTATGTCGGACCCACTCCTCTTTCTTCCCTTTTCTCCCCAATTAGGATCGCACGGCTAAGGTATTTAGTTCACATTTCCTGGAGGATCATTCTTGAAGTTCATTCTAGTTGTTGATGTATCTATCTTCTATTTTTACATCTTATTATATGGATTTGGTTGTATTTTTGACTTTTGAGGGATGGTTATGTTATTGTACTTTGTTTTGTAGCCGATGTTTTATTTTCATAAGTATTGACGCTTGATTTATTCAATAAAACACCAACACCCATATTCGAGTTGAAAGCAAAGAAAATCCAAACAAATCTAATCACATAATGCAGAAATAAAAATGATACGGTATTTGTAGTGGTTTTGCAAATCATGCCTCGTCTACTGTGAGGTAATCTTTGTTGATTATACTGTAAAATTATAAATACAGTTAGTTTGATTATAGAAATGTGGAGATAACAGTGTTGTTGAATAGCAGTAACAAAATCCTCGTGTATGAGTGTCAACCAAAGAGAAGAAGTTACTTAGAAATGACCATGTCCTGGCTTATTTATAGGCGTGAAGTAGCCCGAATTGGTATAGGGTAGTTGCTGGAAATTCAAAGTAGTGGAGAAAACCAGGTTCATGTGGGAAGTTGAGACCAGACCAACCCAATCCATCAAGACTTGAACCGGAGTTGAGAAACTCCCAAATTCCCATGCCCTTGAGTTTCCAAGCCGTTGTGCCAAGCTCCAACAAGTACTGATATGGTGCTTTAGCCATATCCACCTAAAACAGGGTAAGTGCAAATGTCGATCTGATTCGCCATCTATTTCCATACCGATCCAAAGCTTGAGGAAGAATACCAATGTGAGATGAACTAGTACGCCAAGCCGAAGTGGTACCGATTCGAGGACCATTGAAGTATACCAATCTAATAGATGCACCGATCCCAAAAATGGGAGTAATACCGATCGAATAGTGATCCCTTCCAAAATTCAAGTTTTCGTGAACTCCGCGGGTCCACCAAAGATTTTCCAAGTTCGTCTAAGTCCATGCTCAAGTCCTAAGCACTCTAATAGATAGAAATTCAAAGTGTGACAGCCTTGCAAAAAGACGGATCAATAAGTAAGACATGTGATAATTTAATGGTTTGTGACCGAAATGAGTAAATGGTTTTGAATTAGAACTAGGTTTTCAATATAAAAATATTTCTTCTATATTTATTATCTTATTGTCTCGTCAATCTTAGTCTTTGTGATATATGTCTTTATACCTACAACACTCCATATTTCTTAGCATAACTCAGCTTTGGGGAATGTTAAAGGGTGCGAGATTTTACATATTTCTTAGTCGTTGGAGTTTGTCTTTATACCCGACTCTGTTGGTTTTCTTTAGGGATCTAGGTATAATAAATATAACATTTATATTTTGAAAAAACAAAAATGTTCATTCACAATTTATTTAGGATGACAAAATCTAGGCTCTGATACCAAATGTAACAACCCAAACTCCAACGGAACCAGATTTTTCGCATAGTGCTAAAATCTAAGTCAACTAAATCCCGAGTTGGGAGTCTGGTATCCTGCAAATATGCAAAGATAAATATATCAGAATACAAACAAGAAACTCACAGTGAAGATGATTAAAATATAATAACAGGTAAATACTTACCAAATATAGATACTTTTTACATAAGTGCTCTAAGTTGAATAACCTCTGCCTATCATCTAACCTGTGAATCGTTATAAGGAGAGGGTCAAAACTAAAGTTCTGGTGAATGAAAAAATTATACACTTTTAAGTTCAACACTACATGTACTGTTCTATTTCCATTTTATTTATATTTGGTTATTTGAGTTTACAATACTTTCGCCTTTGTGCGTAAATTATACCCTACTATCCCCAAGTAGACCAAACCTAATAATCCATATATGTATATATATATATATATATATATATTATCAAATCGACCTTCACGGTCCTAAGTACTCCCCATAGTACCCTCTGTATCATCCTCGATAGGACTCATTGTCTCGCTATGAAAGAGTACTCCAACTACATCTATAAAGGACAGCTTCGTTAGGTGTAACGTCCCGCCTTTTTGACCGATTTAAATTGATAATTTACCAACTTAAAACGTCCAAATCGACGGAGCGTATTTAGCTTACTGAGTTCAAAATAGAATCAACATAGAAAACACAGAATAAAGTAAATAAAGCAGTATTGAACAACAAAATAACCTTTCATATATTAATCAAAATCTTTGGTACAAGATTTTTCTGTATAGCGGAATGTAAAAATACAGTTGGATATAATAGAAAAATATTTACTGTTTTAAAAAAAAATCTTCAGAGTGCGCGTCTTCTGAAACCCCCAGTTCTTTTTGCCAATCTTTGAATCCGCCATTGTAATATCTAAATCTGAAATGCTCGGGTCTGACTCGAGCATTCCATGCAAAAAAAACATAAAAATACTCGAGTCAGGATTAATCATAGTTCAAGTAAATTAACTTCAATAGAAACTGAAATATAACGGTTAACTCTAACATCGTTGCCATATATAAAATAAATAGTGGCGGTATCTATTCATATGAGTGTAGCTATTTCAAGAGACGAACGGTATCGAGCGTTTGCGAGCGTACATGTGTATATAACATACACGTGTACACCGCCTCAACGGCTCGAACCGAACATAAATAGTGACATAGGTGAATCCAGGAGCTTGCATAGACACGTATGTGTATATACATACGTATATTGCCACAGCATCCCGAGAAATCACCACACGAGCTCAACCTCCAAGTTCCTTAGTGTTCAAGAGATGACACGTGATAGAAGCACAAGGAAAAAACTAATAGGGACAAGTGATCAAAACATGCTGTAGTAACAAGAAGGGTGGCCATGAGTTTCATCAATTCCATTTAAGTAAACAAAACTTCCTCAGCAATGTTAAAGTCCTAAGATTTAAAGGCAAGTGCAAAGTTGTTGCTTTTGATAGATGCAGAGAGTTTAAGTGGAAAATTTAAAACAAGACAGGAGAGTTCCTCGACTGCACACAGCATGCAAATAAGGCATGGCAGCCCAATACCAATGTCACTAAATGATCCAACCTTCATGTACAGATAATACTGTGCATACTGAATGTTTCAGTTCAGGTTTAGGTAGAAGAAATTCATGAATGAGTTTTACAGTACTAACAGTGGTCATACATTTTAACATTCATATATATACTAGAATTTATATATATATGAAGTGGTCACATAATTGGTTTAACATGAGAGTAGTAGCCACATATTGGGTTAATATGAGAGTAGGGGGTCACATATTGGGTTAATATGAGAGTAGGGGGTCACATATTGGGTTAACATGTAGGTTTAAAAAGACTAACATGGTCCATGATACTAGGCATATATTTGCACATCAACTATAAATACATACAAACAGCAAGCATCATAACAGTGAACAATGATATGTGCAGTTTCAGACAATTCAAGATTCATAACAGTGAACATGCAGTTTCGTATGGTTCGAGTTCATAGTCGTGGACATATAATTTCAGACTTTTCCTTTCGGTGGACATAAATGTTTTCCGCAAACATATTTAGTGAACTAAATGGTTTAGCACACATATTTAAGTGAACTGGATGGTTCCACCGTTTCAACAGCATATATATAAAAAGGTGTTCACAGCTCCACAGCATGTACATACATAAAATGGGTTCACAGTAAAACAACGTGTATATGGGTTCACAATTCAACACCATGTGTATAGTTTCACAGTTTAACAGCATGCTGATAATATACATGTCATATGGTCAACAACAAGTTTCTAATATACATGTTATGGTTTAACATGACAATAACATTTTATGGCAACACATTAGAGTATACATAGTCAAGGGAACAATGAATTAGTATTCTAATGTGTTTAACATATGTATACGGTTTTGATAAATCGGGACATTTTTCTCAGGTTAGCAACAATGTGGACAAACACATATAATATGTGTTTTCAGTTCACAAAACAGGGCATAAGTGAGCATATGGTAATTCTGGGTAAGCAACATGGAAAAAAAAATATATATTTCTTCCCTTTTTCCCCTCTTAAATCGTTACAGATCACAAAAAAAAAAAAAAAACAACCACATTTACCTGGCCACAATCAAAGTGATAAATCAAGAAAATCTAATACATATTGCACACACCATTTACATGGTTATTCATAACAACAACTATTGGCATTTACCAAAGTGCCAAACTAAATAAGCATAATGACTGTTTTAATTATGGGTACACAGTGCCAGACTAAGCAAACATTCCAACAGTTTAAATATGGGATCCACTCTTTAACAAAACCGAATACTGACAGTTCAAATATGGGATCCACTCTATCACAAAACTAAATACTGACAGTTTTAAAGTGGTTGTACCCGCTCCAAATGTTCATTTAGTACACCGGCTAGCCAAATTATTAATAGCAAAAATAATATTATGATTATAGGTTTTGCCCTCTTTTTTTTTTTAGTTTTTTTTAATATAAATAAAATAGCATGAACAACATTCTGGGTTTCAGGTTCAACAATAAGCCTGCGTCATATTTCCAGTCTTGCCCAACATAGCATGGAGTAAACCAATATGCCCATTCAGGTTTCCAATACATGGAAATAAAATGTTTAACACACTATCCTCAGATGTATTTAGAAACTTCATTCTTTATATCAATTTGGAAGAAGATTTAAATTGAAGAAAGAAGGGTCCGCTCACCAAATATTAGTTCATAGTTTGGATTTTCTAGTTCCAGATTTTCATTCAGATCGGATAAGCTAAGTCCAAAACATTCCAACAGTTTACGCCTTGGTTCAGACTTCACCAAAACAACATGCTTCCCATTTATTTCCAGTTAAACCACTAAGGCAGTATATATGGTACTTCAATATTTCACAGTCACGACATGGGTTTCAATGTATGTTTACCCATATGTTAAAGACACTGCATATTCTAAATACCACCGTATGTCTTGTTCATATGGGTCACAATACAAGATTTAAATCGGTTATAATTGCTTGAGCCCATTTTTATTAGTTTTCAACAAGACAAAGGTGCCCCATTTCCGTTTCATTTTCGAATCATACTCAACAGGATCAAATTTAGTATAAGATACGAACAGATGGAACCACACCCAAAAATCTCAATCAAAAATCACGCAACAATCAAGGCAGACAATCGCAACGTATCAACTATTATATTATAGTTTAAATCGAGTTAATCTACTTGGGCTTATGATTAATCGTGAGTGATTTCTCACCTTGGGACCGTGAAGCAGGACCATGACGGAGCAGCAGCCTTGAACAAAAGCTACTTCGATTGAGTGCGAACCGTCCTTCGATTAAAAAGGAAGCAACTTGCAGTGATTTCGTGCGTAACGATTTAGGGCTACAGGTGACGATTTCGGCTTCGGTGGAGCGATGGAGGATCGGTTGACGTTGGTGAGCGAGACGCCTCGTCGAGGAGGGTGGAGCAAAGATGAAGTAGAAATCGATTTGGTAAAATTGAATTTAGAGAAGCCATTGAATTTGGAAGAGGAAAATGATTTATGCTGCTGGAAAAAAGTGAGGGGCAAGGGCTTCTTTTATGAAGGCAAATACCGTGGTTACCACGTTTCCGTGGTGGCCAAGGAACTGATTGTGTGCGAGCGAAGGAATCGATAGTGCGTAAGCGAAGGAACCCAGTGTTTTATTTTATTTAGTTATTTACGGTTCCTTAAATTTCCTACCGCAAAATATGCTGATGTTTTTATTTCTGAACGGCCACAAACAACTCCAAATATGACAAAAATTATACGTACCTTTTTGTCTTCGCGTTCTGGATCCAATAAAATTATTTCGGTTGTCATTCGATTTCGTCAGTATACGATGTTATTTTATTTTTATATTACTTATTGGTTTGCTGATTTTTATTCCGTTCGTCTACCAATAATACCGTTTATTTTCCCAGTTTGAAACGTTAAATTTCAATTCCTATACATATAAATACACACATATTCAACCAAATTTCAAATATTTTCAACAAATAAATTTTCTAATTTATTTTATGTAAATAATGTTTAGTTCCAAATTAAATCATTTATTTTCTCCAATCGGATTTCAAATCCAAATTCAATCCAAGTATTCAAATTTAATTTAACAAAAATATTTGTCTTTTTTTTTCCACCTAACCATTCTGAATTTAATACTCTATTCGATTCAAACTCCAAACAATACAATTGATTTCTAATTTCTACCCATGTATCAATATATTTGATTTTAAATTTCTAACTCTAATATCAATATAAAAATTGATTGTCAAAAATCAAATTTTTAAATAATTTCTCATTCCAGTTGTCAAAATTTCTGGGACGTTACATTCTTCCCCCCTTTAAAACTTTTCGTCCTCGAAAAGGAGAGATCGTTAGAGGTATACCAATGTACACTTCCAATTTTCGTATTCGTGGGTAATTCCTCCACATCTCATTTAAATATCGATATTTAATTTATCGACCTTCTTTGTTTAGTCATCATATCCAATTAACTCGGAAAAATCAGATTCTTTCCAAATAAATCTCTTTTCCCAATATTTACATATCCATCGTTTTACAAGTTCAATCACATCTCCGTATATTCAGTCTATTTAATCTTCTCCTCATTGAAGAGTGCAATTATCATTTCTTCTTCAAGTTACAAGTTGTCAACTTAAAAATTTCTAAAATCCGGAAACATTTAAATTTTTTTTTATACGTACCATGAAATTTGTACCAAAAATACTATATTATTATTCTAAAGTCATAGAATCGAAAATACCTTGAAATCCTTTTTATATTAAGTACATTTTAATTTCAAATTAGTGATTTGAAAATATTTGATAACTCGAAGTTTTACAAGTCTATTGTTGTTCTCATAGATGTTAGGCATACGCTGGCCAGGCGCACGACTAAAATCTCCAAGTACTACATATATCCTTGCTTCAACTCCCAGTGAAAATATTTCAAAAATTCTTTTAAAACAGATACGGAAAGTACCAATGTAATGTTGATATGTTGATTGTTCATGAATCGCAGATACACAATGGTTCCGTCTGGATCCCCCAGAAAACATCCGTATCCGTAGAAAGTCACTTCCCTGCGAATTCCGTCATGGACAGATCAACGGAAGATATTTACGAATCAACAGAGAAATTGAGGTCACTGAGCGTTAACTACTCTATCTCAGAGTCACAACACAATCATGGAATTATGAAGATACTTCAAGTCACAAGGACAAATCAAGTCACACAGACACATCAGGTCACGGAGACCAATCAAGTCACGAAGACTAACTGCTGCATCAAACGGGTGGCTCACTATCACTAAGATATCTCAAATACTATGGACCGCAGGTACACAATGGTTACGCCTGAGTCCCCCAGGAAACATCCATACCCGTAAGCTTTCACAGCTCTGCGGATTACGCCCTTACATTCGACTGTAGATCGCAGCAGTCACAATGGTTACACTTGGTTCCCCCAAGAAACATCCGTCTGCCGTAGGCTATCTGCAGCCCTACGAATTTCGCTACACGGCCGAATTCCAACGACTCTAGATCGCAGCGATCACAATGGTTACGCCTGATTCCCTCAGAAAACATCCGACCGCCGTAGGCTATCCGCAGCCCTGCGAATTACGCTAGCAGTCGTGCTAAATGGCAACTCATGAGTTTTATGTCCGGACAACCTACTACCACCAGCAGCACTGCAGATTGCGCTATCTGCAGTCCTTTTACATAAGCTCGAAATTCAAAGAAGAAGGATGGTACTTTCCTTATCTTTACTTTGAAAAACATACTATACTTTATACATATAGTATTTTAAATCATACTTATGTCAATTCATAAGATTTTTTCCCAAATCATATTTCAAACCTCTCGTCTTATATAAATTCCGTTATATAAGATTTTATCTAAATCGATTACCTTTCAAATCAATAGTTCTCGACTTCGCTATATTTTTATGCATTTCTCATATAAGTTCTGAAAATTTCTATATCCACTATCTCACATCGAGCATCCTCAAATCTCCATTCAATTTCAGTTTTGATCTCTTATCCAATTCAGATATCTAATATTCCCTTTAACTCGAATTTATGAATCTATTGGTTATAACCAATTCTTCTTCCAAACCTCTAATTAGAAATTCACCACTTCAGTCACAACTTTATTCTCTCAAAATTCCATATTTTTTTTTTTCACAAATTTTTTTTCTTCATGCATTATCACCCCTTTACGTCCACACCTCGACCATCAATTAGCAAGCGAACAATTCCCTAAGTATCAACCCCGAAGGCCGAAACCAACATCAGATCAACACTTAGAAAATTATTCAACTTAACTAATCATCAGTCAGTTTCTAAATTCCTTAACTCCACTTCTTAATTTCTTATCAAACATTGTTTACGCAATTTCTCAGATTCAATTTACGAATCCGCTTCTCTTACGTTCTGCCACTCTTTGTTCTCGTCGTACGGCTTTTCACACTTCAGCTCTTGCCATACCCATTTACCAATACCCAATAGCCTCTCACGATATTTTGGAAAACATTTCAACTTATCATATTCATATTTTTACCATTCCATAAAATCTTTTTAACATCTCCACTCACATTTTTCTTCATCTCATTTATGATTCACTTCCTTTAAAATCCTCGCTTGCCATATACTTCTTGTTAATTAATTAACAAGTTTATAATTCACTATCGAGTTTATATATTCGATTGTACATTGTTGGTTTGAAACCAATTATTATTTATCTTGCCAAGTTCTGAATAATCGAATCTCGATCATAACTTTTTCCTTCGATTTTATTTTTATTAATTTTATTTCAAAATATCAAAATAAAATTCATCGTTTCTTTCTTTTCATTCAAATCTCATCCGAATTCTTATTTCCCATAAATTCAGTTGTCCTTGAATTCTAAAATACCCGATTAGATAAATTGTTTCGTTGATTCTACTATACTTATCTTCCTTTGGTATCACTTGACAACGGACTTTGATTTAAATCTAAAAGGGATCTTATCGAAGAATAATTCTCGCAAACCTGGATTCGAAGGCTTCTGAAGACTGGGGATTCCGAACAAAATTTTAAATCTCAAAATAAATTTTCATTTCCGCTGTATTAATTTCAAAATACTAGTTTCAAAATAATTGATATTTCAAAATAATATTTTTCAAAATCGCTTTATTTTCAAGATCCGTTTTTAAACTCAATAAGCTAAGCTTTGAATAAACCAAAGCTCTGATACCACTTGTAATGACCCCGGGATTCGAGTAGGCTTTTCAACCATCCTCTCCTCCCTCGGCACTGGGCTAACCTCCCAGCGTGGCTTACAGAGATACCTCAGAACTGCTTTTACGGCCAGCCTCTCGACTCGACCAACCCACATTGTCGGGAGATGTAGGGGTAAGAGTCTCCCGTTCGCCACCTAACGCGAAGCGAGAACCCCCTATCATCCGTACCAATTAAGCAACCAGCTCTGATACCACTGTAATGACCCCGCCTTTTTGACCGATTTAAATTGATAATTTACCAACTTAAAACGTCCAAATCGACGGAGCGTATTTAGCTTACTGAGTTCAAAATAGAATCAACATAGAAAACACAGAATAAAGTAAATAAAGCAGTATTGAACAACAAAATAACCTTTCATATATTAATCAAAATCTTTGGTACAAGATTTTTCTGTATAGCGGAATGTAAAAATACAGTTGGATATAATAGAAAAATATTTACTGTTTTAAAAAAAAATCTTCAGAGTGCGCGTCTTCTGAAACCCCCAGTTCTTTTTGCCAATCTTTGAATCCGCCATTGTAATATCTAAATCTGAAATGCTCGGGTCTGACTCGAGCATTCCATGCAAAAAAAACATAAAAATACTCGAGTCAGGATTAATCATAGTTCAAGTAAATTAACTTCAATAGAAACTGAAATATAACGGTTAACTCTAACATCGTTGCCATATATAAAATAAATAGTGGCGGTATCTATTCATATGAGTGTAGCTATTTCAAGAGACGAACGGTATCGAGCGTTTGCGAGCGTACATGTGTATATAACATACACGTGTACACCGCCTCAACGGCTCGAACCGAACATAAATAGTGACATAGGTGAATCCAGGAGCTTGCATAGACACGTATGTGTATATACATACGTATATTGCCACAGCATCCCGAGAAATCACCACACGAGCTCAACCTCCAAGTTCCTTAGTGTTCAAGAGATGACACGTGATAGAAGCACAAGGAAAAAACTAATAGGGACAAGTGATCAAAACATGCTGTAGTAACAAGAAGGGTGGCCATGAGTTTCATCAATTCCATTTAAGTAAACAAAACTTCCTCAGCAATGTTAAAGTCCTAAGATTTAAAGGCAAGTGCAAAGTTGTTGCTTTTGATAGATGCAGAGAGTTTAAGTGGAAAATTTAAAACAAGACAGGAGAGTTCCTCGACTGCACACAGCATGCAAATAAGGCATGGCAGCCCAATACCAATGTCACTAAATGATCCAACCTTCATGTACAGATAATACTGTGCATACTGAATGTTTCAGTTCAGGTTTAGGTAGAAGAAATTCATGAATGAGTTTTACAGTACTAACAGTGGTCATACATTTTAACATTCATATATATACTAGAATTTATATATATATGAAGTGGTCACATAATTGGTTTAACATGAGAGTAGTAGCCACATATTGGGTTAATATGAGAGTAGGGGGTCACATATTGGGTTAATATGAGAGTAGGGGGTCACATATTGGGTTAACATGTAGGTTTAAAAAGACTAACATGGTCCATGATACTAGGCATATATTTGCACATCAACTATAAATACATACAAACAGCAAGCATCATAACAGTGAACAATGATATGTGCAGTTTCAGACAATTCAAGATTCATAACAGTGAACATGCAGTTTCGTATGGTTCGAGTTCATAGTCGTGGACATATAATTTCAGACTTTTCCTTTCGGTGGACATAAATGTTTTCCGCAAACATATTTAGTGAACTAAATGGTTTAGCACACATATTTAAGTGAACTGGATGGTTCCACCGTTTCAACAGCATATATATAAAAAGGTGTTCACAGCTCCACAGCATGTACATACATAAAATGGGTTCACAGTAAAACAACGTGTATATGGGTTCACAATTCAACACCATGTGTATAGTTTCACAGTTTAACAGCATGCTGATAATATACATGTCATATGGTCAACAACAAGTTTCTAATATACATGTTATGGTTTAACATGACAATAACATTTTATGGCAACACATTAGAGTATACATAGTCAAGGGAACAATGAATTAGTATTCTAATGTGTTTAACATATGTATACGGTTTTGATAAATCGGGACATTTTTCTCAGGTTAGCAACAATGTGGACAAACACATATAATATGTGTTTTCAGTTCACAAAACAGGGCATAAGTGAGCATATGGTAATTCTGGGTAAGCAACATGGAAAAAAAAAATATATATTTCTTCCCTTTTTCCCCTCTTAAATCGTTACAGATCACAAAAAAAAAAAAAACAACCACATTTACCTGGCCACAATCAAAGTGATAAATCAAGAAAATCTAATACATATTGCACACACCATTTACATGGTTATTCATAACAACAACTATTGGCATTTACCAAAGTGCCAAACTAAATAAGCATAATGACTGTTTTAATTATGGGTACACAGTGCCAGACTAAGCAAACATTCCAACAGTTTAAATATGGGATCCACTCTTTAACAAAACCGAATACTGACAGTTCAAATATGGGATCCACTCTATCACAAAACTAAATACTGACAGTTTTAAAGTGGTTGTACCCGCTCCAAATGTTCATTTAGTACACCGGCTAGCCAAATTATTAATAGCAAAAATAATATTATGATTATAGGTTTTGCCCTCTTTTTTTTTTTAGTTTTTTTTAATATAAATAAAATAGCATGAACAACATTCTGGGTTTCAGGTTCAACAATAAGCCTGCGTCATATTTCCAGTCTTGCCCAACATAGCATGGAGTAAACCAATATGCCCATTCAGGTTTCCAATACATGGAAATAAAATGTTTAACACACTATCCTCAGATGTATTTAGAAACTTCATTCTTTATATCAATTTGGAAGAAGATTTAAATTGAAGAAAGAAGGGTCCGCTCACCAAATATTAGTTCATAGTTTGGATTTTCTAGTTCCAGATTTTCATTCAGATCGGATAAGCTAAGTCCAAAACATTCCAACAGTTTACGCCTTGGTTCAGACTTCACCAAAACAACATGCTTCCCATTTATTTCCAGTTAAACCACTAAGGCAGTATATATGGTACTTCAATATTTCACAGTCACGACATGGGTTTCAATGTATGTTTACCCATATGTTAAAGACACTGCATATTCTAAATACCACCGTATGTCTTGTTCATATGGGTCACAATACAAGATTTAAATCGGTTATAATTGCTTGAGCCCATTTTTATTAGTTTTCAACAAGACAAAGGTGCCCCATTTCCGTTTCATTTTCGAATCATACTCAACAGGATCAAATTTAGTATAAGATACGAACAGATGGAACCACACCCAAAAATCTCAATCAAAAATCACGCAACAATCAAGGCAGACAATCGCAACGTATCAACTATTATATTATAGTTTAAATCGAGTTAATCTACTTGGGCTTATGATTAATCGTGAGTGATTTCTCACCTTGGGACCGTGAAGCAGGACCATGACGGAGCAGCAGCCTTGAACAAAAGCTACTTCGATTGAGTGCGAACCGTCCTTCGATTAAAAAGGAAGCAACTTGCAGCGATTTCGTGCGTAACGATTTAGGGCTACAGGTGACGATTTCGGCTTCGGTGGAGCGATGGAGGATCGGTTGACGTTGGTGAGCGAGACGCCTCGTCGAGGAGGGTGGAGCAAAGATGAAGTAGAAATCGATTTGGTAAAATTGAATTTAGAGAAGCCATTGAATTTGGAAGAGGAAAATGATTTATGCTGCTGGAAAAAAGTGAGGGGCAAGGGCTTCTTTTATGAAGGCAAATACCGTGGTTACCACGTTTCCGTGGTGGCCAAGGAACTGATTGTGTGCGAGCGAAGGAATCGATAGTGCGTAAGCGAAGGAACCCAGTGTTTTATTTTATTTAGTTATTTACGGTTCCTTAAATTTCCTACCGCAAAATATGCTGATGTTTTTATTTCTGAACGGCCACAAACAACTCCAAATATGACAAAAATTATACGTACCTTTTTGTCTTCGCGTTCTGGATCCAATAAAATTATTTCGGTTGTCATTCGATTTCGTCAGTATACGATGTTATTTTATTTTTATATTACTTATTGGTTTGCTGATTTTTATTCCGTTCGTCTACCAATAATACCGTTTATTTTCCCAGTTTGAAACGTTAAATTTCAATTCCTATACATATAAATACACACATATTCAACCAAATTTCAAATATTTTCAACAAATAAATTTTCTAATTTATTTTATGTAAATAATGTTTAGTTCCAAATTAAATCATTTATTTTCTCCAATCGGATTTCAAATCCAAATTCAATCCAAGTATTCAAATTTAATTTAACAAAAATATTTGTCTTTTTTTTTCCACCTAACCATTCTGAATTTAATACTCTATTCGATTCAAACTCCAAACAATACAATTGATTTCTAATTTCTACCCATGTATCAATATATTTGATTTTAAATTTCTAACTCTAATATCAATATAAAAATTGATTGTCAAAAATCAAATTTTTAAATAATTTCTCATTCCAGTTGTCAAAATTTCTGGGACGTTACATTAGGCCTACAATAGAGATATTCCATCATCTGATAAGAAAACGTGAAACTGTGTCCGCATCAGCTCGGTCTAATGCTCAGACATCCATGATGTATGAATGTCCCGTATTTTTGGTAGTCAAATATTTATATCATTTTATTGTTTTAAATATTATATTGGATATATTAATGGATTTTAATATAGAATCGGTTTATTAATTAAATTTTAAACGTTAAATTTATATTTAATTTAAAACAAGCTTGAAATGGAGCGTTAGTTCGTAATATTGAGTTTTGAACTTCAATTGAATATGCAGGATTCGATTTAAGTCGGAATTCCAAGAAACAAGAAATGTCTGAATCTAATTGAGTATAATTTTCATATGGAAGAGAAAAATCGAAATTTCATATTATAGATTGTTAGTTATGTCCAAATCAAATTTTAAAATAGTCGCTATGGAATTCGTTGATAAAAGATAACGTTTATTTACTAAATTAATAAAGATTTTTATATATTTGGATATCGGTTTAACTCAAAATTTATATTGTTGAGTTATAAAACGTATTTGTTTATATTGAAGCTGTATGTATTATTCATTTGGATATTTATGATAATAATAATTTATTATTATTTAATTCGATTATTTTGTAATTTATATAATATTTTATTAATATTATATAAGCCTTAAAGTAGCGATTTTTGCAAACGATCTCCGTTTTCGATGAAATTAATTTCATTGGACCCGTATCGTTAAATTATTGTATGGTAATAAACTTCGTGGCAAACCGATGTCGTATGTGACTTCGGTAGCCAAAAACATCTCTCTTTTTATTTAATCGTTTATATTATTTTGACCATTTTAGACAGGGGCAACTTTAGAGGAATAAACGACTGGCCAAACAAACTCCGATTTTAACGAAACAAATTTCATTGGACCCGTAAGGAAAAGGACTAGTAGAATTTCAAAGTTTCAAGTTGACAGGATTTATTTTGTGATCGTAGGAAATTTAAACGCGTGATTTTTCACCTGTTGATTATAAAGTGATTTTTACAAATGATAACGGAATTCGACGAAACGTGTCCCATCGTGTTCGGAATATTATTTTATGTTAAGATTAGGAGTCTCATCTCAATTGGAGATTGCACGTGGGTGTTTCAGCACGATATTTCACGACAAAGTTTCATTAAATAATATTTTATTTGTTCTTTCACCTTATATATACCCATATACTATTAGCGATACCCTAATTTTTTGGTCGTGGTCAACAAATTAATACTGTCGCCACCATTTTAACCAACGGCTGAAAAGCTAAAACCCTTCTCCCCTCAAAATTTTCAAATCGAATCATTTTCTCCCAAAACTCCTAACTAAAAATATATCGACCTCTGCGAGACCTTGAAACTGGTCGGGGGCGATCACCACAGTCGAACTGTGATGGACAAAATCTTACATCGAAGGCGAGGTGGTTGAAGGTTTTTCTCTGGTGAAGGACGGAGTTGGAACAGCCGTAACTCACAACGATGAACGAGGTGGCGTAGGTGGTCCTGTTGGTAATCTCCGATCGAAGTTCGGTCGCTGATGTAGGTCGCGGCGGTGTGGCAGGCGAGGTGAAAGCTTGGAACGGGTTTTCAGTCTGAATGTAGAAGAAGGCGTGAACAAGTTACAAAAGTCGGCCGAAAATTTCTAATTCGAAAGTAACGAGATGGAAGGGAGCAACAGTTTAAAACTGGCCATGTTTTCAAATGCAAGGATCGGCCCGTTTAGAAATTGAAACGTACGTAACTCATTTAAACTATAACTAAGGATGTGATTGGTTTATAATTAAATTAGGATAACCTTATATTGTTAATAACTATAATGTGAATGTGTGCAGGCATACTATGTGGCACTGCTGGACAAACGTGAAGACGGGAAAAGAGGCATCCCGGTTTATTATAATTCAAAGTAATAACCATATAAATTTTCATTAATGCATGTAATTAAATATAATTAAAATATGATTAGGAAAGCTAATTAATTATTTAAATTAGTATATATTTATAAAATAAATAACTTGTACGTCGATGATCAAAATGGAACAAAACAAGCGATGCTGGAACCGTATGGTCGAGATCTACATTATGGAACTGTTCTGGACAGAAATAAAGACAATAGGGATTTACAGTTAAATTAAACGACTGTTTAATTTAATTATAATTGAATCGTGCCAATGAAACAAAAATCAAGGTGAGTTAAACTCACTCAGCTCTTCTCACTTATATTTTATATAAGTCGGGTTATATAATTGTGTGTTATGGTTGCTAATGGTTGATTGTTGGTTAATTATATATTCATATGTTGATTAAACTGATGAAATTAAACATTGTTTAATTTCAGGGAAAACCAAATCGTTATTTTAACGATTAGAACAAATGGAGGTAACTTAACTTGTTGGTCACGTTTATTAAATAAACGTGTTTAATTTAATGAATTGCTTTAATTGTTTTGTTAATTGGTTGATATTAAATAATCGTTATTTACTGTTATAAAAAAATCATTGTTTAAATGAAATAGATTGTTTTATTTGAGTTAACCTATTTGGATGCAGGGAAGAACAGGTTAGAGGGTTCCAACCGGATTCCTCAAATATATGAAATGTTATATATTTTCATGTTATCACTACATGAACTGTTTAAACCAATCTGATTGGATGGTTGATTTGGTTGTTGATCGTTGACCTGAAATTCAACATTTGTTTTGTTTTAACCAATGGGCTGTATTGGTTGAGTAATTGGTAGCATATGGCCAATAAATAAGCCGTTTTATAAATATCGATTTACCGTTAGGCGAGTCGATAGAAATGAAGTTATAAAATTTATTTTATAACTGAAGATAGATTTTTAAATCTGTATTTTTTAATAAAAGTGGTTAGAAGGAAATAAATATTTATTACTTAAGTTTGTAATTAATTATTAATTGATTTTATAAAGCAAACTTTGATGTTAATCAGATTTATAAGCAAGAGAGTATAAGATTAACCAAATGGTTAAGAGTTGAATAATTGTTCTAAGAAAAAATTAATTGAAATTATTTAAATTGATTATATTATTAATTAAATTAAAGGAAGGAGTAATTGGAATCAATTAATGAAATAACCGTGTTTTGGGCTGACTAAGTTAACTGTTTTAAGTGAGAGTGATTATTAATAAGTTTGTTTTGAATTAATCTAAGGAAATGGTTTAAGGAATATTTGTTTTAATTTAAAGAAATTTTAAAAGGGAATTTATTATTTATTTTAGTTAATAAAGAAATTAACTACTTCTATAGTAGTGATGATTGAAGTAAATTATTATTTTTAATAATAATTTAGGAGATTACTTTTTAATTGAAATTCATTTAAAAAGTAATCGAAGTTGAAATGAAATCTAATTGAATTGTGAAAGTAGTTTATGAACGGGTTTTATATTAAAACCCGAGTTTTTATAACAAAGTTATAAAAGGGAGTTTAAGCGAATATGATAGCTTAAATTAATTATTTACTTAATATTATATTAAGTAAAAGGAAAATTGAGAGTAAAGGGTTTATATTAAACCACAGTTGCATATACAAAGTTTATAAAAATAAATGAGGTGTTAAAGCATTAATTTTAAATTAATGTTACAAAAAAATAAAATTAAGTAAAATGGATTAGAGAAGGGGATTGTTAAAAGTGGATTTGGTAAAGGAGAGGGTAAAAGGTGATATTTTAGTAAGCAATTTCTTAATCAATGAATTAAGGAATAATGATTATATTTGAGAAGAGATTTCCAAAAGCAAGAAGGTTTATAAAACCATATTTTAAATATAATAGTAAATGGGATTTGTTTTGATATTAAAATGAAATATCCGTTTTTGAAATTACAACTCATATCTATCTTAAGATAAGAACGTTGTTGATCAAGGTCTGAGAGGTAATTAAAGTACCCCAACTTTGGAATATATAACTAACTTATTAAAATGAGGATTCCAAAGTAAAGGAAATAAAAAAGATGTAAAGAATATATAATGAGGATTCCAAAGTAAAGGAAATTAAAAAGATTTGAGAATATATAATGAGGATTCCAAAGTAAAGGAAATATAAAGTTGAGTTTCAAAATAGGTTTATTCTATAAGAATAAGCATTGGTTATTGTTTCCACGTAATGAAACAAAAGGGATTCCATAACGTTATTTTACGGGTAATAAGTTGAATTAATTTCCCAATTATACATAATGAAGAATGATGGAGCAAATGTTTTTAAAAGAGAGTTAAATGGAAAGTGAATATGGTTATAAGATACTTTTCTTAAGTATTATAATAAAATGGTTTAGAGAACCTTAGTATATTAAAATAAGAAGTAAATACTGTATTTTACATTATTGAAAGATGTAGAAGTTTTAATTAACCATTTGTTAATTATTTTTAGTTAAAGAGGCCAAGTGACGCTGAATACTGAACCAGTGAACTCATTTTATTTTCTAATTTGAAAATTTGTTTATTTTGATAGTTAAATAACCGACTATCAGATTTGGCCAAATGAGTTGTTGGTACGGAAAGAACATGATCGAATTTATATTCGGAAAACCATTCCAAACCAGAAAGTACGAAAGTATAAAGATTGAAGATGGAGCATTGAAGACCGTGGATCTTCATAAAATGGTAGAATTAGTTATAATCTCTGGTTAGCTCCGGGAGATAAACTGTAATTCTGCCATGGTTGAAATCTATGGATTGCAAGGACTACTCACTACTGATCCATAGGGTGATACCTAGGATTTAGTATGAGGATGCCTTCAGTTCATCCTGTTTCTGGATAACTTGTATGGATGGATGTCTGACGGAGTATTTCCAAAGGAATTACGTATATTGATTTCTTCAAACGTACCATAGTTGATGGCGGAGAAAACTTTCTCTAGCCTAATAACTAGAGTATTTTTGTGGACGTCAATTAGTAAATTCCTGGCGGATTTGATGATGTGGCATTCAGAGTGAATTGTGGCCAGGTGTTCCAAAGGTATTTATGACCTCAAGCCTCATCAACTGGAAAATGGCAAAAATCGGGTAGGTCGCATGGCTATATGGGTCACACCCATCAAAAGGGTATATCATTACCTGATCCGGAGAAATCAAAAGCCTTCGGTTGTCCCTTTTTATTTTTGTATCTATGTTATCAAAATATATACTAACACTTTTGTCTAGAATATATATATATATATATAGGATTCATATACAGAAATTATTAATGAAGACTGTACAGTTTAAAGATATTAGAGATTCAGAATTCAGAGATGATTCAAGACTCATGAGTATTCAAAATTTCAAGATAAATATAGTAATAGAGTCTAAATTATGTAAGACTTTTAATAGCACCCCAAATTTAAATTCTGTTTTTCAATTTTTGATTTCAAATTCTATTTTCAAATTCTATTTTTAATCTCTATCTTCTCCATTTTATTTTCTTTACTTTACTTTTGATTTCAAACTCAAGTTTTGCAAGTTTTATATATTTATACTTTTATATACTTTATATATATATATATATATATAGTTTTAACTCTATAATTTTATAAATATGTTTATATAGTTTATATTCATGTTTTCATATGATTTTCTACTTTATAATATTCATATATAACACTATGTTTTAATTCAAGAATTTTCAGAATTATATATGTATATATATATATATATATCAAAACACTTAAAAAATGCTCAAAATTCAATTTTTAAACACGATATGTCAACATACATTTTCATACATGTCAACATATAACTGTCATTTTTTCAAAATTGAAAGGAAGTGTCTTTTTACTATTTCTGGCGATTCAGAAACTTTGCAACCATTCAAATGTTATAAATAGTGGCTGATTTTGAATTCTTTTATAATACTTCTTCTCCAACTTCATCTCCTTTCTTTACACCATTATATCTTCTCATTTTTATGATTTCTACACTTATACTCTGTCAAATTCAGTTCTATTTTCATTAAACTTCTCCTCACTCTCTATGCATTACTCTCTGAATCAAGTGCTATTGAAGAGTTATAGGATTGTTTGTAATTGTTTGGGTTGTGTAAGTAATCGGTGGTATCCCTTGTAGCCATGAAATCAAGGACGGGTAATCGGTGGTATCCCTTGTAGCCGTGAAATCAAGGAGGGTATACTTGATCAAGTGTGTGTGGAATCGGTGGTATCCCTTGTAGCCGTGAAATCAAGGAGGATTGTAATTGGATATTGATATACTAATAAAACTTTGCGCAATCCAGCGTTGTGTGGGACTGGACGTAGAAGCAATTCGGAACCAATATAAAATCCGGTGTGTTCTTTCCTTTTCTGCACTTTATTTTTGTTTATCTTTGTGTTTGTGTTTGATTCTGTGTTTGTGATTGTTTCTATGGTGTTTGATTCATATACTATATCATATAAGTTTTAGATTTTGTTTAAATTCTCAAAAACACTATTCACCCCCCTCTAGTGTTAGTTTTGCCTTAACGATCCGTCTGCAATCCCTAACAGATGAATGATCAAAAAATCTTTAGAGGACCTCATCCTGCTTGGAAAAGTTAGGGAGAGATAGAGAGGCATATCAGCTTGTTAAAATACGCACCAAAGACTGAAAGCTGCTTAGCTGTCGAAGATGGAATTTACAACTAGATTCACGATTTAAAGTGACTGGTGTAAGGAGATTAGAGTTTAGGATTCAATAAGAAAACTATGTTAGTAACATTCTAGAAAATACAATGAGAACAAAAACTATATATATGGCCAACATCAAGCCCTTTAATTAATTCTTTATCAAAACAATACTTGGAATGAAACTATAAAGTTATCCATTAATTGAATTAAAAGAAAAGATTGGAATAAATCAATAAAACCTCTAATTGTCCAAATTAAAGAAAAATACATGAAATGAAACTACATGATGACGTGATCTTTCATTTATTGAATAAGAAGATGACACGTGTTTCATGTGGAAAATGGAGGTAGGTGTATTACCTCTAAATTTTGATAAAACAATTCATGAATTTAGTTGGTTAAATAAATGGGAATAATGTGGTGTAGAAGGAAATGAGATTTGTGTTTAATGAATAAACTAGTAGGTTTTGGTTAGAAACAAATCAACTAAAGCATAGGGAAGGGCATATGAGAGGGGCCAAGTGGGAAACTTTCAACCCCTATATACCCTCATATCCTACCACATTTTGTTCCATTTTCATTCACTTCTAAAATTAAAAGAAAACTTAAGGTGGCCAACCATTAAAGATAGGAAAAAGAAAAGGAGAGAAATCTAGGGTTTAGAGCTTAGAAACTTCAGTAACAAATCTCAAAACCTCAACTAATCAAGGTGAATAACACTCCTACATTTGTGTTTTGGTCATTGAGGAAATAACCAAAAGTTATGTTTATTCATGCTGATTTTTCATGACTGATATGATGCTAATTGATGGGAAACCATTAGCTATGTTTTACATGTTTGTATGCATTTATACACGTGAAAATGGTTTGATTTTAGGGTAAAAGCTATAGTTAGAAATTTCTTAATGCCATGAATTTTTATTATAATGTTTGTTATATGATTTTGGAGATGGGCTACGAATTTAATAGATTTTCATGGTGGTACAAATTAGTTATTAATTTTCTAAATTTTAATTGCTTAGGGAAAGCTTGCATGTTAATTAAAATGACTAAAACATTTTATACATGGTCGATACCAAAGTACAATAAAAAGACAGTATATGATCAGTATTTCAATTTATAAGCCAATGATAATTCAACAAACATGGTGGAGTGGGTATAAGTAGCACTTTTTAAGGAAATAAGTCAATACGTCGCTATTTACTGCCAGTGCTTCTATCATTCCATAACCAACTTTTCGATACTCTCGGAAGTCTCCTTTCGGTAGCACTGAATACTTGAAATAACATATATGTGGTGTAGGAAGTATTCAAACATCCGCCTCTTACCTTTCATAGGAACTTTGTTATTGATACTTATACGTTTTGAAAGTTAACTTCTCCACAAGTGGCTTTCGCCTTTACCTTTTTGGCAGGAACGAAAAGGTGTCTTTTATAAGAAAGAAAATTATTTTTAGTAAGGACGTTACATCTTTCAAGGGAACCAGAAGGGAGTCCAAAACCCCTGAATCTATTGCCTACGATGATTTGTCTTTATAACTGAAACGACCCGCAAATCCGAACTATCTGAGTTGACTAAATACACCACACGTCCAACCCAAATAACACAGAAATACGAACCATTAATAGAAAGAAGTTAGAGGATGAGAAATAGGAAGCAAGAAATATTAGAATAGAAGAAAAAACGAAGATCACAACTCACAGCGGAACGAATAAAAATATATTATATAACATAACTTTTGAAATACACATCAGTAACTTTACATACATACCATTATCAGAGCACAACAGCCATTCCTGGAACAGTTATAAACACCTGTTTCCAGATACAACCATAGTACACAGCGGAATATATGATAGCCTATAGCTAACCGGTGAAGCCTCCTGCTTCCAGCTCCTTCAAATGAATCTGTGAAATCCCGACTACTTGACTGCCCGTACAAATTTGGGCACCCAAGAGTTTAGGGAAGCAAAACAAAATAAACTCTGGGTCAGTCATGGGACTGGTGTGAGTAAACTCCAACCACTTGTTTAACTTTCAAAATCTTTTTCGAAAGAAAAGATAATAGTAAGACCAGCCCACACATAAACATGGATGGTTTTTACCTTACTATAACCCAAAGCACTTTGATATCAAATCCAGTGATATTATAGTAATGTCTACATCAAATAAATTACCAAATAGCAGAACGCTTGCATCTCACGCTCCACGTATATAGTATAAAATCAAAAACCGCATGGCGCTTACTGGAGATTGGATTTCCAACATGACAAGGTATGGAACCACCTTCTGACTGTGTATCTCTAGAGAGGAATACACTTGGGTTCAACAAGAACGTCTTGCAACCCGGCCCACACATGACCGACCACTCATTTCGCTTGAGTGTATCGAATGTATATCACCAACGGTTGGACTCAAACCACCGTTTCCCGAATGGGCAGAATCGATAGATTTATAAACAAAAGGAATTTCTCTAGATAGGTGATTATACACCCTAATGGGTGCGACCCACATAGCCATGCTGCCTGCCCGATTTTTGTCCTTTCCCGGTTGTTGAGGCCTGAGGCTACGATTACTTACCATTCATTGATAACACAATCACTTTGAATGCCACATTGTCAGATCCGTTAATCACTAGTTGAGTTTGCACAAATATTCTGGATATTATGCTAAGGGATAAATCCGTTGCAACCATATATATTCATACAGACCAACCCATTTGATCATTGGAAATACTTTGTCAGACATTCGTCCATTTACGTTCGTTCGGGGATTGAACGAAACCGAAGGCACAATTTCTATAAATAGAAAAGCCCTTGCACTTTACTCCGTCTTCAATATATTCAGCATACTTGGTTCGCAACGCTTATGCCGATACGGAGTGGTTCTTCGGATAATAATCCAACCGGTCTCTCCATATTGACAACGATGGTCAAAACTTCGATAGTCTGTGATTTAACTATCGAATAAAACAAGTGTTCATCCAAACATATCAAACAAATCACTGGGCCCTTTAATTAATATTTCATTAATTAAATCACTTCTCCATTCTCTTATCAATATTTGTTACCCAAATAATTTCAATAACCATATTGACTTCTTACGCTATTTGGAAAACATTTCCATATATCGCCTTCTCTTATTTCCTATACTTAGGAAATATATTTTATTTGAAATTGAAAACAATTTCAATCACTTAACTCTTTCTCGACTACTTTAACTATCCTCAGGAAATATTTATATTTCCAAAATAACATCACTTGGGTTAAAACGAATGTTGTGTAAAACATCGTTACAACAACCCAAAATATTTTATTCAATTAACTCTTTTTCAAACACTTCTCTTCGAGACTGGATCTTGCTATTTATCCATTAAAAATGAAATCAATCAAGTTGGGGTAAAATTACCTCTCAGACCTTAACTGAAAACATCCTCAACTTCAAAACTGCAAAACCACTTACCTCGAATAAACACATTATATAATCCAATTATTCATTTTTAAAACATGTATAAAGTTCGCTTTCTATTTCTAATTTATAGATTTCCCTTTTTGTTTCCAATATTCTATTTTGATTTCATTTCCTTATCGAATTCTACATTTATCGATACATTGATTTATAACTATCAAATTATCTGAAAAATATTCTATCTCCTTAAATTCCCGGAAAAATTCGCCATAACCTCCCCTGTATCGGGAGCATCGGGAAATTTCAAATAGCTTCCCGGTAACTTCTCATCTCAAAAGAAAAAGAGAAAGCCAAGCGGCTTGCCGATACGGCGCATAAAACCTCATATATGAATTAAACATGTACCTTATTGTCGAACACGCGAATTATATACCTTCATCACTTTATCCCATACCTGTCTCCTGTATGTCTATACCTGTCCAATTGATTTCAACTATTCCCAATTGCTTTAACTCAATTCGTTAATTAACTTGTTAATTAGCTCTTTGGTCTATTTCACTTTTATATTTGGACATGACATGTTCCAATATATTTTAACTTGCTTATCAACTAATTGAATTTAAATTTCAATTAAAGTTCTATATTCGATTTCGAATATATATTTACGAACGCCAAATTCACTCTTCAAGGTTCGACTTTAGTTCAAACTCGATTAACTAATTCTTCTTTGATTTAGTTAATTCTATTCAATAATCAAACATATGATTATTGTTTCAAAAATCATCTTCTTTACCTCACTTGAGTTCACATTTATTTTCTAACTCAAGTCTAGATTTTTAAATGGAAATCCGGATTTTTATTTGCTTAAAAATCCCAATATTTATATATAAAATCCATTATGGTTTATAATGGTTTCTGGCGCTGCATTTTTAAAAATTTGATTTTGACATATCTAAAAATCTATTCGACGAAATCCAGATTTTTCTCTTCCATTTGAAAGCTATTATTCAGTCGGTCCTGACGGTTCTTGTTTCATAGAATTCCGACTTAATTTGAGTTCTGTATGCTCAATTGAAGCTCGAAACGTCAATTTACGAACTGCAGCGCTGCGGCGAGTTCGTTTTAATTATATTTATATATATATAACCTTTTAAACTTCGTTTAAAATAAATTTAACTCGATTCTGATATATATTTTATATATATCAAATCAATTTCTCCCAATTCAACATAGCATTTCCGATCTATTTCACTTCTGTTTGAAATTCTATAT
This sequence comes from Allium sativum, assembly GCA_030737875.1. NCBI lineage: Eukaryota > Viridiplantae > Streptophyta > Magnoliopsida > Asparagales > Amaryllidaceae > Allium > Allium sativum. The sequence goes on along the minus strand of CM060927.1, from coordinate 89,340,849 downwards.
TCAAATCTCAATTCACTTCTATTTTTCAAATTCTATTTGAATTTCTATTTTCGAATTTCCTTTATTCAAATCCCATTTGAATTACTACGTTCAAACTCTATATTTGCATTTCCTTTGAATTTCATATATTAAAACTCCATTTGAATTCCTATATTCAAATCCCTGTTGAATTTTCTATTTGAATCCCTATATTCAAATTCTATGTTTGAATTCATTTGAATTCTCTTATTCAAACTCTATATTTAAATTCCATTTGAACTTCTATATTCCAATTTCTATATTTGAATTTTTTTTTGAAATATCAAATATTCAAACTCCTTTTTAAATTCTATATTCAAAATTCCATAGTTTAAAACCCATTTGAATTTCATATTCAAATCCCATAGATAAAATCCTATTTGAATTCAATTTGAATCTCTTATATTCAAATTTCATTTCCATTTGAATTCTAATATTCAAATTCATTTCCAGCCCCATTTGAATTCTAATATTCAAACTTATTTTTAACACCATTTGAATTTCTTCACTCAAATCCATTTGAATTCCCTTGAATTCAAATTCCATTTCAAAACCATTTGGATTTCCTATTTTGAAATCCTATTTTGAAATTCTATTTCAAATTCTACTTTGAAAATCCTATTTCAAAGTTTATTTCAAATTCTATTTTGAAATTCTACATGCAAATCTCTATTTGAATTTCTTTATTCGAATTCCTTTGAATTCAAATTTTATTTTAAATTCCTTGAATCCAAATTCTATTTTTCATTCTAATTTCGTCTATTCAAATTCTATTTGAACTTCTATTTGAATTTCTAATATTCAATCTCCTTTTAAAATTCAACATTTAAATTCCTTTTCTAATTTTACTATTCAAATGTTATACTCAAATTTCATTTGAGTTATATATTTAAAAATTCCATTTCACATCCTATTTGAAATTTCATTTCAAATTCCAATTTCGCACTTGTATTTCTATTTCTGAATTATCAAATGATAATTCTTTTTACTTTATTTATAACTTCGTTATAAAAGAACTATTTATAAACTTCGTTATAAAAGAACTATTTATAAACTTCGTTTATAAAGGAACTACTTGTTTTATTTTTCAAAAACAAGTTTATATTTTTATTTCCATTTAAAATTCTAATTCTATTTAAAAATAGAATTTTTCCTTTTTAAATCTCAAATATCCTTTTAATTGGCCCAGTGATACTTAAACCAATCAAATCATCAAATTTTCAATCATTTGGTTTTAACACATCATATATGAATATATATGAAATCAAACAAACAACAAACAAATAATATATTTTTGAGGAATCCAGTTGGATTCCTCCAACCTGTTTCCCTGCATCCACAGATGTTAGCACATAAATAATACCCATTCTGCTTCGTGGCAGAATATCGCGGTATAGATGGTCATCCACTAATCATAGCGTGGGGCGTATAGGGTAATCATCCGCTATGAAACTGCGGGCATCCGCTAATGAGACTGCGGGAATCCAACCAATCAATCAACCCAATATATATATAGCCTAAATAACTAATATATATAAAACAACCAGAAAACATTCACACAAGCAACAGACAATTATTTTTAATGAGATAAAAATAATTCTAAAGGTGAGTGAGATTTACTCACCTGATTTTAGTTGCCGAAAATCCCATTCGATTCCTTGTTGCTTCTTTCTATGAATCCACTCGAGTTGAATCCACTTCCATCTATAATTTATTTGATTTTGTTTCCAATTAAACTCTATTTATTTTAAATTAATTACTAAGACAAATAAATTGATTATTCTACGAATTTTAAATTCCATGAAACGCATACCTTATTGCTACTGCAAATACTAGACAACTCCACAATTACCCAATTTACTCAACCTCCGTACATCGCATCAGCAACTTTAACGCCACCTTCAGTAAATCGCACCAGTCCCCCTTTTCATCCATCAGTCTGTCGAACTCCATGTCATCCACTGTTGAATCCCTTGCTAAAGCTTCGTACTACTCCAATCCCATATCCACCCTGTCGACCTTGAGCAACTGAATCGCCCATCACGAAGCATCGCGACCCCCACCATCTCGCTATATTACTCGAACCCTAGCACATCGATTTATCGTTGAAGCCCAAAACTGGAATCGCACCGTATCCCCAAAATTCCCATCCGACTTCCATTGTCGCACCCTTAATTTTCGAGTGTCTCCAGCTTAGTTCGAGTTACCCGAGTCTGGTGGTTATTCGAATTTGTGGTTTTCGATTCCCTTTTTTCTCTCTTAATCGGTGGAATTCGATTTTTGAAAGACTGGGGGGAAAATGAAAAGAAATTAGATTGGAAATGCTTTGTGATTTTCGGATGAGGGATAATGAAAGCTCGGTTTATTATATAGGCGCAGGGAGGAACTAACAGTACTGAAGCCATTAAATTTTATGTCTGCTAGACATTGAAGGTGGGAGGCAGAAATCGTTGCTCGATGTATAAAATAGGTCTGCGCGATTTTTTTATCTAGGGTGGCTGATGTATATGAAAATATAGGTCGGCTTTGTAAAACAGTTGAAAGGATTTTGATTTTGACATTGAACTGACTTAACAAAATTTTTAAATCAAATATCTCGCGTTAACGGACACCATCGCAATCACTGATATATTTAGGGTTAACCACTATTTTAAACACACTATAACAGGTTCTGAAGCGTAATTCAATCGTCTGGAAAAATCAATTTACATGGATGATATAATTTAAATCTATTTAAAATATAAATTGGTTTCAAACAATTTAAATAAATAATTAATTACCATCGTTCTAATTCCAATAGAATTTATATGGATCGACCGAACCGTTTTGATTTAGTTTTAAATCTGAATTATATCCTATATCGATTATTTAATCGATAAATTCAATATAAAAATTCTTTTATATTATCAACACAATATTTAAATGATATTAAATATTTAAAACTAATCGTTTAAAAACCTGGGTCGTTACATTCTTCCCCCCTTAAAATAATTTCGTCCTCGAAATTGCTAAAGTAGGAAAATGGTACAAACCCATTACTTTTCAAAACTCCTTTATGTTGAAACTCACCTCCTTATATTTCAACACATTTAATTCCACCAAAACTTTTAGTCTTCCTTTATTTAATTTGAATGATCTATGATCAATCCATTTATATCCAATCTATATTCCATTAAACCTATTCAAATTGATTCTAGTTAATTGATTCACTTCAATCCATTTAACTAGCTTAAGTTAAATTTAAATTCCAGAATTCAAATCCCTAGGTTTTTCCTTTCAAATTCTTTTGAAATCCTATAAATATATACATATATTTATTTTCATTTCAAATTCAAAACATTTGAATTTTCAAACCACTTGTTTTCTTTCAAACAAATTTCCATCAAAAACTTTTTCTAAGGTAGCAATTCATCACTTAGAAACTCGGAAATGAACACTGATGATGTTGCAATCATCATCAGAATAATTTCCCAGCCACTGAAGTGAGTTCAGTGCCTTATTATTTCAAAATCCATGATATTCTTTCAAATCCTTTAAAACAAATCTATATTATTTTAATATACTTTGAAAAATATTTTCAACTTCCCAGGATTAAAATTCTTAATTCTGGTTTGAATTAAATTCTAATTCATCTCATTTGTATATTTAATTCCTATACAAATCCTATTCTGGTTATAAATAACCATTCTAAACATATAATCTCATTTGATTATAAAGCCAACATCCAACACATCCATATAATAATAATTCTAGAAAATTATTCTTTCTATATCAAAATAGAAATTTCGGGTAAAATTATTTCATTTACCCACTTTAAAACAATATTATGTCGATTCTTCTGTCCAAGTGTTTACAAACTCCTATCGACGTCGTGGCGTCCCACGATTCGACCAGAATTCATAAACTACTCAACAGACAAGCCAACACAATATAAAACAATTTTTATATCAATTAACAAATACGCTCTCTCGTATATATATACTGAACTCATTCTAGGGTACTACTGACCCTATCTCTAATGAGCACATGCCACACAAGCCTAGGTGTTCGCTCAACCTAAGCTCTGATACCAACTGAAACGACCCGCAAATCTGAACTATCTGAGTTGACTAAATACACCACACGTCCAACCCAAATAACACAGAAATACGAACCATTAATAGAAAGAAGTTAGAGGATGAGAAATAGGAAGAAAGAAATATTAGAATAGAAGAAAAAACGAAGATCACAACTCACAGCGGAACGAATAAAAATATATTATATAACATAACTTTTGAAATACACATCAGTAACTTTACATACATACCATTATCAGAGCACAACAGCCATTCCTGGAACAGTTATAAACACCTGTTTCCAGATACAACCATAGTACACAGCGGAATATATGATAGCCTATAGCTAACCGGTGAAGCCTCCTGCTTCCAGCTCCTTCAAATGAATCTGTGAAATCCCGACTACTTGACTGCCCGTACAAATTTGGGCACCCAAGAGTTTAGGGAAGCAAAACAAAATAAACTCTGGGTCAGTCATGGGACTGGTGTGAGTAAACTCCAACCACTTGTTTAACTTTCAAAATCTTTTTCGAAAGAAAAGATAATAGTAAGACCAGCCCACACATAAACATGGATGGTTTTTACCTTACTATAACCCAAAGCACTTTGATATCAAATCCAGTGATATTATAGTAATGTCTACATCAAATAAATTACCAAATAGCAGAACGCTTGCATCTCACGCTCCACGTATATAGTATAAAATCAAAAACCGCATGGCGCTTACTGGAGATTGGATTTCCAACATGACAAGGTATGGAACCACCTTCCGACTGTGTATCTCTAGAGAGGAATACACTTGGGTTCAACAAGAACGTCTTGCAACCCGGCCCACACATGACCGACCACTCATTTCGCTTGAGTGTATCGAATGTATATCACCAACGGTTGGACTCAAACCACCGTTTCCCGAATGGGCAGAATCGATAGATTTAGAAACAAAAGGAATTTCTCTAGATAGGTGATTATACACCCTAATGGGTGCGACCCACATAGCCATGCTGCCTGCCCGATTTTTGTCCTTTCCCGGTTGTTGAGGCCTGAGGCTACGATTACTTACCATTCATTGATAACACAATCACTTTGAATGCCACATTGTCAGATCCGTTAATCACTAGTTGAGTTTGCACAAATATTCTGGATATTATGCTAAGGGATAAATCCGTTGCAACCATATATATTCATACAGACCAACCCATTTGATCATTGGAAATACTTTTCAGACATTCGTCCATTTACGTTCGTTCGGGGATTGAACGAAACCGAAGGCACAATTTCTATAAATAGAAAAGCCCTTGCACTTTACTCCGTCTTCAATATATTCAGCATACTTGGTTCGCAACGCTTATGCCGATACGGAGTGGTTCTTCGGATAATAATCCAACCGGTCTCTCCATATTGACAACGATGGTCAAAACTTCGATAGTCTGTGATTTAACTATCGAATAAAACAAGTGTTCATCCAAACATATCAAACAAATCACTGGGCCCTTTAATTAATATTTCATTAATTAAATCACTTCTCCATTCTCTTATCAATATTTGTTACCCAAATAATTTCAATAACCATATTGACTTCTTACGCTATTTGGAAAACATTTCCATATATCGCCTTCTCTTATTTCCTATACTTAGGAAATATATTTTATTTGAAATTGAAAACAATTTCAATCACTTAACTCTTTCTCGACTACTTTAACTATCCTCGGGAAATATTTATATTTCCAAAATAACATCACTTGGGTTAAAACGAATGTTGTGTAAAACATCGTTACAACAACCCAAAATATTTTATTCAATTAACTCTTTTTCAAACACTTCTCTTCGAGACTGGATCTTGCTATTTATCCATTAAAAATGAAATCAATCAAGTTGGAGTAAAATTACCTCTCAGACCTTAATTGAAAACATCCTCAACTTCAAAACTGCAAAACCACTTACCTCGAATAAACACATTATATAATCCAATTATTCATTTTTAAAACATGTATAAAGTTCGCTTTCTATTTCTAATTTATAGATTTCCCTTTTTGTTTCCAATATTCTATTTTGATTTCATTTCCTTATCGAATTCTACATTTATCGATACATTGATTTATAACTATCAAATTATCTGAAAAATATTCTATCTCCTTAAATTCCCAGAAAAATTCGCCATAACCTCCCCTGTATCGGGAGCATCGGGAAATTTCAAATAGCTTCCCGGTAACTTCTCATCTCAAAAGAAAAAGAGAAAGCCAAGCGGCTTGCCGATACGGCGCATAAAACCTCATATATGAATTAAACATGTACCTTATTGTCGAACACGCGAATTATATACCTTCATCACTTTATCCCATACCTGTCTCCTGTATGTCTATGCCTGTCCAATTGATTTCAACTATTCCCAATTGCTTTAACTCAATTCGTTAATTAACTTGTTAATTAGCTCTTTGGTCTATTTCACTTTTATATTTGGACATGACATGTTCCAATATATTTTAACTTGCTTATCAACTAATTGAATTTAAATTTCAATTAAAGTTCTATATTCGATTTCGAATATATATTTACGAACGCCAAATTCACTCTTCAAGGTTCGACTTTAATTCAAACTCGATTAACTAATTCTTCTTTGATTTTGTTAATTCTATTCAATAATCAAACATATGGTTATTGTTTCAAAAATCATCTTCTTTACCTCACTTGAGTTCACATTTATTTTCTAACTCAAGTCTAGATTTTTAAATGGAAATCCGGATTTTTATTTGCTTAAAAATCCCAATATTTATATATAAAATCCATTATGGTTTATAATGGTTTCTGGCGCTGCATTTTTAAAAATTTGATTTTGACATATCTAAAAATCTATTTGACGAAATCCAGATTTTTCTCTTCCATTTGAAAGCTATTATTCAGTCGGTCCTGACGGTTCTTGTTTCATAGAATTCCGACTTAATTTGAGTTCTGTATGCTCAATTGAAGTTCGAAACGTCAATTTACGAACTGCAGCGCTGCGGCGAGTTCGTTTTAATTATATTTATATATATAACCTTTTAAACTTCGTTTAAAATAAATTTAACTCGATTCTGATATATATTTTATATATATCAAATCAATTTCTCCCAATTCAACATAGCATTTCCGATCTATTTCACTTCTGTTTGAAATTCTATATTCAAATCTCAATTCACTTCTATTTTTCAAATTCTATTTGAATTTCTATTTTCGAATTTCCTTTATTCAAATCCCATTTGAATTACTACGTTCAAACTCTATATTTGCATTTCCTTTGAATTTCATATATTAAAACTCCATTTGAATTCCTATATTCAAATCCCTGTTGAATTTTCTATTTGAATCCCTATATTCAAATTCTATGTTTGAATTCATTTGAATTCTCTTATTCAAACTCTATATTTAAATTCCATTTGAACTTCTATATTCCAATTTCTATATTTGAATTTTTTTTTTGAAATATCAAATATTCAAACTCCTTTTTAAATTCTATATTCAAAATTCCATAGTTTAAAACCCATTTGAATTTCATATTCAAATCCCATAGATAAAATCCTATTTGAATTCAATTTGAATCTCTTATATTCAAATTTCATTTCCATTTGAATTCTAATATTCAAATTCATTTCCAGCCCCATTTGAATTCTAATATTCAAACTTATTTTTAACACCATTTGAATTTCTTCACTCAAATCCATTTGAATTCCCTTGAATTCAAATTCCATTTCAAAACCATTTGGATTTCCTATTTTGAAATCCTATTTTGAAATTCTATTTCAAATTCTACTTTGAAAATCCTATTTCAAAGTTTATTTCAAATTCTATTTTGAAATTCTACATGCAAATCTCTATTTGAATTTCTTTATTCGAATTCCTTTGAATTCAAATTTTATTTCAAATTCCTTGAATCCAAATTCTATTTTTCATTCTAATTTCGTCTATTCAAATTCTATTTGAACTTCTATTTGAATTTCTAATATTCAATCTCCTTTTAAAATTCAACATTTAAATTCCTTTTCTAATTTTACTATTCAAATGTTATACTTAAATTTCATTTGAGCTATATATTTAAAAATTCCATTTCATATCCTATTTGAAATTTCATTTCAAATTCCAATTTCGCACTTGTATTTCTATTTCTGAATTATCAAATGATAATTCTTTTTACTTTATTTATAACTTCGTTATAAAAGAACTATTTATAAACTTCGTTATAAAAGAACTATTTATAAACTTCGTTTATAAAGGAACTACTTGTTTTATTTTTCAAAAACAAGTTTATATTTTTATTTCCATTTAAAATTCTAATTCTATTTAAAAATAGAATTTTTCCTTTTTAAATCTCAAATATCCTTTTAATTGGCCCAGTGATACTTAAACCAATCAAATCATCAAATTTTCAATCATTTGGTTTTAACACATCATATATGAATATATATGAAATCAAACAAACAACAAACAAATAATATATTTTTGAGGAATCCAGTTGGATTCCTCCAACCTGTTTCCTTGCATCCACAGATGTTAGCACATAAATAATACCCATTCTGCTTCGTGGCAGAATATCGCGGTATAGAAGGTCATCCACTAATCATAGCGTGGGGCGTATAGGGTAATCATCCGCTATGAAACTGCGGGCATCCGCTAATGAGACTGCGGGAATCCAACCAATCAATCAACCCAATATATATATATATATAGCCTAAATAACTAATATATATAAAACAACCAGAAAACATTCACACAAGCAACAGACAATTATTTTTAATGAGATAAAAATAATTCTAAAGGTGAGTGAGATTTACTCACCTGATTTTAGTTGCCGAAAATCCCATTCGATTCCTTGTTGCTTCTTTCTATGAATCCACTCGAGTTGAATCCACTTCCATCTATAATTTATTTGATTTTGTTTCCAATTAAACTCTATTTATTTTAAATTAATTACTAAGACAAATAAATTGATTATTCTACGAATTTTAAATTCCATGAAACGCATACCTTATTGCTACTGCAAATACTAGACAACTCCACAATTACCCAATTTACTCAACCTCCGTACATCGCATCAGCAACTTCAACGCCACCTTCAGTAAATCGCACCAGTCCCCCTTTTCATCCATCAGTCTGTCGAACTCCATGTCATCCACTGTTGAATCCCTTGCAAAAGCTTCGTACTACTCCAATCCCATATCCACTCTGTCGACCTTGAGCAACTGAATCGCCCATCACGAAGCATCGCGACCCCCACCATCTCGCTATATTACTCGAACCCTAGCACATCGATTTATCGTCGAAGCCCAAAACTGGAATCGCACCATATCCCCAAAATTCCCATCCGACTTCCATTTTCGCACCCTTAATTTTCGAGTGTCTCCAGCTTAGTTCGAGTTACCCGAGTCTGGTGGTTATTCGAATTTGTGGTTTTCGATTCCCTTTTTTTTCTCTTAGTCGGTGGAATTCGATTTTTGAAAGACTGGGGGGAAAATGAAAAGAAATTAGATTGGAAATGCTTTGTGATTTTCGGATGAGGGATAATGAAAGCTCGGTTTATTATATAGGCGAAGGAAGGAACTAACAGTACTGAAGCCATTAAATTTTATGTCTGCTAGACATTGAAGGTGGGAGGCAGAAATCGTTGCTCGATGTATAAAATAGGTCTGCGCGATTTTTTTATCTAGGGTGGCTGATGTATATGAAAATATAGGTCGACTTTGTAAAACAGTTGAAAGGATTTTGATTTTGACATTGAACTGACTTAACAAAATTTTTAAATCAAATATCTCGCGTTAACGGACACCATCGCAATCACTGATATATTTAGGGTTAACCACTATTTTAAACACACTATAACAGGTTCTGAAGCGTAATTCAATCGTCTGGAAAAATCAATTTACATGGATGATATAATTTAAATCTATTTAAAATATAAATTGGTTTCAAACAATTTAAATAAATAATTAATTACCATCGTTCTAATTCCAATAGAATTTATATGGATCGACCGAACCGTTTTGATTTAGTTTTAAATCTGAATTATATCCTATATCGATTATTTAATCGATAAATTCAATATAAAAATTCTTTTATATTATCAACACAATATTTAAATGATATTAAATATTTAAAACTAATCGTTTAAAAACCTGGGTCGTTACATTCTTCCCCCCTTAAAATAATTTCGTCCTCGAAATTGCTAAAGTAGGAAAATGGTACAAACCCATTACTTTTCAAAACTCCTTTAGGTTGAAACTCACCTCCTTATATTTCAACACATTTAATTCCACCAAAACTTTTAGTCTTCCTTTATTTAATTTGAATGATCTATGATCAATCCATTTATATCCAATCTATATTCCATTAAACCTATTCAAATTGATTCTAGTTAATTGATTCACTTCAATCCATTTAACTAGCTTAAGTTAAATTTAAATTCCAGAATTCAAATCCCTGGGTTTTTCCTTTCAAATTCTTCTGAAATCCTATAAATATATACATATATTTATTTTCATTTCAAATTCAAAACATTTGAATTTTCAAACCACTTGTTTTCTTTCAAACAAATTTCCATCAAAAACTTTTTCTAAGGTAGCAATTCATCACTTAGAAACTCGGAAATGAACACTGATGATGTTGCAATCATCATCAGAATAATTTCCCAGCCACTGAAGTGAGTTCAGTGCCTTATTATTTCAAAATCCATGATTTTCTTTCAAATCCTTTAAAACAAATCTATATTATTGTAATATACTTTGAAAAATATTTTCAACTTCCCAGGATTAAAATTCTTAATTCTGGTTTGAATTAAATTCTAATTCATCTCATTTGTATATTTAATTCCTATACAAATCCTATTCTGGTTATAAATAACCATTCTAAACTTATAATCTCATTTGATTATAAAGTCAACATCCAACACATCCATATAATAATAATTCTAGAAAATTATTCTTTCTATATCAAAATAGAAATTTCGGGTAAAATTATTTCATTTACCCACTTTAAAACAATATTATGTCGATTCTTCTGTCCAAGTGTTTACAAACTCCTATCGACGTCGTGGCGTCCCACGATTCGACCAGAATTCATAAACTACTCAACAGACAAGCCAACACAATATAAAACAATTTTTATATCAATTAACAAATACGCTCTCTCGTATATATATACTGAACTCATTCTAGGGTACTACTGACCCTATCTCTAATGAGCACATGCCACACAAGCCTAGGTGTTCGCTCAACCTAAGCTCTGATACCAACTGAAACGACCCGCAAATCTGAACTATCTGAGTTGACTAAATACACCACACGTCCAACCCAAATAACACAGAAATACGAACCATTAATAGAAAGAAGTTAGAGGATGAGAAATAGGAAGAAAGAAATATTAGAATAGAAGAAAAAACGAAGAAGTATATACACACACATACATACATACATATATATATGAATATTTTAGTTTTTACCATCTGGAAAATTTTATGATAAATACATTAACTTGGGGATGGAGAAATATTTGTGATTTTATAAACAAAAGCAGTACTTAGGTGTGAAAACATAAAGGAACGATAGAGATGTAAATGGCTTACACTGTTGAATGGAGGCTTATGAAATCAAAATCTGGTGGACAAATAAAGTAAACATGATAGTCAGTAATATTAAAAGGAATAACAGATACGACTCAACAATTATCCATTTAATGAAACAATGCAGGTTCAACCAATATTGAAGCCCACAAAAATAAACTGATAACATTGGGACACCTAAAAAAATGCATGACAATGTTGTTCATTGGCATAACATACAATTACGACAATTCAACAGGTTGGAACAATATATGGAAAATAACATTACTTTATGGTACCAAACTTTGCATACTTGAGGGGACTAACCATGAGTCCAAAAGTGTATATATAGTGCAATGATCTCTATGCAACCCATGTGAAAATATGGATAGGGTAACGTATGCCATGAGCGGAGGAGAAAACGAAAGGAAGGCACACAAGTAGGTGGTAAGAACGAAGGAAGAACGACCAAGCCTTACGTGATGGTTTGCAGAAAAGCATAGATGAGGCAGTTCCAGGTATAAGTGGAAGTGGAGAAATAAAAGCAGTCAACGCATGTACGTATAAAAGGAATTGGACTAAGAAAATTGCAAGATGACTAAAAAGGCCAAAATAGAAAAGGCTACAGATGGCAGGGAATTAAATAAAAACAGAGAGCAAGCAAAAGAGAACTTATATTTTTAAATGGTGCATGTTAAATTGTTTAAATTGGCACAGTTGTTATCCTTGTTTTATATTATATAAGTAATAGATTTAATAAATGAATATATTTCTCATACGTACATTATTATTTTTCATTCCTATTTTTAAATATATTAATTCAAGTGTTTCCTATTTCCAATGTCTAAAATCATGTGTATCCGTTACATCTCAAATACACTATCAACATATATATTACATCAAATATATTGTAAAGAAGTTGACAGGATAACACCAAACAACCATTCCTCATGCCAGAAAAAAGTGGAGTATTTATCGAGGAAGTAGTAACAGTACAGGAAATCCAGTATTTGGTTATAATAAATAAAAGAAGCGGCATATTATTCATGAGTGATGCAACCACTGATTTGTGTCAAAAACTTAGTCAACCAGACATGCATTTTCAACGAAGTCAATGAGGTTGAACATAAGTTTCAGCTTCCAGGAGCAACACTTTCCTTCATATAGAGCTTATGTACCATCTTCTTGTACTCTAAAAAAAGCCAATATTGAGTTTGCTCTAAACAAATGTATCAATTATCGAGCTCCAAAAACTACATTATTTGAAATTGACATATTGGTCTGGTTTTTAATGTAATTTTTTGATAAAGAGAAATTCATGACTGCTTAGAAGCATGTCACAAGCCAAAATTTTAGATTGAGATATGAGCTCTAACAAAAAGTTAGTCTATGTTACCGGAATAAAAAAAGAATATTTGTGAGAAAGAGTAAAGCTGAGAATGTGAAAAAAAAAATAGAAATGTGCATATGTAGATAGGTTCTTAAACTTTCCATCATGGCTGTCGATGGATAAGTAAAAAAAAAAAAAAATGACATGGCCAACAAAGGATGAAGCAGACACATAGGTAGGAAATATGTTAGTTGGCAAATTATCCGCCAAAAACTGTAACGGCAATAAAAATCATGACTGTAATAAGCAGTAGCCAATGTCTATAAAAGGAAGTTTAACTATTTCGAACCCATAAATATACTTAACATTACTGGGAGATCCTTCTGTACATAGCAGGCCGGACCCCGGCGAAAAGATTAGATTAAATTTTAGAAAACATGTATCTACTGTATGTTATATAGTTATTGTGTCTAGTTTTGTGTTACACTGGTCGCTTCATGGCACCATTGATTGGGAGTATCCAAAATGCACTTCTCTTTCAGGCAGAGCTTTATATTTAATTTAATGACAGTTAAGAAAAGGCTAGCGGATAGAGTGGAGAACAAAAATACATGATGAATATCTGGATGTAGTAGGGATGCCGCACCGTTTGAGATGCAATGGAACGCGTGCGCACAAAACACGTCATCCAAAATGTGATATGGGCATTCCGGTACAGTAAACAAACAACAAAAGACATTTGAAAATGTCCATTTATGGAATACACTGAAGATGGGAAAAGAAAGTCTGTTTCACTATCTATCATCGTGCATGCTATTATATGCACTGCTCATCGAGCATAGAAAATCCGCACAACAAATTATTTGAGCTAAGAATTTTCATAAGAGACTGAGCCACTGAATTTTTGTAAACAAATAGATTGATAAATTGGATTATGGAAGCTTTCATTCTGAATTTCAAAAATGTACTACAGACTATTCGGTGGAAAAGTATGATAAATATTAGAAATTAAATATTGTAAATAATCATAGTTGAGGCACAATACATCACACAAATAACTGATTTACCTAAGTGTAGGTAACATGCAGATAATATATGAACATCAGTTTAACAAATGTAAAAAATGGCAAAAGAAAATGTACTTGTAAGGAAAATAATCTATTTATTAGTACGTTTTTAGCTGGAAGGCGAACATATGTATATACAATTTAGACAGTAAAAACATTATGATGGCAATTTCGGACATGTAAACTATAAAAACAATTACAACATCAAAAGATAAATATAGCATAGAAAATGCTAAGGATATTGCTTTGTATATGGTATTGTGAGGCGATACAAAAATCGATAGTAGGCTTATATGCTTGTGGTGAAATATATTAGTGATATAAAAAAACAAAGCAGAACTTAATTGAAACTTGTTTACTATTACTGAAATCCTCTACATGTGAGTAGTGTTTTCGCATGTATACGTGGTATGTAAAAATGAGGAAGCAAAATAATTTAACTTAGTTATCAAGGCTAATAAGTTAAACTGTACACAACATATAGGTAATGCTAAAACATATGTGAATGGGGCAAAATACCAATGAATCAATTGAAATCCACAGTAAATAAATTAACCACACTTAATCACGGAGTGAACTGATTATTAAATAACCACAAATGAGCACAAAAAATGATTAATTTCCTTGTTTGATCTAGTTTTGCGTAGAATATTTCTTTTGGTAACCTCTGCAAAAATGAAATTATTGTCATATCTTGCATAATCAAGGTACAAACTATGACATATGGTCCACCTGCATAAATGTTTCGGTTATGTTTGGCAACTGCTTCTTCCCAAATAGCTTATAAGTCACTTCTACCAAAATGACTTACAAGTCAGAAGCAAGTAGGAGATGATTTTGAAATTAGGTCAATCTTTGGCTTATAAAGTTTTCTATTTAGGAAAAAGGTATTTAGCAACACCCGTTTACATGGCTATTTATAATCAAAATTTTGACGTATAAGATGCAAACTCATGTAGAAATGCCTCTTTGTGTAAGATAGATATTTTAAGAATTGTTGTACTGTTCTCCATTTAGTCAAAATTACAAACAGATGATAGCAGATTTCCATAACAGTTAAATAGTTAAGAAACAATTGCCTATAATTTTATTGTAAATAAATGCAAATGTTATTATGGCAAGTAAATAAGTTCACCATTTGTACTTCTGGCAAGCGAAGGTATACGGTGAGAGGCATTGGCAGCGTCATAATCACCATCCACCCAATTCATACCTGCCTCTGTAATTGCTCACCACCCGTCCACATGCGCAACAAACATCCACTCCAGATCTAGTCGTTCATCCTCTTTTCATGCAGATAACAGGTTCTCCAGCAGAAGTGTTAACAGCATACAAAACAGTGATGCCTACTACCTTTGTCGTGTTACCTAGAAAATCGCGACGTGGTAGGAAAAGGAGTAGCCGAGGCACTGAGGCAGATCCCGTTTCCATGGTTGTAGATTGGGATTTGAAAGAAAAAAAATCTTCGTAGATAATTGCATGATGGAAAGAGGGAGAGCGCTGAGAGTTTGTGCGGGTAGAAAACGATTGCCGGATTGGAGGATGATTGGGGGAAGAGAAAGGATGTAGTAGTTGGTCGTATTTCGAAACTGGGAACGATTAGGGAAGGAGAGAATTTGTTTTGGAGGAAACGGGGAATGTGGAGGAAAAAGAGATGGATGTAGTTTTGTTGAAGCGCTGGGAAAATAACGGAATGGAATTGGCAAAATCGGCATATGCGGAAAAGTAACGTCGATCCGATATTTGGAAATGCTGAGAAGCAACGTCGACCCAATATTTCGAAATGCTGAGAAGTAAGGATGCCACCAAAACATTTGGGAGTTCTTGTTTTGTAGTTTAAGTAATAGACAAGGATGTTGTATGTAAATGAGTCTTACTGATTGTAAGACGGAATTGTACTTGTAACTTCTTAGGATTTAAGAAGATATAAAGTGGACGTAGGTTTGATTTGAGCCGAACCACTATAAAAATCTCGTGTGTCTCCTGTTATTTACTATTTTCTGCATCTCTGTGATTGTGATAATTCACACTAAATTTGGGTGTTAGTACCAGATTTTGGTCTAACAATAATTTTTTTCAAAACAATAAATCTCAAATTCTATCTTCAGTTAAAAATATATTTTATAACTTCACCTCTATCGATTTACCGGATGGTAATCCATTTTTAGAAAACGATTGATTTATAGGCCATATACTGCCAATTACTCAACCAATATTGCACATTGGTTAAAACAAAACAACCGTTGGATTCCAGGTCAGTGGTCAACAACCAAATCAATCATCCAATCAGAATAGTTCATATGATGATAATATGCAAATAAATAATATTAAATATATTTGAAGAATCCCGTTGGATCCCTCCAACCTACTCTTCCCTGCATCAGAATAGATTATCTCACATAAATTCTTTTTAACTGATTATTTCAATAACAATAGATAACAGCTATTTATATCAACCAATTTATTTAACATCACACACAATTCAAGCAATTCATTAAATTAAACACGTTTATAACATAAACGTGACCAACAAGGTAAGTTACCTTCATTGGGTCAATCGTTAAAATAACGATTTGGTTCTCCACTGAAATTAAACAACGTTTAATTTCATTGGTTCAATCAATATATGAATATATATTTAACTAACAAACAACAGTCAACCATAACAGACAAAATAAAAATCCAGCTTATATAAAATATAAGTGGGATAACTGAGTGAGTTTAACTCACTTTGATTTTATTTCGTTGAAGCGGTTACGTTACAGTTAGATTAAACGGTCGTTTAATTTAACCGTAAATTCCTATTGTTTCAATATCTGTCCAGAACAGTTCCATGATGTAGATCTCGCTGATGCATAAGGAACTACAGGAACAGAGGCGAGCCATGAGGCTTCCTCCCATGAAGAGTCATCCTAATATCTTACCATGGACGACATGGATAAAGTTTTGGCTGAATTCAGAAATCAGATGGCATCTCAAGGTGAAGTTCTCAAACATCAACTGGAAGTGGTGAATAACCTCCTCGCCCAAATGAGAAAGGAACCTCACATTCCAATATCATTTCCTGAACTGGGATAGGCTGGGACAATAACTGATCTTCAGTCTGCGGAAATCCAAGCCCTAGATCGGTCCACACCTTTGCTTCTTCCTTATTCAACTTCACTTCCCGATCGGCCAGTGCTAGGATCATCACTACCGGTACTACACGGAGCTTTGGTACATCTTATTTGAATATTATATTTTCTCCTTCCGCTGTATGATATTCTCATTCAAAGTATTTGTGTATATATATTCTATGCAAATGTAATCCTTACAGGAACAACGACCCGTTTAGAATGGCTCTAAGTTTCGATGGGCCTTTTCTGGGTCGAAATTTAGGCCCATTCCGGGTGGGTTGTTACAGCCCGTTACTTCCAACAAGAGCGGATATGGTTCGGTCCAACAATAACCAACCGAATCTAGCTACAAGGCCTAAGGTCGGGGGCCACCTTCACTCAACTCTCGGAGGACGAACCGAGCCAATTCCAGGGGATCGGGGAATGTTTCCACCCCATGCCAGTATTAGGTTCTCACTGATGTCACCACTGCAGAATTGAATTCGTGGAAACCAATCCTCGGAGATGGAAGCCAACTTGCAAGCATCATCAGACGCTTCACAAGAGGTACATCTTCTCAGTAGGATATAGATGACATCCACCGAAGTCCATTCACACGGGAAATCATAAATTCCCGCAATCCTCCAAACTTCAAGCTTCCGGTCTTGGATCCCTACGACGGTAGGACCGACCCGACCATCCATCTCATGCGATACATGCGTCACATGGAAGTACTCTCTGCGTTGACCAATGTCATGGCCAAGTGCTTCCCTCTCTTCCTCACCGACATAGCTGGACGTGGTTCCGGAAGCTAACAACTAAGTCGATCAACAGCTGGAATATGTTGGTCACCCGCTTCATCGAGCAGTTCAAAGTCCACATCTCCCAACCAAAGAGCGTCATGTTCCTCACCTCCATCAAACAGCGATCCAGTGGGACCCTATGCTCCTTCTTACAAAGATTCAATGCGGCTGTAGCATCAGTCGATCGACCCGAGCCATCGATGGTACTTATGGCCGCCATAGCTGGTGCTCAGAACCGATCAGAATTCAGGATCTCTCTATCTAGAGACCCCCCCAGGGACATTGAAGATTTCTATGCCAAAGCTGATAGATTACTCCGATAAGAGGATGCTAGCATCGAGATGGATAGCCTCGAAGTTCTTGCTACTAAGGCCGAGAGTTCATCCAACACCAATGGCGAGAACAAAGGAAAAAGAAAAGCCTTGGAAAAAAGCAATCGGAATGTACGAACTCGGAGAGAAGAAAAGTACGACTGATACACCGAACTCAATTTATCCCTGCTTGATATATACCTCGACGTACGAGGACCTCTACCTTTCCCCAAACCTCCTCGAAGGGATCCGACTCAGAGAGAGCTCGAGTCCAGGAAACATTGCATGTACCATAACATAGCAGGTCACAACACCAATGAATGTCAGCATTTACGTGATCTCATTGAAGAAAGGGTAAGACGTGGAGAACTACCCGAATATGTGAAGAAATCTGTACAGACCGTGCCGCCACAACCCTCTGCCCAAGCTCCTCAGATCGGTCCCCGAGCTCCCCGAAACAAAAAGGACCCTGAGACTAGCAATCGCAGCATCATCATCAATTGATCTGGTTTAGATCATCGTGGATATTTCTCATTTCTTAGGATATAAGAAATGTACTTTTGTTATTTTTTATTCAATATTGTTGTTATGTTGAAGTACACACATACGAGGTTAGGATCTAACTCTTAGGCGTGCTATGGATTCAACTGTCACCCTCTTAGAATTTATTTTCATGCTTCTGTAATAGCTCCCTAGCAATAATAAACTTTCTTTTTTAAGCATGGATTATGTTCGATCGACTTAAAAATCTTGTCAGGACTCGACAAGATCTTTAATATGAGCCGAGTATGGTTAGTACTCGCCAAGTATGGTCAGAACTAGCCACCATCTCTAAACTGAGTGTGGTCAACGCCCGCCACTATACTTAAACAAACTCTCTAAAGTCGAGTATGGTTAATACTCGCCAACTCCTAAAGACGAGTATGGCTAATACTTGCTAACTCCTAAAGCCGAGTATGATTAATACTCGCCAACTACTTAAACCGAGTATGGCTTATGCTCGACCCTCGGCTATGGACAATACTAAGACTAATATTCCAATTGTCAGGACACGACAAACTCCGTTTTTATAATATGAGTATATCTTATGCCCAAACCCTCTAATCACTCCGCGAACATGGTTAATGTTCGACCTCAAAAACCTTGGTACCAAAAGACTATACCGTCTTACCAAGCAAATCCAAGTATGGATTATACTCGTCCTCCGGATATGGATTATATACCACTTCACAAACGAGCATGGTTTATGCTCATACTCCAAATCCTTGCAGTTCTCACTTAATATGCAGATCCTGGATCTTCTGCCTCTATTGAAGACTGACCTAAAAGGGTCGAATCGTTCTCCTTCACAAGCCTCTGGCCTTAATGCTATCATTCAGACGATCGTCGGTTTTCCAGCATTAATACAATCATCGATCGTCGATTTTTCAGCCTTAATATGGTTCGGCGCAACCATGGCTTATGGAATTCTTGTTGTTCGATGTTCTCCGAAAGATCCAGAATACATCCTCCTCCTCCAAAAGAGATGTGTTCTAGGGGGAAAAGTGCTGACAAACTTTTTGGCAAAAAGTCGTCCTAACTCGAAGTCGAAGCCCACTACCAAATACCGGTTCATTCCAGACCTCAAGGGAAAATTATCATCTCGGGTCGACCAACTCCGGATCGACCTAAGATTATGTAATGAGTAAAGGAAGTACCCTCCTAAAGAAAAGATGAAAACAGTCGGTTGAAATGTCATTAGATCGATCGACTTGTTCCTTGAAAGATTGGATTGAGCTGAAATCTCGGAGTAGAAGTATCCGGTAAAATTATCTCCTACAACATCGGATCAAAGAAAGTTAAGCATTATCAAACGTAGCCCTATTCTCAAGGCCGGAGCAACGGATAAGTTTTACCAGCACTGCTTTTTATACACCATATACTTGATGCCACACAAGCCCGCCAAATTTTGAGGAAGAACTATTCATGAGCAGTACCGGGTCCCATCGCATACAACTACTCACCCGAGTCGAGTTCCACGTGTAAAATCCCCAAAAAATGTATGCCACGCCGTGTGCGAATCTGGCCCATTGCCTCGTCTATATATACACCTCTTCCCCGAAGTAGAAAGGGATCCGAAATCCGCCACTCAAAGTTTACCACTCAGCTTACCATAAATAGCATGTCGTGTTATCTAGATTTAACACAAGGATTTTGTGTTTAAATCATTCTTTTCTCTACTTTCTTCCACTGAAAAAACCACTGTAACCTGTAATCGACGGTATAAACAAAGATTATAAGTGGATGTAGGCACAATATAAGCCGAACCACTATAAAGTATTGTGTATCCCTTGTTTATTTACTTTTTCTTGCATCTCTGTGATAGATTTTCGTGTGTACTCAACACACATTGGGGGTTGATCGTCATAAGACCAATTTTTGATGTCAACAATAACACGACAATATAGTCTAATGATAGGTAAATATATGTCAAAACTAACACAATAGGGGAAGATGTTTATTTTTGCTAACAAAATGTTTAGTGTAATTTATCCAATTCAATTATGTTGGAACAAGGTTTATTTTCATTAACAGATGTAAATTACAAATTTATAATTAAGATTAATGTAATTAAACACAACCATATCAATTTATCAATAAATTATACAATCACTTAATGGTCTACTGATTTTACAAATAGCTTGTATAAGTCATTACGAGTCCAAGGTCAGAAATCACGCTTTAAATGGGTTCCGAACGAATAAGTTATGTTTATTTAAATATTGACAATTTTTAAATTGATTTAATTTAAATTTAAAATGGCTTGATTGGAAACATTCGATGACTCGCTTTTACAAGACTTAAAACGTTCGCCTTTCATTTCTGGACAAAATTTGCCTAATCGACATATGTACGTATATATATATATATATATATATATATATATATATATATAAGCTTAAATCTATTTAAACCTTAAAATTTTAAACTTTTTTTATAACACTAGGTCGAGCCCGACCCATAACACCCCCTTCTCTTCCATTTCAATTCAAGTCACAATTAAACAAAACATTCTTACCAAAAGAAAACCCAACTACTTCCTGGTACACCATGCACGAGCACGATGCTTCAGCCACCCAGACCACCACCCGTAACTTCCAGCATGTCACGTCCGCTCCAAGGACCACCATCGGTAGACAACTGAGCTCCAAAGCGCCTCCCCCTCAAAAACACTGGTTAACCCAAAAACCCAAATAAGGAATAAACAAAGGCAACCATGTTCTTCACCTACCACCATCACCTTCAGCATGGCCTGGCCTACGACCACAGTGTCGCCTTCTACACCTCAAGATCACACCTTCTGACAAATTTTTAGAACGCTCTATGTGACACCCCACGTCCGTTAATGTCACTCATTAAGAGAATGCATTAAGTTTCGTGAAGCATTATAGGTAAACAGAAACAGAAACATTGCAAGACAGACATAAAGTAGCAGCGGAATTAAAAACTTTTATTAATCTTAAAGCATTGTAGTTCAAAACATCATATGTCTGAAAATCCAGAAACCCAATACATCATTAAAATCTCTGTCTTGCACTTAAAATATCAGAGTACAATAATAGAAGAAGCATAATCCCCAAAAGAAACATAGCCATATTAGCAAAGATAAGAACTTGAGCAATACATCTAAGCAGCTCTAGCAAAATGAAAGCAAAATCATAATCAAGCTTGAGTATTCCCACCCTGAGAACCTAGGGGGGACTGAAGAGAAGGAAGAGAAAACAAAATGGGTTAGACATAAAGTCTGGCGAGTCCAGTTACTTTTAGCATAAAAATAAGTAAAAGTATCATGATAGGCATATAAAGTGGATAAGGAAGGTAACAACATAAAAGGCAGGTACGACAAGGTAAACAAGATAAACATGATAGAGTGTAGTACGCTTCTCTACTGATTTCCCCTGCACCAATAATAGTATAACCAGAATGAGATGATCCCAACAACGTTAGATAGTAGACTTAGGTGTACTTCCAGTGAGAGGTTTTCACTCCATACAATCAACATGCAGCCCAACGTTCTGGAATCACCTCTGAGGGTAATAACGGGCTCCTAAACATACCGAAGTATAAATGTACCCTAATTACTACCCTAATTGATCGGCTTCCTACTCCGTAGATAACCTGTGTTGGCCCTACAGTAGGGTGTATCACTCCCTAAACTGGCAACCCTTCGTTTTCCGGATGTGCACAACCATATTTACTGGTGTCACGACGTCTTATCTTCCTCTGTCCGGAACATGCACACACATGACCCGGTCGGTATGCGCCAACCACACCGTCCCCCACTTTTGGATCTCTTACAATCAACCCAATAAGCGTGCCCCGACACCGACCTAGTTCAGAGTACTCGTTTGATACCTATATATGGGTTACTAACTGAAACGAGTCCCACACACAAGATGATACAAGCTCTCCCCTTTGTCTTGCCACCCCACTAGGTTTTCCACAGATTATGCCTACCTACTGGTGTCATAAAATTGCATAATCCCAACAGGTTAAGTTTATGGTCCTATATATACAAAAATATTACTTACCCCAGATTTACTTAACTCACCCACTGTTCAAATAAGTTTACTTAACCTCTATTCAAGTTCATGTTCATACAATCCCTATGGATTCAACTAGGTTAAGTATTCCAATTCATTACCATGTCCATTTATGGTTATAATGTGCTAGACCTCTCACATTAAGCCTACCACTTTTGGATACTGGAAATGACGGGCGATTCCGGGTAGACTTTTTCCACAAGTTGGGCTTAACCTCGTGTCTTAGCACGTCTCGTGTTTGTGCACCTAGACCCCTCACGTTAGATTCACCACTTGTGGTTGCTGGATATGTCGGGCGGTTCCGGGCAGACTTCCACCATAAGTGTAATCTAACCTCGTGTTTAGGCGCGGTTACAGTTTCTAATTTTTGTAATTCTAGGCATTTTCATTATTAATCAAATTTACCTATGTCGTTATAGGTTTTCATGCCCCTTTTCCCAAGTTATGTTCATAATGAACCATATGCCCCCAAATTAATATTATTGCACTTTATTCAAGTTATGACCAAATTCCCAATTACAAGTTATGCCCCAGTTCAAGGTTTTCCCCTCATTCCCAATCTAACGCATTCGCATATTTCAGCTGCATGCCTAGGCTCAAAGGTTGCCTGGTTATATAAAAAAAGGAAAAGATAAAGGGAATAGAACAGAGATGATCATACTAACATGATGAACATATAATAGCAGAAAAAGGCATAAAACATATAGTGGCATAATGACTAAGTAGGCATATAGGAACAGATCTAATGAGCAAATGATAATAGAACTGATTTTAACATGATAGGGACTTGCACGATATGATCTATACAATGATTCAGATGTTCAACTAACAACAGGTCTAATTTGGCCATAAAGATAATAGAACAGGTATAAGGTGATCTAAACAGTGAATTAGATCTACAATCAAAGGCAGATCTGACATGATAAAGGTTAAGATCTAAGTCATAGCCATGTCAGAATATCATAGATACACTAGTTATAACAGATCTGATATGATTCAAGCAGTCACAGGCATAAATCCCAGTTATAGTCATATCAAGTTTAACTTTTAATTATTTCTATCTAAAATTAACATAGACTCACAGTGTTTGTATCTAGAAAAATAGAATAGGAATTGTTGGCGTTGAATCGCAGATCTCTAAGCTTGAATAACTTGATTGCAGAAGAAGAAAAAGGCTTGATTTGATCTGGGCAGAGGCAGCATCTAGTTCTCCATCATTTTTGGTGTGAAAAAACATGAGAAATGAGGGCATATTTATAGATGTCCCTGAAACCCTAATCTGCCCAATCTACCGTAGGGGGTCGATCCCCCTTACGGGGTCGACCCATGGGTCGACACCCCACCCCATAGCGGGAAATATGCCGCCTCCCCATATTTCGAATTTTGAACCGATTTTTGAATTTCTGGACACTATACATATATATATATATATATTCTTCTTGTGCGTATACAAACTTCAAACCTTAATAAATTCTTCATACGATGTCTATTTTAACTAGAATTTCGAGACGAACGCAATAGCACAGTCCATTTCACTTAATTCTGAATATTAAATTAATTATTATTTAATTTATCATCTTTAGTGTTGTTAAAATTACGGGGTGTTACATTCTCCTCTACTCAAAGGATTTCGTCCCTGAAATCTCCAAGTTAAGAAGAATGTATATCCTACCATCCATCATCCATCTACTCATCCACCAATCACGGGCATCCATTGTCCTTAGAAATTTCTAATGCTTATATGAACGTATGAAAAGGTGTGCATATATGTCCCAATACTAATGCAAAGATCAGGCGGTCTACTGATTCAGTCAACCTCCTTAATGCAATATTAGTGCCATGAATCCAATATGTATGCAACAATCCTATTATAACATGTAAGTTCTATATGTGTGCACAATCATCCATCCAAATGCAACATCCATATGATGATACATTCAATTTTGTAACGACCCGTATTTTTGGTCGATTTATTTTAAATATTTAATATGGTTTTAAATATTGAGCTGATAATATAAATGGACTTTTATGTTGAGTTATCGATTTAATAATCAATATACGATTTATTTCGAATATATATAAAAATAGTAATACGAAAACAATAAATAAATTCGAAGTTAGAACTGAATCAAGATAATTCAGATGATCTGTGTAAATTCTAATTCGAATATAAACGATAATAATAATAATATCGGGGAATTAATTATTTTGAATTTAATTTATATCGATTTAAATTAATATCTTCTCCAAACGATCAAATGAGGCCTCGGAACATGTCCCAGTGTGTTCAAAATAGTGGTTTAACACTAGAAACGCCGATTGTTACATTCAAATAGGGGTTCAGTAACCGTTAAATATATTATTATAATATATAGTGGATAAGATCAATATCAAATCACGGTTAAATCAAAATCTAATCAAATTAATTTTGGTGTACTTCTACAAACCTAAGTCCAACCTACTTTGTATGTCCTTAGACAAATACCTTAAGCACTAAGTTTTCATCCCCTATAAAATCGCTACTTTCCTTTTCACTTCCTCTTCGGATTTTGTTCTCAAAACAATTCAAAGCTATTGCGTTTAACCCTTTTTCCATCTCAACAAAACCACGAACAAAACAGTTTAAAAACCACTAAACCATTTCATTTTCAAGTTACTCAAAAATGGAACCTCCGGTTAAAAAAATAAAATCGGTTACATAATCAAACCCCTCAATCTTCGATTCAAGCTTCAGCAGGAAAAAAGGGGATCGACGCCTTCATCTTTGAAATCAACAACAGCCGTCACGATGAGGACGGAATCTCATGCGCTTAAATCAAGGATGTCGCGATCCTCTTGTCGTCGCGAGGTCAGATCAATGAGGGTCGGTAATTGTTTAAGGACTTCACGTTTTTACCAAAAAGGAGGTCGCGACAGTCACACTAAGGTCTGAGGCAAGGACGAGACATCGAGCGTGAGGTTTTGAGGATTGAGGCACGATGTAATGGGGAGGCCAAGCTAGAGTGGAGGACGTGGGATTTGTGGCTCGCAAGAAAAGGAGGTGCGATGAAGATAACACTGATCGATTTTGGAGCGGGTTTAGGGATCGACATTATGTGATTTTGAGAAGTACGAGCTGTGGATTTTGGGAAAGTCCAACTGGTTTGTGCGAAGGATGAATTGGATATTTTGAAGGTGTGCGGTTTCAGTGGAATTAGCAGTGCCGTACGTATTTTGGGAATGCACTAAAATTGACAGTGGAGTTGATGGCATTCCAGGGCGGTTTGGTTTTGAACTGGAAATTGACGAGCACTAGATCGCGATTTAACTAAGTCTGTTGAAAGCTAATTAAGGGTAATTTTCTATTTATATGAGTTTTGAGAATTTTATTTTATTTTATATATAATAAGTAAACTCATAAAAAATTTATATCGTGTGCGTGTGAGGTCTAAAAATCACAAGGATAGGTCGAGTTGATTCATAGCTGTGAAATACCTATTCTAGAGGAAATTTGGAATTTTTCGAAGTCAGCTGAGGATTTAGAAAATTCAAACCATGGATATTCGATGAAATTAAAAACACGGTGAGTAAATCTCACTCAATTTATTATTCAGAATTATTTTTAGTCGTTAAAAATAATTGATGGTTGTTTGGTTGCATTAAAATATTACTGTGGCTATTATAAATATATATTAGTTATTTAGGATTGGTGTTTGTGGCTATTATATATATATATATATATATATATATTGGTGGTTGGATTCCCGCGGTATCATTAGCGGATGCCCGTGGTATCATTAGCGGATGATTTCCCTATGCGCCCCACAATATATATAGTGTACGACCTTCATACTGCGATATGCTGCCTCGAAGCAGGATGGGTATTATTTATGTTGGCTAACGTCTGTGGATGTAGGAAAAACAGATTGGAGGAATCCAACTGGATTCCTCAAAATTTATTACTGTTTGTTTTCACATATATATTATTATATATGATGTGTTATAAAACCCGTGATTTGATAATTGAGTGTTTTTGGATATTTAGATATCACTGGGATAAAATTTTGATATATAAAAATATCGTGAAAACGATATTTGAGATTTAAATGGAAAATTCTATTTTTCTAAAAATAGAATTTGAAATTCGAATGGACTAAAAATATTAACTTGTTTTGAATAAATAAAACAAGTATTGCAATTTATAAACGATGTTTATAAGTTAAAAATCAGGGAATTGAAGTAAATTTATAAATGGTGTTTATAAATAAAATGGAATGATCTTCATTTGAAAATCTGGAAATTGAAGTGAATTTATAAACGATGTTTATAAATGAAGTATCATTTGGATAATTTGGAAAATATAAATTCAAAGGTGAATTTTTAAAGGGAACTGAAATTAGTTTCAAAAAGAAATGATAAATCTATTCTGATATTCAGAATGTAAAGTGAATTAAAATAAATCCGTATGGATTTATGATTTAAATTCAATTAGATCGGATTTATTTAAATAAAATATTTTCAAAAGAAAATATTAGGATTTTATTTAATAGAAGTTTAAAGTTAAATATGAAAATGGATTCTATATTTATATAGATAAGTTATAATAAATAAAATATTCCAAAATAAGGTTTGGTTTTCAAACAGATTCTGAAATGAAACTTGTTTTATTTTATAAAACAAGGAATTTGGATTTATAAACGATATGTATAAATCTAGTGAAATAAATTATCATTAGATAATTTAGAGGTTTAAATTCAAGTAGGAATTTGAAAAGTAGAATTCAAAATGGAATCGAAATGGAAACTTGTTTTTATAAAAAAAAAAGTTAAATTTATAAATAACGTTTATAAATTAAGGAAAATAAGTTATCATTTGATAACTTAGAAATTCAAATTCAAATATGAATTTAACCATGAATTGGAAATAGTTTCAGAAAGGGAACGACGGGTTTTATTCCGATAGTCGGAATATAAACTGAATTAAGTCAAATCCAAGGGATTTAAATTGGAATTCGATTATATCGAGTTTTATAAATAATTTATTTATAAAAGGAATTGGAATTTAATATAGCAAATTGTTATAAACAAATCTATAACCAAGTAATGAAAAATCGACGATTTGAGATAATCGAAAATATTAAGTTGGATTTGAAAACTGGATTTAATATATATTAAAAATATATTAGAATAGAGTTGAAATTTATTATAAACGAAGTTTAAACGTTTATATTTAAATATAACTAAAACGAACTCGCCGCAATGCGATAGTTCGTAAATTGGCGTTTCGAACTTCAGTTGAGTATATAGAACTCAATTTAAGTCAGAAATCTTTAAAACAAGAAACGTTACGACTGATTTGATAATAGTTTTCTAATGGAAGAGAAAAATCTGGATTTTGTCTTACAGATTTTTAGTTATGTCAAAATCAAATTTTCATAAAAACAGCGCCATAACCGTTATTAAACCATAACGGTTTATTTAAATAAATAAAAAGGATTTTTAGCAAATAAGACTTAGATCTTCGTTATAAAAATCCAGACTCGAGTTGTAAAATAAATATGAACTCAAGACAAGTAAATGAAATGATTTTTGAAACAAAAATCATATTTTTGAGTATTGAATAGGATTAACTAATTTGAATAATAATTCGTTAATCGAGTTTTGAATCGAAATTGGCGTTGGATAAGTAAATTGGTTTTGTGAATTCATATTCGAAATCGAACATGAAACTCAAGTTGGAAATGAAATTCTACTTGTTTATAAGCGAATTAAAATATATTTGAACGTGATATGTTCAAAATAAAGGGATTTGGCAAAATAGCTAATTAAAGAATAAATTAGCAAATTGAATTAGGAATGATTGGATTGAGTTGGGATAAATCGGAAAACAGGTAAACATAGATTAAATAGGTTTGGAGTGAAGTGTATGAAGATTATAATTCGTGTGCTCGACAATAAGGTACATGTTTAAATTCCATATGAGGTTTTATGCGCCGAATCGGTAAGCCACTTGGCTTTTTGATTTTTTTTTTTGAATGGAAAGGGCCTAGAGAGGCGAGTTGAGGTTTGAACTATTGACCGGTACAAAGGAGGTTATGGAGAATTTTTCCGGAAATTTAAGAAGTTAGAATATTTTTTAAAAAAAAATTGATAGTTAGAAATCAGTGTATCGATATATATATAGAATTCGATAAGGAAACAAACTTAAAAATAGAATATTATAAACAAAAAGGAAATCTATAATTAAATCTGGTAAAAATTGAAAGAGAAATGTATATAAGTTTTAGAAATGGAAAATTGGTTTAATATGGTGTTGATTATTCGAGTTAGCGGTCTTGTCTGTTTTGAAGTTAATAATATTTTCAGTCAAGGTCTGAGAGGTAATTATACCCCAACTCGATTGATTTCATTATTAGCTGATAAATAGCAAGATTCAGTCTCGAAGAGAAATGTTTAAAGAAATTTAGTCAAATGTAGTATTTTGGGTTGTTGTAGCGATGTTTTACATAACATTCGTTTTAACCCAAGTAAGTGGAATTTTGGAAATATAATAATAAATATTTCCTAAGTATAGAAATGAATGGTCGTGAAACAGAGAAGTAATTGGAATATTTTCCAATTATTAATAAAAGATATTTTCTAAGTATAGAAAATTAAAGATGGCGAAATATGGAAATGTTTTCCAAATAGCGTAAGAGACCAAGATGATTATTGAAAATATTTGGTTAACAAATATTGGTAAGGAAATGAAGAAGGGATTTAATTAATGAAATATTAATTAAGAGGCCCAGTGATTTGCTTGATGTTTGGAATGTTTGTTTATTTTTCTTCGATAGTTAAATACCGACTATCGAAGTATTTGCCAATATCGTTGTCAATATTGTGAGACCGGTTGGATTATTATCCGAGAACCACTCCGTATTGGCAGTGGTGTTGCGAATCAGATTTTATGAAGATAATCAAAGATGGAGTAAAGTGGAAGGACTTTCTCTATTAATAGAAATTATGCCTTCGGTTTCGTTCAGTCCCAGAACGAACGTGTATGTGCGAGTGTCTGACAGAGTATTTCCATTGATCGCATATGTTGGTCTGTGTAAATATATATGGTGGCGGAGAATTTATTCTCTTGGCATAATATCCAGATTATATTTATGCAAATCAATTAGTGATTAATGGATCTGACCATGTGGCATTCAAAGTGATTGTGCTGTCAATGAATGATAAGTAATCGTAGCCTCAGGCCTCAACAACCGAGAAATGACAAAAATCGGGCAGACAGCATGGCTATGTGGGTAGCTCCCATTAGGGTGTATTATCACCTATCTAGAGAAACTCATTTAATTCCTTATTCCATTCGATGTTGTCCCATTCGGGAAAACGGTTGATGATCCCAACCGTTCGTGATATACATTCGATACACTCAAGCGAAATGAGTGGTCGGTCATGTGTGGCCGGGTTACAAGATGTTCTTGTTGAACCCAGTGTATTCTCCTCTAGAGATACTATAACACCCCGTATTTTCTATAAACGTCAAAGTATACTTATTTTTTAAGAGAAGAATTAAGGGAAACGGGTTGCGCCATCGCGTTCGTCTCGGAATTCTGCTTGGAATAGAGTCCAAGTTTTCGTAAATCGGACTTGCTATGAAGAAGTTATGACCTTCAGAAGTTTCAGAAAATTCAAAATTCGAATTCAGAAGCAGAAGCAGGTTGGGCGGGATTTTTCCTGCCCCAGGCCAGGTCGACTAGGAGGTCGACCTCCCCTATACAGGTCTACCTGGGGGTCGACCTCTCCTATACAGGTCGACCTGGGGGTTGACCTGGGCCCTGTTTTGGCCAGATCTGGGCAGTGACGATTTTTGGTATGTTGGACGGACCTGATGGCTTCTAGGGCGATCTAATGGCTCTAAAACACTCTCTACACCTATAAAATAGTGCCTAGACCTAACCTAATTCATAAACAATTCCTTCTGACATCTCTATGCTACTGAACTCTCAACTCTCTTAGCTGCCGCCTCTAAAACCTAAATCAAATTAGGAGTTCTTCATTAAACAATCAGCTTTGAAGATTAATTCAACGGCTTCTACAACTATTTTCAAAGAATCAAATCTAAACTAGAGGATCGATAATCTACGCCAAAGGATAGCTATTCAGTTTCAGAAAACAGATCCCAGAAAACAAGACTTGCCTTTGTTTTGTAAGTTCATGATTACTTTCAGATTTAGACAACCCATTTATAATATGGACATGGAATAAAATGAATTTGGACCTATGCTTGATTTTCTATTTGGATCTGTTCTTAGCCTTTGTGAATCTACGACTTTGGGTTGCTTCTTCTCGATCAAATCGAACCTATACAAGTTGTTGAACCTAGTTTATTATTCAAGCCTTTCATGTTCATAATATTGTTCATAATCAGATCTATATGCCTGCATTGATTCTAAATCAGTTTATTCAGTTATACTATGATTCTATTAGATCTGTAATTCTTGTGTTTTGGGACTATTATATTATGCCTGTTCTTATGCCTATCATTGTCATGTTATTCCTATTTATTCCTTTTTATTTATGAATCTAGATTGACCTATAATCTAGGTTGAATTGCAGTATACATACGATGGGAAAACGGGGAAGGTTCAGGTTATTGGGGCATAAACATGAAATTGACACTATTGACATAACTTGAACGTGAACATGCTTGTAAAGTTGGTAATTGCCATATGACACCTAAAATGGACATGAATTGGTAATTGGCATAATTTGGTTCATAATCATGAAATTGACTTGTAGCATGAAATGGTATAATTTATATACCTATAAATTATGAACATGATTTTAGAGGGTAATTGGGCATGACTTGAATGACAACAGTTTACATATAAATAAAAAGGGTAAATATGTAAATTAGCAAAAGACGAATATACCTAACTCGAGGTTAGATTGAGTTACGGTGTAAGACTGCCCGAAACCGCCCGGCACATCCAGCAACCGTAACAATATGGATCTAATGTGAGAGGTTAGCGTATTAAGCCCAAAAAGAACCCGAGGTTAGACTGAGTTGTGGTGTAAGCCTGCCCGGAACCGACCGGCACGTCCAACAACCACAACAATAGGTCTAATGTGAGAGGTTGGGTGCATTAATAATTAATTAATGCTAATGACACATGCTAAGTATGGTAGGGTTAAGTTAACTAAGGCAACACTTAACCGTTATAACATGTTAATTAAACAAATGGTAGTGTTAAGTTAACTAAGGGAACACTTAACCGTTATAACATGTTAATTAAACAGATGGTAGGGTTAAGTTAACTAAGGCAACACTTAACCGTTATAACATGTTAATTAAACAAACGGTAGGGTTAAGTTAACTAAGGCAACACTTAACCGTTATAACATGTTAATTAAACAGATGGTAGGGTTAAGTTAACCAAGGCAACACTTAACCGTTATAACATGTTAATTAAACAGATGGTAGGGTTAAGTTAACGAAGGCAACACTTAACCGTTATAACATGTTAATTAAACAGATGGTAGGGTTAAGTTAACTAAGGCAACACTTAACCGTTATAACATGCACTTAACCGTGATAACATGTTAATTAGACAAGAAGGTGGGTTAAGTAAATTTAGAACACTTAACCAATATAACAAGAGGAACGACTAGGGTTAAGTTAATGAGAAACACTTAACCAATTTAATAACATGAATGACTAGGGTTAAGTTAATAGGAAACACTTAATCGATATAACACGATGAATGGGTAGGGTTAAGTAATAAGAAATTCTTAACCAATACAACTTGATTTATGGTAAGGTTAAGTTAAAACAAGAGGGAAACACTTAACCAATATAACTTGATTTGTGGTAAGGTTAAGTTAAAACAAGAGGGAAACACTTAACCAATATAACTTGATTTGTGGTAGGGTTAAGTTAACACAAGAAGGCAACACTTAACCAAAGTAACATGACAAGTGGGTGGGTTAAGTTAACTTGAATTGATTGATGACACTTAACCAATACAACATGATGAACACGTGGGGTTAAGTTAACATGAATGGACAACGCTTAACCAACATTACACGAACAAAGCGGATAGGGTTAAGGCAAGCTTAACCAATAATATGTGTTGACTTGATAAGAGGAGGGTTAAGTAAACTTTGGGTAGGTGGGTAATATTAGTATATATAGGCCCATAAAAATTAACCATTAAATAAACATGCTTGAATCAGTGGGAGGGTTAAGTACATGTTGGGTTGGTGGGTAATATTAGTAAATATAAGCCCACAAACTTAACCGTTAATTTAACATGTTTGAATCAGTGGGAGGGTTAAGTATATCACGTGTAGGTGGGTAATATTTATATATATAGGCCCACAAACTTAACCATCAAATAAGCACGCTTGAATCGGTAGGAGGGTTAAGTACATATCGGGTTGGTGGGTAACATTAGTTAATATAGGCCCACAAACTTAACCAGTGAGAAAACGTAGTAACGGGGACCCATTTCAGCAGTAACCCACGCAGATGTATCATGGTACCCTGAACTAGGCAGGGTGGGGCACGATTACTGGGCTGATTATAAGCGGTCAAAACAGCGGTAGGGGGTACGTCAGTGTAGGTTCCGACGGATTACGAGCGTGCACGTACTCCGAAGTGGGAAAAAGCAGGCACTGGGTACCAGTAGTTATACACTGTGCATCTTGAATCATGTCGGGTTGCTATCATAAGGACTGATACACCTTATTGTGGGACCAACACAGGGTATCTACATGCAAGAGAGGGCCGATTGACACAGACATAAGAGAAATTAATACAAGTAGGGAGCCGATCGATAGGGTAGTAAGGGTACATCTAACACATTCATGGCAATTAGGCAGGTTGAGGTGGAATCCTCATAACAGATGTACACCTGAAGGCTACCACAATTGCGGGGATTGGGATCACGTTGTAATATTATCCTTTTATACAGATTACTAGTTGGGACACTCGTTAGGTGGTGCAGAGATATAGAAATCAGAATAACAGGGTAGTAGTGAAATAGGGAATAGTTATCATGCGATGTTATACTTAGTTTATCTTGCTTATTGCTTATCTTGTGTTATCCTATGTTCCTTATCATCATGCTTATGTCTTTATTCAGTTTAATTCATGTCATGTTGTTCTTGCTTGTTCATATGCTGAAAGTAGCTAGATTTACCAGACTTATGTCAGACCTTGTTTTGTTTCGCCTCTTTTCTTCCGTACCCCCCAGGTTCTCAGGGAGGAAGCACTTCTGCTTAGCTTGGATTACTTGTTGCTTCAAGATCACCATGTATTGCTTTGGTCTCAGTCTCATTTCAGTTATGGCTTGCTTTGCTTTATTGGGGAATAAATCGTTGTTTTTTTAATGCTTCTTTTATACTTGGAAGTTTTTGAATCAAGATAGAAGTACTATGTATTACTTTTAAGTGTGATTGAGACAACCATTGTAAAAGCTTGACCGAACCACATTGTTTATAAAATAACTTTATTTTCCGTTGCTTTTTTTGTCTGTCTTGTAATTTATCTGCATCTTTTACCTATAATGCTCCATCGAAGTTAAGGCATTCCCTTCATGAGTGACCTTAACAGAGGTCGGGTGTTTCAAATACACTATCGGAAGGTGGTTCCATACCTTGTCGTAATTGGAAATTCATCACCCAATAAGTGCTTGAGGTTTATATGGAACGTGAGATGCAAACGTTCCACTAGATTGTTATTTATTTGATTTAGGCACTATCATAATATCAAAAGAGTTTTGATGTAAAGATTATCGTTTCTTTCAAAAGGATTTTTTAAAGTTAAATCAAGTGGTTTGGATTCTCATAAGGGAAAAACCCGTTTTGTGTTATACGGCGTGGTCTTATGAGATATCATTTAGTTTCAGAAATTGTTTTAAATTGTTTACTCATATCAGTCCCATAACTGACCTGGAGTTTATTTTGTTTTGTTTTACCTAGACTCTTGGGTGTCTAAATTTGTATGGGCAGTCAAGTAGTTTAGGATTTTACAGATTTATCTAAAGGAGCTTGGAGTAGGAGGCTTCAGCATTGTGTAGTTATTGTTTTCCGCTGTGTTGTAAGTGTTGTACTCTGATAAGTGTATGTTATACAGTTAGAATTTTGTATTCAAAAGTTATGATATATTATATTTTGTTCCGCTGCGATGTGAGATTTTGTATTGTTATTTCTGTTCGTCTTCTACCTTTTTCTTCTAAAAAAATGATTCGTATTTTCGTGATATTTGGGTTGGATGCATGATGTATGTAGTCAACTCTGATATTACGGATTTGCAGGCCATTACAGTTGGTATCAGAGCTTAGGTTGAGCGAACACCTAGGCTTTGGTGGGATTATGCTCATTAGAGATAGGGTCAGTAGTACCCTAGAATGAGTTGAGTGTGTATATACGAGAGCTCGTATTCGTTAATTGATATAAAAAATCATTTTTATATTGTGTTGGCTAGTCTGTTGAGTGGTTTATGGACTTTGGTCGAATTATGGGACGCTACGACGTCGATAAGAGTTTATATATACTGGAACAGAAGATTGAACACTTTATTGTTTTTAAGTGGGTAAATGGAATATTTTACCCAAAACTATATTTTGATATAGAAAGAATAATATTCTGAAATTATTATAATATATGGATGCGTTGGATGTTAATATTATAATCAAATTAGATTATAAAATTGGAATGGTTATTCATAACCAAATAAAATTTTATATGAATGAAGTATATACAAATGAGATGAACTGGAGTTAAATTCAAACCGTAAATTGGAATTTAAATCCTGGGAAGTTGGAAAATATTTTTCGAAGTATATTAAAATAATATAGCTTTGTTTTGGAAGGATTTTTGATCAAAAATCAATTTTAGATAGATTTTGAAAGTGATAAAGCACTGAACTCACTTCAGTGGCTGGGAAATAATTCTGATGATGACTACAACATCATTAGTGTTCATTTTCGAGTTTCTAAGTGATGAATTGCTACCTTAGAAAAGTTTTGATGGAAATTTGTTTGAAAGAA
The DNA here is from genome assembly GCA_030737875.1 of Allium sativum. NCBI lineage: Eukaryota > Viridiplantae > Streptophyta > Magnoliopsida > Asparagales > Amaryllidaceae > Allium > Allium sativum. The sequence continues at coordinate 89,305,002 of CM060927.1, read as the reverse complement.
AACAAGCTGGTTTGAAAATTCAAATGTTTTGAATTTGAAATGGTTGTGAATATATGTATATATTTATGTGATTTCAGAACGATTTGAAATAAATTAATGTCAGTATAGATGATGTGTAATATAAATGAGAACCAAAAAGTTTAAGTAGAACTGAAATTTGTTGAAATATGAAGAGTTGAGTTTAAACATAAATAAGTCTTTAAAAAGTAATGGGTTCGTACTATTTTTCCTACCTTAGTAATTTCGGGGACGAAATTCTTTTAAGGGGGAATGAATGTAATGACCCAGATATTTGGTCGATTTATTTTAAATATTTAATATGGTTTTAAATATCGAGTTGATAATATATATGGATTTTTATATTGATTTATCAATTTAATAATCGATATACGATTTATTTCGAATATATATAAAAATAGTAATACGAAAACAATAAATAAATAAATTCGAAGTTAGAACTGAATCAAGATAATTCAGATGATCCGTGTAAATTCTAATTCGAATATAAACGATAATAATAATAATAATAATAATAATATCGGGGAATTAATTGTTTTGAATTTAATTTATATCGATTTAAATTAATATCTTCTCCAGATGATCAAATGAGGCCACGGAACATGTCCCAGTGTGTTCAGAATAGTGGTTTAACACTAGAAACGCCGGTTGTTACGTTCAAATAGGGGTTCAGTAACCGTTAAATATATTATTGTAATATATAGTGGATAAGATCAATATCAAATGGCAGTTAAATCAAAATCTAATCAAATTTATTTTGGTGTACTTCTACCAACCTAAGTCCTACCTACTTTGTACGTCCCTATACAAATACCTTTAGCAGTAAGTTTTCATCCCCTATAAAATCTCTACTTTCCTTTTCACTTCCTCTTCGGATTTTGTTCTCAAAACAATTCAAAGCTATTGCATTTCGCCCTTTTTCCATCTCTACAGAACCACGAACAAAATAGTTTAAAAACCACTAAACCATTTCATTTTCCAGTTACTCAAAAATGGGAACCGCCGGATAAAAAAATAAAATCGGTTACATAATCAAACCCCTCAATCTTTGATTCAAGCTTCAGTAGGAAAAAAGGGGATCGACGCCTTCATCTTTGAAATCAACAACAGCCATCACGATGAGGATGAAATCTCGTGCGCTTAAATCAAGGATGTCGCGATCCTCTTATCGTCGCGAGGTCAGATCAATGAGGGCACGGTAATTGTTTAAGGAGTTCACGTTTTCACCAAAAAGGAGGTCGCGACAGTCACACTAAGGTCTGAGGCAAGGACGAGGCATTGAGCGTGAGGTTTTGAGGGTTGAGGCACGATGTAATGGGGAGGCCAAGCTCGAGTGGAGGACGTGGGATTTGTGGCTCGCAAGAAAAGGAGGTGCGATGAAGATACCACTGATCGATTTTGGAGCGGGTTTAGGGATCGACAGTATGTGATTTTGAGAAGTACGAGCTGTGGATTTTGGGAAAGTCCAACTGGTTTGTGCGAAGGATGAATTGGGTATTTTAAAGGTGTGCGGTTTCAGTGGAATTAGGAGTGCAGTATGTATTTTGGGAATGCACTAAAATTGACAGTGGAGTTGATTGTATTCCAGGGCGGTTTGGTTTTGAACTAGAAATTGACGAGCACTAGATCGCGATTTAACTAAGTCTATTGAAAGTTAATTAAGGGTAATTTTCTATTTATATGAGTTTTGAGAATTTTATTTTATATATAATAAGTAAACTCAGAAAAAAAATTATATTGTGTGCATATGAGGTCTAAAAATCACAAGGATAGGTCGAGTTGATTCATAGCTGTGAAATACCTATTCTAGAGGAAATTTGGATTTTTTCGAAGTCAGCCGAGGATCTAGAAAATTCAAACCATGGATATTCGACGAAATTAAAAACACGGTGAGTAAATCTCACTCAATTTATTATTTAGAATTATTTTTAGTCGTTAAAAATAATTGATGGTTGTTTGGTTGCATTAAATATTACTGTGGCTATTATAAATATATATTAGTTATTTAGGATTGGTGTTTGTGGCTATTATATATATATATATATATATTGGTGGTTGGATTCCCGCAGTATCATTAGTGGATGCCCGCGGTATCATTAGCGGATGATTTCCCTATGCGCCCCACAATATATATAGTGGATGACCTTCATACCGCGATATCCTGCCTCGAAGCAGGATGGGTATTATTTAAGTTGGCTAACGTCTGTGGATGCAGGAAAAACAGGTTGGAGGAATCCAACTGGATTCCTCAAAATTTATTACTGGTTGTTTTCACATATATATTATCATATATGATGTGTTATAAAACCCATGATTTGATAATTGAGTGTTTTTGGATGTTTAAATATCACTGGGCTAAAATGTTGATATATAAAAATATCGTGAAAACGATATTTGAGATTTAAATGGAAAATTCTATTTTTCTAAAAATAGAATTTGAAATTCGAATGGACTAAAAATATTAACTTGTTTTGAATAAATAAAACAAGTATTGAAATTTATAAACGATGTTTATAAATTAAAAATCAGGGAATTGAAGTAAATATATAAACGGTGTTTATAAATAAAATGGAATGATCTTCATTGGAAAATCTGGAAACTGAAGTGAATTTATAAACGATGTTTATAAATGAAGTATCATTTGGATACTTTGGAAAATATAAATTCAAAGGTGAATTTAAAAAGGGAATTGAAATTCGTTTTAAAAAGAAACGATAAATCTATTCTAATATTCAGAATGTAAAATGAATTAAAATAAATCCGTATGGATTTATGATTTAAATTCGATTAAATCGAATTTATTTAAATAAAATATTTTCAAAAGAAAATATTAGGATTTTATTTAATAGAATTTTAAAGTTAAATATGAAAATAGATTCTACATTTATATAGATAAGTTATAATAAATAAAATATTCCAAAATAAGGTTTGGTTTTCAAACAGATTCTGAAATGAAACTTGATTTATTTTATAAAACAAGGAAGTTGGATTTATAAACGATATTTATAAATCTTGTGAAATAAATTATCATTAGATAATTTAGAGGTTTAAATTCAAGTAGGAATCTGAAAAGTAGAATTTGAAATGGAATCGAAATGGAAACTTGTTTTTATAAAACAAGAAAGTTAAATTTATAAACAACGTTTATAAATTAAGGAAAATAAGTTATCATTTGATAACTTAGAAATTTAAATTCAAATATGAATTTAACCATGAATTGGAAATAGTTTCAGAAAGGGAACGACGGGTTTTATTCGATATTCGGAATATAAACTGAATTAAGTCAAATCTAAGGGATTTAAATTAGAATTTGATTATATCGAATTTTATAAATAATTTATCTATAAAAGGAATTGGAATTTAATATAGCAAATTGAGTTATAAACAAATTTATAACCAAGTAATGAAAAATCGACGATTTGAGATAATCAGAAATATTAATTTGGATTTGAAAACTGGATTTAATATGTATTAAAAATATATTAGAATAGAGTTGAAATTTATTATAAATGAAGTTTAAACGTTTATATTTAAATATAATTAAAACGAACTCGCCGCAACGCGGTAGTTCGTAAATTGACGTTTCGAACTTCAATTGAGTACATAGAACTCAATTTAGGTCGGAATTCTTTGAAACAAGAAACATCAGGACCGATTTGATAATAGTTTTCTAATGGAAGATAAAAATCTGGATTTCGTCTTATAGATTTTTAGTTATGTCAAAATCAAATTTTCAGAAAAACAGCGCCATAATCGTTATTAAACCATAACGGTTTATTTAAATAAATCAAAAGGATTTTTAGCAAATAAGACTTAGATCTTCGTTATAAAAATCCAGACTCGAGTTGTAAAATAAATATGAACTCAAGACAAGTAAATGAAATGATTTTTGAAACAAAAATCATATTTTTGAGTATTGAATAGGATTAACTAATTTGAATAATAATTCGTTAATCGAGTTCTGAATCGAAATTGGCGTTGGATAAGTAAATTGGTTTTGTGAATTCATATTCGAAATCGAATATGAAACTCAAGTTGGAAATGTAATTCTACTTGTTTATAAGAGAATTAAAATATATTTGAACATGATATGTTCAAAATAAAGGGATTTGACAAAATAGCTAATTAAAGAATAAATTAGAAAATTGAGGTAGGAATGATCGGATTGAGTTGGGAAAAATCGGAAAATAGGTAAACATAGATTAGACAGGTTTGGAGTGAAGTGTATGAAAATTATAATTCATGTGCTCGACAATAAGATACATGTTTAAATTCCATATGAGGTTTTATGCGCCGAATCGGCAAGCCACTTGGCTTTTTGATTTTCTTTTTGAATGGAAAGGGCCTAGAGAGGCGAGTTGAGGTTTGAACTATTAATCGGTACAAAGGAGGTTATGGCGATTTTTTCCGGAAATTTAAGTAGTTAGAATATTTTTAAGAAAATTTGATAGTTAGAAATCAATGTATCGATATATATAGAATTCGATAAGGAAACAAACTCAAAAATAGAATATTATAAACAAAAAGGAAATCTATAATTAAATCTGCTAAAAATAGAAAGAGAAATGTATATATGTTTTAGAAATGGAAAATTGGTTTAATATGGTGTTGATTATTCGAGTTCGCGGTCTTGTCTATTTTGAAGTTAATAATATTTTCAGTCAAGGTCTGAGAGGTAATTATACCCCAACTCGATTGATTTTATTATTAGCTGATAAGTAGTAAGATTCAGTCTCGAAGAGAAATGTTTAAAGAAATTTAGTCGAATGCAGTATTTTGGGTTGTTGTAGTGATGTTTTACATTGCATTTGTTTTAACCCAAGTAAGTGGAATTTTGGAAATATAATAATAAATATTTCCTAAGTATAGAAATGAATGGTCGTGAAACGGAGAAGTAATTGGAATATTTTCCAATTATTAATAAAAGATATTTCCTAAGTGTAGAAAATAAAAGATGGCGAAATATGGAAATGTTTTCCAAATAGCGTAAGAGACCAAGATGATTACTGAAAATATTTGGTTAACAAATATTGGTAAGGAAATGAAGAAGTGATTTAATTAATGAAATATTAATTAAGAGGCCCAGTGATTTGCTTGATGTTTGGAATGTTTGTTTATTTTTCTTCGATAGTTAAATAACCGACTATCGAAGTATTTGCCAATATCGTTGTCAATATGGCGAGATCGGTTGGATTATTATCCGAGAACCACTCCGTATTGGCAGTAGCGTTGCGAATCAGGTTATATGTAGATAATCGAAGACAGAGTAAAGTGGAAGGACTTTCTCTATTAATAGAAATTGTGCCTTCTGTTTCGTTCAGTCCTAGAACGAACGTGTATGTGCGAGTGTCTGACAGAGTATTTCCACTGATCGCATATGTTGGTCTGTATTAATATATATGGTGGTGGAGAATTTATTCTCTTGGCATAATATCCAGATTATATTTATGCAAATCATTTAGTGATTAATGGATCTGACCATGTGGCATTCAAAGTGATTGTGCTGTCAATGAATGATAAGTAATCGTAGACTCAGGCCTCAACAACCGGGAAATGACAAAAATCAGGCAGGCAGCATGGCTATGTGGGTAGCTCCCATTAAGGTGTATTATCACCTATCTAGAGAAATTCATTTAATTCCTTATTCTATTTGATGTTGTCCCATTCGGGAAAACGGTTGCTGATCTCAACCGTTGATGATATACATTCGATACACTCAAGCGAAATAAGTGGTCGGTCATGTGTGGCGGGGTTACAAGATGTTCTTGTTGAACCTAGTGTATTCTCCTTAGAGATACACTATCGGATGGTGGTTCCATACCTTGTCATAATTGGAAATTCATTACCCAATAAGTGCTTGCGGTTTTGATTGTATATTATATATGTGGAACGTGAGATGCAAACGTTCCACTAGATTGTTATTTATTTGATTTAGACACTATCATAATATCAAAAGAGTTTTGATATAAAGATTATCGTTTCTTTATAAAGGATTTTTAAAGTTAAATCAAGTGGTTTGGATTCTCATAAGGGAAAAACTCGTTCCGTGTTATACGACGTGGTCTTATGAGATATCATTTAGTTTCTGAAACTATTTTAAATTATTTACTCATACCAGTCCCATGACTGACCTGGAGTTTATTTTGTTTTGTTTTACCTAAACTCTTGGGTGCCTAAATTTGAATGGGCAGTCAAGTAGTTCAGGATTTTACAGATTTATCTAAAGGAGCTTGGAGCAGGAGGCTTCAGCATTATGTAGTTATTGTTTTCCGCTGTGTTGTAAGTGTTGTACTCTGATAAGTGTATCTTATACAGTTAGAATTTTGTATCCAAAAGTTATGATATATTATATTTTGTTCCGCTGCGATGTGAGATTCTGTGTTGTTATTTCTGTTCTTCTGCTACCTTTTTCTTCTAAAAAGAAATGATTCGTATTTTCGTGATATTTGGGTTGGATGTATGATGTGTGTAGTCAACTCTTATATTACGGATTTACGGGCCATTACAAATTTCATCCATTAAAAGAAGAAAAATGCACACACATCCATATGCAATATGAGAGTGATTGAGCCGATCTAGTGCCTAATGCGTGTGTATGCATCCACGAGCAACCACTAGCAAACACTTGCATCCATCAAACATAACATGTCTCAAACACATGTTTACATCCATAGGATTCCTACCTAAAGGTCGAAGATTCGATCAATAGGATATACTTAAATGACAGAAACAAGCACAAATAAAAGCTTTAGAAAGGAAGTTAAGAACATACCCTCGAAAGGAAAAGGGTACGAAGCACGAATTTTGTCTTCGGTCTCCCAAGTTGCATCCTCTGGGTTATCTCCCTAGTGAACCTTTATCAACTTGACTCCTCTATTTCGTACCTTCTTAACTTCTGATCCAAGGATATGGGAAGGAACTCGTCTGACGGTTGCCTCCTGTTCCACCTCTACTTCTTCCAGTATACTCGACTCAATTACTTCTACGGTATCATGCAAGCACTTCCGCAAATGAGAAACGTGGAAAACATCATGAACGCTGGAGAGTCTCTCTGGTAGCTTTACTCTATATACCATTTGGCCAATCCTTTCTGTTATGGGAAATGGCCCTACAAATCTTCGTGCCAATTTCCCTATAGATCCAAAGTGAACCACATTCCTCAAAGGTGACAGCTTAATAAAAACCATATATCCCACTTCAAATTTAATGTCGGTCCTTCTCTTGTCTTCATAGGATTTCTACCTGTCTTGAGCAGTCTTCATTCGCCTCCTAATAAGATCAAACTTCTCGGACATTTCTCTAACCATATCTGGTCCAAGTAGTAGTCTTTCTGTAGATTCCCACCAACAAGTTAATGATCTACAGGGTCATCCGTATAATGCTTTGAAGGGTGCCATGCCAATGCTAGCTTGATAATTGTTGTTGTAGGCGAACTCTACTAAAGGAAGATGCTCTTCCCAAGTCCCCCCGAAGTCTAGGATACCCAGCCTTAAAAGATCCTCAAGAACTCTGTTCACCCTTTCCGTCTGTCCATCTGTCTGAGGGTGATAAGCAGTGCTCAAACACAACTGTGTACCAAATGCTTCTTGGAAGCTCCTCCAAAATTCACTAGTGGAAATGGGGTCACGATCACTTACAATGCTGGAAGGTACTCCATGAAGACGAATTATCTCACGAACATAAACTGCCGCCAACCAAACTGTCGTCCTCTTTCTTAACCGGAATGAAATGAGCACTCTTAGTAACTCTATCCACTACAACCCAAATACTGGTATTGCCTTTCTTTGATTTAGGAAAACCATCTATGAAATCCATAGAGACGCTCTCCCACTTCCACTGCGGAACCTCCAAAGGACGAAGTAAACCACCGGGCTTTTTTTGCTCAGCTTTAACTTGCTGGCAAATCAAATATTGAGAAACAAACTCTGCCGCATCTTTCTTCATCCCAGCCCAAAAGAAAACCCTCTTCATGTATCTATACATCTTATCACCACATGGATGAATACTCATCTTAGAATTATGTGCTTCTTCTAGGACTATCTTTAACAAACTTCCAGTTTGGGAACACAAAGCCTTCCATCTCGTCGCAACCACCCTTTATCGTCTATGGAATATCTATGAGGTGACTAGAAGTCTCCCCTTTACTAAGCTTATCCAAGATGTATGAAATATATGGATCCTCTTGCTGCGAAGCTCCTATTTGATCCATAAGAGTAGGCCACATCTCCAGTGATGCAAATAATCCAGGAAAAAACTCGGTGGAGGGTCTAAAGTCAAAAGTCGCTATGAACTCCAAGCTTTTCCTCTCCACAAACAGAGGACTTAAGGCCATCCTCTGCCTACTCAGTGCGTCTGCTACCACATTACCCTTGCCAGGGGTATAAGCAATCTCGAAATCATAAGAAGCTAGGAACTTTATCCACCTTTGTTGCCTCAAATTAAGATCCTTTTGCGAGAACAAGTACTTGAGAGATTTATGATCAGTGTACAACTCGAACTTCTCTCCAAGCAAATAATGACGCCATGTCTTAAGCGCGAATACTATGGAAGCTAGCTCAAAGTCGTGGGTAGGGTAGTCTTTTCATGAGTTCTTAGATGTCTTCCCTCATAACATGCTACCATCCCCTCTTGCATCAGAACCGCACCAAACCCTGTACCACATGCATCAGTGTATACTGTAAACACTTTATTCCCATCGGGCAAGGTCAAGACTGGGGTTGTTGTCAGAGCCCTCTTCAATCGTTGGAAAGAAACATCATAATATATATCCCCCGAAAAAGCCAAATTCTTGTTCGTCAGCCTGGTGAGTGGGGCTGATATCTTTGCGAAGTCCTTAATGAACTTCCTATAATAGCCTGCTAATCCAAGAAAACTTCTCACCTCTGTTGCATTCTTCGGAATTTGCCAATCCTGAACTACAACTACCTTTGCGGGATCTACTGCTATCCCATCTTTGGAGACCACATGCCCTAGAAATCTCACCCTTTACTCCAAAAATGGCATTTGGAGAACTTTGCCTTAAGTTTATGCGCACGGAGAGTTTTCAAAACTTCTCTGAAATGGTGGGCATGCTCTTCCTCGTTCTTTGAGAAGATCAAGATATCATCAACAAAGACCACGGCAAATTTATTTAGAAACTCCCGAAACACCCTACTCATCAGATCAACAAAATAGGCGGGTGCACTCATCAACCCGAAAGGCATTACGAGTTAATCAAATAAATCATCTAGAGTCCTAAATGCGGTCTTATCTATACTGTCATCGGCCACCCTCAACTGATGAAACCCCATGGCCAAGTCTAACTGAGAGAATACCGATGCACGAACAAGTTGGTCAAAAAGAACATCTATCCTCGGGAGTGGGTGCCTGTTATTCTTATTGAGTTTGTTCAACTCTCTATAGTCCACACATAAGCGAAGCGAACCATCCGCCTTACTTGCAAATACCATCGGGGCACCCCATTCAGATATGCTACGCCTAATAAACCCTTTCTCAAGTAGCTCCCCTACTTGTTTACTAAGCTCCCTCCTTTCTCTTGGAGTCATATGGTGCACAGGTAATGCAACTGGCTTTGCATTATCCACCAAATATATATGAAAATCGATCTCGCTCCTCGGAGGTAAACCCCGTACCACATCAAAAACATCTGGATATCTCGGACTACTGGTATAGACTGCAGATCATCGATAGATGCATCAAGATACTCTAGGAAACTAAGCATGACAGACCCTTACGGTCACAAGAAATCTCGAGGGTCCTCCCATGGCAAGTTGTAACGAACCGCATTCTACGTATAGAAGGATCGTACAATATTTATTTTATTTTCATACGAAGTCATTTGGTCGTGTAACTTTGGGAAACGACTATTGGGGTCATTTCCCATATTCATGATTTTGGCCGAATTTTAAACGACGGTTTTACCCCTGACGAATCTTGTTTCACCTATAACTTTTGATTGGTAAGAAGTTTTGACCTAAAACCACTTCCATTGGATTCGGATGATGGTTTTCTTTTCCGTAGAGTGGTCACATTAATCAAACGGACTTACCAATTGGGAGATATGGCTGAAATAAGGTTTGGAAAATGAAAAACATCATAATTGGGCTTAATGGGGTGATTAGCAGCTAAGCCCATAACCCATTTCAAGATTAGGGTTATGGGAGGGATAAAAGGGTTTGGAAAAACATTCCCTTTCATTTTCTCAGCCGCCATTTACTTTCCTTTAACCCTAGTAATGGCCTCCATCCTCCAGATCTCTCTTTAATCGCTCACTAATTACTAATTAAGCAAAACTACATCAAATCAAGTCAAATTAGCATCAAATCAGAGATATAGCTGCTGCTATACTTAGAAATCCATGCCATACCAGTGGATTTTTCAGATCTAAAATTTATTTGTGGCTAAGGTAAGTGATTTGCACTTTTATTCACTAATTACGGCTAATTATGGGTGATTAGTGATGATTAGCGAAATTATGCATCATAAAAATCTGGAAAAATATGCATAAATTCTAAAATATTATTTTATATCTCTGATATAAATTTGGGTTAATTTGGATTAAGCTTGCTAATCATATAACTAAACATGGTTTAGGGGATTAAGGGGGAAATCATGGTTTTGGGTATGTTTGATCTAAAATAATTCATGTAATTGATGTTTTAATGTTTTTGATTGATTCCATATGTTGCTACTACTGTGTGGTACGTTCTATGATTGCATAGAAAAGTTAGAATGGTCGAAAACACCGTCGTGTGGCGTAAATAGCTTGTTGGAAAGCGTAGGAATTCGGATCGGACCAGAGGTGGAGAGTCGAATCGGATCGCCCCCTGGGGTCATGAGTACAAACCATGATCTGACCCACCTTTTCCGAACCAAACCGCCTGTGTTATGAACCCCGAATCGACCCCAATCGTGAAGCAACCGAACACGAACTGATCTGGAGAAGTGGACATTCATGAACCAATTCCAGGACCCCGAACCGATGAAGGAGCTCACGAGCCATTGAACCGATCCGAACTGGCGGGTATCACGAACCGGTGAGTACCATGGTACCATGAACCGACCCGAAGTATGTACCATGAACCGTACCGCTTTAGGAGTTCACGAACCGAACCGAGGATGAGAAGAAGGACCGAACCGAACAGGAGAAGTCTAAAACCCGAGATGGAAAAGAAGTCCAAGTGAGAAGTTATTACTCAGGATCCAGCTGGGAACCAATGAGTTAACTTCATGAATTGGGATTTGCTACGGGACGTGTAGAAAGGAGTTATCGATATATATAACTTTGGTTCACCGTTGAGAGAGGGGATACATAGATGAACCAGAGCCAGAGGATGTATGGACTGGTTAGCCTGTACCACAGAGCCCGGGAAGTTTGGACTGGGAAGGGTTATTGGCTATAAACCAGAAGGGCATCGTCATAGCAATAGTTGTACAGAGTCCAGAAGGGCATGGTCCCGTCATGGCCCCAACGGATCTAGTGATCAAAGCGGTGGATATCGTACACTTTACGCACTGAGTGAGAGATGTGAGGATGATTGCTATGTTTGATGTTTGCTATCACCATGACACGCACACTCCCATTTTCACACTATGTGTTAGTGTTACCTTAGAGTATTGTACATCTTGTTGTGCTAACTCTTTGGTTGCAGGACCAGGTTCAGGTATGATTATTTATACCTGTTATTGTTTTATTTTGCTGCTATCGCTCATACCAGACTTTTGTCTGACCTAGAATTTTATGTCTCTTCTTATTACTCTGGGTGCTTCTAAACGATCAGACTAGAGATAGGTTAGGTGGTTGTGCACGAGTAGTTGTCCGGAGATGAGCAGGTGGCTTCCACGTACTATTTACATATATTCTCCCTGTGTTGTTGCTGGTCACTACTTTGGGCATTAGTAGTATACCTTTACTATTTCCTTTTAGAGACAATATTTTGAAGTTGTAATAATGGTTTGGATCATAAGCTGTATTTTGGATTCCGCTACTCTGATTGATATGGTTTAGTTTTCAACTTATGCACTAGCTCGTTTGTTTTATGTCAAGTTATGTTATTATATTTTATTCCATGCGCTGTGTGATATACTACAGGTTCTTGATGATTCATAGTTTCAAACCCTTTCTTTTGACGACCGTCCTGTGCTAGGAGGGCATAAGTAAAACGCGTTTCGGGAAAATGCCAGTTGGTACGGGGCGGGCCATCACACTTGGTATCAGAGCCTAGGTTGCGTAGTTTAACCTAGGGGAAGACATTAGGGAGAGATAGTATACGTATATGAGAGCGCGTATTTGTGATAATTTGGTTTTCAAAAACTATATATATATATATATATACTATTAGTATATCTAAGGATGAAGTCACACTGCACTGGCACCACTAAAGGAGATGGTTAATCATTTTCTCTTTACATATTGAACGATGAGCCGAAATACGAGGAGTACGGGTTCAGGGGCCAACAATGGGAATGTCCCTGATATAAGGACGATGTTCACTGCTTTCATGCGAGAGATGCTTAGTGATGCTCAGGGAGCAGTTCCTAATGCTGCTAACGGTGGTGGTGCAGTAGTGTAGGCGTCTAGAGCTGATTTTTCCAAGATAAACAAGGATTATACTAGTCTTGGTGGGAAGTTGTTCCACGGAACGGAATCGGCTACGGTGGTTCAAGATTGGCTTGATAGTTGTGAGCGTATCTTCGATGATTTGGGGATCGATGATGCAATGAAGAGAAATTTATCATCGCATCAGCTTCAAGGACGGGCAATGAATTGGTGGAATGTTATTAAAGCGGCTACTCCCGATGATCAAATTACTTGGAATCAGTTTAAGACTCAATTCAGTGACATGTTTATTCCAGCTGCTCAGAAATCAGAATTGTTTAGGAGGTTTTTGGAGCTTAAGCAGAATGGTAGGGTAGTCTCGGAGTATATTGCTGAGTTCGATACTTTATCGAAATATGGATTATCTCCTATCGATATTGCCGAGAAGAAGAACGAGAAATTCATAACTGACTTAGATGAGTACTTGGGGGAAAGAATTATAAATCATATCGATGAGACTTTCGAATCTATTGTGGGTAAGACATTGAGATCAGAGAGCCTTTACCCTAAGTCGAAGACCGGGGTTGCTATTACATCCGCAGAGGAGCCAAAGCCGCAGGCAAGCGGTGGAGCCAAGAATAATTCCCGGAATAAGAGGAAACAGAACCAAACCAAGGATGGTCAGAAAAAGAAGAATCAGAAAGATGTCAGTGCTTTAGCTGCGGCAAGAAGGGCCACTATATCAAAGATTATCGAGTGAAGAAGGGGGAGAGGAAGTGATTCAACAGTGACCAAGTGGGACACTTCAAGAATGAATGTCCGCAACCCCCAAAAGAGAAGCAGATCGTGAAAGCATATGCTATCAACGCTATTCCTTCTTCGTCGAGTGCCCCAACTGCGGCGGAGAAAGGAAAAGGTGTCGTTATTCAAGGTATGCTTTCCATTTATGATGTTCATGTTTGAGTATTGTTTGATATCGGGGCTTGGGCTTGCCATTCCTTTGTGTCTAGTGACCTTGTAGATAGGTTGGAATTGGAACCCGAGATTGTCGATAAACCTTTAGTTGTGACAAACCCGATCGGTGGTTCGACTAGCCTTAGTATGATTTGTCGTAATTTGGATGTATGCTTGCTTGTGATTGTTTTGTTTTGGGCTTTACTGGGTTTGGCATTATTTTGGGAGTCGATCGGCTCCAAAGGTATGGGGTGGTGGTAGACCGTGAAGGGTCTTCGATGACCATTAGAGCGGATGATGGGCGGAGGGTGGTGTTGGGTTGCCTACCTAATGATGTGGTGATGGCTAGTTTTCTAAATTCCCTCAACATCCCGCATGATGAGTTATCAGATGTGTCTATTGCTAGCAAGTATTCGGACATCTTCGGGGAAGTGACCGAACTTCCACCACACCGAGAGATCGAGTTTCAGATTGATTTAGTGAAAGATGTCAGGCCTATAGTGATGCCTCTTCATCGTACGGCACCAAGGGAGAAGCGAGAGCTCGAAGTGCAAGCAGGCGATCTTTTGAAGAATGGATTTATCCGAAGAAGTGTTTCCGAGTGGGGAGCGCCAGTTGTATTTTCTACTAAGGCCAATGGTTCCCTTCGCTTATGTGCGGACTACCGCGAGTTGAACAAGGTGACTAGAAAGAATAAGTATCCTCTTCCACGGATAGATGATTTGTTTGATCAGTTGAATGGAGCGAGAGTGTTCTCCCAGTTAGATCTCGCGACAGGATTTCATCAGCTCCGAGTAGCAGCTGAGAGTATTCCTAAAACGACATTTCGGACGCCATCTGGATTCTATGAGTTGTTGGTCATGCCATTCGGGTTGACCAATGCACCCGCATATTTTATGGATCTTATGAATAGAGTTTTCATAGATCAATTGAATACGTTTGTTCTTGTGTTCATGGATGATATCTTGGTTTACTCGAGGACAGAGAATGAACACAAGGAACATTTGAGGACAGTGATGGAGGTGTTAAGGAAACACCAACTAAGAGCAAAATTTTCTAAATGACACTTCTGGAGGAGGGAAGTGAGGTTCTTGGGCCATGTCGTTTCATAAAATGGTATTTCCGTGGATCCTGCGAAGGTGGCTATAGTGCAAGATTGGTCTACGCCCAAGAATGCAATGGATGTGATAAGTTTCTTGGGATTAGCTGGATACTATCGTAAGTTTATTCAAGACTTCTCCAAGATAGTGGCACCGTTAACTCAGTTGACCAAGAAGAATCAAGCTTTCGTACGGGATGGAAGGTGTGAGAATGCATTTAGGAGCCTAAAGAAGAAGTTAACGTGCGCACCAGTGTTAGTTATTCCTAAGTGGAACGAAGAGATGATGGTATACACATATGCTTGTGGTACAGACTAGGTGTTGTACTGATGCAAGGAGGTAGGGTTGTAGCCTATGCTAGTCGGGAACTGAAACCGCATGAGAAAAGATATCCTACCGATAATCTGGAATTGGCAGCGATTGTGTTCGCGTTAAATATGTGGAGACATTATCTCTTGGGAGAAAGATTTGAGTTGTTTACCGATCATAAGTCGTTAAAATATCTTTTCTCTCAAAAGGATTTAAATCTTCGTCAGCAAATATGGTTAGAGTTCTTGGCTTCATATGATTTCAATATCGCATACACACCTGGGAAGGGCAATGCAGTAGCTGATGCATTGAGTAGGAGACCTGTCGGTTTGGGTGCTATGTTTCTTGAATGGAAGCAACTAGAGTATATCGCAGGATATGATTTCAGACCTAAGTGCGAATTGGATCCAGAGATGTTAGCAAGTTTGACGATCAGACCGACTTTGATTAAACAGATTGGTTCGAGTCAGAGGGACGATCCTTCATCTCCAAGGTAGAGATGGATATCGATGGTGAGGAGATGAACAAGTATGAACTTGATCGAGAAGGACGGCTTCAAAAGAATGGGAGACTGGTTGTTCCCAACATTGATGGATTAAGAGATGAAGTGCTTAGAGAGTGTCATCACTCGAAACCGACTATACATCCCGGTGGTAACAAAATGTATCAAGACATGAAGCAGACCTACCACTGGGAAGGGATGCAGAGAGACGTTAGGAAGTTTATATCTAAGATCATGAATTCCTGAATGGTTAAATCCGAGCAAAAGAAGCCTAGTGGTTTGTTGCAACCGCTAGAAATTCCTGAATGGAAATGAGAACAAGTCTCAATGGATTTCATTGATGGACTACCAAGGACTAGATCGGGACATGATAGCATTTGGGTGATTGTGGATCGATTGACGAAGAGCTCAAGGTTTATACCAGTCAAGTCGAATAGAACGACAGCTAAGTTAGCGGAACTGTATATGAAATGGGTAGTGAGATCTCAAGGAGTACCTAATGGTATTGTGAGTGACTGATATCCTTTATATACTAGTGGGTTTTGGAGGAGCTTATAAGAGGTTTTAGGGTTAGAATTACATCTTAGTACCGCGTACCATCCTCAAACCGATGGTCAAATAAAGAGGGTAAATCGTGTATTGGAGGATCTCTTAAGAGCTTGTGTAGTGGATTTTGGAGGGTCATGGGATGACCATTTGCATCTGGTTGAGTTCACAAATAATAATAGTTATCAGTCCAGTATTGGTATGGCTCCATTTGAAGCTTTGTACGGAAGACCGTGCAATTCACCATCATGTTGGTTCGAAACCGGTGAGAAGTTTGTGCTTGGGCCAGATGTAATAAGAGAAACTTCAGATAATTTCAAGGTTAGTAAATAGCGAATGAAGGTTGTCCAAGATAGGCAGAAGAGTTATGCTGATAAAAGGCGAAGAGATTTGAAATTCTCCGTTGGCGATTTGGTATTCTTCAAGATTTCTCCATTGAAGAATGTAATTCGATTTGGTAGAAGAGGTAATTTGGCACCAAGATTTGTTGGTCCATTTCCAGTCCTCGAACAAGTTGGGAATTTAGCATATAAAGTTGGATTGCCTGACAAGATGGCGGGAGTGCACAACGTAATTCATGTTTCCCAGTTAAGGAAGTTTGTGCACGATTCTGATATGACTATTTCACCAGATCAGTTGGATGATATCGAGGTAGAATCCGAGGCAATTAAAAGCCGCAGAACGATTCGTATTGTCGGACACGATACAAAGCAATTCCGAAGGAAGATGGTGAAACTGGTTAAGGTCCAGTGGGGTGATAATGAGAACGAATGTACTTGGGAAACCGAGGAGAGCATAAGGAAGTCATATCCAGAACTCTTTGTCTGGTAAGATTTTGATCGCGATATAGTTATTCTCATGTTAGTAAATTGCATGCTAGGATAGGCTTGTTGTGTTATTATGTATATTTTATTATTTGTAAATGGATGATAGACATGCGGGACATCATTGTATGTTTTGGTTAAGGAATTTCGGGGGCGAAATTTATTAAGTGAGGAGAGTGTAACGACCCGCATTCTACGCATCGAAGGATCGTAGAATATTTATTTTATTTTCATATGATGTCGTATGGTCATGTAAATTTGGGAAACGACTATTGGGGTCATTTCTCATGTTCATGATTTTCGCCGAATTTTAAATGACCTTTCTACCCCTGGTGAATCTTGTTTCGCCTATAACTTTTGATTAGTAAGGAGTTTTGACATGAAACCACTTCCATTGGATTCAGATGATGGTTTACCTTAATGGTCACATTAATCAAACGGACTTACCAATTGGGAGATATGACTGATATAAGGTTTGGAAGATGAAAAAGAGCATAATTGGGCTTAACGGGGTGATTAACAGCTAAGCCCTAACCCATTTTGGGATTAGGGTTATGGGAGGGCTGAAAGGGTTTGGATAAACACTCCCTTTCATTTTCTCGACCGCCATTCACTTTCCTTTAACCCAAGCAATGGCCTCCATCCTCCAAATATCTCTTTAATCACTCACTAATCACTAATTAGGCAAAACTACATCAAATGAAGTCAAATTAACATCAAATCAGAGATAGAGCTACTGCTATACATAGGAATCCATGCCACATCACTAGAGTTTTCAGATTTGAAATTTATTTGTGGCTAAGGTGAGTGATTTGCACTCTTATTCACTAATTACGGCTAATTAGGGGTGATAATTAGCGAAATTATGCGCCATAAAAATCTGGAAAAATAAGCATAAATTCTAAAATATTATTTTATGCCTCTGATATAAATTTGGGTTAATTTGGATTAAGTTTTCTAATCATAATGTAACACCCCACCTCCGCTAGGGTCACTCACAAAGGGAATGCACTAGGTTTGGTGAAGCATTATCGAGGTAAACATGCACAGAAATATTACAAGACAGAACATATATAAAACAGCGAAAGTAAAACAAATTTCATTACCTTATAAAATAAGGTCTAAAGCCTTTTACATCAGAATACATCAAAACCTGTCTTGCAATAGTAAAGAAGCATAAAACCATTTCATAAATTATTCCCCCAAAACAAACCGGTAAAGTAGCCATAGCCAAAAGAAGTCCAAGCCATATATGATGACCTTCAGCAGAGGAAGTCCGAACTAAATAACAGTATTTCCTCCCTGAAAACCTGAGGGGGAGAAACGGAAGACAAAGAGGCGAAACAAAACGGGGTCAGTCATAAAGACTGGTAAGTCCTATCTACTTCCAGTATAAAAACAGGTAAAGGTAACATGACATGCATAAACTGAAAGTAAACATAAGGATGACGACAAGATAGATAAGCTAAACCAAGATAACCGAATGAACTACTGTAGCAAGATAAACTAAGGTATCATGGTAAACTACGGTGTCAAGATAAATCAAGGTATCACATCGTCAGGTTTCTATCAAGTATACTATCCTAAGGTATCTATCATGTATAACATCCCACGGTATCTATCATGTATACCATCCCAAGGTATTTATCATGTATATTTGCTCTGCACCTCTCGTACTAGTATCCAAACCCGCGTCATGTGTTAACTATGAATGTCCCTTGCCCAATGTCATGTATTGGTCCATGTCAACCAAATATATAGCATATGCAGGTTTCCCAACTCGTATGTTTCTTTCCACATATAAGTTCAGTCCTTTGCCGTAGGCCGAACGGGCTTTCCCATGTAAATCTATACCACCTCAACGTAGTACCGTTTTTATCCTTGAGGTTATTTTGGACTGCTACCCTTGATCTGGTTATGTTTTCTTACCATGATCTATCGCGTGTTCACTTAGGATTTATGCCACCTAGGACCACTAGGGATTATGCTACCTAATGAACGTTTCCGTGTCTCGGTTTGGGTTCAAGCCACCTAGGGCCACTAGGGATTAAGCCACCCGTCAACCGCGCCCTTTATCCCACGTATGTATCGTGAATCGTTTTCCATGTCTAGACGCACATGTATCTCAATGTGCCATCCGAGTTCCGTGCCAGGGCAAATCAAGAAATACGGAACTCGGTCGGGAGCTTTAAGTCATCTACCGATGCAGATATCAAGGTCTGTTTTTGTATCCGTGGCTATGGTCCTACGTGACCCCTCCCTCAACTACTGAAAGCAATCCAAGAAAAATCAAGTATGAGAACTACATCCCGGACCCACTATAGCCCCACTTTCCTATTGGCCAACCTCACCCATAACTCGATAGCAAGTATATGGTCTGTTGGGAGTTCTCTGCCTTTCCGTACGTACACGATTGACTAAAGGTGGTAGGTAGTCGGCGACGTGCTATCCAGGGCAAAAACAAGTATCGTCGACTCCACGCTAATCCATCCCAGTCTTTAGGTCGCTCGCATAACAACCAAGGCATACTCTTGGCTCTTCTACCGCAGACCTTAACCTCTGTGAGGCCAAGTTTCATGGACCATCTGCCACCTCACAGAGGGATACCAAGAGTACCCTCACGTCCCCCGAAGCTACCGCTTCGTCACCCAGTTCGCTGGAGCTTTTTATCCAAGTCAGATAAGTTACTCCTCCTCGTATACTAAGCGATGACTTACCGTATCAGGTTACTCATCTATTTATGAACTAGTCCCATGTCCTTGGCTAAAAATTATTACTTAGTTATTCTTAACTAAGGTTTACCACTTAGCTTCTTTTCCCGTTATCCTTGTTAACTACAATTTTCAACCTAGTCCCCTGAGCTAGGGTTTTGTCTAATGGGTTAAGTGTTGTCATTCAAGTTCATGACTTAACCCGCCTACGAATCATGTCAAGATTGGCTAAGTACTCAAGTTCAAGGCTTAGCCCTACAAGTTGGTTAAGTGTACCAAGAAGCTCATGACTTAACCCTATCAAGTCGAATTGGTTAAGTATTTGTTTGTCTTAACCCTATCAGATTATCGTGTTATATTGATTAAGCATAGATTATCTTAATCCCATCAGATTATCGAGTCGGATTGGTTAAGTATGGGTTAGCTTAACCCCATCCACTAATCATATTACAATGGTTAAGTATATTTAAAGGGTCTTGTGACTTAACCCTATTAGGTCCGCATATTTGATTGGTTAAGTATTGTTTACTTAACCACATCAAATCATCATGTATAATTGGTTAAGTATAAGTTACTTAACCCCATTAAATTATCATGTTAAGTTGGTTAAGTATTGGTTACTTAACCTCATTGAATTACCAAGTTTAGATTGGTTAAGTGTTTAACTTAACCCCATCGAATTACCGTGTTTAGATTAGTTAAGTGTAGGTTACTTAACCCCATCTAATTACCGTGTTTAGATTAGTTAAGTCTAAGTTACTTAACCTCATCTAATTACCAAGTCGGATTAGTTAAGTATGGATTAGCTTAACCCCATCCCCCAACTGTATTTTACGGTTATGTGTCATTAAGAAATCAAGTCCGGTTTCACTTAACCTACCCATTCATGTCATATCGGTTAAGTGTCATTAGTCAAATTTACTTAACCTTATCATGTGGCATTAATTTAATTAATGCACTCTCAACCTCTCACATTAGACCTTGTTGTGGTTACTAGTTAAGTCGGGCGGGTCCGGGTAGTTTTACACCACAACCTAGTCTAACCTCGGGTCTTAAGCGCGACATGACCAACTACCCACATTGGGTCCTATTATTTGTAGCCACTGGATTTGTCGGGCGGGTCCGGGCAGATTTATGCTACAAACTCAACCCAACCCAACCTCGAATTGGCCACTTTCATGTTTGGTCTAGTGTCATATTAAACTTACAACCCATACGTGTCTAGTTTCAAGTCCCATGTTTACCCCCACATGTCATGTCCACATTTAGGTGTATCTTGAGTGTCATATTTTCATGAAATCCCATGTCAAATTATCATGTCATAATCACTCTCGTCTAACTTACCCCAATTCGTGTTTCCAACCCAAGTAAAAGCAAGTCAACATAGTAAGGATACTATGCTACATATTGGCCCCAAAACATGCACGATGTCAAAAGGGATTGGCCACAAACATGCATAGTATCATAAGGGAATTTGGCCACAAACATGCATGGTATCATAAGGGGTTTGGTCTCAAAATATGCATAGCATCAAAAGGGGTTTTTGGCCTCAAACATGCATAATGTCACAACGGAATTAGCCACAAACATGCATAGTATCATAAGGGAATTTGGCCACAAACATGCATAGTATCATAAGGGAATTTGGCCACAAACATGCATGATAACATAAGGGGTTTGGGTTCATTTACATGCACAAGCCCCAAAGTCAAGTCTTTGCCAATGTTTCACAAGTCAAATGGTTCCCAAAGGTTCATGCTAACATTCCATAGATAAAGATTCAAACTTGCAAGATAAACTAGGTTAAACATAACATGAGTGGCATGATTAAGTCGCTAAAACATAGCCCAAGGTCATAGATCATAGAAAAGGGGCAAACTTAGGTTCACATAGGCTAGCATACTTATGTTTCATCGCATTTTATTCCATGTTACATTAGAACCACCGTTAGAATCTACAAGTAGCTAGAACTTACATAGCATGGCAAGAGGGCTAGGAACATGAATCGTCTTGACGAAGAAAGGTGGCTCCTTTGTTGAAGAATTGTCATGAAATTTGCGTAGCAACGTTGATCTACGCTCTATTTGATGTAGGAAGCTTGCACCTTTTGATTTGAACCCGATTTGAATGCATAAGCCCTTGGAGTTGGAGATGGAGGCCATGATCAAGGTAGATTTTGGCAGCACTTAGTTGCTAGAATGATTTTTGGTGATTTACGTTATGTCCTAGGGTGCTTTTATAGAGATTAGGAGTAGTTTAGGCCCTTAGATTAACCCTAGGATAGATCTGAACCCTCAAAACCCGTCACAGGCCAATAGATCAGACCCAGAAGCATGTCTTGAGGAACAAGTCAGGTACACCCAGGCCAAATTTGCCGACCACCCAAGTCGACAGGGGTGTCGACTGGGCAGTCGACACCACCTGGGGTGTGTCGACTCCCAAGTCGACTCCCCAGTCGACTTGGGGGTGGCGGGAATTTTCCCGCCTGTCCTGCCTGGCTGAATTTGAATTCTGAATTCAAATTTGTACTGTTTTTGAACTTGAAATTTTCTGAGAACTTTGACGGGCCATAACTGGGTCATACGGACTCCGATTTTCGAAAACTCGGACTCTATTTCGCGTATTTTTCCGAGACGAACGCCATGGAGCAACCCGTTTCTCCTGATTCAGATTTTATAATTAAATTCTGCCTTGATTCTTGTCTTAGCATGTTGTAAAAATCTGGGTTGTCACATTCTCCCCAACTTAAAGGATTTCGTCCCCGAAATCTCCAAGTTAGGAAGAACGTATCCTACCATCCATCATCCATCTACTCAAGACATCATTCATAGGTAACCATTGTCCTTAGACGATTTCTAATGCCATATGAACATATGCAGAACGTGTGTGTATATGCTCCTTAGCTAATGCTAATGATCAGGCCTGAATGATCTTTCTAATGCAAAGTATGTTTAGTGCCATGAATCCAACATGTATGTAAATAGTCCTAGTCATATAAACACTATATGCGTGCACAACCATTCATTCATATGCAACATCCGCATGACAACACATTCAATTTCATCCATAAACAAGTATAAATACTCATGCATATGCAACATGAAACGTGACCGCGTCAACCTAGTATCTAATGTGTATTCGCGCATCCACGAGCAACCACTTGCAACCATATCAATCATAACATATTTCAAATGCATGTTTACATCCATAGAGTTCTATCTAAGGTTCCCAAGATAAGATCGAGGAGATAAACAAGACAAACTCCTTACGGGGTTCGCAACAGAAACAGGACCGAGAGGATATCCGCCAAGCGATAACATGCAAGTAAGATCTACAGGTGAACCAAGGATCAAAGATATACTCTTAAAAAGAGACATGATGCGCGTGTCTAAGACGCATTTCCATGAGCTTGATTCCATTGTGCCTTGGCTGCCTTTGACTTCATGATTTCGTAGCTCCTTGATTCCTATTTCCAAGGTATGAGTTGGAACTCATTTCATTATCGCTTCTCGTTCCACTTTCACTTATTCTTTCCCTAGTATACTTGGCTCAACCATATCTGCGTACTCCTGCAAGCTCTCCAAAATTCACTAGTGAATTCTAGATCTCGTTTACCGATGCCAATCCATGTTACCACGTGCACTTACTAGGGTGATTCCTATAACCCATGCTCAAGCGAAATGAACCATCCGTCTTATTGGCGAACGTTACTCGATTGGACCAGAGATTTCCGATAAATGCATCCAGAGATTCTAGGTAACTAACCATGACAGAACCCAAAAGGTTACACGAGACTTCGAGGGTATTACCAAGGCAAGTTAAGAATTTAACTATCCTCCTTTCAAGACGGAGAATGGCATCCATTATTAGATCACCACTTCATCCCTAGAATCCATCCATAGCTCAACAATAGAAGCATTGCTTCTAATCTCAACACTTGGCATAGACGTTCTCAAATCCAAACAAGTCATGAATAAATGGACCGACTCTCCAACCAGATTTTGGGACTAAAATGGGATCTTCTACCATGCTAGTACTAAGGTGCAGAGACTTAACTATCGAGGCAGACTTAAATGATGCGATGATCAAAACAAAGTCTAGACGGGACGATAAAAAAGAAAGGCTAAGCCTTTAACAGAAACGATACCATCCCTCTTGGGTATGCTAGGAGTGAGAGCATACAATTGCCCTCTCGCTGATCTTGTCCTTGTCTTCCTTTGTGGACTAATCCATACCAACAAGTTGCTTATCCTTACGTCCGTGTCCTTTATCCTTGCTCTTATTACCTTCCTTGTAACACGGTAACAGGCCTCTTGAGAACCACCTCCATCTCACAGAAAACACTTCGTAGCTAGACAAGGATTAGTCGCAGTTAAAACTACTGTGACTACAGATGGTGGAAAGAAAGGAAAAGAGATTCAATCAAGGAAACAAAGGATAGTGCTAATGGCTTTTGGGGAATAGCCTTTAAAAACTTTTCTTGAAAAATGCTTCTTTGTAAACGGTTTCTCAAATAGTTTTCAGAAGGTTTTAAAAACTTTTGCCCAGTCTGGTAACCTTCTGCTCTGATACCAAATGTAACACCCCACCTCCGCTAGGGTCACTCACAAAGGGAATGCACTAGGTTTGGTGAAGCATTATCGAGGTAAACATGCACAGAAATATTACAAGACAGAACATATATAAAACAACGGAAGTAAAACAAATTTCATTACCTTATAAAATAAGGTCTAAAGCCTTTTACATCAGAATACACAAAAACCTGTCTTGATATAGTAAAGAAGCATAAAACCATTTCATAAATTATTCCCCCAAAACAAACCGGTAAAGCAGCCATAGCCAAAAGAAGTCCAAGCCATATATGATGACCTTCAGCAGAGGAAGTCCGAACTAAATAACAGTGTTTCCTCCCTGAAAACCTGAGGGGAGAAACGGAAGACAAAGAGGCGAAACAAAACGGGGTCAGTCATAAAGACTGGTAAGTCCTATCTACTTCCAGTATAAAAACAGGTAAAGGTAACATGACATGCATAAACTGAAAGTAAACATAAGGATGACGACAAGATAGATAAGCTAAACCAAGATAACCGGATGAACTACTGTAGCAAGATAAACTAAGGTATCATGGTAAACTACGGTGTCAAGATAAATCAAGGTATCACATCGTCGGGTTTCTATCAAGTATACTATCCCAAGGTATCTATCATGTATAACATACCATGGTATCTATCATGTATACCATCCCAAGGTATTTATCATGTATATTTGCTCTGCACCTCTCGTACTAGTATCCCAACCCGCGTCATGTGTTAACTATGAATGTCCCTTGCCCAATGTCATGTAATGGTCCATGTCAACCTAATATATAGCATATGCAGGTTTCCCAACTCGTATGTTTCTTTCCATGTATAAGTTCAGTCCTTTGCTGTAGGCCGTACGGGCTTTCCCATGTAAATCTATACCACCTCAACGTAGTACCGTTTTTATCCTTGAGGTTATTTTGGACTGCTACCCTTGATCTGGTTATGTTTTATTACAATGATCTATCACGTGTTCACTTAGGATTTATGCCACCTAGGACCACTAGGGATTATGCTACCTAATGAAAGTTTCCGTGTCTCGGTTTGGGTTCAAGCCACCTAGGGCCACTAGGGATTATGCCACCCGTCAACCGCGCCCTTTATCCCACGTATGTATCGTGAATCGTTTTCCATGTCTAGACGCACATGTATCTCAATGTGCCATCTGAGTTTCGTGCCAAGGCAAATCAAGAAATACGGAACTCGGCCGGGAGCTTTAAGTCATTTGCCGATGCAGATATCAAGGTCTGTTTTTGTATCCGTGGCTATGGTCCCACGTGACCCCTCCCTCAACTACTGAAAGGCAATCCAAGAAAAATCATGTATGAGAACTACATCCCGGCCCCACTATAGCCCTACTTTCCTATTGGCCAACCTCACCCATAACTCGATAGAAAGTATATGGTCTGTTGGGAGTTCTCTGCCTTTCCGTATGTACACGATTGACTAAAGATGGTAGGTAGTCGGCGACGTGCTATCCAGGGCAAAAACAAGTATCGTCGACTCCACGCTAATCCATCCCAGTCTTTAGGTCGCTCGCATAACAACCAAGGCATACTCTTGGCTCTTCTTCCGCAGACCTTAACCTCTGTGAGGCCAGGTTTCATGGACCATCTGCCACCTCACAGAGGGATACCAAGAGTACCCTCACGTCCCCCGAAGCTACCGCTTCGTCACCCAGTTCGCTGGAGCTTTTTATCCAAGTCAGATAAGTTGCTCCTCCTTGTATACTAAGCGATGACCTACCGTATCAGGTTACTCATCTATTTATGAACTAATCCCATGTCCTTGGCTAAGAATTATTACTTAGTTATTCTTAACTAAGGTTTACCACTTAGCTTCTTTTCCCGTTATCCTTGTTAACTATGATTTTCAATCTAGTCCCCTGAGCTAGGGTTTTGTCTAATAAGTTAAGTGTTGTCATTCAAGTTCATGACTTAACCCGCCTACGAATCATGTCAAGATTGGCTAAGTACTCAAGTTCAAGGCTTAGCCCTACAAGTTGGTTAAGTGTACCAAGAAGCTCATGACTTAACCCTATCAAGTCGAATTGGTTAAGTATTTGTTTGTCTTAACCCTATCAGATTATCGTGTTAGATTGATTAAGCATAGATTATCTTAATCCCATCAGATTATCGAGTCAGATTGGTTAAGTATGGGTTAGCTTAATCCCATCGACTAATCATATTACAATGGTCAAGTATATTTAAAGGGTCTTGTGACTTAACCTTATCAGGTCCGCATATTAGATTGGTTAAGTATTGGTTACTTAACCTCATCAAATCATCATGTATAATTGGTTAAGTATAAGTTACTTAACTCCATTAAATTATCATGTTAAGTTGGTTAAGTATTGGTTACTTAACCTCATTGAATTACCAAGTTTAGATTGGTTAAGTGTTTAACTTAACCCCATCGAATTACCGTGTTTAGATTAGTTAAGTGTAGGTTACTTAACCCCATCTAATTACCGTGTTTAGATTAGTTAAGTCTAAGTTACTTAACCTCATCTAATTACCAAGTCGGATTAGTTAAGTATGGATTAGCTTAACCCCATCCCCCAACTGTATTTTACGGTTAAGTGTCATTAAGAAATCATGTCCGGTTTCACTTAACCTACCCATTCATGTCATATCGGTTAAGTGTCATTAGTCAAATTTACTTAACCTTATCATGTGTCATTAATTTAATTAATGCACTCTCAACCTCTTACATTAGACCTTGATGTGGTTACTAGTTTAGCCGGGCGGGTCCGGGTAGTTTTACACCACAACCTAATCTAACCTCGGGTCTTAAGCGCGACATGACCAACTACCCACATTGGGTCCTATTGTTTGTAGCCACTGGATTTGCCGGGCGGGTTCAGGAAGATTTATGCTACAAACTCAACCCAACCTCGAGTTGGCCACTTTCATGTTTGGTCTAGTGTCATATTACACTTACAACCCATACGTGTCTAGTTTCAAGTCCTATGTTTACCCCACATGTCATGTCCACATTTAGGTGTATCTTGAGTGTCATATTTTCATGAAATCCCATGTCAAATTATCATGTCATAATCACGCTCGTCTAACTTACCCCAATTCGTGTTTCCAACCCAATTAAAAGCAAGTCAACATAGTAAGGATACTATGCTACATATTGGCCCCAAAACATGCACGATGTCAAAAGGGATTGGCCACAAACATGCATAGTATCATAAGGGAATTTGGCCACAAACATGCATGGTATCATAAGGGGTTTGGCCTCAAAATATGCATAGCATCAAAAGGGGGTTTTTGGCCTCAAACATGCATAATGTCACAATGGAATTAGCCACAAACATGCATAGTATCATAAGGGAATTTGGCCACAAACATGCATAGTATCATAAGGGAATTTGGCCACAAACATGCATGATAACATAAGGGGTTTGGGTTCATTTACATGCATAAGCCCCAAAGTCAAGTCTTTGCCAATGTTTCACAAGTCAAATGGTTCCCAAAGGTTCATGCTAACATTCCATAGATAAAGATTCAAACTTGCAAGATAAACTAGGTTAAACATAACATGAGTGGCATGATTAAGTCGCTAAAACTTAGCCCAAGGTCATAGATCATAGAAAAGGGGCAAACTTAGGTTCACATAGGCTAGCATACTTATGTTTCATCGCATTTTATTCCATGTCACATTAGAACCACCATTAGAATCTACAAGTAGCTAGAACTTACATAGCATGGCAAGAGGGCCGGGAACATGAATCGTCTTGACGAAGAAAGGTGGCTCCTTTGTTGAAGAATCGTCATGAAATTTGCATAGAAACGTTGATCTATCCTCGATTTGATGTAGGAAGCTTGCACCTTTTGATTTGAACCCGATTTGAATGCATAAGCCCTTGGAGTTGGAGATGGAGGCCATGATCAAGGTAGATTTTGGCAGCACTTAGTTGCTAGAATGATTTTTAGTGATTTAGGTTAGGTCCTAGGGTGTTTTTATAGAGATTAGGAGTAGTTTAGTCCCTTAGATTAACCCTAGGATAGATTTGAACCCTCAAAACCCGTCACAGGCCAATAGACCAGACCCAGAAGCATGTCTTGAGGAACAAGTCAGGTACACCCAGGCCAAACTGGCCGACCACCCAAGTCGACAGGGGTGTCGACTGGGCAGTCTACACCACCTGGGTTGTGTCGACTCCCAAGTCGACTCCCCAGTCGACTTGGGGGTGGCGGGAATTTTCCCGCCTGTCCTGCCTGGCTGAATTTGAATTCTGAATTCAAATTTGAACTGTTTTTGAACTTGAAATTTTCTGAAAACTTTGACGGGCCATAACTGGGTCATACGGACTCCGATTTTCGAAAACTCGGACTCTATTTCGTGTATTTTTCCGAGACGAACGCAATGGTGCAATCCGTTTATCCTAATTCAGACTTTATAATTAAATTCTGCCTTGATTCTTGCCTTAGCATGTTGTAAAAATCTGGGTTGTCACACATATAGTTAAACATGGTTAAGGGGATTAAGGGGAAAATCATGGTTTTGGGCATGTTTGATCTAAAATAACTCATGCAATTGATGTTTTAATGTTTTTGATTGATTCCATATGTTGCTACTACTGTGTGGTAAGTTCTATGATTGCATAGAAAAGTACGAATGGTTAAAAATGTCGTCGTGTGGTGTAAATAGCTTGCTAGAAATGGCGTAGGAATTCAGATCGGACCAGAGGTGGAGAGTCGGATCGGATTTCCCCCTCGGGTCGTGAGTACCAACCATGAACCGAGCCACCCTTCCCCGAACCGGACCGCTTGTGTCCTGAACCACGAACCGACCCCAATCGTGAAGCACCCGAGCATGAACCGATTTGGAGAGGTAGACATTCACAAACCAATTCCAGGACCCCGAACCGATGAAGGAGCTCATGAACCACTGAATCGATCTGAACCGGCAAGTATCACGAATGGGTGAGTACCATGGTACCATGAACCGATCCGGAGTATGTATCACGAACCGAACCACTTCAGAAGTTTACGAACTGAACCGAGGACGAGAAGAAGGACCGAACCGAACTGGAGAAGACTAAAACCTGAGATGCAAAGGAAGTCCAAGTGAGAAGTTATTACTCAAGATCCATCTGGGAACCAACGAGTTAACTTAATGAATTGGGCTTTGCTACAGGACGTGTGCAAAGGAGTTATCGATATATATAACTTTGGTTCACCGTTGAGAGAAGGGACATGTAGATGAACCAGAGCCAGAGGATGTATGGACTGGTTAGCATGTACCCTAGAGGCCGGGAAGTTTGGACTGGGAAGGGTTATTGGATATAGACCAGAAGGGCATGGTCACAGTAATAGTTGTATGGAGACCAAAAGGGCATGGACCCGTCATGGCCCCAATGGATCTGGTGATCAAAGCGGTGGATATCGTATGATTTACGCACTGAGTGAGAGATGTGAG
The DNA here is from genome assembly GCA_030737875.1 of Allium sativum. NCBI lineage: Eukaryota > Viridiplantae > Streptophyta > Magnoliopsida > Asparagales > Amaryllidaceae > Allium > Allium sativum. The sequence goes on along the minus strand of CM060927.1, from coordinate 89,275,487 downwards.
GATGATTGCTATGTTTGATGTTTGCTATCACCATGACACGCACACTCCCATTTTCACACTATGTGTTAGTGTTACCTTAGAGTATTGTACATCTTGTTGTGCTAACTCTTTGGTTGCAGGACCAGGTTCAGGTATGATTATTTATACCTGTTATCGTTTTATTTTGCTGCTATCGCTCATACCAGACTTTTGTCTGACCCAGAATTTTATGTCTCTTCTTGTTACTTTGGGTGCTCCTAAATGAGCAGACTAGAGACAAGTTAGGTGATTGTGCACGACTCACTGTCCGGAGACGAGCAGGAGGCTTCCATGTACTATTTACATATATTCTCCCTGTATCGTAGTTGGTCATTACTTTGGGCATTAGTAGTGTACCTTTTCTATTTCCTTTTAGAGACAGTATTTTGAAGTTGTAATAATGGTTTGGATCATGATCTATATTTGGGATTCCTCTACTCTGATGGATATGGTTTAGTTTTCAGCTTATGCATTGTCTCGCTTGTTTTATGTCAAGTTATGTTATTATTATATTTTATTCCATGCGCTGTGAGATATACTACAGGATCTTGATGATTCATAGTTTCAAACCTTTTCTTTTGACGACCATCCCGTGCTAGGCGGGCATAGTTATAGCGCGTTTCGAGAAAATGTCAACTGGTATGGGGCGGGCTGTCACACAAGTCAAAAGTCTAACGACCTTCCACTCACAATCCAGAATGACACCATACGTGGTTAGTCAATCCATCCCTAGAATCAAACCATAGCCCATAAAACTGAGCACATATGCGTCGCACTCAAATTCGACGTCTAATACAGATATTCTCAAACCCCGAAAAATCATGGGCAAATGAGCCAAACCACTGATTGGGTTTGAGACAACTACGGGATCCACTACCATACTAGTATTAAGGTGCAGAGACTCAACCATGGAAGTAGATATAAATGAATGTGAGGCGCCAGAATCAAAAAGAGTTCTAATAGGATGATTGAAAAGAGAAATCAAACCTTCCATGGAAATTTTCCTACCTCTATCTGGAGCACTGGTCATGAGAGCATGCACCTGCCCTCCATAAGCTCCTTCCCTATGACCTTTTCCCTGTTTCTTCGGGCACTCCCTAGCAAAGTGTCCGACCTCTCCATAATTGAAGCAATTATTCTTCCTTCTTTTGTGGTACTTTACCAAGTGATGCTCGCGTCCGCTATTATGGAACTTCCTCTTATCCTTAGCCTTGTCATTCTTTCTGCCCTTCTTCTTCTGTTTTTGTTGTTGTCCTTTCTTGGGCCATATTTTCTTGTTTTGTGTTTCCTCAACCTTAACTTTCTTCTTGTCGCTTTTGTCTTCCTCATGCATCAAGGCCATATCAACAAGCCGTTCAAAAGTTGCTCTCATTGGAATATGAGACATATCTAACCCATGAAGGGGTTCATTCAGTCCTTTAACAAACTTCAAAACTTTCTTATGCGGAGTGTTTACCAACTCCAATCCAAACCTTGCCAGTTGGTTGAATTTGTTCACATACTTTTTAACAGTCATGCCTCCTTACTTGAGCGCCAAGAACCTTTCCATTTGGATGCTTTTCTCAGCTTGAGAAAGAAACTTCATTTCAAACCTCTGTCTAAAATCATCCCACGTCTCCACCGGACGGCCTGCTTGCGTTACTTTCCACCAAAACGAAGCTTTATCTTTCAGTAGCCAGGCGGCTAACTGAATCTTCCTTCGATCGTCCATTTCGAAGATTCTAAATGATCCTCCATTTCTTTGAGCCAATTCCTTGCCTCTACGAACATCTTTGTTCCATGGAATGGCTTTCCTACCATAGCACAGAAATCTTTGCAGACCACATCATATGTTTGAAATACAGAAACCCAGTACATCGTTAAAATTTCTGTCTTGCACTTAAAATATCAGAGTACAATAATAAAAGAAGCATAATCCCCAAAAGAAACATAGCCATAATAGCAAAGATAAGAACTTGAGCAATACATCCAAGCAGCTTTAGAAAAATGAAAGCAGAATCCTGATCAAGCTTAAGTGTTCCCACCCTGAGAACCTGGGGAGGAAATAGAAGAGAAAGAAAAGAAAACAAAATGGGTCAGACATAAGGTCCGGCGAGTCCAGCTACTTTTAGCATAAAAATAAGTAAAATTACTATGACAGACATATAAAGTGGATAAGGAAGGTAACAACATAAAAGGCAGGTATGACAAGGTAAACATGGTAAACATCATAGAGTGTAGTACGCTTCTCTAATGATTTCTCCTGCACCAATACTAGTATAACCAGAATGAGATGATCCCAACAGCTGTAATATGGTAGACTTAGGTGTACTTCCAGTGAGAGGTTTTGACCCCATACAATCAACAGGCAGCCCAATGTTCCGAAATCACCTCTGAGGGTAATAACGGGCTCCTAAACATACCGGAGTCTAAATGTACCCTAATTACTACCCTAATCGATCGACTCCCTACTCCATAAATACCATGTGCTGGCCCCACAGTAGGGTGTATCACTCCCTAAAGTGGCAACCCTTCGTTTTCTGGATGTGAAAAACCATATCTACTGGTGTCACGGCATCTTATCTTCCTCTGTCTGGACCATGCACGCACATGGCCCGGTCGGTATGCGCCGCCCACACCGTCCCCCACTTTTGGATCTCTTACGATCAGCCCAGTAAGCGTACCCCGACTCCGACCTAGTTCAGGGTACTTGTTTGATACCTATATATGGGTTACTAATTGAAACGGGTCGCACACACAAGATGATACAAGCTCTCCCTTTTTCTTGCATCCCCATTAGGTTTTCCACGGATTTTGCCTACCTACTGGTGTCATAAAATTGCATAATCCCAACAGGTTAAATTTGTGGGCCTATATATATAAATATTACCCACCCACCCCAGATTTACTTAACCCACCCACTGTTCAAATAAGTTTACTTAACCTCTATTCAAGTTCATGTTCATACAATCCCTATGGATTCAACTAGGTTAAGTACTCCAATTCATTACCATGTCCATTTATGGTTATAATGTGCTAGACCTCCCACATTAAGCCTACCACTTGTGGATGTTGGATATGTCGAGCGGTTCCGGGTAGACTTCTTCCACAAGTTGGGTTTAACCACGTGTCTTAGCATGTCTCGTGTGTGTGCACCTAGACCCCTCACATTAGATTCACCACTTGTGGTTACTGGATATGCTTGGCAGTTCTGGGCAGACTTCCACCACAAGTGTAATCTAACCTCGTGTCTAGGCGCGGTTACGGTTTCTAATTTCTGTAATCCTGCATTTTCGTTATTTATCAAATTTACCTATGTCGTTATAGGTTTTCATGCCCCTTTTCCCAAGTTATGTTCATAATGAACCATATGCCCCAAAATTAATATTATTACACTTTATTCAAGTTATACCCAAATTCCCAATTACAAGTTATGCCCCCAATTCAAGGTTTTCCCCTCGTTCCCAATCTAACGCATTCACATATTTCAGCGGCATGCCTAGGCTCTAAGGTAGTCTTGCTATATAAAAAATAGGAAAAGATAGAGGGAATAAAACAGAGATGATCATACTAACATGATGAACATATAATGGCAGAAACAGGCATAAAACATATAGTGGCATAATGACTAGGTAGGCATATAGGAACAGGTTTAAGGAGCATACGATAATAGAACCGATTCTAACATGATAGGGACAAGCATGATATGATCTAAACAATGATTTAGATGTTCAGCCACTACACCATATGTGGTAATTAACCAGTGTTTTTAGCTATATCTAAAGCAATTAGACACGGCAAAAAGACGTATCAAAAAATGGCCTGTTAAATTTTAGATACGGCCATAAACCGTATCTCACTAGTGATAACATACGGCTTATAGCCGTATCTAAATTGTATTCAGACACGACCTTTGACAGTATCTAATTATATCTGTGTGTGCATATATATATATACATATACATACATACATATATATATAACAGAAACTGTAGCACATATTTTTCATAACACAACATATATACCACAATTTATACATAAGAATAACATAATTTATATATATACTCAAAGCATTACAAGATTTTTCATAACACGAACACAATGTATAACGTACAAACTTATACAAAGGAAACTATCAAATATTTTCATAACAGTACGAACTAACAAAAAAGGTAAAAACATATGATCAGCCTAATATAACTCCAGTTGAGGTCGGGAAGATTGAGCGTACGTGCTGATCATGCCGATGAAATCCATGTGTTTGCTGTAAATCAAAGCAATACGAGAATAAGCTAGCTGATGCTGATAAAATTTTATAACTGCATAAATATTTATATATACACAGTTTAAAACAAAAGCTTAAAAGGCCAACCTGATGATTGGTAGTAAAACTGAATCGTGATAGCCGGCCTGAGTCCTGAGTTCCAGCAGCACAAAAGCACCAAAATCTACTAGAAAAAATAAGTAATTTTAAGCCTGATTGCACTTAAAATATCGTGTCTTTGTGTTCGTACTGATAACAGTGAAGGGCATATCGTGTCTTTGTGTTCGTGTGTGAATATTTGTCAATTATATGTATAACATGCTTATGATGCTACTGACACGATTTCATGAACTTGTAACCTAGAAACATAATAGCATCTCACATGCTTTGTGGTTTAACGTGACCTTCAACATTGTATATAGCCGAAACACCTCCCCAATTTTTCTGTTTTCTCTAACAGGACTGCATATAAATTCATTAAACAAGTTACAAATACTTCGCTGGACAAGAGATCGACATTGTAACTCACTATAGCATACAAAAATGAGCCAAAATGGAACTTGTTTAATGACATATATATATAAATGATATGTGGACTGAAATGCCATCTGCTATTATGTATTGACTGAGTTTAACCCAAATTACTCTGAAACAAGTCAAAAATAGCACTTTAATTACTGATTGATAATGTCTTTTGTGTTTAACTTAGTGTGTACATTATAACAAGTCAAAAATAGCACTTTAAGGCCCAATATCCATGTGTTTGTCTAGTCAGTAAGTATATGTCTCAAAGATGAATAAAATGCCAGTCGTTAAAAATGCAAGGCATCGTCCATGTAAGATACTACGTAGATATAAGTGTAAAATAATATATACCTGCTCCAACGTCTAAAGATATTGAATCATCATCTTCGGATGACACACATACTCGACTTTCTGATTAAGAATTTACTGGGCGATCCACCAGGTGGCTGCATTTTAGCTCACGCGCAGGGTCAGTTATCCATGCTAATTAGCTTCATTAAAATGTCGAATGTCGCTTCACTTAACCTTTGGAAAAAGCTGCTTTCACTTTCAACTTTCAGTTTCTTTGAAGAAGACTGTGTAGTGCAAGGTAACTTACACTACAGTCTCTGCTACAAAGTAGGGGAAAGTTGCTAGTGAAAGCAGCTTTTTACTAAGGTTAAGTGCAGCAACAGCCGTCATTTGGATGAAGCTAATAAGCATGAATAACCGACCCTACGCGTGAGCTAAAATGCATCCACCTGGTGGATCGCCCATTAAAATATTAATCAGAAAGTCGAGTTATCGTCCATCTACCAAAATTTTCAGCAAACCTGTTAATATATTTTCAGTAAACTTGTTATCTCTCAAAAAAGGGTAAACTTGTTATAAGACAACCCAATTTAAATTTCAAGCATAAGGAAAACAAAAAGTCAAATGACGATGAAATCATATTTAAATATTGAACTATTGTTAGCCATTTGCTCAGTTTCTACCACATCATGTAATATATTATGTTTGTTTGCCATTTTTGACATCAAAATCTATAATTATACGACTATATTCTTGTCTTGTCATTTAGTTTAAGAAATGGACAGCAAATGGTCAAATGGCTATTGCAAATAGAATCAGGTTATGGACAATTGACATTAAACATCTTAACATTAGTAAAGGTTACTACATCCTTATGACTAACTCATTGTTATTTCTTTGTTTCATGGATATACCGCAATTTAAAATTGTACCATACATGTTTCCAATAGCAATTTAGATGTGTTTAACATTATCATAAAACATAATTCAAATTTGATTTCTCTGATTCCAGGGTATGACCACAGATCCATCCCTTACACAAAGTAGCAATCAGCTAACACACGTACATACTAATTCAATTGAAACAGCTAACACACTAACATAAAGTAGAAATCAGCTAACACACAAAGATTTCAACTTGTTCCCTACTATCAGGCATGCATGCCACAATTCAATTGAAATACATACCTGCTGTCAAAGGAGAGGGCTAGGGACCAAGGGTTGCCGCGTATCCATCGAAGGAGAGGGTTGTTCATCTCTTCTTGAGGAGGAGATTCCATAGAAAAGTGGAGGCATGATTCAGTGACTGAAAACCCTAATTTGGGTTTTCGGTCACCATTAAAGTAAAAAAAAGTAAAAGGGAGCGGCCAAAATTTGTGTTCCGAGTGCCTAATGTGATGCACAATATGATACACATTAGATTTGGCCAAAGGCCATGTCAAATTAACTGATATGGAGCTTCCTTGATGGACGGTCAAATTTAGGGTGTTTAGGGTGGTGCGGATCGCAAAATGTAGTTTGATACGGATCTAAGCACTATCAAATATGATACGGCGATAATCCGTATTTTATCTCCGCAGCATTATGTGCCAAATTGGCTGTTATGGTGTAGTGAACTAACAAAAGATCTGATTTGGCCATAAACATAATAGAACATGTATAAGGTGGTCTAAAAAGTGAATTAGATCTATACTCAAAGGCAGATCTGACATGATAAAGGTTAAGATCTAAGTCATAGTCATGTCAGAATATCATAGATACACTAGTTACAACAGATCTTATATGATTCAAGCAGTCACTAGCATAGATCCAAGTTATAGTCATATCAAGTTTAACTTTTAATTATTTCTATCTAAAATTAACATAGACTCGTAGTGTTTGGATCTAGAAAATTAGAAAAGGAATTGTTGGCGTTGAATCGCAGATCTCTAAGCTTGAATAACTTGATTGCAGAAGAAGAAAAAGGCTTGATTTGATTTGGGCAGAGGCAGCATCTAGTTCTCCATTATTTTTGGTATGCAAAAACATGAGAAATGAGGCCATATTTATAGATGCCCCCGAAACCCTAATCTGCCCAATCTTCCGTAGGGGGGTCGACCCATGGGTCGGCACCCCCCTTGAAGGGTCGACCCAGGGGTCGACACCGCCTTATGGGGTCGATACCCCAGAGTGGGAAATCTGTCACCTCCCAAAATTTCGAATTTTGAACCAAATTTTGAATTTCTGGACCCTCTCTCTATATATATATATATATGTATTCTTCTCTTGCGTATACAAACTTCAAACCTTAATAACTTCTTCATACGGTGTCCATTTTACGCAAACCAGGTGTCTATTTTGACCATAATTTCGAGATGAACGCAATGGCGTAGTCCGTTTCACTTAATTCTGAATATTAAATTAATCATTCTTTAATTTATCATCTTTAGTGTTGTTAAAATTACAGGTGCTACACTCTATGAACTAAAATGCACACACAATACAATGAAAACTCGTAACCCAGATAAACATCAAGAACTATAAACTCGGCTCACCTAGCCACCTCCGACCAAGGGAGTTCATCAAACTCTACCTGCACCTCCATCCATCTCCGATGAATCCAATAGAAATATAGATTCACAATAAACCCCAAAAGCGTTCGAATTTAAATTTAAACCCAAAATCACAACTTAAATCCAAACTCAAAATGTAGTTGTCTAAAATCTTGAAACTAGATTTAAAAATCATGTATAAGATCACCGATTAAGGTTGTATCAATCAAACTCAAAATTATGTTCGTTGATTTTCGATAAAAAGTTTAATCTTTTACTATAAAATTTTAAAATAAACTATAAGAGATTCAAAACAACTTTGTAATGGGAATCATTCTTTGAGATCAAATGGATTGTAAGCACTTGATTTTCAAAGCAAGAAGACATTTGGTTTAATACACATAAAACAAGTTCGAGCTTATAATTCTTTCCAGGTTTTAATACCACTGCTACCGATCATTTTGCCAAGTTTAAATCGTGAAAATCATGTATATATACACATTACACACATGTAAATCTAGTTAATCTCCACAACTTGTTTGAACAAAACAAACAAGTTTTACTTTATGTGTCGACGTCGAAAATTGTCGTCAGTGCTCGTGAATTCCACGGGAGTGAAAATAAACGTCCAGCGATGGAATGTGACTAAGTAGCAATGTAGTATGCAAGGAAAAAAGCGCAAATAAGTGATCACACAGAGTTTACAGTGGTTTGACCCGTTGGGGCCTACGTCCACTTTGAATAGTTTTTCTCTTTTATTATATTTTAAGTAAAAGTTGCAACATTTGGTCGAGATGAGTCCGAATGTACATGGATCTCTATGTTCTTTGTGATGTAATGAAGATATTGAAGCTTTTATATGGAGAGCATGGCCATGGTGGCTTAGAGGTTTGAGGTTGATTGTCTTATCTTCTTCCTGGATGTTAAAATAACCAAGATATGGTTTAGTGTTCGAGAGTGTGGTTAAATGTTCAAGGGTATACTCATGTGTCCAAGAATATGTATCTTCTTCCTCTTTTGATGAAGAGAGGTGTTTTTGAGGCTTTGGGAAGACAATCTTCTTCTTTGGCATCCATTAGAGCTTGGAGGAGAGCTTGAACCAAACTTTTTCATGTTGGAAATGAGGGGGTATCTATAGGAACGGGTTGGTTGTGGAGTAGGTGAAAACTAGGTGGAGGGTGCAGAAATTCGTATCCCGTTTCCCCTCTCCAGCAAATTTCGTATCCCAGAGGGATGCGAAACTCGAATCCTGTGGGGTGCAAACACAGGGGGAACTCACATCCGTCGAAGGGATGCGAGGTCGTATCCCTCGAAGGGATACGAAGTTTGTATCCCACAAAGGGATACGAAATCGTTTCCCTTGGGGATACGAATTTCGTATCCCGCGGGGGATGCGATGATTGTTTGTTTCATGGCACTCGGGGAACAGAGTCAAGAAGGATACGAGACTCAAGGGATGTGAGACGCGATGTTGAGGGATGCGGTATTGAGGAATGCGATATTATTGACATGCTTTTAGTCGAAGTTGTCACACGTTGATACCTCGTCAGCAAACATAAAGTGGTATGGTCGAAGTCACGTCACGAACATAAAAAAGGCTCAAAACCCCTTTAGACGACCTCTTTTGGGTCCGAAAACATCAATTATAGTGCTTCGCATGATAACTCTTGTAGCTTCCTGAATTAGCTTGAGGTACAACTTTGGTTTGGTCCAAACGGCCTTACGGTTTGAAAGTTACTTCCATTTCCATGAACATGCGTCGATCACTCAAAATTGCTCATGCAACTCAACATGGCAAGCTCCAATGTTTTGCATCACATAACCGGCACCACCACACATTGCATCACATCACCTGCACCGCCACACATCACCTTCGGGATGCAAAATTTCTGAAACACAGGTTCAGGATGCGATTTTTTGAGGGTGTGACCTATAAATACCCCAGGGTTTGGCCTTCGTATGGATCTTTTTCCCTTGAATTTTTGGACTTCTTGGAGCTCTCAAACATCATTAATAGCAGCTACCTTCTTATCCATGATCATTGGACATGGCATGGATCACTAAAACGTTACATAAATGTTTTCCATCAACATTTGTACATCTGCAAGCATAATTACACTACATCTGGGCTTAATTTGACATTTTTGGATTTCTTCGACATTAAAGCTATTTTTGGACATTGTTGACCAAGTCAACACGGTTTTCACTCAAAGAAGAAGATAAAGGACATTTTAGTCGAAGTTTAGAATTAACATACGTTTTGTTATTCCATTGTAACGCTTTGTACTTAAACATTATCTGAACTTGTACAACTTTGTAATCGACAAATATATGATGAATGATTACTATGAAGTGGACATAGGCATTAGTGACGAACCACTATAAAAAGTTGTGTTCTCCTTACACTTACTTGTTTCATTATGGATTATCGTGTTTCTACAACATGAACTCTCAGATGTTGGCATGTGCTAAGTCTACGACAATATTCCACGTCAATAGATATCGAGGGATGTGATATTAAGGGATGCGATATCGAGAGATGCGATATCGAGGGATGCGATATTTTGTTAACCACACTGTTTTGAGGAGTTGCGAGGCCTGCACTCGCATGACTTCTCTCAGGTATGAATCCATAGTGCTTTGGCGACACTTCGGGATTTGGTGCCAAGCGATGGGTTGAGTCGAGCGTGTCTGGTGTACTTTTGGGAACCAAACCAAAAAGTCGATTAACACTTTCCCCCAAAGTACGTCTTATCTTGGCATGATGTGCTTTTACTTGAAGTCGTTGTTGTTGATGAGCGTGTCGAGGATGTCGATTCTTCAATAGCTTCATTAAATGTCTAACTCATGAATTTAAATGTTAGTTGTCGACACCCATTCACGTCGTGACGCAAATTAGTAGTTGTCGACATAGTATCGTTTATACGCTCACAAGTTTCACGTGGTTTTACGCGGTGCGACCAGAGTTTGAAAATAAAGCATAAATAGTAAATGTGTCGTTGGTCTACGATTATGCGAGAAGGATTTCGAGAAACGACATCGAACCATGGGTTCGAATTCTTAGTGTATGTTCTCGTGTCATTTTAGACTTTCGAGCGTACTCTTAGCTAGCGAATCAGATCGATGTCTGCTACCATTACATCTAAAGCACATACACATGATCGTAATCGGGATCGTGAGTTGGAAATCTCTCTAAGCTTGGAAACTCTGGTCTCATTCATCCGTTGTTTTCGTGAAAGTGCATGTGTACGTATATGTGCATAAATACATATGCAGTCCATACATATGTTTGAGTATATAACATGCATATACACATATTAGTATATGTATATGTATATATGTGTGTGTGTGTATATATATATTGATACGAAATTTTCATATCCCGGAGGTATGCGAGATTTCACATCCTGATGGGATACAAATTTTTGTACCTTGGTGACTACGTGGGCCTTGGCCCGCCGACTGTTGGTCTCCCTCTTCATATAAACTCGACCTCTTCTCCACCTCTTCTCATTTTCAGTATCTCAAACCGCTTAGTGATAGAAAGAGAAATAGGAGTTCCCACCTCCATAGTCAACTCGAACTTTGACAAGGTGGTTTCTCTATTAGGGCCAAACCAGGCCTTCTATGCAGCGGCGCCGAAGCATGAGCTGTCGGGCTTGACATGGAGTCGAGCTGGGCGCTCGGGGTTCAGGCCTGCGTAGCTATAGAGGTTCGAAGGAAGGGATGGAGCGGTGGAGAAGGGGGACAAGAGAGGCGTTAGGAGGAGAAGATGGGAGAGATAAGAGAGATGGAGGGAGCCTTCACATCCTGCACGCTTTATGGGATACGAAAAACTTTGTATCTCAAAGGGATATAATTTCGTATCCCAATAAGCTACAATTTTCGTATCCCGAACGGGGTACGAGAATCCTCATGTCCCTCTTTAACGACATGGGATGCGAAAATTTCCAAAGATGGGGGATGCGAAAATTTCCAAAGATGGGGGATGCGAGATTTCTTATCGCGAAGCCCGGGAGGCGGATTTTCAGAAGGGTAGGGGACGTGATGCAGCGTTGGTGCGGGATATGGCTTTTTCTAGTCTGGAGGATGCTGAGGTGCATCCCCAAGGCTATGTGAATTCTATATCTCCCTGGCAACGCTGCGTTTCGCCATTCCTATTGAAAGTTCGCATCGCAGGCGACTCATTGGTGGACTTGCATTGTTATCGTTGTGGCACATGGTTTGACCGGGATTGCGATTGGGCATTTTGGCTATCGACGCCTTGACCCCCAAACCGCGAACTGACAATCCTGGACTGCACATAGGTTAGGGAATAAACTCGAACAATGGACATATGACTGTATTATTGACAGTTCACTATGCTATAGATGGCATATTGCAACGAAATTACAAGGTGTTGCTAGCTAAAATGTTATCACAACTCAAAATTTTGGTCCTACTGCAACGATGCATTTTTTTGTTACCATTGCCATATAAATGTGTTGTTGTAGCTAAACAAGTCTTACTCTATTTCCCATTAACATTTTCATGTCTTACGTGGCAATCCACACCTTTAGTTAAAACAAAATCTCAATCGTCCATCCATAATGTACTATGCTTCCTCTATTTCGCACTAACATTTTCATTCACGCGCTTCCTTTTCATTTCGTCCCCCCCCCCCCAAATCTCTAACCCTTCTTGACTTATTTGGAGAAATAATGTTGGCGGCTTACTTAGGGTTTTGCGGTATCCTTTGATTCCTGAAATTCTACGCTTCCACACTCTCTCTAAAGCACTTAATCTCTAGTTTGTAGAGTTCCTTCGATTCAATTGAGTTGAAGTTCTTCAATTTGATTCACAGTTCGATCTTGTTCTCGGGTATGATTTTTTTTCGTTTTAACTTCCTTTAGATTTTAACTCGAACTTTGATGTTATTAGGCCGATGATGATTGTGGTGAATATATAGGGTTTATCTCTTAAAATGTGACTGATTTTCTGTTAAACTTCAACTCTTTTACTGCCACGACTTCAAATCTCATATATTTTGAATATATTCGGATATATGCTATCACTTCATGGAAATTGAAATTATAGTTATTTTTAACTATATATTTGGCTATGTGTATATATACATGTTGTGTATATGAATTGTTTCACTATATGTCTGCAACAAATATATTGCACTGTATATATATATATATATATATATATAATTTAAAAGGGGTGCCTATGATTTATCTTAATAATGAAAAATAATATGACTTATTAATTGCATAAGTTAAATTTAGGCATTAAATTTGGTTTTATGAAAAAATGATGATGATTTTTCTTGGTTTATGATTTGTTACAAGAAATGATACTGCTAACTTATTTAATAAGATATACAGTGGTTTATGAAAATGGTTTCATAAGGATGCTTACAAATACATGACAATATTCATTTCTTAAGTATTTGCATGTTTGTCATATACATGATTTTTCACCTAGTTCACAATCAGATAAGATCTGTATGCATAGTTAGAAATTATGTGCAAATTCACTTCATCTATGAATGTTTACACCTGTTGTACATTGATGTGTGCCTCACCGTTGACATCATTGTATGCCAGTTAACCAAGCATTGTTTAAGTAATGCTTGGACAAGCTTAAAAGGCCATACAATGATAAACTTCTAATGGATGATTGTTTCTTCATGATGCATGCTTCTAAAATTTTATGTGAGCTTTAAGAATTATATATATATATATATATATATGTGTGTGTGTGTGTGTGTGTGTGTGTGTGTGTGTGTTTGTGTGTGTTAGACTGTCTAATAAATATATGCATGTTTTGTTTTGGTGATGCACACAAATACTGAATGCATGAAATACATGCCTGAAATCCTACTGCATGAAATTTATGATATAGAATATATACATAATCATTTGCAGTTTGTGATATTACTGAAATGATTTGCAGTAGACCTATCATTCCTTAAATGGTATCTTATGGTCAAAATTATGTTTGTTCAGCTGCAACTTTAATATTTTTACTTTACATAGCTGAGCTCTCTGGACATAGAAGTATAATGAGAAATACTACAATACTGGTATTCTAGGTTTCTACTTTTAGCTAAGGATTTATAAGTTAGGTAGCTATCTGCCATCTCTAATTTGCAGTTCATGATATAGAATATATATATATATATATATATATATATATATATATACATACATACACATATTCTTCTTATGTGAAACTATTTCAGGAATCGTTTCCAAGACCAATAGTTGTGTTCAATTCTTCACTTCAATTCTTCCTTCAATTCGAGTTCAATGACCGCTCAATCAATTTTTACATCAAATTCATCAACATCGGCGCAAGTAAGAACTGCCACCATAAAATCCCAGCGAAGACGAGGACTGTGAAGGTAGGGTCGAATGGGGGGAAGAAGTTTTTTGGTTGCTCCACATGGTCGGTAAGTATAAATTAGGTTTTCTTTTGGTTGCTTTATCGATTATCATATCTTTCAGTGATGTTTTAGTCGAGAATTTAAGATATGTGCAGAATGGCGATTGTGGGTATTTTATGTCGCATGACGAAGTGTATGAAATCAATAGCAATGCCGAATTGGATGATACTACTATTGAATTGATGGAAAAATAAAAGACTATATCGCAATTGCTCATGGAAAGGAAGACAATTGAAGAAAAAGTGCTAAAGCAAAAGCAAATAATGGTAAAAGCCGATGAATTTGTGGCAGATATGAAGGAAGAGTTGGCCCTAATACGCATTGAATGTGGAAAACGCGAGAAAGGAGAAAAATTCTTTACAACAACTTTAGCTACGTCCTGGATCCTATTTGGAATTCTTTTGTGTGTTGCTATGGCAATGTAGTGCAGTGAAGTAACATGAAATAACATGCATGGACAATTTTTAAGGTATAAATTTAAGTTTTGTCATAGAATTTTTTCCCTGTTATAGGACATCCAAATTTAAAAAATAACGTTATTTCAAGATCTTTTACTATGGGTTTCAATGGATTAATTCAGCTGCTTTAAGGATGTTTCCCTGTAATGATATTTGATTTATTCAATCATTTTTTGATGTGATTATTACATCATAGTCGGAGTAATCTTTTAAGAAAGTAACTAAGGCTTTGCCGTGTTTAGTAATCAAGGCATTTACTCAGTATACACTTGTATCAGACTGAAGCATGTGTCAGATTGTAACTGATGCAATGTCTCGGTTCGCAATTGGAGCAATTGTTCAGTTCGTACTTGAACGAGTCGTGGCATGTCTAAATTTTTACTGAAGCGAAAATAGGTATTGCCTCAAATTGTATCACACTGTGAAAACATTAATTGTACTAAAGGCACTGCTGAAATGCATGACTTTTGAAACTGCTTTATTTTGCAGATGAAGGATGCAGTGATGAAGTTGTTCAAGAACTTGTTACTGAAGGCACTAGAGGTAGTAGAGGCACTGAACGCACTGGAGGCTCGCGCTATATTTTGAAACTGTTTTAGTTTGATGTAAACATGAATTTATTATTGGTTGTGTTTGTAAGTACTGTCTGTAAAACTGAATTTATTAGCTATGTTTTGTTATTTTGTAGTAGACTAAGTAGTACTTGTATTGCTGGTTAATCTGAAATGAAAAGTTCTTTGTTGCAATGTGTGATGTTAATTGTTGTAATGTTGCCATAGCTATGATATAAGGTTGCAGTATGTGATGTTAAATGTTGTCATAGCTATGATATAGTGTTTCCATTGGATGGTAAAAGTGCTGCCATCGATGAATGAATGTGGACCCCGCAACAGGATTCTGTAACAGTTGGCTACAGATTTTAGTGGTTCCTACAATGTAGGTCCTAGAATGTGGGACCCACATTTTTGTAAATTTATTATCTGTAGCAACACCTGTACCTATGTTACCTTACGGTCGCAAAGGGGTTGTCTTTGACTCTATGGCAACGCAACAAAATGCAACACCGAGAAAGTGTTGCCGCAGTTCATTTTTTGCCTATAACAACATTTTTCGGCACTTCCTACATCACTTCTCTAGTGCTGTAGTATGCAATTTATGGCATAGTGTTGTATTTATGGCACAAAAATAAGTGTATGCGAGCACGTTGACGTCGGTTGATGACATTGATGATTGTAGTTCCAAACAAGACAAATTATTGATGTCACGTTCTGAGTCGTTTTAACATGTCACATCAGCACTTCATGATACTGCACGCTTCATATTAGTTTTCACTAGCACAAGGGGCATTGGTTTTTTGTGTGGTTCTAATGCGACTACGTTGTGAGTATATATTGATGACAAGAAGAAGCTCCAAATGGCTTCAATGGTGGAAACCGAGCCTGTAGGAACACCTCCGAGTTCCAATGAAGAATCTTACCAATCTAGCTCGCCAATGAGCGACAACGGGAAGTCTGTGCCTTCTACTTCGTCCCAACAAGTGGATCTGTCTAGCTCATAGGATCAAAAAATACAGCCTCTCGAATGTAAGCATAAATGAGCCAATGGTCGAGGGAGAAGCGGGGAGCACTGGAGAAGGCCCAGTTGAAGGATTTGATGGCGGTGGTCAGCATGAGGGAGTTCCCATAGCTCCGGACATGGTGGGAGATACAGTGATACCCGTGAATCCCAAAGAATCGGTCGCTTCACGGTTAAATGAAGTTGCATTGCGATGAATATGTATGAAGTACGGGATACCCTGGGACGATGTTAGAGTTCCCGAAAAGAATGACAGGGCCCACGCTCCCCTAGAGGTGTACACTGCCTGAAACATGCATATGTGTGTCGCTGGATGCGTTCCCTCGTCATGCGCATACATCCGAGATATCATGTACTTCTTTTGATTAGCGCCAAACGCATATGCTTCCCTGCTTGGTACTTATATTCTGTATATGGAATGGCTGCAGATCGAGTCGACGGGGGATGACATCCGATATCTCTATTCATTGATTAAAGCGCCTGTCGCCCTCCTTTATGTACATGGAAGCATGGCCTAACAATCGCTTGATCTTGGGGCGTGGAGCAGACTCAGCTATTTTAAGAGTGACCGGTTTTTTGTTCGATGGGCGTCAGGATTTGCGAGGAGGTGGCTTGCCGGAAGTAAATATTTGGAGGTTTACCTTATTACCTGGGTTAAGTGAGTCATATGTTCACAATTAACCATTGGATTCTATGTGGCAGGGATCTCGCCATTCTCAAAGAGCGGAGAGTATATGCAGCACATTCTGACTTTGAGGAGTGTTCCCACTGAGTACCTTCTCTTCCCGACCCTTGCGACAGACCATCTCTTGCATTTACTGGATCTGCTTTCGGAAGGTTGTTCAATTGGTCGCCTGGACTATGATGGAGTAGTTGTGGCAGAAGTTGAGGGAGAGGCTGCTCTTTTGGGTCCACAAGAGGAGGTGGTCCTGCCGTACCAGCTGATGTGCCTTCGATTGAGGAGGAAGTTTCAGAGGCACTAGGAGGTGCTGGCGACAATGCTAGTGGTGGAGATGAGCATACTGGAGGGAATGGTTCACAACCTACTCCAATCCCCTCCCCGTTTAGGGGAAAGGCCGGAAGAGACCGTCAAACCAAGTTCTCTGGTTACGACATCAACGATTGTTGCATGGTTAGAGGTTATGGGTCAGTTCGGGGGTCTGGACAAAGTTCCAATTTAGACGTCGTCCTTTAGATTGAGCAGAGCGGATGACGAGAGTTTATTGCCAAGCATTGGGGAAATCAAATGACTGCCCGCCATGCACCAACCGACATTTTCTTAGAAATGCGTTGTACCAATGTCCAACTAGCACGGGACAGTCGTCAAAAGAAAGGGATTTGAAACTATGAACCACCAAAGAACCTGTAGTTTATCTCACAGCGCATGGAATAAAATATAATAATAACATAACTTGACATAAAACAGGCGGGACAGTGATAAGCTGAAAACTAAACCATCATAGCAGCGGAATCCAAAAATACAGCTTATGATCCAAACCATTATTATAAATTCAAAATACTGTCTTTAAAGGAAAAATATAAAAGGTACACTACTAATGCCCAAAGTAGTGACCAACAACAACACAGGGAGAATATATGTAAATTGTACGTGGAAGCCTCCTACTCATCTCCGGACAGCTACTCGTGCATAACCACCTAACCTATCTCTAGTCTTCTCGTTCAGGAGCACCCAGAGTAATAAGAAGAGACATAAAACTATGGGTCAGAAAAAAGTCTGGTATGAGCGATAGCAGCAAAGTAAAACAACAACAGGTATAAATAATCATACCTGGACCTGCAACCAAAGAGTTAGCACAACAAGATGTACAGTACTCTAAGGTAACACAAACATATAGTGTAAAAATGGGAGTGTGTGTCATGGTGATAGCAAACATCAAACATAGCAATCATCCTCACATCTTTCACTCAGTGCGTAAAGCATACGATATCCACCGCTTTGATCACCAAATCTATTGGGGCCATGACGGCAACTCTGTAACTATTGCTATGACCATACTTCCCTGGTCTATAGTCAATAACCCTACCCAGTCCACACATCCCTGAATCAATATTATGGGCCAACCAGTCCAAACTTCCCTAGCTCTAGTTCATCTACATGCCCCCCTCCTTCAACGGTGAATCAAATTTATAGATATCAATAACTCCTTTGCATACGTCCCGTAGCAAAGCCCAACTCTAGAAGTTAACTCGTTGGTTCCCATTGAGTAATAACTTCCCATTTGGACTTCCTTTTCATCTTGGGTTTTGGTCGAATTGGAGTTGATCTCAGAAGACTCGTTGCATGGAAATAGAAGCACACATCCAGTTTGGTTCGGTCCTTCTATCTGGGTTTGCTTCGGTCCTTCTGTCTGGGTTCGGTTCGGTCCTCTTTTCCACCAACTTGTCCGATTCGATCCCATGCCAAGCTTCAGTTCAATCCCAACTCCAACTTAATGCGAGTGGCCTTCATTTTTGCCATGCTTCCTTATGCTCAAGCTCCAGGTCGGTTCGGCTATGCCTGTTCGGTTCGTCCCCATCCGATCTGATCCGGAACACTTCGGATTTTCCAACAACCTCGTAGCGTCCATTCTCACCATACGACGGCGTTTTCAACCATTCTAACTTTACTAAACAATCATAAAGCATTCCAAACAGTAGTAATAACATGTGTAATAAATCAACAAGGTCAAAACATCAACCATGTAGGTTTTTTAGATCAAACATACCCAAAATCCATGATTTTCCCCTTAATCCCCTTAACCATGTTTTAACTATAGGATTAGCAAACTTAATACAAATTAACCCAAATTTTTACTAGTTACATAATATAATATTTTAGATTTTGAACATATTTTTCCATATTTATCTGAGTCATAATTTCGCTAATTATCACTAATCACCTCTAATTAGCCGTTATTAGTGTAAAAACATGCTAATCACTCACCTTAGCCACAAATAAATCTCAGATCTAAAAATATCTCTGATTTGGTTCGAATTCTAATGCAACACAGCAGCTCTACCTACAATTCGATGTTAGTTTGCCTTGATTTGATGTTGATTAGCTTAATATTGGATTAGAAAGTGATTAGGAGGTAGTTTACAAGGTGGAGGTCATTGCTAGGTTTGAAGAAATGAAAGTGGTAGCTAAGAAAATGAAATGAGATGGTTTCCTAACTTATTTCAGCCTCCCCATAACCCTAATCCCAAAATGGGTTATGGGCCCATCCATTAGTTACCCTATTAAGCCCGCTTAAGCAGTTTTTCACCTTCCAAACCTAGTTTCAGCCATAACTCCCAAACGCTAAGTCCGTTTGATTAAGGTGACCACTCTACGGAAAGGTAAACCATCATCTGAATCCAAAGGAAGTGGTTTTAGGTCAAAACTCCTTACCACTCAAAAGTTATAGGTGAAACAAGATCCGTCAAGGGTAAATGGTCATTTAAAATTCGGCAAAAATCATGAACGTGGGAAATGACCCCAATAGTCGATCCCCGAAGTTACACGACCATACGACTTCGTATGTGAATGAAATAAATATTCAACGATCCTCCGATGCGTAGAATGTGGGTCGTTGCACTCTTCCCCCTTAAGAAATTTCGCCCTCGAAATTCCTTAACTAAGAAAACAACCAAAAAGTCCCGCATGTCTATCAAACATTTGCAATAATCAAACATACAAAATAAACACAACAACCCTATCCTAGCATGCGGAATAAATATATCGCAATTAAAACCTTACCAGGTAAAGAGCTCTGGATATGACTTCCTTATGTTCTCCGTTTCCCAAGTACAGTCATTCTCATTATCACCCCACTGGACCTTAACCAGTTTCATCGCCTTCCTTCAAAGTTGCTTCGTATCATGTCCGACAATACGAATCATTCTGTGGCTCCCAACTGCCTCAGATTCCACTTCGCTAAATTCCCAACTTGTTCGAGAACTGGAAATGGACCAACAAACCTTGGTGCCAATTTACCTCTCCTACCAAAACGAATCACACTCTTTAATGGAGAGATCTTGACGAATACAAGGTCGCCAACGGAGAATTTCAATTCTCTTTGTCTTTTATCAGCATAACTCTTCTGCCTATCTTGGATAGCCTTCAGTCGTTGTTGGATAACCTTGATTTTATTTGAAGTTTCTCTTATTACATCTGGCCCAAGCACAAATTTCTCATGGGTTTCCAACCAACATAATGGTGAGTTACATGGTCTTCCGTACAAAGCTTCAAATGGAGCCATACCAATACTGGATTGATAACTATTATTATATGCGAATTCAACCAGATGTAAATGGTCATCCCATGACCTCCAAAATCAAATATACAAGCTCTCAAGAGATCCTGTAATACACGATTCACCCTCTCTGTTTGACCGTCGGTTTGAGGATGGTACGCGGTACTGAGATGTAATTCTGACCCTAAAGCCACTTGTAAACTCTTCCAAAACCCACTAGTAAACAACAGATCTCGGTCACTCACGATACCTTTAGGTACTCCATGAAATTTCACTACCCACTTCATATACAGTTCTGCTAACTTAGCTGCCGTTCTATTCGAATTGACCGGTATAAACCTTGCACTTTTGGTCAATCGATCCACAATCACCCAAATACTATCATGACCCGATCTAGTCCTTGGCAAACCGTCAATGAAATCCATTGAGACTTGTTCCCATTTCCATTCGGGAATTTCCAACGGTTGTAACCAACAACTTGGGTTCTTTTGCTCGGCTTTAACTAACTGGCAGTTCATGCACTTGGATATAAACTTCCCAACGTCTCTCTTCATCCCTTCCCAGTAGTAGGTCTGCTTCATGTCTCGGTACATTTTGTTACCAGCGGGGTGTATAGTCAGTTTTGAGTGATGACACTCTCTAAGCACTTCATCTCTCACTCCATTAACGTTGGGTACATTAGTCTCCCATTCTTTTGAAGTTGTCCTTCTCTATCAAGTCCATACTTGTTCATCTCCTCACCGTCAATACTCATATCTACCTTGGAGATGATTTCCAATAGGTTAGGATCGTCCCTTTGACTGGAACCAATCCGCTCAATCAAAGTCGGTCTAATCGTCAAACTTGCTAACATCTCTAGGTCCAATTCGCACTTAGTTCTGAAATCATATCCTGCGATATACGCCAATTGCTTCCATTCTTGAAACATAGCCCCCAAATTGGCATGTCTCTTACTCAATGCGTCAGCTACCGCATTGCCCTTCCCGGGAGTATATGCGATATTAAAATCATATGAAGCAAAGAACTTTAACCATCTCTGCTGATGGAGGTTTAAATCCTTTTGAGGGAAAAGATACTTTAATGACTTATGATCAGTAAACAACTCGAATCATTCTCCTAAGAGATAATGTCTCCACATTTTCAATGCGAACACGATCGCTGCCAATTCCAAATCACGGGTAGGATATCTTTTCTCATGTGGTTTCAGTTGCCGACTAGCATAAGCTACAACCCTACCTCTTTGCATCAGTACAACACCTAGTCCGGTACTACAGGCGTCCGTGTATACCGTCATCTCTTCATTCCCTTTAGGAATAACTAACACTAGTGCACACGTTAAATTCTCCTTTATGCTCTTAAATGCCTTCTCACACCTTTTGTCCCAAACGAAAGCTTGATTCTTCTTGGTCAACTGAGTTAACGGTGCCACTATCTTGGAGAAGTCTTGGATAAACTTACGATAGTATCCAGCTAACCCCAAGAAACTCCTCACGTCCATTGCATTCTTGGGCATAGACCAATCTGGCACCGTAGCCACCTTCACAGTGTCCACGGCTATACCATTCTCTAAAACAACTTGGCCCAAGAACCTCATTTCCCTCCTCTAGAAGTGACAATTAGAAAATTTCGCTTTCAATTGGTGTTTCCTCAACACCTCCATCACTATCCTCAAATGTTCCTTGTGTTCTTCCTCTGTCCTCGAGTAAACCAAGATATCGTCCACGAACACAAGGACAAACTTATTTAATTGATCTCTGAAAACTCCATTCATAAGATCCACAAAATATGCGGGTGCATTGGTCAACCCGAATGGCATGATCAACCACTCATAAAATCCAGACGATGTCCGAAATGCCATTTTAAGTATACTCTCAGCTGCTACTCGGAGCTGATGAAAACATGTTGTGAGATCTAACTGGGAGAACACTATCGCTCTATTCAACTGATCAAAAAAATCGTCAATCCGCGGAAGAGGATACTTATTCTTCCTCGTCACCTTATTCAACTCGCGGTAGTCCACACATAAGCGAAGGGATCCATCTGCCTTAGTAGCAAATACAACTGGTGGTCCCTACTCGGAAACACTTCTTCTGATAAATCCCTTCTTCAAAATATCGCTTACTTGTACCCTGAGCTCTCGCTTCTCCCTTGGCACTATACGACGAAGTGGCATCATTATAGGTCTGGCATTTTTCACTAAATCAATACGAAACTTGATCTGTCGGTGTGGTGGAAGTCCGGTCACTTCCCCGAAGATGTCCGAATACTCGCCAGCAATAGGCACATCTGACAACTCATCATGCTGGATGTCGAGGGAATTTAGAAAACTAGCCATCACCCCATCACTAGGTAGGCAACCAACAGCACCCTCCACCCATCGTCCTCTCTAATGGTCACCGAAGACCCCTCACGGTCTACCACCACCCAATATCTTTGGAGCCAATCAACTCCCAAAATAATTCTAAACCCAATAAAGCCCAAAACAAAGCAATCACAAGCAAACATACATCCATGACTCGATAAGACCAAATTTCAACAAATCATACCAAGGCTAGTCGAACCACCGATCGGGTTCGTCACAACTAAAGGTCTATCGACAATCTCGGGTTCCAATTCCAACCTATCTACCAGGTCACTAGATACGAAGGAATGGAAAGCCCTGGTATTAAACAACAATTGAACAGGAACATCATAAATAGAAAGCATACCTTGAATAACGACACCTTTTCAATTTTGCACCGCTGTTGGGGAATTCGACGAAGAAGGAACAACGTTGATAGCATATGCTTTCACCATTTCTTCTCCTTAGGGGGTTGTGGACATTCATTCTTAAAATGTCCCACTTAGCCACAGTTGAAGCACTTATTTTCTCCTGGCTTTGCCCGACTCTCTTTGGCATAATGACCCTTTTTGCCACAGCTACAGCACACGATATCTTTCTTATTCTTCTTTTTCTGACCCTCTTGGTCTGATTCTGTTTCCTCTTATTCTGGGGATTATTCTTGCCTCCACCGCTTGCCTGCGGCTTTGGCTCCTCTGTAGGTGTAACAGCAACCTCGGTTTTTGACTTAGGGTAAAGGCTCTCAGACCTCAATGCCATTACCACAATAGACTTGAAAGTCTCATCGATATGGTTTATGAGTCTCTCCCCCAAGTACTCATCTAGGCCAGTTATAAACTTCTCGTTCTTCTTCTCGACAGTATCGATAAGGGACAATCCATATTTCGATAAGGTATCGAATTCAGCAATATACTCCGAGACTGCCCTGCCATTCTGCCTAAACTCCAAAAACTTCCTGAACAATTCTGATTTCTGAGCAGCTGGAATAAACTTATCATTGAAACAAGTCTTAAACTGATTCCAAGTAACTTGATCCTCAGGAGTAGCTGCTTTAATAATAGCATTCCACCAATTCATAGCCCGTCTTTGAAGCTGACGGGATGCTAGCTTTCTCTTCATATCATCTTCGATCCTCAAATCCCCAAAGATACACTCCCAACTATTAAGCCAATCTTGAACTTCCATAGCCGATTCCGTTCCGTGGAACGGCTTCCCACCAAGACTAGAATAATCCTTGCAGAGCTTGGCGAAATCGGCTATAGACGCCTGCACTACTGCACCACCACCATTAGCAGCATTAGGAACTGCTCCCTGAGCATCCCTAAGCATCTCTCGCATGAAGGCAGTAAACATCGTCCTCATATCAGGGACATTCCTACCGTTGGCCCCTGACCCCATACTCCTCGTATTTCGGTCATCGTTCAATCTATAAAGAGCAAAACGATTAACCATCTCCTTAATGGTGCGAGTGCAGTGCGACTTCATCCTTAGATATACTAATAGTATGTATATATATTGTTTTTGAAAACAAAAATATCACAAATACGCGCTATAATATACGTATACCATCTCTCCCTGATGTCTTCCCCTAGGTCAAACTACGCAACCTAGGCTCTGATACCAAGTGTGACAGCCTGCCCCGCACCAGCTGACATTTCCCTAGAAATGCGTTGTACCAATGTCCAACTAGCATGGGACAGTCGTCAAAAGAAAGGGATTTGTAACTATGAATCACCAAAGAACCTTTAGTATATCTCACAACGCATGGAATAAAATATATTAATAACATAACTTGACATAAAACAGGCGAGACATTGCATAAGCTGAAAACTAAACCATCATAGCAGCGAAATCCAAAAATACAGCTTATGATCCAAATCATTATTGCAACTTCAAAATATTGTCTCTAAAGAAAAAATAGAAAAGGTACACTATTAATGCCTAAAGTAGTGACCAGCAACAACACAGGGAGAATATATGTAAATAGTACGTGGAAGCCTCCTGCTCGTCTCCGGACAGCTACTGGTGCATAACCACCCAATCTATCTCTAGTCTTCTCATTTAGGAGCACCCAGAGTAATAAGAAGAGACATAAAACTCTGGGTCAGACAACAGTCTGGTATGAGCAATAGCAGTAAAGTAAAACAACAATAGGTATAAATATTCATACCTGAACCCGGACCTGCAACCAAAGAGTTAGCACAATAAGATGTACAGTACTCTAAGGTAACACTAACATATAGTGTAAAAATGGGAGTGAGTGTCATGGTGATAGCAAACATCAAGCATAGCAATCATCCTCAATCTCTCACTCGGTGTGTAAAGCATACGATTTCCACCGCTTTAATCACCAAATCTATTGGGGCCATGACGGTAACTCCGTAACTATTGCTGTGACCATACTTCCCTGGTCTATAGTCAATAATCCTACCCAGTCCACACATCCCTGACTCTAGATTAAGGGCCAACCAGTCCACACTTCCCAAGCTCTAGTTCGTCTACATGAACCCTCTCTTCAACGGTGAATCAAAGTATAGATATCGATTACCCCTTTGCACACGTCCCGCAGCGAAGACCAACTCTAGAAGTTAACTCGTTGGTTCCCATTGAGTAATAACTTCCCATTTGGACTTCCTTTGCATCTCGGGTTTTGGTCAAATTAGAATTGGTCTTCAGAAGAGTCGTCGCATAGAAATAGAAGCACACATCTGGTTCAGTTCGGTCCTTCTGTCTGGGTTTGGTTCGGTCCTCTTTTCCTCCAGCCGATCTGATCCGATCCCATGCCAAGCTTCAGTTCAATCCCAACTCCAACTCAATGCAAGTGGCCTTTCTATTTTCCATGCTTCCTTATGCTCAAGCTCCAGGTCGGTTCGGCTACGCCAATTCGGTTTGGCCCCATCCGATCCGATCCGAACACTTCAGATTTTCCAGCAACCTTGTATCGTCCATTCTCGCCATACAACGGTGTTTTCAACCATTCTAACTTTACTAAAGAATCATAAAGCATTCCAAACAGTAGTAATAACATGTGTAATCAATCAACAAGGTCAAAACATCAAGCATATAGGTAATTTAGATCAAACATACCCAAAATCCATGATTTTCCCCTTAATCCCCTTAACTATGTTTTAACTATACGATTAGCAAAGTTAATCCAGATTAACCCAAATTTTTACCAGTGACATAAAATAATATTTCATATTTTTTACATATTTTTTCATACTTTTCTGAGTCGTAATTTCGCCAATTATCACTAATCACCCCTAATTAGCCGTAATTAGTGTAAAACATGCTAATCACTCACCTTAGCCACAAATAAATCTCAGATCTTAAAATATCTCTGATTTGGTTCGAATTCCAATGCAACACAGCAACTCTACCTCCAATTTGATGTTAATTTGCCTTGATTTGATGTTGATTAGCTTAATATTGGATTAGAAAGTGATTAGGAGGTAGTTTAGAAGTTGGAGGTCATTGCTAGGTTTGAAGAAATGAAAGTGGCGGCTAAGAAACTGAAATGAGATGTTTTCCTAAATGATTTCAACCTCCCCATAACCCGAATCCCGAAATGGGTTATGGGCCCATCCACTAATTACCCTATTAAGCCTGCTTAAGCAGTTTTTCACCTTCCAAACCTAGTTTCAGCCATATCTCCCAAACGGCAAGTCCGTTTGATTAATGTGGCACTCTACGGAAAGTTAAACCATCATCTGAATCCAATGGAAGTGATTTCAGGTCAAAACTCCTTACCGCTCAAAAGTTATAGGCAAGACAAAATTCTTCAAGGGCAAAATGATCATTTAAAATTCGGAAAAAATCACGAAACGTTGGAAATGACCCCAATAGTCGTTCCCCGAAGTTACACGACCATATGACTTTGTATGTTAATGAAATAAATATTCTACGATCCTTCGAGGCGTAGAATGCGGGTCGTTGCAAATCACCTCTGTGGGAAAAGAAAAAACAGGGTCCGTGGGGGAACACATAGGACGCACACACTCACAAGCATCACACATCATAACACTTAATTCGTTCACACTGGATGTCCAATTCTGATATGAAGTTGGTCTCTTGCAAGTAACATGGTTCGCGAGAGTGAAAAGAACCGTTGCTGGGGAGATTCTCTACGACAACATAGGAGTGCCATGACTGACTTTTATGAGAGCATTGGGCTACGCAGAAGAAAAAGACATCATGATTTAGATAGCAGTCGATAGTACCGAGAACCATCCTTGCACCCTGATCTACTGTCAATAGGTGAAAGGATATCGGATGCAAGAAGGGGATAAGGGTTGTGGACACTGAGGCAGTAGACTGCAATTTCCCCTATTTACGTACCAAGCACCATGCCGGCGACAATGGCTGTGAGCAGGAGAGGAGCAGGTGTTTGCGAACAAATTAACAACTGTAAACAACTGTTAAATTCGTTCGGCTTTCCTAAACAACAAGGATTGTTGTAGAGGGTGTCGTACTTTGGGACCAAAAATTATTTTACTAAGAAATCCAATCAATTTAATCCAGAATTTTGATTGGTTGCAAATTAACAAAAAATAAACAAAAAACAAGTTTTTAATAATAAGAGAAAGCAATTAGGGGATAATGACATAGATTGGAATCATACTCATTAATAGCCAACAAATAAGTATAGATCTAATTCATGTTTCTGTCACAAACATGAATCAATGATAATTAGGTTCTTAGAAACAAATAAGTGAATAACAACAAGCATAGCCTATGTAGGAGCCGAGCTCTTAAACAACCATAGTATATCAGGATAGATTCACTAATTAATTTCTAAAACCCTAAAATTAGATCTAAATCTGATAAGCGTTAGACCAAACTCGAATATACCCTGTGAAGGAGCATAGCTCTTAAACGACACAGAGTATGAAGGTTCAGATCCAACCCTTGGTTCATATCTAGATCTACATACATGAAGTTCTAATCTCTTTGGCTATGCGATTCATATCAAATCTAATCCAACATCATCACCCCCTAATCAAAGGGGATTAGCTAGACATAGCTAAAGAAGAAGAGAAAAATAAAATAAACAACATAAATAAATTACAATAAAAAGTAAAGAGAAAGAGAGAAGAGTGATTTTATTCCAAGAAGAGAATTACAGAATAAAACCCAATGTAATTCTAAATGAACAAGATACAAGTGTATTTATAGCTGATATGACAAAGACTAATTGGTTAATTATACAATGTGGGACTAAAGAATTAACCCAAATAACACATAAGCCAGTGTGAACGCAGCTTAGAGTGAGTGGCCTTGCAAATGAGCTAATGTGAACCCAACATGAGTAAGAGGCCTTGCAAATGAGCTAATGTGAACGCAACATAAGTAATCATTGAGCCAAATCTTCCTAACTGAACTCTATTTGCAACCGTTCTTCAAGCTTTACACCCTCCAAGCTTTAGAAATATCAAATTTCACTCTTTTTAACCAAAATCTTCATGCTTTATCCATTAAATGCTTTAAACCATGCTTATTATCAACAATCTGAAAACACAGCTATAAATACACAGTATCAATTATTTTAAATATAAAATAAGATAAATAAACAGATAAAATATACACATTTACGTGTATATCAAATACCCCCTACACTTATCTTTTTATTCGTCCTCGAATAAACTAAACTAAGATATGTCACACTTTCGTAGGAAACACGATTGCATTTAGCATATGCAACAAGCCATTAAACCCCTGGGTGTCCCTAGTAGGACGAGTGTTGTCTCATGAGGGTTTTCAGCGTATACTACCCACAAAATCCAAAGCGTCTTATGTACGCGAATTAATCAAACAATATATTTAAGGTCTTTCAAATTCCAAGGACTTTACCTAACTTCAATAATAACGGTTCAGCCCCAACTTGTCCATCCCATAATTGGTGAAAAAATGAATAAATTTTTTCAAGTTGAATCGTAATTCCTTGATAACACTGTAATTGTCTTGAAGGTTAAGAGCGTGGTGTCAACCAAAGTTCTACACATCGACAATGTGCACCCAATCATTTATTCTTTTTTTTAATTAAACAATTTTGCACCAGTGTAACTATAAAGTATTGGATGTGAGTTATGCATAGATGAAGGAGAATTTGTATGTTCTAAAAATATTCTAGATAAGAGGGAAAGTGTATTAGTTGAACTTCAGGCTACAAAAGATAAAGTAATACTAAGGCACATATGAACTTTTCTATTTCCTTTCATCTCCTCTACTACAATCCTCGCTTCCATGTACGGTATGATGGATGTGGATGGAATGGAAATGAATGCTTTATAGTCAAGAATGATGAGTGACTATTTTATTCTCATAGATTTTCTCTTTATTGCATTTTTTTTCTTTTTCTACTTTTTTTCTTTTTCTTTGTTCTTTTGCATGATGTATGATGCGTGGAGATGGAATGGGATGATACCGTGTATTATTTCATTTAATTCCTCCTCTGCGAATAATAACCAACACTTCATGAAAGGAAAGTTTTGTGCCCTAGTTACTCTACTTCTATAACCCTAATTCAACACACAAGTCTGGATTCATGTTATATAAAAAACTGAAAGGAATGATAAACAAAGTTTCGTAAGATAGATAACACATATAAAATAAGATTTGGTATACATGGTTATCCTACCTTAAAACAAGTACGGAGTGGGTTGTGTAATATTGGTATATAAAAAAAATGATGTATTTTTTTTAACCTTTAAACAAAAGGTTCTTAAGTATACCAATATAAGAAAACTTTTCGAAACATGAATGTAAATCGACTAAAACTTGGGTTTGAATAATGTGGGGTGTCGAAGAAGAATGCTACAATGATTCATTTCTCCTTAATTAGGCCAAGAGGATTTTAGAACTTACGACTTCGAAAATTTGAGTGAGAAAAAATATTATCCATGAAAACGAACTCAGAAAATCCAACAAATGTAGGTGCAAAATCATTATTATTTGATTTTTTTTTTTTGATTATCTATACTTGCACATTCTAACATGTATAACAAAGGTTGACACGCGTACTCCAGAACACGACTAACGTCTGTACAGTCTCAAGCTAGCATCTTAAAAAGACACATTATGACCCAATGAATAAATAATGTTCATTACCATCACCCAACAATTCAACTTATCAAACAAGAACCAAGGTGTTATTTATGAATTTAAGTTAATCCTTGTTCAATGAATGACCTAGTTCATAAAATTTGATTGCTGATGTAATGTAAATCCCCCCACACTTGAGTGTGACTGTGCCCTCACAGTCGTTAATCAGACATATCTTAGTGAAAGGGAAATAAAATAAGAGGGTCATCACGGCTTACCCGATGCATGTGCAGAAAATACGCAGTCATCGAATTTTGTTTTTTCAAAAGTTTGAGTTGCTAATTTTAAAATTTTGAGCTTACAGTTGATCCTAAAATCGAATTGAATTTCCGTAGCAACTAAAGAGAGTTCATCGAGCTATGATTCAGTAAAAGTTTCAAAAACAAAATTTGATTTCTTCAGATGATGTATAAATTGAGAGACATGTGCATCACTCTCACCCCCACACTTGTTTTGAGAAATATTGTTCGGTTTTGCTTTGATATTTAAAATTTTGCTAATTAAGGGTTCATTCGTAAACCTAAAGTTAAAACCAAACAAATGAATTTTCAGTAAATTTCGAAATCGTGTTTTCTCAAAAACAGCATTATTCCAAAAAGAGTTCATATACTGTAGAAATCCATCATTGAAAAACAAGTGATGTTCAGTTGAAACGATCAAGTTGCAAGGGGTTTCAATAGTTTCAGAAAAATCGTCATTGTGTTTAAGATTACCTTCAGCAGTTTCGTTTTTGACAACCTCAAGAATTTCAAGATTTTCAAATGTTTCATTTTCAATTTCAGACCCAACAACGTTATCGTCAATCAGGTCAAGAAGTTTTAGCTCAACAAAGCCGTCCTCACCTAAATAGTTGTTACCAACTTCATCATTTCTTTCAAGTTGACAATTTAAAGTTGCTAAATTTTCAAAATTTTCAGAATCTGAGAGAGGAAGATCAAATTGAAGATTGACGTCTTCGTTTTTAAGAGAATTTGAATTCAAATCAATTACAGAGATTTCAACAACTTCATTAAGATTTTCATCGATTTCAAAAGTTGTTAGTTGGAAATTTTCGATTTCAGTAAGAGTTGATTTTCAGTAGAAGCATTAGTTGAGTCTGAATTTCAGTTTCACAGAAATCGGTGTTTTGCACAAGAGATTTTCCAAAATTTTCATCAATGGTCATATTGTCAAAATCATCAATATTCGTTATGTAATGTTGTGATGAAGTTAATGGCTGATTATTTCTTTCGAAAGAAGCATTGGAAGAAACTTGTTTGTTACTAGATTGGGATTTAAAGCTGTTGTACAAGTCCGTAACTTCAGTTTGAAGAAGAGAAATGTGGTAAACTATCCTGGTGCAACTTTATTTGCTGTCTGTTATTCTTTGAGCTAGTTCTTCGATGTAAGTCAAGCCAAGTTTCATTAAATCCTCAAATTCATCAATATCATCTGTTCCCTCAAGTAATAACTTCTCTAGATTTTGCCAAAATTCAGTAGTGTATTGACCTAGTTGTTCAATGATAAGCATGTTTTCGATATATTTATTTTCAGAATCTTGTTTTTCATCTAAAATTCGCGCCCATTCCTTGATTTCCTCACGACAAATCCAAATTTCATGCATTAATTGATCAATTTCACTCAGGCCCTCTTCAATAAAATCGGTAGACACATTAGACTTCAAAATGTCGCTTTTTAGATTCGTCGTTCCTATGTGTTCCTCACTGGTTGACTTTAAAAATTAATCCACCTCATCTCTTAGAAGCCGTCCATTATTTATTTTCCAAAACCAACATCGCCAAAAATTTAGCTTGTTTGCAACACATTTTTCATATTCGATAAACAACGTTTGACATCCACTCATAATATGAAAATCATTTTGGTTTTCAAAAATTTCGTTAAAACCCGTGTTGCAATTGTTTTGATTTTCAGCACTTTGCTTAGCCATTTGCGCTAAAAGTTGACGCGCCTCAGATAAATTCTCCTCAATCGCAGAATGACGTTTTTCATATTGAGGTGTAATCATTTGACGAGATTTATGAAAATTATTCAAAAAAATTTCAGCTTGAAATTCATTTTGATTTGAATTGTAACCAAAATCATTGAAATTTTTAAAAGAATTGCAATTTTGGTTATATATGGGGCAAGCGCGCATGTACTAGAAGAAGAGAGTTTTTCGTCGAAAAATCATTTGCAAAACTTATGGACCAAAAGAAGCTCTTAAAAAATACGTTAAAATTAACAACTTCAGATTATATGAATACAAGTCCAGGCCAGGTCCGGACAGGGGTTATCAGTGTGCCACGAATCACCGTAGAAACACGACTGAAGGTTTAAGACCCTGTTTGAGTCCTAGACTCTACCGTTCCTTAGACACCTTGAGAGTATCAATCCTAATTGTCAATTTAACAAATATTTTGTCCTATGAGCTTTGGGGAATTCTCGATTCGATTTCAAAAATAATTTATTTCAAAAATAAAATTTCAATTTACCCCTTGTTTGTTTTAAAATTTCCAACCACACATCAACAGGCAGAATAATCCATCACAGACAGTCACAGAATAATAATTGCAGAAATAATTTTTTTACAAGCAAGCCACTGCCCCTATAGAAGATTTTTACAAGCAATTTCTGTAAAAATAAATTTAGCAGCAGCAGTCCTTGTAGAGTTTAGAAATTCTCACCTAGATCGGCAGTCCGTCCAGTGTAACTGAGTAGCGCTAGCGCGTTCACACCCCACTAGGTGTGCAACCGCTCCAACCCATCTGAATCGTTCGCAGATTTATTCTTGTCACCTTCTGTTAATTGCTTGATCTCTGAATTTTTGAGTTGTCGCCTGACTATTTTTTTTTCTCGCTTTGGCCCTTGACTTTCTCTCTCTTTTTCTCTTTTTTTTTCTCTATCTCTCTTTATTTTTCGTTTTTTTAGAAAGAGAACTAAAATGCCACTAAAACTAAAACAAAAGAAAACCAAGACTAATTAAAGCAAAAGAGATGAATTTCTTAAAGAAACAAAAGAAAATACATAAAAAAAACTAAAACTTTTTTTTTAAGAAAGATGATTCAAAACAAAACTCAAAAAGAATTTGAACAAGATCCTAAAAAAATAAAGTCAACTTAAACTACCTAAAACTCAAGGAAAAAAACATAAAAAATATAAAAATAAGAAGAAAATAGAAAAGAGTTTCTAAATAAGAAAACACACAAAAATGATTAAAAAAAAGTAAAACAGCTCGTCCCACTATTGCCCACAAAGCCAGTAACTCAGCTACAATACTAAAAAGATAAGGACTGGCCCAAATAGTTAAACCACACACCCAAATAGGTAAGCCACTAGCGCCACGCACTGTATTTCCAGAAGAATCATCAAATCCTCTTTTCAATTGAAAGTCGGAAAGAAAGAAATTAAATTTGGGGTGGCTTTCGAAGTCCGTAAACAAGAAAATTGAAGACAGAAATTTCTAAAGTCGGTACATAAGAAGATTACGGCTTTCGGTGGTCTTGCGTTGGTTCTCGAGTTCAAGAATTGACTGGTAATGGAAATTTGTTGTTCGGTTGCCGATTTGGGGATTCACGAGTCTAAATTAGGGTTGCGCGATTGAGATTTGTTGAATAGGAGATGGAATTGTGTGTTGATATCGGTTTGGCCAGAGGAGGGCTGTGATCTTGGGATGAATTCAGGAATCGGTTTAGGGGTGTGACCTTGGTATGAGAGGTGATTATTGGGTCTGGGTATGGTCGATTTGAGGTGGTGTAGGCCTTTGTTGTCCTGTGCGATGGA
Source organism: Allium sativum (assembly GCA_030737875.1). Classification (NCBI taxonomy): domain Eukaryota; kingdom Viridiplantae; phylum Streptophyta; class Magnoliopsida; order Asparagales; family Amaryllidaceae; genus Allium; species Allium sativum. The sequence goes on along the minus strand of CM060927.1, from coordinate 89,241,977 downwards.
GGTGGGATGATTGTATTGGTATGGGAATGGGAGGAGTTAAGGCAGGTGATGAACGCAAGTCTTAAAGGTTGTTCAGAAGTTCTGTTTGCGGTCTGTTGGTGTGAAGAAGTTGTTGATGAGGGTATTGTTTGGGAGACTTGATATGGTTTGTGAATCGGTATTTGCTTTGTATCGGTTTCAGGCATTCATACTTAGCGGTTGCAGTGTTTGTATGACAGATTTAAATCGTGGTGAGCTGGTTGATAAATGGAAGAGGGAGATGGTTGTCCTGGTGTAAGGAGGCAGCAATGGAAGGGCTGTGTTTTTTGGTGATTATGTGAACATCAACTTCAGTTTTGTTGAGTTCGAATTTAGATGGGATTGAATTGAGTTGGAGGATCTGGTGTATGGTAAGGTGACAGTATGGAGGAGTATGCAAGAGGGGTGGTGCTTATTGAACAGTGCAGTATGGTTGGTAGCAGTTGGAAGAGGATTTGTCTGAACGTGGTTTGTTTGTGAAGGGACAAGTGATATTGTGTTAAGGGAGATAGTGGTGATAAGTATATGGCCAGGAATTTAAGGCAAACACTTGATCAGGTTGAATGTTTTGAAAGGGATGTACTGAGGTGGTTGTTGAGATAAGGGAGGGTTGGAGGTGCTGATGGATTGTTGATTTGGCAGAGAACTAATGAGCACAGAAAGAGGAAAACAATTGCAAAAGTTCTATTTATTTATTTTTTTCAGAAAAGGAATTGTATGAAGGAAAGAAAAATTGTAAAGAGGGAAAGAGAATATATGAAGAAAGAAAAGGAAATTACACGAAAATTGGCAAGATTTTTTTTTTTTGGAAATAAATTGTAAACAAGAAAGAAAATTATAGAAAACCGAAAAGAAAGAAATGAAAGAAAAGGGAAAGAAATTGAAAACAAAAGGCAAAGAAAGGGGAAAGAAATCAAACAGAAATTGCAATTTTTTTCTTTCTCTCTTAATTAGAAGATCATACTTAGCAATACCGAATCTAATCTAATCAAGAGATTTTTTTTCTATATATGACAGAAACCAAAAGAAATAAAAAAAATTGTGTTTTTTTTTAAATGCAAAAGTAAGATATATATATATATATATATAACCACAAGGATTTACTAATAAAAAATATTTTGGTCCCGGCAACGGCGCCAAAATTTGTTTGCGAACAAATTAACAACTGTTAAATTCGTTCGGCTTTCCTAAACAATAAGGATTGTTGTAGAGGGTGTCGAACTCTGGGACCAAAAATTATTTTACTAATAAATCCAATCAAGTTATTCCAGAATTTTGATTGGTTGAAAATTAACAGAAAATAAACAAAAAATGAGTTTTTAATAATAAGAGAAAGCAATTAGGGGATATGACATAGATTGGAATCATACTCATCAATAGCCAACAAATAAGTACAGATCTAATTCATGTTTCGGTCACAAACATGAATCAACGATAATTAGGTTCTTAGAAACAAATAAGTGAATAACGACAAGCATAACCTATGCAGGAGCTGAGCTCTTAAACAACCATAGTCTATTAGGACAGATTCACTAATTAATTTCTAAAACCCTAAAATTAGATCTAAATCTGATAAACGTTAGACCAAACTCGAATATACCCTGTGAATGACCATAGCTCTTAAACGACACAGAGTATGAAGGTTCAGATCCAACACTTGGTTCATATCTAGATCTACATACATGAAGTTCTAATCTCTTTGGCTATGTGATTCATATCGAATCTAATCCAGTATCATCACCCCCTAATCAAAGGGGATTAGCTAGACATAGCTAAAGAAGAAGAGAAAAATAAAATAAACAACATAAATAAATTACAATAAAAAGTAAAGAGAAAGAGAGAAGAATGATTTTATTCCAAGAAGAGAATTACAGAATAAAACCCAATGTAATTCTAAATGAACTAGTTACAAGTGTATTTATAGCTGATATGACAAAGACTAATTGGTTAATTATACAATGTGGGACTAAAGAATTAGCCCAAATAACACATAAGCCAGTGTGAACGCAGCTGTAGAGTGAGTGGCCTTGCAAATGAGCTAATGTGAACGCAGCATGAGTAAGAGGCCTTTCAAATGAGCTAATGTGAACGCAACATAAGTAATCATTGAGCCAAATCTTCCTAACTGAGCTCTATTAGCAACCGTTCTTCAAGGTTTACACCCTCCAAGCTTTAGAAATTTCAAACTTCACTCTTTTTAACCAAAATCTTCATGCTTTATCCATCAAATGCTCTAAACCATGCTTTTTATCAACAATTTGAAAACGCAGCTATAAATACGAATTATCGATTATTTCAAATATAAAGTAAGATAAATAAGCGGATAAAATATACACATTTACGTGTATATCAGCAGGTGATGAGGAGAAAGGAAGCGGCAAGAGGGAGGTGAGGGCCGGGGTCCGACACTCCCCAATATGACAGAGATTCCTCAGCTAGACCTCGAGGATAGGAAGGCGATACTGAGGCTGTCGTTCCCGAATTTATACTTCGACAAATTGGTCTGGTTACCGGATCTCACCCCGATCCCTCGCCACGATGACGAAGATGTGGCGCAGCTAGTGCACACAACATATTACCAATACCGCAAAATGTACAGATATGTGTGATACTTGTCAGAACTGATATTAAAGAAAAACATCGAGATCTCGAGTCTGAAGGGCGACATCAAGATAGAGTAGGACAGTTTTGCCAACTGGGACAAGGAGATAAGTAAGAATAAACCTCGAGTTGCGCTCATTTTTGCATATGTGAGTAGCGCTTTTATGTGCTAACCCTCTGTCACTGAAAACATATGCGATGCGACAAGAGCTAGATGAGACGAATGTGGCGATAGAGGCGGCCAACAAACATTATAAAGATGTGCTCGCCGCTTTGTCGACTAGGGCCACAAATCTAGAGAAGGATAAGAGGGTCCTGGAGGAGGAGATAAACAAGCTATGTGGAGAGAACTTGACGGTGCAACAGATAAGTACGAAGAGCGAAAGGCTCCAAAAGGAGAATGAGGAAACCCAACGCCACATGAGAGAGAATGAAGGACTTAGGAAGTTGTTGGACAGGAGGAACACCAAGTACGAGTTGGCCGTGAAGGCCAAAGAGTCGGCAGAATCTTCTAGTAAAAAAGTGCTTAGTCAAGTGGATAGCATTAGAGTTGAGCATCAGGTTGAAGTGTAGGCGCTGTAGCGACGAATCAGGGATGCTCAATCGGAAGTTGAGACGGATATGGAGGAGGCGATCTAGGGCTTCTATGTCAAGAGCCTTAAGCATCGCGGGCTCTCGTGGATCAATAACTACCCCTGAAATCTAGCTATAACTTGGGAAAAATTAGTAGAGGACGAGGCCGCCGCCGTGAGGGTTAGAGTGTGGACGAGGCCAAATTGATGGACCTGTACCTGACCGAGGATGAACGTCCGGTGTTGGCGGAAGGAAATAAGCTTTTGGAGGAAGGCGTCGTGGCGGAGGAAGCAGAAAAAGGTGTTGCCGAGAAAGGGACGATCCTCATGACCGAGAGCACTGTTGTGTCCCACGAGACTCTCCCCAAACAAAAGCAAATCGCTCCGGTTGCTTCCGCCTGTGATTCTTCTTCAATAGTTCCAAGTGCATTCATGTCAACCACTGAGCGATTGACATCAGGCGGTGCCATGTAGCAGGCGATCGAAGGTATGATCGTTTTAACGAAAGATGGAATATAAGGTCACAGGAAGTGCGCGAGTGATCTTTAATTCTGTGTGCACGTATGGTTGGAGGCGGGACGACGGTGGAGACGGAGGCAGTGACGACCGTTATTGCTGAGACAAAAGTTGATGCTTACAGGAGTCGGATGGAGGAGGAGCACAGATTCCTCGCCGGCTTTGATATAAAGATGGGAGGATTTGGGATAGCCGATGTGGAAAAGGCGCTCCCAAAAGGAAAAGACCCGAAGGTCGAGATGTTCAAATTATCGGGGAGTATAGAAAGCTGACAAATCCATGTGTGACATGGTCAAGGAGCAGAAAACCCAATTGCACATGAATACAGAGGAACTTGAAACAAAGGAGAGAGAGGATGGAGAGGCCAGGACTAAAGCCCTAAGGGAGGTGAGGACGAAGGCCGAATCGGAGGCTCAGGCCAAGATGTAGCACGAGATCCAGAAGAAGGCGGAGCTAGAAGCTTCGTAAAGGCAGGTTGAGGCCGAGCTGAAGAAAATGAAGGCTCTAGATGCTGCTAAGCTGAAGGCAGGGCACACAACTGTAAAGAGAGCCGAGAGGGAAGCTAAGAAAGCAAGAAAAGAGACAGTGCAGCGGAGCCATAGACCACTTAGGCCCTTATTATGACCTTCCCGACTCCACTAATGGCAATCCTTCTCGAGAAGGATATCACGGACCTTGCCGAAATGCCGAGCGAAGAGGAAGGTGAGATCGGAGGAGAAGGGAGGACCCTGTCAACAACTGTGGGAGGAGGATACGAGCTCAGGCCTCACTCCTCAACGACTCCACCTAAGGATAGGAAGTCCGAAAGCGGAGAGTCGAAGAGAAAGAAAGATGGTAAGAAGGATGAGCCATCGGAGGTTGACCCGGAGGTAGAGAAAGGGAAGACGGGAGGTTCTTCCGAGTATTAAGTAAATATATTGTTTTCGGGTAGGCTAATGATATGTGCGAGTATGGCCCTCGTGATTTTGGAGGGATGATGTTGCTGTGATATACATCATGTCATTTGTAAACACTTGTATACTTTTGATGTGTGAATGAAAAGTTTAGCTTCTTTCACCATGAATTGTTCTAAATGCTCAAGTATTCTTTATATTTTCCATTATTTTACTTATGCAAATCAACTCGACATTGCATCTAGACTCGAGTTCGTTAGAGGAGCGTTAGACTTTGAGAACTCAAGGAACAGGCATGGTGAGCATGAGAATTCAAGTAGTTGCACAAGGATGTGAACCTAGTATTTCGTATTTCGTGAACTTAGCTAAACTCCCATATTTCTTTGGAGGTTCGTTGTTGTATCGCTTCCTCTGTCCATGAGTTCGAGTCTCTAGGTATTGGTGAAAGTTAGCAGCTTTCGGGTCCTAAGCTTTCGAAACTAGGTCACCCTCACCATGAGGTGGACGCCTTTGAGACGGTTGCTCTACTGGTTGTAGTTAGTATGATACCCTTGTTGGAGTTGATGGGGATCTTCCTCGGGTCCTGTGAAGGCTATGCCGGTGCAGGAGTCGGTAGAGGGATTCCCCCCAGCCCACGTACTTGTTAAGTCTTTTTCGATATCGAGTCGGGTTTAGCAAGTTCGAATTATCATGTGACGTTGCGAGATTGGGTTGGGTTTGATGATGAATATAACATGGTTGAATGACATGGTGTTCAAGAAGCAGAAACGCCTGGATTGACCCCTCGTATACGCACAGAGGTATGCGAGTGAGCTGTCTGTGAAGGCCCGCCCCGCACCAGCCGACATTTCCCTTGAAATGCGTTGTGCCAATGTCCAACTAGCACGGGACGGTCGTCAAAAGAAAGGATTTTGAAACTACGAATCATCAAGAACCTGTAGTATACCTCACAACACATGGAATAAAATATAGTAATAACATAACTTGATATAAAACAGACGAGACAGTGCATAAGCTGAAAACAAAACCATATCCATCAGAGTAGCGGAATCCATACAGCTTATGATCCAAACCATTTATCACAACGTCAAAATACCGTCTCTAAAGAAAAATAGAAAAGGTACACTACTAATGCCCAAAGTCGTGACCAGCAACAACATAGGGAGAATATGTATATAGTACGTGGAAGCCTCTTGCTCGTCTCCGGATAGCTACTCTGCATAACCACCTAACCAGTCTCTAGTTTGCTCATTTAGGAGCACCCAGAGTAATAAGAAGAGACATAAAACTCTGTGTCAGACAAAATTCTGGTGTGAGCGATAGTAGCAAAATAAAACAATAACAGGTATAAATAATCATACCTGAACCTGGACCAGCAACCAAAGAGTTAGCACAACAAGATGTACAATACTCTAAGGTAACACTAACATAAATGGGAGTGTGTGTGTCATGGTGATAGCAAACATCAAAAATAACAATCATCCTCACGACTCTCACTCAGTGCATAAAGCATACGATATCCACCGCTTTGATCACCAGAACTATTGGGGCCATGACGAAGCCCATCACCGTACAACTATCACTACGACCACTTTTCCCTTTTGGGACCCTGATGGAGTCCGACTCCATACAACCTCTAATCCCACTGCACTGTTCCATAGTCAATGCCCCCTCTCTCAATAGTGAACCAAAATTATAGATATAAATAACCCATTAGCACACATCCCGCAGAAAAGCCCAACTCTAGAAGTTAACTCGTTGGTTCCCAGCTGGATCCTGAGTAATAACTTCCCACCTAAACTTCCTTTGCATCTCGGGTTTTGGTCGAATTGGAGTTGGTCTTCAGAAGATTCATCGCGTAGCAGCAGCAGGGATAAACCTGGTTCGGTTCGGCCTGCATACCCGGTTCGGTTCAGTGCTCGTAGTCCACGCCTCGGTTCGATTCGTGCTCACTGGTTTGGTTCGAACCTCCTTTTCTTGCTCAAGTTTCTGTTCGGTTCGGCCATCCCCATCCGGTTCGGTTCAGTGCTCGTAGTCCCGGTCCGGTTCGGTATTCCACTCCAACTCCTCCTTAGCTGCCTTCCTTTTTGCCATGCTTCTCTTGTTATAAGTTCCGGTTCACCTCGTGCTCTTTGGTCCGATCCGAGGCACATACCCCGATCTGAACCAAAAACATGACATGCTTCCGGCAAGCTTGTATCATCCAATCTCACCATACGATAGCGTTTTCAACCATTCTGACTTTACTAAACAATCATGAAATATACCAAACAGCGGTAATAACATATAGGTTCAATCAAAAAGATCAAAACATCAAGCATATAGATTGTTTTAGATCAAACATACCCAAAATCCATGATTTTCCCCTTAATCCCCTTAACCTTTTTAACCATGGGATTAGAAAACTTAATCCAAATTAACCCAAATTTTTATCAGTGTCATAAAATAATATTTCAGAATTTATGCATATTTTTCCAGATTTTTATGATGCATTTCGCTAATTATCACTAATTACCCCTAATTAGCCGTAATTAGTGTAAAAACATGCAAATCACTCAACTTAGCCACAAATAAATTATAGATCTGAAAACCCCACTGATTTGGCACATATTCATATGTATAGCAACAGCTCTATCTCTGATTTGATGCTAATTTGACTTGATTTGATGTAGTTTTGGCTAATATGTGATTAGAAAGGTGATTAGGGAGTGATTTAGAAGATGGAGGTCATTACTAGGGTTAGAGAAAGGTTTGTGGCGGCTAGGAAAATGAAAAGGAACCATTCTCTAACTCCTTTCACCCTCCCATAACCCTAATCCAGAAATGGGTTATGGGCCTAGCTGCTAACTACCCTATTAAGCCCAATTATGCTGTTTTTCATTTTCTAAACCTTATTTCAGCCATATCCCCAAACGGTAATTCCGTTTGATTAATGTGACCACTCTACGGAATGATAAACCATCATCCGAATCCAATGGAAGTGGTTTCAAGTCAAAACTCCTTACCAATCAAAAGTTATAGGCGAAACAAGATTTGCCAAGGGTAAAACGGTCATTTAAAATTCGGCAAAAATCATGAATATGGGAAATGACCCCAATAGTCGCTCCCCAAAGTTACACGACCATACGACTTCGTATGAAAATAAAATAAATATTCTACGATCCTCCTATACGTAGAATGCGGGTCGTTACACTGTCAGTCCCAAGGGTTCGGTCCTTAACCCAGTCATGCTGTAATCACAATTTGTTTCAGGTACCGCTATAGGGGTCGGCGATGACTATGGTTTTAGTCCATCTTCTCTGCACGGTGGGTTTGCTCCCAAAAGGTTGCTCCGCGGTATCGGAGAGGATGTAGTGGATGAGGACGTAGGAACTGGTGAAGGGCTGGCGCCCTCGAGCCTGCTTCCGAACGTGCTTCCAGTAGTACTTCCTGACGTGCCCCCAGCTAACAGGAGGGTGTCCAGAGCATCAGATGGAGGAGAAAGGCTACAACACAGCGAAGGGGAGGTGTTTTCTTTGAGAAGAGGGCTTTCTTTTTGTTCCCGTTTCGTTTCAGACAAGGGAGGCAAAGGTGGGAACGAACCGCGTGCCAATATCTCTGATGATGACCTCAGAGATCACTCCATCGTAGAAGGCGGCTGCAGAACTTGGTAGGGGACTGGTGCCTCTGGGCCTACTTCCGAATAGGCTTCCGGTAGTACTTCCCGCCGTACCCCCAGCTAACTGGAGGACAGCTGGAGCATCAGATGGAGGAAAATGGCCACGGCATAGTGAAGAAGAGGTTTTCTTCAGAGAAGAAGGCTTGCTTTCTATTCTCGTTCCACCGAAGAGGGAGGAAATGGTGGGAATGAGTTGCGAACCGGTGTCTCTGATAATGAACTCGGAGACCACTGCACCACAGAAGTTGTGGTTCCAAGTGGTTGAGTAGCATGACTCGGTGTTGCACCCTAGGTTAAGTTGGTCAAAGCTCCACTGTGTCTCTGATGACGACCTCGGAGACCACTATGCCATGGAAGTTGTGGTCCCAAGTTCTCGAGTGGCATGACTCGATGTTGCACCCTAGGTTAAGTTAAGTCGAGCAAAGTTTGAGGGCGTTGTTGATTCACCAAGTATTGCCCGGATCCAAGCCCTTAGGGTCAGATGGAGCCAAACGAGTGACATATGTTTTGCTTATTCAGCTGATGGGTTGTCCCCAAGTCCGAAGACTTAGGAACGGGGTTGTTTAGACCAGGTCTCGTCATTGGTTCGAGATTCGAGTCAGTTTATTTATGCTTGGCCTTGTCGTTGGTTCAAGGTTCGAGTCGACGGACCGATCCTAGGCTTCGAGGTGCCGACCCGGTGTTGTGCGCTCGAGCATGCAAGTTGGTTGTAACGGTTAAGTATAAGTCAATCACAAGCCATCTAGTAGAGTTACAATACTTGAGATGGAATACTTGGAAATGGAGATAACTAAATCAGTGAAAAAGTGACTCGAGAAAGACAAATCGTGTGGCGAAAACTTACAAGATTTAGTCATCGATCAGGGTCCCGGTTAGCTGGAACTATTGATGAGCGTTGAGTGGGTCAAAGATCCCGTGCAGCGTACCCTGTCGGTACTGCTCTAGGTGACCCTTGTAGATGAGTTTCTTAATGTTGTCCTATTAATGACGGTTGTGGTTTGTGTCGTGTTCGTAAATGCTGTGGAACCAACAATATTCCATGGAATCCCTTGGTGCGATCGTCGAACCTTTAGTCCTTGACCTTTTGTAGGGTAGGACATTGCAAGTCGTGAGATGGATGTTCTTGGGGGTGTCATTCAGAGGCGTGTAGTGTCAAAAAGATGAAAGTCGAAGATGCTTCCTCTTATTGTTGCAACTACCTTTGACGTTGCTAATGTGAGCAAGATTGCACGAAGCGATGGAGTTAGAATCGTTAGAGCTCTGGGCCTTGTCTTGAGGTAAGTTGTTGCGGTGAGAAGCTCGATTCACTTATGTTAGTTCTTGTCGTAGGAAGTAGCTGGCTATCTCATAGAATATCTTTAGAGTCTTAGGTTGCACGCGATTGACTCATGCTCCGAGTTTCGAATTGGGGAATACGCCCTGGATGAGTTGATCCAAAATAGCCTGGGGGATCAAGTCTTTAACACCCTCCAATACGTTGCCAAACCTATCAAGGTAGCTCGTTAGAGTTTCTTCGGGACCCTAACGGATGATTGTGCTGAACTGATTGATTAAGCCCTTGGCTAATTGGGAAAAGGTCGATATAGTCTTGGGCGAAAGGCGGGTGGACCATAGAAGAGGCATGCTTTCTAGAAAGATGAGGAAGCACTTGCATTTTACAACATCCATGGTGTGATCGGAGTCCATACGGGACTCATAGCCATGTATGAATTCTTGCAGATCAGAATCTCCTGAGTATGCCTTTACTTGTAGCATATTGAAGGTTGCGGGCCACTCAGCCTTGAGCACACCTTCCGTGAATGGGTTACGCCTCGCACTGGTTTCCCAATCATCGATGATGTGTCCCCGATATTACTTCAGAATGTTGTAAAGTAGGTTGGGGAGAACGGGAGTTCAAATCTCTGCTGGGATGCGAAGGTCGTGATTCGACTCAGGAGCAGGCAACTTGGACGTCTTCTGGGATGAACATCGTCTTGGTCTTAGAAGTCCTGTCTTAGTGAGGAGTAGTTTGACGAAGACTAAATCCCCAAGTCTGCCTGAAGGCGGAGAATGTCTCATTGAGCATATTGTTGAAGACGTTTTGTTAATCCGATGTTCTGGTGGATTTTGTCGACAAGGCTGTTAGGGAATGCAGATTAAGGACCTTAAGCCAAAACTAACACTGGAGGGGGTGAACAGAGTTTTAAAGGGATTATGGAAGATTTAAACAATCTTGAATTACTATATGAATCACACAATGATTATCACACCATAATTGATCGCAAACATATAAATAATCATAGACACATATTTAAGCAAATATAAAATGTAGAAAAGAAAAGAACACAACGAATTTTATACTGGTTCGGGTTACTCTTACGTCTAGTCCCATGTAATGCTAAATTGCGCTGAGTTTTATTAAGACTAGTATCAGTCTTACAACACCCTTGATTTCACGGCTATAAGGTTAACACCAATTCCACCACCCTTGATTTGACAGCTATAAGGTTCACACCGCTCTCTTCCCTTGATTTCCTGGCTACAAGAAACATACCCTTTCCCAAACAATTCCCAAATGATTACAGCAACCCTAGAACTCTTGAATAACACTTCCAATTAGAGAGTATTTGATAGAGATTGAAAAAAGAAGAAGTTTGATATAATTTGAGTAGAAATCGATAGTGTATAAGTGTCGAAGTCAAGAAATTAAAGAATAATAATGGTGGTTAGAGATAGGATGATGAAGGAGAAGAAGAAGTGATAAAAAAATCGAATTTAACCCCTATTTAGTGTTTGAAAGGTAGCAATGTTTCTGAAGCGTTTCAAAATACGAAAAGACACTTCCTTTGAAATTTGAAAAATAATGACAGTTATATGTTGACATGCTCAAATACGTATGTCGAAATATATATAGTATTTTGAATTTTAAAACATTTCAAAGTGTTTATATATATATATATATTCTAGAAATTCTTAAACCAAAACTAATGTATTAAATGAATTTTCTAAAGTGTAAAAACATAGTAAAATATAATATAAACACATTTATAAAAATATATAATATTAAACTATAAAACACATATTATAATTATATTTATTATAAAACTTTATAAATTATAAACATATATATATATATATATATATTTGAAATCATAAGTACAATCTTAATAATTTGAATTCATTTTAGAAAAGGAGTTTGATATAAATTTGAAATCAATTTTGAAAAGGAATTTGAAAACGAAATTAGAAAGTGCTAACCCGGAGTTATACATATAAACTAGACTCTATTACTTGATATTCTTAAGCTCTTGAAAACTTGATTATCTTTATTATCTTGATACTCACGAGTCATGAATTCCTTGATATCTTGAATCTCTAAAACTGTACAGTCTTTAATATTTACATCCTGCATATATATCCTGCATATATACGCACACACACATATATATATTCTGGATAAATGATGTTAGTACATATTTTATAATAATGTAAATAATAGAAATGAGGTTGTTGTCATCAGAATTCCATTCTTCAACAATCTCCCCCTTTTTGATGATGACAACCTTGGTTTATAAAATATTCATACCTGATATTACCTGTTGATCTGATTCCTCGATTACTCCCCCTTTCACCATGAATTTCTTCTGACTCCCCCTTAAACTATGCCTATCTTAACAATATCCTATTTTATAATTTCTCACCCTTTGTCATTATCAAAAAACTAAACTAAATTAAATTTTACTAGATTATACGAACCTATTTTAGATTATACTAAACTATAATGTACTCAACTACACTATACCTATAGTAGACTATACTAAACTAAACCAAATTAAATTATACTCTCCCTAAATCTATGTTATATCTGATCCCAATGACTTAATATACAAATAATGAACATAAACATTGAATAAACTATGTAATTCAAACAATTTTTACAAATGAATTAAACACACACAAGTCATTAAAGTTTTCACGAGAACACGTATTTACAACGAATATACATTTTACAGCGCATGTACGAATAAAACGAAAATCTAAACATATAACGCTTCTTGATGATTGGGGATTTATGAATTGGGCAATGGAGACAATGAATACAGAATTCCCCACAGTGCTTAACTATATTCCCTTCTCTGTCAAGCATACTGCACCTACGCATATCACTTGGTTGTCTTCTTTCATGCCCTCTATTTGTGCTTCTTCTTCTACCATTTCTTCCTCTCCTTCTTATTCCTCTTCCTCTATTTGGTTATCATCCTCGATAATAATTGGATTAATGATATACACGTAAATGTGTATATTTTATCCGCTTATTTATCTTATTTTCCCTTTAAAATAATTGATACTTTGTATTTATAGCTGTATTTTCAGATTGTTGACAAGAAGCATGGTTTAGAGCATTTGATGGATAAAGCATGAAGAATTTTCTTAAAAAGAGTGAAGTTTAAAATTGCTAAAGCTTGAAGAGTCTAAAGCTTGAAGAACGGTTGCAATTATATTTCAGTTAAGAAGATTTGGCTCAATAAAGACTCAAACTGCATTCACATTAGCTCATTTGGAAGGCCTCTTACTCATGTTGCGTTCACACTAGCCTATTTACTAGACCACTCAATCTAAAGCTGCGTTCACACTGGCTTATGTGTTATTTGGGTTATTTCTTTAGTCCCACATTATGTAATTAGCTAGCTAGCCTTTGTCATATCAGCTATAAATACATTGTATCTTAGTCTTGTAAGGAACACATTAGGTTTTATTCTGTAATTCTCTTCTTGGAATAAAATCATTCTCTCCCTTTCTTTTTACTTTTTGTTTATTTTATTTATGTTCATGTTATTTATTTTCTTTTTCTCTTCTTCTTTAGCTATGTCTAGCTAGTCCCCTTTGATTAGGGGGTGATGACGCTGATAGTATGATTCAATATGAATCACATAGCCAAAGGATGAGGAATTCATGTATATAGATCTAGATCTGAATCAAGGGTTAGATCTGAACCTTCATATTCTGTGTCGTTTAAGAGCTGTGCTCCTTCACAGGGTATATTCGTGTTCGATCTAACAATTATCAGATTTAGATTTAATATTTAGGGTTTTAGAAATAAAATAGTGAATCTGTCCTGATAGTCTATGGTTGTAGAGCTGAGCTCCTGCATAGGCTATGCTTGTCGTTATTTACATATTTGTTTCTAAAAACCTATCATCGTTGATTCATGTTTGTGACAGAAACATGTATTAGATCTGGTTAATCTTTTGGCTATTGATGATTATGAATCTGATCTATGTCATTATCCCCTAATTGATTTCACTTATTGTTAAAACTCTCTTTTATTTAATTTCTGCTATTTTCTTTGTTTTCCACCAATCAAAAGTTAGGGATAACTTGATTGGATTTATTAATAAAATAATTTGGTCCCAGAGTTCGACACCCTCTACAACAATCCTTGTTGTTTAGGAAAGACGAACGAATTTTACAGTTGTTTACAATTGTATAATTTGTTCGCAAACAAATTTTGGCGCCGTTGCCGGGGACCAAAAACAGTTTTTTTAGTGAATCCTTCGGGTTATATATATATATTTTTTCCTTCATATAAAAAAAAACACAAAAATATTTTTGTTTTATTTCTTGCTTTAGTTCTCTTTCAGATATAAAAAAAAATCTTGATTGACTCGATTTGGGGTTAAATTATTTATACTACGATCTTCTAATTAAGAGAAAAAAAATTGTCATTTTGTTTTTAATTTCCTGCCATTTTGTTTGATTTCTTTCCGGTTTTCAACCCCTTTCCCGAATTCCTTTCTTGCTATTCCTTTCCTGTTTTCAACTTATTTCTAAAAAAATTAAAAAAAAAAATCCGTTGCATTTTTTTAGTTGGGGTTTTCCTTTTGTGTGTGTACTGTTTTTTTTTCTTTTCGATTTCTTTCCGTGATTATTTCCTTTCTTGTTTTCAATCCACCGGTTCTTTTCTTCTTTTACAAGGTTTTTCATATAAAAAAAACAAAAATTTTCTTTTTCGTAATCCTTCTACAATTCTTTTTCTCTACTGCGAACTCCTTCCAATTCTGTCTCTGATCTCTGGATTTAGTCATTTTTCCGTCTCCTGGAAACCGCAATTCAACGCATCTCTCCCCATAGCCTTCATCACAAAACAAGCTTTTGGCCACTGCCAAAATCGCATTCACCAGTAATTCACCACGCACCACTACCAACTGCTTCTGTCCACAATACCACCACAGTCCTCCATCAACACGACAAAACCCCATCACCCAGATCTGCACCAACAAACAACACTCATCGCAGAAACTCCATCTTCAAACTGCTTGTCGTTCACTGTCATTCTCCAAACCATTCAACGACAGTACAGTCGCCTCAAAACCATATACAAACCCATCCACTGTATTCAAAAGACCACATAGCATCAAACAACCTTCCTGCCTTTTGCGATAATTCAATTCGCAAGATCAAATTACATCACCAAACCCTTCATTGCATCCATTCAACACTTTCATCTCCACCACAAGACTTCAGAAGCAGCACCAGCACCAACATACACTTTAAACACCCAAGCCTCTCAACAAACTGCACCACATACTCTTCAAAGATCCCGCAAAACCCCCCTCCAGCACAAATTCAATTTTACACAAACAGACCCCATCATCAACGTTTTCACCACTGTGCCAACAGAAAATCACACCGCATAATCCTGTCACAAACCATCTCCTTACAGACATCACTCCACCCTTCAGAAATTCCATAGGGCATCCACGCCATCAAAGCCATAAAAAACAACGCATCATACAATCTTCCCTGAATCATAAACTCACGCACCCCCTGCCTAAAATCAAAACCACTTTCTTTGTACCACCCCCCAGTTCACAACTCCTCAGGCCATACATCAACACAACAATTTCGACCAAGGCTTTGACAAACTCCACGCAAAAATCACACCGCATCCGAACCACATCAAATCGCAATCACCACAACCGAAACCCTCCAAATCCGCCACTCCCCCAACCGTACCTCGCCTCCTGCAGTTCGAAACCCATCAGTCCTATACCGCCGTTCACTAATCTCCCAAAATTACAACTTGAGAAACCCCTAATACCCGTTTGCCTGAACCAGAAACCACACGTTTCAATTCGCAAAGACAACTCCTTTCTCATCTCAAAAGCTTCATCAAACTGATTCAGAATTTGATTCCAATTTTTGGGATTTCCTTCGCCGTTTTTTTAGCTGTTTTGGATTTTGTGGAGAAGACGCTTTTGTTCTTCTTTTTTTTGGTTACATCTGTGATTTAAGCATGGCTGAGGATTTTGTTATTGGAGTTTTGGACTTTGGGCTTTCGGGCTTGCGTGGGCTGGTCTAAGGTTTTAGTGTACATTTACATTTTCTTTTCTCTTTTTGTTTACAAAAAATTCAAATAAATTAAAAAAAAAATGGGATCTCAGGCTTGAACTTTAAGTTTGGATTTAGGGTGTAAGTTCCATTCTTTTTATTTGTTTGAGGCACTTCAAGTTGAGATTATTTGTTTCTTTGTTTAGAATTTTAGTTTTGCTTTAATTTAGCTTTATTTGTTTGAACATTTTTTTTTTGTTTGTTTGATAGTTTCTTACGTTTTGTTTCCATTTTGTTATTATTTTTATTTTTTTTGATTTTCACTCATCTTGTTTATTTTTAGTTTTCTTCAAAAAAAAAAAAAAAAAAAAAAAAAATTGAAAACAGGTACAGTGGAAATTAGAAAAAGGCCTTAAAATTTTTTTCGGGCTCCTAGCCCGAACCCGTGCCGCAGCACAGTCAAGCAAATAATAGGAGGTGACAACAATAAAAAACAGCGGACTATTCAGTGTTCGAGCGGTTGCACACCAAGTGGGGTGTGAACGCGCTAGCGCGACTCAATTGCACTGGACGGACTACCGATCAAGGTGAGTATTTTCTAACTCTACAGGGACTGCTGCTGCAAATAAAAATATATATAGACATTGCTTGTAAAAATCTTCTGCAGGGCATCGGCTTGCTTGTAAATTTTTTTTATTGACTGTTCTGAGACTGTTCATTCTGTGACTGCATATTTTGCCTGTTGATGTGTGGTTTAAAATTTTAAAACGAACGTGGGATTAATTGAAAAGTTTATTTTTGAAATCAAATTGAGGATTCCCCAGAGCTCATATAACAAAATATTCGTTAAATTGACAATGAGGATTGATACTCTCTGAGGTGTCTAAGGAACGGTCGAGTCTAGAACTCAAACAGGTTCTTAAACCTTCAGTTGTGTTTCTACGGTGATTCGTGGCACACTGATAATCCCTGTCCGAACCTGGCCCAGACTTGTATTCATATAATCCGAATTTGTTAATTTTAACAATTTTTTTTAGAAGCTTCTTAAAAATGTCCCAATTCCCTTTTTCCAACGGATTTTACGATAGTTGTGAAAATCAATATAATCCATATAATTTTACACCAAATTCATATGGATATTTTAATAACAACTTTTGTACAAACAATTTGGATTTTATGCCACCGACTTTTCAAAATTTTCAAAATACTCCTGATTGTACACCACCAAATTTTCAAAATGACGATCAACCCTCAACTCTTGAAACACGTATTGAATCTTTACTTGAATTGAGCATACAACAAAATCAAGAAATAAATGAATGGTGTAATTCATACATGTGCAACAATTCAATTGAAAGTTTTCGAAATAATCAAAATCCGATTTCATCTTCAAATTCCAAAGATTTTGATTATAACCCTTGTCAATTCAGTTTTGAATTCCAAAATGAATTTCAAATTCAAAATGGAAATGTAAATCATTTTTCAAATGATTTTGGCAATGGGAATAATTTCAATTGTGGTGCTAGTGAAAACTTTTGTTCTCAACAATTTCAGCTTGAAAATTCCCGTGTAAATAACTATAAATTTGATTTTGTTGAGCAAACAAATGAAATTGACGACTACTTGAAGTTTCGTGAGAAACAAAATCAAATCCAAATGTGTGACAAATCGAACGATAATCCACCTTTGCCCACAATTAATGATTTTCAACTGACAACTTTTGAAATCGATGAAAATCTCAATGAAGTTGTTGAAAGCTCTGTGATTGATTTGAATTTAAATTCTTTTGAAAACAAAGACGTCAATCTTCTATTCGATCTTCCTCTCTCAAATTCTGAAAATTTTGAAAATTTAGCAACTTTAGATTGCCAACATGACAAAAATGATGAAGTTGTTAACAACTGTTTAGGTGAGGACGACTTTGATAAGCGAAAACTTCTTGAACTGATTGACGATAATGTTGTTGGGTCAGAAACTGAAAATGAAACATTCGAAAACTTTGAAAATCTTGAGGTTGAAAACAATGGTACTGTTCAATGTGATCTCAAACACGATGACGATTTTTCTGAAATTGTTGAAACTCCTTGCGACTTGATCGTTTCAACTGAACCTCACTGTGATCACTTGTTTTTCATTGATAAATTTCTGCAGTATATGAACTCTTTTTGGAATAACACGGTTTTTGGGAAAATACGATTTCAAAATTTACTGAAAATTCATTTGTTTGGTTTTGACTTTAGGTTTATGAATGAACCTTTAGTGAACAAAATTTCAAATACCAAAGCAAAACTGAACAATATTTCTCAAAACAAGTGTGGGGGTGAGAACGATGCACATGCCTCTCAATTTATACATCATCTGAACAAGTCAAACTTTGTTTTTGAAACTTTTGTTGAACCCCAACTCGATGACCTCTCTTTTGTTGCTATAAAAATTCAATTCGATTTCAGGATCAATTGTAAGCTCAAGCTTTTAAAACTAGCAACTCGAACTTTTGAAAAAACGAAATTTGTTTTTCCAAATCTGTCACGTAATGTACAATCCTTTATGATTTGGTTTTCTGTGCTTCACCTGTGTCTCATAAGCTTAATGAGGCTGATCCATTGGTCCATTGTGGACCGGTTCATCTATTCGATGACTGCGTATTTTCTGCACACACATCCGGTAAGCCGTGCTGACCCTCTTATTTTATTTCCCTTTCACTAAGATATGTCTGATTAACGATTGTGAGGACACAGTCACACTCAAGTGTGGGGGGAATTCACATTTCACCAGCAATCAAATTTTATGATCTAGGTCATTCATTGAACAAGGATTAACTGAAATTCATAAATAACACCTTGGTTCATGTTTGATAAGTTGAATTGTTGGGTGATGGGAATGAACATTATTTATTCATTGAATCGTAATGTGTCTTTTTAAGATGCTAGCTTGAGACTGTGCAGACGTTAGTCGTGTTCTGGAGTAAGCGCGTCAACCCTTGTTATACATGTTAGAATGTGCAAGTAAAAAAAAAAAAAAAAAAAATCAAATAAAAATGAGTTTGCACCTACATATGTTGGAATTTCTGAGTTCATTTTCATGCATTATATTTCTCTCACTCAAATTTTCACACTCGTAAGTTCTAAAATCCACTTGGCCCAATTAAGGAGAAATGACTCATTGTAGCGTTCTTCTTCGAAACCCCACATTATTCAAACCCAAGTTTTAGTCGAATTACATCCATGTTTCGACAAGTTTATCCTATATTGGTATATTCAAGAACCATTGTTTAAAGGTCAAAATGTCACTTTTTATACCAATATTACACCGCCCACTCCGTACTTGTTTTAAGGTAGGATAACCATATACCACATCTTATTTTATATGGGTTATCTATCTTATGAAACTTTGCTTATCATTCCTTTCAGCTTTTTGTATAACATCAATCCAGACTTGTGTGTTGAATTAAGGTTATAGAAGTAGAGTAACTAGGGCACAAAACTTTCCTTTCATGAAGTGTTGGTTTAGTAGAGGAGGAATCAAATGAAATCAAGTACGTCATCATTCCATATCCATTCATCATTCATCATGCAAAAGAAAAAGAAAAAAAAAGGAAAAAAAAGAAGAAGAAAAAAAAAAGAATAGAAAAAAAAAAGAAATAAAGAGAGAGTCTCTCTGAATAAAATAGTCTTCATCGTTCTTGACTATGAAGCATCCATTTCCATTCCATCCACATCCATCATACCGTACTTAGAAGCAAGGACTGTAGTTGAGGAGATGGAAGGAAACAAAATGTCCATATGTGCCTTAGTATTACTTTATCTTTTGTAGCTTGAAATTCAACTAATACACTTGCCCTCTTATCTAGAATATTTTTAGAACTTACAAAATTTTCCTTCATCTATGCATAACTCATATCCAATACATTACAGTTACATTGGTGCAAAATTATTCAAAAAAAAAAAAGATTAAAGAAATGATTGGGTGCACATTGTCGATGTGTAGAACTTTGGTTGACACCACGCTCTTAACCTTCAAGACAATTACAGTGTTATCAAGGAATTACGATTCAGCTTGAAAAATTTTGTTCATTTTTGCACCAATTATGGGATGGACAATTTGGGACTAAACCGTTATTATTGAAGTTAGGTGAAATCCTTGGAATATGAAAGACTTTAAATATATTGTTTGATTAATCTGCGTACATAAGACGCTTTGGATTTTGTGGGTATTATCCGCTGAAAACCTTCACGAGACAACACTCGTCCTACTGGGGACACCCAGAGGTTTAACGGCTTGTTGCATACGCTAAATGCAATCGTGTTTCCTACGAAAGTGTGACATATCTTAGTTTAGTTTATTCGAGGACGAATAAAAAGATAAGTGTGGGGGTATTTGATATACACGTAAATGTGTATATTTTATCCGCTTATTTATCTTATTTTCCCTTTAAAATAATTGATACTTTGTATTTATAGCTGTATTTTCAGATTGTTGACAAGAAGCATGGTTTAGAGCATTTGATGGATAAAGCATGAAGAATTTGCTTAAAAAGAGTGAAGTTTAAAATTGCTAAAGCTTGAAGAGTCTAAAGCTTGAAGAACGGTTGCAATTATATTTCAGTTAAGAAGATTTGGCTCAATAAAGACTCAAACTGCATTCACATTAGCTCATTTGGAAGGCCTCTTACTCATGTTGCGTTCACACTAGCCTATTTGCTAGACCACTCACTCTAAAGCTGCGTTCACACTGGCTTATGTGTTATTTGGGTTATTTCTTTAGTCCCACATTATGTAATTAGCTAGCTAGCCTTTGTCATATCAGCTATAAATACATTGTATCTTAGTCTTGTAAGGAACACATTAGGTTTTATTCTGTAATTCTCTTCTTGGAATAAAATCATTCTCTCCCTTTCTTTTTACTTTTTGTTTATTTTATTTATGTTCATGTTATTTATTTTCTTTTTCTCTTCTTCTTTAGCTATGTCTAGCTAGTCCCCTTTGATTAGGGGGTGATGACGCTGATAGTATGATTCAATATGAATCACATAGCCAAAGGATGAGGAATTCATGTATATAGATCTAGATCTGAATCAAGGGTTAGATCTGAACCTTCATATTCTGTGTCGTTTAAGAGCTGTGCTCCTTCACAGGGTATATTCGTGTTCGATCTAACAATTATCAGATTTAGATTTAATATTTAGGGTTTTAGAAATAAAATAGTGAATCTGTCCTGATAGTCTATGGTTGTAGAGCTGAGCTCCTGCATAGGCTATGCTTGTCGTTATTTACATATTTGTTTCTAAAAACCTATCATCGTTGATTCATGTTTGTGATAGAAACATGTATTAGATCTGGTTAATCTTTTGGCTATTGATGATTATGAATCTGATCTATGTCATTATCCCCTAATTGCTTTCACTTATTGTTAAAACTCTCTTTTATTTAATTTCTGCTATTTTCTTTGTTTTCCACCAATCAAAAGTTAGGGATAACTTGTGTGGATTTATTAATAAAATAATTTGGTCCCAGAGTTCGACACCCTCTACAACAATCCTTGTTGTTTAGGAAAGACGAACGAATTTTACAGTTGTTTACAATTGTATAATTTGTTCGCAAACAATTAATGTGGTTATCCATGACAAATCTTTGTAAATTTCTCAATATATTTCCTTGTTTCTCATTGTCCTTATTCATTCTTACTTGTAGAATTTGGATTTCAGTAAGCATTTCTAGAACATCTTTCATCGATTCCTCTTGTTTCATGACTCTAGCGAGCGTAGATCGTTGAAATGGACCTTGGATGGTTCGACGAACAAAATGGGGGAGGTTTGGTTGTTATTATTTGTGGAGGCCATTATTTTATTCGATTTAGAAATTTTTCAAAGAGAAAATAAAGAGATGAAGAAGGAATTTCGAAATAAGATGTTTAAACAGAGGTTGTAACTAACTTTTGGTGGGAATTAGTTTTGAAAATATGGCAGTTATATGTCGACATACCATTTTGAACATGTCGACATATGTATGTTTTTGTTTTTATTTTTCTTATTATATTATATGATATATATCAATATATTTAATTACTTTATTTCACTTAAATAAAAAATGCCTAATTCTCTTCTAAATTTAGTAAATGTTGCTTCATTTAAAGGTTTTGTTAATAAATTTGCTATTTGTTTTTCAGTTGCAATGAACTTAAATGAAATTTTCTCTTTACTTACGTTATCTCTTAAGAAATGATGTCTTACATCTATATGTTTTGTTCCTGAATGATGAGTTGGATTTTTAGATATATTTATGGCACTCATATTACCGCAATAGATTGGTGATTTATTTATATTTAAACCAAAATCATTTAGAGTTTGCTGCATATATATAACTTGTAAACATGCCAAAGCAGCATATATATATTCTACTTCATTTGTTGACAAAGATACTTTATTTTTCTTTTTTATTAAACCAAGAAACTAGTGAATGTCCTAAGAAGTGACATGTTTCACTAGTGCTTTTACATTCGGATTTACATCCCGCATAATCCGCGTCACAATAAGAGATTAAATCAAATGAATCATCACTAGGATAAAATAATCCAAAATCTAATGTATGTTCATATCTTAGAATATGTTTTACGGCTTTTAGATGAGATTCCTTATGTTATGATCGATATCTTGCACAGAGACATACACTATGCATTATTTCTGGTCTACTAGCGGTTATATATAATAACGATCCTGTCATTCCTCTACATAATTTTTGATCAATGTCTTTTGACGTATCATCTTTACTTAGGGCTATATTAGTTGCCATAGGAGTGGGTCTACCATTAGTTGTAGTTAAAATATATTTTTTAATTAAATCTCTAACATATTTTTCTTGATTAATAAATATTACATTCTTTGGTTGACGAATTTGTAAGCCTAAGAAAAATGTGAGCTCACACATGTGACTCATTTCGAATTATTGGGTCATAATATCCGAGAATTCTTTATTCATTTGATTATTGGTTGATCCGAAGATTATATCGTCAACGTATATTTGTACTAACTGAATATCATTTTTATTTCTCTTAATAAACAATGTATTATCTACCTTACCAATCTCGAAGTTTGATTGTAATAAATACGTTCTTAATCGATCATACCATGCTCTAGGAGCTTGTATTAATCCATATAACGCTTTCTTTAATTTATATACATGATTTGGAAATTTTTCATCTTCAAAAATAGGTGGTTGCTCTACATATACGTCTTCTTTAACAAATCTTTTTAGAAAGGCACTTTTAACATCCATTTGATATAATTTGAAACTATTATGATTAGTGAAGGCTAATAAAATTATAATCACTTCTAATCTTGCTACAATGGAAAAAGTTTCATCATAATCTATTCCCTCTTCTTGACTATATCCTTATGCTACTAATCGACCTTTATTTCTTATGACCTCACTGAGTTCATTCATTTTATTTTTATAAACCTTAGTTCCAATTACAATTTTATCATCCAGTCTAGGAACAAATTCCCATACATTATTCCAGGTAAACTGATTCAATTCCTCTTGCATAGCAAGGATCCATGAATCGTCGGTTGATGCTTCCTTTGGATTCTTAGGTTCAATGGTAGAAATAAACATTGAATTACTCATATTATTTAATCGGTTTCTAGTTCTGACAACAGATTCAATATCCCCTAAGATATTTTCCACAAGGTGGTTTCGTAGGAGTCTAATTCTTTTATTTGGTTGATTAATTTCATTATTTACTTCATTGATCTCATTTTTGCATTCATCTTCATTATTTTGTATTAAATTATTATAATTTTCATCAAAGGATACATTTAAAGTTTCTTCTATAGTTTTAGTTCTTAAATTGAAAACTCTATATGCCTTACTTCTTTCTTAATATCCAATAAACATTTCCTTTATCAGATTTACAGTCAAATTTGTCTAAATTTTCTTTGGCGTTAAGAATAAAACATTTACTTCCAAATATTTTAAAATATGATACCTCTAGTTTCTTATTATATAAAAGGTTGTATGTTGTTTTATGAGTTAAAGGTCTTATCAAAATTCTATTTAATATATAACAAGTTGTTGCAACTGCTTCAGCCCAAAAATTTCTTGGTAAGTTACTATCAGATAACATGGTTCTTGCACACTCTTAAATTGATATATTCTTAGGTTCAGCTACTTCATTTTATTGAGGGGATCTAGGGAAAGAAAAATTATGGGTTATCCCCTTTTTATTACAAAAATTTTCAAAATTTTCATTTTCGAACACTCCACCGTGGTCACTACGTATTATTTTGTTTTTTAAAGATAATAAATTTTGAATTCTAGTATCGATCTTATAACACTCTTGATTTCATGGAACAAGGTGAACATTGATTCCACCACCTTTAATTTCACGGCTGCAAGGTTCACACCGCTCCCTTTCCTTGATTTCCGGGCTACAAGAAGCCATCCTTTCCCAAAAAATTCCCAAATGATTGCAACAGCCCTAGAACTCTTGAGTAGCACTTCCAATCAGGGAGTATTTGATAGAGATTGAGAAAAGAAAAAGTTTTGATATAATTTGAGTAGAAATCGGCAGAGTATAAGTGTAGAAATCAAGAAATTAAAGAATAATAATGGTGGTTAGAGATAGTGTTGGCTAGCTTTTGAACTAAGCCACCAAGATTCAAACACAAGTCCAAGACGAAACCTCACTCGTGAAGGCAGTCACCACGGCTCGCGATCCGACCTGTCCATGCAAGCGCGATCCGATCCAATCCCAGGAGACAAGATGAAGGCCATGACCAAGTCTTCAACGATCCGAGAGTGTAGGATCTCATGACACCTGTCCACAACGGCCATATTGACTATTTCTTCATCAAGCCGCGAACCGGTCCAAGATCCTCGGGATTTGTGCCACGTATGATCGTAATCCGCCTGCAGATATCACCTATAAGTAGCCCAAAGCTTGGCAATTTTCAGGATCTTTTGGCAATTCAGAGCTCTGATTCCACCATTATCATACCTCCATTATTTCTATTCAGAGTTATCTCGAATTTACTGAGTGAATCAACATTGTAAAAGTGAGATTTAGTGAAACATTATTTGTTTTACTTGAGTTTTAAGTATAATCATAGATATAAAGTGGACGTAGGCTCGTTAACGCCGAACCACTATAAATCTTGTGTCTTTTTCTGCTTTTCTGATATTAATCTCTACATATTAGAACAATTTGGGTGTTAGAGCCAATTTTGGATCTAACATTTTGGTGCTTTCACTGAGAAACGAATTCTCAACATATTGGATTGTTGCTCCGTTGTTTGGATACTCAAGTCCGAAGAGAACAGTCCAAAACTCCACTGTTTCGATTTTTGAAGAACTTAGCAAACTCAAAATATCATGGCTGGAAAGAAGTCAAAGGAAGTACGAGCTTCGCAGAAAAACGAAGCTACAAACGAAGCAATTGAAGAAAGTGTGCACGAGCAGGTCAAGGAAGAGCTCTCAGATCGCGGTGAAGAAGGGGCGACCCGAACCGGTGATGGTGTCACGAACCAAGCAGCTGAAGGAGTCACTACCCAATCGCAGGACCATGCCGCGATCCCTCCTGCACCCATCACCACGACCCGGTTTCAAGGAGCCACCACGAGCCATTGACACAAGGGTACCACGATCCGAAACGATAGTCAGACCACTACTCGACCTAGGAAGGAACCTATAGCTCGTTCTGCTCGTGCTGGAGCACCTATACGACCTGGTTCAGTTTCTCTGCGTATAAGAGAAAGCGTAGATGATCAGCTAAACCCTTCTGCTCCAGCAACTAAAAGAGACCTCTCTCGTGTAATTGAAGCTTTGGATAGACAAACTGATGAATTGGCCGCTCAAAGGCAAGAGAGCTCACGATTGCGTCAGAATATTGCTGCTTTAGAAAGACGTATTGATGACCTTCAAAGGCAGAGTCTCCCTCAGCTAGCTCATCCTTTTACCCCAGAATATTCATCTTCGTCTGAAGAACCTCGAAGGAACCGACGATGGCCTCCGCTAGAAAGGGCTGAAAACATAGAGCAGCTCCGATTTGGGTCACTGCCATCTCAAGAAGAAAAGGCGCTCAATCAGGAAGATGATAATCGCAACTTGAATGAGCCTGATTTACCCCCTAGGAATGGAAATGTCATCGATCCTGTTTAGAATCAACCTGTTCTTCCTCCTCGCCGTGTGAATGACCGTGACAACATAGGGCAAGGAAGTTCTGCTCAGGCCGTAGACGTCGCAGCAGCATGACAGAGAAATGCTGGAGTGGCCCGTAGGGCTAGAAGCGCTGATCCTGAATCTACCCTGACCCACGCCGATGTTGAAGCCATGGTTAGACGGATGATGGTATAAAACCGCGTACAAAGGACTGAAGATTGGGGCATAGGCCGCAGTCACACACCTTTAACTGATGACATTTTGGAGGTTCGATTCCCGAGAAAGTTTAACATGCCACCGATGAACCGTTACGCAGGAAGGGCTGATCCAGTCCAACTCTTAATGAGATATTCGTGGTACATGAATGCAACTGCTGCCTCTAACGCTATAAAATGTAAGGCATTCCAAATATTTATGGAGGAAACAACATTAATGTGGTTCACTAGTTTTCCAACACGATCGATCTCCAGTTTCAGGGAATTGAGTGAACGGTTTGTGAATCAGTTCCAGCTACATACTCAGAGTTCCAAGAATGTTATTGAATTGTCCCTTATCAAATAGCTCCCGAATGAATCTTTGAGATCCTATCTCGATCGCTTTAATTTGGCAGTCACAGAGGTTAAATATCCCCATGAACAATCTGTTTTGATGGCTTTGATCGACGGAATGGATAAAGATACAGAGTTTGGAAAGTACCTGGCCGGTAAACCACCGCTGACCAGGGAGATATTCTACGAAAAAGCCAACATCCGCTTGCGTCAAGAAGAGATTTACGCCAACCGGAAGAGGAAGGCCACTGATAAGGAAGATATACAGGGTAATGTGGCTATCAAACAAACTGGGGATAGCTCTGGAAAAGTGGAAGTAAATGTAAAGAATACAAACCAAGGGAATGGCCGTCATTCTGGAAACGATAACAAGAGAAGGAATCAAGGAAATAATTCGCAGAGAAGGCCGCGACTCCGACCATTTTACAACTTCACACCCTTGAACGATACCTTAGAGGACATCTTTATGGATACTTATAATGTTCTTCAGTATAAGAGACCTCCTCCGAGAGACTCGATAGAAAAAGAGCATGAGACTGGGAAATTCTGTATCTTCCATCAGATACACGGTAATTCTACAAACGAATGTCGCCATCTGAGAGATGTGGTTGAATAATTACTTCGAGAAGGAAAGCATGATGAATATAAGGTGACCCCTAGGGACAAGGGGCAAGCCATACAAACCCCAAACCAGAACTAGAACCAACCTACTGCCAGACCAATGGCTCAGCAAAAAGGAAAGAACCTCGTCATCAACACAATAGTTGGAGGACTTTATTTAGCAGGGCATAGTTTCAGGGTGATGGATCAGTATGCGAACGCAGCTAGGCAACATCTGGAAGTAGGAGAATGTAGCAATCCCAGAGATAACGTCCCGGTTAATCAACAAAAAACGATGTCTGATGATGTCATATTCCGCGATCGAGAGAGTATTGGAGTTCATTCCCCAACTGAAGACCCACTAGTGATCACCGCCACTATCGGTCTGGCCATAGTCCATAAAGTTCTAGTGGATAACGGGAGTTCGGTTAACATTCTATTCAAGAAGGTGTTTGACCAAATGAAACTCGAGCCGAAGGATTTGAAACCATGCAAAGGTTGGATACGCGGATTTAATGGAGCCATCACTGCTCCAATGGGATATGTAGAACTGTCAGTAACCCTTGGGGAAGGAGAACGCTAGAGAGTGAGAATCCTCCCCTTTGTGGTTTTGGATATTGAGTCGTCGTATAATGCCTTTTTAGGGCGACCGGCCTTAGCTAAATTCAGGGCTTGCATTGCCCCCTGGTGTTTGTTATTGAAATTCCCAACGGAGGCTGGTGTAGGTATAGTCAGAGGAGATCAAGTTGTTGCGCGAGCATGCTACATAGCAGAGCTGAAGCTGCTCTGCAAAGGAAGAGATGTAGAAACAAAGGGAGCTTCTTCCCCTCCAAGGGAGGAAACCGCATAGCAACTAAAGAAAGTAACTCTGGGAGAGCCGCCCAGAGAGATGCCCGAGGACATAGATCCCAGAGAGGATGAAGAGTCTGGGGGCAGAATGGCGACTCCCAATGAAACGACTGTGGATATACCAATCAATGATAGTGACCCAGAGAAGGTCCTGAAGATTGGATCTCAGTTAGACCCTGTTCGAGCCAAAGAATTAACGGATTTCTTGAAAGCTAACTCGGATGTGTTTGCCTGGACTCATGCGGACATGTGTGGAATATCTCCCTCAATTATGAGTCATTCGTTAAGCATCAACCCGAAGCATCCTCCCGTCAAACAGAAAAGGCAAATTCTTAGCCCGGAGAGGTCTGTCGCCTTGAAGGAAGAAGTCGAAAACCTGAGGAGTAATGGGTTTATTAGAGACTCAACATACCCAGATTGGATTTCAAACCCGGTGCTGGTAAAAAAGACCAATGGAAAGTGGCGCACATGCATTGACTTCTCAGATCTAAATAAAGCCTACCTAAAGGATAGTTTCCCGTTACCCAGAATCAATCAGCTGGTGGATTCAACGGCGGGCCGTGAGCTTCTTTCTTTCATGGATGCCTACTCAAGGTACAATCAAATCCCCATGCCCGTCCCGGACCAAGAACATACCAGTTTCATTACGGATCTGGGACTATACTGTTACGTGGTGATGCCAATTGGTTTGTAGAATGCTAGCGCTACATACCAACGATTGGTCAACATAATGTTCTACAACCAAATCGGGAAAACGATGGAGGTATACGTCGATGACATGTTGGTAAAATCCAAACAATCATCCGACCATACTACCGATTTAGCAGAGATGTTTGAAATTCTCCAGAAATATGGAATGAAGCTTAACCCTTTGAAATGTTCGTTTGGGGTTGCTTCAGGAAAATTCCTAGGCTTCCTAGTCAGTTCGCGTGGAATCGAGATCAATCCAGCTCAGATTGCAGCAATCCAAAATATTCAAGAACCCAGGCAAATTAAAGAAGTGCAAAGCCTCAATGGAAAAGTGGCACCGCTAAGTAGATTCATTTCTAAAGCTACAGATAAATGCATCCCGTTTTTCGAGTTGATCAAGCGAGGTAAGCGCAACTTTAAGTGGACCCCTGATTGCATAGAAGCATTCCAGAACCATATGGATCACCTGGAAAGACCCCCGATACTGTCTAAACCCGTGGATCACGAGGACTTGTTTGTGTAGTTAGCAGTGTCATCCTATGCGATCAGTTCAGCCCTAGTAAGAGAGGAAGACAAAGTACAGAGACCAGTGTACTATGTGAGCAAAAAATTGGCAACCGCCGAGCGAAACTACCCAAGAATAGAAAAGCTTGCTTATAGCTTGCTAATTGCATGTAGGAAGCTACGCCATTATTTCCAGGCTCATCCTATCACCGTGTACACCGATCACCCACTCAAGCAAGTTCTGCAAAGGCCAGAAGCATCAGGAAGACTGCTCAAATGGAATATTGAGCTAAGCCAGTTCGATTTGAATTTTCAGCCCTGAAGGTCGATAAGGGGGCAAGTGCTAGCAGACTTTACCGCTGAATTCACCATTCCGGAGGATGATGTCATTAGCGAAGAAGCTGATCCATCAAAACTACTCCTTGACCCTAGTGCCTGGAAGCTGTACACTGATGGAGATAAAAACGACAGATGAACTGGTGTTGGAGTGGTGTTTGAAACTCCAGAGAAACGACTAATATATTATGCCCTTAGATTGGAGTTCCACGCCACCAATAACGATTCCGAGTATGAAGCTCTGATCGCTGGGCTAAAACTCGCAAAGGAGTTAGAGATCACGAAGCCAGACATCTTTTGCAATTCCAACATAGTCGTGAACCAGGTCACTGGAGAGTTCCAGGCCAAGAGTCCAAGACTGTTATCATATTTGAAAAAAGTGAAGGAGTTACCGGATGATTTTGATCATCACAACATATCCCATATCCCCCGGGCAGAGAATCAAAAGGCATACAAGTTTGCAAAAATGGCTAGTTCCGATAACCCTGAAGATACGGAACTAGTCCCGATTGAAGTGTTATGGTTCCTTAGTATAGATCAGATGGAAATTGATCCGGTATTAGAGGTCGAACCTGAGAGGGAGTCATTGATGACCCCTCTAAAGAATTTTTTGATGAATGGAACGCTTCTGACAAATAAAAGCGAGAGGCGTGCGGTTATTCGGAAGGCTTCCAGGTATGTATTGCAAGGCGAAGTCCTGTACAGACAAGGTTTTTTGATGCCCCTCCTCCGATGCATCGCCCATGATGACATCAAGCGTGTACCGGAAGAAGTCCACGAAGGTGAATGCGGCGACCACACTGGAGGACAAACATTGGCAAAGAAAATACTGCGGTACGACTATTTTTGGCCCACCATAAACAAGGATGCGGCCAAGTATGCATTAGGCTGTGATGCATGTTAGAAATTCTCCAGAATACCTAGAGCACCCCCTAGCCAGCTAAAGACAATGACGAGCCCGTGGCCTTTCGCCGTATGGGCAACTGATATTATTGGAAGTCTCCCCCTAGCAAAGGGCGGTGCAAAGTTCGCCTTAGTAGCCATCGACTATTTTACGAAATGGGTCGAAGTAGAAGCTCTGCCGAGAATCTCAACCAAGAAAGTGAACAACTTCGTCGCGAGAAATATTATATGCCAATTTGGGATCCCAAAAGTTATCGTAACCGATAATGGAACCCAATTCGACAGTTCTGATTTTCGAGATTTTTGCAGAAAATACCATATCGAGAAATACGTCGATGGCACATCCACAGTCAAATGGACAGGTAGAAGCAGCAAATAAAGTAATCAAGTCCACTCTGAAGAAGCGGCTAAAACAAGAAAAAGCCATGTGGGTCGACGAGCTTCCTTTGGCTCTATGGGCCTATAGAACGACTTTCAAATCTACCACCGGGCATACTCCTTTTTCCCTTGCCTTTGGGTCGGAAGCGGTAATCCCGGTAGAATTAAAAGTACCCTCACACCGAGCCACTTACTACGACCCGATGACTAATAACAAGTTGCTTCTTGAATCCCTGGATATGGTAGAAGAAAAGAGAGATGAAGCGGATCTACGTGCCTTGAGGCATAAGCAACAAGTCGCTCGGTACTACAACAAAAGAGTCTGAGCTCGTACCTTTGAACCTAGAGACTTGGTTCTAAAGCGTGTCTTTCCGCCCACAACACATTTGGGGCTGAAATGGGAAGGACCCTATGCCATCCTACGGAGGCTTCATAATGGAGCTTCCAAGCTAACGACCGTGGATGGAATTGAAATCCCTAGAGTGTTGAATGCCCAGAATTTGCGGCACTATTTGATGTGAAAACCATCATTTTTTATTCTTTTGTTCGTAGGACCATGTAATAAGGCTCGACTTTCCTAGAATAGTCCAGTATATGAACAAAAGATTATAAAGTGGACATAAGTCATGATTCGACCGAACCACTATAAAATATCGTGCGTCATTTACCTTTATTGCATTATCATTTAGTGTGTTATCACTCACATGCATGAATTATTACAATTCGCTGGCATTGATGATGTTTTCACGAGTTCCAAAGGGAGTACAAAAACCCTTGGGGAATCTTGCCGAAACAACATTCGACTGCTTGATGAAGACTTATGGTTTCTTGACTCCTGACTTTTGGAATGAGACTCGCTTCCACGAATCACCCTTCCAAGAGTTCACGGACTTGCTCACCACCTCTTAACGATGTGCAGGTTGTCGAAAAGGCGATCAGGTGAATGACACAGCTACTGAAACTCCACTTCTCAAGATTTGAGAAACATAAAAGGACAAGGAATTTAATTGTCCACGAGACGTAAAGGTGCACCATGATTTTAAAGACCGTCTCGACCAAAACTCTACCCTTGGAATTTGACGGGAGAGTATAAAGGCGTTGGAGAGTCAACGCCGCTAAAGAACTCCTACCCCGCTGAAGGATCGGGGAACAGACTGAAAGCTGAGTTCAAACTCTATCCTGGGCATACAACAGGAGAGTATAAAGGCATTTGAACTAAATGCCACATAAGGGCTCCTATCCCGCTGCAGATTCAGGAATAAGAATGAAAGCTGAGCCTGACCCCCCCCATTTCCGGACATGGGGGGCAACCCGAAAGTGACTCTAATCAATCATCAATAAGCCCTGGCCAGGCATCATAATGACGATTGATTGGGGGCATACACATACGACACTTCACATTTGTGAACACTTATACGTTGATTTAACAAACGAACTTTTATCGATGTTTACCATTTATAACTTCAGTATTTAGTCATGATTGCTTATGTTAGTTGTGATTATTCTTAAGTTATGTGACTCGGAATAATAAACTTCATAAATATGATGAACTTGCAGGTATGCGAAGATGCAAAATAAACAGACTTTCATTCACTAAACTGCAGAATTACATAGTGAAGCTAACCAAAAGGCGAGGGCCACACCCGTAGTTACATCATATGGCCAGTGGAAAGCCTAAAAGCAAAATATGGACTAACAACTGCATCCTACTTATGCTTGGGGGACGATTTTGATTTCTTCTCCTTCTTCTATTTCCTCAACTCCTCTTTGTCAGCGTCAGAGCGGTCACCCTTCTTCCTCTTCCTCTTATCAGAAGGAGGATCTTGAGGAAGGTCGGAAGGCTGGGATGCAAGCTATGTAGTTATTGATTTGGAAGCGAATTTTATAACCAATCCAGTCTTGGGATCGACCTCCGAGTTAGGAGGCACATACACAGGCTCATGTTTCCCCTTTTTAAGAGCCAACTGTTTCTCCTTCTTAGCCTGCATGTCAGCCAAGGTTTCATCATCCTTGACTTCGTCTGTGATGACAACATCATCTTCCTCCTCTCCGTGACCACCATCCGTGTCTTGCAAAGCCTCAATAACCTCAGCATCCGCAGGAGCATCTGTGCCGGAGGCCACAGGTGACATAGTGACTGTTTCACTTGTCGTACCCTCAGTTTGCTTTGGAATCCCAGAGACTTCAACATTAGTGCCTAGGGCGACATCAACTTTCTCTGCCACTGCCTTCTCTTTTGCGTCTTTCTCGGCCGGTTTGACACCTATATTACGAGGAGCAAATGTTAGTGTATCAGGAGAGGATATCATCATTTCATTTATCTGTCCCGCGAAACGAAGACAAGTTATAATTACTCTGGAAAACTGTGGGGAGAATATGGAGATACCTTCAGCCGACTCCTCGCCCAGATTTGTAATGGTAGCTCCGACAACTGGAGGGGTTGGAGCCAAGGGAATCAACAGATCATCAGGGTGATATTCCTCAACTCCAAAGGTTTTGGGCTCCACCACCGAGCTCGAGCCTTCATCAATCTTATCCTTGCCCTTAAGCTTAGTCTTCTCCCTCTCGATCTCTTCCTGGATTAAGCATCTGCCTTTCTCCAAAGCTTCGGGTTCTTCGTCTCTGAGAAAGGTCTGCATCAGCTGATTTTCGTCAATCTCATCGAGCTCCAACCGCCACCTCTCACCTTCAACAATCGAATCCCATACATTAGCCAGAGTAACATGATAGTCCAGAATCCAAGAGATGTCTCGAGTCTTGATGACTTGACCCAAGAAGTTGGATAGCAGCTCTTCAAATCCTTCTATCTCTTTTTCGGCTGTGGCAAGCTTGTCAGCAGTGGTGGAGGCCGATTCAAGAACATTGTTAGCGTTACTTTCAGTAATAACTGCATGCTCCTCAGCTTGGACAAGTTGATTAGCCAAAACTTCTTTCTCTTTTTTAGCAAGAGTGAGGTTGTCTTTTAAGCTTGCCTTCTCTTTCTCCTAGGCAGCCTTTTCAGCAACAAAATGTTCCTGCGCTATTTTCAGTTCAGTGTTGATTGTCCTGAGATCCTCCGCTTCTTTCTTCAAAGCCCCCGTTCTTGGCTATTTGAGTCGAGCTCAGTGTGAAAACACTTCCTAGCACTCTCTAGCTCTGATTTTTAATTCTCCGCATCCCGCCGAGCCAAAGTGAGTTGAGCTTGTGTATCCTCCAGTTCCTTTTCCATTTTTTTCCTGGCCCTAGCATCGTTGTCAGTCTTCACTCTGGCTTTGGCCGCATCTGTCTCGAGACTACGGATGGCAGCAGAAAGGAGGGTGGCATGTCCCTTCATTACCCTGTATTGTTTGGCCACATGACTCACCTGACCTATGACCTCTGTATCCCACCCCTCGGGAACTGGATTAAGATCTGGAACAAGCATCATTCTCTCAAAGAAAATATCAGGAAACTGCTTTCGCAAGCGCTCCAGTTTGGCCTTATTCTCAGGGGTGGGGATGATATCTTGAGTAGCGGTGGTATTCAAGCTATACTGACTAGAAAAAACAAGAGTTGTCTTCTCTTTCTCCACGATCTTACCCTCATCTTTGTTCTTGTCCTCTGGCTCGTGGTGTTTATTAGAAGACTTGACATGAGAAGGCGTGCTTTTCGGAGGTGTCAAATCCTTAGGAAGTTTCTTACCCCCAGCCGGTGGCAATGGACGACTGTGAGACTTTCCAGAACCTTGCTTTGACGAAGATCGAGATCGTGTAGAACAAGATTGATGAGAATCGTAGGGCCGATGACTATCTCTTCCCCGACTGTCACTGCTACCATGAACGGGATTTGAACGAAGACTTGGTGTGCCCTCGCGGAGGGAGCGATAGGAATAAGACTGCTTGCGAGGCATCTTCCCTGCAAAGGAAACAAGTATACATTAAAACCACGAAAATTGGTGGCATAAGAGTGTTGTGATAAGTAGTGAATGTGATTTGAGCATCCCGTGCAATCCCCCCTAACGGACCAGGGCCAAGAGCTAGGCTCGTCTGTATGTTTTCTTTGTCCCCAACTGGGGCATTAACTTCCTCAAAGTCAGGAAATAGCAGTCCCTCTCCGAAGTCTTCCTGCATATAGATATCGTCTGGTAAAGGAATCTTGTCTAATTCCCCGAGTATCTGCTCCTCTGTTAATTCATTGTGAGCAACAGGATCAATCGGTGGTAAAGCTCTTGAGGGAGACTGCCCCTTAAAGGCCGAGATTTCTTTAGGCTCATTCGCTCGGGCCTCATCTCCCTTAGGTATATTTAAATCCTCATCATCTTGATCAATCAGTCGCGAAGGACTTTTGGGAATTTCAACCACATTTGTAGCTCCTGAAGTCCCTTCCTCTCCACCTGGGAGCACATACTTATAAGGCTTACCACCTGAGCCAAGCCCAAATCTAATATCCAAATGTCCATTCTTGTGAAGGTTCTTGTCAGTAATACATTTCTTGATTTTTAAGAAATCAGATGTGCTTTTAAGAAGATAGGACAGTCGATCATTATACACTGAGCCTTCTGTCTTGGGGAAGGTGTGATCTGCACAGAGGAAAGAAATGTGTTAGCGCTTTGGTTACCTAATTAAAGTCACACATCTGGAGGCTCGAACTTACTTGACTTAAGCCACTTCCTCGCACACCCAGCCTGGTGTTTTATGTAGAACCACTCATCCTTGGGATCCCCTATGTTGCTGTAATTGTCCGACAAAACCTTCCTATTGGCTACTGATTCGAAGAAAGAGAAATTTGGGGCCGCTTTGGAACGATGCTTGAAAAGATAGAAGAATTTCAAGTCTTTAAAAGTAAGCTCAATCTGCAGGATTTCCGCATACGCAATATATAGAGTATACAAGGCTACGTAAGCATTAGGATGAAGCTGCATAGGGGCAATACGCAATCATTTTAAGGTTTCAATAATGATTGGTGGGAATAGAGGAATAGCGCCTACCCAGCACATTAACCTACTGACAGTCATGTATCCATATGGGGCAAAGTGAGGTCTATCATCCTTGTCTGGAGTTTTAACACCGTCCCAAGGGATCCCGTATCTTAAGCATATTTTCTGAAGCTTGGTATCGTCTAATTTGGAAGCTAGAGAGTCAGTGAATTTCTCAATTTCCTGAACACCGGGAATCTCATCGGGAGCTCGGTCATCTTCATCAGACTCCCCCTCAGTCGAAGTACTCTCTGAAGAATCCGACTCTGTACCTGCTTCATATTCAGACTCAGAGTCCTTACCCTCTGAATTAACTGGAGGAACATCGGGATTAGGATGTTCCGACAACTCCGGGTTCACCTCTGTTTCAGATCCTCTAGAAGAGCGTCTATCCGACATTGCTGTTTTAGTGAGTAAACATGAGAGATTAGAAAATAATAACCCGTGGACCCCGTGTATGTGCAAGTGCTCGTGTGTGCAAGTGTGTATGATACTGGAAAATAAAGTCACGAAGCAAATTGGATAAGTGCAATGAGTATGTTGTCAAGTCATGTTGTTGATCGGTCCTAGAAGTCTGTCTTGAAGGCTCTAACCTAACTGTTCAATGTACTGCAATTAAGATGCATTATTTAAGTCCATATGTGTTTGGGATCGTCAGACAGGTCGGTTCGCTGGAGTGTTGGAGCTCGGATCATGATAAGATCGCTGGTGTATGGAATCGGATTGGTCCGTGGGAATCGGATCGTTAGGGAACTGAGTAGGCAATGAAACATCGACTCATGGATTGGGATATAGGCAACAAAACGATCCATCGACTCGTGAGAAGAACCACCGATCTATTCCCGCTTGCATCTCCACGAGCCAACACTCCTCGATCTGATCCGTTGTCTAGAACTGCTCTTACATTTCCCTTTTGCTTTCGCCGTTATCACAACCCGAGGCGAAGCCCCATCCACGAACCAACCTGGCCAGCTCTCTCTTCTTCTTCCTTTTCTCTCCTCTCCACTCTTGAACCCACGAAACCGAACCTGATACATTTTTTTTTGCCATACCCAAATCCCACAAAACTCCGCCATTTTTGCTTTCCAAACCAACAAAAACTCGAGAGAAATGAGAACAAAATTATTTGATTACCTTTCTAAGGTTAAGAAACGAATGGGTTTTTGAAAACTGAAGTTAGGGTTTCAAAAGGATGGGCGACGGCAGCTAGAAGAAGAAGAAAGGGAAAGGAAGGGGAGGCCCGCTTTATATAGGCAAACCCACAATCCTTAGTATTCCCTTTTTTGTCTTATTTGGATCGTGGAAACTGATGGGCCACGAACCAAAGCCCAGCGCAGAAAAAGAAGGGCCGCTCTCTCAAACGGCTCGTGATTGAAGTGGGAACCCATCGCGCTTCGTGGAAAAGCCCGAATGATCACCGAACCAAAACAAGTACCTCATCCCACGGACCGTGGAGTGTTTCGGCGATCCGACTCAATAAACAATTGTCAAAAATTAAGATTCGGAAATACTTGTGAAGATTTAAAAAGTTTACCTAGCAATTTGATAACAATATCTTCAGAAATTCAAGAGACGAAAGTGACCCAAGCAGATGAAGAAATGACCGGGGAACTAATCTAATATTTATACTAATCGGGGGACACGACTTCATGAAGCTGTATGACATTTGGGACAGACACAACTTTTGACTTGCATCACTTCATGAAAAGATAGCTCAGTTATTTCGAAGCATGTTCCGTCCTTGATAAAACATACTTCGAAGGGGCAAAATGTTGGCTAGCTTTTGAACAAAGCCACCAAGATTCAAACACAAGTCCAAGACGAAACCTCGCTCATGAAGGTAGTCACCACGGCTCGCGGTCGCTCCCCTGTAGCCGTGATCCGACCCGTCCATGCAAGCGCGATCCGATCCAATCCCAGGAGACAAGATAAAGGCCATGACCAAGTCTTTAACGATCTGAGAGTGTAGGATCTCACGACACCTGTCTACAATGGCTATATTGACCATTTCTTCATCAAGCCGCGAACCGGTCCGAGATCCTCGGGATTTGTACCACGTATGATCGCGATCCGCCTGCAGATATCACCTATAAATAGCCTAGAGCTTGGTAATTTTCAGAATCTTTTGGCAATTCAGAGCACTGATTCCACCATTATCATACCTCCATTATTTCTATTCAGAGTTATCTTGAATTTACTGAGTGAATCAACATTGTAAAAGTGAGATTGAGTGAAACATTATCGGTTGTACTTGAGTTTTAAGTATAATCATAGATATAAAGTGGACGTAGGCTTTTTAACACCGAACCACTATAAATTTTGTGTCTTTTTCTGCTTTTCTGATATTAATCTCTACATATTAGAACAATTTGGGTGTTAGAGCCAATTTTGGATCTAACAGATAGGATGATGATGGAGAAGAAGAAGTGATAAAAAATTCGAATTTAACCTCTATTTATAGTGTTTGAAAGGTTGCAGTGTTTTGAAAGCGTTTCAAAATATGAAAAGACATTTCCTTTGAAATAAAAAAAGATGACAGTTATATGTCGACAGGCTCAAATATGTACGTCGACATATACATAGTTTTTATATTTTAAAACATTTTAGAGTGTTTAAATTATAATATATATATATTCTGGAAATTCTTGAATCAAAACTAATGTTTTAAATGAATTTTCTAAAGTGTAAAAACATATAAAAATATAATATAAACATATTTATGAAATTATATAATATAAAATTATAAAACATATATATATTATAAAACTTTATTAATTATAAACACACACACATACACAGATATATATATATATATTTGAAATCATAAGTATAATCATAATAATTTGAAATAATTTTAGAAAAGGAGTTTGAAATAAATTTGAAATCAATTTTGAAAAGGAATTTGAAAACATAATTTCAAAGTGCTAACCCGTAGTTTTACATATAAACTAGACTCTATTACTTGATATTCTTAAGCTCTTGAAATTTTGATTATCTTGATATTCACGAGTCTTGAATTCCTTGATATCTTGAATCTCTAAAGCTGTACAGTCTTCAATATTTACATCTTGCATATACATGCATACATATATCTATATATTATGGACAAAATATGTTAGTATATATTTAATAATCAATAATGTAAATAATTAAAACAAGGTTGTTGTCATCAAAATTCCATTCTCCAACAAAGGCATCATTGAGTCTCGCCTAACTTCCTTAACATTTCATCGAATTGGGCTTGATCGACCAAAACATCGAGGTTGGGAGCACTAAGGGGCCTTACATTGGTCAGAGGTTCAGTGAGTCGAGGCTGAGGAAGGAATTCCGAATCAGGATCGAGAGTGGAAGGTCTGACCATGGGGCTACTTCCTTTGTTCACCATCGTTGATAGGCTTGGTTGGTAAGCCTGAGAAAACTTAAGTAGTGCCCCAAGCCTTGATGACTGAGTAGAAGAAAAGGTGAGATTTCGATTCCTCGAAGGAAGTGACAGGATGTCAACCGTAAATGCGCACTTTATTCTCCTCTACCTGGCACGCCAAAATGTTAACGTCGAAAATTGTCGTCAATGCTCGTGATTTCCACGTGAGTGAAAATAAACATCCAATGTTGGAAATTGAGTAAGTAGCAGTGTAGTATGCAAGGGAAAAGCGCAAATAAATGATCACGCAGAGTTATAGTGTTCGACACGTCGGGGCCTACGTCCATTTTGAATAGTTTTGCTCTTTTATTATATCTTGAGTACAAGTTACAACACTTGGTCGGGATGAGTCCGAATGTACATGGATCTCTATGTTCTTTGTGATGTAATAAAGATATTGAAGCTTTTATATGGAGAGCATGGCCATGGTGGCTCGGAGATCTGAGGTTGATTGTCTTATCTTCTTCCCGGATGCTAAAACAACCAAGACATGGTTTAATGTCCAAGAGTGTGGTTAAATGTTTAAGGGCATGCTCATGTGTCCAAGAATATGTATCTTCTTCCTCTTTGGATGAAGAGAGTTGTTTTGGAGGCTTTGGGAAGATAATCTTCTTCTTAGGCATCCATTAGAGCTTGGAGGAGAGCTTGAACCAACCTTTTTCATATTGGAAATGAGGAGGTATTTATAGGAATGGGTTGGTAGTGGAGTAGGTGAAAAAAAGTTGGAGAATGCAAAAATTCGTATCTTGTATTCGTCTCTAGCATTTTCGTATCTCTTGAGGGATGCGAAACTCGCATCTGATGGGGTGCAAACAAAGAGGGGAACTTGCATCCCTCTAAGGAATGTGAGCTTGTATCCCTCGATAAGATACGAAATTCATATCCCTTGAGCCCACGAGGGATATAAAGTTCGTATCCCATAAAGGGATACGAAATCGTATCCTTTGTGGGATACGAATTTTGTATCCGCGGGTTTTTCATGGTTCTTGGGGAAAGGAGTCATGAAGTATATGAGACTAGAGGGATGTGAGATGTTGGAGGATGCGATGTTGAGGAATACGGTGTTGAGGAACGTGATATCGAGGGATGTGATATCGAGGGATGAAATATTTTGTTAACCGCACTGTTTTGAGGAGCTATGAGGCCTGCACTCGCTTGACTTCTCTCGGGCTTGAATCCTTAGTGCTTTGGCGATACGCGATGCGTTGAGTCGAGCGGGCCGAGTGTACTTTATGGAACGGGACCAAAAAGCCGGTTAACATAATGTAAAACAATAGTGAAGAAAAAAGGAAGGAACTGGCATACAAATGCGCATGAAAGTTTGCATATGTACTTGAGTTTAAACTTGCATTCACTAAAAACATAATTTGAAAGCTAAGATCCTCACCTTAAACATGATCAAGATTTGATTTTTACTTTTGCATACTTGATTTGTTATTTATGCCTCCAGGCTTGTTATTTCCATCTGCTACTTTACTTCCTTCTTCTTTGATTTCTTTTGTTTTGTTTTCTTACTTTTCTATTTAATTTTCCTTTCTATTGCTAAGATAAGAAGAGAAAGAAGAATATGGTGCTAGAAGAAAAAAAAAGAGAAGGCTAAGGTACATGTATATAACATGTAGGAAAAATTAAAAGAGGTTTGATTAAAATATTCACGAGACTTATTTCATTATTACTTGAAATCATCACAAGAATATACAGGTCAATATAAGGTACTTAGCATTAAGGTGAAAATAAATTTTGGTAAAGCTTCACATTCTGCCCCTTTAGGCTACATATAAATATGTCTAGCTTAGAATAGATACCTATTTTATTACTTAAGTCAACATCATGTTTTCTTTATTCTCTAAGTACATATGAATATAAAAAAGCTAAATCTTACTTTAGTCTAAAAAATAAAATTAAGAACTTATTTTGGACTAAAGTGTACTTTTAAGCTATTTTATTTATAACATCGTATCATGAAATTTTAATTTAAAATATAGAATTTTGAAATATTCTTATTACATACATATATAAAAATATCAAATCATATATATATATAAACACAAACATGTATCCTAAAAATATTTTATAAAAAAATAAATCTAAGATTACTATTTAAAAATTTAAATGAGCATTGATCATAAAAAAAATCATGATTTTAATGTAAAAAAATAAAAAAAACTTTACAACAAAATTAAATTAAAAAAGAATTTTAAATGATTAAACCCCATTTAGAATATTTGAAACCAATTAAATATTCAAAATTTAAATTAATAAATTTTTGGCTTGTTACATACATAAAGCCAAAAATAACAGCATTTCAATGGATGGTCAAAAACATAGATATCGACCGCTTGGAGACTGGATGGTTGATAATACGTTTTAAATTAGTGTCATCCGCAGCCAATTTTTGGAACATTTCTCTTTTCGACGCTTTAGAAGTCCAATGTGCAGTTCCCTCTCCTAACCTTGTTTATCCAATCAGAGGATTTTGATTTGTTAGTGTCCGTTGTGTTGGACACATCAATCACCAACAATATTATTTAACCTACTACAAATCCTTCATCCTCTCCGCACTTCTTCCACTCCATTCCACGTTCCTCGTCTCTTACTTCCCTCTTCTTCCACTCTTCATCTCCTCTTGATATATTATATTTCCTCTACGCCAACAATATCTTCCTTACAATCAGATTCTAATAACTAAGACTCTCAAGATTTGATCGTTGTAACATGTTCACATAAAAGAATGAATGAAATTATCGAGATTCACACGTCGGAATATAAGATTAACGTAGGTAGAAGATATATTGAATGACCATCGAGAACACTGTCAAAGAAATTTACAAATGAAAAGACTTTGTTTTCCTCATTATGCGATATATTACAAAATCACGATCTGATTACAAAAAAAGACGATGTCCGAAAAACGATTGGTCATATTTGTATGTTATAGTTGTAGCACTCTCGAATCGATAAATAAGCGAAATATTTCAAATGTCAGTTAGTACATTTTTAGTTTGTTTTCAAGCCATTTTAGATACCGTACAATTACCGCTGTAAGTATTATCAAGTCAAATGATCCTACTTTAATACTTTTCCATCTCATGTTAAAACCTTAAAACACTGCTATCCATATTTTAGAAACTGTGTTGTTGCTATAGACGATACATACGTAATGATACAATTACTAGCATAATTTCATACATAAGACAAGAATAATGCGCTACACAAAATATTTCAACAACATGTTCATTCGATTTACAATTCACCTTTATAGTTGGTTGGCAAAATACTACACATGATAGTATAATTCCTAATTCAGTTATACATGATAGAACCTTTAATTTCCTAGTCCTCCACATGGACAATGTCATGTGATTCAAGATATTCACTTGTAATTTATTATTTACCACCATATCGTAATGTTAGATATCATATTCATCATTTTGTGATATGCAAATCAACTAAAATCGAATAATGAAAAAGCTACGTGGTGTATGATTTACCCTTCTTAATTTTACATTTTTGTCCACACAAAATGCGTACGACGCATCCATATCATGAAACAACTACTTTTTTAGAAAACAAAGTTAGCATACAAAACAGAAAACAATTTTATTTATTTTTTCATGCTTTGGAAAGGGATGGAAAAAACGAAAGACAACTTATCCCTTCGTCGTTTCTCCATCCCCTTAATTGTCCACTCCATCGTTCTTCCATTTCCCCCGTCGTCCCTCGACCGCTATTTGTTAGCCAAAATTCTGATTAATATACCAAAACAATATGGTCCTTGTACAATTCTTGTTTTAGAAAGGAATTTACACGGGTTGCACCTTCTTATGGCTGAGTGATTCCATTGCTTGATCCTTTTTAAACTCTTAAGTTCATTGGAAATGTATCCCAGTGGGAACAAAAAATAGTAATGAGATGCTTGTTGTTTGAAACTCAAAAATTCCTTTAAGTAGGAGATCTTGCTTTGTGTAAACTTTATCCCTGTCGTCTCTACTTTGAAAGCTTCATTAGTGATCTTTTGGTTAGGGGTCTTTATTCCCTTCAGAAGATATGACAGTTCAAGAGTTATCTGATCTAATGTCCGTGTAGATTAATATCACTTGTTGGGATTCAAAAGGTTTATCCGGTTGATAGTTCAGTCTTAGGAGAAGTTTTAAGTAACCTAACTGGTTCCGGTAGCCTTGAGAAACCTTTGCTAAAGTTAGATTTTAGAGATTCTATGATGGAAATCCTTGGTGAGGGTCTGCTAATCTTATTTTATTTATTATGATCTTTCGGTGCAACTGGAGGCATTCTCCTGGAAATATTCCTTTGAATGTCTATGATGGTGAACCTGCAAAGTGATAAGATAACGATAATATAATAATTTGAGTGTGACGACTGCCCAGTATCTCTTGCACCGAACTAAGGAACGTGTGCTGTATGATGTGCCAGACCGATACAGGACGATCACCAGGGTAAAATAAATCGAAATAAAACCTATCGTATAACTCACAATGCATAATATATAACAATAAGATACACAACATGATATAGTAGTGAAGCATAACTAAACAAGAAATCAAATTTTCATAAAACCATAGAATCTCAAGTATAATACGTCTCGGTACACGAATCTATTAATACAATATGCCTCACTGCATCTCTCAAAGTATCAATAACCATCGACAGACAGCGGAAATAGAAAAGAAATATCTAAATAGTTAGTAGTAATAGTACGCTAGCCAACAACATTAATGAATAGTCCAAAGTAATAAGAGGGAAACATAAAACGTTGAATCAGACAACAGTCTTAGTGAGCGATAAAATAACTAACAATAGTTACGCAGGATAATACAAGTATAGGCGAATCATTCATCTGATCTGTCCAGCAACCAACATGTTAACACATGAAATCCGTCCATCACTTGCCATTACAGAATAGGAAAGGAAAATTTCCAATCCCGTTGTAACACCCCGCATGTTACATATCGGAAGATCGTAAAATATTTTTATTTTATTCCATGAGGGTTCGATCATCCTCATATTTTAATATGTTGCTTATAGGGATGTGATACATGTCCATAATTTTTACCAATTTTGTTTGTGAGCATTTTCCCCCTGTCAGTCTTGTATAGGGCATAAATTTTGACTTAGGTCAAATCAGGTGGTGAGACTTGTGCCATTGGAAAGGAAATGATGATTGCCTTTCCATAGAGTGGTTACATTAAAGATTTGGCTTAGTGGTTTGGGAGGAATCGCCGTTTTAAGGTTTAACGGTTGGTTGTTCAGGTTTGTGAAGCCTTAATGAGCTGATTCGGAGAGGCCCATTAGTGGGCTAGTGGAAAGGTATAAATAAGGGGTATGGGAAATGGTTTAATTTCTCTATTCTCTCATTTGGTGGCCTATATTCCTCCTTTTTCTAACACCTTTCCACCATTTAAATCAAAACCTAAAGGAAGGAAATCAAAGATCTACACCATTTGAGGCTAGATCTGCATCAATCGAAAGGAGAGTTCATCGGATCAAAGAGTTTGGTTCGAATTGTTTGTTGTCCAGAATCTTAATACATTAATTTTTGCTTGCTTTGAAGAATCGATGAGTGATTTGCATCTCTCACATGGATTCAATGAAGTATATGAATGTTTAATCATGTTTTTCACCAAATTTAAGCATTTTCCCATAGATATATACCTTGGTAAGTACATTTTGATATGAATCA
Source organism: Allium sativum (assembly GCA_030737875.1). NCBI lineage: Eukaryota > Viridiplantae > Streptophyta > Magnoliopsida > Asparagales > Amaryllidaceae > Allium > Allium sativum. The sequence continues at coordinate 89,197,394 of CM060927.1, read as the reverse complement.
CCCCAGGATCTATTTTAGCAAGTTTAAATCGGTAATTCCTATGCCATTTCATATGTTTATGCAAGTTAGATCCACAATTTAGTCCTTACGTTCATTTGTCATGATTTTGGAGTGATTTGCATAATTTGTGATGAAAATCGTCGTTTAAATGTCGCTAGTGAGTTAATATCATGTTTTTGGTCATATTTGATAAGTTGGACAAGTTAGTTTCGTCGAATTTATCGTTTGGCGAAGTTTTGGTCGAAATTGGAGTTGCATTGGGGTGGTCCAAGTTTTGGGTCGGTCATGGTTGGGTCGGTCGGCCATAATATTGTCTTGGGGAACAAGTCAGGAAATGGGTCGGTTTCATACCCTGTTCGATCGGTTACAACTGGATCGGGTCGGTCTCTAAGAATGGGTCGGTCGGGCCATGTTCAGAAGAATGGGTCGGTCGTTCGGGTTGGAGTTGAGGGATCGTTGTGGTGGCTTCGGGTCGGGTCGGTCCTATGTGAGTGGTCGAATCGGTCTTGACTGGGTCGGTCGAGTCTTGAAGTCAGGAAGGAACTGGGTTGGTCCTATCTAAGGTGGTCGGGTCGGTCTTGACTGGATCGGTCATTATGGTGTGTTCGTGTATAACAGGGTCATTTCTAAAAAATATATTTTTCGGGTACGATCCAGATTTGAGCCAAAGAGTCTAGAAGAAAGAAATTCAGGGGCAACCCCCCGAACCCTAGCCGCAGCGCAGTGATGTAATTTGGCTTAGTGAGGTTATGACTTCAAAGTAAATTCAAGTAGGAAGGTTCGAAGTGTTGAAAGATGTTCGTTGATTAGTGTAGAACAGCTAATGAGGTGACAACTCAAAGGTCGTGAGTTGGTGGATAATGGTTGCTTGAGAAGGTTGCTTGAGCTATGAAAAGTCATCGGGTTGGAAGACTAGGGATGCGAAGGCCGAGAGATTATCATTGTCGTAAGTTCTAGCAGGCTCAAAGCAGGGGTACGATAGGGGGACCTAAAAGACCGATTGTAGGTCGAGTACCTTGGGTATCGTTGAAAGGCCTAGTTGTCGAGGTTGGACATGCATACGTATCGTTGAAAGGCGTATGGTGTTTATGCTATAATTGTGTAACTCCCCGTAAATTTAACAAGAATACTTAATTTCATATTCAAAATTAAGTAAAACCGACTGCGTCATTGCGTTCATCTCAGAATTCTAGTCAAAATAGACACCTGGTTTGCGTAAAACGGACACCGTATGAAGAAGATATTAAGGTTTGGAGTTTGTATATGCATAAGAAGAATATATATATATATATATATATATATATATAATAAGTCCATAATTCAAAACTATTCAAAAACCAGAAGCGGGAAGTAGGAGTGGGAAAATAGACCATTGGGGGTCAACATAAGGGTCGACCTAGGGGTGAGCATTATTTGGTTAAACCGAATAAACCAACCAAACCAATTTATTTTAGTCGGTTTGGTTTGGTTTTGAAATTTGATCAGTTTGTAATCAGTTCAAAAAAATATTTAATTTGGTTATCGGTTTAACCAAATTAACCGAACTTTTATTATATTTTCATAATTATCAATATTTTAATAAATATTTTAAGTTAAAACAATGGAGAACTACATGTTGCCTCTGCCTAGATTAAAATAGTGTATTCTTATTCAACAAACATTCAAGTTCAGAGATCTGTTCTTCAATAGCTACAATCAAGTCTCCTATTCTTAGATCCAATCACAGTGAGCCTACGTTATTTTTAGATATGAATACTTAAAAGATAATCTTAACATGTTTATAAACTGGATCTAAGCTTATGGCTAATTGAATCATACCAGATCTGCCATAGCCTGTGTATCTAAGTTATTCTGACATAACTATGAATTGGATATAAGCCTATGCCTATTTACCATGTCAAGTCTGCATTATCTGTATATCTAATTCACTGATTGTATCTCATCATGCCTGTTTATGATAATGACACCATGCCTAATCATTTCTATTCAAATGTTCATCAGATCTGTCACTATATGCCTATCTTGTCACTATGCCCAATTTTTTCACTGTATGCTTATCAGTTGCTATGCCTAATTTTGCCGTCATATGTCAATCTTGTTATTATGATTATTTCTTTTCTCTTCCCTTCTTCTTTTCCCTTTTTATTTTATAGTTATCCTACCTTCGAGCCTAGGCATACCGCTAAAATATGCGAACGCGTGAAATTGGGAACGAGGGGAAACATTAAAATTGGGGCATAACTTGGATTGGGAAATTCGAGCATAAATTGAATGAAATACATGGATATGAATTTGGGGAATAAATAAAATTGTAAATTAGAATCTTAATTTGGGGCATATGGTACATGATAAATATGACTTGGAAAAGGGGCATGAAAACCTATAATGAGATAGGGATAATTGTTAAAGAAGGAAATTGCCTAGAATTACAGCAATTAGAAACTGTAACCGCGCTTAGACACGAGGTTAAATTACGCTTATGGTAGTGGTCAGCCCGGACCCTCCCGGCATATCCAGCGACCACAAGTGGTGAATCTAATGTGAGAGGTCTAAGTGCATAAAACACGAAACGTTCTAAGACGCGACGTTGAGCCCGACTTGTGGAAGAAGTCTGCCCGGACCTAACCGGCATACCCAGCATCCACAAGCTGTAGGCTTAATGTGGGAGGTCTAGCGCATTATAACTATAAATGAATAAAGGTAATGAACTTGAATACTTAACCTGGTTGAATCCATAGGGATTACATAAACATGTTAACTTGAGTAGGGGTTAAGTAAACTTGCTTGAAATAGTGGGAGGGTTAAGTATATCTTGGGGTGGTGGGTAATATTCATATATAGGCCCACAAACTTAACTTGTTGGGGTTATGCAATTTTATTACACTAGTATGGAATAACCTGTGGAAATCCTAGTAGTGGGGATGCAAGCGTAGGGGGAAGCTTGTATCATCTTGTGTGTGGGACCCATTTCAATCAATAACCCATATTTAGGTACTAAATGAGTACTCCGAACTAGGTCGGAGTCGGGGCATGCTTACTGAGCTGATTGTAAGAGATCCAAACGAGGGGATGGTGTGGGCGGCGCATTCCAACGGGGTCATGTGCGTACATGGATCTGGACAAGGGAGGCTAAGACGCCGTGACGTCTGTAGATATGGTTGTGCACATCCTGAAAATAAAGGGTTGCCACTTTAGGAAGTGATACGTCCTACTGTGGGGTCAGCAGAGAGTATATACGGATAGGGAGCAGATCGATTGGGGTAATAATAGGGTATCTAGACTCTGGTATGTTTAGGAGCCCGTTATTATCCTTAGGGGTAACTTCGGTATGTTTAGTTGGGTTGTCTGTTATTGTATGGGGTTAAACCTCTCACTAGAAAGTACGCCTAAGTCTACCATCTTATACTTGTTGGGGATCATCTTATTCATACGACACTAGTATTGGTGCAAAGAGGGAAAGTACTAAGAAGCGTAATATATTCTATCATGTATATCCTGTTTACCTTGTCATACTTGCCTTATTGTGTTGTTATCTATCTCTCTAGTTTATATGCATGTCATGATACTTTTATTTATATGCTAAAAGTAACTGGATTCGCCAGACTTTATGTCTGAACTATTTTGTTTCCTCTTCTTTCTCTTCCGTTTCCCCCTAGGTTCTCAAGGTGGGAATACTCAAGCTTGATCAGGATTCTGCTTTCATCTTTTTGGAGCATCTTAGATTTACCGCTTGATTTCATATCTCTCTACTATGGCTATGTTTTGGGGTCTATTCTTCTTTTATTTTTGTACTCTGATGATTTAAGTACAAGACGGAAGTTTTAAATTAATGTACTGGGTTTTATGCATTTCAGACTTGTGATATAACTATGTTTTGAACCACGATGTTTTCTACTTAATAGAAGTTTTAAATTCTGCTGCTATTTTATATCGTCTTGTAATGTTTCTGTTTCTGTTTACCTATAACGCTTCACGAAACTTAATGCATTCTCTTAATGAGTGACATTAACGGACGTGGAGTGTCACACTTGGTATTAGAGCTGAAGGTTACCAAATCAGATAAAAGATTTTGAAAAATGTTTTCAGAAAGGTTTTAGAAGAAAGCATTTTCAAAAGAAAAGTCTGTTTTGAACAACATATTCCCCAAAGCCATATGTAATATCTTTCGATTCTCTGTTTGAATCCCTTTTCCTTTTCTTTTCAGCATGTCTGGGGAACCTAATATTCCTGAGGGCGTTACGATACCAGGCTGGTTCCGTAGGTATCTAGAGGCCACGGCGCCCGCCGGTGGTCCAGCAGACGTTCCTCCCCCTGCTGCACCCGCTGTTCCTCATCATCCTCCTCCGCGAGCAGATAATATCTCTATGGTCTACAAAGATTTCTGTGCTATGGGAGGAAAGCCATTTCGTGGAACCGAGACTTTCTTAGAGGCAAGGAATTGTCCTAAAGAGACGGAGGATTTGTTTGGAATTTTCGAAGTTGACAATTGTAGGAAGATTCAGTTGGTCGCTTGGCTGCTGAAAGATGAGGCTTCATTCTGGTGGGAAGTGACGCAAGTAGGGCATCCAGTGGAGACTTAGGATGATTTTCAGTAGAGGTTTGAAATGAAGTTTCTTTCTCAAGCTGAGAAAAGTATGCAAATGGAAAGGTTTCTGGCACTAATGCAAGGAGGAATGACTGTTAAAGAGTATGTTAACAAGTTCAACCAACTGGCGAGGTTTGGTTTGGAGCTAGTAGATACCCCGCATAATAAAGCTTTGCGGTTTGCTAAAGGACTGAATGGACTCCTCCATGGGTTAGTTATGTCTCATATTCCGATGGGAGCAACTTTTGAAAGGCTCGTTGATATGACATTGATGCATGAGGAAGATAAAGCTGAAAAGAAAGAAGCTAAGGTTGAGGAAACAGAAAACAAGAAAGTATGGCCCAAGAAGGGACAGTAACAGCAACAACAAAAGAAGAGGGGCGGAAAGAACGACAAGGCTAAGGATAAGAGGAAGTGCCATAGTTGCGGACGTGAGGGTCACTTGATCAAGGACTGCAAAAGAAGGAAGAATGCTTGTTTCAATTGTGGAGGTCGGACACTTTTATTAAGAGTGCCCGAAAAAGCAAGGACAAGGTCAAAGGGCAGGAGCTTATGGGGGGCAGGTGCATGCTCTTGTGACCAGTGCTCCGGGTAGAAGTAGGAAAGTTTCCGTTGAAGGTTTGATTTATCTTCCCAATCATCCTGTTAGAACTCTTTTTTATTCTGGCGCTTCACATTCTTTTATATTTGATTCTGTGGTTGGGTCTCTACACCTCAGTACTAGTATGGTTTTGGATCCCGTCGTTGTCTCAAACCCCATTGGGCTACGGCTCATTTGTCTATTATTTGTCGGGGTTTGAGAATATTTGTGTCAGGCGTCGAATTTGAATGCGGAGCATATGTGCTTGGTTTCATGGGTTACGGTTTGATTCTAGGGATAGATTGGCTACCATGTATGGTGCCATTCTGGATCGTGGGAGGAGGGTCATTAGACTTTGCCTTGCCATGGGGCGACCCTCGTGATTTCTTATGACCAAAAGGGGTCTGTCATGCTTAGTTTTCTAGAGTCACTTGATGCATCTATTGATGATATGTGATCTGTACTAGTAGTCTGTGAGTATCCTGATGTTTTTGAGGAGGTTCGGGGCTTACCTCCAAGGCGAGAGACCGATTTTCGTATATACTTGGTGGACAATGCAAAGCCAGTTGCATTGCTTGTGCGCCATATGGCTCCAAGAGAAAGAAGGGAGCTCAGCAAGCAAGTAAGGGAGCTACTTGAGAAAGGCTTTATTAGGCGAAGCATATATGAATGCGGTGCTCCAGTGGTATTCACAACTAAGGCGGATGGTTCGCTTCACTTATGTGTAGACTATAGAGAGTTGAATAAACTCACCAAGAAGAATAGTCACCCACTCCCGAGGATAGATGATCTGTTTGACCAACCTGTTGGTGCATCTGTTTTCTCTCAGTTAGACTTGGCCATGGGGTTTCATTAGTTTGAGGGTGGCCGAGAATAGCATAGGTAAGACCGCTTTTAGGACTCCATATGGTTTCTTTGAATGGCTCGTTATGCCTTTTGGGTTGACAAATGCACCCACCTATTTTGTTGATCTGATGAGTAGGGTGTTTCGGGAGTTTCTAAATAAGTTTGTCGTGGTCGTTGTTGATGACATATTAATCTTCTTGAAGAGCAAGGAAGAGTGTGTCCAACATTTAAGAGAGGTTTTGAAAGCTTTCTGTGCACACCAGCTTAAGGCAAAGTTCTTCAAATGTCATTTTTGGAGGAAAGAGGTGAGATTCCTAAGGAATGTGGTTTCAAAAGATGGGATAGTAGTAGATCCCCCGAAGGTAGTTGTAGTTCAAGATTGGAAGATTCCAAAGAATGCAACGGAGGTGAGAAGTTTTATGGGGTTAGCAGGATACTATAGGAAGTTCATTAAGAACTTTGCAAAGATATCAGCCCCACTCACAGGGCTAACGAAGAAGAATCTGACATTTTCTTGGGATGTAGATTGTGACAATGCTTTTTAGCGATTGAAGAGGGCTCTGACAACAGCCCCAGTCTTGACCTTGCCCGATGGAAACAAAGTTTTCACAGTATACACTGATGCATGTGGTACAGGGCTTGTTGCGCTTCTGATGCACGAGGGAAGGGTAGTATGTTATGGAGGTAGACAACTAAGGGTTCATGAGAAGAACTACACTACCCATGACTTAGAACTAGCTGCCATAGCATTCGCACTTAAGACATGGCGCTATTATCTACTTGGAGAGATGTTCGAGTTGTACACCGATCATAAATCTCTCAAGCACTTGGATGGAGTTCCTAGCATCCTATGACTTCGAGATTGCTTAGACCCCTGACAAGGGTAATGTGGTGGCGGACGCACTGAGTAGGCAGAGGATGGCCTTAAGTCCTCTGTTTGTGGAGAGGAAAAGCTTGGAGTTTATATTGACCTTTGACTTTAGACCCTCCACCGAGTTTATACCTGGTTTATTAGCACCACTAGAGGTGCGACCTACTCTTTTGGACCAGATAGGAACTTCATAGCGAGAGGATCCACAGATTTCATACATCTTGGATAGGATCAGTAAAGGGGAGACTTCTAGTCACCTTAGTAGATATTCCACAGAGGATAGAGGGTGGTTGCGACGAGATGGAAGGCTTTGTGTTCCCCGAGTTGGGAGTTTGTTGAGGACAGTCCTAGAGGAAGCCCATCATTCTAAGATAACTATTCATCCAGGTGGTGATAAGATGTATAGAGATATGAAGAGGGTTTTCGTTTGGGCTGGGATGAAGAAAGATGTGGCGGAGTTTGTTTCTAAATGTTTGGTTTGCCAACAGGTCAAGGCTGAGAAAAAGAAGCCCGGTGGTTTACTTCATCCTTTGGAGGTCCACAGTGGAAATGGGAGAGCGTCTCTATGGACTTCATCGATGGTTTTCCTAAGTCAAGGAAGGCAACACCAACATTTGGGTTGTAGTGGACGGACTTACTAAGAGCACTCATCTCATTCCGTTTAAGAGTAAGAGGACGGAAGCATGGTCGGCAGCAGTTTATGTCTGTGAGATAGTTCGTCTTCATGGAGTACCTTCCAGTATCGTAAGTGATCGTGACCCCATTTTCACTAGTGAATTTTAGAGGAGCTTGCAAGAAGCATTAGGTACACAGTTGTGTTTGAGCATCACTTATCATCCTCAGACCGATGGACAGATGGAAAGGGTGAATAGAGTTCTTGAGGATCTTTTAAGGCTGTGTATCCTAGATTTCGGAGGCACCTGGAAAGAGCATCTTCCTTTAGTAGTGTAACGACCCGGATTTTGAGCGACTTTGGTTATCGGCATAAGCACGATGTCGATAACCAAAACGTCAAAAAATCCTGGTAATTAGTGAAAGAAATTAGAGGGTGAGAAAAGATAAGATAGAAACTTAGAAATAGAAGAAGAAGAACACAACATCAGAGTAACACGAATCTCACAGCGGAACGAATAACATATAATAGATAACATATCCTTGAAATAAATCATTATATGTATACAATACATTATCAAAGTACAACACTTACAACACAGCGGAAATAACTATAGCTATATGATCCTGAAGCCTCCTGCTCCAAGCTCTTCCAGTATATCTGTAAAATCCCGACTACTTGACTGCCCATACAAATTTAGGCACCCAAGAGTTTAGGGAAAACAACAAAGTAAACTCCGGGTCAGTCATGGGACTGGTATGAGTAAAACAGTTTAAAAACAGTTGAAAAAGTAAACGATATCTCATAAGACCACGCCGCATAACGGAACGGGTTTTTTCCTTATGAGAATCCAAATATCTTTATATCAAAAACCTTTTGATATTATAATAATGTCTATCAACCACAGTATATATATAATCATCTAGCAGAAACGCTTTCATCTCACGTTCTACATATATAGTATACAATCAAAACCGCAAGCACGTATTGGGTAATGGATTTCCAACTATGACAAGGTATGGAACCACCTTTCGCTAATGTACCTCTCGAGAGGAATACACTGGGTTCAACAAGAACATCTTGCAACCCGGCCACACATGACCGACCACTCATTTCGCTTGAGTGTATCGAATGTATATCACCAACAGTTGGGATCAGCAACCGTTTCCCGAATGGGACAGCATCAACAATAGATTTTTAGAAGTAAATGAAACTCTAGATCAGGTGATTATACACCCTACTTCGGTGCGACCGACTTAGCCATGCTGCCTGCCCGATTTCTGTCATTTACCGGATGATGAGGCTAGAAGCTACGCTTTATCATCACACTAGATTCACTTTGAATGCCACATCGTCAAATCCATCAAATCATCGATTGACGTCCTCAACCATACATTACGCGTTAGCTAAAAGAAGTTTCCTTCTCCGCTTCCACTCTTGGTACAGTTGGAGAAATCAATATACGTGATCATCTGGAAATACTCTGTCAGACATCCGTCCATACAAGTCACCCAGGAACAGGATGAACCGAAGGCACTATTCTATAAACAGGATAGCCCTTGCATAACTCCGTCTTCAATTTCTTTTGGCATATATGATTCGCAACGCTTATGCCAATACAGAGTGGTTCTTTGGATAATAATCCAACCGGTCTCTCCATATTAACAACGTTAAAATGGTCAAAACTTCGATAGTCTGTGATTTAACTATCGAATAAAAACAGGTGTGCAAACAATGATATTATTTCCAAATGGAAATTTATATCGATCAAACATCATTCAACTTAGATCTCTTTATTTCATAAATTTACTTGTCTCCTGTTTCCTATATTCAATATTTTCTACAATTGGAAAATATACGTTATTAACCATGGAAAACATTTCCATTTCTCGTTTTCTTTATTAGAAAACATTTCTGGTTTCTTCTTTGGAAAACATTTCCAAAGCTTCTTCATTGGACTTAGACAGATGTTTAAACAAACCATCGCGATGCCAACTCAAACCATTTCCTTTACTGCCAAACCTTAACTATTCCTTAGTTAAAAACGAAGCCAATCAAGTTGGGGTAGAACTACCTCTCAGACCTTAACTGAACAACATTTCTAACTTTGAAATAGACAAAGTTCACTTTATAACTCCTTTAACTAACTTCCTTACTTAACCCTCCTTCGAATAGCTATATTCGATTGACTCTTTTCACTTAACTCTATTCGATTAACCCTTATCAGTTAACTCTATTCGATTAACACTATTTGATTAATTCTATTTGACTAACGCTATTGATTTACTCATTTCACTTAACTCCTTTTGAATAAACTATATTTGATAACTCCTTTTACTTTCTTCGAATAACCTATATTCGATTAACTCATTTTACTTTCTATTCGAATAAACTATATTCGATTTACTCATTTGCTTTCTATTCGAATAACTAACATCGTTTAACTTCTTTCCTTGACTCTAATCGATTTAACTAACATCGATTAACTTCTTTTCTTGACTCTAATCGATTAAACTAACATCGATTAACTCCTTTTTACTTTATCTCAAAACAATTAACTAACATCGATTAGCTCCTTTTACTTTACGTTTACATACCGTTACAAATATTTCCTATTTACAACTTCTATTTATCGTTCTAAATATTTCCTATTTACAACTTCTATTTATCGTTACAAATATTTCCTATTTACAACTTCTATTTGTCGTTACAAATATTTCCTATTTACAACTTCTATTTATCGTTACAAATATTTCCTTTATTCAATTTATTTTCTACATAAATACCCCTTTTATAAAACTCTAATCGTTTTATAAATAATTTCCTTTTTATAAAACCGTGTTCGTTTTATAAATAATTTCCTTTTATAAAATCCTGTGATTTTATAAAATTCCTTTTATTCCAATATACATTGAAATATTCCCTTTTTTTTACAACTCATGGTTTCCTTATGATATTTGAAATATCAAACAACGATGATCAATATCGTTCTAACATCCATAATCAATAACAGATTTATAAATCACAACATATATCACAATATATGAAAAACAGTAAAATAATTGTTGAGGAATCCAGTCGGATTCCTCCAACCTGTTTCCCTGCATCACAGATGTTAAACAATATAGATAACATCACTTTTAGTTCCATATGATATATTCTGTAAACAGAATCAATATAGAAAATTTAACCAACTGACTAGCAGTTCAATCAAACAGTCAACATACAGTATCAGCCAATATCTAACAGTTCTAAAAATATAACATGAAATTATAAACTGTTCAGAGTTAGTGAGATTTACTCACCTTGTTTTTCAGTTGATGATTCTGCTTTGTTTTTGTTTAAAATCAAATGCGTTTGATTTTTCCATGAAATTCCAATAGCTCAGTTCCCAGCCACATTAGTCCCATAATCATCGTGACTGGTTCCATCCGACTTTTGATAATATATAAACATGTTATAATTATTTTAGTCATACAATTTAATACTTAATTTCTTAATTGAATTATCAACTTCATTTTAATCACCTGGTTAAGGATGTCAACGGCCGTTTACTTCTCTATGATGTTTCCTTCTTTCTTGGGTATTCTCCGAGCACGTTACTCCCAAACTCACTACCCTCGCTTTGAACTTTTACTGCGGAAACAAATTCCAAGCTTGTCAACACTACAGTTTTATTTGTGATGATCTTTTTAGAACTTCATTACCATCCCAAAGTTGTAAAACTCGAGCCCAGTATGTTTGTAAATCCAAACTGCTACTTATCAATAGCATCCCCTCCCAGAAATACAACTACTCGCGGGCACTGTACACCACTACTTCATCAACAAGCCGTGCTTCTTCCTCTATCTCTCTATTTCCCCTTCTATACCGTTCCAGACCTGAGACAAGTTACTCACACCCCCCTCATCATCTTCCCGTCAACAATACAGCCCCTCTGTATAAAAATGCCATAGCCAAATCATTACAATAACTTCGCTACCCCCTTTCTCCCTCCACAATGCATGAAATCACCCAACGATTCCACCATCTTGCTTCTCGTTCTAAACTCTGTCGACGCCTCATCAAAAAGCCAAACTCGAACCTAACCCGTACCTCGCGTCCCCAAACTCATCGCAACCTGTACAACGTCGGTTGACCCCATCTTCCACTGACGCTACTGCCTCGATTCCCTCGCCACGCCGTACCTTCGAACACTTCCTGATGCCGCCAAAACTCTGGCACTCAAAGCCTTTGGCTACTTGCTGTTCAATTCGAGATACCAGAAAATGGTTCCAGGACCTTGTGATGCCATTAAGAACGCACGGATTCTGTTTGTTGAAGAGCGAAAATGAGTCGAAGCCTTGTTGGTTTTTTTTTAAGCTAGCATTTTTGCTCGTTTTCAGAATTTGTTTTAGAGATGAAGAGATATTTTGTGGCGGCCGATGTTTGATTTAGGGTTGAACGAGATTAGGTTAGGATATATATATATTTCGATTTTTCTGAAGACATGGAGTTTCACTGACCAGAGAATGAATTATAGACCATGCAGGTACACGTAGGAGCAAGTATGACCACTTAAATGTTTAATTATTTTATTAAAATTAAAGGATGAAGTACCCTTTAAAACCAACTCATATGAGCCAAGAACAACAGAAACAAAAATACCGTTGTGATCAGCGATGTGCCAGGGTTCCAAGAATATAATAATACCGGTAGGTTAACTCATATTGTGAAACCCAGACATGTCGATACAGGGTGCCAAATACTCCAAAATAAAAAGTTGCTTATTTAAATAATTAAAAATTACAGTAAAATTCTAAAAATTAAATTATCACTATTTCCCAAAAGAACCTAGTCTAAATTCAAATCCGATCTCTAGTTATATCAAATAAACCGTTATGGTCGATAAACGATTCTATAACGACTATTTTAAAATTTGATTTGGACATATCTCAAAATCTACACGACGAAATATCAATTTTTCTCTTCCATTAGAATGATATACTCCACCAGCTCCACACGTTTCTTGTTTCATAGAAATCCGGCTTAAAACGAATCCTGTACATGCCGTTGAAGTTCGAATCGCCAAATAGCAAACTACAGCGCCATTCGAGCTCGTTTATAATTATATTATAAACTATACGTTCAACTGTCGACGATTGAATATATTCGTTATTCAAATTCAATTCCAAGCTGAATTAAAAATCACAGAAGATCCAGTTCACACTATATCGCCATTTCAGCCAATTCTGTTTATTTCAGAATTAAATATATTATTTAATTATTTATTTTAATTAAATATTCACCATATTTTATTCCACGACCATTAGATTCACTAAAGCACCATATATAAAATAAAATAAAATAATCATAATACCTCTGCCAATGCGGGTCATTACAATCTTCCCCACTTAAAATAATTTCGTCCTCGAAATTGCTAAAAGGTAGAGGACGACCCTATCGACTGGTTAGAACACATTTGTTCACTTCTTAACTTCAGTTTCAACTGAACCAAATTTAATTTCAATTAAATTATTAATTAATCCTTATCAACGAAAATTTTCAAAAATTCTGAAAATTTTCTAACGCCTTAACTCTTCGAAAATTTTTGCCAGCACCTCCTTTGTACTGGTCAATACGTCAAACTCCAACTCGCCTATCTGGGCCATCTCCAACCCAAAAGAGAATCAAACAGCCAAGCGACTTGCCAATTCGGCTCATAAATCTTATATCCAATAGAAATATAAACTTGCACCTTTTGTCGGCATATCATTCTATCACTTCCATATGCTATCAACCCAGCATATACCATTTTTAATCAAATCAAACTCTGATCAATTTATCCTCAACACAACCATTTGCTTATATCCGAGCCACATATCATTTCAACTCGAGTTTCTTCTCGATTCCAAACTCTTAACTTGATTATCACATTACACTTCAAATTCGAATCTCACAATCCCATTTGTCTTGATATCATTCTAATTCAATCTCAGTTACCACTTTACTGGCTTTACTTTAATTCAAATTTGCTTTCACAAATTTCTGTTAAATTTGTTTTCAATTCAAACAGTCTTTCCCTGGGAATTTTAAACGGTTTACTTTTTCAAAAATCAAATTTTCCTTTTTGAAATCCAATTGAGCCCTTAATCAATATTCCATTAGTTAAATCACTTCCCTATTTCTTTATCAATATTTGTTAACCAAATATTTTCAATAACCATATTGGCCTTTTATGTTATTTGGAAAACATTTCCGAATATCGCCTTCCTTTATTTTCTAAATTTTAGAAAATAAGTGTTATTTATAATTGGAAAATATTCCAATTACTTTTCTCTTTTTTCGATTTCGTTTATTTCTATACTTAGGAAATGTCTATTATTCTATTTCCAAGCTTACACTTATTTGGGTTAAAGCAGATGTTGTGTAAAACATCGTTACGACAACCCAAATACTATATTCAACTAACTCTCATTCACATTGATCATCGAGCCTGGAATCTTAATATTTATTTGTTAATAATGAAATCAATCAAGTTGGGGTATAACTACCTCTCAGACCTTGACTGAATAACATTCATAACGTCAAAACAGATAAGACCACTTACTTGAATAATCAATACAATACAACTAATTCTTCACTTTTAAACACATATACACTTTCTCTTTCTATTAATTCGAGATTTTATTCCTAGTCTTCCTCTTTGATTTTACTATTCTATTTCTAATTTCGTTTCCTTATCGACTTCTATATATATATATATATCGATACGTTGATTTCTAACTATCAAATTATCTTAAAAATATTCTAACTCCTTAAATTCCCGAATTTTTTTTGCCATAACCTCCTTTGTACTAGGAGCATTGAGATATTCCAAATAGCCTCCCATGGCCCTCACCAATCAAAAAGAAAAGGAAAGCCAAGCGGCTAGCCGATACGGCGCATAAAATCTCATATATGAATTAATAAATACCTTTTCGTCGAGCATTCTATTTATTTCACTTCTATACTTTATTCCAAACCTGTCTAATGTATATCCATACATTTCTAATTCATTCCAACTTAGTCCAATCGTTTTAACTCAATTCGTTAATTAATTTGTTAATTAACTCTTTTAGTCTATTTCTCTTTTATATTTGAACATGACATGTTCAAATATATTTTAACTTGCTTATTAACTAATCAAATTCTACTTTTCAAACTCAGGTTTCATATTCAATTTCAAATATAAATTTACCGGTCCCCTTTACTTATCTAAAGTTCAACTTCAATTCAAGATCCATTTACTAATGGCTAATTAACTAGTTTACCTATTTCACCTTTTTATTTGAATATACATGTTCAAATATAAGTTTAACTTGTTTATCAACTAATTGAATTCCATTTCAATTCTATTTGAATTTCCCATATTCAAATTCCATTTCAATTCTCTTATTCAAATTCTATATTTGAATTTCATTTCAAATCTCTTATTCAAAAACTATATTTGAATTTCATTGAATTTCATATATTCAAACTCCCTTTGAATTTCTATATTCGAATCCTATTGTTACTCTATATGAATTCTATATTCAATTTTCCATTATTTAAATCTTCTTTATTCAAATCTCATTTGAATTTCTATATTCAAATCCCCCTTGAATTTTCTATATTCAAATCCCCTTTGAGTTTTTCTATATTCAAATCCCCTTTGAATTTTCTTTATTCACATTCTAAGTTTGAACTTCCTTTATTCAAATTCCTTTTTAACTTTCTTTATTTATTCCTTAAATAAGCCTTGATTTCAATTCCTTTTGAAGTCGATATTTCCACCTTTGGAAAATAGGTTTTTCCTTTCAATTTCACACTTGTATTTTTATTTCTGAGTTATCCAATGATAATTCTTTCCACTTTATTTATAAACTTTGTTTATACAAGAACTATTTATAAACTTCGTTTATAAAGGAACTTCTTGTTTTATTTCCTTTAGAACAAGTTAATATTTCAAATCTATTTCAAAACTTCAAATTCTATATTTTAAATTCTATTTTGAAATTCAACACAACTTGTCTTTCCCAAAACAAATTCAAAACAATATCTCTGGTAGTAATTCGTCACTTACAACTCGAAAATGAATACTGATGATGCGGCTGTCATCATCAGAATCTATTTTCCAGCAATCGAAGTGAGTTCAATACTATAAAACCATTTCTAAACATTTCCACTTTGAAATTCATTTCAAAATATTATTCACACTGCTTATAAAACAATTTAAAATCTCCCAGGATCTTAAATTTTCCTTATTTTTAATCCAAATCCATTTACAAACACTTATCCAATTCTCCAGAGTTTTAACTTCAATTCTGGTTTAAATTTCAGATTTAACTCATCTGATTTCACGTATTTCACTTATATGAATTCTGATTGGTTATTTACATAACCATTTCATTTATAATCTTACTCGATTATAATAACAACCAATATATCCAATATGTATCGAAATATACTTTGGGTAAACTTATCTTCATTTACCCCCTTTTCAAAACATATCGTGACGACCCATCGTATTCAAGTGTTTAGTAACTCTTACCGATACAGTGGATCAAACTGATCGACCAGAACTCATAAACGACTCAACCAATGAATCTCCACAATATAAAACAAATTTTTATATCAATAACAAATACGCTCACTCGTATATATACACTTAAACTCAATCTAGGGTATTACTAACCCTATCTCTACCGAGTCACGCCACAGAGCCAAGTAATTCTTAACTTAAGCTCTGATACCAACTGTAACGATCCGGATTTTGAGCGACTTTGGTTATCGGCATAAGCACGATGTCGATAACCAAAACGTCAAAAAATCCTGGTAATTAGTGAAAGAAATTAGAGGGTGAGAAAAGATAAGATAGAAACTTAGAAATAGAAGAAGAAGAAGAAGAACACAACAACAGAGTAACACGAATCTCACAGCGGAACGAATAACATATAATAGATAACATATCCTTGAAATAAATCATTATATGTATACAATACATTATCAAAGTACAACACTTACAACACAGCGGAAATAACTATAGCTATATGATCCTGAAGCCTCCTGCTCCAAGCTCTTCCAGTATATCTGTAAAATCCCGACTACTTGACTGCCCATACAAATTTAGGCACCCAAGAGTTTAGGGAAAACAACAAAGTAAACTCCGGGTCAGTCATGGGACTGGTATGAGTAAAACAGTTTAAAAACAGTTGAAAAAGTAAACGATATCTCATAAGACCACGCCGCATAACGGAACGGGTTTTTTCCTTATGAGAATCCAAATATCTTTATATCAAAAACCTTTTGATATTATAATAATGTCTATCAACCATAGTATATATATAATCATCTAGCAGAAACGCTTTCATCTCATGTTCTACATATATAGTATACAATCAAAACCGCAAGCACGTATTGGGTAATGGATTTCCAACTATGACAAGGTATGGAACCACCTTTCGCTAATGTACCTCTAGAGAGGAATACACTGGGTTCAACAAGAACATCTTGCAACCCGGCCACACATGACCGACCACTCATTTCGCTTGAGTGTATCGAATGTATATCACCAACAGTTGGGATCAGCAACCGTTTCCCGAATGGGACAGCATCAACAATAGATTTTTAGAAGTAAATGAAACTCTAGATCAGGTGATTATACACCCTACTTCGGTGCGACCGACTTAGCCATGCTGCCTGCCCGATTTCTGTCATTTACCGGATGATGAGGCTAGAAGCTACGCTTTATCATCACACTAGATTCATTTTGAATGCCACATCGTCAAATCCATCAAATCACCGATTGACGTCCTCAACCATACATTACGCGTTAGCTAAAAGAAGTTTCCTTCTCCGCTTCCACTCTTGGTACAGTTGGAGAAATCAATATACGTGATCATCTGGAAATACTCTGTCAGACATCCGTCCATACAAGTCACCCAGGAACAGGATGAACCGAAGGCACTATTCTGTAAACAGGATAGCCCTTGCATAACTCCGTCTTCAATTTCCTTTGGCATATATGATTCGCAACGCTTATGCCAATACAGAGTGGTTCTTTGGATAATAATCCAACCGGTCTCTCCATATTAACAACGTTAAAATGGTCAAAACTTCGATAGTCTGTGATTTATCTATCGAATAAAAACAGGTGTGCAAACAACGATATTATTTCCAAATGGAAATTTATATCGATCAAACATCATTCAACTTAGATCTCTTTATTTCATAAATTTACTTATCTCCTGTTTCCTATATTCAATATTTTCTACAATTGGAAAATATACGTTATTAACCATGGAAAACATTTCCATTTCTCGTTTTCTTTATTAGAAAACATTTCTGGTTTCTTCTTTGGAAAACATTTCCAAAGCTTCTTCATTGGACTTAGACAGATGTTTAAACAAACCATCGCGATGCCAACTCAAACCATTTCCTTTACTGCCAAACCTTAACTATTCCATAGTTAAAAACAAAGCCAATCAAGTTGGGGTAGAAATACCTCTCAGACCTTAACTGAACAACATTTCTAACTTTGAAATAGACAAAGTTCACTTTATAACTCCTTTAACTAACTTCCTTACTTAACCCTCCTTCGAATAGCTATATTCGATTGACTCTTTTCACTTAACTCTATTCGATTAACCCTTATCAGTTAACTCTATTCGATTAACACTATTTGATTAATTCTATTTGACTAACGCTATTGATTTACTCATTTCACTTAACTCCTTTCGAACAAACTATATTTGATAACTCCTTTTACTTTCTTCGAATAACCTATATTCGATTAACTCATTTTACTTTCTATTCGAATAAACTATATTCGATTTACTCATTTGCTTTCTATTCGAATAACTAACATCGTTTAACTTCTTTCCTTGACTCTAATCGATTTAACTAACATCGATTAACTTCTTTTCTTGACTCTAATCGATTAAACTAACATCGATTAACTCCTTTTTACTTTATCTCAAATCGATTAGCTCCTTTTACTTTACGTTTACTTACCGTTACAAATATTTCCTATTTACAACTTCTATTTATCGTTCTAAATATTTCCTATTTACAACTTCTATTTATCGTTACAAATATTTCCTATTTACAACTTCTATTTATCGTTACAAATATTTCCTATTTACAACTTCTATTTATCGTTACAAATATTTCCTATTTACAACTTCTATTTATCGTTACAAATATTTCCTTTATTCTATTTATTTTCAACATAAATACCCCTTTTATAAAACTCTAATCGTTTTATAAATAATTTCCTTTTGATAAAACCGTGTTCGTTTTATAAATAATTTCCTTTTATAAAATCCCGTGATTTTATAAAATTCCTTTTATTCCAATATACATTGAAATATTCCCTTTTTTTTACAACTCAAGGTTTCCTTATGATATTTGAAATATCAAACAACGATGATCAATATCGTTCTAACATCCATAATCAATAACAGATTTATAAATCACAACATATATCACAATATATGAAAAACAATAAGATAATTGTTGAGGAATCCAGTCGGATTCCTCCAACCTGTTTCCCTGCATCACAGATGTTAAACAATATAGATAACATCACTTTCAGTTCCATATGATATATTCTGTAAACAGAATCAATATAGAAAATTTAACCAACTGACTAGCAGTTCAGTCAAACAGTCAACATACAGTATCAGCCAATATCTAACAGTTCTAAAAATATAACATGAAATTATAAACTGTTCAGAGTTAGTGAGATTTACTGACCTTGTTTTTCAGTTGATGATTCTTCTTTGTTTTTGTTTAAAATCAAATGCGTTTGATTTTTCCATGAAATTCCAATAGCTCAGTTCCCAGCCACATTAGTCCCATAATCATCGTGACTGGTTCCATCCGACTTTTGATAATATATAAACATGTTATAATTATTTTAGTCATACAATTTAATACTTAATTTCTTAATTGAATTATCAACTTCATTTTAATCACCTGGTTAAGGATGTCAACGGCCGTTTACTTCTCTATGGTGTTTCCTTCTTTCTTGGGTATTCTCCGAGCACGTTACTCCCAAACTCACTACCCTCGCTTTGAACTTTTACTGCGGAAACAAATTCCAAGCTTGTCAACACTACAGTTTTATTTGTGATGATCTTTTTAGAACTTCATTACCATCCCAAAGTTGTAAAACTCGAGCCCAGTATGTTTGTAAATCCAAACTGCTACTTATCAATAGCATCCTCTCCCAGAAATACAACTACTCGCGGGCACTGTACACCACTACTTCATCAACAAGCCGTGCTTCTTCCTCTATCTCTCTATTTCCCCTTCTATACCGTTCCAGACCTGAGAAAAGGTACTCACACCCCCCTCATCATCTTCCCGTCAACAATACAGCCCCTCTGTATAAAAATGCCATAGCCAAATCATTACAATAACTTCGCTACCCACTTTCTCCCTCCACAATGCATGAAATCACCCACCGATTCCACCATCTTGCTTCTCGTTCTAAACTCTATCGACTCCTCATCAAAAAGCCAAACTCGAACCTACCCCGTACCTCGCGTCCCCAAACTCATCGCAACCTGTACAACGTTGGTTGACCCCATCTTCCACTGACTCTACTGCCTCGATTCCCCCGCCACGCCGTACCTTCGAACACTTCCTGATGCCGCCAAAACTATGGCACTCAAAGCCTTTGGCTACTTGCTGTTCAATTCGAGATACCAGAAAATGGTTCTAGGACCTTGTGATGCCATTAAGAACGCACGGATTCTGTTTGTTGAAGAGCGAAAATGAGTCGAAGCCTTGTTGGTTTTTTTTAAGCTAGCATTTTTGCTCGTTTTCAGAATTTTTTTAGAGATGAAGAGATATTTTGTGGCGGCCGATGTTTGATTTAGGGTTGAACGAGATTAGGTTAGGATATATATATATATTTCGATTTTTCTGAAGACATGGAGTTTCACTGACCAGAGAATGAATTATAGACCATGCAGGAACACGTAGGAGCAAGTATGACCACTTAAATGTTTAATTATTTTATTAAAATTAAAGGATGAAGTACCCTTTAAAACCAACTCATATGAGCCAAGAACAACGGAAACAAAAATACCGTTGTGATCAGCGATGTGCCAGGGTTCCAAGAATATAATAATACCGGTAGGTTAACTCATATTGTGAAACCCAGAAATGTCGATACAGGGTGCCAAATACTCCAAAATAAAAAGTTGCTTATTTAAATAATTAAAACTTACAGTAAAATTCTAAAAATTAAATTATCACTATTTCCCAAAAGAACCTTGTCTAAATTCAAATCCGATCTCTAGTTATATCAAATAAACCGTTATGGTCGATAAACGATTCTATAACGACTATTTTAAAATTTGATTTGGACATATCTCAAAATCTACACGACGAAATATCGATTTTTCTCTTCCGTTAGAAAGATATACTCCACCAGCTCCACACGTTTCTTGTTTCATAGAAATCCGGCTTAAAACGAATCCTGTACATGCCGTTGAAGTTCGAATCGCCAAATAGCAAACTGCAGCGCCATTCGAGCTCGTTTATAATTATATTATAAACTATACGTTCAACTGTCGACGATTGAATATATTCGTTATTCAAATTCAATTCCAAGCTGAATTAAATATCACAGAAGATCCAGTTCACACTATATCACCATTTCAGCCAATTCTGTTTATTTCAGAATTAAATATATTATTTAATTATTTATTTTAATTAAATATTCACCATATTTTATTCCACGACCATTAGATTCACTAAACCACCATATATAAAATAAAATAAAATAATCATAATACCTCTGCCAATGCGGGTCATTACAATCTTCCCCACTTAAAATAATTTCGTCCTCGAAATTGCTAAAAGGTAGAGGACGACCCTATCGACTGTTTAGAACACATTTGTTCACTTCTTAACTTCAGTTTCAACTGAACCAAATCAATTAAATTATTAATTAATCCTTATCAACGAAAATTTTCAAAAATCCTGAAAATTTTCTAACGCCTTAACTCTTCGAAATTTTTTGCCAGCACCTCCTTTGAACTGGTCAATACGTCAAACTCCAACTCGCCTATCTGGGCCATCTCCAACCCAAAAGAGAATCAAACAGCCAAGCGACTTGCCAATTCGGCTCATAAATCTTATATCCAATAGAAATATAAACTTGCACCTTTTGTCGGCATATCATTCTATCACTTCCATATGCTATCAACCCAGCATATACCATTTTTAATCAAATCAAACTCTGATCAATTTATCCTCAACACAACCATTTGCTTATATCCGAGCCACATATCATTTCAACTCGAGTTTCTTCTCGATTCCCAACTCTTAACTTGATTATCACATTACACTTCAAATTCGAATCTCACAATCCCATTTGTCTTGATATCATTCTAATTCAATCTCAGTTACCACTTTATTGGCTTTACTTTAATTCAAATTTGCTTTCACAAATTTCTGTTAAATTTGTTTTCAATTCAAACAGTCTTTCCCTGGGAATTTTAAACGGTTTACTTTTTCAAAAATCAAATTTTCCTTTTTGAAATCCAACTGAGCCCTTAATCAATATTCCATTAGTTAAATCACTTCCCTATTTCTTTATCAATATTTGTTAACCAAATATTTTCAATAACCATATTGGCCTTTTATGTTATTTGGAAAACATTTCCGAATATCGCCTTCCTTTATTTTCTAAATTTTAGAAAATAAGTGTTATTTATAATTGGAAAATATTCCAATTACTTATCTCTTTTTTCGATTTCGTTTATTTCTATACTTAGGAAATGTCTATTATTCTATTTCCAAGCTTACACTTATTTGGGTTAAAACGGATGTTGTGTAAAACATCGTTACGACAACCCAAATACTATATTCAACTAACTCTCATTCACATTGATCATCGAGCCTGGAATCTTACTATTTATTTGTTAATAATGAAATCAATCAAGTTGGGGTATAACTACCTCTCAGACCTTGACTGAATAACATTTATAACGTCAAAACAGATAAGACCACTTACTTGAATAATCAATACAATACAACTAATTCTTCACTTTTAAACACATATACACTTTCTCTTTCTATTCATTCGAGATTTTATTCCTAGTCTTCCTTTTTGATTTTACTATTCTATTTCTAAATTCGTTTCCTTATCGACTTCTATATATATATATCGATACGTTGATTTCTAACTATCAAATTATCTTAAAAATATTCTAACTCCTTAAATTCCCGAATTTTTTTTTGTCATAACCTCCTTAGTACTAGGAGCATTGGGATATTCCAAATAGCCTCCCATGGCCCTCACCAATCAAAAAGAAAAGGAAAGCCAAGCGGCTAGCCGATACGGCGCATAAAATCTCATATATGAATTAAATACATACCTTTTCGTCGAGCATTCTATTTATTTCACTTCTATACTTTATTCCAAACCTGTCTAATGTATATCCATACATTTCTAATTCATTCCAACTTAGTCCAATCGTTTTAACTCAATTCGTTAATTAATTTGTTAATTAACTCTTTTAGTCTATTTCTCTTTTATATTTGAGCATGACATGTTCAAATATATTTTAACTTGCTTATTAACTAATCAAATTCTACTTTTCAAACTCAGGTTTCATATTCAATTTCAAATATAAATTTACCGGTCCCCTTTACTTATCTAAAGTTCAACTTCAATTCAAGATCCATTTACTAATGGCTAATTAACTAGTTTACCTATTTCACCTTTTTATTTGAATATACATGTTCAAATATAAGTTTAACTTGTTTATCAACTAATTGAATTCCATTTCAATTCTATTTGAATTTCCCATATTCAAATTCCATTTCAATTCTCTTATTCAAATTCTATATTTGAATTTCATTTCAAATCTCTTAATCAAAATCTATATTTGAATTTCATTGAATTTCATATATTCAAACTCCCTTTGAATTTCTATATTCGAATCCTATTATTACTCTATATGAATTCTATATTCAATTTTCCATTATTTAAATCTTCTTTATTCAAATCTCATTTGAATTTCTATACTCAAATCCCCCTTGAATTTTCTATATTCAAATCCCCTTTGAATTTTTCTATATTCAAATCCCCTTTGAATTTTCTTTATTCACATTCTAAGTTTGAACTTCCTTTATTCAAATTCCTTTTTAACTTTCTTTATTTATTCCTTAAATAAGCCTTGATTTCAATTCCTTTTGAAATCGATATTTCCACCTTTGGAAAATAGGTTTTTCCTTTCAATTTCACACTTGTATTTTTATTTCTGAATTATCCAATGATAATTCTTTCCACTTTATTTATAAACTTCGTTTATACAAGAACTATTTATAAACTTCGTTTATAAAGGAACTTCTTGTTTTATTTCCTTTAAAACAAGTTAATATTTCAAATCTATTTCAAAAATTCAAATTCTATATTTTAAATTCTATTTTGAAATTCAACACAACTTGTCTTTCCCAAAACAAATTCAAAACAGTATCTCTGGTAGTAATTCGTCACTTACAACTCGAAAATGAATACTGATGATGCAGCTGTCATCATCAGAATCTATTTTCCAGCGATCGAAGTGAGTTCAATACTATAAAACCATTTCTAAACATTTCCACTTTGAAATTCATTTCAAAATATTATTCACACTGCTTGTAAAACAATTTAAAATCTCCCAGGATCTTAAATTTTCCTTATTTTTAATCCAAATCCATTTATAAACACTTATCCAATTCTCCAAAGTTTTAACTTCAATTCTGGTTTAAATTTCAGATTTAACTCATCTGATTTCACGTATTTCACTTATATGAATTCTGATTGGTTATTTACATAACCATTTCATTTATAATCTTACTCGATTATAATAACAACCAATATATCCAATATGTATCGAAATATACTTTGGGTAAACTTATCTTCATTTACCCCCTTTTCAAAACATATCGTGACGACCCATCGTATTCAAGTGTTTAGTAACTCTTACCGATACAGTGGATCAAACTGATCGACCAGAACTCATAAACGACTCAACCAATGAATCTCCACAATATAAAACAAATTTTTATATCAATAACAAATACGCTCACTCGGATATATACACTCAAACTCAATCTAGGGTATTACTAACCCTATCTCTACCGATTCACGCCACAGAGCCAAGTAATTCTTAACTTAAGCTCTAATACCAAATGTAACGACCCGGATTTTGAGCGACTTTGGTTATCGGCATAAGCACGATGTCGATAACCAAAACGTCAAAAAATCCTGGTAATTAGTGAAAGAAATTAGAGCGTGAGAAAAGATAAGATAGAAACTTAGAAATAGAAGAAGAAGAAGAACACAACATCAGAGTAACACGAATCTCACAGCGGAACGAATAACATATAATAGATAACATATCCTTGAAATAAATCATTATATGTATACAATACATTATCAAAGTACAACACTTACAACACAGCGGAAATAACTATAGCTATATGATCCTGAAGCCTCCTGCTCCAAGCTCTTCCAGTATATCTGTAAAATCCCGACTACTTGACTGCCCATACAAATTTAGGCACCCAAGAGTTTAGGGAAAACAACAAAGTAAACTCCGGGTCAGTCATGGGACTGGTATGAGTAAAACAGTTTAAAAACAGTTGAAAAAGTAAACGATATCTCATAAGACCACGCCGCATAACGGAACGGGTTTTTTCCTTATGAGAATCCAAATATCTTTATATCAAAAACCTTTTGATATTATAATAATGTCTATCAACCATAGTATATATATAATCATCTAGCAGAAACGCTTTCATCTCATGTTCTACATATATAGTATACAATCAAAACCGCAAGCACGTATTGGGTAATGGATTTCCAACTATGACAAGGTATGGAACCACCTTTCGCTAATGTACCTCTAGAGAGGAATACACTGGGTTCAACAAGAACATCTTGCAACCCGGCCACACATGACCGACCACTCATTTCGCTTGAGTGTATCGAATGTATATCACCAACAGTTGGGATCAGCAACCGTTTCCCGAATGGGACAGCATCAACAATAGATTTTTAGAAGTAAATGAAACTCTAGATCAGGTGATTATACACCCTACTTCGGTGCGACCGACTTAGCCATGCTGCCTGCCCGATTTCTGTCATTTACCGGATGATGAGGCTAGAAGCTACGCTTTATCATCACACTAGATTCATTTTGAATGCCACATCGTCAAATCCATCAAATCACCGATTGACGTCCTCAACCATACATTACGCGTTAGCTAAAAGAAGTTTCCTTCTCCGCTTCCACTCTTGGTACAGTTGGAGAAATCAATATACGTGATCATCTGGAAATACTCTGTCAGACATCCGTCCATACAAGTCACCCAGGAACAGGATGAACCGAAGGCACTATTCTGTAAACAGGATAGCCCTTGCATAACTCCGTCTTCAATTTCCTTTGGCATATATGATTCGCAACGCTTATGCCAATACAGAGTGGTTCTTTGGATAATAATCCAACCGGTCTCTCCATATTAACAACGTTAAAATGGTCAAAACTTCGATAGTCTGTGATTTATCTATCGAATAAAAACAGGTGTGCAAACAACGATATTATTTCCAAATGGAAATTTATATCGATCAAACATCATTCAACTTAGATCTCTTTATTTCATAAATTTACTTATCTCCTGTTTCCTATATTCAATATTTTCTACAATTGGAAAATATACGTTATTAACCATGGAAAACATTTCCATTTCTCGTTTTCTTTATTAGAAAACATTTCTGGTTTCTTCTTTGGAAAACATTTCCAAAGCTTCTTCATTGGACTTAGACAGATGTTTAAACAAACCATCGCGATGCCAACTCAAACCATTTCCTTTACTGCCAAACCTTAACTATTCCATAGTTAAAAACAAAGCCAATCAAGTTGGGGTAGAAATACCTCTCAGACCTTAACTGAACAACATTTCTAACTTTGAAATAGACAAAGTTCACTTTATAACTCCTTTAACTAACTTCCTTACTTAACCCTCCTTCGAATAGCTATATTCGATTGACTCTTTTCACTTAACTCTATTCGATTAACCCTTATCAGTTAACTCTATTCGATTAACACTATTTGATTAATTCTATTTGACTAACGCTATTGATTTACTCATTTCACTTAACTCCTTTCGAACAAACTATATTTGATAACTCCTTTTACTTTCTTCGAATAACCTATATTCGATTAACTCATTTTACTTTCTATTCGAATAAACTATATTCGATTTACTCATTTGCTTTCTATTCGAATAACTAACATCGTTTAACTTCTTTCCTTGACTCTAATCGATTTAACTAACATCGATTAACTTCTTTTCTTGACTCTAATCGATTAAACTAACATCGATTAACTCCTTTTTACTTTATCTCAAATCGATTAGCTCCTTTTACTTTACGTTTACTTACCGTTACAAATATTTCCTATTTACAACTTCTATTTATCGTTCTAAATATTTCCTATTTACAACTTCTATTTATCGTTACAAATATTTCCTATTTACAACTTCTATTTATCGTTACAAATATTTCCTATTTACAACTTCTATTTATCGTTACAAATATTTCCTATTTACAACTTCTATTTATCGTTACAAATATTTCCTTTATTCTATTTATTTTCAACATAAATACCCCTTTTATAAAACTCTAATCGTTTTATAAATAATTTCCTTTTGATAAAACCGTGTTCGTTTTATAAATAATTTCCTTTTATAAAATCCCGTGATTTTATAAAATTCCTTTTATTCCAATATACATTGAAATATTCCCTTTTTTTTACAACTCAAGGTTTCCTTATGATATTTGAAATATCAAACAACGATGATCAATATCGTTCTAACATCCATAATCAATAACAGATTTATAAATCACAACATATATCACAATATATGAAAAACAATAAGATAATTGTTGAGGAATCCAGTCGGATTCCTCCAACCTGTTTCCCTGCATCACAGATGTTAAACAATATAGATAACATCACTTTCAGTTCCATATGATATATTCTGTAAACAGAATCAATATAGAAAATTTAACCAACTGACTAGCAGTTCAGTCAAACAGTCAACATACAGTATCAGCCAATATCTAACAGTTCTAAAAATATAACATGAAATTATAAACTGTTCAGAGTTAGTGAGATTTACTGACCTTGTTTTTCAGTTGATGATTCTTCTTTGTTTTTGTTTAAAATCAAATGCGTTTGATTTTTCCATGAAATTCCAATAGCTCAGTTCCCAGCCACATTAGTCCCATAATCATCGTGACTGGTTCCATCCGACTTTTGATAATATATAAACATGTTATAATTATTTTAGTCATACAATTTAATACTTAATTTCTTAATTGAATTATCAACTTCATTTTAATCACCTGGTTAAGGATGTCAACGGCCGTTTACTTCTCTATGGTGTTTCCTTCTTTCTTGGGTATTCTCCGAGCACGTTACTCCCAAACTCACTACCCTCGCTTTGAACTTTTACTGCGGAAACAAATTCCAAGCTTGTCAACACTACAGTTTTATTTGTGATGATCTTTTTAGAACTTCATTACCATCCCAAAGTTGTAAAACTCGAGCCCAGTATGTTTGTAAATCCAAACTGCTACTTATCAATAGCATCCTCTCCCAGAAATACAACTACTCGCGGGCACTGTACACCACTACTTCATCAACAAGCCGTGCTTCTTCCTCTATCTCTCTATTTCCCCTTCTATACCGTTCCAGACCTGAGAAAAGGTACTCACACCCCCCTCATCATCTTCCCGTCAACAATACAGCCCCTCTGTATAAAAATGCCATAGCCAAATCATTACAATAACTTCGCTACCCACTTTCTCCCTCCACAATGCATGAAATCACCCACCGATTCCACCATCTTGCTTCTCGTTCTAAACTCTATCGACTCCTCATCAAAAAGCCAAACTCGAACCTACCCCGTACCTCGCGTCCCCAAACTCATCGCAACCTGTACAACGTTGGTTGACCCCATCTTCCACTGACTCTACTGCCTCGATTCCCCCGCCACGCCGTACCTTCGAACACTTCCTGATGCCGCCAAAACTATGGCACTCAAAGCCTTTGGCTACTTGCTGTTCAATTCGAGATACCAGAAAATGGTTCTAGGACCTTGTGATGCCATTAAGAACGCACGGATTCTGTTTGTTGAAGAGCGAAAATGAGTCGAAGCCTTGTTGGTTTTTTTTAAGCTAGCATTTTTGCTCGTTTTCAGAATTTTTTTAGAGATGAAGAGATATTTTGTGGCGGCCGATGTTTGATTTAGGGTTGAACGAGATTAGGTTAGGATATATATATATATTTCGATTTTTCTGAAGACATGGAGTTTCACTGACCAGAGAATGAATTATAGACCATGCAGGAACACGTAGGAGCAAGTATGACCACTTAAATGTTTAATTATTTTATTAAAATTAAAGGATGAAGTACCCTTTAAAACCAACTCATATGAGCCAAGAACAACGGAAACAAAAATACCGTTGTGATCAGCGATGTGCCAGGGTTCCAAGAATATAATAATACCGGTAGGTTAACTCATATTGTGAAACCCAGAAATGTCGATACAGGGTGCCAAATACTCCAAAATAAAAAGTTGCTTATTTAAATAATTAAAACTTACAGTAAAATTCTAAAAATTAAATTATCACTATTTCCCAAAAGAACCTTGTCTAAATTCAAATCCGATCTCTAGTTATATCAAATAAACCGTTATGGTCGATAAACGATTCTATAACGACTATTTTAAAATTTGATTTGGACATATCTCAAAATCTACACGACGAAATATCGATTTTTCTCTTCCGTTAGAAAGATATACTCCACCAGCTCCACACGTTTCTTGTTTCATAGAAATCCGGCTTAAAACGAATCCTGTACATGCCGTTGAAGTTCGAATCGCCAAATAGCAAACTGCAGCGCCATTCGAGCTCGTTTATAATTATATTATAAACTATACGTTCAACTGTCGACGATTGAATATATTCGTTATTCAAATTCAATTCCAAGCTGAATTAAATATCACAGAAGATCCAGTTCACACTATATCACCATTTCAGCCAATTCTGTTTATTTCAGAATTAAATATATTATTTAATTATTTATTTTAATTAAATATTCACCATATTTTATTCCACGACCATTAGATTCACTAAACCACCATATATAAAATAAAATAAAATAATCATAATACCTCTGCCAATGCGGGTCATTACAATCTTCCCCACTTAAAATAATTTCGTCCTCGAAATTGCTAAAAGGTAGAGGACGACCCTATCGACTGTTTAGAACACATTTGTTCACTTCTTAACTTCAGTTTCAACTGAACCAAATCAATTAAATTATTAATTAATCCTTATCAACGAAAATTTTCAAAAATCCTGAAAATTTTCTAACGCCTTAACTCTTCGAAATTTTTTGCCAGCACCTCCTTTGAACTGGTCAATACGTCAAACTCCAACTCGCCTATCTGGGCCATCTCCAACCCAAAAGAGAATCAAACAGCCAAGCGACTTGCCAATTCGGCTCATAAATCTTATATCCAATAGAAATATAAACTTGCACCTTTTGTCGGCATATCATTCTATCACTTCCATATGCTATCAACCCAGCATATACCATTTTTAATCAAATCAAACTCTGATCAATTTATCCTCAACACAACCATTTGCTTATATCCGAGCCACATATCATTTCAACTCGAGTTTCTTCTCGATTCCCAACTCTTAACTTGATTATCACATTACACTTCAAATTCGAATCTCACAATCCCATTTGTCTTGATATCATTCTAATTCAATCTCAGTTACCACTTTATTGGCTTTACTTTAATTCAAATTTGCTTTCACAAATTTCTGTTAAATTTGTTTTCAATTCAAACAGTCTTTCCCTGGGAATTTTAAACGGTTTACTTTTTCAAAAATCAAATTTTCCTTTTTGAAATCCAACTGAGCCCTTAATCAATATTCCATTAGTTAAATCACTTCCCTATTTCTTTATCAATATTTGTTAACCAAATATTTTCAATAACCATATTGGCCTTTTATGTTATTTGGAAAACATTTCCGAATATCGCCTTCCTTTATTTTCTAAATTTTAGAAAATAAGTGTTATTTATAATTGGAAAATATTCCAATTACTTATCTCTTTTTTCGATTTCGTTTATTTCTATACTTAGGAAATGTCTATTATTCTATTTCCAAGCTTACACTTATTTGGGTTAAAACGGATGTTGTGTAAAACATCGTTACGACAACCCAAATACTATATTCAACTAACTCTCATTCACATTGATCATCGAGCCTGGAATCTTACTATTTATTTGTTAATAATGAAATCAATCAAGTTGGGGTATAACTACCTCTCAGACCTTGACTGAATAACATTCATAACGTCAAAACAGATAAGACCACTTACTTGAATAATCAATACAATACAACTAATTCTTCACTTTTAAACACATATACACTTTCTCTTTCTATTCATTCGAGATTTTATTCCTAGTCTTCCTTTTTGATTTTACTATTCTATTTCTAAATTCGTTTCCTTATCGACTTCTATATATATATATCGATACGTTGATTTCTAACTATCAAATTATCTTAAAAATATTCTAACTCCTTAAATTCCCGAATTTTTTTTTGTCATAACCTCCTTAGTACTAGGAGCATTGGGATATTCCAAATAGCCTCCCATGGCCCTCACCAATCAAAAAGAAAAGGAAAGCCAAGCGGCTAGCCGATACGGCGCATAAAATCTCATATATGAATTAAATACATACCTTTTCGTCGAGCATTCTATTTATTTCACTTCTATACTTTATTCCAAACCTGTCTAATGTATATCCATACATTTCTAATTCATTCCAACTTAGTCCAATCGTTTTAACTCAATTCGTTAATTAATTTGTTAATTAACTCTTTTAGTCTATTTCTCTTTTATATTTGAGCATGACATGTTCAAATATATTTTAACTTGCTTATTAACTAATCAAATTCTACTTTTCAAACTCAGGTTTCATATTCAATTTCAAATATAAATTTACCGGTCCCCTTTACTTATCTAAAGTTCAACTTCAATTCAAGATCCATTTACTAATGGCTAATTAACTAGTTTACCTATTTCACCTTTTTATTTGAATATACATGTTCAAATATAAGTTTAACTTGTTTATCAACTAATTGAATTCCATTTCAATTCTATTTGAATTTCCCATATTCAAATTCCATTTCAATTCTCTTATTCAAATTCTATATTTGAATTTCATTTCAAATCTCTTAATCAAAATCTATATTTGAATTTCATTGAATTTCATATATTCAAACTCCCTTTGAATTTCTATATTCGAATCCTATTATTACTCTATATGAATTCTATATTCAATTTTCCATTATTTAAATCTTCTTTATTCAAATCTCATTTGAATTTCTATATTCAAATCCCCCTTGAATTTTCTATATTCAAATCCCCTTTGAATTTTTCTATATTCAAATCCCCTTTGAATTTTCTTTATTCACATTCTAAGTTTGAACTTCCTTTATTCAAATTCCTTTTTAACTTTCTTTATTTATTCCTTAAATAAGCCTTGATTTCAATTCCTTTTGAAGTCGATATTTCCACCTTTGGAAAATAGGTTTTTCCTTTCAATTTCACACTTGTATTTTTATTTCTGAGTTATCCAATGATAATTCTTTCCACTTTATTTATAAACTTTGTTTATACAAGAACTATTTATAAACTTCGTTTATAAAGGAACTTCTTGTTTTATTTCCTTTAGAACAAGTTAATATTTCAAATCTATTTCAAAACTTCAAATTCTATATTTTAAATTCTATTTTGAAATTCAACACAACTTGTCTTTCCCAAAACAAATTCAAAACAATATCTCTGGTAGTAATTCGTCACTTACAACTCGAAAATGAATACTGATGATGCGGCTGTCATCATCAGAATCTATTTTCCAGCGATCGAAGTGAGTTCAATACTATAAAACCATTTCTAAACATTTCCACTTTGAAATTCATTTCAAAATATTATTCACACTGCTTATAAAACAATTTAAAATCTCCCAGGATCTTAAATTTTCCTTATTTTTAATCCAAATCCATTTACAAACACTTATCCAATTCTCCAGAGTTTTAACTTCAATTCTGGTTTAAATTTCAGATTTAACTCATCTGATTTCACGTATTTCACTTATATGAATTCTGATTGGTTATTTACATAACCATTTCATTTATAATCTTACTCGATTATAATAACAACCAATATATCCAATATGTATCGAAATATACTTTGGGTAAACTTATCTTCATTTACCCCCTTTTCAAAACATATCGTGACGACCCATCGTATTCAAGTGTTTAGTAACTCTTACCGATACAGTGGATCAAACTGATCGACCAGAACTCATAAACGACTCAACCAATGAATCTCCACAATATAAAACAAATTTTTATATCAATAACAAATACGCTCACTCGTATATATACACTTAAACTCAATCTAGGGTATTACTAACCCTATCTCTACCGAGTCACGCCACAGAGCCAAGTAATTCTTAACTTAAGCTCTGATACCAACTGTAACGATCCGGATTTTGAGCGACTTTGGTTATCGGCATAAGCACGATGTCGATAACCAAAACGTCAAAAAATCCTGGTAATTAGTGAAAGAAATTAGAGGGTGAGAAAAGATAAGATAGAAACTTAGAAATAGAAGAAGAAGAAGAAGAACACAACAACAGAGTAACACGAATCTCACAGCGGAACGAATAACATATAATAGATAACATATCCTTGAAATAAATCATTATATGTATACAATACATTATCAAAGTACAACACTTACAACACAGCGGAAATAACTATAGCTATATGATCCTGAAGCCTCCTGCTCCAAGCTCTTCCAGTATATCTGTAAAATCCCGACTACTTGACTGCCCATACAAATTTAGGCACCCAAGAGTTTAGGGAAAACAACAAAGTAAACTCCGGGTCAGTCATGGGACTGGTATGAGTAAAACAGTTTAAAAACAGTTGAAAAAGTAAACGATATCTCATAAGACCACGCCGCATAACGGAACGGGTTTTTTCCTTATGAGAATCCAAATATCTTTATATCAAAAACCTTTTGATATTATAATAATGTCTATCAACCATAGTATATATATAATCATCTAGCAGAAACGCTTTCATCTCATGTTCTACATATATAGTATACAATCAAAACCGCAAGCACGTATTGGGTAATGGATTTCCAACTATGACAAGGTATGGAACCACCTTTCGCTAATGTACCTCTAGAGAGGAATACACTGGGTTCAACAAGAACATCTTGCAACCCGGCCACACATGACCGACCACTCATTTCGCTTGAGTGTATCGAATGTATATCACCAACAGTTGGGATCAGCAACCGTTTCCCGAATGGGACAGCATCAACAATAGATTTTTAGAAGTAAATGAAACTCTAGATCAGGTGATTATACACCCTACTTCGGTGCGACCGACTTAGCCATGCTGCCTGCCCGATTTCTGTCATTTACCGGATGATGAGGCTAGAAGCTACGCTTTATCATCACACTAGATTCATTTTGAATGCCACATCGTCAAATCCATCAAATCACCGATTGACGTCCTCAACCATACATTACGCGTTAGCTAAAAGAAGTTTCCTTCTCCGCTTCCACTCTTGGTACAGTTGGAGAAATCAATATACGTGATCATCTGGAAATACTCTGTCAGACATCCGTCCATACAAGTCACCCAGGAACAGGATGAACCGAAGGCACTATTCTGTAAACAGGATAGCCCTTGCATAACTCCGTCTTCAATTTCCTTTGGCATATATGATTCGCAACGCTTATGCCAATACAGAGTGGTTCTTTGGATAATAATCCAACCGGTCTCTCCATATTAACAACGTTAAAATGGTCAAAACTTCGATAGTCTGTGATTTATCTATCGAATAAAAACAGGTGTGCAAACAACGATATTATTTCCAAATGGAAATTTATATCGATCAAACATCATTCAACTTAGATCTCTTTATTTCATAAATTTACTTATCTCCTGTTTCCTATATTCAATATTTTCTACAATTGGAAAATATACGTTATTAACCATGGAAAACATTTCCATTTCTCGTTTTCTTTATTAGAAAACATTTCTGGTTTCTTCTTTGGAAAACATTTCCAAAGCTTCTTCATTGGACTTAGACAGATGTTTAAACAAACCATCGCGATGCCAACTCAAACCATTTCCTTTACTGCCAAACCTTAACTATTCCATAGTTAAAAACAAAGCCAATCAAGTTGGGGTAGAAATACCTCTCAGACCTTAACTGAACAACATTTCTAACTTTGAAATAGACAAAGTTCACTTTATAACTCCTTTAACTAACTTCCTTACTTAACCCTCCTTCGAATAGCTATATTCGATTGACTCTTTTCACTTAACTCTATTCGATTAACCCTTATCAGTTAACTCTATTCGATTAACACTATTTGATTAATTCTATTTGACTAACGCTATTGATTTACTCATTTCACTTAACTCCTTTCGAACAAACTATATTTGATAACTCCTTTTACTTTCTTCGAATAACCTATATTCGATTAACTCATTTTACTTTCTATTCGAATAAACTATATTCGATTTACTCATTTGCTTTCTATTCGAATAACTAACATCGTTTAACTTCTTTCCTTGACTCTAATCGATTTAACTAACATCGATTAACTTCTTTTCTTGACTCTAATCGATTAAACTAACATCGATTAACTCCTTTTTACTTTATCTCAAATCAATTAGCTCCTTTTACTTTACGTTTACTTACCGTTACAAATATTTCCTATTTACAACTTCTATTTATCGTTCTAAATATTTCCTATTTACAACTTCTATTTATCGTTACAAATATTTCCTATTTACAACTTCTATTTATCGTTACAAATATTTCCTATTTACAACTTCTATTTATCGTTACAAATATTTCCTATTTACAACTTCTATTTATCGTTACAAATATTTCCTTTATTCTATTTATTTTCAACATAAATACCCCTTTTATAAAACTCTAATCGTTTTATAAATAATTTCCTTTTGATAAAACCGTGTTCGTTTTATAAATAATTTCCTTTTATAAAATCCCGTGATTTTATAAAATTCCTTTTATTCCAATATACATTGAAATATTCCCTTTTTTTTACAACTCAAGGTTTCCTTATGATATTTGAAATATCAAACAACGATGATCAATATCGTTCTAACATCCATAATCAATAACAGATTTATAAATCACAACATATATCACAATATATGAAAAACAATAAGATAATTGTTGAGGAATCCAGTCGGATTCCTCCAACCTGTTTCCCTGCATCACAGATGTTAAACAATATAGATAACATCACTTTCAGTTCCATATGATATATTCTGTAAACAGAATCAATATAGAAAATTTAACCAACTGACTAGCAGTTCAGTCAAACAGTCAACATACAGTATCAGCCAATATCTAACAGTTCTAAAAATATAACATGAAATTATAAACTGTTCAGAGTTAGTGAGATTTACTGACCTTGTTTTTCAGTTGATGATTCTTCTTTGTTTTTGTTTAAAATCAAATGCGTTTGATTTTTCCATGAAATTCCAATAGCTCAGTTCCCAGCCACATTAGTCCCATAATCATCGTGACTGGTTCCATCCGACTTTTGATAATATATAAACATGTTATAATTATTTTAGTCATACAATTTAATACTTAATTTCTTAATTGAATTATCAACTTCATTTTAATCACCTGGTTAAGGATGTCAACGGCCGTTTACTTCTCTATGGTGTTTCCTTCTTTCTTGGGTATTCTCCGAGCACGTTACTCCCAAACTCACTACCCTCGCTTTGAACTTTTACTGCGGAAACAAATTCCAAGCTTGTCAACACTACAGTTTTATTTGTGATGATCTTTTTAGAACTTCATTACCATCCCAAAGTTGTAAAACTCGAGCCCAGTATGTTTGTAAATCCAAACTGCTACTTATCAATAGCATCCTCTCCCAGAAATACAACTACTCGCGGGCACTGTACACCACTACTTCATCAACAAGCCGTGCTTCTTCCTCTATCTCTCTATTTCCCCTTCTATACCGTTCCAGACCTGAGAAAAGGTACTCACACCCCCCTCATCATCTTCCCGTCAACAATACAGCCCCTCTGTATAAAAATGCCATAGCCAAATCATTACAATAACTTCGCTACCCACTTTCTCCCTCCACAATGCATGAAATCACCCACCGATTCCACCATCTTGCTTCTCGTTCTAAACTCTATCGACTCCTCATCAAAAAGCCAAACTCGAACCTACCCCGTACCTCGCGTCCCCAAACTCATCGCAACCTGTACAACGTTGGTTGACCCCATCTTCCACTGACTCTACTGCCTCGATTCCCCCGCCACGCCGTACCTTCGAACACTTCCTGATGCCGCCAAAACTATGGCACTCAAAGCCTTTGGCTACTTGCTGTTCAATTCGAGATACCAGAAAATGGTTCTAGGACCTTGTGATGCCATTAAGAACGCACGGATTCTGTTTGTTGAAGAGCGAAAATGAGTCGAAGCCTTGTTGGTTTTTTTTAAGCTAGCATTTTTGCTCGTTTTCAGAATTTTTTTAGAGATGAAGAGATATTT
The DNA here is from genome assembly GCA_030737875.1 of Allium sativum. Taxonomy (NCBI): domain Eukaryota; kingdom Viridiplantae; phylum Streptophyta; class Magnoliopsida; order Asparagales; family Amaryllidaceae; genus Allium; species Allium sativum. Next base: position 89,160,153 of record CM060927.1, on the reverse strand, counting down.
TGTGGCGGCCGATGTTTGATTTAGGGTTGAACGAGATTAGGTTAGGATATATATATATATTTCGATTTTTCTGAAGACATGGAGTTTCACTGACCAGAGAATGAATTATAGACCATGCAGGAACACGTAGGAGCAAGTATGACCACTTAAATGTTTAATTATTTTATTAAAATTAAAGGATGAAGTACCCTTTAAAACCAACTCATATGAGCCAAGAACAACGGAAACAAAAATACCGTTGTGATCAGCGATGTGCCAGGGTTCCAAGAATATAATAATACCGGTAGGTTAACTCATATTGTGAAACCCAGAAATGTCGATACAGGGTGCCAAATACTCCAAAATAAAAAGTTGCTTATTTAAATAATTAAAACTTACAGTAAAATTCTAAAAATTAAATTATCACTATTTCCCAAAAGAACCTTGTCTAAATTCAAATCCGATCTCTAGTTATATCAAATAAACCGTTATGGTCGATAAACGATTCTATAACGACTATTTTAAAATTTGATTTGGACATATCTCAAAATCTACACGACGAAATATCGATTTTTCTCTTCCGTTAGAAAGATATACTCCACCAGCTCCACACGTTTCTTGTTTCATAGAAATCCGGCTTAAAACGAATCCTGTACATGCCGTTGAAGTTCGAATCGCCAAATAGCAAACTGCAGCGCCATTCGAGCTCGTTTATAATTATATTATAAACTATACGTTCAACTGTCGACGATTGAATATATTCGTTATTCAAATTCAATTCCAAGCTGAATTAAATATCACAGAAGATCCAGTTCACACTATATCACCATTTCAGCCAATTCTGTTTATTTCAGAATTAAATATATTATTTAATTATTTATTTTAATTAAATATTCACCATATTTTATTCCACGACCATTAGATTCACTAAACCACCATATATAAAATAAAATAAAATAATCATAATACCTCTGCCAATGCGGGTCATTACAATCTTCCCCACTTAAAATAATTTCGTCCTCGAAATTGCTAAAAGGTAGAGGACGACCCTATCGACTGTTTAGAACACATTTGTTCACTTCTTAACTTCAGTTTCAACTGAACCAAATCAATTAAATTATTAATTAATCCTTATCAACGAAAATTTTCAAAAATCCTGAAAATTTTCTAACGCCTTAACTCTTCGAAATTTTTTGCCAGCACCTCCTTTGAACTGGTCAGTACGTCAAACTCCAACTCGCCTATCTGGGCCATCTCCAACCCAAAAGAGAATCAAACAGCCAAGCGACTTGCCAATTCGGCTCATAAATCTTATATCCAATAGAAATATAAACTTGCACCTTTTGTCGGCATATCATTCTATCACTTCCATATGCTATCAACCCAGCATATACCATTTTTAATCAAATCAAACTCTGATCAATTTATCCTCAACACAACCATTTGCTTATATCCGAGCCACATATCATTTCAACTCGAGTTTCTTCTCGATTCCCAACTCTTAACTTGATTATCACATTACACTTCAAATTCGAATCTCACAATCCCATTTGTCTTGATATCATTCTAATTCAATCTCAGTTACCACTTTATTGGCTTTACTTTAATTCAAATTTGCTTTCACAAATTTCTGTTAAATTTGTTTTCAATTCAAACAGTCTTTCCCTGGGAATTTTAAACGGTTTACTTTTTCAAAAATCAAATTTTCCTTTTTGAAATCCAACTGAGCCCTTAATCAATATTCCATTAGTTAAATCACTTCCCTATTTCTTTATCAATATTTGTTAACCAAATATTTTCAATAACCATATTGGCCTTTTATGTTATTTGGAAAACATTTCCGAATATCGCCTTCCTTTATTTTCTAAATTTTAGAAAATAAGTGTTATTTATAATTGGAAAATATTCCAATTACTTATCTCTTTTTTCGATTTCGTTTATTTCTATACTTAGGAAATGTCTATTATTCTATTTCCAAGCTTACACTTATTTGGGTTAAAACGGATGTTGTGTAAAACATCGTTACGACAACCCAAATACTATATTCAACTAACTCTCATTCACATTGATCATCGAGCCTGGAATCTTACTATTTATTTGTTAATAATGAAATCAATCAAGTTGGGGTATAACTACCTCTCAGACCTTGACTGAATAACATTTATAACGTCAAAACAGATAAGACCACTTACTTGAATAATCAATACAATACAACTAATTCTTCACTTTTAAACACATATACACTTTCTCTTTCTATTCATTCGAGATTTTATTCCTAGTCTTCCTTTTTGATTTTACTATTCTATTTCTAAATTCGTTTCCTTATCGACTTCTATATATATATATCGATACGTTGATTTCTAACTATCAAATTATCTTAAAAATATTCTAACTCCTTAAATTCCCGAATTTTTTTTTGTCATAACCTCCTTAGTACTAGGAGCATTGGGATATTCCAAATAGCCTCCCATGGCCCTCACCAATCAAAAAGAAAAGGAAAGCCAAGCGGCTAGCCGATACGGCGCATAAAATCTCATATATGAATTAAATACATACCTTTTCGTCGAGCATTCTATTTATTTCACTTCTATACTTTATTCCAAACCTGTCTAATGTATATCCATACATTTCTAATTCATTCCAACTTAGTCCAATCGTTTTAACTCAATTCGTTAATTAATTTGTTAATTAACTCTTTTAGTCTATTTCTCTTTTATATTTGAGCATGACATGTTCAAATATATTTTAACTTGCTTATTAACTAATCAAATTCTACTTTTCAAACTCAGGTTTCATATTCAATTTCAAATATAAATTTACCGGTCCCCTTTACTTATCTAAAGTTCAACTTCAATTCAAGATCCATTTACTAATGGCTAATTAACTAGTTTACCTATTTCACCTTTTTATTTGAATATACATGTTCAAATATAAGTTTAACTTGTTTATCAACTAATTGAATTCCATTTCAATTCTATTTGAATTTCCCATATTCAAATTCCATTTCAATTCTCTTATTCAAATTCTATATTTGAATTTCATTTCAAATCTCTTAATCAAAATCTATATTTGAATTTCATTGAATTTCATATATTCAAACTCCCTTTGAATTTCTATATTCGAATCCTATTATTACTCTATATGAATTCTATATTCAATTTTCCATTATTTAAATCTTCTTTATTCAAATCTCATTTGAATTTCTATACTCAAATCCCCCTTGAATTTTCTATATTCAAATCCCCTTTGAATTTTTCTATATTCAAATCCCCTTTGAATTTTCTTTATTCACATTCTAAGTTTGAACTTCCTTTATTCAAATTCCTTTTTAACTTTCTTTATTTATTCCTTAAATAAGCCTTGATTTCAATTCCTTTTGAAATCGATATTTCCACCTTTGGAAAATAGGTTTTTCCTTTCAATTTCACACTTGTATTTTTATTTCTGAATTATCCAATGATAATTCTTTCCACTTTATTTATAAACTTCGTTTATACAAGAACTATTTATAAACTTCGTTTATAAAGGAACTTCTTGTTTTATTTCCTTTAAAACAAGTTAATATTTCAAATCTATTTCAAAAATTCAAATTCTATATTTTAAATTCTATTTTGAAATTCAACACAACTTGTCTTTCCCAAAACAAATTCAAAACAGTATCTCTGGTAGTAATTCGTCACTTACAACTCGAAAATGAATACTGATGATGCAGCTGTCATCATCAGAATCTATTTTCCAGCGATCGAAGTGAGTTCAATACTATAAAACCATTTCTAAACATTTCCACTTTGAAATTCATTTCAAAATATTATTCACACTGCTTGTAAAACAATTTAAAATCTCCCAGGATCTTAAATTTTCCTTATTTTTAATCCAAATCCATTTATAAACACTTATCCAATTCTCCAAAGTTTTAACTTCAATTCTGGTTTAAATTTCAGATTTAACTCATCTGATTTCACGTATTTCACTTATATGAATTCTGATTGGTTATTTACATAACCATTTCATTTATAATCTTACTCGATTATAATAACAACCAATATATCCAATATGTATCGAAATATACTTTGGGTAAACTTATCTTCATTTACCCCCTTTTCAAAACATATCGTGACGACCCATCGTATTCAAGTGTTTAGTAACTCTTACCGATACAGTGGATCAAACTGATCGACCAGAACTCATAAACGACTCAACCAATGAATCTCCACAATATAAAACAAAATTTTATATCAATAACAAATACGCTCACTCGTATATATACACTCAAACTCAATCTAGGGTATTACTAACCCTATCTCTACCGATTCACGCCACAGAGCCAAGTAATTCTTAACTTAAGCTCTAATACCAAATGTAACGACCCGGATTTTGAGCGACTTTGGTTATCGGCATAAGCACGATGTTGATAACCAAAACGTCAAAAAATCCTGGTAATTAGTGAAAGAAATTAGAGCGTGAGAAAAGATAAGATAGAAACTTAGAAATAGAAGAAGAAGAAGAACACAACATCAGAGTAACACGAATCTCACAGCGGAACGAATAACATATAATAGATAACATATCCTTGAAATAAATCATTATATGTATACAATACATTATCAAAGTACAACACTTACAACACAGCGGAAATAACTATAGCTATATGATCCTGAAGCCTCCTGCTCCAAGCTCTTCCAGTATATCTGTAAAATCCCGACTACTTGACTGCCCATACAAATTTAGGCACCCAAGAGTTTAGGGAAAACAACAAAGTAAACTCCGGGTCAGTCATGGGACTGGTATGAGTAAAACAGTTTAAAAACAGTTGAAAAAGTAAACGATATCTCATAAGACCACGCCGCATAACGGAACGGGTTTTTTCCTTATGAGAATCCAAATATCTTTATATCAAAAACCTTTTGATATTATAATAATGTCTATCAACCACAGTATATATATAATCATCTAGCAGAAACGCTTTCATCTCACGTTCTACATATATAGTATACAATCAAAACCGCAAGCACGTATTGGGTAATGGATTTCCAACTATGACAAGGTATGGAACCACCTTTCGCTAATGTACCTCTAGAGAGGAATACACTGGGTTCAACAAGAACATCTTGCAACCCGGCCACACATGACCGACCACTCATTTCGCTTGAGTGTATCGAATGTATATCACCAACAGTTGGGATCAGCAACCGTTTCCCGAATGGGACAGCATCAACAATAGATTTTTAGAAGTAAATGAAACTCTAGATCAGGTGATTATACACCCTACTTCGGTGCGACCGACTTAGCCATGCTGCCTGCCCGATTTCTCTCATTTACCGGATGATGAGGCTAGAAGCTACGCTTTATCATCACACTAGATTCACTTTGAATGCCACATCGTCAAATCCATCAAATCACCGATTGACGTCCTCAACCATACATTACGCGTTAGCTAAAAGAAGTTTCCTTCTCCGCTTCCACTCTTGGTACAGTTGGAGAAATCAATATACGTGATCATCTGGAAATACTCTGTCAGACATCCGTCCATACAAGTCACCCAGGAACAGGATGAACCGAAGGCACTATTCTGTAATCAGGATAGCCCTTGCATAACTCCGTCTTCAATTTCCTTTGGCATATATGATTTGCAACGCTTATGCCAATACAGAGTGGTTCTTTGGATAATAATCCAACCGGTCTCTCCATATTAACAACGTTAAAATGGTCAAAACTTCGATAGTCTGTGATTTAACTATCGAATAAAAACAGGTGTGCAAACAACGATATTATTTCCAAATGGAAATTTATATCGATCAAACATCATTCAACTTAGATCTCTTTATTTCATAAATTTACTTATCTCCTGTTTCCTATATTCAATATTTTCTACAATTGGAAAATATACGTTATTAACCATGGAAAACATTTCCATTTCTCGTTTTCCTTATTAGAAAACATTTCTGGTTTCTTCTTTGGAAAACATTTCCAAAGCTTCTTCATTGGACTTAGACAGATGTTTAAACAAACCATCGCGATGCCAACTCAAACCATTTCCTTTACTGCCAAACCTTAACAATTCCTTAGTTAAAAACGAAGCCAATCAAGTTGGGGTAGAACTACCTCTCAGACCTTAACTGAACAACATTTCTAACTTTGAAATAGACAAAGTTCACTTTATAACTCCTTTAACTAACTTCCTTACTTAACCCTCCTTCGAATAGCTATATTCGATTGACTCTTTTCACTTAACTCTATTCGATTAACCCTTATCAGTTAACTCTATTCGATTAACACTATTTGATTAATTCTATTTGACTAACGCTATTGATTTACTCATTTCACTTAACTCCTTTCGAATAAACTATATTTGATAACTCCTTTTACTTTCTTCGAATAACCTATATTCGATTAACTCATTTTACTTTCTATTCGAATAAACTATATTCGATTTACTCAAACATCGTTTAACTTCTTTCCTTGACTCTAATCGATTTAACTAACATCGATTAACTTCTTTTCTTGACTCTAATCGATTAAACTAACATCGATTAACTCCTTTTTACTTTATCTCAAATCGATTAACTAACATCGATTAGCTCCTTTTACTTTACGTTTACTTACCGTTACAAATATTTCCTATTTACAACTTCTATTTATCGTTCTAAATATTTCCTATTTACAACTTCTATTTATCGTTACAAATATTTCCTATTTACAACTTCTATTTATCGTTACAAATATTTCCTATTTACAACTTCTATTTATCGTTACAAATATTTCCTATTTACAACTTCTATTTATCGTTACAAATATTTCCTTTATTCTATTTATTTTCTACATAAATACCCCTTTTATAAAACTCTATTCGTTTTATAAATAATTTCCTTTTTATAAAACCGTGTTCGTTTTATAAATAATTTCCTTTTATAAAATCCTGTGATTTTATAAAATTCCTTTTATTCCAATATACATTGAAATATTCCCTTTTTTTTTACAACTCAAGGTTTCCTTATGATATTTGAAATATCAAACAACGATGATCAATATCGTTCTAACATCCATAATCAATAACAGATTTATAAATCACAACATATATCATAATATATGAAAAACAGTAAAATAATTGTTGAGGAATCCAGTCGGATTCCTCCAACCTGTTTCCCTGCATCACAGATGTTAAACAATATAGATAACATCACTTTCAGTTCCATATGATATATTCTGTAAACAGAATCAATATAGAAAATTTAACCAACTGACTAGCAGTTCAATCAAACAGTCAACATACAGTATCAGCCAATATCTAACAGTTCTAAAAATATAACATGAAATTATAAACTGTTCAGAGTTAGTGAGATTTACTCACCTTGTTTTTCAGTTGATGATTCTGCTTTGTTTTTGTTTAAAATCAAATGCGTTTGATTTTTCTATGAAATTCCAATAGCTCAGTTCCCAGCCACATTAGTCCCATAATCATCGTGATTGGTTCCATCCGACTTTTGATAATATATATACATGTTATAATTATTTTAGTCATACAATTTAATACTTAATTTCTTAATTGAATTATCAACTTCATTTTAATCACCTGGTTAAGGATGTCGACGGCCGTTTACTTCTCTATGGTGTTTCCTTCTTTCTTGGGTATTCTCCGAGCATGTTACTCCCAAACTCACTACCCTCGCTTTGAACTTTTACTGCGGAAACAAATTCCAAGCTTGTCAACACTACAGTTTTATTTGTGATGATCTTTTTTGAACTTCATTACCATCCCAAAGTTGTAAAACTCGAGCCCAGTATGTTTGTAAATCCAAACTGCTACTTATCAATAGCATCCCCTCCCAGAAATACAACTACTCGCAGGCACTGTACACCACTACTTCATCAACAAGCCGTGCTTCTTCCTCTATCTCTCTATTTCCCCTTCTATACCGTTCCAGACCTGAGACAAGGTACTCACACCCCCTCATCATCTTCCCGTCAACAATACAGCCCCTCTGTATAAAAATGCCATAGCCAAATCATTACAATAACTTCGCTACCCCCTTTCTCCCTCCACAATGCATGAAATCACCCACCGATTCCACCATCTTGCTTCTCGTTCTAAACTCTGTGGACTCCTCATCAAAAAGCCAAACTCGAACCTACCCCGTACCTCGCGTCCCCAAACTCATCGCAACCTGTACAACGTCGGTTGACCCCATCTTCCACTGACTCTACTGCCTCGATTCCCTCGCCACGCCGTACCTTCGAACACTTCCTGATGCCGCCAAAACTCTGGCACTCAAAGCCTTTGGATACTTGCTGTTTAATTCGAGATACCATAAAATGGTTCCAGGACCTTGTGATGCCATTAAGAACGCACGGATTCTGTTTGTTGAAGAGCGAAAATGAGTCGAAGCCTTGTTGGTTTTTTTAAGCTAGCATTTTTGCTCGTTTTCAGAATTTGTTTTAGAGATGAAGAGATATTTTGTGGCGGCCGATGTTTGATTTAGGGTTGAACGAGATTAGGTTAGGATATATATATATATATTTCGATTTTTCTGAAGACATGGAGTTTCACTGACCAGAGAATGAATTATAGACCATGTAGGAACACGTAGGAGCAAGTATGACCACTTAAATGTTTAATTATTTTATTAAAATTAAAGGATGAAGTACCCTTTAAAACCAACTCATATGAGCCAAGAACAACGGAAACAAAAATACCGTTGTGATCAGCGATGTGCCAGGGTTCCAAGAATATAATAATACCGGTAGGTTAACTCATATTGTGAAACCCAGAAATGTCGATACAGGGTGCCAAATACTCCAAAATAAAAAGTTGCTTATTTAAATAATTAAAAATTACAGTAAAATTCTAAAAATTAAATTATCACTATTTCCCAAAAGAACCTTGTCTAAATTCAAATCCGATCTCTAGTTATATCAAATAAACCGTTATGGTCGATAAACGATTCTATAGCGACTATTTTAAAATTTGATTTGGACATATCTCAAAATCTACACGACAAAATATCGATTTTTCTCTTCCATTAGAAAGATATATTCCACCAGCTCCACATGTTTCTTGTTTCATAGAAATCCGGCTTAAAACGAATCCTGTACATGCCGTTGAAGTTCGAATCGCCAAATAGCAAACTGCAGCGCCATTCGAGCTCGTTTATAATTATATTATAAACTATACGTTCAACTGTCGACGATTGAATATATTCGTTATTCAAATTCAATTCCAAGCTGAATTAAATATCACAGAAGATCCAGTTCACACTATATCGCCATTTCAGCCAATTCTGTTTATTTCAGAATTAAATATATTATTTAATTATTTATTTTAATTAAATATTCACCATATTTTATTCCACGACCATTAGATTCACTAAACCACCATATATAAAATTAAATAAATTAATCATAATACCTCTGCCAATGCGGGTCATTACAAGTAGAGTTCTCCTACAACTACAGTTATCAAGCTAGTATTGGTACGGCACACTTCGAAGTATTGTACGGACGACCTTGTAGATCACCGACTTGTTGGTGGGAGTCTATAGAAATACTTCTATTTGAACCGGATATGGGTAAAGAAACTTCCAAAAAGATTGATCAAGATAGCTCAGGACAGGCAGAAGTCTTATGCAGATAAGAGAAGGACTGGCATTGAGTTTGAGGTAGGATACATGGTTTTCATTAAGGTATCACCATTAAGGAACGTGGTTCTCTTTGGATCTGTAGGGAAATTGTAGCACCCCGTTTTTCTGTTAACACTAAAGTAACGAATTAAAGAATATTTAATTATAATTGTGAGAATTAAAGGAAAACGTGTTATGCCATTGTGTTCGTCTTAGAATTATGGTTGAGATAGAGTCCGAGTTTGCGTGAATTGGACTTCGTATGAAGAAGTTATGGCGATCGGAAGTTTCGGAAATTCAAATTTAAACTCAAAAACGAATATAGACTCAGAACTGGGCGGGGGGGGGGGGGGGGAATTTCCCGCCCTAGGCCAGGTCGACCAGGGGGTCGACCCTAGTATTGACCTCCCCTATAGGTCGACCTGGGGGTTGACCTAGGGGTTGACCTGGGGGTCGACCTGTCCCCACGGGCAGATTTGAAGAGGCCCAATTCTAACCTGCTGCTGAGTCATCAGGGATGAGGTGGCTGTTCTGATGGTTTTGATTGCTCCTGTGTTGATTTGACGGCCTACTAAAACTCTATAAATACACATGTAGACTCAACCCTAAACCTAATCAAAATTAGAACCATGGCCGTCATGCTGTCAGTCCGCAACCTGGAGTAGTCGCCACCAAGCTAGTAGAGCAACGAATCAACATCAACTCTAATCAATTCAGCTCTAATCTTAACAACCTATTTGTCTACTTCAAAGCCGAGCTAATTCAACTACAGAATACAGATCCCAGAACTCAAGACCTTCTCTAAGTTGTGAGCTCGATTTCTTTAACAAGATAATTAACAAGTAAATTAGGTTGAGTTGTAATTTGGGTTATAAGACTATGTTTGTGAATCATTGAAATTCTGATGTTGTCTATTTTTGTGAATCTATGCTAGTTGTACATGATGTTGGTTAACTTATGTTAATGGATCCCTTTCATATGCCCAATCACCAATACTTATTCTATGACATCAGTTCTATGCAAGTTGAGATGTAAATTATATGCTAGTTTTATGTGGTTTGTACACAAGTTTCATATGAATCAAGTAAAATGGATGTATGCAAGTTTAGGTAGTAATTTCACACCTTTATGTTTAGATCTATGACATACATAGTTTATACAAGTTTGTGACTATTGCCTATGCTAGTTTGGGGGAAAACCATATTCACACTTGCAAGTTCACACCTTTTAGGTCTATGTTTAGATCCATGACATTACAAAGTTTATGCAAGTTATGTTGTAAATTTCTTATTTGCAAGTTAGACCTATTTTGTGTGTTATGTAAATTTGTGATGTTTTTCCTTTAATATGTGTTAGACTATTTGCTAGTCTAATATATATATTTCATGTTAAGCGAACGAACAACGTGGGTACGATGGGTAAAATATTGAATATACACATAATTGTGAATTGGCATAATGGCCTTAAAAGGCATATTATAATTTGAGACATTAATTGGTATAATTCGTATACCATAAATATATGGACATAATTTAGGTGACAATTATGGACATAGGTAAATTTAAAATATGTTGACAAATTTGAATAGGGATATTAATTCAAATTAGGGTAAAATATTATGTATAATAATCAATGCCTAAGATACGAGGTTGGATTCGTTTGTGGTGTAAGGCTGACCGGACCCGCCCGGCAAATCCAACAACCACAAACGGTAGCCCAATGCGAGATGTTATAGGCCCAAATTAAATATGTGACAATTATATGGACACGAGGTTAGGCCCGTTTGTGGTGTAAGACTGCCCGGACCCGCCCGGTAAATCCAGCAGCCACAAAGGATAGCCTAATGTGAGAGGTCCTACAGGGTTACGGTGGTGGGACATGGGGGTTAAGTGGGTTACATGTGGGTGACATATGGAAATACGAATAGAAATACTTAACCAAATTGAAACATGTAAGTGGACATAGATAAGAAGGGGTTAAGTAGGAATTACTAGAGGGTATCAAGCATAGGTGGAAAGCTTGTGTCAAGTATGGAGGCCCTTTTCAGACCAGTAACCCATTAAGTATCTTTGTGGGCTCGACCCAAGTCGTGGACGGGACACATATACTGGGTTTGATTATAAGAGGTCAAAACGGGTTAGCGGTGGCAACACAAGTCCAACGGGGTCATGTGCGTGCGTGGGCCCGGGCTGGTAAGTAAGACGTTGTTGCATCATGTAGGTATAAGCTGTGCATCCTTAGTTGTATCGGGTTGCCACTTTGGGGAATGATACACCCCCACTGTGGGGCCAGTACGGGTATCTACGAGTTAGGGAGCCGATCGCATGGGGGGTAGTGGGTACACCTAGCGGAGATAGGGGCAGGCAGCACCTATGTAGACAGCTAGGGGTACATGAAAACTACTATTAAGATTACTAAGTTCAGTAGGTGGGATCAGCTTTTAGGGTGACTTGTGTGATGTAGTGTAGTAATTATCCGATAGTGATTAGGTGCGCAGTTAGCGTTTTCTTTGTTTCTCTTGATTGATTTGTCATGCCCAGTTGTTCACAGTCATTTCCTTATTTACCCGTTTATGTCTTATCCTAGTTACTTTAGTGATTATATTGTTAAAGTTATTGGACTCGCCAGACTTTAGTTATGACCCCCTTTGTTTCCACCTCTTTTCTTCCTTCCCCCCCAGGTGCTCAGGGTGGGACTAGTACTAGTGGAGCTTGATTTGGATCGCTTTCTCTCTCTTTTTGGAAGCACTCTGATTTGCTAAAGTAATGTTAAGCTCTTTTCATTTATGGCTATTTTATGTTGGGGTTATGTCTTTTATTTTTACTCAGAAAACTTATGTGTCAAGATGAATAATAAGTGTATTTGGTTTTGTAGTTGGTTTTTGATATGATGTAACCAAACTATTTCTCCGTTGCAATAAAAGTTTGTTTTTAATTTTTCAAGTACCAATATATATATCTGTCTTGTTTATTTTCTGTTCTATACTCCAATAAACGCTCCACCGAAGTTAAGGGATTCCCTTTGTGAGTGACCTTAATGGAGGTGGGGCGTCACACGTGGTATCAGAGCTGAAGGTTACCAGAACAGATAAGACATTTTGAAAAACTATTTTTCAAAAATATGTTTTAAGGAGAGTATTTTTTAAGAGAAAAGTTTGTTTTAAAAACATAACCCCCAAGAGCCATATATTTTTCCTTCGATTCCTTATCCTGAATCTTTCCTTTTTCGGTTTAGTACGTCTGGGGATCCTAATCTTCCTGAGGGCGTGCCGGTACCTAACTGGTTCAGAAGGTGCCTTAAGGCTAGGGCCAATGCTCCAGGCCCAGCAGACGTTCCTCCTCCCTCAGCTACACCCGCTCCTCCTCCTCCCCCTCCTCGAGTCGACACTTTTGCAAAGATATGAAAGGACTTTCGGGCAATGGGCGGGAAACCTTTTCACGGGTCAGAGACATTTGTAGAAGCTCGAAATTGGCTTAAGGAGGTAGAAGAGTTGTTTGGAATTATTGAAGTAGAAGATGGAAGGAAAGTCCAACTAGCTGCCTGGTTAATGAAGGACGAAGCCTCGTTTTGGTGGGAGGTTACTAATGGAGAGCGTCCAGTTGAGACATGGCCGGATTTCAGACTTAGGTTCGAGGCTAAATTTTTCTCAAGTGCTGAAGAAAATCTATATATGGAAAGGTTCTTAGCATTGAACCTGGGAAGTCTGTCAGTGAAAGAGTACATCAACAAGTTCAATCAGTTGGCGCGGTTCGGCTTAGACTTGGTGAACACTCCTGGAAAGAAGGCTCTGAGGTTTGTTAAGGGTTTGAATGAGCCGCTACATGGGTTGGCTATGACCCACATCCCTATGGGGGCTACCTTTGAGAGACTGGTTGACATGGCGCTTATGCATGAAGAGGAGAAGGGCGCCAATGCTAATAAGGCACCCGAGAAGAAAGGGGATCAAAAGAAACCGCAACAGTAACAGCAAAACAAGAAGGTTGGTAAAGACAATAATGACAAGGGAAAGAAGAGATGCTTTAACTGTGGGACACCAGGCCATCTGAGCAAAGACTATAGGAAGAAAATGAAGACTGGCTATTTTCATTGTGGCGAAGCGGGACATCTGATTAAGGACTGCCTGAAGAAAGGGCAGAGGGCATGATCTACTTCTGGAGGGCAGGTTCAGGCTCTCATAGCACCAGGGCAAGCAAGAGGGCAGGTCCAGGCTCTCATGGCCCCACCGCTGCAAGAACGAGGTAGAACTATTTCCGTTGAAAGCTTAGTTTATCTTTTTGATCATCCTGTTCGCATACTTTTTGATTCTGGCGCATCACACTCTTTTATATCTACTGCTTTAGTTGAATCACTGCACCTAGACACCAGTATAGTAGAGGATCCCTTAGTTGTTTCAAATCCAATTGGGGGCTCAGCTTATTTGTCGATGATTTGTTTGGATTTGAAAATTGCTATACTTAGCGTTGGGTTTAGATGTGATGCTTATGTTTTGGGCTTCACGGGCTATGGGATGATTCTAGGCATGGATTGGTTATCCAGTAATGGTGCTGTCCAAGATTGTGAAAGGAGAATGGTTAGGCTCTTGACTCATCTTGGTAACACTCTCGAAATTTCTTGTAATCCCATGAATTCTGTTATGCTAAGTTACCTAGAATCGCTTGACGCGTCTGTTGAGAATTTGCAGTCTGTTAGAGTGGTCCGTGAATACTCGGATGTCTTTGAGGAGGTAGAGGGCTTGCCTCCGAAGCGGGAGATAGACTTCCGCATATATCTCGTGATAACGCAAAACCCGTTGCTTTACCCGTTAGGCACATGGCTCCAAGGGAGAGAAAGGAGCTCAGTAAGCAAGTTAAAGAGCAGCTAGAAAAGGGGTTTATAAGGCAGAGTATTTCTGAATGGGGTGCTCCAGTGGTGTTCGTAACCAAAGCGGACGGTTCACTTCGCCTATGCGTTGATTATATGGAGCTAAACAAGCTGACCAAGAAGAATAGGCACCCACTTCAAAGAATAGACAATTTGTTCGATCAGCTTGTAGGTGCATCAGTTTTCTCCCAATTAGATTTGGCTACCGGGTTTCATCAGCTAAGAGTGGCTGAAGATAGCATTGATAAGACCGCGTTCAGAACCTTGGATGGTTTCTTCGAATGGCTTGTCATGTGTAACACCCCACCTCCGTTAAGGTCACTCACAAAGGGAATGCCTTAACTTTGATGGAGCATTTTAGTAAACAGAACATTGCAATACAGATATAAAAAAATACTTGAAAAACTTTATAACTTTATTGCAGCAGACAGAAATCAGTTTGGTTACAACTTTACCAAAAACTCAAGTACATATATATCAGCCTTGTTCAAAAGTCATCAGAGTACAAAACTTTAAAATCATAATCCCCACCAAAGATGCCAGAAAAAGACAAGCCATACTTTAAGCACTTCAAGCACTCCAAGCAGGAAGAGAGATCCGGATCAAGCTAGAGTATTCCCTCCTTGAAAACCTGGGAGGGGGGAACAGAAGAAAAGAGGCGAAACAACAAGGGTCAGACATAAAGTCTGGCAAGTCCAGTGACTTTCAGTTATGAACAGATAATAATGTCATGGCATGCAAATAAAACAGGATGAGAGATAAAAGGAAACAGGAATAACAGATATACTTAGGTTAAACAGAAGAAACATGATGATATTACTTTTCACTTCTCTGCACTAATACTAGTATAACAGGATTAGGTGTTACCCTAATGTTTAAACAGAAACAGAAACGGAATAATGGGCATTTACCACCCTAACAGAAGGTACAAAAACATAATGCTAATAATGGGCCTTTACCACCCGAATAGGAAGTACAAAAACATAATGCTAGTAATGGGACTTTACCACCCGAACAGAGACAGAAACGGAAACAGAATAATCCCTATGGAAACATAATGTTAGAATTAGGTGTACACTAGTAAATGGGCCTTTACCACCCCAACAGACGGTACCACGCAGAAATAGACAGGTGTTACCACCCAACAGAAACAGATGGTACCCCACAGAACAGACAGAACTAAGTGTACCCTAAATCCTACCCCGCGCAATCGGCTCCCTAATACATAAATACCCTGTGCCAGCCCCACAAAAGGGTGTATCATTCCCTAAAGTGGCAACCTTTGAATGACACAGACCTATTTATAGATGTCACGGCGTCTTACATCCTCAGAGGCAGACCGGGATCCATGCACGCACATGACCCGTTTGGAACGCACCATCAACACCCCTCGCCATTATCAGAATGAACCGCTTATAATTAGTTCAGTAAGCATGCCCGGATCCTACCTACTGTTGGGTCAAAGTTTTGATACCAGAAAGGGTTACTGACTAATATGGGTCCCAAACAATAGATGACACATGTATTTTCCCTCCTAACCTTGTGCCTTCAGACTAACAGATTTTAGATTAACTTGTTTACAAGTTCATACATACAGAGTTCAGGTCAGCTAGTTCACAGATCAGAAAATCAAGTTAATAAGTTTTCAGACTAACGGATCATTCATACAAATTTAACAGATTTACAGACTTGTCTAACTTTGTACTGGGCCTACAGATTCATGAAACGGGTTTATTAATTTCATTAGTCCAGTTGGTTTAACCCTATCCACCCAACACGTTTTAGACATCATATTTATCTCAGAGTTTCATTAATTAAATATTAATGCCCAGACCTCTCACATTAGACTGACAGTTTGCGGCTACTGGTTAGGCCGGTTTGTTCCGGGCATATTTCTCCCACAAACTGAGTCTAACCTCGGGTTTCAAGCATGCTATGACTAATTTCTCACATTAGAACCTATTGTTTGCGGCCACTGGATGTGCCGGGCGGTTCCGGGCAGGATTACGCCGCAAACTCATTCTAACCTCGAGTTAGCCATGTTTATCTTTGCGGCCAATTAATTAATAATTTACCATTTATGCCCATGCCTAATATACATGTCAATTATTCATAACTATAGCCAATTCAGATTATGTCAATAACGGACTAAATATATCAACTCAGCAAATAACAGATTTCCTAGATTTGGCGACTTAACAGATTAAGCAATTTAGCAGATTTAGCATATAACGGATTAGGCATTTTCAGCAGACTTAGCAGATGACAGATTTAGCAGATGAACAGATCTAGCAGATTAGGCAATATAGCAGAACTAGCAAATTAGGCAATATAACAGATTTAGCAGATAACGGATTAGGCAATTTAACGGATTTAGCAGATAACAAATTTAGCAGATTATATATATCTAAAACTCTATTTACCTATCTTGCCCAATCATAGATTTAGCCTAAACTTACATGCCTAAATCAAGGTCATAATTCATAATACAATATATGCCCCAAATCTTAGCCTTAATATTCCCATTTACAGTTCATGTCAAAACTAGATTTAATATTCTAGTTTACCATTTTTGTCCAAGACTAATATGCATGTAAATCATTCTCTATCATAGCCAATTCAAATTATGCCAACATATTTATTATCTTAATTAAGCTACGCCCAATGTTTCAACAAGTTCTCTAAGGACTCATGAAATGGCACTAGCAAAAGGAATAGGAGATAAGCACAAGAAAGAATAGGCATGAAATAATGAACCAAATACAATGATAATGGCCCCACTAGGCTCGATGTACATAACAGTCAATGGGAATAAACTAGCAAAATTACATACTAAATATGAGATCTAGTATCATTAAGGGAATAGGCGTAAGAAACTAACTACAATAGTCATGGGCGACAAATCACAATAGCTTCTTATTTAATGTCATAGGCAATAGTCTCATAGGCGTGAATCATAGTCATAGGCAATAGTCTCATAGGCATGAATCATAGTCATAGGCAATAGTCTCATAGTCATGAGTCATAGTCATAGGCAATAGTCTCATAGTCATGAGTCATAGTCATAGGCAATAATAGTCTCATAGGCAACAGTTTCATGTCTAATTATGCATTATTCATTATTTGTCCCAAAATTTAGCGTTCGTGCGTTAATCTCTTATGAGATTCGGCGTAGGCTCGTAGTAGCCTAGCTATAGAACAGAAAGAAGAAAGAGATACAGAATAAGATAGATCTAAACAGAACAGACATAACCTCGGATTCAGATTTACAATTCATGCCACAGTCATAATTAACGTTTATATCGGAAAACAACCGTACTTGCCTTTCGTGGCTAAAGAAAAGGATTATAAATCGAATTTGATGCAGAAACGCTGATTAATCTTCTTCGATTGTTGTTGCAGCTCTAAACTTTAATTTGAATTGTGAATGAACACTTGAGATTAGATTTAGAGGCGGCGACTAGCATTTAAGAGAGAGTTTGGTAGCATAATGGTGTCATAGACAATATTCTATGAATTAGGGTTAGGTTAATCACATATTTATAGGTGTAGAGACTGTTTCAGAACCATTAGATCACCCTAGAAGCCATCAGGTCCGTCCAGCTCATCAAAAATCATCCTTAGAACTCTCTAGAACCCTGTGCAGGTTTCTGGCTTGACATGGGTGCACTTCCCAAGTGCGCCAGTGTATTTTTGTGCTGGCGCACTTCACAAGTGCGCCAGTGCATTTCTGGCCTGTTTCCGGTTTTTCTACCTAACTTCGTTCGTCCATGTCTCCTTCATACGGTATCCATTTTACGCAAATTCGGACTCTATCTCAAGCAGAATTTCGAGACGAACGCAACGGCACAACCCGTTTCCCTTAATTATTCTCCTAAAAATTAAGTATACTTTAATTTGTTACTTATACGTTCACAGAAAATACGGGGTGTTACATTCTCCCCTCCTTAAAGGATTTCGTCCCCGAAATCTTCAAGTTAAGAAGAATGTGTCCTACCATTCAATCATCCATCTACTCAACCATCATGCACAAGCATCCATTTTCCTTAGAAAACTTCTAATGTTGTATGAACATATGCAAAAGTGTGTGTATATGTCTTTTATCTAATGCAAAGATTAGGCGGTCTACTGATTCAGTTGACCTCCTCAATGCGAACCATGTTGGTGCTATGAGTCCAATTATGCATGCAAGATTTCCTATTTGATAAACATCGTTTCTATATGTGTGCGCAATCATTCATCCAAATGCTACATCCATGTGATGAATCAATCGTTTTGCACCCACAAAATTGAAAATGCACACACATCCATATGCAGTGTGAGAGTGTTTTCGAGCCGATCTAGTGCCTAGTGTGTGTATATGCATCCACGTGCAACCACTAGCAACCACTTGCATCCACTGGCAACCATCAAACATAACATGTCTCAAACACATGTTTACACCCATTGGTTTCTACCTAAAGTTCGAAGATTCGATCGATAGGATACAGTCGAATGATGGAAGCGAGTACAGATGAAACAAAAACTTGGTTTCCATTAGACCATGGTTGAGGGAATAATTTCCCTAAGTATTGGCCCCAAAGACCGAAACCAACATCAGATTGACACCCAGAGGATTACGCTCTTTAGACAATGTCAAAACTGGAAATCTTAACCTTATCAGAAATATTAAGATATTTACAGATTACTGGTACAGATCAGATTACCGAACTAAGCATGATAAAAACCAGAATGTATGCGTCCTACTTGACGCCTAACACATATATCTCTCAATCCCCAATCTATCACAAACAGATGAGTCCTAACCTTTAGGGGTTTGAGTCTACAGCGGAATCAGAAACAATACTAGTATTAAAGTGAAGAGTATCGATTACAGAATCAAAATGCCAGAATCAGAAAGAGTTTTAACTCAAAAATCAGATAAGAAAATTAAACCTACATAAATTTTCTTATTTCTACCCTATCTACCAGTCACTTGAGCATTCGCCTGTCCTCCAGAAGTGGGTTCTGCCTCTGCCCTTGCCCTCGTTTCTTCGGGCAGTCCCTAGTGAAGTGTCCCATCTCACCATAGTTGAAGCAAGTGCCCTTCCTTTTTCTGCAATCCTTGTTCGGATGAGTCGAGCTTCCACAAGTAAAGCACTTTTTCTCCTTCTTATCTTCAGACTTCTCATCCTTCTTTTGTGTTTCCTTTTTGGGCCATGCTTTCTTATTCTGTGGTTCTTCCTTCTTTGTCTCTTTCTAGCCCTTGTCTTCCTCGTGCAGTAGTGGCATGTCCACCAATTTCTCGTAAGTCACTCCCATGGATACATGGGTCATGGCTAGGCTGTGTAGTGGCTCGTTCAATCCTTTAACAAAGCGGAGAGCATTTTTATGCTGAGTGTTAACTAAATCCAGTCCGAACCTAGCTAGTTGGTTGAACTGGTTGACGTATTCCTTGACCATCATACTTCCTTGCTTAAGAAATAAGAACTTTTCCGATTGTAGACTTCGTTCGGCTTGCGAGAGGAATTTCGTCTCAAACCTTGTTCTGAAATCCATCCATGTTTCAACCGGCCTCTCGGCGTTAGTGACTTCCCACCAGTAGGAAGCTTTGTCTTTGAGCAACCATACCGCCAACTGTACCTTTTGCCTATCGTCCACCTCGAAGATAACGAACAGATCCTCAGTTTCTTTAAGCCAGTTCCTCGCTTCTACGAATGATTCAACTCCCTTGAAATCCTTTCCACCCATGGCCCTAAAGTCTTTACAGATCTTTGAGAAAGTAATTGCACGAGGAGGGGGTGGAGGAGGGGGATCATTTGCTGGACCTGCGGCGACGGTCCTAGCCTCAAGGTATTGACGAAACCAACCTGGTACATGAACACCCTCTGGTATCTCAGATGCTTCAGACATGCTGAAACGAAAAAGGAAAGATTCAATACAAAAAGGACCGAAGGAAAGATATATGGCTCTTGGGGATTATGTTTTTCAAAATAATCTTTACTTTTGAAAATACTTCCTTTTAAAACCTTTTTGAAAATAGTTTTCAAAAACTTCTATCTAATCTGGTAACCTTCAGCTCTGGTACCAAGTGTAACACCCCACCTCCGTTAAGGTCACTCACAAAGGGAATGCCTTAACTTTGATGGAGCATTTTAGTAAACAGAACAGAATATTACAAGACAGATATAAAAAAAATACTTGAAAATTTTTATAACTTTATTGCAGTGGACAGAAATCAGTTTGGTTACAACTTTACCAAAAACTCAAGTACATATATATCAGCCTTGTTCAAAAGTCATCAGAGTACAAAACTTTAAAATCATAATCCCCACCAAAGATGCCAGAAAAAGACAAGCCATATTTTAAGCACTTCAAGCACTCCAAGCAGGAAGAAAGATCCGGATCAAGCTAGAGTATTCCCTCCTTGAAAACCTGAGGGGCGGGGGGAATGGAAGAAAAGGGGCGAAACAACAAGTGTCAGACATAAAGTCTGGCAAGTCCAGTGACTTTCAGTTATGAACAGATAATAATGTCATGGCATGCATGTAACAACCCGTATTTTCAATAACCTGTAATGATGTAAATCGAGGCAAAATTTAATTCTAAAATCTGAATCAAGGGAAACGGGCTATGCCATTGCGTTCGTCTCGGAAAAATACGCGAAATAGTGTCCGAGTTTTCGAAAATCGGAGTCCGTATGACCCGATTAAGGCCCAACGAAGTTTTCAGAAAAATTCAAAGTGAAAACAGATTTCAAATTCAAGTTTGAATTTGAAAATTGGGACAGATTGGGCCAGGCGGGAAAAATCCCGCCAGAACACCCAAGTCGACAGCCCTGTCGACTTGGGAGTCGACTTGGTTGGACCCAAGTCGACAGCCCTGTCGACTTGGCTGTCGACTTGGTCCAGCCGGGCTGTTTAGCCTGGTGCACCATTTTGGGTTTGTGTTGAGCTTGGGGGCCAGATTCGGTTTTGAGGGCTGAGATTGGAACTAGGGTTTAATCCTAGGGTTGAAACTAATCCTAATCTCTATAAATAAGGCCCTAACCTAACCCTAAATCATCATTATTCATTCTAGCAACTAAACTATGGCAAAATCAATCCTCTCATGGCCTCCACTCTCTTCATAAAATTCCTAAACAAATTTTTATGAGATTTTCCATGCATACAAGTGGTTTCAAGCTTGTATGAGCATCATTAGCTTGCATTCAAGTTTCTATATTTGCATCATAAAGCAAGGGTTTTGATCACTTTGGCTTAGGGGTTTTTCTATTAAAGCTTGCATTTTGGGGTTTAATTGGTTGCATAAGGGCTTTCTTATATTTGCTATACTCATTTGAGTCCTCATAAGCATTGTAAGCCCTATTCTACTTTCATACTTAAACTCTAAAGTTAAATGTATGATATGCAAGTTTAGATGCAAGTTTACTATGCTATGATATGCAAGTTATCATGTTGTAATATGCAAGTTTATATGCAACTATGTCATGTTATGATATGCAACTTTATATGCAAGTTTGATATGTTATGATATGCAAGTTCATCATGTTATGTTATGCAAGTTTGATATGTTATGATATACAAGTTCATCATGTTATGTTATGCAAGTTTGATATGTTATGATATGCAAGTATGTTATGCA
The DNA here is from genome assembly GCA_030737875.1 of Allium sativum. Lineage (NCBI taxonomy): Eukaryota > Viridiplantae > Streptophyta > Magnoliopsida > Asparagales > Amaryllidaceae > Allium > Allium sativum. The sequence goes on along the minus strand of CM060927.1, from coordinate 89,138,077 downwards.
AGTTTGGGTTGAACATTTTTTTCATGCTACCATGTTATACAAGCTTATCTTGGGTTTATGAACATAAAGCTTCAAGCTTTATGCCAAAGGTTGCATTTTGGCAACATGTAAATTATCATATCTCTTATGATAACTTGCATGTGAGGCTAGATGCGAACTTATGGCCATTTTTACATGTCATTTATCACCATGTATCACCAATATGATAAGTTTGGTTTTATGCATGCTTTTGAGGCCTAATGCAAGTATATGAACATATGTACATTTCATATGCCACCATGTTGAACTTGTGGCTTCAACACTTTTATGTCATGATTATGCCAAGTTCCCTCTTTCTATCCTTTATGCGCTATTGCGATATGTAAGCGATGGGATTGCGTTTGGGGTTGGGTAAACTTAAAAGACATAAAAACATAAGCTTGGGAATTTACCTATTAAGTTAGGTCTACCCATTGGGAATTTACCTATTAAGTTAGGTCTACCCAATTGCTTGAAAACTTGTAATGTGTTTTGGAAACATGATGGACATGACACTTAGAAAAGATAAGTGTGACCAACTCGAGGTTGGGTTGAGTTTGTAGCGTAAACCTACCCGGAACCGACCGGCTTAACTAGTTGCTACAAACAATAGGACCCAATGTGAGAAGTTGGCCATGTTGTACCTTGAACCCGAGGTTAGACCAAGTTGTGGTGTAAAGCTACCAGGACCCGCCCGGCTTAACTAGTAACCACAACAAGGTCTATTGTGAGAGGTTAAGGCGCATTAAATTAATTAATGCCTCGTGATTAGGGTTAAGTCATGGTCCACTTAATACTTAACCAATTTGGGCTTGGTAGATTAATCAGGGTTAAGTCGTGAACTCATCGTTACACTTAACCAAGTTAATCCATGATTAGCAAGAGGGTTAAACCGTACTTAACCCACTAGAAAATCCTAGCAATGGGGGTCCACTCCAGCAGTAATCCCAAGTTTGTATCATCATGGCCCTAGGGTATAGGTTAGGGTGTGGGGCACGAATTACTGGGTTGGAGGTAAGCGACCAATAAACGACGGTCGAGTGGTACGCCGATGTAGTTCCGGATGGACTATGGTCGTGCACGTAGTCCGTATTTGGAGAAGTCACCCATGGGTACCAGTAGATCAAGACTGTGCACTCATGTTTATGGTGTCCAGGGGTTGGCACCCTAGGGCTTGATACACCCGAAGGGTGGACCCGGCACAGTTCGACTACAATTATGTTTGGGCCGTATTGACACCAACACGTGACGAGTTAGGCTAATAGGGAGCCGATCGACTAGACCGTTTGGTTGGACCTTGTGTTAGGGTCACTTCATGTTATTGGACCTCGTATGAGGGTCACTTCATGTTATTGGGCCAAAGCTTGGGCCAAGGGATCAATACTTGTTTATTCAAGTCATGTTAGTTTGCTAGTACACCTGTGGTGCAAAACCTTAATCCTGATTATGCGATGACACCTTTATCTACCTTGTTAGTTAATCATCATGCTAGTATGTTGTTATCCTCATGTTCATCCCTGCTGCTCATGCCAGTTAACTTTATCAGTTTACATTGATTGTAGTACGGCTTACTCAGTCTTTTTGACTGACCTGTTTTCTTTCGCCTCTTTTCTTCCGTTTCCCCCCCCCCCCCAGGTTCTCAGGGAGGGAATATTGGAGCTTAGCTGGATTTCTGATCGCTTGCTTGTGGGATATTAGCTCATGTACGGTCTTGACATGAAGCTAGCTATGGTTATCACTTATTTTGGGGATAGTACTTATGTATTTCAGTTTTTCAGTAATGTTGTTTTTATCTAGACTTGTGTATTTGGAAAGTTAACATTATGTAGTACCAGACTTGTTTTGAAATGGTTTGAAAATCTTCCGCTGTTTTATCTATGTTGTTTACTCTGTTTACATATATACATATGTTCTTGTTCTGCCTTGATATATCATTATGCATGTTTACCTGATTCAAACGCCCCTCCAAAGTCAGAGTGCTTGCAAGAGTCACCCTGGCGGAGGTGGGGTGTTACATTTGGTATCAGAGCATATGGTTTACGAGAAGGAACAAAAAGGTTTTTAGAAAACTTTTGGAAAACTATTTTCAAAACCAAGTATAAAGTATTTTGCAAAGAAAAGTCTAGTTTATTTTAAAGGCTATTCCCCAAAAAGCCATTAGCAAAACCCCTTCGTTTTTCTCTATTCTGAATCTGTCTTTTTCTTCGTTTTTAGTATGGCCGATAACTTTGCTATTCCGGAGGAAGTACACGTACCTATTTGGTATAGGAGACTTTTGGAGGCTAAGGCGACCGAAGCCGGCCCCGCAGATGTTCCTCCTCCTCCTCCTCCAGTAGTTAATATTCCTCCTCCTCCTGTCGCTAATGTTCCTCCTCCTCCTGTCGCTGAGGTTCCTCTTCCTCCTCCCCCTCAGCATCCTCAAGCTGACTTCGCAAAGACTTGCAAAGATTTCAAAGCAATGGGTGGCAAGAACTTTCAAGGCACTGAGACTTTTGAAGAGGCCAGAAATTGGTTGAAAGAGATCGAGGATTTATTTGTTATCTTTGGGTTAGACGATCAGAGGAAGATCTTGTTGGCGGTTTGGCTTATGAAGGATGAAGCCGCTTATTGGTGGGAAGTCACCAGTGGTACTAGGCCTGTTGAGACTTGGGCCGATTTCAGGGCAAGGTTCATGCTTAAGTTTCTATCTTCTGCTGAGGAGAATCTGCAAATGGAAAGGTTCATAACTTTGAAGCAAGGAGATATGTCTGTCAAAGAATATGTGAACAAGTTCAATCAGTTAGCTCGTTTTGGCTTGGATATGGTGAATACTCCTCAGAAGAAGGCTCTTCGTTTTGCTAGAGGATTGAATGAGCCGTTGCAGGGATTGGCTATGTCACATATTCCCCATGGGGCCACGTTTGAGAGTTTGGTTGATATGGCGTTACTTCAGGGAGATGTCAAGAAAGAGACCAAGATGAATGATACTCAAGCCAAGAAGACTGATTCCCAGGGAAAAGGAAATCAGGGTAATCCAAGTGGTCAAAGCAGTCAAGGCAATCAGAACAAGAACAAGAGTCAAGGCAACAAGGGGAACAACAACAAGGGCAAGAACAACAAGGAGAAGTGCCATTATTGCGGTTCAGTTGGGCATCTTATTAAGGATTGTAAGAAGAGGAAAAGGAAGAATGGTGAATGCTTTTTCTGCGGTAAGACTGGACATTTCAGCTAGGATTGCCCGAAGAAGCAAGGACAAGGCCAGGGTCAGACTCAGCGTGCTGGACCTTCAGGAGGGCAAGATCATGCTCTCAATACCGCTCCAGTTCCCGATCGAGGTAGTATTTCTGTTGAGAGCCTTGTATATATTTCTGATTTTCCAGTTCGTACCTTGTTTGATTCTGGTGCATCGCATAGCTTTATCTCATCTGATCTTGTTGATAGTTTGCACCTTAGTACTAGCTTGGTAGATGATCCCGTCTGTGTCTCAAATCCTATTGGGGGTTCCGCCCATTTGTCTATGATATGTGGGGATTTGAGGATCTCTATACTGAGTGTAGAGTTCTTGTGTAGTGCTTATGTTCTTGGTTTTAGGGGATACGGATTGATATTGGGCATGGATTGGCTGTCCAGATATGGAGCCATTCTTGATTGTGAGCATAGGGTTGTGAGGCTCGTGACTCGCCTCGGAAACACCCTAGAAATTTCTTGTAATCCGAGAGGTCCCGTCATGTTGTGCTATCTTGAATCACTCGACTCGTCAATGGAAACTCTTCAGTCTGTGAGAGTGGTTCGAGAGTATCCGGATGTTTTCGATGAAGTTAGGGGGTTGCCCCCTAAGCGAGAGATTGATTTCCGCGTTTATCTGGTGGATAATGCAAAGCCGGTTTCTTTGCCCGTTCGGCACATGGCTCCGCGTGAAAGGCGGGAGCTAAGTAAGCAAGTAAATGAGTTTCTTGAGAAGAACTTCATTAGACGAAGTATATCTGAATGGGGAGCGCCTGTGGTATTTGCTACCAAGGCAGATGGTTCTCTCCGACTTTGTGTTGACTATCGAGAGTTGAATAAGCTGACTAAGAAGAACAGACACCCGTTACCGAGATTGATGATCTCTTTGACCAGTTAGTCGGTGCTTCTGTTTTCTCTCAGCTTGATCTTGCTACTGGATTCCATCAGCTCAGGGTAGCTGAAGATAGTATAGACAAGACTGCGTTCAGGACTCCAGATGGATTCTTCGAATGGCTTGTCATGCCGCTCGGCTTGACTAATGCACCCGCATATTTCGTGGACTTGATGAGTAGGGTGTTCAGGGAGTTCTTGAACAAGTTTGTCGTGGTCTTCGTAGATGATATTCTGATCTTCTCTAAGGATGAGGAAGAGCACGCAAGGCATCTCGTGGAGGTGATGGATACGCTTAGAGCGCATCAGTTGAAGGCCAAGTTCTCCAAGTGTCACTTTTGGAGAAGGGAAGTTAGATTCCTTGGGCATATACTATCCAAGCAAGGCTTAGCGGTAGATCCCGCTAAGGTAGTTGCAGTTCAGGATTGGAAGACTCCAAGGAATGCAACCGAAGTGAGAAGTTTTCTAGGTCTTGCGGGTTTTTACCGGAAGTTCATCAAGGACTTCGCAAAGATATCCGCTCCTCTCACTAAATTGACGAAGAAGAATTTAGTTTTTGCTTGGAGCATAGAATGCGAGCTTGCTTTTCAGAAGCTCAAGAGAGCTCTCACATCAGCACCTGTTCTAGCTTTGCCCGATGGAGGGAAGTTATTTACAGTATACACCGATGCATGTGGCACGGGGTTAGGAGCTGTTCTAATGCAAGAGGGAAGAGTGATATGCTTTGGCGGTAGACAACTCAAAGTGCATGAGAAGAATTATCCCACTCATGACTTAGAGTTGGCAGCAATAGTATATGCACTCAAGGCTTGGCGCCATTATCTTTTGGGAGAAAGATTTGAGCTTTATACTGATCACAAGTCATTGAAGTATCTCTTTTCCCAGAAGGATCTGAATCTGAGGCAACAAAGATGGATGGAATTCTTGGAGTCCTACGATTTTGAGATAGCTTATGCCCCTGGCAAGGGGAATGTGGTAGCTGATGCATTGAGTAGAAAAAGGTTGACTCTGAGTCCTCTATTCGTTGAGATGAAGAATTTAGAGTATGTGGCAACCTTTGATTTCTCTTTGGCGATTGAGTCGATGACCGGTTCTTTAGCATCTCTGGAACTCAGACCTACCCTTCTTGATCAAATTGGGGCTTTGCAGAGAGAAGACCCTCAAATAGTTGAGATTATGGATAAGCTGGTTCGAGGAGAGGCGTCTAGTCATCTCGCTCGATATTCTATTGATGACAAGGGTTGGCTGAGGAGAGACGGAAGGTTATGTGTTCCAATGGTGGAAGATTTAGTAAGAAAAGTTCTTGAGGAAGCGCATCGCTCTAAGTTGTCTATACATCCGGGCGGAGATAAGATGTATAAAGATATGAAGCGCATTTTCTTTTGGCCTGGGATGAAGAAGGATGTGGCAGAGTTTGTCTCTAGATGTATCATTTGCCAGCAAGTTAAGGCCGAGTCGAAGAAGCCCGGTGGGCTATTGCATCCTCTAGACGTTCCACTATGGAAGTGGGAGAGTATTTCCATGGATTTTATCGATGGGCTACCAAGGTCAAGGAAAGGGAATACGAGCATTTGGGTTATTGTGGACAGACTTACGAAGAGTGCTCATTTCATTCCGGTGAAGAGCAAGAGGACCGCATCTTGGCTAGCGTCTGTATATCTTCGTGAGATTGTGAGACTACATGGAGTCCCTTCTAGTATAGTCAGTGACCGTGACCCAATCTTTACAAGTCAGTTCTGGAATAGCTTGCAAGAAGCCATGGGCACGAGGTTGAATCTAAGTACTGCTTATCACCCACAGACGGACGGTCAAACCGAAAGGGTGAATAGGGAACTCGAGGATCTGTTGAGGCTTTGTATTCTGAATTTTGGTGGTACTTGGGAAGACCATCTTCCTCTTGTTGAGTTTGCATATAATAACAGTTATCAGGCAAGCATAGGGATGGCACCATTTGAAGCTTTATATGGGAGGACGTGCAAGTCGCCTACATGTTGGTGGGAGACTACAGATAAGCTTATACTTAGGCCTGATATGATCAGAGATACATCCGAGAAGGTTGAGTTGATTCGGAGACGGATGAAAGCGGCCCAAGACCGACAGAAATCCTATGCTGATAAGCGAAGAACTGATTTGGAGTTTGATGTTGGGGATATGGTTTTCGTGAAGGTTTCTCCTTTGCGGAATGTGGTCCGATTTGGAGCCGTTGGGAAGTTAGCACCGAGATTTGTTGGACCATTCCCTATTATAGAGAGGATCAGGCATATGGCTTATAGAGTGAAGTTGCCCGAGAAGCTTGCCGGAGTACACGATGTTTTTCATGTCTCGCATCTCCGAAAGTGTTTACATGAATCAGCAGAGGTTGTGGAGCCAAGTGTTCTGAAAGATGTGGAAGTGGAGAAAGAGGCTACCTTGAGGAGAGCTCTGATTCGTATCTTGGGGACGGAGACCAAGAAGCTAAGGAATCGAGAGGTCAAGTTGGTGAAGGTTCAGTGGGGTGAAGCCGAGGAAGACGCAACTTGGGAAACCGAGGAGAAGATGCGTGGGCTTTATCCATTCCTTTTTGAGGGTACACTCTCAATCTCTTTTATTTGTTAGCATATCTTTCTCTTTGCTATCCATGTTTATCTAGTTTATCTTGTCATGAGAACCTTAGGTAGAAACCCTTTGGATGAAACATGTGTTTGAAACATGTTATGCTTGATGGTTGCAAGTGGTTGCAAGTGTTTGCAAGTGGTTACTCGTGGATGCATTATACACGTTAGGCACTAGATCGGCTCACACACTCCTCATATTGCATATGCATGAGTGTTTATGCTTATTCATGGATGAAAATTTTTGTGTTATCACATGGATGTTGCATATGGATGTATGTTATGTGCACACATATAGATGTTATACATTATGTTAGGAATTGCATACACGTGGATTCATTTCATTAACATAATTTGCATTGATGATATTTGCATTAGATAAGGACATATACACACACCTTTGCATATGTTCATACAACATTTAGAATCTTGTAAGGACAATGATTGCTCGTGGATGATGTTTTGAGTAGATGGATGATTGGATGGTAGGATACGTTCTTCCTAACTTGAAGATTTCGGGGACGAAATCCTTTAAGGAGGGGAGAATGTAACAAACCGTATTTTCAATAACCTGTAATGATGTAAATCGAGGCAGAATTTAATTCTAAAATCTGAATCAAGGGAAACGGGCTATGCCATTGCGTTCGTCTCGGAAAAATACGCGAAATAGAGTCCGAGTTTTCGAAAATCGGAGTCCGTATGACCCGATTAAGGCCCAACGAAGTTTTCAGAAAAATTCAAAGTGAAAACAGATTTCAAATTCAAGTTTGAATTTGAAAATTGGGACAGATTGGGCCAGGCGGGAAAATCCCGCCAGAACACCCAAGTCGACAGCCCTGTCGACTTGGGAGTCGACTTGGTTGGACCCAAGTCGACAGCCCTGTCGACTTGGCTGTCGACTTGGTCCAGCCGGGCTGTTTAGCCTGGTGCACCATTTTGGGTTTGTGTTGAGCTTGGGGGCCAGATTCGGTTTTGAGGGCTGAGATTGGAACTAGGGTTTAATCCTAGGGTTGAAACTAATCCTAATCTCTATAAATAAGGCCCTAACCTAACCCTAAATCATCATTATTCATTCTAGCAACTAAACTATGGCAAAATCAATCCTCTCATGGCCTCCACTCTCTTCATAAAATTCCTAAACAAATTTTTATGAGATTTTCCATGCATACAAGTGGTTTCAAGCTTGTATGAGCATCATTAGCTTGCATTCAAGTCAAGTTTCTATATTTGCATCATAAAGCAAGGGTTTTGATCACTTTGGCTTAGGGGTTTTTCTATTAAAGCTTGCATTTTGGGGTTTAATTGGTTGCATAAGGGCTTTCTTATATTTGCTATACTCATTTGAGTCCTCATAAGCATTGTAAGCCCTATTCTACTTTCATACTTAAACTCTAAAGTTAAATGTATGATATGCAAGTTTAGATGCAAGTTTACTATGCTATGATATGCAAGTTATCATGTTGTAATATGCAAGTTTATATGCAACTATGTCATGTTATGATATGCAAGTTTATATGCAAGTTTGATATGTTATGATATGCAAGTTCATCATGTTATGTTATGCAAGTTTGATATGTTATGATATGCAAGTTCATCATGTTATGTTATGCAAGTTTGATATGTTATGATATGCAAGTATGTTATGCAAGTTTGGGTTGAACATTTTGTTCATGCTACCATGTTATGCAAGCTTATCTTGGGTTTATGAACATAAAGCTTCAAGCTTTATGCCAAAGGTTGCATTTTGGCAACATGTAAGTTATCATATCTCTTATGATAACTTGCATGTGAGGCTAGATGCGAACTTATGGCCATTTTTACATGTCATTTATCACCATGTATCACCAATATGATAAGTTTGGTTTTATGCATGCTTTTGAGGCCTAATGCAAGTATATGAACATATGTACATTTCATATGCCACCATGTTGAACTTGTGGCTTTAACACTTTTATGTCATGATTATGCCAAGTTCCCTCTTTCTATCCTTTATGCGCTATTGCGATATGTAAGCGATGGGATTGCGTTTGGGGTTGGGTAATCTTAAAAGACATAAAAACATAAGCTTGAGAATTTACCAATTAAGTTAGGTCTACCCATTAGGAATTTACCTATTAAGTTAGGTCTACCCAATTGCTTGAAAACTTGTAATGTGTTTTGGAAACATGATGGACATGACACTTAGAAAAGATAAGTGTGACCAACTCGAGGTTGGGTTGAGTTTGTAGCGTAAACCTACCCGGAACCGACCGGCTTAACTAGTTGCTACAAACAATAGGACCCAATGTGAGAAGTTGGCCATGTTGTACCTTGAACCCGAGGTTAGACCAAGTTGTGGTGTAAAGCTACCCGGACCCGCCCGGCTTAACTAGTAACCACAACAAGGTCTAATGTGAGAGGTTAAGGTGCATTAAATTAGTTAATGCTTCGTGATTAGGGTTAAGTCATGGTCCACTTAATACTTAACCAATTTGGGCTTGGTAGATTAATCAGGGTTAAGTCGTGAACTCATCGTTACACTTAACCAAGTTAATCCATGATTAGCAAGAGGATTAAACCGTACTTAACCCACTAGAAAATCCTATCAATGGGGGTCCACTCCAGCAGTAATCCCAAGTTTGTATCATCATGGCCCTAGGGTCTAGGTTAGGGTGTGGGGCACGAATTACTGGGCTGGAGGTAAGCGACCAATAAACGACGGCCGAGTGGTACGCCGATGTAGTTCCGGACGGACTATGGTCGTGCACGTAGTCCGTATTAGGAGAAGTCACCCATGGGTACCAGTAGATCGAGACTATGCACTCATGTTTATGGTGTCCAGGGGTTGGCACCCTAGGGCTTGATACACCCGAAGGGTGGACCCGGCACAGTTCGACTACAATTATGTTTGGGCCGTATTGACACCAACACGTGACGAGTTAGGCTTATAGGGAGCCGATCGACTAGACCGTTTGGTTGGACCTTGTGTTAGGGTCACTTCATGTTATTGGACCTCGTATGAGGGTCACTTCATGTTATTGGGCCAAAGCTTGGGCCAAGGGATCAATACTTGTTTATTCAAGTCATGTTAGTTTGCTAGTACACCTATGGTGCAAAACCTTAATCCTGATTATGCGATGACACCTTTATCTACCTTGTTAGTTAATCATCATGCTAGTATGTTGTTATCCTCATGTTCATCCCTGCTGCTCATGCCAGTTAACTTTATCAGTTTACATTGATTGTAGTAGGGCTTACTCAGTCTTTTTGACTGACCTGTTTTCTTTCGCCTCTTTTCTTCCGTTTCCCCCCCAGGTTCTCAGGGAGGGAATAATGGAGCTTAGCTGGATTTCTGATCGCTTGCTTGTGGGATTTTAGCTCATGTACGGTCTTGACATGAAGCTAGCTATGGTTATCACTTATTTTGGGGATAGTACTTATGTATTTCAGTTTTTCAATAATGTTGTTTTTATCTAGACTTGTGTATTTGGAAAGTTAACATTATGTAGTACCAGACTTGTTTTGAAATGGTTTGAAAATCTTCCGCTGTTTTATCTATATTGTTTACTCTGTTTACATATATACATATGTTCTTGCTCTGCCTTGATATATCATTATGCATGTTTACCTGATTCAAACGCGCCTCCAAAGTCAGAGTGCTTGCAAGAGTCACCCTGGCGGAGGTGGGGTGTTACAATGCAAATAAAACTGGACGAGAGATAACAGGAAACAGGAATAACAGATATACTTAGGTTAAACAGAAGAAACATAATGATATTACTTTTCACTTCTCTGCACTAATACTAGTATAACAGGATTAGGTGTTACCCTAATGTCTAAACAGAAACAGAAATAGAATAATGGGCCTTTACCATCCTAACAGAAGGTACAGAAACATAATGCTAATAATGGGCTTTTACCACCCGAATAGAAAGTACAGAAACAGAATGCTAGTAATGGGCCTTTACCACCCGAACAGAGACAGAAACGGAAACAGAATAATCCCTACGGAAACAGAATGTTAGAATTAGGTGTACACTAGTAAATGGGCCTTTATCACCCCAACAGACGGTACCACGCAGAAACAGACAGGTGTTACCTCCCAATAGAAACAGACGGTACCCCACAGAACAGGCAGAACAAAGTGTACTCTAAATCCTACCCCACGCGATCGGCTCCCTAATACATAAATACCCTATTCCAGCCCCACAAAAGGGTGTATCATTCCCTAAAGTGGCAACCTTTGAATGACACAGACCTATTTATAGATGTCACGACGTCTTACATCCTCAGAGGCAGACCGGGATCCATGCACGCACATGACCCGGTTGGAACACACCATCAACACCCCTCGCCATTATCAGAATGAACGGCTTATAATTAGTTCAGTAAGCGTGCCCGGACCCTACCTACTGTTGGGTCAAAGTTTTGATACCAGAAAGGGTTACTGACTAATATGGGTCCCAAACAATAAATGACACAAGTATTTTCCCTCCTAACCTTGTGCCCCCAGACTAACAGATTTCAGATTGACTTGTTTACAAGTTCAGACAAACAGAGTTCAGGTCAACTAGTTCACAGATCAGAAATTCAAGTTAATAAGTTTTCAGACTAACGGATCAGACATACAGATTTACAGACTTGTCTAACTTTGTACTGGGCCTACAGATTCACGAAACGGGTTTATTAATTTCATTAGTCCAGTTGGTTTAACCCTATCCACCCAACACGTTTTAGACATCATATTTATCTCAGATTTTCATTAATTAAATATTAATGCCCAGACCTCTCACATTAGACTGACAATTTGCGGCTACTGGTTAGGCCGGTTGGTTCTGGGCAGATTTTTGCCACAAACTGAGTCTAACCTCTGGTTTCAAGCATGTTATGACTAACTTCTCACATTAGAACCTATTGTTTGCGGCAACTGGATGTGCCGGGCGGTTCTGGGCAGGATTACGCCGCAAACTCATTCTAACCTCGAGTTAGCCATGTTTATATTTGCGGCCAATTAATTAATAATTTACCATTTATGCCCATGCCTAATATACATGTCAATTATTCATAACTATAGCCAATTCAGATTATGTCAATAACAGAATAAATATATCAACTCAGCAAATAACAGATTTCGCAGATTAGGCGACTTAACAGATTTAGCAGATTAAGCAATTTAGCAGATTTAGCATATAACGGATTAGGCATTTTCAGCAGACTTAGCAGATGACAGATTTAGCAGATGAACAAATCTAGCAGATTAGGCAATATAGCAGAACTAGCAAATTAGGCAGTATAACAGATTTAGCAGATAAAGGATTAGGCAATTTAACGGATTTAGCAGATAACAGATTTAGCAGATTATATATATCTAAAACTCTATTTACCTATCTTGCCCAATCATAGATTTAGCCTAAACTTACATGCCTAAATCAAGGTCATAATTCATAATACAATATATGCCCCAAATCTTAGCCTTAATATTCCCATTTACAGTTCATGTCAAAACTAGATTTAATATTCTAGTTTACCATTTTTGTCAAAGACTAATATGCATGTAAATCATTCTCTATCATAGCCAATTCAAATTATGCCAACATATTTATTAACTTAATTAAGCTACGCCCAATGTTTCAACAAGTTCTCTAAGTACTCATGCAATGGCCCTAGCAAAAGGAATAGGAGATAAGCACAAGAAAGAATAGGCATGAAATAATGAACCAAATACAATGATAATGGCCCCACTAGGCTCGATGTACATAACAGTCAATGGGAATAAACTAGCAAAGTTACATACTAAATATGAGATCTAGTATCATTAAGGGAATAGGCGTAAGAAACTAACTACAATAGTCATGGGCGACAAATCACAATAGTTTCTTATTTAATATCACAAGCAATAGTCTCATAGGCGTGAATCATAGTCATAGGCAATAGTCTCATAGTCATGAGTCATAGTCATAGGCAATAATAGTCTCATAGGCAACAGTTTCATGTCTAATTATGCATTATTCATTATTTGTCCCAAAATTTAGCGTTCGTGCGTTAATCTCTTATGAGATTCGGCGCAGGCTCGTAGTAGCCTGGCTATAGAACAGAAAGAAGAAAGAGATACAGAATAAGATAGATCTAAACAGAACAGACATAACCTCGGATTCAGATTTACAATTCATGCCATAGTCATAATTAACGTTTATAACGGAAAATAACTGTACTTGCCTTTCGTGGCTAAAGAAAAGGATTATAAATCGAATTTGATGCAGAAACGCTGATTAATCTTCTTCGATTGTTGTTGCAGCTCTAAACTTTAATTTGAATTGTGAATGAACACTTGAGATTAGATTTAGAGGCGGTGGATAGGGTTTAAGAGAGAGTTTGGTAGCATAATTGTGTCATAGACAATATTCTATGAATTAGGGTTAGGTTAATCACATATTTATAGGTGTAGAGACTGTTTCAGAACCATTAGATCACCCTAGAAGCCATCAGGTCCGTCCAGCACATCAAAAATCGTCATTAGAACTCTCTAGAACCCTGTGCAGGTTTCTGGCTCGACATGGGCGCACTTCCCAAGTGCGCTAGTGTATTTTTGTGCTGGCGCACTTCACAAGTGCGCCAGTGCATTTCTGGCCTATTTCCGGTTTTTCGGCCTAACTTCGTTCGTCCATATCTCCTTCATACGATATCCGTTTTATGTAAACTCAGACTCTATCTCAAGCAGAATTTCGAGACGAACGCAATGGCGCAACCCATTTCCCTTAATTCTTCTCCTAAAAATTAAGTATACTTTAATTAGTTACTTATACGTTCACAGAAAATACGGGGTGTTACATCATGCCTTTCGACTTGACAAACGCTCTTGCTTATTTTGTCGATGAGTAGGGTATTCCGGGAATTTCTTAATAAATTTGTGGTGATCTTTGTAGACGATATTTTGATCTTTTCGAAAAATGAGGGAGATCATGCTTTGCATTTAAGGGAAGTCATGGACACTCTCCGTGCACATCAGTTGAAAGCTAAATTCTCCAAGTGCCACTTTTGGAGAGAAGAAGTAAAATTTCTTGGGCATGTGGTGTCCAAAGAGGGGTTAGCTATGGACCCTGCAAAAGTAGTAGTGGTGCAAGATTGGAAAGTTCTGCAGAATGAAACCGAAGTCCGAAGCTTTCGTGGGCTAGCAGGCTTTTATCGGAAGTTCATCAAAAACTTCGCGAAAATCTCAGCTCCACTTACAAGGTTAACGAAGAAGAAGCTGACTATTACTTGGGATTTGGATTGCGATATCCCTTTCCAACATTTGAAGAGGGCTCTTACAACAACCCTAGTTTTGACATTGCCTAATGGGAGCAAGATGTTCACAGTATACACAGATGCATGCGGCACGGGACTAGGCAATGTCTTGATGCAAGAGGGGAAGGTAGTAGCTTATGGTGGAAGGCAGTTAAAAGTACACAAGAAAAGCTACCCAACCCACGATCTAGAGTTGGCTGCTATCGTTTTTGCACTTAAGTCTTGGCGCCATTATCTCTTGGGTGAGAAATTTGAATTGTATACTAACCATAAATCATTGAAGTATCTTTTCTCCCAGAAAGATCTTAATCTAAGGCAGCAAAGATGGATGGAGTGTCTCGCCTCATACGATTTCGAGATCTCCTATACTCCAGGTAAGGGCAATGTAGTAGCAGACGCCTTGAGTATAAAGAAGCTAACCTTAAGTCCTCTCTTTATAGAAAGGAAAAGCTTGGAGTACATAGCAAATTTTGACTTTAGACCCTCTGTTGAATATGTGACTGGTCTGATGGAAATGCTAGAGGTGTGGCCTACTTTGTTGGAATCAATAGGAACCGCACAACGTGAAGACCCTCAGCTAGTTGATGTGATGGATAAGCTGATTAGGGGTGAGACTTCTAGTCACCTCGATAGATACTCCATCGATGATAAGGGTTGGTTGAGACGGGATGGAAGGCTATGCGTCCCACAGGCAAGGGATTTGGTGAAGGTGGTTCTCGAAGAGGCACACCATTCCAAGATGGCCATACACCCTGGTGGAGACAAGATGTATAAAGACATCAAAAGAGTTTTATTTTGGAATGGCATGAAGAGGGATTTAGCTGAATTTGTTTCCAAGTGCATGATATGCCAGCAAGTCAAGGTGGAGCAAAAGAAGCCTGGTGGTCTGCTTCATCCTCTAGAGGTCCCGCGATGGAAATGGGATAATATTTCGATGGATTTTGTTGATGGGTTGCCTAGGTCACGAAGGGATAATACCGGTATTTGGGTAATAGTGGACAGGCTCACAAAAAGCGCTCATTTTATACCTGTCAAGAGTAGGAGGACTGCCTCGTCTTTAGCCTCCATTTACCTTAAGGAGATAGTTCGACTCCATGGGATACCCTCCAGCAGAGTGAGTGATCGAGACCCTGTCTTTACGAGCGAGTTTTGGAGGAGTTTGCAAGAGGCTGTAGGCACACAGCTATGCTTGAGCACGGCCTATCACCCTCAAACCGATGGTCAGACGGAAAGAGTGAACAGAGTATTGGAAGATCTTTTGAGATTGTGCATTCTTGACTTTGGAGGAACATGGAAGGATCACCTTCCTTTGGTGGAATTCGCCTACAACAATAGATACTAAGCCGCCATAGGAATGGCACCCTTCAAAGCTTTATATGGAAGACCATGTCGATCACCAATTTGTTGGTGGGAGTCCACAGATAAGCTCATGCTTGAGCCAAACATGATTAGAGGGACTTCAGAGAAAGTGGACTTGATACGAAGAAGAATGAAGACTGCCCAAGATAGACAGAAATCCTACGCAGACAAAAGAAGGACCAACCTTGAGTTTGAGGTTGGAGACAAAGTGTTCCTTAAAGTATCTCCTTTGAGGAATGTCATTCGATTTGGGTCCGTAGGAAAATTGGCACCACGGTTTGTAGGACCATTTCCTATCATTGAGAGGATTGGGACGATGGCTTACACAGTAGAGCTACCCGAAAGACTAGCTGGAGTTCATAATGTTTTTCTTGTCTCTCAGCTACGAAAGTGCTTACATGAGTCTGCGGAAGTTGTGGAGCCTAGCATACTAGAGGAAGTCGAAGTGGAACGAGAAGCGACTGTGAGAAGAGTTCCGACTCGTATCTTGGGGACAGAAGTCAAAAAGCTGCGCAACCATGAATTCAAGCTTGTTAAAGTGCAATGGAGTGATGCCGAGGAAGACGCGACTTGGGAGACGGAGGCCAAAATACGCGTAGCCTACCCTTTTCTTTTTGAGGGCACATCTTTGATTTCTTTTCTCCTTAAGTTTTTGCATGTTTTTATTTACCTTTTTAGTGTATCTCCTCGGTCACATTCTTTATCCTTAGGTAGAAACCAATGGATGTAAACATGTATTTTAAACATGTTATGATTTATGGATGCTAGTGGATGTAAGTGTTTGCTAGTGGTTGCTCGTGGATGCATATACACACACATTAGGCACTAGATCGGCTCAATCACTTTCATATTGCATATGAATATGTGTGCTTATTTAGGTTAATGGATGAATAATGGTTGTATTATCATATGGATGCTGCATTCGGATGAATGGTTGTGCACGCATGTAGAAATAATATGTATCATTAGGGATCTTTTGAATACATAATGGACGCATGGCACTATCATGGTTCGCATTAAGGAGGTCAACTGAATCAGTAGACCGCCTA
This sequence comes from Allium sativum, assembly GCA_030737875.1. Taxonomy (NCBI): domain Eukaryota; kingdom Viridiplantae; phylum Streptophyta; class Magnoliopsida; order Asparagales; family Amaryllidaceae; genus Allium; species Allium sativum. The sequence continues at coordinate 89,121,702 of CM060927.1, read as the reverse complement.
ATTTTGCATTAGATACGGACATGTACACACACTGTGCATATAAACATGAAAGCATTAGAAGTCTTTTACGGACGATGGATGCCTGTGTTTGATGGTCGAGTAATGGATGATTGGATGGTAGGATATACATTCTTCTAGACTTGAAGACTTCAGGGACGAAATCCTTTAAGGAGGGGAGAATGTAACACCCCGTTTTTCTGTTAACACTAACGTAACGAATTAAAGAATATTTAATTATAATTGTGAGAAGTAAGGGAAAACGGGTTACGCCATTGTGTTCATCTCGGAATTCTGGTTGAGATAGAGTCCGAGTTTGCGTGAATTGGACTTCGTATGAAGAAGTTATGGCGATCAGAAGTTTCTGAAATTCAAATTTAAACTCAAAAACGAATTCAGACTCAGAACCGGGCAGGACAGGAAATTTCCCGCCCCAGGCCAGGTTGACCAGGGGGTCGACCCTAGTGTCGACCTCCCCTATAGGTCGGCCTGGGGGTCGACCTAGGGGTTGACCTAGGGGTCGACCTGTCCTCTCGGGCAAATTTTGAAGAGGCCCAATTCTGACCCGCTGTTGAGTCATAAGGGCTGAGGTGGCTGTTCTGATGGTTTTGATTGCTCCTGTGTTGATCTGACGGCCTAAACTAATATAAACTCTATAAATACACATGTAGACTCAACCCTAAACCTAATCAAAATTAGAACCATGGCCGTCATGCTGTCAGTCCGCAACCTGGAGTAGTCGCCACCAAGCTAGTAGAGCAACGAATCAACATCAACTCTAATCAATTCAGCTCTAATCTTAACAACCTATTTATCTACTTCAAAGCCGAGCTAATTCAACTACAGAATACAGATCCCAGAACTCAAGACCTTCTCTAAGTTGTGAGTTCGATTTCTTTAACAAGATAATTAACAAGTAAATTAGGTTGAGTTGTAATTTGGGTTATAAGACTATGTTTGTGAATCATTGAAATTGTGATGTTGTCTATTTTTGTGAATCTATGCTAGTTGTACATGATGTTGGTTAACTTATGTTAATGGATCCCTTTCATATGCCCAATCACCAATACTTATTCTATGACATCAGTTCTATGCAAGTTGAGATGTAAATTATATGCTAGTTTTATGTGGTTTGTACACAAGTTTCATATGAATCAAGTAAAATGGATGTATGCAAGTTTAGGTAGTAATTGGATCCATATATGCAAGTTCACACCTTTATGTTTAGATCTATGACATACATAGTTTATGCAAGTTTGTGACTATTGCCTATGTAAGTTTGGGTGAAAACCATATTCACACATGCAAGTTCACACCTTTTAGGTCTATGTTTAGATCCATGACATTACAAAGTTTATGCAAGTTATGTTGTAAATTTCTTATTTGCAAGTTAGACCTATTTTGTGTGTTATGTAAATTTGTGATGTTTTTCCTTTAATATGTGTTAGACTATTTGTTAGTCTAATATATATATTTCATGTTAAGCGAACGAACATCGTGGATACGATGGGTAAAATATTGAATATACACATAATTGTGAATTGGCATAATGGCCTTAAAAGGCATATTATAATTTGAGACATTAATTGGTATAATTCGTATACCATAAATATATGGACATAATTTAGGTGACAATTATGGACATAGGTAAATTTGGAATATGTTGACAAATTTGAATAGGGATATTAATTCAAATTAAGGTAAAATATTATGTATAATAATCAATGCCTAAGATACGAGGTTGGATTCGTTTGTGGTGTAAGGCTGACCGGACCCGCCCGGCAAATCCAGCAACCACAAACGGTAGCCCAATGTGAGATGTCATAGGCCCAAATTAAATATATGACAATTGTATGGACACGAGGTTAGGCCCGTTTGTGGTGTAAGACTGCCCGAACCCGCCCGACAAATCCAGCAACCACAAAGGGTAGCCTAATGTGAGAGGTCCTACAGGGTTACGGTAGTAATAAAATAAGTAACACTTAACCAAAGTAAACATGTGGCGGGACATGGGGGTTAAGTGGGTGACTTGTGGGTGACATATGGAAATAGGAATAGAAATACTTAACCAAATTGAAACATGTAAGTGGACATGGATAAGAAGGGGTTAAGTAGGAATTACTAGAGCGATCAAGCATAGGTGGAAAGCTTGTGTCAAGTATGGGGTCCTTTTCAGACCAGTAACTCATTAAGTATCTTTGTGGGCTCGACCCAAGTCGAGGAAGGGACACGCATACTGGGTTTGATTATAAGAGGTCAAAACGGGGTAGTGGTGGCAACGCAAGTCCAACGGGGTCATGTGCGTGCGTGGGCCCAGGCTGGTAGGTAAGACGTTGTTGCATCGTGTAGGTATAAGCCGTGCATCCTTAGTTGTATTGGGTTGCCACTTTGGGGAATGATACACCCCATTGTGGGGCCAGCACAGGTATCTACGAGTTAGGGAGCCGATCGCATAGGAGGTAGTGGTTACACCTAGCGGAGATAGGGGCAGGCGGCACCTATGTAGACAGCTAGGGGTACACGAAAACTACTATTAAGATTACTATGTTCAGTAGGTGGGATCAACTTTTAGGGTGACTGGTGTGGTGTAGTGTAGTAATTATCCGATATTGATTAGGTGCGCTGTTAACTTATCTTTGTTTCTCTTGATTGATTTTTCATGCCCAGTTGTTCACAGTCATTTCCTTATTTACCAGTTTATGTCTTATACTAGTTACTTTAATGATTATATTGTTAAAGTTATTGGACTCGCCAGACTTTATGTCTGACCCCCTTTGTTTCCACCTCTTTTCTTCCTTCCCCCTAGGTGCTTAGGGTGGGACTAGTACTAGTGGAGCTTGATTTGGATCGCTTTCTCTCTCTTTTTGAAAACACTTGGATTTGCTGAAGTAAAGTTCAGCTCTTTTTATTTATGGCTATTTTATGTTGGGGTTATGTCTTTTATTTTATGTACTCAGAAAACTTATTTGTCAAGATGGATAATAAGTGTATTTGGTTTTGTAGTTGGTTTTTGATATGATGTAACCAAACTATTTCTCCACTGTAATAAAAGTTGTTTTTAATTTTTCCAAGTACCAATATATGTATCTGTCTTGCTTATTTTCTGTTCTATATACACTAACAACGCTCTACCGAAGTTAAGGCATTACTTTTGTGAGTGACCTTAATGGACGTGGGGTGTCACATAAATTAGCACCAAAATTTGTAGGGCTATTTCCCATAATAGAAAGGATTGGCCAAATGGCCTATAAAGTAAAGCTACCAGAGAAACTATCCGGCATTCATGATGTTTTACACGTTTCTCATTTGCGAAAGTGCTTGCATGATATCACTGAAGTAGTTGAGCCGAGTATACTGGAGGAAGTAGAGGTGAACGGGAGGCGACAGTTAGACGAGTTCCTACCCGTATTCTTGGGACAGAGGTTAAGAAGCTACGCAGCAGAGAAGTCAAGTTGATGAAAGTTCAATGGGGAGATAACCAAGAGGATGCAACTTGGGATACCGAAGACAAGATTCGCGCTTCATACCCTTTTCTTTTCAAGGGTATGTCCTTAACTTCTTTTTTTCAAAGCTTTTATTCCTGCTTGTTCCCATCATTTAAGTATATCCTATCGATCAGATCTTCGACCTTTAGGTAGGAATCCCATGGACGTAAACATGTGTTTGAGACATATTCCGATTGATGGATACAAGTGGATGCAAGTGTTTGCTAGTGGTTGCTCGTGGATGCATATACACACACATTAGGCACTAGATCGGCTCAATCACTCACATACTGCATATGGATGTGTGTGCATTTTTCTTCTTTTAATGGATGAAAGTGGGTGTATCGTCATATGGATGTCGCATTTGGATGAACGACTGCGCATGTATATAGAACTTACATTATACAATAGGATTATTTGCATACATGTTGGATTCATGACACTAACATACATTGCATTAAGGGGGTCGACTGAATCAGTAGACTGCCCAATCTTTCGCACTAGTGTAGGGACATATGCACACACCTTTGCATATGTTTATATAAGCATTAGAAATCTTTAAGGACAATGGATACCTGTGATTGATGGATGAGTAGATGGGTGATGGATGTTAGGATCTTAACTTGGAGATTTCAGGGACGAAATCCTTTAAGTAGGGGAGAATGTAACACCCCGTAAATCTAACAACACTAAAGATGATAAATTAAAGGATACTTAATTTAATATTCAGTATTGAATGAAACAGACTGCACCATTGCATTCGTCTTGGAATTTTGGTCAAAGTAGACACTTGTTTTGGGTAAAACGGACACCGTACGAAGAAGATATTAAGGTTTGAAGTTTCTATACGCATGAGAAGAAAATATATGTATATATATAATAAGTCCAGAATTCAAAACAATTCGAAAATCAGAAGCCGGAAGTAGGAGCGGTAAAATAAACCGTTGGGGGTCGACATAGGGGTCGACCCCACCGCAGATCTAGGCAGATTCTTGGGCGTGAACGTGGACTGATTTCTGGTCTAGGTTCTTTGGCTGATGACTATAAATAGTACCCCATTCTCATAGTTTTATTCATACAAAAACAATGTAGAACTAGATGCTGCCTCTACCTAGATTAAAATAGTTTATTCAACAAACATTCAAGTTCAGAGGTTTGTTCTTCAATAGCTACAATCAAATCTCCTATTCTTAGATACAATCATAGTAAGTCTATGTTATTTTTAGATATGAATACTTAAAAGATAATTTTAACATGTTTATAAATTGGATCTAAGCCTATGACTAATTGAATCATAACAGATCTGCCATAACCTATGTATCTAAGTTATTTTGACATAACTATGAATTGGATCTAAGCCTATGCCTATTTATCATGTCAGATCTGCCATTATTTGTATATCTAATTCATTGATTAGATCTCATCGTGCATGTTTATGATCATGACACTACGCCTAATCATTATATCACATGTTCATTAGATCTGTTCCTATATGCCTATCTTGTCACTATGCCCAATTTTTTCACTGTATGCTTATTAGTTGCTATGCCTATTTTTGTCGTCATATGTCTTATTATTATGATTATTTCTGTTCTCTTCCCTTGTTCTTTTCCCTTTTTATTTTATAGGCAGGCTACCTTCGAGGTTAGGCGTACCGCTGAAATATGCGAATGCGTGAAATTGGAACAAGGGGGAAACGTTAAAATTGGGGCATAACTTGTATTGGGAAATTTGGGCATAAATTGAATGAAATACATGAATATGGTTTTGGGCATAAATCAAATTGTGATTTAGAATCTTAATTTGGGGCATATGGTACATGACAAATATGACTTGGAAAAGGGGCATGAAAACCTATAATGAGATAGGGATAATTGTTAAAGAAGGAAATTGCCTAGAATTACAGTAATTAGAAACTGTAACCGCGCTTAGACACGAGGTTAAATTACACTTATGGTAGTGTTCAGCCCGGACCCTCCTGGCATATCCAGCGACCACAAGTGGTGAATCTAATGTGAGAGGTCTAAGTGCATAAAACACGAAACATTCTAAGACGCGAGGTTAAGCCCGACTTATGGAAGAAGTCTGACCGGACCTAACCGGCATACCCAGCATCCACAAGCTGTAGGCTTAATGTGGGAGGTCTAGCGCATTATAACTATAAATGAATAAATGGTAATGAACTTGAATACTTAACCTGGTTGAATCCATAGGGATTACATAAACATGTTAACTTGAGTAGGGGTTAAGTAAACTTTCTTGAAATAGTGGGAGGATTAAGTATATCTTGGGGTGGTGGGTAATATTCATATATAGGCCCACAAAATTAACATGTTGGGGTTATGCAATTTTATTACACTAGTATGACATAACCTGTGGAAATCCTAGTAATGGGGATGCAAGCGTAGAGGGATGCTTGTATCATCTTGTGTGTGGTACCCGTTTCAGTCAGTAACCCATATTTAAGTATCAAATGTGTATGCCGAACTAAGTCGGACTCGGGGCACACTTACGGGTTGATTGTAAGAGATCCAAACGAGGGGACGGTGTAGGCGGCACATTCCGACGGGGTCATGTGCATGCATGGGTCCGGACAAGAGAGGCTAAGACATCGTGACACTTGTAGATATGGTTGTGCACATCCTGAAAATAAAGGGTTGCCACTTTAGGAAGTGATACATCCTATTATGGGGCCAGCACAAGGTATATATGGAGTAGGGACCCGATCGATTGGGTTAGTAATTAGGGTACATCTAGACTCTGGTATGTTTAGGAGCCCGTTATTATACTTAGGGGTAACTCCGGTATGTTTAGTTAGGCTTCTTGTTATTGTATGGGGTTAAACCTCTCACTAGAAGTACGCCTAAGTCTACCATCTTATACTTGTTGGGGATCATCTTATTCACACGACACTAGTATTGGTGTAGAGAGAGAAAGTACTAGAGAAGCGTAATATATTCTATTATGTATATCCTGTTTACCTTGTCATGCCTGCCTTATTGTGCTATTATCTATCTCTCCAGTTTATATGCATGTCATGATACTTTTACTTATTTATATGTTAAAAGTAACTAGATTTGCCAGAATTTATGTCTGACCTATTTTGTTTCCTCTTCTTTCTCTCCCCCCCCCGGTTCTTAGGGTGGGAATACTCATGCTTGATCAGGATTCTGCTTTCATCCTGCTGGGAGTTGCTTAGATGTGCTGCTTGATTTCATATCTCTCTACTATAGCTATGTTTTGGGGATTATGCTTCTTTTATTTTTGTACTTTGATGATTTAAGTAAAAGACATAAGTGTTAAATTAATGTACTGGGTTTTGTGCATTTCAGACTTGTGATGTAACTATGTTTTGAACCACGATATTTTCTTCTTAATAAAAGTTTTAAATTCCATTGTTATTTTATATCTTTCTTGTAATGTTTTTGTTTCTATTTACCTATAACACTTCACGAAACTTAATGCATTCTTTTAATGAGTGACATTAACGGACGTGGGGTGTCACAAACTGGGGTTACCATTAGCCCTTGACATATGGCAAGGTTGGCCGTCATACGATTATCGATGGTTTCAAAGCAGGATTGGCGGTGATAGCCAGAGTCAGTCATTGATGTTTGATTGTTTGGATGCTCCGTTTGTACCATCTCATGTAGATTGTCCAACATCGAATGAGATATTCCTTGGGTGCATGTCTGATATTGGTTTAGGCCTTTGGGACTTGCGCTTGAGGGATGTTGAATTCGATTAGGATGGTTTACATGAGATATATAATCTGGATGTCATGTGTGCTTTACCATGATTGAATGGGTGTTCTGGTTTCCATGGATGAATGGCTGAAATATTTAATGTAAAGGCTGTCACTGTTCGATGTAGGGACGATGGGAGCTGAGTTCTTCTCTATTTTTTGGTAGATTGGTTTGTTAATCTACATATTCTAATAAACTTTATTGATGAAGTTTGTTAGCTGTTTTATCACTCACTAAGGCTGTTGTCTGACTCAAGGTTTTATGTTTCCCTCTTATTTCCTTGGGTTGTTCATCTGTTTTTGGATGGGTAGACTAGGTGGCAGGTGACAGGTGATTGCTTGGTGTGGACAATGTAGCTGTTCGGAGGAGAGCAAAAGGCTGGCGTACTATCTTTCTACTATATAGTATACATATTTCCGCTGTTTGTTATTCTCTGAGCGCTGTAGTGAGGCAATTTGTATAAACACTATTTCCAAGTGTATAGATATTACTTTCTAGTTGTTATGAAAGTCTAATGTTTTTTGCTTTACTATTACTACCTGTTGTATATGTTCTATTATATTTTATCCTTGCGCTGTGAGTTACGACAAATTCCGAGGTTGTTGTTTACCTATGATGATCGTCCACAGCTGTCTGGCACACCTTTCAGTGCATAATTCCTCTTGTATAGTGCAGGGGCTGTGGGCGGTCGTCACATCCGCTTCTCTTTGACATCCTTCGGTGATAGCCTACCTAGAGAAAACATAGAAGAAAGCACACAATCTCGATAATCGAACTTGCTTTCAACGATCAAAAGAGCTAATGGAAAACCCCGATTCTAGCCAAATTACCATACGCTATCATGACTACGTAGGTTTGCCTTACTCAACGAAGACAATTAGACCCATCATGACTGCCCAGGGTATGTGATCTATCCAATATGATCCTAATGGGCGTCCCTACAATACCCCTGCTTTGAGTCTGGTAGAACATTTCGTGTAGCGAACCAGGATTTTCGACTCCGAAAATCGACATGAATACCGATGTCGACTATTCGAGTATCGGAAATGCCAGATCATTAATAGAAAGAAGTTAGAGGGTGAGAATATATAAGATAGAAAATTAGAAAATAAGAAGAAGAACATAACAACAAAATCAGAGTAACACGAATCTTACAGCGGAACGAATAAAATATATGATATAACATAACTTGGAAATACAAATCTGTCATTTTTGTATGTATACAAATCATCATTTGAGTATAACACTTACACCACAACGAAAATAAACAATAGATATATAATCCTGAAGCCTCCAGTTCCAGCTCCTCAAGTATATCTGCAAAATCCTGACTACTTGACTGCCCGTACAAAATTGGGCACCCAAGAGTTTAGGGAAAACAAAACAAAAATAAACTCTGGGTCAGTCATGTGACTGGTGTGAGTAAACTCCAACCATCTGTTTAACTCTTAAAAATCCTTTTAAAAGAAAGAATGATCATAAGACCAATCCACACATAAACACGTATGGTTTTTACCTTACGATAACCCAAAACATTGTTTTTAAAATCCATACCCTTCTGATATTATAATAAAGTCTAAATCAAATAAATAGCAATCTAGTGGAACGCTTTCATCTCACGTTCCACATATATAATATATAATAAAAAACCACAGGCACTTATTTTGTAATGGATTCCAACTGGCAAGGTATCGGACCACCTTCCGACAGTGTATCTCTAGAGAGGAATACACCGGGTTCAACAAGAACATCTTGTAACCCAGGCTAAACATGACCGGTCACTCATTTCGCTTGAGTGTACCGAATGTATTATCACCAACGGTTGGGATCAACAACCGTTTCCCGAAAGGGACAACAGTGAAATAGTTTAAAGTAGTAAATGGAATTTCTCTAGATCAGGTGATAATACACCCTAATTGGGAGCTACCCACTTAGCCATGCGACCTACTCGATTTTTACCATTTCCTGGTTGTGAGGCTTGAAGCCACGCTTATCTATGACAGATCACATCTTTATTCACTTTGAATGTCACATCATTATACCCGCCAAATCACAAATTGATTTTCCCAAAATTACCACAGGTATACAACTAAGAGAAACGAATTCCTCCGCCACCAAACTTAAATATGTTTGAAGAGATCAACTTACGCGATCTATTAAATATACTCTGTCAGACATTCTTCCATATAGGTTGTCTTGGGACTGGACAAACCGAAGGCACTATTCTATAAACCCATCTTAGGCAATATTTACCTAGGATTTTCCAGGACAGCCCTTGCATAAACTTTGTCTTCAATTATCTTCATCATATTTGATTCGCAACGCTAATGCCCATACAGAGTGGTTTTCAGATAATAAATCTGATCCTGGTCTCTCCGTATTGACGACGGAGAAATGGTCAAAACTTTGATAGTCGGTTATTTAACTATCAAAGGTAAACATCCATACACACAACGATCTTATTTCCGAATGGAAATTTTATCGATCAATCAACAATCAACATTTTTCATTTTTAAATTAATTTATCATTAATTTATTCATCTCCCCCATTTCCCATTTCCATATACTCGTAAATCCTTATTTTCTAAATTTAGAAAATAAGCATTTTTAACATTGGAAAACATTTCCATTCCCTATTCACGCATCACTATCATCCCACATCTACCAGTCTCTAACTATAAATTAGTAAGAGAACAACTTCCCAAGTATAAACCTCGAAGGCCGAAACCAACATCAGATCGATACTCAGAAAGCCATTCAACTCAACTAATTTCCAATCAAATTCTAATTTCAGTAATTTCATTTAAATTCCTATTTCAAACCCAAACTCCTTTATAAATATTTCTTATCTGCAAAATGTTTATTTTTATCCATTTTTCACATTGAATGTGAATACATTCCTTTTATACAAACCAAACAATTTGATTTCACAATTTAAAAACAATATCTCAAACCCAAATTCTATTTATACTTTTATTTATAGAATTATTCGTAAATATCTTATTTATTTTCGACATTTAAAATCTCCTTGAAAATTCCCTTTATAACTACTACCTTCACATTCTATTTCAAATACCGGTGTTGAAACCGATTTTACTTCTCTATATAAATTCTGATATAATATTCCATTTATCAAATGATAAATATTTTTACTTAATTTATAAAACATTATTGATAAATTTATCTTCTCAAATTATATGTTAAAACAGATTCTATTTAAAATCTACTTCAAAACTATATCTCATAATTCTTTTATATCTTGCCATTTCTTTTTTTTATAATTCTGTTTATTTTCCAAATATTTCCTTTTTACAAAATCTATTAATTTGATAAAATACTTATAAAATCCATTTATTTTATAAAATACTTAAATTCAATATCCACTTTAAAATTTCCTTTTATATATTCTAATATTATTTATGGTATTTAAAATACCATACCAGTACCATCCAAACGCACATAATACAAATTATATATCAAATCACATATCACAATATATGAAAAACAGTAACATACATGTTGAGGACTCCAAATGGATCCTTCCAACATGTTTTCCTGCATCCACAGATGTTAATCAACATAAATAACATGATTTTATATCGATATGAAAGATTCTGAAAACAGAATCAATATTTAATTAACGATATATATATATAACTAGATCTATATTTTCAACCAAATAAATCAGCAACTAATCCAAACAACCATCACACTGATTTAAATCATCATTTATCAATTCTAAAATACGTTTATAAAAATATATACTAGACAGAGTTAGTGAGTTTTACTCACATTGGACGTTTATCGTTAAATAACGATAAACTGTCATTGATTCAGATCAGGTAATTTATTTCGCTATAAATTGTAACGAGCTCCAATCCACTCCTAGTCAGCTCCATTGTGTAGCGGTCGTCCATACGATCCCAACGGATCCTGTTTTGATGAATTTGGACAACGTATGAAATAGTTATTTAATTTTCAAGTTTTAATACTATATTTTAAATAAAATACTTAGTTTAAATATCCACTTGGGCTTAACCTTGTCTAACTGGCCCAATATCAACCCGCCTCAAATGCTTCTTCCCCGGTCAGCAAGGACCGCTGCTCTATTTAATAGTGCCGAATATTCAAATCCCAAGTCTTTCTCCATTTTACCATGAAACTCCATGCAATAATCATCACAAAACTTCATACGTGAATCTCTCCAACTCCATATAAAATTCACTCAACTCGACATCATCCCCTACCTCGCGTCGTTCTCCAATATTTACACACAAATGGTCGATCTTCCCCACCTTTATTCTCCCATACTTCTACACTAAAATCAAAACTAAAATCAAAACCGAACTCCTCTTCAAAATCTGCATCTACTCATACTATTTTCACTAAACTCGAACAAAGAAAATAAAATGCGATCAACAATATCGCACAACCATTTACAGCAGTGTTCGACAGTTTTTCATTTCGAATTCTCCCAAAAACCTCAAGCGAGCTCCATTCCACCTTCTCAATCCAAATATGGGTTCGATTTCATGAATAGACACTTTAAAACTTTGAGAACCTCAACCCTAACTCGTATATACCTCACGCTGTGTAAAATACAGTGACAAGAAAAGGTGTCGAACCCATTAGCATACAAATAAAGAGAGTCATCTTATAAATCTAAATCCCTTAGTTTGGTAATTTATGGAATTTTATTTGATTTGATTTCCATTTTTGAAGAAGAGGTTTTCACGTTTTCAGTAGAGAGTAGCGACACATAGGATTGACCAGAGGAAAATTTGTACAAAGGTTTAGAAGCGTTAAGGGTTATTAATAGGAAGATAAAAATATTTTTATATTGATTTTTATATTAATTTATAACCAATCGTTATCCCGTTCATTGTTTAAAAATTCCTATGATTACATAATATATCCAAATTCGACGAAAATGGACATATAGTTACAGTTAGATATTACGGACCCAACGAAACTTGTTTCATCGAATTCCGAGTCTGTTTGCTGACACAGTGTATTTTTAAAGTCAAATTATTGACTATTTTTCACATTAAAATCCCATAGTACCACATACTAACTCCAAAAATCACAAAATTTGAAATCTAACAATAATTAATATTCTGGATCCAACAAAATTAATTCTGTCGAAAACGGAGGTCGTTTGTAAAAATGGTTATTTTCTAAGGTCTAAATAGACCAATTTAAATATTATATATTTAAAAATAATTAAATTTAATATGAATAAATTAATATTATCATATATATTCACATAGAATATCATACAGCTATAAAAAAACACATTTAGATTTATAACTCGATATTCCAAAATTCCCAGTTATACCGATATTCGATTTATATTAAAATCCTTTTATAATATAAATAAATCGTTATAAATTATAAACGAATTCCATAGAGACTTTTTGAAAATTTGATTTGGACATAACTCACAATCTACACGACGAAATCTCGATTTTTCTCTTCCATTTAGAAAAATATAGTTCACTATATCCGAACGTTTCTTGTTTCACAGAAATCCAATTTAAAACGGATTCTATATACTCAATTAAAGTTCAAATCGCCAAATTACGAACTACCGCGCCATTTTGAGCTCGATTATAATTAATACGTTCAAACTTCGTTTTAATAACAAATTCGCTATTATAATTCAATTCTAAACTGAATTAAATCATATTAAAAATCCAATTCACACAATATTGCGGATTTTACTATTTCCGACTATTTCGGAATTAAATATATTATTTAATTAAAATATTAATTAAATATTCAATATTATTTAATTCAGACTATTTAAATCTCTAAATCATTAGATAAATAATTAAATAAATTAATTATTATATTGCTAAAAATACGGTACGTTACACTTCGGTTATTGATGATTCCTTGGCGCTTCAAATCTGTCGAGCCTTTTTTCTTGGCGATCACTTCTTTAATTCAAGCGATTTCTCAAACCAATTCCATTATCATCCTTGATCAACTCCCACCTAAGTTAATCTATCGTCTTACTGGATCATATAGCGCATCACGACTAGTATCACATCAATCAAACTTCGACCACTCCAACTTGAGTTCACAATCGAAGCATCATCCATCTTTGAGTTGCACATCAATCATTTGAAGTCCATTTCCATCCATACTTCACCGACAATCTCTGAAGCCATCACAACCATGTCCATAAAATCTTAGGCTTCCATACTGCATCCAGATGGATCAGTACCGGTCCATACACTTAGCGAGATTTCACTAAGTGTTTGGCTCCGGTCCATCCTTGCCTTGAGATCATCCTACCGGGACATTTTCCAATCATTTCAACGTCCGTGTTGAAACATCTGCCGGTCCATCATCGCTCTCGAATAACCAACCTTCGACCCATCCAAAAAAACTCCGAATGACTTGAAAATTTATAGACAGCCTCGATTTACCACCACGGTGCATCTTACAAAGTTTTGTTGCCATCCATTGTACTGTGATGGATCGATACCGGTCTATACACCTAGCTTATTTTCGGCTCAAAATTTTTGAACTTCCTCGTATCGTCTTCCAGTGCTCCTCTACCAAGTTTCATCAAAATCTGATCATCCAAACCTCCGATTTTCTCTGATATATAATCCTAAGATCTACAACAGCTAATTCTAAAAAACAACCCAAACAATACAACCAATTTAATCAAAACAAACATTAATTCATATCTTACTGATCATATACAAACATGAACATATCATAATTACAACATAAACATATGATATACATGAGATCTGTCATGATTTGGATCTAAACATATGTATAAACATAATTAATCTAATAATTATCCGGTTAACATGATCAAATTATATTTTCCTAAGACGTCAAAATCCGAGATTAACATATATGATCAGATCTAGGGTGAATTTAGCATGTAACATATGAATTTGATCCTAATTTACCCATACAATCCGAAGTTTCCATATGGGAGATATCTATCACTCACTTAATCCTTAACTCAATGTCCAACGAGATCAGATCTGGACAGCGCTGAAAATCTTCGGATTTGATGTGATCCAACTTCTTTTGATGTTGATATATCTTCTAGATGCAATCCATGTCGAATATGAATGAAAAGAATGGAAAATTAGGAGCTTTATGTTGAACTGGAGTATCACAGACACCCAACCTAAAGTTTAGAATGAAGAGAGACTCTAGTTCTCTCCCCAAACCCTCTATTTATATCTACAGCTCATTAGTCTAATGGGCCTGGCCAATTATCCCATTAGTTGTTAACCAGTCTGTCTAGACAACAGTTGAAACTTAAAACAACGATTCCTCCCGAACCGTTGAACCAAACTCTTCGTGTGACCGCTCCATGAAATAAACCACCATTCTAATCCAATGAGATCAATTTCAACACCTGATTCAATCCCTATCAAAAGTTATAGCCCAAACAGTAAAGTCAAGGGAAAAATTGTTATACTTGAATTCAGTTTAAATCTTGGACATATCTCACATCCCCATAAACAATATATTAAATCTAAAAATGGTCCGACCACCAAGGAATAAAATATAATTAGTTTATGATCGGTCGATACGTAAAATACGGGTCGTTACATTCTCACCAACTTTAGGAATTTCTCTCTCGAAATTCCAAGCGAACACGAGCAAACAAAGCAGACATAATATCCTGCATGCTTACCATCCACGAGCATTCAATCTATCACCCAATCTAGCATCCAACAATCCATGCAATCAAAATCGTATCCTAACATATGGAATTCTAATAGCGCAAGTCACAATAACATAAGTAAGATACGATGTATGGGACATACCACTCAAAGAGTTTTAGATGGGTCGACCTCACACTCTCTTCCGTTTTCCACATATAAACGTCATCGTTCTCGCTTTATTGTACCTTGACTAGCTAAATGATCTTCCTCCTAAGTTGTTTCATGTCATTCCCTATGACACAAAGCGGTTTATGGGGCCTAGAAAATTCGGGCTCGACCTCAAAATCTTCAAACTGATCAAGAGATACCACAACATTCGAGTCGTGCACAAACTTCCGTAGAAATGATACACAAAACAAACTATCCACACTCGCCATATTCTCAGGTAAATCCAACCCGTAAGCGAGTTTCCCAATACGCTCGATAATCGGAAATGACCCAATAAATCTTGGTGCTAACTTTCCTTTCTTCCCAAAACGAACAACATTCCATAGAGGTGAAATCTTAACAAATACCAAATCTCTTACCGAGAATTTCAAATTCTTCTGTCGCTTATCGACATAACTTTTCTAACGATCTTTGGCTGCCTTCATTCATTACTGAATGATCTCAATATTATCCATTATTTTTCTTATCACTTCAGGCCCAAGTACCAACTTCTCTCTGGTATCTAACTAACAAGATGGAGAATTACATGGCTTGCCATACAACGCCTCATACGATGCCATTCTAATACTCAATTGGTAGCTGTTATTATAAGAAAACTCGACTAAATGTAGGTGGTCTTCCCATGATCCTCCAAAATCCAATACACAATCTCTAAGAAGATTTTAATACTGGATTAACTCTTTCGGTCTGACCATCTATCTGGGAATGATAAGCCATACTCAAACATAGCTCGGTTCCCAACGTCTCCAGCAAGCTCTTCTAGAATCCACTGGTAAACGCCGGATCTCGATCACTAACTATGCTCTTCGGAATCCCATGGAATCGAACTATCCACTTAAGTTATAATTCATCCAACGTCGACACTGTCCTAGTTGATCTGACAGGAATAGAACTTGCGCATTTAGTCAAGCGATCCGTGACAACCCAAATAATATCATTCCATACCCTTGTCCTAGGTAATCCATCAACAAAATCCAACGATACTTGCTCCCATTTCCACGTAGGAACTTCCAATGGCTGTAAAAACCCACTCGGCTTCTTCTGCTCGACTTTAAATAGCTGATAGTTCATGCATTTCAATTCCCGACATCCCTCTTAATATCTTTCCAGTAGTAAACTCGCTTCATATCTCGATACATCTTATTACCACCAGAATGAATAGTCAATTTAGAGTGATAATATTCCTTTATAACCTCATCTCTTAATTCATCTATGTTAGGAACAACCAATCGTCCATTGTTATGAAGCCAACTACCTCAATCAACTTTGAAACCTTTGATCTCCTCTAGTTCTACTCTCATCTCTAACCTTCGAACGATTTCCAAAATCTTCTTGTCTCGCTTTTGGCCTTCGCCAATCCTTTTGATGAGAGTCAGTCTAATTGATAAACTTGCTAACTTCTCAGGATCTAACCCACAATGAGGTCTGAAATCAAATCTAGCCAAATACTAGGGATACTTCCACTTAATAAACATGTCCCTTAAATTTGCATGCCTTCTGCTTAATGCATCAGTCACTGCGTTACCTTTTCCGAAAGTATAGGCTATTCCAAAATCATATGATACCGGAAACTCTAACCATCGTTGCTGTCGAAGATTCAAACCCTTATGAGAGAAACGATACTTCAACGACTTATGACTTGTAAACAATTTGAACCTAACTCCCAACAAATAATGCCTCCAAATCTTCAGATAAAATACTATCGTTGCTAACTCCAAATCGTGAGTCTGATAATTCCTTTCGTGCGACATCAGTTGTTGACTCGCATAAGTCACAACTTCATGTTTTTGCATTAGAACTCCTCCCAGTCTAGTGCCACATGCATTAGTATATACTATCATCTCCTTATTTCCAGTTGGAATAGTCAGCACAAGAGCAGTCGTCAATCTTTCTTTCAAAATCCCGAAAGCTTGCTCACACTTCGTATTCCACACGAAGACCTGATTCTTCTTCATTATTCTGTTTAATGGTGTAGTTATCTTAGAGAAGTGATATCTAGCTAACCCAAGGAAACTCCTAACATCCTTTGCATTCTTGGGTCGATCCCAATCCTGGATTGCTGCCACCTTAGCGAGATCCATCGCTATTCATTGCCCCGATACGACATGAACCAAGAGCCTTACTTCTTCCTTCCAGAAGTGACACTTTGAAAATTTAGCCCTTAGCCGATGTTTCCGTAAGATTTCTAAAACAATCCTCAATTCCTCTGTCCTTGAATAAACCAATATATCATCCACGATCACAAGCATGAACTTATTCAACTGATCTCTGAAAACTCAATTCACAAGATCCACAAAATATTGCGGTGTGTTAGTCAATCCAAACGGCATCACCTGCCACTTATAAAATCTGGATGGTGTCCTAAAAGTAATCTTCGGCATAGTATCCCTAACCACTCTTAGTTGGTGAAATCCCTTCGCTAAATCCATTTGGCAAAACATCTTAGCTTTGTGAAGCTGATCAAACAAGTCATCGATTCTAGGCAGTGGATACTTGTTCTTCTTGGTCACCTTATTCAGCTCACGATAATCCTCACATATCGTAATGATCCATCGGCCTTGGTCGCAAACACAACTGGTGCACCCCATTCAGATACGCTTCTCCGAGCGAATCCCTTACTCAAAAAATCGTTCACTTGCACCTCTAATTATAGCCGTTCCTTAGGCACCATTCGCCTAAGAAGCAAAACCATAGGTCTGACTCCATCCACTAAACTAATATAAAAACTCAATCTCTCGCTGCGACGGCAATCCTCTGACCTCGTTAAACACACCAGAAAACTTTCATATGATTGGCACAGATGACAGCCCATCCCGTCGAATCATAAGCGAATATAAAAAGCTAACCAGAACTCCATCCTCTTGTAGACAATGTATCACAATCGTTTGCCCTTTCATATTCTCGATTGTCACCTTTAGCCTCTCGTAATCCGCAATAGCCGCGTACTTCCTGAGATAGTCCATACCCAAAATAATCTAAAACCCAGTGAATTTCAAAACAAAACAATCACACATAAAAGAGAAACCATGACTCGATAAAACTAGACCACGAAGCATACAAAGGCTAGACGAACCCCCTACTGGATTAGTCACAACTAACGGTCTATCAACAATCTCAGGTTCTAAACCTAACTTACAAATAAGCTCATTACAAATAAAAGAATGCGATGCTCCAACATCAAACAAAAGTTGAACTAAAACACCTTTAATAGAAAGCGTACCTTGCACAACAACATTCTTCCCCTTTTCCTCAACAGTCAGACCCCTCGAGGAAAATGGCACAATATCCAAAGCATACGCTCTCACAACCTGCTTAATCTTTGGTGGTTCCGGACAATTCTTCTTCATATGCCCGAGCTTATCATAGTTAAAGCACTTCCTTTCACCTTGGCGTTCTTACAATCCTTGGAAAGATGACCTTTTTATTGACAGTTATAGAAAGTAATCTCGCATTTTGGTTTCTTTTGGCCATTCTTCCCTTGTTGTTGTTGTTTACGTTTACCATTACATTTTTTTATTACTGCCACCTTATTGTCGCTATGACTCCTCCTGTTGATAAGCAAAATTGTCGCACGCCAACACCCAATGTGTATGTGTGAAAAATTATCCAAACAAGAAACAAAGATTGTAAATGTGAGCTTTTATAGTGGTTCGTCACTGATGCTTACGTCCACTTTATAATCATCATTCATCATATCTTTTGTCGATTACAAATTTGTACAAGTTCGGACAATGGTTAAGTTCAAAGTGTTACAGTAGAATAACAAAATATATGTTTGTTCTACACTTTGACCAAATTGCCATTCTTCCTCTTCGTTGAGAAGCGTTGACTTGGTCAACAATATCCAAGTTTAGTGTTTATGTCCATGAAGTTTAAAAGTAGCATGAAAATCCTTGCTAATATTCAAGTGTTGAAGGAAAACATGCATGTCATGTTTTAATTATCCTTCTTCCTTGAGATGAGTTGACTTGGTCAACTATGAGCAAAACAAGCTTTAATGTCCAAGAGGTCTAGAGACCTTGTAACTATTCTTGCTAGTGCCCAATAAGCTATGGAACATGTATGCACCACCTTTCAGCTATTCATGCCATGTCCGATGGCCATGAAGAAGGTGTTGGAAGCCATTAACGAGCGTTTGGAGCTCTCAAGGTCCAAAAATTTTAAGGGAGTAGGATCCAAATGAAGGCTAAGGCTTGGGGTATTTATAGGAGGAAGGTTAGGTGGGAGTAGGTGAGAGTAGGTGAGCAGCGAGGCACACAGAAGCTATTTTCGCACCTCATAAAACAGTCCACTTCTGGAAATTCGCACCCCCTGGCCCAGGGTGCGAAATTTCGCAACCCCTGGCCCCGAGGTGCGGAATTTCGCACCCCATGGTGCGGAATTTCGCACTTGGGGATGTGGAATTTCGCACCTCTCGGAGGGGTGCGAAATTCGCACCCCACCGGTGTATACGAATTTGATGGAGGAGGTCGAATTTCTTAGTGCGGAAACCATGCTGTTTTTGGGTGTCGAAGTTTCTGAATGCGAAGTGAGCGAATCACGGTTTTGCTGGTCCGAAGCGAAGGAATCTGAGCTTCCGGCATGGAGAAAATCGGATGAATCAGGCGGTACCCACTGGTTCGACCTAACCGGCTAGGTCGATCGCCGCCGGGATTGTGGGGCCTTGAACCCGCACCAGCGCTGCGCCCGGACCCGCTTGACGGCTCGCCTTCGGCTCGAATGATGATTTTATTGAGAGTTCACTGGGCCCGTAAGAGGCCATCTGATAGGGGTTTCGGGTCTCCTTGTGTTTGCGACGTGACTTCGACCCTGCTATTGTGTGTTTTTTGACGCTTGAGCGCATCGCTCACCAAATACTCGATGTGTGACCGCTTCGACAAAAAAGCGTGTCAACACCTCCTTATCCTTAACCACAGCCTACACCTTCTTCGAAAACAAACTTGTCTTCCTCAAAGCTTTTTCGATCAATTTCTCATAAGAATCATCAATATGGTCAATCAATTGTTTATCAATCCCCTCAAAGCTTTTTCGACCAACTTCTCGTTCTTCTGATAAGGAATCTCAATATAAGAACTATCATGCTTTGATAAAGCTTCGAATTCTGCCACATACTCAAATACTGGACTACCTTCTTGCTTAAGTTCAACAATTTTTTTGAAGAGTATCGACTTTTGGACCGTAGAAATGAACTTCTCTTCAAACATAGTTCTAAACCGATCCCAAGTGATTTGGTCTTCTGAAATCTCCAAAGTAATAGAGTTCAACCAGTTCATAGCCCGTCCTTGCGGCTGCCTCTATGCAAGCTTCCTCTTAGTTGCATCGTCAACTCCCAAATCTCCAAAAATTGAACACAAGAGTCTAACCAATTCTGAACCTCAACATTAGGTTCCGTACCAACAAACGACTTACCACACAGATAAGTGTAGTCCTTGCAGAGCTTCGCAAAATCAACAACCCTAGGGCCTACATATGAACATCATGCTCTACTACTGCTTCTGGAGTGGGCATCCTCCTCATGATCGCTGTCATCATAGCCTCGAACATAACATGATAATCGGGGATAGCTGTTGCAACTTCCGACTGGCTACCCTCGCCTACCCCTCCAGTCGCAGCTCATTCCTAGCAGCGTGTCTAGAAGTACGTGGACTCATTCTTTATCTAAAACGAGAATGATCAATTCACATTAAAGAAAGCCACATTGGTGTTCAAGTTCTTGGTAACCTACTATACTATACTATATATATAATAGTAATTGTCCAATATAAATTACATGTAAGTCTCTCATATGCTTTTATGCTCATGAACTTTGGGTAAAACTGATTAATCAAAGCTTCGATACCAAATGTGATGACCGCCCTATATCTCCTACACCGAACATAGGAATGATGCACTGCATGACGTACCAGGCCGATACGGGATGATCATTAGGGTAGAATAACTTGAAATAAAACGTGTCGTATAACTCACATTGCATTAATAATATATAATAATAAGATATACAACATGATATAGTAGTAAAGCATAACTGAACAACAAATCAAATCTTCATAAAACCATTGAATCTAAGTACGATACATCTTAGAACATGAATCTTTGAATATAGTATGTCGCACCATGTAACAACCCGAATTTTAATAACATGTTGAAAACTAGAAATTAAGGTATGGTTAACTTTTAAAATGAGAATCATGGGAAACAGGTTGCGCAATTGCGTTCGTCTCGGAATTCTACATGAAATCGAGTCCGAGTTTTTGAAAATCAGAGTCCGTATGACCGAGTTATGACCTCTAGAAGTTTCATGAATTTTCAGAATAAAAAACAGCTCAGAAATTCGAATTCAAATTCGAATTCAAGACCCAGAAGCGGGCTGGGCGGGAAAATTTCCGCCCAAAGCCCAGGTCGACCAGGGGATCGGCCTGGGGGTCGACCTGGCCAGACCAGGTCGACCTGGGGCTCGACCTCCATGGTCAGGCCAGACTGGCCTGGTTGGGTGCACCGTTTGAGTCAGTGGGCTGGGACGATTTCTGAAGCTCAGGATTGATTCTAGGGTTAATCTAAAGGCCTAAACTAGTTTCCTACTCCTATATAAACACCCTTAGACCTAACCTAATTCATAACAAATCATTCTTACACTGTTATGCTGTTGAAATCCCCCTTGAACCATGGCCGCCGCCTCCAAATCAAAGTATAAGCATTCAAACTCAAATCAATTCAAAAAACAAAGCTTCAACAATGGTTCAAACAAGATAAATCAACATTACCACAATGTTCTACGACAATTTTAGTTCTTAATTCATTAGCCATGCCCTGTAAGTTCTAGATGCTTTTAGATTTAAATATTTAATTATAATATGCCCATGGAATAAAGTGGAGTTGGATTTAAGTATGTTTATCGATTCAGACCTATTTATGTTGCTTCTTGAATCTTGAGTTTTTGAGACTTGTCTATCTTTATTCTCATGTCAAGTTCATGATCTATTCAGCCTGTTGTAAATCAGTTTTCTTGATTCATGTTGATATTATTATCAAGTTGTAATCTTCATGCCTGTGATGATGTTTTTCTCTTTGATCTTATTTTTATGCAAAATTCTATCTTCCTCTATTTATTTTCTTTTGATGAACCTTGGTCAATTTTGGACCTAGGCCTAAACCGCGATTTGCGTACGATTGAATACGGAGAAATATTGGGATATTACTTATTTGGATATATGTGTTTGGTGGAATTGATGGCATAACTTGAAATTGGAAATTTGGGTATTGTCAATATAATTGAAATTGCAAGTTTGGGCATTGGCATAAGTAATTTGGCATGAAGTGGGCATACATGAATTGGCATGTAAATTAAATCACGAGTTCGGGCCTTTGTAAACTAAATCAAAAGATTAGGCTTATGTTAATTGGGCATAAGTAGAATTGGGAATTTGAACATGAAAGCGGTTGTAAACTTGATAATTGGCATACATTTGTATTATGAACTTGGGTAACTGGCATGTATTGTGATAAAAAGATTATATTTTGGGATAACTACATCATGAATCATGATTTGGGGTTATTTGGGCGTGAAACTTGATACATGAAATTTTGACTAGAACTTGATATGGGTAAAATGGCATAAACTTGGCATACATATAAATAGGCAAGAATTGGACATATGTAAACTGACTGGAATTGGGTACATATATAAATTGGCATGTAATTTGGAACTTTGGCATATGTTTATTAATATGTAAAGTTGGGAATTTTGATCTATACAACACATATGTAATTAACAATCTAACGGATGCTTTTGACACGAGGTTAGACTTGAGTTGTGGTGTAATTCTGCCCGGAACCGCCCGACATATCCAGTGACCGCAACAAAAATAGTCTAATGTGAGAGGTCGTAGGCAAAGATTAGGTTGTGATGATGCCTAACACGAGGTTAGACTGAGTTGTGGTGTAATTCTGCCCGAAACCACCCGACATATCCAGTGATCGAACTAATTGAGAGGTTAGCGCATTGAATGCTTGAACCCGAGGTTGGAGTGGGTTTGCGGTGTAATTCTGCCCGGAGCCGCCCGGCATATCCAGTGACCGCAAATAAGTCCAATATGAGAGGTTGATGCATTAGTAAATAATAAATCCTAATGAAACCTGTTAAGTAGGGTAAGGTTAAGTAATATGACTAGACTAATGACACTTAACCAATATGACATGAATGGGTGGGGTTAAGTAAACCTGAACTTGATCGCTTGAGAATGCTTAACCAACATAACATGTTAATTAGACCAGTGGGTGGGTTAAGTAATATGACTAGGCTAATGATACTTAACCAATATAACATGTTAATTAGGCAAGTGGGTAGGGTTAAGTTAAGAACACTTAATCGTTATAACATGACTAGTGGATGGGTTGAGTCAACTTGAATGGGTTGATAACACTTAACCAATATAACGTGACGCGTGGCAGGGTTAAGTCAACTTGAACGTGTAGATAATACTTAACCAACTTAGCAAGATACGTGGGCGGATTAAGTCATGAACTGCTTGAAAACACTTAACCTATTTGATATACTAAGGTAGCGGGGTTAAGTTATGAATCACTAGACATCACTTAACCAACTTGACATGATACGTGGGCGGGTTAAGCCATGAATTACTTGAAAACACTTAACCAATGCAATCTGACGAATGGGAGGGTTAAGTTAAATGGGTTGGCGATGCTTAACCAATATGACATGGTGTATGGTAGGGTTAAGTAAACACGCGAAGCCAACACTTAACCGATATAACTAGACATGCGGTAGGGTTAAGTAACACAAGAAAGAACACTTAACCAAGGTAACAAAATGGGTGGTGGGGTTAAGTTAACTTGAATGGATAACACTTAACCAACCTATGGGGTATACGAATAGACCCTAGGAAAACCCTAGTAGCGGGACCCATTTCAGCAGTAACCCACATTAGGTATCAACGGTACCCTGAGCTAGGCAGGGTGGGGCACGATTACTGGGCTGATTATAAGCGGTCAAAAGCGACGGCGGTTGGTGCAGCAGTGTAGGTTCTAATGGTGTGCGGGCGTGCACACACTTCGGAGTAGACAAACAGGGCACTGGGCGTCAGTAGTATAACCTATGTATTCTAGAATTGTGTCGGGCCGCCACCACGGGTCTTGATACACCCCATGGTGGGACCAGCATAGGTATCTACAATCATTGGGGGGCCGTATGACACATATGATTATGCGAGTAGGAGCCGATCGATTAGGGTAGTAAGGATACATCTAACATATTCATGGCAATTGGGCTGGTTGAGGTGAAATCCTCATATTAGATGTAGACCTGAAGGCTACCACAACTATGGGGTTGGGATAACATTAGTATATAACACGTGTGAAACATTGTAAGTAAGAGCCGATCAATTAAGATAGGTATGGTGGGGACATGAAACTGTCAATATGAGGTGGGACCCTCATCGTGGGACATGTACCTATAAAACTATCATGTGGGTTAGGGGAGATCACTTATCTTGTAATTATAACTAAGTAAACTAGTTGGAGCACTAGTTAGGTGGTGCAGAGCAAATAGATATCAAAGGAATATTTTAATGATGAAGCAGAGAAATCTTGCGATGCTTGATAGAAATCTTATGACGTTATTCTTAGTTATCTTGCCTGTTGCTTATCTTGTCATCATGCTTATGTTTACTTTCAGTTTATTCATGCCATGTTATCTTTACCTATTTTTATGCTGAAAGTCACTAGGACTTACTCAGTCTTTATGACTGACCTGCTTTGTTTCGCCTCTTTTTCTTCTGTCCCCCCCCCTCGGTTCGTAGGGTGGGAATGCAGCTTAGTTCGGATCTTACCAAGCTCCAAGGCTCTTTCATGTACGGCTTGGATTTCTCTTGGCTATAGCTTGCTTTTCTTTATTGGGAAATATCACAATTTATTTTTATGCTTCTTTGTTTTTGAGCAAGACAGATATTTTAGCTATGTAATTGGGCAATTGGAAGTTGATGGGCTTTTATTGTAAACAATTATATTTAATAATTGATTTGAAGTACTTCTACTTTACTTTCCGTTGTTTTATATATATCTTTCTTGTAATATTTCTGTTCCAGTACCCATAATGCTCCATTGAAGTTAAGGCATTCCCCTTTGTGAGTGACCTTAACGGATGTGGGGTGTTACATTTGGTATCAGAGCAGAAGGTTACCAGACTGGGCAAAAGCTTTTAAAAACCTTCTGAAATTATTTTCAAAACATTTACAAAGAAGGATTTTTCTAAGAAAAGTTTTGTTTTATGAAAGGCATATTCCCCAAAGCCATATGCACTATCTTTTGATTCTCTCTCTGAGTCTCTTCTCTCTTTATTTTTCATAGTTTGTAGGCATACGACACATATAGGAGGGCAAAGAAGTGCCCAACCTCCATCAGTAGCCGCAGTAGTTTCATCTGCAGCTAATCTTATTTCAAGCTTTGTAGGGTTGCCGTGCAAGGGAGGTAGCTTTCGAGAAAGCTTGTCAACAAGCTATACAAGGATAGTAAGAACGAGGATAAAGAACACAAGCCTAAGGACGAGAAACTTGTTGATATGGCTTAATCCACGAAAGAGGAAAAAAAAGTGAAAGGAAAGAGGCCAAGTGAGAGAATAATAAAACCCATGACAAGAGAGAGTATCTTTAGTATGGTAAAAAGGGATAGGTTGTTAAGTAGTATAGGGCAAGGACAAGGGCAAAGGACAAGATCATCGAGAGGGCAATTGTATGCTCTCACTACTAGCATACCTAAGAGAGGTGGTAACGTTTCTGTTAAAAGTTTAGCTTTTCTTTTCTATCATACCGTGGGAACTCTGTTTTTGAACATCGCTTCCTTTTAATTCTGCTTCGATAATTGAGTCTCTGCACCTTAGTACTAGCGTAGTAGAGCATCCTATTTTTGTCTCAAATCCTGTTGGGGAATCGGCTCATTTATTCATGACTTGTTTGGATTTGAGAATGTCTATGCTAAGTGTTGAGTTTAGAAGTAATGCTTATGTTTTTGGGCTATGGGTTGATTCTAGGGATGGAGTGGTTATCCAGTAATGGTGCCATTCTTGAGTATGAAAAGAGGGTAGTTAGACTCTTAACTTGCTTTGGTAATGCCCTCGAAGTCTAGTGTGACCCTTAGGGTTCTTCCATGATTAGTTATCTAGAATCTCTTGACACATTTATTGGTAATTTGTAATCCGCTCGAGTAGTGTTCGCCACTAAGGCGGATGGTTCATTTCGTTTACGCATGAGTTATAGAAAATCGCCTTAGTAAGAACACTTGGCAACATGGTTGGCATTTGTTTATTTTCAAGAGATAATTCATTGATGTGGAATACCTTCTAGTAAGTGAACGAGATCCAAGATTCACTAGTGAATTTTGGAAAGCTTGCATGAAACCATGAGTACGCAGTTATGTTTAAGTCGAGTATACTAGAAGGAGAATAAGTAAAAGTGGAACGAGAGGCAACAGTGAAATGAGTTCCAACTCATATTTTGGAAACAAGAATTAAGAAGCTACGAAATTGTGAAGTTAAAGACGGTCAAAGCACAATGGAGTTAAGCTCAAGGAAATGCGACTTAGAAGATGGAAGACTAGGTACGCGCATCATATCTCTTTTTTTAGAGTATATCCTCGATCCATCTTTTTCTGTAAAGCTTACTTGCATGCTATCTTTTAAGTATATCCTCTCGGTCCTATTCTCAATCCTATTTCTGTTAGAAACCCCATAGGGAGCATGACTCATCTGTTGGTAATACATGTTGGGGCTTGAGGGTATCTATTGGGTTGACTAAACTTTTTAGGTCTTATAGGATACGGGTTGGTTTTAGGAAGGGATTTCTTGTGACCTAAAAGGAGTCCATCATGCTTAGTTTCCTAGAATCATATATATTGGTTAGGTTGAGAAAATTTTTGGGTGTCAGTCTGATGTTGATTTCGGTCTTCGAGGCTGGTGCTTAGAGAGTTCTTCTCCTAATCAGTATATACGTGACGTAGATTTCCAGTTTTGACATTTCCTAATGGGCACAAAGTTTTTACTTGCTTCTATCATCCGACTATATCTTTAGGTAGGAACAATTGGGTGTAAACATGTGTTTGAGACATATTATGATTGATGGTTGCAAGTGGTTGCTCGTGGATGCATATACACGCACATTGGACACTAGATCGGCTCCGTCACCTTTCATATTACATATGCATGAGTGTTTATACTTGTTTATGGATGAAATTGAATGAGTTATCATGTGGATATTGCATATGGATGGATGTTTGTGCACACATATAGTGTATACGTGGCTAGGACTATTCGCATACATGTTGGACTTATGGCACTAAACATATTTTGCATTAAGAAGATCAATCAGGCCTGATCATTTGCATTAGATAAGGAACATGTACACACACCATCTGCATATGTTCATACAGCATTAGAATTCTCTTAAGGATGATGGATGCCTGTGATTGATGAGTGAGTAGATGGATGATTGGATGGTAGGACACATTCTTCTTATCCTGAAGATTTCGGGGACGAAATCCTTTAAGGAGGGGAGAATGTAACAACCCGAATTTTAATAACATGTTGAAAACTAGAAATCAAGGTATAATTAACTTTTAAAATGAGAATCATGGGAAACGGGTTGTGCCATTGCGTTCGTCTCAGAATTCTACATGAAATCGAGTCCGAGTTTTCGAAAATCAAAATCCATTTGACCGAGTTATGACCTCTAGAAGTTTCACGAATTTTCAGAATCAAAAACAGCTCAGAAATTCGAATTCAAGACCCAGAAGCGGGCTGGGCGGGAAAATTCCCGCCTAGAGCCCAGGTCGACCAGGGGGTCGGCCTGGGGGTCAACGTGGCCAGACCAGGTCGACCATAGGGTCGACCTCCCTGGTCGGGCCAGGCTGGCCTGGTTGGGTGCACCGGTTGAGTCAATGGGCTGGGACGATTTCTGAAGGTCTGGATTGATTCTAGGGTTAATCTAAAGGCCTAAACTAGTTTCCTACTCCTATATAAACACCCTTAGACCTAACCTAATTCACAACAAATCATTCTTACACTGTTATGCTGCTGAACTCCCCCTTGAACCATGGCCGCCGCCTCCAAATCAAAGTACAAGCATTCAAACTCAAATCAATTCAAAGAACAAAGTTTCAAGAATGGTTCAAACAAGATTAATCAACATTACTACAACATTCTACGACTATTTCAGTTCTTAATTCGTTAGCCATGCCCTGTAAGTTCTAGATGCTTTTAGATTTAAATATAATATGGCCATGGAATAAAGTGGAATTGGATTTAAGTATGTTTAACGATTTAGACCTATTTCTGTTGCTTCTTGAATCTTGAGTTACTTGTCTATCTTTATTCTCATGTCAAGTTCATGATCTATTCAGCCTGTTGTAAATCAGTTTTCTTGATTCATGTTGATATTATTATCAAGTTGTAATCTTCATGCCTGTGATGATGTTTTTCTCTTTGATCTAATTTTTATGCAAAATTCTATCTTCCCCTATTTATTTTCTTTTGATGAACCTTGGTCAATTTCGGACCTAAGCCTAAACCGCAATTTGCGTACGATTGAATACGGGGAAATATTGGGATATTACTTATTTGGATATATGTGTTTGGTGGAATTGATGGCATAACTTGAAATTGGAAATTTGGGTATTGTCAATATAATTGAAATTGCAAGTTTGGGCATTGGCATAAGTAATTTGGCATGAAGTGGGCATACATGAATTGGCATGTAAATTAAATCACGAGTTCGGGCCTTTGTAAACTAAATCAAAAGATTAGGCTTATGTTAATTGGGCATAAGTAGAATTGGGAATTTGAACATGAAAGCGGTTGTAAACTTGATAATTGGCATACATTTGTATTATGAACTTCGGTAACTGGCATGTATTGTGATAAAACGATTATAGTTTGGGATAACTACATCATGAATCATGATTTGGGGTTATTTGGGCGTGAAACTTGATACATGAAATTTTGACTAGAACTTGATATGGGTAAAATGGCATAAACTTGGCATACATATAAATAGGCAAGAATTGGACATATGTAAACTCACTGGAATTGGGTACATATATAAATTGGCATGTAATTTGGAACTTTGGCATATGTTTATTAATATGTAAAGTTGGGAATTTTGATCTATACAACACATATGTAATTAACAATCTAACGGATGCTTTTGACACGAGGTTAGACTTGAGTTGTGGTGTAATTCTGCCCGGAACCGCCCGACATATCCAGTGACCGCAACAAAAATAGTCTAATGTGAGAGGTCGTAGGCAAAGATTAGGTTGTGATGATGCCTAACACGAGGTTAGACTGAGTTGTGGTGTAATTCTTCCCGGAATCACCCGGCATATCCAGTGACCACAACAATATGTCTAATGTGAGAGGTTAGCGTATTGAATGCTTGAACCCGAGGTTGGAGTGGGTTTGCGGTGTAATTCTGCCCGGAACCGCCCGGCATATCCAGTGACTGCAAATAAGTCCAATGTGAGAGCTTGATGCATTAGTAAATAATAAATGCTAATGATACCTGTTAAGTAGGGTAAGATCAAGTAATATGACTAGACTAATGACACTTAACCGGTATGACATGAATGGTTGGGTTAAGTGAACCTGAACTTGATCACTTGAGAACGCTTAACCAACATAACATGTTAATTAGACCAGTGGGTGGGTTAAGTAATATAACTAGGCTAATGACACTTAACCAATATAACATGTTAATTAGGCAAGTGGGTAGGGTTAAGTTAAGAACACTTAACCGTTATAACATGACTAGTGGATGGGTTGAGTCAACTTGAATGGGTTGATAATACTTAACCAATATAACGTGACGCGTGGCAGGGTTAAGTCAACTTGAACGTGTAGATAATGCTTAACCAACTTAGCAAGATACGTGGGCGGATTAAGTCATGAACTGCTTGAAAACACTTAACCTATTTGATATACTAAGATAGCGGGGTTAAGTTATGAATCACTAGACAGCACTTAACCAACTTGACATGATACGTTGGCGGGATAAGCCATGAATTACTTGAAAACACTTAACCAATGCAATCTGACGAATGGGAGGGTTAAGTTAAATGGGTTGGCGATGCTTAACCAATATGACATGGTGTATGGTAGGGTTAAGTAAACACGCGAAGGCAACACTTAACCGATATAACCAGACATGCGGTAGGGTTAAGTAACACAAGAAATAACACTTAACCAAGGCAACATAATGGGTGGTGGGGTTAAGTTAACTTGAATGGATAACACTTAACCAACCTATGGGGTATACAAATAGACCCTAGGAAAACCCTAGTATCGGGACCCGTTTCAGCAGTAACCCATATTAGGTATCAACGGTACCCTGAGCTAGGCAGGGTGGGGCATGATTACTGGGCTAATTATAAGCGGCCAAAAGCGACGGCGGTTGGTGCAGCAATGTAGGTTCTAACGGAGTGCGGGCGTGCACACACTTCGGAGCAGACAAACAGGGCACTGGGCATCAGTAGTATAACCTATGTATTCTAGAATTGTGTCGGGCCGCCACCACAGGACTTGATACACCCCATGGTGGGACCAACATAGGTATCTACAATCATTGGGGGTCGTATAACACATATGATTATGCGAGTAGGAGCCGATCGATTAGGGTAGTAAGGATACATCTAACACATTCATGGCAATTGGGCTGGTTGAGGTGAAATCCTCATATTAGATGTAGACCTAAAGGCTACCACAACTACGGGGTTGGGATAACCTTAGTATATAACACATGTGAAACATTGTAAGTAAGAGCCGATCAATTAAGATAGGTACGGTGGGGACACGAAACTATCAATATGAGGTGGGACCCTCATCGTGGGACATGTACCTATAAACCTATCATGTGGGTTAGGAGGGATCACTTATCTTGTAATTATAACTAAGTAAACTAGTTGGAACACTAGTTAGGTGGTGCAGAACAAACATATATCATAGGAATATTTTAATGATGAAGCAGAGAAATATTGCGATGCTTGATAGAAATCTTATGACGTTATTCTTAGTTATCTTGCCTGTTGCTTATCTTGTCATCGTGCTTATGTTTACTTTCAGTTTATTCATGCCATGTTATCTTTACCTGTTTTTATGCTGAAAGTCACTAGGACTTACTCAGTCTTTATGACTGACCCGCTTTGTTTCGCCTCTTTTTCTTCCGTTCCCCCCTCCAGGTTCGCAGAGTGGGAATGCAGCTTAGTTCGGATCTTACCAAGCTCCAAGGCTCTTTCATGTACGGCTTGGATTTCTCTTGGCTATGGCTTGCTTTGCTTTATTGGGGAACATCACAATTTATTTTTATGCTTCTTTGTTTTTGAGAAATACAGATATTTTAGCAATGTAATTGAGAAATTCGAAGTTGATGGGCTTTTATTGTAAACAATTATATTTAATAAATGATTTGAAGTACTTCTACTATACTTTCCGTTGTTTTATATATGTCTGTCTTGTAATATTTCTGTTCCAGTTACCATAATGCTCCATTGAAGTTAAGGCATTCCCCTTTGTGAGTGACCTTAACGGATGTGGGGTGTTACTCACCACATCCCTCAGAGTATCGATAACCATCGACATACAACGGAAATAGAAAAAATATATCTAAATAGTAGGTAGTAATAGTACGCCAGCCTCCTGCTCGTCACCGCACAATATCAGCAACACCAAACTTGTTATCTGCTACTCAGTCTTCTCATCAACAACATTGATGAACAGTCCAAGGTAATAAGAGGGAAACATAAAACCTTAAACAGTTTTAGTAAGTGATAAAATAACTACAACAATTACACATGATAATATGAGTATAAGCAGACAACTATCTGATCTGCCCAGCAACCAACAAGTTAACATGTGAAATCCGCCCATCGCATGCCATTACATAATAGGAAAGGAAAACCCCCAATCCCGCTTCTCTTCGACATCCTACGGTGATATGCTACCTAGAGAAAATAGAGAAGAAAGCACACAATCAACCATAGCATCCAATATCCTAACTATCACCGACTACAGCCTTAAATCCATCAATAATCGAACTTGCTTTCAACAATCAAAAGGGCTAATGGAAAACCCTGGTTATAGACAAACTACCATACGCCATCATGACTACGTATGTTTTCTTTACTCGACGAAGACAACTAGGCCCATCATTACTACTTAGGGTATGTAATCTATCAAATCTGATCCTAATGGGTGTCCCCACAATACCCCTACTTGGAGTCTGCTAGAACACTTCGATTACCAACGATTCCTTGGCGCTTCAAATCCGTCGAGCCTTTCTTCTTGTTGATCACATCTTTAATTCGAGCAACTTCTC
Organism: Allium sativum; assembly: GCA_030737875.1. NCBI lineage: Eukaryota > Viridiplantae > Streptophyta > Magnoliopsida > Asparagales > Amaryllidaceae > Allium > Allium sativum. The sequence continues at coordinate 89,089,222 of CM060927.1, read as the reverse complement.
AAACCAATTCCATTACCGTGCTTGATCAACTCCCACTTAAGTCAGTTCATCGTCTTACTTGATCGTATATCGCATCACGACCAGTATCACATCAATCCACCTTCGACCACTCCAACTTGAGTTCAGCATCGAAGCATCATACATCTTTGAGTTACACATCAATCATCTGAAGTCCATTTCCATCCAAACTTCACCAACAACCTCCTGAAGCCATCACATTCATGTCCACAAAATCTCAGGCCTCCATACTGCATCTTAATGGATCTGTACCGATCCATATAGACCGGTACCGGTCCATACACTTAGCGAGATATTGCTAAGTGTTTGGCTTCGGTCCATCCTTGCCTTGAGAACATCCTACTGTCCCATTTCCAATCATTTCGGCGTCCACATTCAAACTTCTGTCGGTCCCTCATTGCTCTTGTATAACCAACCTTCGACCCATCCAAACCAACTCTGGATGACTTGAAAATTTGTAGGCAACCTCGATTTACAACCACGGTGCATCCCACAAAGTTTCATCGCCATCCATTGTACCGCGATGATTCATACCATACAAATCGTACGAATATGAACATATCTTAATTACGACATAAACATATCATATACATGAGATCTATCACGATTTGGATCTAAATATATGTATAAACATATTAATTTAACAATTATCCGGTTAACACAACACTATATTGCCTGTTTTGCCACGCCCAAATGCAGAAGAATTGCCACGGTCTGAAGCCATGGCAATTTTGGAACATTTTTGGGCCATGGCAAAACGGTTTAGCACGGCTTATGCCCGTGGTAATTTTGGAATGGCTTTCGATCGTTCCAATATTAAAGAAAAGATTTCACAACACCGATCCCCTCTATGTCCCAGCTATTTCACGTCCAAATACAACCCGTACTAATTCACAATTTCAACCAAATAAAAAAAACGTGTCCCTAAAATATACCATTGCTCCTCAGATCGAATTCCAAATCCAAATAGCCTTTCATCCCAAAACAATCTGTCGTTGACATCAAAATCGCGTTCTTCTCATTCCAAATTCTTTTCAGTTATTATTCTAATTAAAATTGAAACCCTAAATAATTACATGGTGTGGGGATTTTGATTGTTCAGTTGTATAGCTTTAAATAGAATTTGTCCCCTTTTACGTTCATTTCAGTTAATTAATGAGCGTTGATTTTATTTCATTTTATTAAAAATCACTGATTCATAGGATTTTGTTGTTTCAATTTATACATCTACGAAGTATTTTTATTTCAATAATAATCAATCAAAATTTTTTCTGATTGTTCCTTGGTTTTCTTCTTTGTCTTATTGCTATTTCAGTTTCCATTTTGTTGTTCTCAGCATCATTTGTTCATACGATTTTACAGATCTATTTCCCCTAGCTGCTCTTTTTTATTCTGTTACAATCGGTAATAGCACATGTGCTCTTTTGGATAATTGGTATTTTTTAACTCATGAATAATACAGTAAAATATTGGTTTTGTTTGGTTAAAATAATAGAAATGATATACATGTCAAATATTCAAGGGGAATAGGCTGAAATCATAAAATTAAGATGAAGCTTAGTTAGGGAAATGATCATTACTTCCACTGTTTAAAATGACATTGAAATATGGGTGGTTGAGAGTGGTTTCAAGTTATGGGTTGATTTCGAGTTATAGCTTATGGTCGTAGGTGCAGAAAAGATGGTTGTTTTATGGTTTTTCATTATGAAATGAAGAAAAGTTTATGGTGGTATGTATGATTGTTGGATGATTCACGTTATGTGATTGTGGTAGAGTGTTGATGAACTTGGAAATGTTGCGATGGAATGGGCTGAAGTAATGTTTGTAGGTGGCAGATTGGAGTTTGTTTCAGGAGAAGTGGCGGGCCAAGGCGAATATGTTAGGGGTGGTGTTGTTTATTGGTAGGTGAAGTGGTATTGAAGAGGATGATTTGAGTTGGTCTAGGAGGAGTTTTAGGTTATTGTGATGGTTTGCATGTGGCAGTTTTGATGAGGAGTTTACGACAATGAAAGAGAGGCTGTAGCTGGTTGTAGCTGTTTAGTTGAAACTATCTGGTAGTGATCTGTAGTGGGTTGCCAAGGGCTAAGATAGTTCAGTTTTGGCGGTGGTTGATGGGGGAATTGGTATGTTTAGTTTGGTAGTGTTTGGAAGTAGAAATGTGGTGAGGGTGAATTGCTTTTGAGAGGAGCACAAATTCTATTTGTTACAAGTGAAGGGATGTCATTAAATGAATGCGAGATCGTTACTTCCAATGTTTAAATAGCACTGCTTATGCGTTTGCAAAGCAAATGATCATTACTGATTCTGCATGTATGTTTAAGTTACTATATAGTAGTAATATTACATTATTAATTTTATGTGTGATAGATTTAAGAATTATAGCCTCAAGTTCTATGTGTGATAGATTTAAGTTACTATACAGTAGTAATATTAAATCATTAATTTTAATAATGTTTTTACTTTCATGTACAGATGTGACTCGACTTCTAAGTGAGCTTGAGCTTTTGATTCATAGAGTGAAGGTTTCTACTAATCACGATGGTCGAGTAATGGATCTCTTCTTTGTTACGGATGGCATGTGAGTGATATTTCCAATATTTTCTAGACGAATTATTTGAATAAAGTTGAATTGAGTGATAACAAAGTGAATATGATCTTTGCTTACTTTACAGACATTTTGTACATATAATAGTGCTGGTATCTAGTGATCAACAAAAAATAGTGTTGAATCACAATAAAGTAAAATGATTGGCATCCAACTCATTAGCCGCTTACGTTAGGGAGCTCCTGCACACCATAAAAAACATGAAAAGACTTGCAAAAGATTTGATGATTTTTTTAGGGGAATCTTGCATTAGTTGTGAGTTTCAACAGGCTGATGATTTCCAGTATGGGTTCTTTTCGCTTCCATCTGCAGTGGAGGACTCGTTTCGATCTGAATTTCCCTTAACGAAGTAGGTTCGAATGCCTTATCTCCGGATATGTCAAAACCGAAAAAAATAAATGTTTTCGTAGATAACTCACTAAGCCCGACCCAAACTTTGATTCAAATCAATTGTATTGATTAGAAGGGTCCCACTTGAATCCTTAGTTCATTATAGCACTAGAAATGCTTCATACATAATTGCCATTATGCAACACTGGACTTGTGAAGACTGTGTTTCGCTATTATGAAATGCTCACTAGGGTGGCGTGTTTGACATGTGTTTGAAACTATAGTAATGAATAATTGAAGACTTCAGGAAAATGTTTTAAGTGTTCAAGATATCAACAAGTGTTTAATATTGCGCAGTTGAAATATAATGGTGTAGTAATGAACGATAGTAGTAATAAGTTCAAGGTTGTATTTTGTCTACAAAGAAAATTTTGAACCGTGAAGATTTTAGCATATTTTTTATTACTGTATATTATCTTTGAGTGGTGCTATATACATTAAGCTATGTTCTTCCAATTGTCCACATCAACTTAACTAATTTAACTTAAAACATTCTTACTGGGTAGACTATTTCGTCATTGCCATCTTTCATTTACAATATTAAGAATTTAATTTGTTAATCCTCTTGATACTCTGCGTCCTTTTATTGTTGTTGATGCCCTAAACGTACCTGTAGACGAATCATCATATAAATAATAATATAATATTATACATGTTTTCAACAACATTACAGTCTTAAAGTTTAAAACAGGTAAGTTTCCTGTTTTTATTCCGAGCTAAAGACTTGTTTAATTTATAAAATATCAACTCAGATAAACTCAATATTTACAAAAGTTTGTTTGTTTGGCTCTTAATAAGCTATTCTTAGTTGAATCATCAACGCAAATGCTTATAACATCAATATGCAATATTTTTATTCTTTGAATAAAGTTGAATGTAACAACCCGTAATTTTGGAACCACTTTAAAATTTGTATTTTAGCTATTTTAATGGATTTTAAGAATTTAAAATGGTTTATTTAAAATAATAACGATTTAAAATTTATTTAAATCGAAGTTAGAACGAATAAATTTATTTTAATTATAAAATGAGTCTGAAATGGCGCGGTAGTTTGAAAATTCGATTTCTAATTTTAAATGAATATACATAATTCAAAATAAATCGGATTTCAGTAAAACCATAAATATTTGAATCTGTTTAATTATATCTTTCTAACGAATGTAAGAAACTGAGATTTCACTTTATAAATTGAAAGTTATGCCAGTTTAAAATCTAAAATAACCGCTATGGAATTTATATATATTTTAATATAATATATAGCTCTTAAAATAGCCATTTTGCAAACGACCTCCGTTTTCAACGAAACCACTTTTGTTGGATCTGGAATGTCCAGTTATTGCTAGATTCCAATTTTCATAATTTTTGGAATTAGTATGTGAGCGTGGTAAAGTTAAACATGTTTTGTCAGATTCAGTTTGAATTTAATCGACTGGAAAATGACCATTTTTCAAATGGTCTCCAAATTCGACGAAATTAGTTTTATTAGGACCGTATCATCAAAACATACATTTTTCTGTAATTTTTGGAGTCAGTATGTGGCCCTGGTAAAATAAAATGTGACGGCCGGGAATTTCGCTCGATCTGAATCAGTCGTTAAACCGATCTAGACCGTTCGAAACCCCTGATCGTTTGAGAACAGGACAAATCAGAACGCAGACAGAAGAACAATTCATTGCTATTACAACAATTCCATCAGATACAAGAATATACAGAGCATAATTGAATAAATTACATTCGATAAATATCAGAGATTACAAAAAATTACATAGCAGCGGAAAAATAATACAAAGCACAACTGAAGGTGATATACGGATACAGAGCTTTCCGGATATCATTCCAGCTGTAAACCAGGATCCTATGAATATAAATCTGCAAAACCAAAACTACTAGCTGCCCGTGCGGAAAATAGGGGCACCCAGAGTTTAGGTTAAAACAATAAACTCCAGGTCAGTCAGGTGACTGGTGTGAGAACTAAAACAGTTATTTAAAGCTTGACTTTAAAAGAGAGTAATTCAAGGGACCACGCCGTATAACACGGAACGAGTTTCCTCCCAAGAATACCAGTGCATATCAATAAACAACGCAATGCTTTTTCGAAAAATGAAGCTATTATAAGACCCAGGTCCCATCACACAATGCAATGCAAGCCGGAGGATAGGGTTTTCCCTTATAATAGCCAAACATGCTGGGTACGTTTAAAACAAATCACTTGATACTATAATAAGTGTATAGTGTCAAAACAATTTCAATCATAAATATAAATCATAGACGACATGGGTACCATATATCATGTCGCCATACTAGTTCTACAATTAAAACCGTAATACACGTATTGGAAATTGGATTACCGTCATGAGTCGAGGCAAGGGGCAAGCTCCTCTCCGCGCTCGAGACACTCTAGCAAATGCCTCAGGACTACACACTCTGGGAAATCCTGGATCGGTTGGGCCGGTCCTCACCTATGTTAGAGGATTATTTATTCCCGAACACACGTTTCCCGGTCTTTACAGACCTATAATCGAGGCGCCTTATTCCAACAACCACAAAGGTGAAAAGTATATAAATGTCAGGGCTGGTAAGTCACTGACACCACCAAAGCTAGAAAGAAACGTCGTGTTCTCCCAACGGTCCGTATCCCCTTTTTAACTCATACCGAGGTGTGAGGCTCGCGAATTCACGTTATACACAAAGCTTCCACGTAGGCCGTGCTTTGATCGTCAACCACAAGACTTTGCTTTTCAACAGAAGCCTTGATCCATGCAACTCAGTATGCCACACAGGCAATTCATGCTATGCGATTGATATCTATCGATATATAACCTCTAAGCTCGTACGTCCCAGAGAAGGGCGTTAAGCAAGAGAATAAATTCTCCGCCGCCAAACAGATATATATTTAACAGAAATCAATCAACACAGAATAAAATCCAATGTCAGACACACAATCCATTTACAAGTTCGTTCTGGGTCTGAACGAAACCGGAGGAACTTTCCTCGCATATCCATCCGTCTCCAAGTATGTCTGGACGACCACCAACTATTTCCATCCTCTTGGATGTACAGCCCAATCAGGATCGTCAGTAATTACCCAAACGATGTGAAGACTTCCGGTCTTCGACCACCTTCTTCATCTTCGACATATCGTCGAATCGGTTATTCAGAATGGGTATAAACCCGGCCTTTCCGAATAACCAGCGTATATTAAAACAAATGTTACACAAACACAACATACGCCTCATTCCAATTCCACATTCTTAGGGAAAGGTTCTCATTAATTTTATCCAAGATAAATTCTTTAAAATTTATCCTTTAATCTTCCTTTGGATGTCATTTCAAACCAAATTATGGTTTTCTAAACTAGTCGAGATTAGCGAACCGTAACGAAGTAATTATTTATTTTATTCCTCAATCCCAACCTATTCATCCCATGAAGCAAAACTGGTAATACTCCATATTTAACACCACAGTGTTGTCGGTAAAATTAATTACCATCTCACGTTCAAATCTAATTAAAGATTTAACTATCGCTTTGGAGCAAAACTGGTGATACTCCATTCTCGCTTATTTGTCAAATTTGATAATTTAGATTATCAATTCACATTTCAATCTAATTGTAGATTCATTAAAACTCCTTTTTCTGGGTTAAAGAACTAATGTCATTTAAAACACAGTTCACGACAAACCCAAATCACATTCTATTTATTATCGGGTTAAAGAACAAGTGTTGTTTAATACACTATTCACGATAAACCCATTTCAAATCCAATCAAATATATTAGAAATTCCGATTATTTAAAACCCCTTTTTAAATCTAATTTATTTATTTAAAAATAATTGGGTTTTAAATTTGGTTCAAAACTAGTTTATTTCGATAAAAATCCATTCTTATCTTTTCAAATATGGAGTTTTTTACCCCAATTTTTCTCAAATCATTTCTTATGATTTTACACAAATTATTGATATTTTTAATAATTTTATCAAGGCCCGTACAGTCGATTTCCATCAACGGCCATCGAACTGCACTTACAGCGACCTTTTTCAAATTTGATTTGGACGTATCTCCAAATCCAACCGTTAGATTTTGAATCTCTAATATTCTTTAGAAAGCTCTTTTCGATACGAACCCAACGGTTCCGGTTTTAGGAGAATCCGATGGTCGGATCTCCCGCAATGTCCGTTTGAAATAAATGGTCGAAATTCACGAACTGCCGCGGCGCGGCGCGTTCTATTCAGGCCATTATATAATATGTATAATATATATAATATATATTTCGTCGATTTCTATTTAAAACGAATTATATAAATAGTTTTAATTTCGTTTCAAAAACAATTTCAACTTCCATTTCAATTCAAATCAAAATTGAATTTTTCCTTATAAATTCGTTTTAAAATTCATTTTTATTCGATTCAAATTTCAATTCAATTTGAATCCATTTCAATTCGTTTTCGATTCAATTCAAATTCAAATTGGTTTTCTATTCAGTTCAAGTCAAATTCGTTATATATATTCAATTGAAATCAAATTTGTTTTCTATTCAATTCAAATCAAATTGGTTTTCTATTCAGTTCAAGTCAAATTCGTTATATATATTCAATTGAAATCAAATTTGTTTTCTATTCAATTGAAATCAAATTGGTTTTCTATTCATTTCAAGTCAAATTCGTTATATATATTCAATTGAAATCAAATTTGTTTTCTATTCAATTCAATTCGAAATCGTTTTATATTCAATTCATTTCGAAATCGTTTTATATTCAATTCATTTCGAAATCGTTTTATATTCGATTCATTTCGAAATCGTTTTATATTCAATTCATTTCGAAATCGTTTTATATTCAATTCATTTCGAAATCGTTTTATAATCAATTCATTTCAAAATGAATAAAATCGATATAAATATCGTTCACATCAAAATGGCGTCAATCGAATCAACATGGCTTCATATATTTCTATTTTCAGATATTCTATTTCAAATATTTCTATTTCAAAATATTTCTATTTCAAATATTTCTATTTCAAAATATTTCTATTTCAAAATATTTCTATTTCAAGTATTTCTATTTCAAAATATTTCTATTTCAAAATATTTCTATTTCAAAATATTTCGTTCAACACATGACTAATCTCAACGGATGAGTACTGTCAACACATGAACCTTTATTTTATATTGATAAAGATGTAAATTTTATTATTAAAATATTTCGTTCAACACATGACTAATCTCAACGGATGAGTACTGTCAACACATGAACCTTTATTTTATATTGATAAAGATGTAAATTTTATTATTAAAATATTTCGTTCAACACATGACTAATCTCAACGGATGAGTACAGTCAACACATGAACCTTTATTTTATAATATTCTTTATTTTCTAAATTGGAATGAGGCCCAATCAATCACCATATAACGTTAATTATATGGATTTTCATACATCACAATTATATAATAGCATTGAAAAATAATCAACCATCAACCAAAGTGCACTACACTGTATAAGCATCAAATATAGATATCTAACGCTTATAACAGCCTGTCAATCAATCGATCGACATATTTAATCTACCAGGATGAGTGAACTTCAAATTTCATCCCAACACCCGTGTGGGGTTTCAAATCAACAAACACAGATTTTAGTTGTGCAGTTGGACGATGTGTAAAATTTATTGACCCAATCAATATCGGTCCAATCAGTGTACATAAACAAACCGTCCAGTTTGTAAATGAATATTTATTTATTTACATTCACTATATTTATATTCACGTTAAAAATTATATTTTTAACGATAAAACATTTTATTTTAACATATGAATTTCTATTCAATTCATTTATTCAATAAAATGATATTTTTATTTTTCTAACTTATTTTAGAAAATTTCGGCGGCATAACGGCACGATACTAGAAACGGGACGAGGCCTAGCCTTATCCCCGGTCTAGTGAAGGCCCACGCCATTCACACATCAATCAAATTCACCAAACAACCAAATTCAAATCAAATCATCTAACTAATTTATGCAACCAAACAAACAAGTCCATGGTCTGTGGACGATTGTGTCGGGTGCTACTAAACACCGTCTGCATCCTAGTATATATATAACTAGAAAAGAAATTAAAGAGTGAGAAATTCTCACCGATAGCTATCCAACTTCACGACACTTCATTTATAGAAATCTTCATCGTTCTCGCCTTTTCGTCATCTTCGTTGCCCGTATTCTCTACATATGTAAAAATCACATTTTCACTTCGCTATTCAATATATAAAAATTGAATTTTTATTATGCTATTCAATATATAAAAATCGAATTTTTACTATGCTATTCAATATATAAAAATCGAATTTTTATTATGCTATTCAATATATATAAATCGAATTTTTACTATGCTATTCAATATATAAAAATCGAATTTTTATTATGCTATTCAATATATAAAAATCTTGTTTTTCCTTGATTAAAAATATCAGCTTTTCTAATTAAAAATATCAACTTTCATGTTATAAAAATATAACTCTTCATCGTATAAAAATATAGCCTTTTCGATATGAAAAATATCTCCTTTTCAATATGAAAAATATCGCCTTTTCAATATTAAAAATATCGCCTTTTCAATATGAAAAATATCGCCTTTTCTATTTTAAAACTCTCGCCTTTTCTATTTTAAAATTTTCGCCTTTTCTATTTTTAAAAATCTCGCCTTTTCACTTTTAAAAGATCTAATCTTTTTCAAAAATCTGTTCTCTGTTATTTTAAAAAAACTAAATACTAAAAATCAGTTTTTAATCTGATTTACCTAAGCCAAATATTTAAAATAAGTTAAAACAAAACAAGAACAAACAAATAAATAAAATAATAACAGAAAAGATTTACAGTGTTTTTTTTTCTAACGAGAGGGGATGGGGTTTTAGGTGCGCAGCAGTCGGAGAAAAAAGGGGGGTGCGCTGCGTCGGTGGGCTCGAGCAGGTGGTCGTGGGGTGGTGGGGCAGGCGATGGCGAACTCGAGGAGGGGAGGGGCGGTTCAGGTGGGTGCGGGGTCTTCGAGCGTCGGCTGGAGGGAGGATGGGTGCGTCGGGGGGGGGGGGGGGAGCTGTCGCGAGGTCGAGGTGGAAGAGGGGTTTGGATGTGGCGCGGTGGTCCTTGGGGAGGGCGGCGGCTATCAAGGAGGAGGAGCGGCGGCTGCTCCGCCCCGTCCTTCTATTTTTTTCTCCGAATGATTATCTGATTCAATCGAGGGGGGGCAGAGGTATAAAGGGGAAGAGAAAGATATTTTTTTATTTAATTATTTTATTATGAAATAGTTGACTTTTACATACAAACTCTAAACGAGGCCCACCGCCTGTTGTCCATAACTAATTACCCCCATTCCGAACACAATGGGATATGCCACGTAGGCTGATTCGGTCGTTTCGATCAGTTTTCGTTGAAATCAACATATAACTCTATATATTGAATTTGAACACGCATTTCAATTTACAAGGGTCACACACTAACTCGAAAAATTCCATAAAAATATCTTCTAGCTTCGTATTGACGATACGGTCCTAACAAAACTAGTTTCGTCGAATTCTGAGACCATTTGAAAAATGGCCAATTTCCAGTCGATTAAAATCGACAAAAACTGGTCAAACGCGTTTTCCTTTGCCACACTCACATATTGATTCGAAAAATTATGAAATTTGGAATCTAGCAATAATTTGACATCACGGACCCAACAAAAGTGGTTTCGCCGAAATCCGAGGTCGTTTGCAAAATTCCCATTTTTAAGGGCCTGAATTCCATAGCGACTATTCAGAATTTTCAACTGGACATATCTTTTGATCCCCGCTATGAAATTTCGATTTTTCGGATTCGTTGGAAAGATATTCTCAATTAGATCCTAATACTTTTGGTTTCACTAAAATCCGGATTGTTTTGCACCTGGTACATTCAATTGAAGTTTGAAATCGAATTATCGAACTACCGCGCCATTTTCAATTCTATTTATAATTATATATAATTATTTATATTCTAACGAAGACGCATATAAATATATACGTTCTAATTATATTCAAAATAAATTTCTCGTTGATATTATTTAAAATAATTCATTTTAAATATTCAAAATTCGCTAAAATTGCCAAAATAAAAATTTTAAACTGGTTCAGAATTCCGGGTTATTACATAAAATGTACGTTTAAATTCAATATATGTTGATTTATATTTTAATTTTGATCAAAACAGTCGAACTGGCTTACGAAACATATCTCATTGTGTCCGGAATGGGGGTATTTGGCTAGAGGCGACAGTCGTTGGGATTTATTTAGAGTTTAGAACGTTAAATTTCATAAATAAGCAATAAATTGAATAAAATGATAATTATATATATACATTATAAATGGCCCAAACTAATTAAACCCTAATTCACTCTAAAAACCCGCCGCCACATCTGCAATCGACGGCAGCTACGCTCCTTCGTTCTACACGATTTCTCTTATAATCCCCTCAACAATTTTCAAACCCTTAAAACAATCATAGTACTCTTTGTGCTCTATAATCCTATATGAGTTTGATAGTGGATGGAGGAGTAAATCGATTGAAATTAAGCCCCAAAGGGCTTCGGTTTGCAGCAGATTTGGAAAGGCTGGGGGGTTTCGAGCTTCACCAAACTCAGGGCGGTGGAAGGTGAGTCTGAGAGCTTTGACGTGGTGGCGGTTGATCGGCGGTCAGAGGTCGGATGGGGGAACAGTGTGGATTTCCTTTTTTGGAGCGATGGGTTCAGTTATTCGGGAAGATGAAGACGCAGCCGTGTGTTTTATTCCTTAATCAATGTAATTAAGTGATTAATTATGTTTAATTATTTAATTAATGTAATTAAGGTAAAAACGATCGTAACTTATTCAAATTGAATCAGAATTCAACAAAATAGAGTCTGTTGGGATCCTCTAGACGAGCACTTCACAATGGAACTGGCTGGAATAGATTTGGAGCAAGTGACAGTTTTTGGTTAAATCAAACGTCGTGTTTAATTTAATCAGAATAATCGTTTTTATAACGATTTCTACCCGATCAAAGTGAGAACTTCTCACTAAAGTTCTTGTACAGTTATTTATTTTATAACTGCATATATGAACTACCAGTATTGATTTTTATCAGTTTTTAATTATCACAAGTTGTATACGGTGCCTGTTAGCTCACCTCCCTCGTCCATAGACCACGGACGATTTAATTGACCGTATAGTGTTGTGATTGTGATGCGAAGTGAATAAAATGTATATGCGTTGTATAAAATATATATGTGTTGCATAAATTATATATATGCGTTGTATAAAAAAAATATGTGTTGTATAAATTATATATGAGATATACAAAATGGTCATGAAATGGATTAATTATTGAATCGTTAAAAATATAATTTTTAACATATATATGCGATGTATAAAACTGTCATGATATGGAATATTCAATTTTGATTTAAAATTGAAATGGAAGTTGGAATCGTTTTTAAAACGAATTTATAAACGATTTATAAAATACGTTTTAAATGGAAATCGACGATATATATATATATATATATTATATATTTAATGGCTTGAATAGAACGCGCCGCGCAGCGACCGTTCGCGAATTTCAACCATTAACTTCAAATTCACGTAACGGGAGGTCCGACCGTCGGATTCTCCTAAAACCAGAACCATTGGGTTCGTATCGAAAAGATCTTTATAATGAATATAAGAGATTTAAATTTTAACGGTTGGACTTTAGATTATGTCAAAATAAATTTCAGAAAAGGTCGCTATGGATGCAGTTCGGTGGCCGTTATTGGAAACCGACTGTAAGGGCCTTAATAAAATTATTAAAAATATGGAAAAATTGTGTAAAATCATAATAAATGATTTGAAAGGTTTTTGGATGAAAAATTCCAAGTTTGGTAAGATAAAAATATATTTTTATCAAAATGAACTAGTTATTAACTAGAATAATAATCCAATGTTTTTAAATAAATAAATTGGATTTGAAATGGTTTTGATATAACCAGAATTTTCCAACATATGAATTGGAATGGATTGAAATGAAAATAATCTTTGGAATATTTCGATATTGGATTCCGTGATTATACGGATATTGTTGAGGAATCTGGAAGATATAAATATCGTTATTCCCGATACGATATTTGTTGGTTTTAGTATTTGATATTGAATATAAGCCGATAAAATTTCTATTCAGAGCCTTGTGTTTAATATCAAATTGGATTTTGGGTTTGTCGTGAATGGAGTCTTAAATAACACTGTTCTTAAACCCGGTTGAGAAAAGAATAAATCTTTTAAATAAGATTTAGAAAAGTTTATCAATTAATTAATATTTAATTGGAATTGAATTGAAATTGGATTTTTAGGTTTATCGCGAACGGTATTATAAATAATATTAGTTCTTTAACCCAATTAACATTGAAAATATGATTTGGAATTTAAAAATCTATTTATTAAGATTTAATGGAAATTTTCCAAAGTAAAGTTTTCCAATTTAAAATATTAAATTGGAATTGAATGGAATTCGATTTGGTAATAATCGAGATGAGCTTCTGTTAATATGAATCAATCAGATGTCCACTTATAGTATTAGTTTGATACGGAAATTTATATTGATTATATACTGTTATGATTTCCGTGAAGATTCCATTTTGATGGAAGATGATTTTGGGTTTATCGTGAACTTTATTTTAAATAACATTTGATTCTTTAACCCAGTTAAAGGCAGGATTAATTTCCAGAAAGTTGAACAATCATTAAGTAATGATTTTAGAGATTAAAATGAAGAAGAGTTTTAATAAATCTTTAATTAGATTGGAATGAATGAATGTTAATTAAATTTTCCAAAACACGAGAAATGGTATAAACCAAATATACTTGGTTGTTGGTATTGGATGTGATTGATTGATTGTTTGGATTGTGCTCGACTAGTTTATGAGCAAAATATTCTTTTACATTTAGCATTGGGTTGGGTAGAAATATTGGTATGCTAACATCTTGTGAAACACTTCACGATTTGACTATGAGATGTTTAGCGATGTTATTGAGTTCATTTCAAATTTAATGAATGCTTTTGAAATGATATTTTTCTTAAGTGAAAAGAAATGTATTCCCGATTTTGGATAGGAAATGTTTTATAAAAATGTTTTATAAAACAGAAAGGATTTCGAGGGCTAAAACCGATATTGTCGAAATGATTTCGATATGTATTATGTATTTGACATTGTAGTTCAACACATAACTGATTAGTTGCTATTGATGATATATCTGTTTGGTGGCGGAGAATTTATTCTATTGTTTAACACCCTTCTTTGAGACGTACGAGCTCAAAGGTTATGTGATTAATAACGACTGATCATATGTGTGAATAGCTAATGTAAAGTACTATATTTTGGAAAGTACTTGTGATTATTATGTTGTGAAATGATTTTCCCTACTTCGGGATATGAAACGATTTGGTATGTGGCTAAAGATTCAAGTAACCCGAACGACTAAAAGTATGGGTGAGAGAGACCCAGGGCCTTTATTGGTGAGTGGTCAGTGTTGCCTGCTCCATAGTGGGAGGTGCACATATATATATCAAGTTGTTGAGGTGCGTACCCTTTGCCTTGTCTAAGGGGAGCCCGATATTTAGTTGCATACTTGTTTGTATGCATTGTGACGTTTTGGAATTCATATTTCCAAAGATTTTGGTTTGAGATCCCGAAGTGAAATCTACTTTGATATAAAAGCTAGATATGTATTTCAGATGATTTGAAATAAGAAATCGGGAAATAAAGTCCAAAGGAATGATTTCTATAAAGTGAATTGGATTTTGAAAATCTAGATTTGGGGTTAATCCTAAATGGGTAGATTGAGGAATTTCATGTTGTATGATGCATCGTAGATCCATATGACTATTATTGGTTATTGTTTATGCACTGGTATTCATGGGGTTAAACCCGTTTCGTGACATGCGGCGTGGTCCCGTGATTTACCTTATTTTAAAGTAAAGTTTAATAACTGTTTTGAGTTCTCACACCAGTCACTTGACTAACTTGGAGTTTATTGTTTCTACCTAAACTCTGGGAGCCCATATTTTCCTCACAGGCAGTTAGTAGTTTTGGTTTTGCAGATTATTTCATTTAGCAGGATTCTGGATCGAAGCTTAAAGCTGTGTCCAAAGCATTGATAGTCTTCCGCTGTGTTAGTTTATTCGTTTCCGCTGCATTGTATTACATTTAATGTAAATTTATTTTCCACTGTATATTATTTTCGATACTCTGATATTCTATACTCTGATGTAACATTATTATGATGTTTATAAAAGACTTTTGTTGTTTGTTTTTATATGTTGTGCGCCCAAAGTTAGCGTATCCGCGTTTTTGGTTCGATTTAAGTTGGTTTAACGATCGATTTGGATCGACCGAGAAGGAGGATTGTTACATTGAATTTCCCCTTGCATGAATGTCTACTAATTTTTCAATGCAATTGTTTCATCTATCTCAAAATTATCATATCATGAGAGCTAGTAATTTCGAATTCCATTTGAATATAATTAGTAGAATTTTTTGTTTTTTCCTTCTTTTTCTAAAATAAAATTAAACTCTTTAACAGTTGCGAATCAAAAGCTCTAATTACATTAGATGGTAGTTCAGTCTTGTTTCTCTTGGACATATTAATTAATACTGTCTAACAATAAAATGTCCCATTGATGATACTCATTTCGGGTAATTTAGACAATTCCTTTATACCTTTTCAATATTTTTGGAGAACCTGATTGTATGTGAACATGTGGTATTGTATTTCTAAATGGAAATTTAATTTTGAATGATACTTTTTTTCCATCTTTTGTGTTATATATCTTGGGAATATTAGTTAAGGTTCAGGTTTCAACAAGATTTTGCAAGCTGTTTCAAAATGAAGGGAATGTTGTTACATGTATGCTTTTCATTACAACAGTCCCCACTTTGTTGCATTGCTCTTTTTAGGTACAAACGCACGCCCATTTGTTATGTGTTGCATACAAGGTTATGGCTATGTTCTTTTTCTTTTTAAAAATTTAAATTTATGATGTGTTTAAAGTGTGTTATATGATGCAAGATGTACAATATGTTAAAAATGAGTAATATTAGGAGCGAGGGAAGATGGAGATGATAAAACAGATGGAAAAACTTAGAAGAAAACTTGAACAAATACTACAAGAAAAATGGTAATTTTCCAACCCAGAATTCCCTATGCCATCCCTACGCAGCGTAGGCGCGACGTAGAGAAAAGTGGAAACATTTATATGGTATAGGGAGTGTGTAGAGAATTCCCTATCAATTTCCAACGCCATACCTACGCGGCGTAGGCGCGACGTAGGGAAAAGTGGAAACATGTGGATGGTGTAGGAAATGCGTAGGGAAATCTCTATCCATTTCCTATGCCATACCTACGCAGCGTAGGAATGGCGTAGGGAAAACTGGAAACATGTGGATGTTGTAGGGAATGTGCAGAGAATTCCCTATCCATTTCCTACGCCATAGCTACGCGGCGTAGGCACGGCATAGGGAAAAGTGGAAACATGTGGATGGTGTAGGGAATGTGTAGGGAATTCCCTATTCATTTCCTATGCCATACCTACACGGCGTAGGTGCCGCATAGGGAAAACTAAAAACATGTGGATGATGTAGGGAATGTGTAGGTAATTCTCTATCCATTTCCTATGCCATACCTACGCGACGTAGGCACAGCGTAAGGAAAATTGGAAACATGTGGATGGTGTAGGGAATGTGTAGGGAATTCTCTATCCATTTCCTACGCCATACCTACGTGACTAGATGGCGTAGGGAATGTATAAGGAATTCCCTATCCATTTCCTACGCCATACCTATTCGTCGTAGGCGTGACGTAGGGAAAATTGAAAATATGTGCATGGTGTAGGGAATGTGTAGGGAATTCTCTATCCATTTCCTACATCATACCTACGCGGCGTAGGTGCGGCGTAGGCAAAAATGAAAATATGTTGATGATATAGAGAATGTGTAGGGAATTCTCTACCCAGATTATATTGTAAAGAGGCTATGATTCCCCTACGCTATACCTACCTCAAATAGTTATTAACTCTTGTAGTTTAAATTGAGAATATAAGTTACAATTTCGGTAAGAGCACTCCTAGCAGTGGGGAGAATTCATGAAATGGTGAAGAAACGACGTTGCTCACGCTACAGCAGCGTCGTGACAAGAGTGGGGAGAGAAAGAAAGTGGGGAGCGTCGCCATTTCGAATTGAAAGTGGCGAGAAATAATCGACTTTCTCTAAAAACTGAATACAACTTAAATGATTTTCATAAAACCGTTCGTATAATTAAACGGTTTTATGAAAACCGTTTAAGATAAATATTGGATTTTAGAAAACCCTTTATATGTTTTATACAGTTTTATAAAAACCATATAAAACACGTATGACCTTTTTTTAAAGCAAAGTTTTCATGTTTTTTTAATATATTTGAATTTGTTTGTAAAGAAAAGAAAAATGACGTTTTAAAGAATTAAAACTTGCGTATTTTCAAGTTTTAAATTTGGTTGTTTATTGATTTGATTATGTTTTTGTATCAAACAAGTACCGTAAATTTTTTAAAATATAATTTTTATCAAACAAGTACCGATGGTCATATTTTCGAAGTATAGTGATTTGGAAATTTTGATTTAAATACTAATTTAAGATTTTATAGTTCTATATTTATATTATGAGATTTCAAACTTATATTTAGAAATTTTAAATTATATGCTTTAAAATGATTATTATAAGTAAATATAGATTTAAATACTTATTTAAGATTTTACTTATAATTTTATTTATTTTAAACTATATAATTTTATTATATAAATATTTTAAAACTTTTATATATTAATTATATTATAGTATTATTTCTTTTAAACCTATTTTTTAAACTTATATATGTTTATAATCTATATTCTAATTAATTTTAGAATTTTATAAACTTATATATATATAATCAAATTTTATTTTCTTATATATATGTTTTATAAACTTTAATAATAAACTCAAGATGGATATGTTAGATTTCGTGATTTAAATTCAAAGTTTAAAGATGTAAAGTTATATAACCATAATTGAATAACGAATGAACTCATATTAAGTTTTGGATTCAAATTGATATGAACTTTTGGTAGAGATAAATTTGAATCAGGTAAAAGTGAAATGAATTTGAATTGCGTAAATTGATGTTTAAATTGAAATTTATAATTGATAATAAATTGAATTTGAATTGTTTTAAATTGTGAATTTTGATAAGAACTAAATGTGAATTGGGTCAATTGATTTATTTTAAATTTATAATCGATATGAATTGAATTCAATTTTAAGTGATTAAACATGAATTGGAAAATATATAGATGTTATATGCGGAATTGGTTTTTATATCGTTTGGTTTGAATTAAGAATTTGTCAAATCGATGTATAAGAATGGTTTTAAATCGTAATTAGTTTGAATGGAAAAATAAGATTTTGATTCAAAATATAGAAGTAACAATTTTGAACTATATGACTTGAATTATAAAGTACGATATGTTTTGTTTAAAACTGAAATGTAAGTTTTGATTTGAATTATACATTTTGAATTCGAACCAAATGTTGAATTCATATGAATCGATTTGAAATGTTTTCTTATAAAGGTAGAAATTGATTTATTTGAATTGTTTTGAACTTGAAATTTTGCGAATATAAACCAAACCATATCATTATCGAAGTTAAATAGTATAGTATTAATTTATACTATATTTTGAGATCTTTTCGATGTGGTTTCGAAATCGATTTGATTTAAGCGATTTAAGTTAGTTATTTTCAAAATTGAATGTAATCGAAGTTCGATATTTAATTTTGATTTCGAATATGAGATTTCATATAAACTATTTTATAAAGTGGTTTATAAAATAATGACCAGGGTGTGAAAAATGTAAACGGTTGGTTGTTAAATAGACCGGGATCGTCTATTGTCTTACTCTCTGCCAATACTGAAAACCACTTTAACAACTGTGTACGCGGTGGAGTTCCAGAATGAAGGGGATGATTTGGAAAAACGACTCTATTTTGTATTTCATATTAACTACGAGACCCTGACTTCCGGACTACCTTAAGTCAGCCTGATGTGGCTAAAACAGGAGCTACGCATGGACCAAGTGAGGTCATACCTCCTATCGGGAACACTTCTTCGATTTTATTCTATTATTGTTGTGATTTACTGCTGATTGTGTGAATTACTGTGAAGTAATTGATGAGGTAAGAAAGGATGATGTTTTCAACTGAAACGGACGACGTACGACTCACTCTATCATTTCAAGTATCGGTCAGACTTCGTCGGTCACGAATCGTACGGGTTATGGTACAATCATATTATACAGTTTGAGTAGTATATCATTATATTATGTGTAGTTTTCAATAGGTATCTTTTGGTTTATGTATTTGGAAAGTTGGAATGTATCCGTAAAGTTTAAGTTAAATTCATCACTATATGAAGAGTATACTGTCCCAAGCGCTGAAATGACAAGTCTATGAACATTAAAAGTCGTGCTTACACGTACATTGGACTAAGCGCTGACAAGATTAGTCAGTATCATGCTGCTAATAATTAAAGTTGGCTTTCAATTGATATCAATCAATTAAAGTGGTCGGTATCTTGTTGAAAAAAATAGTAAGGAGTTAAAACTTTTGGTTCGTCCTCTAGTGAGTTGTGAATATTAGCTACAACAGAAAATAGAAATGAGATATATTTAAAGGACATAACACATTACAATCGTAAAGTACTACAACGTTACAACAGTTCAAGTAAGGAGTTATAACTTTTTGTTCGTCCTCTAGTGAGTTGTAAATATTAGCTACAACAGAAAATAGAAATGAGATATATTTAAAGTAAATAACACAATACAGTCATCGAGTACTACAACGTTACAATAGTTCAACTACGTCTTTTCTCGCTGCCTCTTGCTTGTTAGCATTATATTTTTCTTCTTCTGTTTCAGGAGCTGAAATAGTTTTGACGAGTGTAACGGCCCGCAAATCCGTACTATCTGAGTTGACTAAATACAACACACGTCCAACCCAAATTGCACAGAAATACAAATCATTATTGAAAGAAGTTAGAGGATGAGAAATAGAAAGGAAGAAACTTAGAATAGAAGAAGAAGAACAGAAACACAACACAGAATCTCACATCGCAGCGGAATAAAATATAATATATAACATCTTTTGAAATACATAATTTGACTGTATATACATAACATTATCATCAGAGTACAACACTTACAATACAACGGAAATAACACTAGATAACTAACATTGAAGCCTCCTGCTCCAAGCTCCTCCAAATATCTGAGAATACCTGAACTACTTGACTCCCCATTTACACCACTGTTGAATTTAACATAGGAACCCCTTCCAGTGAATGAAATATGACCTTCCCATCGTCCTTCTTTACGAACTCAGCATCCCATCATCAAAGCACCTCCATTTCCATTCTCTGTCAACATAACGAACATGTCCAGTGCAAGGAACTGCCACAGCCACTCAATAAAACACCAACCATAACTTCTTCAACATCGCAGTTCACTGCCGCAACCATTGATAAGAACGAGGCAAGAAAACGCTTGAACCCCTTTCATCTCTAATATGATACCACACTCAAACTCCTCCAATCCCGTACGCAAGTACCTCTCCTCGACACTGACTTTCACCCTATACGAGCCCATCCCAGATCCGTACTCCCAATCCCCTCCTTACTGTTGAACCAGACACCAAAAAATCAACATCGCACCCTCTAGGAACTTACAGTACAACTTCGATCAACCCTCCAAGTTTTCGGTCCCTAGTTCATCCATCTGTACATCGATCTATCCCTTTCCTCTCTTTAGCAACACACGCGTCTCGAGCCTTGCGCCACACTCGAAGCCCTAACCGACGTCGTTACCACAATCGTGCTTCAGTATCCGAGACCGAGTTGGACGATTTGGGTATCACCTTCGAACCATCATACCGCAACTCGAT
Organism: Allium sativum; assembly: GCA_030737875.1. Lineage (NCBI taxonomy): Eukaryota > Viridiplantae > Streptophyta > Magnoliopsida > Asparagales > Amaryllidaceae > Allium > Allium sativum. The sequence continues at coordinate 89,068,184 of CM060927.1, read as the reverse complement.
TGCCATTTAAATACTACACTGTATGCCTCAATTCAATGTCCAGACTAAACCAAACCACCCCCAAACAGATCGCGTTATGGAATCCCCTACTTCCGGTTGATCGGAGTCTTCCCAAGCGACGCCATCGCGTCCTTTTATTTCCGACTCTGACATCACCTAGTCGCAATCACTTGCGAGCCCCAACTATCGACATCGCACCCAACGACTCCTTCATCCATCGCACTTCCTGCTACATCGATGTCAAGTCTCTACTGTAAACTCCGTACAACTCACAATAGCACAATACCCCCAAATCGAACATCACGCTAAACTCCTGACATCCCATCTCTGACCCATTCGAAAGCGACGCTCATCCCTAAGTTGCGATAGTTCCATCGTCAAGCTCCTCTAACATTCGAGCGTAAGGCACTAGCACCCTTTTGAGATGCTACTTCGAATTCGGTTTTAAAATGGAAGAGATTTTGGCTATTTTTGATTTGTACTGAAGAACAAAACAACACGATGATTTAAATAGAAAAGGGGATTGAAGTGTGTGTTTAAGAAGCTATGTAGGTGGTGTATTCAGGGCCAGAGGAAATTTTATATTTTATTAGTTTTTTTTTTTTTAATCGGATCTGTTAATTTAAATTGTCAAGTTGATTTCAAACTCCTTTTTGAACACAACAAGTGGCATTCCTAGGGCTATGCCACTATTCTGACACACTGGGATAGGTCACGAAGTCCAATTCGATCATATGGAGAAGATATTAATTTAAATTGATTTAAATTAATTTTAAAACAATTAATTCTTTGATAATCAGTTAATATTATTATTCTAATTCAAACAGGAGTTTGAATTGATTATCTGAACTGTTTCCAATTTAGTGTTGACATTGAATTCAAATAAATTCAATTTCGTATTTCGATAATTATATATAATCGAAATAAATCATATTTCGATTTTTAAATTGATAACTAAATATAAAAATTCATTTATATTCTCAAATCAATATTTAAAATCAATATTAAATATTCAAAATTAATCGACCAGAAATCCGGGTCGCTACAACGAGAGTGTACCCCAAGAAGGATAGATGCCATTTGCTAAATAATACCCCATGTCATACGTATTTCCTGCAATATTAAAATCACATGCAGGTGCTTTTCCATGTGTAAGACTTTTAAACAACTGTGATTGGTGAAGTACATTAAAGGACATCCGAAAAATTCGATACTGCATTAGACGAAGAAGGTAATTTGGTTAAATGATTTAGTTTTTGAATCTGGTAAAGAAATGTGGAAAAATTCTCTGTATATATATTTGGTTGGTAGGAGACCATTTTACGTCCACTTAAATGTTTCATTAAACGTGAATGGAAATCTGGTGGCTGTTGGGATGTGTTTGCTAGAAAAAACAGATTTTACCTAATAAAATTCGAAAGAGAAGACGATTGCTTAAGAGTTCTTAATGGGGGTCCTCATGGATAGTAAGTTAATTTCATTAAATACGACAACCTAATCTACGACTTGAACAAGATATGATTGAGTCACATCTAGTTTGGATTAAACTCAAAAACCTAGATTTATCTCTATGGAACGCAAGAGGTATCAGTAAACATGCTAGTATAATTGGTACACCTCTTAAAATGGATGAAAACACAAGAAATGTTAAAAGACTAAACTATGCACGTGTTCTTGTTGACATGAAAGCACTGTTGCTCAAATCATTGTTAATGTCAACTGGAATTTCGATCAAATCCCTGCCTCGAATGATATTCGCAAAGACATCATGCAAATGCCTATATTTGATAACAGAACTAATGACATTTGTGTATGAAATCAAAATCATTTCATTCTTGCAAAGGCGTATGACAACTAATTATAGCCTTTTATTTTCTAAGTACAACAGTTAGTTACCTTGGAGAACTACAGTGTCCGTTCACAAGAGGAAGCATCTGAAGTTCCATACTGTCCGTAATTTAGGTGAGGGTTTATCGGTCGAAGCCTCGTCCAATTTCATTGTGGTATAAAGAAGTTATTGCAGTTTAAACAAAAAAATAGCAACTTCGCATGTAGGCATAGTTAAATGGGTAAACGGGCTACCCATTTGTATCTCTTTTAAAAATGAGTTAATCCTTTTATGATCTATTTAATAAAAAATTATAAATGGGTTGACCCTACAGGGTTGTAGTAAGGTAAATGGGTTGGGTCATATTTTGATAGGTCTATTCAAACCACTTCACGTTATGGATCGTACGACCTATACTTGTGCCAGCTTTGGCTTCAAAATAAAAAAGTAAAAAAATCAAGTTGCCTGGGTGCCTTTCCTACCACTAAACGAAATGAAATTAAAAATGAAAATAAAGTTGTTAGTGCAATCGAAATGATGCTTATAGAAAATACAGGTGTATGGGTTAACCATTTAGAAGGGGATTAATAAGGAATTAATCAAAATTTGGCGTTTTCAATAGACTCGAGAATTTTAGTTTAATTTTTAGTATTTTGCTTAATATTTACTAATTGAAAATGTGATTTTATAGGTCTGGATATGTTTGAAACCAACAATAATGTAAAAATCGTTTGAATCAAATACTTTAATTCTTGTTATATTTACCAACCTAAGTCTGTGTACAATCATTTTCTATAAACTCAATTATATGCTTACATAACCTAGTGAGTCTCATTTATGTGCATTTGGTAAGAAGTCGGACGATAAGCTTAAACTAGCGCCTAGATGGGAGTCTAGGATAATTTTTACAACTCATGTAGAAATTGCACAAACAATCTTATTCTAATTTCTAATTTTCCACTACAACTTTTGCTTTTTATGAAGAGAGAACTTTACAACTTTACAACTTTACAACCATATTTTTATAAAAAAAAAATTTGAGCTTCAATTTCTTATAGAGATTAAGAGGGTGACGTGAGTAGAGATTTCAAATTTGGTGAAGTTAAAGAATAAATGAAGTATGAAGTTGGAACATCATCTCTTATGAAAGATCACAATTTTGAGGTCAAACATCAATTTGAATTAAGGAGCTCCGACGAGAATGGTGACCAATCATGAATGTTGGTGGAACACTTAAGATTGTGCAGGGTCATCGTTAGTTGTTGGTCGTGCATTTTCATTTATTTTCATTATGCATTACATTCTGCATTTCTTCATTTATCATTTATTGCGTATGTATTTTCCATCATTAGAACATTTGATATACTTGTCTTCTTACCGCAGTAATGATATTATGCTTGTAGTGGTTTCTACTAGTTTTTAAAGAATTAATCATATTATTACTTTTAAATTATTAGATATTAAACACCAGTTAATAATTGCTTTTTTTCACACAAATTATCATTGATTGTAACTTATAATTAATTATTTAATTTGTTTGTTTCTATTATTAAAGCAAAATTAGCCTACATTAGTTATTATCAATTTTATTATTATATAACAAAAGCAAATCATATATCATTTATTACCTCTACCATTAATGACTATTAATCTCTAATTATAACTAGTTAAACTAATAAAATAAACAACATATGCATAAGTTCAAGCTCAACCCTAGCATTTAAAGAATCTAAAAACACATGTTCCCAAAGTTATGTGTTAAATTGTATTTGACGTGGCTTTGTCGGATGTAGTTTATCGGGTACCGGGTGAGTTGTATTTACCCATACATTATGGGCTAAAATGTCTTTAATAAAACATATACCCAATTTCAAAGAAAAATAACAATAATTTAAGTTATAATAACTACCTTTTAAATGTATATCTAAAAAGGAATAATAATTAAATTTAATAAGTTGAAGTACTAAAGTTAATAGTCCATAATAGAAAAACTTAAATTTAAGGTATCATAACAGCAGACAAAAATTAATTTTTTTTTTTTCAACGAAATGTGACAATTTTTTAATGAATTTTTGTTTAGTTATAATATTGAAAAAAATCAATTTTTATTTTTTATAATTGACCATGGTTGATTTAAATCTAAACCCGATTCACATAAACTTGCAAAATATGGACATTCGAATATATTTGTTCGATTTTTATACATAAATTGTTTTTTTAAAGGCTTGATCTCATTTCTATACATTTGTTTGAATGGGCTTTGCAAGTATGGCCCATTGAGTAAGAAATATTCAACGTTATCCGTGCTTGCTTCCCCTTCGTTCGCTCCCATTTCCCCTTCATACTCGTTCTATCCCATTTCCCCATGATATGCTCGCATTTCTCCTTGATACTCGTTCGCTCGCATGTCCCCTTGATACTCGTTCAATCCCATTTCCCATTCATTCTCATTCAGATTGTATTAAAAAAAACCTAAACCCTAAATCGATTGGACGTGCCGCGCTGCCGCCTTCAATCGAATCCGAGCTGCTGTTGGACTATTTGGAGGAGCTTAGGCAGTAGGTTCTTCTCTCATCCTATTTTTAATCTTTGTTTTTTGGTGCGATGGAATTGTTTGTGTTACTGAACTGCTTAGTTCTAACTATAACCTGCTCTTTCTATGCACTGCTAATATGACATAGTTTGTAGACATTACTGATACAATATGTTTAATTAACTTGGATAGTGAGCCATGGTCATATGGACATGATTGTAGTGGAAGTAAAAAAAATCACTCTTATTTACTCCAAATAGCAGTAAAAGATCTCATACGAATTTATTCTGCATTATTTGCATAAAATTGTAACTAAATTACAGGGATTAAAATAAGTAGTAATGTAGCATTAAATATAACTAAACAAATGTAATAAAAATATAAGTCGCTAGCTAATAGCTTAGACAAAGTATACCATATACTCACAATTTAAGATGTCTAAATGCTATCGAGACCGACCTGGCTGTATTCAATGCCCTAGTCGGATAAATGTGTTTTCAATTTTTTCGCCTACTGTTTAGTTGTCGGTAACATAGATTTAGCTACTAAACAAAATGCAATCTTTATTACAAAAGTCAACAGTAGCCACAAAATATGTTTTGTTTACAAAGGAAATAAAACTCTAAATGTTGACAAAAATTATAACATATCAATACATATTAATGCGAAAAAATTCTTGCAGATCTGAATGAAAACTCATCCATTATCTAGACATAGTTTAACATGCTCAAGTACTCGTTTCCCATTGGATATCAGGTGAACTAAAAATATAAAAATACATTCTGGTTAGAACATAAATTGAAGGAAAAACAGAGGATTACCTATTTCATTTTCCAAAGGGGTATGTAAGTCAAAACTCAGTTTCTAGGAGTTTGTTATTAAACTTAACGCTACAGCACTGATGTTAGCTTCTCAAATTTGCAACAAATAGTTAAATGATTTCATGGTTTCCATTGTTTAGTACACATACATGCACATATCTCAATAGCTACAGACCATATTAATAATTTTTTAATATTGACTCACATCATTTTCAGCAATAGAGTATCGAATAGCTTTGAAGAGAGGTGAGGTCAATAGTCTCAATTTTGACTTTTTAGGATTTTTAACTTGACCTACGAAGGCAAGGTAGTATTGGAGTTGCATGCGACGCTGGATACTGGTTCAGCAGGTTATGGTGGATTGGAAGTGGTGTTTGAGTTCGATAGGAAAGATTATAAAAGAAAATTATTTGAGTTTTTGTTAGTGCAATTTTATTATTTTGTTGCCCCTCTTCCAATTGATGCCTTAGTCAAGCGTCTCCCTAGACTATGTGTTGGGCCGGGTCTGAATGCCATAATGAATGATAATCAACCATTAAAAGAGAATAGAAAGAAGTGTCATGGGTGATAAATGGCTAAAAATGGAATACCTCAAGAATGAATGAGTGAGTTGGATCTTTCTTGTCAAAAATCATGCAACTACTTTATGTTATTCACCTGTAAAAAATAAGTAATATAAAATGCACTTGTAGATGAGGAGTTAAAATTAGTGCTTCTTCCTTATAAATTGTAAATGTGCTACTAAGTGAGATATCAAAAAACCATAAAATGTAATATTCAAAGAACAAACAAACCCATGAAATGTAATATATGAAAAACCCATGAAACATACGTAGATAAAACTAAGCGTGATAAGTAAATATTATGGACGGAAGCAAATCTGACTGTAAAAAATGAAGATTCTGTATAGAAATCCACAGCTGCGAAAAGTTAGTGCTTAGTTTATGTTATTGCATGTAAACAAAAATGAAGTTTTTTTTCTTTAGTTATTTCATGCATAACTTATGCATTATAAAATTGTATAGTATACTGAGTGCATTATATAGATGATCTAAACAAACATTAATTAAAACCTTTTGCATTACAGTAATGTAAGCACATACAAACATCTATGGCACATGGTAATAAAGCGTGATTTTGGTTTTCTCTTTAATGCTCGGCATAAGGTACATCTTACATTAACCACAGTTTAAGAAGTAGCCACCGTAACTTGAGTTAACAGTATGTCTTAATATGAATCTGTAACATTAATGAAGAAAAAATGTACCAGTCGTTTGAAAATAAATAGATGCTTGAAGGACAATGTAAATGAATTAACTGTCTAAAATTTCTCCATTAGTAACGTTTCCATCTTTTAGTGGTACCATCACTTTTATGTCAAAGCATGCACCTTGGTTTTTTTTTTTACCAAATATGGGTTGTACGAAAACATTCGATATTGCTTTTTACATTCCATGGATATATATTATACCATGTGATCTAAGTATACGTAAACGATATCAAAGAAATTGTACCTAAAATTTTAGGCAGTTAATTCTTCTATATTTGAAATAATATGAACCGAGATAAACACTTGAAACTACACTGCTATACTAGAAGCACCAAGCACCTTCGTACATTCCATAGATTAACATTTGGCCACGTTTGACATGTATCGTATATGATCGATATAGATGTTCGTTTTGTTCTGAAACGGACATCAATATTTATCTGATACAGTATTTGTCAAATTTGTCCTTACAAACAAAACTAATTTTTTACATTACATAAATCATTTCAATTCAAGCGGTGATAAAATTTTGGGAGTGCTTCTTCTTTATTCCCCGTGTACGTCTAGGCGTATGATACGGGGAATAAGGGGAAGTGCTGCCGAATTTTTTGTTGTACCACTTGAGGTGAAATGATTTATAAAATGAAAAAAATAACGTTTTGTTTGTAATGGGAAGTAGGTTGACTAACCCTATAAATAAACAGTTCTATGGAAAGTACAATTAAATAAACCATAGATAAATTTCTATTAGGGTTACGATTAAATATATTTAATTTTCATAAATGTAAGAATCTAATCATTTAAGAATAATAATAAAAATAATAATTGGATAATTTAAATAATGAAATAACTATAGTTCTATATAATAATAATTATAGAAGCACTCGTCTTATAATATAACATATATTAATTGTGCAGTAGAAGATGGAACATTTGAAAGTTCGTCGCGCTTGGATGTACAAAGATGTTAGGCATAGAGGAACAATTTCATTTCAATTTTTAAGTGGTTTAACCGAGTTCATGCTAGTGGCATCTTCTAATGGGACAAACATGACGGAAATCCGTTGTCCTTGTAAGAAATGCAAAGCCACAAAAGATCATACTTATGAAATTGTTCGAAGGCATTTGACTAAAAATGGTTTTATGGATGATTATTATGTGTGGATACATCATGGTGAAGATGCGGTGAACGTTGTTAATACATCGGTAGCTGTTGAGGGTGATAACATAAATATTGATGTTGATTTTGGTGATTCTACTACTTCAGAAAATAGAATGACTGAAATGGTTATTGATGCCGCTGGTCCGAGCATGTTGCCTAATTCATTGGATGTAGAGGAAGAACCAAATCCAAAAGCTAAATCTTTTTTTGACTTGTTAGAAGCATCGAAAAAACCGCTTTTTGATGGATGTCCTGTGACAGAGTTGGCAGCGACTACTAGGCTAGTTGCAATAAAATTCTCAAACAACGGTACCCAAAAATTAATGAATGACGTTCTTAGTTTAATTCGAGATGTGGTCCCATCCGGTTTGGAAACTAGATAGGCTGAAAATTGGTATCAATTAAAAAAACAAGTGTCCGCATTCGGGTTGCCATATGAAAAGATAGATACATGTCGAAGTGGTTGTATGCTATATTGGAAAGAAGACATTGATCGTTCACAATGTAAATTTTATGGCTTAGGAAGATACGAAAAGAAAAAAGTAATGGTAAATGTGTGCCTTTTACTCGTTTACATTATCTTCCAATTATTCCTAGATTGCAAAGATTGTATTCGTCTTATGCCACTACGGAGCACATGAGATGGCATAGTGAACGAGTTCGAGAGGAAGAGATTTTATGTCATCCTGCAGATGGGGAAGCAAGGAAACATTTCGATGACAAATATCCTGATTTTGCGAACGAGTCACGAAATATTAGGCTCGGTTTATGCACTGATGGTTTTCAACCTTTTAGCCAGTATGGCAAAAAATACTCCACTTAGCCAGTTATTTTGACACATTACAATTTACCTCCTTGGATGTGCATGCAAAATCCATACATGTTTTTAATCCTAATTGTCCCTAGACCCAAAAATCCAAAAAAGGGAATAGATGTTTATTTGCAACCTTTAATCGAGGATCTGAATAAAATGTGGGTAAAGGGTATTGATACGTACGACGTGTAAAAGAGGAAAAATTTCAAACTATTTGCTTGTTTATTATGGACGATAAGCGATTTTCCTGCGTATGGGATTCTTTCGGGCTGGAGTACGGGAGGTAAATTATCTTGCCCAGTGTGCATGGATTCAACAAAACCATTTACATCGAAGCATGGTGGTAAGCAGTGTTGGTGGGATTGACACCGTCGATTTTTACATACAAATGACACATTTAGACGTGATAAGAAAAACTTTGAAAGAAATAAAACAATAAATTTGCAACCACCGACATTTTTGAATGGAGAAGAAATATTTGATATTGTACAAGATTATGCAAAATTATATGAGACAGGAAACGAAGAACCCAAAATTCCTGGCAAAGGTGATTTTCACAATTGGTGCAAACAGAGCATATTTTGGGAATTACCATATTGGAAGGATCTAAAAATTCGACAAAATTTAGATATGATGCATATTGAAAAAAATGTATTTGAGAATTTCTTTTATACAATTATGGATGCGAAAGGAAAAACCAAAGATGATTTGAGATCAAGAAAAGATGTCGAATACTATTGCAATCGTCCAGAGCTTAAGATTAATCCTATTCGTCCAAACTTCAAAGTTCTTGCTTGTTATGAGATGGATATGACTCATTGTATAAAATTACTAGAGTGGGTCGATTCTTTGAGATTTCCTGATGGGATTGCTTCTAATATGAAACGATGTGTTGATATGAAGGATCTTATACTGTCAGGTATAAAGAGTCATGATTGCCATGTATTTTTAGAGACTCTATTTCTGATAGTATTTAAAGAACTTTTACCACAAAAGGTTTGGATGCCTATAACAGGGCTCAGTTTATTCTTTAAAGAAATATGTTCGACAACTCTATCTAAAAGCCATTTGCAGAAGCTTGAAAGAGATATACCCAAATTACTATGTAAATTGGAGAAAATATTTCCTCCTGGAGTTTTTAACTGCATGGAACATTTGCTAGTACATTTACCAACTGAAGCATTACTACGAGGACCAGTGCAGTATGGATGGATGTATCCTTTTGAGAAGTATGTAATAATTATATTTATTTACGCAATGTTTAAATATAGAACATGTCGTAGTTAATTTCACACATTTTCCTATTAAGGTATCTAGGCCACCTAAAGAAAAAGGTGAAACAGAAAGCACGTGTTGAAGGTTCTATTTGTCAAGCGTATATTATTGAAGAAGCATCCATATTTTTTAGTCATTATTTCGATGATCATGTGAATTTAAATTTCAATCGTGGTCATCGCAATGAAAATGATATTGTGGATGATTCAGCCGATAACGTTCTCTCCATATTCAAAAAACAAGGACGTCCATCTGGTAAATGGAAGAATGTTAAAGGCTTCGCTACAACAAAGGATTACAATCTAGCAAAGGCAACTGTGCTTCTTAATTGCCATGTATTAACTGATCTTATAAGGTACTGTAATAATTTTATTATTCATTAACTAAATTAATTTCAATCTTTTCAAGCTATATGCAATACTCCTTAGATATTAACATGTGTAGTTGTTTTCAAACAGCAAGTTTGAAAGTGAAAATCCCAATGTTGAACTCTGTAAAGAATTCGAGGAATGGTTTAAACAATATGTAAGAATGATAAGTCATGTACTTTAATCTTGCATAGTATTCATTATATATTAACTTGTGTACTTGATTCAAATCGATAGGTTGATACGAACAACATCACCGACATTTGCTATAGGAAACTTTCTTTTGGTCCGCGTAATAGCTACAAAATATGTCCAATAATGTTTATAAATGGATTTAAGTTCCACATAGAAAAATATGGAAAGAAAAAGACAACTGTTAATAGTGGAGTTTGTATCAAAGGTGGGAACAACGATGATGACAAAACAGATTATTATGGTGTACTGGAAGAAATAATCGAGTTAACGTACTCCGTGGTGCCGGAGTTAAAAACATTTCTATTCAAATGTCGATGGTTTGATAGTAGACCGAATATTGGAGTAAAACGCATACATAAGGGCTACCCTCTTATTGAAGTAAACCACAAAAAATATATTCATGGTATGATCCATTTGTGTAGGTAGCACAAGCTACACAAGTTTATTTCACACCATATCCTGCTATCGAAACAGTCGTTCAGATTGGTGGGTTGTTATTAAAACAAAACCGAGATGGTCATTTCACTCAAACATGAGCATAACCGACAATATGGCGTATCAAAATGATCCATAACCTAATGAACTACTGGAGATTGTACAACAAGTAGAAGACATAGGATCTTTTATTAATGACGTCAATGATGGGGTCGAAATAGATGAAGATGACGATGATCAAATTGAAGTAGAAGAAGGTGAGTGTGAGCTTGAATATGAGAGTGTTAACATTGAGAGTGATGATGATACTGAAGATTGGTAGCATGTATATTCAATTATGATTGTTTGCATGTGCTTTTAGTTGCTCGGTTGCTTTTATGTTAATGATTAGCAGTAAAATTTTCAGTTGTTGATTTACATTCTATGCTCTCTAATGTATGTTTTCAAATGTTGTCTTAAATAAGTTCACTAATTTCATTTTGAAATGTTAGTTTATCTTATGTATATAGTTGCAAATGTCGTATTCATGTAATAGATATGAGTTCTCGTGGTCGTGGTGGTCGTGGTAGCAGTGGTCGCGGTAGCGGTGGTGGTCGTAGTGGTTCGGGTTTGATCGAACCAGCACCACCCTCTATCGATCAACAGTTCACCCCTTCAGATAGATGTGATCATGATCAAGGCACCCCTGGGCTATCTGGACAAACGTCATAGACTAACTTTACTTCTTCAGTCGGTACCATGTACATCTATTGTAGCCAAAGTGGCGAGTAAGTAAAAATCTTAAATTATCAAATTATTGCACATATTAATAATGCATTACATAGTTTACTATAATTTGTGCATTAACAGTTGGGAATTCGGGAATAGTGACTCGACGTCTCATACTATATCTTCTCTGCTTAAGGCCCATTTGACATCATTTTGGCCTCGTTTCAGTGAGATTCCTGCTACTGTTAAGGATTATTGGTTTGAAGAGTTTAAGGTAAAAAAATTTGAAATTTAGGTTGGCGCAATATTTAGTCCATTCATGATTAAGTTTTTCAGTTTATTTATTCGATCTCAATTCTTGTGTTGGCATTGTACTCTTGGGATCCCACTACTTCTTTTGCTGATGTCAGACGGTTATGGGATCAAAAGTGTTCTTTGAAATATAAGTGGATTGTTGGAGAAATGAAAAGGTATAAAAAGAAGAATGCTTGTATAACAGATGAAGTATGGCAACAATTTTTGGACTACTGGGAGAGAGAAGATGTGAAGGAGCTTTCTCAAAAGAACTCAACCGCTCGCAATAAAAATCCAAGGCCACATTGATGTGGTTCAAAATCAATGGCACAATGGATGAACGATATGGTAATTATTTAACTTATTAACTAATAATAGTATACAATCCAAATAAAGATTAGATAAATTATTTCCATTTTTTAGGAAAAAGAACAAGGACGAACACCGACATACATGCAGGTTTACATTCGAACACACTATGTTGAGAAACCAGACGGTTCTGTAGATGGGGGATGGATTGATTAGTACTCAGAGCAGTTTTCTATATGTAATCAACAAAAATCTTGAATTATAGTTTACAAATTTCTAATTTTGTTAAACATTACAATAACTAACTTTGTATGTAAATTACAGGCCAAATACAATGAGCGAGTTGCTCAAATGACCGAGAGTCGGGGCAGGGAGCTCTCTTACGATGAGCTAAACCTTCTTTACATGCAGCTTATTGGAGAAGGTGGGGCATGTGCTGCTTCAAGAAGCACACGAAGACCTGGTACTAGCAATAATCCTGGGGTATTGACTGAAAACTTTATTTATTTATTTTTCAATTAAAGTGCAATATTTCTCGGGGTTTTTCGAATTTTTAACTAATGACTTAAACATTTTCTACAACAAACTTTAAATTGGAATGAGATTTAAATTGTAGATTTTAGATTCAAAGAATGCTAATTCAAAGTTTACACATTTTTGAAATCTATTTTATTTTTGAACTTATATGTCTAAACATAAAAACTTCATTCTCTTTTCTTTGGATTTTATGTTGTTTCGAAATGTTAGAACTAGGGTTGTAGATCTCACATTTTGAGCGTAAATTACGATGAAGGCAGTACATGAGCTAAGAAGTACACATAATCATAATGGCATCAGAGTGTCAAAACATTTTCATCACACAATATAACGATCTCCCCAAAATCTCATATTACTCGAACGAGATGAAACTTCAAATGTAATTTTTATTTTTGTTCGACACTCATTTTGACCTGAATATAGTTAGATCTCATGCCCAATTCGCGGATAGAAATACCAAGTTGAGGTCCTGCCAGAAACCAAGATTTCGGAACTTAAATATGACAATTGAAATCAGGTCAAGTTAACATTATACTTGGATTATGTAATATGCAGTTAGGGTAAAACAGAGTATACAGTGAGACAAATTTTTTTTAAGCTGAAAAAGAAGCAACAACAATCGCTTCTTATTTGAGAGTACGAGCTTAATACACTTGATTAAACCTTAATACAATGTAATATGTGCTTAATACAATCAGTCTAAAATGTATTTAGTTTATAAATTGTTCCCTCTAAAGGTTTTTTTTTCATTGGAGCAAGATAAACTTCCAGATAAATACTCATGAGAATGAGATTATTTTATTTTCATCAGAAGACAAATAATAATAATGAATTACTTCAATATGAACTTGTCCATGCAACTTGTCCACGCACGCTAATGAGGATATATCCAGATTTCAAAATAATGCCCCCAACAAAATAATAATAATAATGAGTAACCGGAGTGTCATAATGACTATCAACTTGTTTTATTCGTTAGCGAAATGGCGCAGTTAGATAGGGTCATGGCGCATGGCGCAAAATGATATCAAACCTTTCGAATTATTTGTTTAGCTCGTACTGTGATGTGGTTAACAAATATCATATTGATAGACTTTTGTGTATTACATTTGCCAGTAAGTCATGAACTACTTCTTTTTATTTTCTAGGACATTAGCAACATTTTTGGAAGATAATCATTTAATGGTCAAAGGTGTAAGATATTACTAATTTGTGCCATCAATTTTTTGCGTTCATATATGGAAGTATTATTAAATATACCTATCTTTTTGTTTTTGTACTTGCAAGAACACCTACTTGCCTCTACAAATAATGTTAGTTTGTTCTGTAAAGTTCAAATTCTAGTTTACATAGATATATTTGGAAGGTCGGTTTTACAACTACATAATAATTAGTTTTAGGGATTAAAGATAAGCAAAGTATCATTTTCAGCGAGGAAAAAAAAACAGTTTCATTTATCATTGTCTATTTTCAGGCTTGCATGATAATTAAAAAAGAAGAAGTATCATTTCAGCGACGTTTTAAAGATACTTTGATTCACCGTAAGACCCTTTCGTATAAAATGGTATTTTCCTTCATTGAAACTAGTTACTTTGAAGTACTGTTCTATAAACTAGTTACCTTTGACTTAAAATCCATTTAGACTGATCTCTACAATATACTTTTGGTTATGTAATTTATTTATTTATTTTATTTCTTAATACTACAACTCTTATGACTTGTATCAGTCAGAGTTGCTCAATTTTATGGTTACCCATGATTCGAAGATATCAATAATAATATTATTGTACTTCTCATTGCTTTTGCTTCATTTTGCAGACCAAACCTATTAACACTGCATTTCGGCTCGGTAAAACCAAGCCGAAACAGCTCAGTTTTACCGAGCTGTTGCAGCTTAGTTTTACCGAGCTGTTTCGGCTCAGGTGTACGGAACCTTAGGGCTCAGTTTAACTGAGCCGGCTTAGTAAAATTGAGCCTTAAGGCTCAAGTAAACTGAGCCATTATGAAGCAGTATATTGGAGCAATCTGAAACCAACCTTGCTGAGTTGAAAGTTCTCATTTTGCGCCCTACGTTCACATATTTAATATGACATAAACCAAAGCAAACTAACATTATCTAAAATAGATTCGCACTTTTGGCAAATCAATTTCAGCAAAATATGTACGAACGTCTAGGTATCCGTTATTATTATTTAATAAAGAAAAGAGAGTCGGTCGGTGGTGCATACTTTGGTAAAATATAATATGATAGTAACAGTTGGAAACTTGGAATCTTCTAGTTGATTACCCATGTTACCGTAAAACTAGTCATCCTAGGACATCATCATGTGATGAATTTTCTAAAATATAACTAAATTGAATCTTGAACATTGAGAATTATTGTTGAATTCAGAAATGGGAAAGATTATTTCCCTCAGCATAGATTTACTATACTTATTTAATCTAACTTTATATCGCTCAACATTGCTGTTGAAATTACTAGTTTCCATCATCTTATATTACAGGTTCAAATTGCTCATTAATTATGCCAACAGGTGGCAATTTATCACATGTTCTAGCCTGTGTTATTAGCTGTAGTTTTTATATATTCTCGATGGACAGTAAGATTATTTTACAACCTTTTCAGTATAACTGAATAGAAAGACAAGGTTTTCTTCTAAATTTGTTTAAACATATCTTCATTATGCTTATTTTAAACCTTTTTTTAGAGATTTAAGTTTCATAAGAACTAATTCATAGAGCAAGTCCAATATAACAAACAGAAGTAAATTTATTATCATATCTGAGATGTAATTAATATTTTTGCAATTTGATTATATACCAGAAAATGGATAGAGAAAAGGATCAAAACAAAAAGGGTCAAGAATGGCCTTATGCATTGCCTAAGTCATGTAACATAAATTTTTCATAACTATTTCAATAATATTGTGTTTGTAGGCATGTTAAGATTTCTTAAACTTTATTACCTTTTAATGCATATGTGTGTGTGTATATATACATATGTATTTCCTAACTGATAGTCCTTTCAATTACCTCTTATAAATATGATCTATATATAGTGTATGGTAGCCTGAATCAAGGACACAATCATATCACCATAATGGCTTCATAATTGGTTTCATAATCAAGGACACAATATATATATAGTGTATGGTAGTCCTTTTAATTGGCTTCATAATGGCTCAGTTATACTGAGCCTTAAGGCTCAGTTAAAGTGAGCCTTAAGGCTTAGGCAAGCTGAAGTTTCTTTGAATTGATAGTATATTATATTACAAGGAAGACTAGTGTCAATAATCTACTACATAATGAAGCTTTGACATTAGATTTTGAAAAGTTCAGCACATATCAAATTACAATACAGGATTGTTTACAATATGAACTACTACTGCGACAGGGAAACTAACATACTGATGTTTATGTTCACTATACAAATAGTTTGCTGTGCAACATCCTCGGATTTGTGTCAATTGGGTTTTGAGCTTGTTTAATGCTCTAATTAAATCAAAATATGCATTAATGTGGAGGATGTTAATGGTTAATTTTTACGTCCTGTTGTTTAAGATATTACACTTATTTAAGGCTAGACAACTCTAATAATTATTCCAATTTGATGTAATGTATATCCTTGTGTTACAAATCCATGTTGGGGTTTATATCATTGTTCTCCATAATCAATACATCTAATACTTTATATCAGATTAACCTATTTTAGTCATATTTAAATAAATCAGTAAATGCATTAAGTGATTTAGACAGGTAGAATTTTCAAATCAAGACGTTTAATTTTATTTATGAATCTATGCTTAGAAAGGGTGATTTAAACACGATCTAAAGCCATGTCTGGTGAATAGATGTTCAGTTTGATACATACTAGTTCCTAACTGTTCAATTTTGAATTTTTAATCATTATATGAAAGATCAAGAAATAGGCCCACAAAATTATATATCTTATAAAAATGTTTGTAATTTCTATGTGAAGACTAAAAACGCATATATTATAAAAACATAGCTCTGGAAAACTTTAGATAATGATAGTTTAACAAATGCACTTCCATTTGAAACTTAGACTTTGTAAAAATATCAACTTAATTATATAAGAAAGAAAACATGATGAGAAATCTTACCCTGGTTCCATACTAATTGATAACAATGATATATGATTTTGACATCATTTATGTTCAGATAGAGTTGTTGAAGGCTGGTGAGATGACTTCTTCATAATGCATAACTTTATTTCACTATATATATAAGAACTCCATATAGCTTATGTGCATTACAATAACTTTAGTTATGTCCCTAGCAACTGTTCTTTTTTCCTAGGTTTCTTGTGGATTTTTTTCCCTTTTTTTCCTTGTTTACTGTGTTAACTGGAGGGTATATCATTTCGATCTATGTAGGGTATTTATGTGCTTTCATGCTATCTTTACTGTTTTTGTGCTAATGCTCAATTGAACAACTAGGTTTGGAGTTATGCTAATTGTATTAAAAAAATATTCGTTGTGTTAATTGAATTTAAAATTTTATGTGTAGATATATAGAGACAATGCATACATTAGTAGGTTTGGAGTTTCAGATGACAGACAAAAACTTATGGAGGAAGTAGAAGAGCTTAGGAGTAAAAATCAAAAAATGAGTGTCACGATTAACAAACTACAAGGAGATTTTGGTTCCATGCAGGAGGAGATGGGTTCTGTGCAAGAGTTCATACGAGGATTGAGACAGGAGCAAGAATAGGAGATCTGACATATGCTATGAGTTATTCTTATTTTGGTTGTGTTTGATGTTCCGTTTGTATAAGGTAGTAAGGTACATTTTGATGTTTGAATTAGATGAAACAACCATGTTTAAGTTATGTAGCAACTTTATTTCATTGTTTGTTGGACGTGACTTGTTTTAAATATATTTGCAGCAAGTTTATGGTAATTTGACGATGATATTCATTCTACATCAATGTTTTTATTGATATATATTATTACGATTTCGCATGTGTTCGGTTTTATTAAAGTTAATTATAATATCTTAGGTAGATGAAGATAAATGTAAAAGAATCATATTGAATTTTGGTGTGTGGTAGCGTAGGGAATGCTTAAGGAAAATCAAAAGGAATATGGCGTAGGAAAGACGTATGGAACTTGGCGTAGGGAATGCGTAAGGAATATGGCGTAGGGAAGGCGTATGCAAATTGGTGTAGGGAAGGCGTAGGAATGTTGGTGTAGGGAAGGTGTATGGAAGTTTGCGTAGGAATGCTGGCGTAGTGAAGACGTATGGAAGTTGGCGTAGGAAATGCATAGGAACGAAGGCGTAGAGAATGCGCAAGGAATATGGCGTAGGGATGACGTATGGAACTTGACGTAGGGAAGGCGTAAGAATGTGGCGTAGGGAAGGTGTATGGAATTTGGCGTAGGGAACCTGTAGGGAATCATTTGTGACGTCTAATTTCCAACTTCTTGTTTGGCGTAGGGAAATTTGATTCCCTACGCATTCCCTACGCCAAATTGGCGTATGGAATTCAGACTTCTTTTGTAGTGAAAAGGTTGGAAGATCTGATGTAGGTATGCATTAGTGGTCTTCAAGTGAAACCGAGGGCGAGGTGTAAAATGAAGGAAAATGTAATGACCCGCATTGGCAGGGGGTATTATGATTAATTTATTTAATTATATCAATGGTGCTTTAGAGAATTTAATGGTCGTGGAGTTAAATAATGGTGAGTATTTAATTTAAAATATTAAATTAAATAATATATTTAAATCTGAAATATCAGAATTGGCTGAAATGACAATATGGTGTGAACTGGATCATCTGTGATATTTAATTCAGGTTGGAATTGAATTTGAATAACGAATATATTATATAAAACGAAAGTTTGAACGTAGAGTTATAATATAATTAAAATCGAGCTTGAAATGGCGTTGCACTTCGTAATTTGATGATTCGAAGTTCAACTGAATATACAGGATTCATTTTAAATCGGATTTCTATGAAACAAGAAATGTGTGGAGCTGGTGGAGTATATCTTTCTAGTGGAAGAGAAAAATCGGGATTTCGTCGTGTAGATTTTGATTTACGTCCAAATCAAATTTTAGAAAAGTCGCTGTGGAATTCCTTTATAATTGCAACGCTTTATTTACGTTATAAAAAGGTTTCCAAAATATTTGAGTATCGGGTTTGAATTTAGACGAGGTTCTTTTGGGACATAGTGATAAATTAATTTTTAGAATTTTATGGAAATTTTTAATTAATTAAATAAGCAACTTTTTATTAGGAGTATTGTGCACCCTAAATCAGTGTTTTTGAGATTTCACAGAATGAGTCAACCTACCGATATTATTGTATTTCTGGAGTCAGGGCACCTCGCTCGTCACGATGATGTTTTTATATCTGTCCATAGTGAGACGTAACTATGTGAATAAAAATAAAATAAAATATTCCTAAGTTATGGGTAAACAAGAGGCCACATTTCATGTTCTCAAGCCACCACTGTTTTCTTGGATCAGAAAGCTCCAACCGAAGCCACACCCTCCTCCATTACAGTCACACAGACAATTTTCGTTCCCTATAAAACCGTTCTTTGAAGCCGCCACGTTCAGTCCTAAAAACTTGAAGAAAACCTAAGTTTGAAAATCAAAATCAAATTGAATAAAATGCTATAAATCATGGAATGCATATATTCTTGATCATAGAGTGTTGCTCGTTGTTTCTATTTGGGTATTGGGTAGTTCGAACCCCATTTCCGTCGCTCTCTATTTCTACAGTGCGACTAGGGTTGAGAGTTCAACAAAATCGAGGTAGTTGTACATGATTTAGGTATCGTTTTTGAGCTTAGAACGTCGATTAGCATCTAGTGTGATGATTTTGAGGGTATTGGGGTTGTTTTGTTCGATGTCTGTAAGCTGTTCGCACGCCAGAACTGCTCGGACGCAACGAACAAAAGGAAACTGAGTTTGATGATGAGGGGATGGAAAGGAAGGCCTCGGGATGAGAAGAATTGTGGTGATTTTTGTGGGAATTAATTCGAAGTATGGGTGGAGTTTGGATCGAAGGAAGAGCGACCAATGGAGGGGGAAACCAATACTGGAGCTCACGGTTGGAAATCGGAGAAGAAGGATTTTGCGCGTATGGGCTTCTGAGTGATGATGGGCCATTGGAAATTGGTAAAGGCCCAAAATAAAGAAAGAGTTCAATTTTAGTTTAGTTTAAATTCTTTTTAATGAAGTATTAACTGGAAAACGCGATATCTAGCTCATACGGTATCAGAATCACGAACCGTAAGTTGCGTTGGGACCGTATGGAGGAGAGCTTCATAATGAAGCTGACTGGGAGTGAATCTGATCTCGTTACAATTTATGGCGAAATAAATTGTCCGTCTGAATCAAATTGAGCGATGGTTATCGTTATCAACGATGATCGTCCAATGTGAGTAAATCTCACTAACTCTGAACAGTTTATAATTTCATGTTGTATTTTTAGAATTGTTAAGTATTGGTTGATTGGCTATGTGTTGATTGTTTGATTGAACTGCTAATAAGTTAGTTGAATTTCTATATTGATTCTGTTTAACAGAATATATCATATGGAATTGAAAAGTGATGTTATCTATATTGTTTAACATCTGTGATGCAGGGAAACAGGCTGGAGGAATCCAACTGGATTCCTCAACATTTATTTTGCTGTTTTCATATATTGTGATATATGATGTGTTATATAATCTGTTATGGATTATGGGTGTTGGAATGATGTTGATCATTTTTATTCGATATTTAAATATCATAAAAGACCCTGGGATGTAAAAAGAATTATTTCAATGTATATTGAAATAAAGGGAGTTTATAAAATCAACAGATTTTATAAAAGGAAATATTTCGAAAGTAAATAAAAAGGGAAAAATGTTTTTAAAACGAATAGAGTTTTATAAAAGGGAAATCATTTGTAAAGTGAAGAACTGTTACTAAAAGTAAATCTTTATAAATGAATAGTTTATTCGAATAGAATAAAGGAGCTAATCGATGTTAGTTTAATCGATTAGAGTTAAAGTAAAAGGAGTTAATCGATGTTAGTTTAATCGATTAGAGTTAAAGTAAAAGGAGTTAATCGATGTTAGTTTAATCGATTAGAGTTAAAGTAAAAGGAGTTAATCGATGTTATTTTAATCGATTAGAGTTAAAGTAAAAGGAGCTAATCGATGTTAGTTTAATCGATTAGAGTTAAAGTAAAAGGAGCTAATCGATGTTAGTTTAATCGATTAGAGTTAAAGTAAAAGGAGCTAATCGATGTTAGTTTAATCGATTAGAGTTAAAGTTAAAGGAGCTAATCGATGTTAGTTTAATCGATTAGAGTTAAAGTAAAAGGAGTTAATCGATGTTAGTTTAATCGATTAGAGTTAAAGTAGAAGGAGTTAATCGATGTTAGTTTAATCGATTAGAGTTAAAGTAAAAGGAGTTAATCGATGTTAGTTAATCGATTAGAGAATAACGTAAAAGGAGTTAATCGAATATAGTTTATTCGAAGAAAGTAAAGGGAGTTATCGAATATAGTTTATTCGAAAGGAGTTAAGTGAAATGAGTAAATCAATAGCGTTAGTCGAATAGAGTTAATTCAATAGTGTTAGTCCAATAGAGTTAATTGATAAGGGTTAATCGAATAGAGTTAATCCAATAGTGTTAGTCCAATAGAGTTAATTGATAAGGGTTAATCGAATAGAGTTAAGTGAAAAGAGTAAATCGAATATAGCTATTCGAAGAGGCTTAAGTAAGGAAGTTAGTAAAAGGGATATAAAGTGAATTTTGCCCATTTCAAAGTTAGAAATGTTGTTCAGTTAAGGTCTGAGAGGTAGTTCTACCCCGACTTGATTGGCTTCGTTTTTAACTAAGGAATAGTTAAGGTTCGGCAGTAAAGGAAATGGTTTGAGTTGGCATAGCGATGTTTGTTTAAACATCTGTCTAAGTCCAATAAGGAAGCTTTGGAAAGGTTTTCCAAATAAGAAACCAGAAATGTTTTCTAATAAAGAAAACAAGAAATGGAAATGTTTTCCATTGTTAATTACATATATTTTCCAAATTTAGAAAATAGGAAATATGGAATATAGAGAAACAGGAGATAAGTAAATAAAAGAGATAAATGTTGAATGATGTTTGATCGATATAAATTTCCATTTGGAAATAATATCGTTGGTTGCACACCTGTTTTTCTTTGATAGTTAAATCACAGACTATCGAAGTTTTGACCATTTTAACGTTGTTAATATGGAGAGACCGGTTGGATTATTATCCAAAGAACCACTCTGTATTGGCATAAGCGTTGCGAATCATATATGCCAAAGGAAATTGAAGACGGAGTTATGCAAGGGCTATCATGTTTACAGAATAGTGCCTTCGGTTCATCCTGTTCCTGGATGACTTGTATGGACGGATGTCTGACAGAGTATTTCCAGACGATCACGTATATTGATTTCTCCAACCGTACCAAGAGTGGAAGCGGAGAAGGAAACTTCTTTTAGCTAACACATAATGTACGGTTGTGGACGTCAATCGGTGATTTGATGGATTTGATGATGTGGCATTCAAAGTGAATCTGGTGTGATGATAAAGCGTAGCTTCTAGCCTCACATTCTGTAAATGACAAAAATCGGGCAGGTAGCATGGCTAAGTCGGTCGCACCGAAGTAGGGTGTATAGTTACCTGATCTAGAGTTTCATTTACTTCTAAAAAATCTATTGTTGATGCCGTCCCATTTGGGAAACGGTTGCTGATCCCAACCATTGGTGATATACATTCGATACACTCAAGCGAAATGAGTGGTCGGTCATGTGTGGCCGGGTTGCAAGATGTTCTTGTTGAACCCAGTGTATTCCTCTCTAGAGGTACACTAGCGAAAGGTGGTTCCATACCTTGTCATAGTTAGAAATCCATTACCCAATACGTTCTTGCGGTTTTGATTGTATACTATATATGTAGAACGTGAGATGAAAGCGGTTCTGCTAGATGATTATATATACTGTGATTGATAGACATTATTATAATATCAAAAGGTTTTTGATATAAAGATATCTTGGATTCTCATAAGGGAAAAACCCGTTCCGTTATGCAGCGTGGTCTTATGAGATATCGTTTACTTGTTCGAACTATTTTTAAACTGTTTACTCATACCAGTCCATGTTGCGTGCTTGGGGCATGTGTCGCATGATAGGGGTTCTCGCTTTTCGTTAGGTGGCGAACGGGAGACTCTTACCCCTACATGTTCCGAAAATGAGGGTTGGTTGTGAAGTCGAAAGGCTGGCCGTAAAATATGGTGCTGGGGTACCAATGTAAGTCACTGTGGGGTATTACCCTGATACTTTGGAGGATGGGGAGAGGATGGTTGCAAAGCCTACTTAACTCAAAATCCGGGTCATTACAGTTGGTATCAGAGCTTAAGTTAAGAATCACTTGGCTCTATGGCGTGACTCGGTAGAGATAGGGTTAGTAATACCCTAGATTGAGTTTGAGTGTATATATACGAGTGAACATATTTGTAGATGATATAAAAATAATTTTATATTGTGGAGATTTATTGGTTGAGTAGTTTATGAATTCTGGTCGATCAGTTTGATCCACTGTATCGGTAGGGATTTTGTAAACACTTGAATACGATAAACCATCATGGTATGTTTTGAAAAGAGGGTAAATAAAAATAATTTTACCCAAAGTATATTTTGATATATATTGGATATATTGGTTGTTATTATAATCGAGTAAGATTATAAATTAAATGGTTATGTAAATAACCAATCAGAATTCATATAAGTGAAATACGTGAAATCAGATGAGTTAAATCTGAAATTTAAACCAGAAATTGAGTTAAAACTCTGGAGAATTGGATAAGTGTTTGTAAATGGATTTGGATTAAAAATAAGGAAAATTTAAGATCCTGGGAGATTTTAAATTGTTTTACAAGCAGTGTGAATTATATTTTGAAATGAATTTCAAAGTGGAAAAGGTTAAAAATGGTTTTATAGTATTGAACTCACTTCGATCGCTGGAAAATAGATTCTGATGATGACAGCTGCATCATCAGTATTCATTTTCGAGTTGTAAGTGACGAATTACTACCAGAGATACTGTTTTGAATTTGTTTTGGGAAAGACAAGTTGTGTTGAATTTCAAAATGGGATTTATAAAATAGAATTTGAACTTTTGAAATAGATTCGAAATATTAACTTGTTTAAAAGAAATAAAACGAGAAGTTCCATCATAAACGAAGTTTATAAATAGTTCTTTTATAAACGAAGCTTATAAATGAAGTGAAAAGAATTATCATTGGATAATTCAGAAATAAAAATACAAGTGTGAAATTGAAAGGAAAAACCTATTTTCCAAAGGTAGAAATAACGATTTCAAAAGGAATTGAAATCGAGGCTTATTTAAAGAATAAATAAAGAAAGTTGAAAGGGGATTTGGATAAAGAAAATTCAAACATCGAATGTAAATAAGAAAATTCAAAGGAAAATTGAATATAGAAATTCAAAGGGAGTTTGAATATATGAAATTCAATGGAAGTGAAATAGAAATTGAATATAGAAATTCAAAGGGAGTTTGAATATATGAAACTCAATGGAAGTGATATAGAATTTGAATAGAAAAATTCAAATGGCGTTTGGATATAGAAAATATAAGAGATTTCAAATATAGGATTTGAATATCGAAAGTGAAATGAAATTTGAATGTAGAGGATTCAAATAGAAGTGAAATGAAATTTGAATGTAGAGGATTCAAATAGAATTGAAAATGAAATTTGAATGTAGAAGATTCAAATAGAATTGAATTTGAAATTTGAATATAGAAGATTCAAATAGAATTGAAATGAAATTCAAATATAGAATTTGAATAAGAGAATCGAAATGGAATTTGAATATAGGAAATTCAAATAAAATTGAAATGGAATTCAATTAGTTGATAAATAAGTTAAACCTATATTTGAACATGTATATTCAAATAAAAAGGTGAAATGGGCAAACCGGTAATTTGAAAATCACTTAACTAACTAAGTTAAAATGATTGGATTAAGTTGAAATGAATTAGAAGTGTATAAATATACATGAGATATGTATGGATAAGGTATGAAGGTATATAAATAGAATGCTCGACGAAAAGGTATGTATTTAATTCATATATGAGATTTTATGCACCGAATTGGCTAGCCGCTTGGCTTTTTCTTTTTCTTTTGGATTGGCGAGGGCCATGGGAGGCTATTTGAAATATCCCAATGCTCCTAGTACAAAGGAGTTTATGGCGAATTTTTCCCGGGAATTTAAGGAGTTAGAATATTTTTAAGATATATTGATAGTTAGAAATCTATGTATCGATATATATAGAAGTCGATAAGGAAACGAACTTAGAAATAGAATAGTATAATCAAAAAGGGAAGACTAGGAATAAAATCTAGTAAGAATAAAAAGAGGAAGCGTATACGTGTTTAAAGGTGAATAAGTAGTTGCATGGTATTGATTATTCGAATAAGTAAATCATATCTGTTTTGACATTATAAATGTTATTCAGTCAAGGTCTGAGAGGTAGTTATACCCCAACTTGATTAATTTCATTATTAACAAATAAATAGTAAGATTTCAGGCTCGAAGATCAATGTCGAATAAGAGTTAGTTGAATATAGTATTTGGGTTGTCGTAACGATATTTTACACAACATCCGTTTTAACCCAAATAAGTGTAAGCTTGGAAATATAATAAAGAATATTTCCTAAGTATAGAAATAAACGAGATCGGAAAAGAGATAAGTAATTGGGATATTTTCCAATTATAAATAGCATACATTTTCTAAAGTTTAGAAAATAAAGGAAGGCGATATTCAGAAATGTTTTCCAAATAACGTAAAAGGACAATATGGTTATTGAAAATATTTAGTTAAAAAATATTGATAAAGAAATAGAGAAGTGATTTAATTAATGGAATATTAATTAAGGGCTCAGAAACATGTTCAAAAGGAAAATTTTGATTTTTGAAAAGAGTAAACTATTTAAAAACGCCCAGGGAAAGACTGTTTGAATTGAAAACAAATTTAACAAAAAGCAAAATTGAATTAAAGTAAATCCAGTAAAGTGGTAACTAAGATTGAGATAGAATGATATCAAGACGAATTGGATTGTGAGATTCAAAATTTGAAGTGTAATGTGATAATCAAGTTAAGAGTTGGGAATCGAGAAGAAACTCGAGTTGAAATGATATTTGGCTCGGATATAAGTGAATGGTTGTGTCGTGGATAAAAGCAGATTGGATTTGATTGGGGTAACTCTTGTATATGCTGAGTTGATAGCATATGGAAGTAATAGAGGTGATTTGCCCGACAAAAAGGTACAAGTTTATATTTCATATGATATGAGATTTTGATGAGCCGAATTGGCAAGCTGCTTGGCTGTTCGATTTTCTTTTGGGTTGGAGATGGCCCAGAGAGGCGAGTTGGAGTTTGACCGATTGACTAGTACAAAGGAGGTACTGGCGAAATTTTTCGAAGAGTTAAGGAATAAGAAAATTTTCAGGATCTTTGGAAATTTTCGTTGATAAGAATTTATTAATAATTTAATTGAAATTAAATGGGTTCAGTTGAAAACTGAAGATAAGAAGTGAACAAATATGTTCTAACTAGTCGATAGGGTCGTCCTCTACCTTTTAGCAATTTCGAGGACAAAATTATTTTAAGTGGGGAAGATTGTAATGACCCGCATTGGCAGGGGGTATTATGATTAATATATTTAATTATATCAATGGTGGTTTAGAGAATTTAATGGTCGTGGAATTAAATAATGGTGAATATTTAATTTAAAATAATAAATTAAATAATATATTTAATTCTGAAATATCAGATTGGCTGAAATGGCAATATGGTGTGAACTGGATCATCTGTGATATTTAATTCAGGTTGGAATTGAATTTGAATAACGAATATATTATATAAAACGAAAGTTTGAACGTAGAGTTATAATATAATTAAAATCGAGCTTGAAATGGCACTGCAGTTCGTAATTTGACGATTCGAAGTTCAACTGAATATACAGGATTCATTTTAAATCGGATTTCTGTGAAACAAGAAACGTGTGGAGCTGGTGGAGTATATCTTTCTAGTGGAAGAGAACAATCGGGATTTCATCGTGTAGATTTTGATTTACGTCCAAATCAAATTTTAGAAAAGTCGCTGTGGAATTCCTTTATAATTGCAATGCTTTATTTACGTTATAAAAAGGTTTCCAAAATATTTGAATATCGGGTTTGAATTTAGACGAGGTTCTTTTGGGACATAGTGATAAATTAATTTTTAGAATTTTATGGAAATTTTTAATTAATTAAATAAGCAACTTTTTATTAGGAGTATTGTGCACCCTAAATCAGTATTTTTGAGATTTCACAGAATGAGTCAACCTACCGATATTATTGTATTTCTGGAGTCAGGGCACCTCGCTCGTCACGATGATGTTTTTATATCTGTCCATAGCGAGACGTAACTATGTGAATAAAAATAAAATAAAATATTCCTAAGTTATGGGTAAACAAGAGTCCACATTTCATGTTCTCAAGCCACCACTGTTTTCTTGGATCAGAAAGCTCCAACCGAAGCCACACCCTCCTCCATTACAGCCACACAGACAATTTTCGTTCCCTATAAAACCGTTCTTTGAAGCCGCCACGTCTGTCCTAAAAACTTGAAGAAAACGTAAGTTTGAAAATCAAAATCAAATTGAATAAAATGCTATAAATCATGGAATGCATATATTCTTGATCATAGAGTGTTGCTCGTTGTTTCTATTTGGGTATTGGGTAGTTCGAACCCCATTTCCGTCGCTCTCTATTTCTACAGTGCGACTAGGGTTGAGAGTTCAACAAAATCGAGGTAGTTGTACATGATTTAGGTATCGTTTTTGAGCTTAGAACGTTGATTAGCATCTAGTGTGATGATTTTGAGGGTATTGGGGTTGTTTTGTTCGATGTCTGTAAGCTGTTCGCACGCCAGAACTGCTCGGACGCAATGAACAAAAGGAAACCGAGTTTGATGATGAGGGGATGGAAAGGAAGGCCTCGGGATGAGAAGAATTGTGGTGATTTTTGTGGGAATTAATTCGAAGTATGAGTGGAGTTTGGATCGAAGGAAGAGCAACCAATGGAGGGGGAAACCAATACTGGAGCTCACGGTTGGAAATCGGAGAAGAAGGATTTTGCGCGTATGGGCTTCTGAGTGATGATGGGCCATTGGAAATTGGTAAAGGACCAAAATAAAGAAAGAGTTTAATTTTAGTTTAGTTTAAATTCTTTTTAATGAAGTATTAACTGGAAAATGCGATATCTAGCTCATACGGTATCAGAATCACGAACCGTAAGTTGCGTTCGGACCGTATGGAGGAGAGCTTCACAATGAAGCTGACTGGGAGTGAATCTGATCTCGTTACAATTTATGGCGAAATAAATTGTCCGTCTGAATCAAATCGAGCCATGGTTATCGTTATCAAC
This sequence comes from Allium sativum, assembly GCA_030737875.1. Lineage (NCBI taxonomy): Eukaryota > Viridiplantae > Streptophyta > Magnoliopsida > Asparagales > Amaryllidaceae > Allium > Allium sativum. Next base: position 89,040,151 of record CM060927.1, on the reverse strand, counting down.
GATGATCGTCCAATGTGAGTAAATCTCACTAACTCTGAACAGTTTATAAATTCATGTTGTATTTTTAGAACTGTTAAATGTTGGTTGATTGGCTGTTTGTTGATTTTTTGATTGAACTGCTAGTCAGTTAGTTGAATTTCTATATTGATTCTGTTTAACAGAATATATCATATGGAATTGAAAAGTGATGTTATCTATATTGTTTAACATCTGTGATGCAGGGAAACAGGTTGGAGGAATCTAACTGGATTCCTCAACATTTATTTTGCTATTTTCATATATTGTGATATATGATGTGTTATAATCTGTTACGGATTATGGGTGTTGGAATGATGTTGATCATTTTTAATCGATATTTAAATATCATAAAAGACCCTGGGATGTAAAAAGAATTATTCCAATGTATATTGAAATAAAGGGAGTTTATAAAATCAACAGATTTTATAAAAGGAAATATTTCGAAAGTAAATAAAAAGGGGAAAATGTTTTTAAAACGAATAGAGTTTTATAAAAGGGAAATCATTTGTAAAGTGAAGAACTGTTACTGAAAGTAAATCTTTATAAATGAATAGTTTATTCGAATAAAATAAAGGAGCTAATCGATGTTAGTTTAATCGATTAGAGTTAAAGTAAAAGGAGTTAATCGATGTTAGTTTAATCGATTAGAGTTAAAGTAAAAGGAGTTAATCGATGTTAGTTTAATCGATTAGAGTTAAAGTAAAAGGAGCTAATCGATGTTAGTTTAATCGATTAGAGTTAAAGTAAAAGGAGCTAATCGATGTTAGTTTAATCGATTAGAGTTAAAGTAAAAGGAGCTAATCGATGTTAGTTTAACCGATTAGAGTTAAAGTAAAAGGAGCTAATCGATGTTAGTTTAATCGATTAGAGTTAAAGTAAAAGGAGCTAATCGATGTTAGTTTAATCGATTAGAGTTAAAGTAAAAGGAGTTAATCGATGTTAGTTTAATCGATTAGAGTTAAAGTAAAAGGAGTTAATCGATGTTAGTTTAATCGATTAGAGTTAAAGTAAAAGGAGTTAATCGATGTTAGTTTAATCGATTAGAGTTAAAGTAAAAGGAGTTAATCGATGTTAGTTAATCGATTAGAGAATAAAGTAAAAGGAGTTAATCGAATATAGTTTATTCGAGGAAAGTAAAGGGAGTTATCGAATATAGTTTATTCGAAAGAAGTTAAGTGAAATGAGTAAATCAATAGCGTTAGTCGAATAGAGTTAATCCAATTGTGTTAGTCCAATAGAGTTAATTGATAAGGGTTAATCGAATAGAGTTAATCCAATAGTGTTAGTCCAATAGAGTTAATTGATAAGGGTTAATCGAATAGAGTTAAGTGAAAAGAGTAAATCGAATATAGCTATTCGAAGAGGCTTAAGTAAGGAAGTTAGTAAAAGGGATATAAAGTGAACTTCGCCTATTTCAATGTTAGAAATGTTGTTCAGTTAAGGTCTGAGAGGTAGTTCTACCCCAACTTGATTGGCTTCGTTTTTAACTAAGGAATAGTTAAGGTTCGGCAGTAAAGGAAATGGTTTGAGTTGGCATAGCGATGTTTGTTTAAACATCTGTCTAAGTCCAATAAAGAAGCTTTGGAAAGGTTTTCCAAATAAGAAACCAGAAATGTTTTCTAATAAAGAAAACAAGAAATGGAAATGTTTTCCATTGTTAATAACATATATTTTCCAAATTTAGAAAATAGGAAATATGGAATATAGGGAAACAGGAGATAAGTAAATAAAAGAGATAAATGTTGAATGATGTTTGATCGATATAAATTTCCATTTGGAAATAATATCGTTGGTTGCACACCTGTTTTTCTTTCATAGTTAAATCACAGACTATCGAAGTTTTGACCATTTTAACGTTGTTAATATGGAGAGACCGGTTGGATTATTATCCAAAGAACCACTCTGTATTGGCATAAGCGTTGCGAGTCATATATGCCAAAGGAAATTGAAGACGGAGTTATGCAAGGGCTATCCTGTTTACAGAATAGTGCCTTCGGTTCATCCTGTTCCTGGATGACTTGTATGGACGGATGTCTGACAGAGTATTTCCAGATGATCACGTATATTGATTTCTCCAACCGTACCAAGAGAGGAAGAGGAGAAGGAAACTTCTTTTAGCTAACACATAATGTATGGTTGAGGATGTCAATCGGTGATTTGATGGATTTGATGATGTGGCATTCAAAGTGAATCTGGTGTGATGATAAAGCATAGCTTCTAGCCTCACATTCGGTAAATGACAAAAATCGGGCAGGCAGCATGGCTAAGTCGGTCGCACCGAAGTAGGGTGTATAATCACCTGATCTAGAGTTTCATTTACTTCTAAAAAATCTATTGTTGATGCTGTCCCATTCGGGAAACGGTTGCTAATCCCAACCATTGGTGATATACATTCGATACACTCAAGCGAAAAGAGTGGTCGGTCATGTGTGGCCGGGTTGCAAGATGTTCTTGTTGAACCCAGTGTATTCCTCTCTAGAGGTACACTAGCGAAAGGTGGTTCCATACCTTGTCATAGTTGGAAATCCATTACCCAATACGTGCTTGCGGTTTTGATTGTATACTATATATGTAGAACGTGAGATGAAAGCGGTTCTGCTAGATGATTATATATACTGTGATTGATAGACATTATTATAATATCAAAAGGTTTTTGATATAAAGATATCTTGGATTCTCATAAGGGAAAAACCCGTTCCGTTATGCGGCGTGGTCTTATGAGATATCGTTTACTTGTTCGAACTATTTTTAAACTGTTTACTCATACCAGTCCCATGACTGACCCGGAGTTTATTTTGTTGTTTTCCCTAAACTCTTGGGTGCCTAAATTTGTATGGGCAGTCAAGTAGTCGGGATTTACAGATATAGTTGAAGAGCTGGAGCAGGAGGCTTCAGGATCATATAGCTATAGTTATTTCCGCTGCGTTGTTAGTGATGTACTTTGATAATGATATGTATATTCAAGTACAGATGTATATTTCAAGTTATGTTATCCATATTATATGTTATTCGTTCCGCTGTGAGATTCGTGTTACTCTGATATTGTGTTCTTCTTTTTCTTCTATTCTAAGTTTTTATCTTATCTTTCCTCACCCTCTAATTTCTTTCACTAATTACCAGGATTTTTTCGATGTTTTGGTTATCGACATCGTGTTTATGTCGATAACCAAAGTTGCTCAAAATCCGGGTCATTACAGAAAAGGACCAAACTGGGATAGTAGATAAAAAAAAAATCAGATTGTCATATGAAGTTATCGTTGGAAAATGGCCTCCTTGAGGACAATGCCAACAGATGCACGCTGGAGTGAAGCCATTAACCATACGATTGTCGGTGAATGGATCCATGAATGCGCTGTGATTTTCAAAACACTGCAAATTTTATTGTGTGAAATTAAATTGTAAGTCCTTGTTTATCAGTATCAACATTTGTATCTATGATTATGTTTTAGCTTTGTTTGATAGTTGCTTGTGTTTCGACTATGAATCTTAACTAAAAACCTTGTTTGATAGATGCTTGTGCTTCGACTTCTGAAACATCTGTAAATGTTGTGTTAATTAAGCATGAATTGTTCATTTGAACTTTGTAAATTTGTAGCTATAAAGACTACAATTTATATTAATGAGTATGGTTGATATAACCTGCTCATATTTTGTTTAAATCGGAGCTTTATGCTTCAGGTATAGAGAACTAATTAATATGCAGTTTTTTCGATTGAATTTAGCCATGGTCCAAATCCATGGCTAAATCGTACATAAACAAATTATGATTTCAAATTTCCATGGCTCAGAGACGTGCCAAAATGACATTTTGCTACGGACTAAAGCTGTGGCAAAACATAAATCTGCCATGGCTTTAGACCATGGCAAATTTTTTGCCACACCCAATTTTGTTATAGCGTGAAGCCGTGACAAACTAATTAGCCACGACCCAAAGCCGTGGCAAAATTGCTTTTCTAGTAGTGTAACATGATCAAATTAGGTTTTCCTAAGACGTCTAAATCTGAGATTAACATATATGATCAGATCTAGGGTGAATTTAGCATGTAACATATGAATTTGATCCTAATTTACCTATATAATCCGTAGTTTTCGTGTGAGAAATATCTACCACTCATCTAATCCCCAATTCAATGTAAATCCAATTGGATCAGATCTGGATAGCGCTGAAAATATTTCGATTTGATGCAATTTGATGTGATCTAACTACCTTGATGATGATATATCTTCTAGATGCAATCCACGATGAATATGAATGGAAAGAATGGTGAATTAAGGTTTTAAGTTGTCAGAGTATCACACAAGCCCAATCTAAAGTTTAGATTGAAGAGTGTAACCCTGATTCTCTCCCCAAACCACCTATTTATATCTGCAGGTCATTAGCGAATGGACTTGGGTAATCAACCCATTAGCTGGTAACATGTCTGCCTTGATAACAGCTAAAAGTTAAAACAGTGATTCCTCACAAATCGCTGAACCAAACTCTTCACGTGACCACTCTACGAAATCGTAAACCACCACTCCAATCCATTGAGACCGATCTCAGCACTTGATTCGATCCTTATCAAAAGTTATATCCCAAACAGTAAACTCAAAGGCAAAATGGTCATACCTGAATTCGATAAAAATCATGGACATGTCTCACATCTTCATGAGCAACATATTAAAATCTGAGAATGGTCCGACCACCAGGGAATAAAATATAATTAATTTACGATTGGTCGATACGTAAAATACGGGTCGTTACATTAAGAGTGCTTTGAACGTTCCTCAATAATTGGGCTTCTTTTGTTAATACTCAGAAAAATACACATATTTGACATCTTGATCTTAAAATTCTCCAAATTGATTCAGAAATTAGGGTTTATAACTCAGACTTTTCTAGTACAAGTGAGAGAACGAAGAAACTGGTCCCGATTCTGAACCCTTGGGGTCATATTTACATATGCAGGTTAGCCTCCACTGACAAGTGGCTTGTGCTCTTGATGTAGCTTGGACTGACAGTACGTCGTTTCAAACATTTCCTGATGGGAAGTTGTTGAGATGCTTTTGAATCCCTTCTCTGAAGGGGATCTTCTAGACGATAGACTCAGCTATTTGCGAGAGAAACAAACTTCTGCATGCTTTTGATAATGCCAGGTAGTTTTCTTCTTCCAAACGGAATTTCTCTTTATGTAATGAGTGTCTTATGAAGGATCCAACTACTGGAACACGTCTTTCGACTAACTCGTAGGGTGAATTTAGTTTTTCCTTTGCTTGGAAATTGATGTTCCGAAGAATACGCCCTTCGGATTTCACCAAGAGGGGTTTTCTTTATTGAAGAAGCTTTTTTCTCTTTGGCCTTGTATACGAGAGCAAACTCCAATCGAATGGCTTCGTCTAGATTCTTTTTTGCTCTTTGACCTTGTATACGGAAGCAAGTTCCAATCAAATGGCTTCGTCTGTGTAACGAACTGATAATTTTGAAATTTTAAGTGCAAGTTAAAATTAAGATTTAACATTAAAATAAATATTTATAATTGAGTTTCGACATAAAATTTGGAACTTTGCATATTTTGAACATGGTTGACTTAATATAAATACTGTGACCAAACTAACGCTTTAGCATGACTTGGATTTTCAATGTGAAAACATAATCCATTATAATTTGAAAACTTGGAATTTATCTTCGATAATAATGGTTGTGTTAAAACGAACATTTTATAATGGATTTGGATTTGTTTAAAATATTGAAATTTGGACTGGAAATAGAATTAATTTTTGTAAATTTAATTTGAGATACAAATTATTTCAAAAGAAGAAGAAAAAAAATCAAAATTAAAGAGCTGATTTATCTTACTTTCAGTCTTGGCCTCGAATTTGTAAGTATAAGTTTAAATTTCAATATGTGCTCGGCTTGAGGAAGTGAAAAATAAACCATTTCAGTATTGATAAATTTTGAAATTTATGACGTGTATAAAACAAGTAAATAGTGTGTCCAAGACAGTCATGCTCCATTGACTAGTAACAATTTCACAAATATAGTAGATTAAAACTTCTAAATAAAAATTTACTATAATTAACTTTCTAAAATTTTAACGGTTTGTGTTGACTAACCGTAACGCGCGTGAAAACAAATAGCATGTCAGTACGTTCATTGCGCTAACCGTTCGTGTACTTATAAAATAATTCTCTAAATATGTTAATAAGTGAAGAAAATAAATGGTGGGAACATCGAATTTGAATTGCAAGATATATTACAACGATAGACAATGATCAACTAAATTTTTATACTTGTCTATATGCTGAACAAAACTAACAAAGGCCTTTCCTCCCTCTGAGATATTTTACCATGCTGTTATCTCTTCCCAGGGATGGAACCAAGAGGGGGTAAGTAGGGGCCATGTCCCCCGTTGATTTTAAAATATTAGATTTTTTTTAACCCTATTAATACAAAAATGACCATTTTAAGGCATTTTTATTAGTACTTATACAATATTTTTGTCTAAAACTTGATAATATAAGACATTATAGGTTGAAATTAAGATTAATTTAGGGTAAACTGGTAAAAAAAATTGTCTCCCCTTCGAATCGACCCCCCGCTGAGTCATTTCCTGGTTCCGTCCCTGTCTCTTCCTGTGTCTGTACAGTTCCTTTTACAGTGTTGTGTTCAAAGATTCCTAAATCTTGCCCTGTCAGTAAAGAAAACTGAAAAGACTGTAAAACGCTGTACAGGATTTCCAAATCTCCACCTGTCATTTCTTCTCTCTAAACGAATTATACATTGAGACATTCTGTGATACTGGTCTCCTTCCTCCTGCATTATAAAAGTGTGGCGTACTCCTTAAGAAACAATCCGTTGTATCCCTTTGTTTATTTTAGAAGCCAAACCAATCTCCTTTACAAAAATCAAAATCCCCAAAATCGGTTCTTCTCCAAATCAAAGAGGCCGATCACTGCACCATCTTTCTCTAACTGCCGTCACTTGCGAGTAACCACCCTCGTCTGACCATCGTCGCGGGGACCCTGCTCTTCTCAGCACCCGTTCTCCAAATAAGACCATAACTCCTCACCTCATGAGGACGCATCCACCTCTGGCCAAACACGCGCATACTCAAATCCACGCCATAGGTTCCTCCTACCTGTCGAGCCCCGGCTCCGTACCTTCCAGCTCGACCCTTCGTTTTCTTCTCGGATCCACTATCTCCCGCGAGCGATGGTGAGAAAACCGCTGCCTTCCTTTGCTCGATCGTCGCTCACCTACCAGCAAGATCACCGAATTTCCCTGGCACCTTCGAACCTCCTGTGTGCGCCCATAACCCGAGTCCTTACCTCCCTCAACCCATTTAAAATCTTAAATCGCCACTGCAAGCACTCGGGGTGCTCGACAGAATGCCTGAAAGGCGGTTGCATGGGTTTAAGGCTTAATGTTATGTTTGAGATCGAGTCTGGATCCACTGTTTCACCCTCTTGGTCTGTCGCAAAGCCTTGGTATACTTCTTAAACTGCATTTGATAATAATTAAATTATTATAAATTATAGTATATATGAATACAATTTGATTCGAGGTTGATTTGGAGTTCACTGAAAATTTGGTAGGGTTTATAGTCGAGTCGGGTCTCTTCATGCTCAAATTTTATTATGTACACATGTACCTACGTGCATGTGTATATAAATCGATTAAAGCCGTTGTGTTGGATATCGCATTCATTTCCGTTCATGTTCGTCTCCAATCCTCGAGAGGTGAGTTTTCCTCACTCACAGACTAACATTTTTATTAAGTGAATTAAAAATATGAGATGTTGAGTGAAATGTTAGGGTGCTCTAGTTTTGGTTGCTTTGTGTTTGTGCACGTGCGACGCACACACTATTATTTCACATGACACATATGGATGTATGATTGCCATGCTATGTTATTTTCCCACTATGCAAGTTCCCCTTTTGATTAGTAACCATTACGGGTTGAAACAATATATACCCGAATCCCTTGTGTATTCGAATCGATTTGGGATGCGGGTTGAAATGATACATACCCGGGATTTGAATATTTTAAAGAACGGATTGAAATGATAAATATCTGTATTACTTGACCATATGATAGAAAATTATATATTGACACCGTGGTCAATAATATAAAATATTTTATCGATTTTATAAGTAGAAATTTTAGATAAAACTTCTTTATAGTATAAAGAAAAGTTTAAAGAAATCTTGTTCAAATCTTAATTGACTTTTTGTAAGGAAGCCCATTTGTATTCAAATGAATTTCAAAGTGATTTTTTTTTGCAAATTAATACTTAATATTAATTTATTTAAATAAATTCTTCATACTTTTATGTCCACATCATGAATTTAATAATGTGACGATCTTTGAATTGAATAATTTAATGTAAAAGATTTGCAAAGCTTTGATAAATATTTTCCAAACTTATTTTAATATATGATTTGTCAAATGGATATTTTCCATGTGAATGCATACAAAGGATTTTGATTTATAGCTAACGCTAAAGTGGGTTTGGGAATTTATTATATGAATAGATATGTGAATTATAAGTTAAGTAATGATTCAAAAATCGTTTTAACGATGAAGTGTTGAAATCGAACCAAATCAATAGAATTGGGTTTAAGCATGAATTCTAGTTGGGAAAGAAAATTTTAAACATGGACTAAGATTTGGATTTGGATTAATATTGTTAAAATAAAGTGAAAATTAGTGTGACATCCTTAAAATTAATCTTAATTAGGCTCACATCCTCCCCTTTAATTACTTGTAAATTTTATCCCTATTTTTGAATATCCACATTTTCTTTTCCTGTATTGCCCATTTACCCAAATTATGGCTTAATTAACGTGATCTATTTTTCATTTCAGCGATCAAATTTTTTCACCGTCATTTGTTTCTTTGTTAATGGTTGCGCCGCCTTTTCTTCATCGATCTAAAATTAGGGGATCTCGTCAATTTCTTCAGAGAGTTAAATTGATTCATCCTTCAGTTAAAAATGACGGCGTTTCTTCTTCCAGGTGATTTATACTTTTTACATTTTTTCATTTTGAAATCTGTTTTTTGTATATGAATTTCAATTTTAAATCGTTCTAATTTTTTCCTTCTTTCAGATGATCGGCGAATTGTTCTTAGTTTTTTTGTTTCCGTCATCTAAAGTTAAATCGCTCAGAATTCTTTCAAGTATACGGATTTCACTTTTGCATATGAATTTTCTTGATTCATTATTTTGAATTAGTTTAATTATCTATTTTTACTGATGGATAATATGTTTTTTTTAACTTTTATTTTTATTGCTGATTTTGTAGCCGATTAATTTAATTTGTTAACTTATTTTTTCTTATATTCTGCATAGATGTATAAAAAAATGTATAAATTCCCTTTATGAGCATACAAAGGTGCAAATATTGTCATGATACGTGGATGTGGATGTATTCAGAAATAATGCGTATAACAATGCATATTTTTTTAACATATGCAGAGAAGTATTCAGTTATTTTGACTTTTTGTTTTTTCATGTGCATATATTTTTTGGAAATTTTGCATATAAATATGCAGATGTTAATGTTATCTGCATATATGTATGCATAATAAGTTATGCATACATTTATACATATATTAAAATATGCATATATTGTCAATCTCAGTGTAAACGTATGAAACTAGTGTTAGAACACTTGGGTTTGCATCTACTCAAAAAAGTTGAGTATAAGTATGCATATATTCTACGTATATGCATACAAATATGCATATATTTTAAATATCTGTTTTCAGCATTCTGTTAAAAAGTTGCCTACAAATGTGCATATATTCGGAATATATTCATATCTGTATGCATCTTTTTATCATACATGCAGAAAAACAGATATTTTAAAAATATATTCATATATGTATGCAAATATATAAAATACTTGCATATAAATATGCAGAATTATTGTTATCTGGCTAATTTGTACGCATGTATTTATATTAATCTGACGTTGTTTATTTAATTTGATTACTACATTTTTTTGTTCAATGATTATTTTGATATTCTACTTGTTCTTGAGTTTTTCTATGTTAAATGCAGTTATTGTATAAATGTTATTGTTACTACAACATCATACAGCCGTATTTAACTTTTTACCATGATAATTGTTCTTCGACTTTGAAAACGTGCATAAAATTATGCAAATAATGTGAATATAAGCATACGAATATGCCACTATTGTCAACAACGTTCATACTGGTTTGCGTATATTCTGGATAGTTGCTTATTTGTATGCAAATATTCTTCATACATGCATACCATTATGCAAATATTTGGTGGACTACGTGCTTACTGGTGTCTTGCATTTTATTCGGGATAATTGTGTGTTACTGTGCATATATTCTATACATATGCATTGAAATATGCAAATCTTTCGAATATCTATTTGTATACGTGTTTGACGAAAAGCTTTCACAGGTGTATTTGTACATATGCATTTTTAATTTTTAATTTTTAGCATTTCTGTTAAAAAGTTGCATACAAATATTCATCTGTTGTTAATATATGCATATAAATATGCAGTTATCATTGTCTGATAAAAAGTTAAATATGCAGATATTTAAAATTTTGTTCTGTAAACATAGGGATGTACTGCTGAATAATTTGTAAAATCTCTATATTTGTTATTCTGTTGTACTTAGATGAATAAATTTATGCATGTTTTCAGCATTTCTGTTAAAACGTTGCATACAAATATGCATCTATTGTTAAAATATGCATATTTGCATTCAAGTTTTTACAGACGTGCAGAAAAACATATATTTAAAATATATGCACATTTATATGCATATATCTTTAATACCTGCATATACATATGCAAATATTATTGTTATTTTGCTGAATTGTACGCATGTATTTATTTTAATCTGCAGCTATTTATGTAATTTGACTATTTGCACATTACGCTTATTAATGTTTGATTTTCTTCTTTGTACAACAGTGTTCCGACGGACATTGGTGTATTGGTGTTATTGAAGCATGGGAATGAATGCCTGGTCCTCCATCTCCTTCTGAAAGACCATAAGATCTGCTTTGTTATTTTATTTTATTTTTAATTCACTTTGTTTTAGTGTTTAGTTTCACCATTTGTTGTAAACATTTATCTGATGTAATAAAATCAGTTCAGTATTTTGTTGTACATTAGTTTCTGATTGTCTTTTTTTTTAAGTTGCAATGTTTGCAAAGACTAGTTATATTTGAATAAATGTGTGCACACAAAAAGATGCCATGAAGAATCAGATCCTAAAATTATGAAATATCTGAATATAGATTGATGTATATAATAACCTGGAATTTTTATATCCTGGTGTGCAGTTATTCTAAATATTAGCATCATTATATGCAATTATTTTGAAAATTTGCAAATTGGAATTGCAGAAGTTAAATACTAGCATACTTTTATGAAAATATTATTATTACTTGTATACGAATATGCAGACAATACAAATAATAATTGCGTGCATATAACTAATGTACAACAAAATACATATTTGAATTGCGTAATTAAAATACTAGCATAATACTGAGCTGATGTGCAACAAAATACTTGCATAAATATATGCACCTTTTCTTTAAACTTGCACAAAATTGTGCAAATATTACTCAAATAAACAAGCAAGCATTTTTTTTTGTTAAAACTAAAACTGTGTGATGTCTTATAAACTAAATTTACACAAATGTGCATATCTGTATGTTTCTTTGTATCAAGAAATCAGAAAAACATAATACAGAATATATGTATATATGTATGCATATATCTAGAATATATGCATATAAATATGCATATTTACTGAAATTTTGCTGAATTGAATATAAATGCATTCAAACATTTAATTCTTAAGCGTACTTGCTTACAATCATACAGAACGAAAAAAAACAATTAGATTAATAACTATTTTCGCTATTTCTTGTACTTTAATATGTCGACAGCAAAGCAAAACAGGTCGATTTTGATTTTTATTGATCTAGAGTCTTTCAACATCATGGAATTTGGGTTCTGAACGAAATAGAAGGAGCAATTGGACTGAGTACATGTCGAGAAATCGCTGTTGGGTTGGTCGACGGTTTTGCAGAATTTTAGGTTTAGGGTTTTGAGCGATATGATAGGAGCGATAGACTGTGTACTTTTTCTTAATTGAGCTAGATGATTTGAGCGAGATGTTTGGAGCGATAGCTGCGTAAGGGTATAGCAGGAATTTTTTGAGTGGAAATTCAAAAACAGGGACGTATTCTTTATTTTTTTTATCACCGGTTTTTTTTTTAATATTTTGAAACTTAATAGGGACCTGTAAAAAACGCACCCTAAAATAAAACTATAATTTTATAAAAAGAAATTTTCCGCATTACTTGGTTTTATAATTATTCTTTTCTAAAATGATTTGATTACTTTGACCATATAAATTTATAATAGTTTTCCAAAATATATATACGTTACACATTACTTTAAATTCAATATACATACACTATTTTCAAACTTAACTTCTCTAAACGTATTTATCTTATTTTTATTAAACTTATGTCCAATCCAGTCTAATGAATCCAAGGGTGAATATGGGTTTGTGATCCTAATCGGACCATTTGTAAATGATTTAGGATAATTGATTTTGGGGCAAGACTTGAAATAAAGCGATTTGTGATATTTGAAATATGTTTTCAAATCTAATGGCCACGGTGTGAGAAAATGTAAGCGTCGGTTGTTAAAGAGACTAGAGTCGGTAAGTGGCATACTCTCTGTCAGTGTCGATACCATTTTAACAACTGTGTACGTGATGGAGTATCGGAACGACAACATGATGGCTTGGAAGCGACCACTGGATCGAAGAAGGTGAACGATGATGAATTGGCCTTGACCTTCGGGTCATAATTAAAATAGGAGCCATACCGTGACTAATTGAGGTCGCACCTCATATCGGACACGCTTCTTCGATACTATCTCTATTACTGTTGTGATTGATTTGGGCACGCCCTTTTGATTTGGGAGTGTGTTCCGAGGTGGGCGGTAGTGGCTGCTATGCGTTACCACTGGTCCGGGAGTGCAACTGGTAGAATCCTACCCTGGGTATTGCCTCGAGTGTCTTGTCATATTTATCCCATACGAGCCCCATACGATTTTGATTTAGTATTGCTTTCTATGGAGTGCCCTCTGATAACACCAGTGCGGTGAATTTACGGTACTGTATAGACTGTGATGCCTATAAACTGCGTAAGGGTAATATGATAATTACTCTTACGCTATATTCATTATATTTACTTTACTGAATAGACATTACAATAATAGCGTACTATTATATATATGTATTAGTTTCGCGGATCCTTAGAGGATGAGAATCCCAAACATCCTTTAAGTTATTGTACATTTCAGTGAACACTTCATTTGATTTAATTTACTTATATGAGACTATTAGTCCTGACTCGAGTGTTTTGTTTGCTTTATTCTTGCAATCGCTCGGGTCAGACCGAGTATTTCATCTTGTAGATATATCTGATAGACCTTGAGATTCGTTGGAGATCCAATTGTTCGTCTACCAGGTCATATTTTGTTACCAAATACTAGTATGGCTCCATATTTATTCTTCCGCTGTATCTATATTTATTTCCGCACTCTGATATTATGTAAGTTTAAAGATTTTGTAATATTGTATAAATTTTACTTCCGCTGTGTGATATTCTGTGTTCTGTGTCCGTGATTCTGTGATGATTTGTATTTCAACTTCATAAGCAATAACAATCTGTCGTTTTGAACGTTTTGAGTTGTTTAATTACCGACTTGAGACGGGCAAAATGCCAGGTCGTTACAGCGTGGTATCAGAGCTTTGGTTTATACAAAGCTTAGCTTATGAGGTTGAAACACTCATTAGAGATGGAGTAGAAATACTCTAGAATGAGTGAAATCATCTTGGAATCATACCCGAGAGAGCGTATTTTGAAAGAAAAATATTTTAGATGTTTTAAAGAATTTTAAAGGATTTTCTATATATGAATAATTTGGAATTTTCGCCTTGTTTTATGAAAATATCCTTGTTTAAAACTCATCCCTCGGCTGAATCCTTCCTAAGTCAAGATTTTCAAAATATGAGACTCGATAGTGCTTGATCGTGACTTGGGAAATTGAAATTGTGTAATAACCCGGAAATTCTGAACCAGTTTAAAATTTTTATTTTGGCAATTTTAGCGAATTCCGAATATTTAAAATGAATTATTTTAAATAATATTGACGAGAAATTTATTTTGAATATATTTAGAACGTATATATTATATACGTCATCGTTAGAGTATAAATATTTATATATAATTATAAATAGAATTGAAAATGGCGCGGTAGTTCGATAATTCGATTTCAAACTTCAATTGAATGTACCGGGTGCAAAACAAACCGGATTTTAGTGAAACCAAAAATAATAGGATCTAATTGATGATATCTTTCCAACGAATCCGAAAAATCGAAATTTCATAGCGGGAATCAAAAGATATGTCCAGTTGAAAATTCTGAATAGTCGCTATGGAATTCAGGCCCTTAAAAATAGACATTTTGCAAACGACCTCGGATTTCGACGAAACCACTTTTGTTGGGTCCGTGATGTCAAATTATTGCTAGGTTTCAAACTTCAAAATTTTTTGATTCAATATGTGAGCGTGGCAAAGGAAAACGCGTTTGACCAGTTTCAGTTGATTTTAACCGACTGGAAAATGGCCATTTTTCCAACGATCTCAGAATTCGACGAAACTAGTTTTGTTAGGACCGTATCGTCAATACGAAGCTAGAAAATATTTTTCTGTAATTTTTCGAGTTAGTATGTGACCCCAGTAAATTGAAATGCGCGTTCAGATTCAATACATAGAGATATATGTTGATTTTGACGAAAACTGTCCGAAACGATCGAATCAGCCTACGATACATATCCCATTGTGTTCGGAATGGGGGTGAAACGCTATGGACGACAGGCGGTGGGCCTCGTTTAGAAGTCAAAAATAAAAGTTCCTTTTTAGTGATAAATAAAATAATTAAATAATAAAAAAATATAACCCCCTCCCCCTTATTTCTCTCTGCCCCCCAAATCATTTAATCGATCTCACGGGAAAAAAAATAACGGAAGGGGGGCGCGATCGATGCCGCCGACTCCCCTCCCCCCCCCCCCCCCCGATGAGCCGCCGCGCCCAGGGCGGCGCAGCCACCACCTGCCGCCCCCTCCTCTTCTTTCCCCTCCCTTCTTCCTCCTCCCCCTTGCTCTTCCTCGACCGCAACGCCCAGACCCCCCCCTTCGCCTGCTCCGCCCGCCACCGCAACAGCCTGCACCGACCCACCCACCTCGACGCAGCCCCCTCCCATCGAAGACCGACGCAATCGACCACCCCCTCCTCTGCCTGCGCCTCCCCCCTCCTGTCTCCGATGGTGATGCCCCTTCCTCCTACGAACGACAGTAAGTTTTTATTTATTTATTTGGTTTTAAAAACTGATTTTTACATGATTTTAATACTGAAATTAATGTGATTTTAAAACTGAGATTAGTATTGTTTTAAATTATATATACATAGTAGAGAAAGGAGGGATTTTTAATTTTTAAAGTGAAAAGACGATATTTTGATATAAGTAGTGAAGTAAAAAATCATCCTTGTATATGTAGAGAAATAAAAATCAGATTTTTATTATATATACGTTGAAATAAAAATGTGATTTTCATAGTGATGGAATTGAACAGGTGAAGTCTTTATATTTGAAAAGGAGAAATCTTTATAGTTGAAAAGGCGATATTTTTATATATGGAATAGCATAGTAAAAATTCGATTTTTATATATTGAATAGCGAAGTAAAAATTCGATTTTTACATATGTAGAGAATACGGGCAACGAAGATGACAAAAAGGCGAGAATGACGAAGGTTTCTGCAAAAGAAGAGCCGTGGAGTTAGGATAGCTATTGGTGAGAATTTCTCACTCTTCAATTTCTTTTTCTAGTTATATATATATACTAGGATGCAGACGGTGTTTAGTAGCACCCGACACAATCGTCTACAGACCATGGACTTGTTTGTTTGGCTGTGTTGTTAGTTAGATTGTTTGGGTTGAATTGAATTGTTTGGTGAAATGAAATTGATTTGATTGATGTGTGAATGGCGTGGGCCTTCACTAGACCGGGGATAAGGCTAGGCCTTATCCCGTTTCTAGTATGTGCGGTTATGCCGCCGAAATTTTCTGAAATAAGTTAGAAAAATAAAAATATCATTTTTATTTTGTAAATGAACTGAATAAAAATTCATGTGTTGAAATAAAATATTTTATCGTTAAAATTATAATTTTTAATGTGAATGTGAATAAATAAATATTCATTTACAAACCAGACGGTTTGTTTATGTACACCTATTTGAAGGACATTGATTGGGTCGATAAATTTTACACATTGCCCAACTGCACAAATAAAATATGTGTTTGATTGTTTGAAACCCCACACGGGTGTTAGGATGAAATTTGAAGTTCACTCATCCTGATTGATTAAATATGTCGATCGATTGATTGACAGGCTATTATAAGCGTTAGATATCTATATTTGATGCTTATACAGTGTAGTGCACTTTGGATGATGGTTGATTATTTATCGTTGCTATTATATACATGTGTTGTATGGAATCCATATAATTAACCTTATATGGTAATTGATTGGGCCTCATTCCAATCGAGAAAATAAAGAATATTATAAAATAAAGGTTCATGTGTTGACTGTACTCATCCGTTGAGATTAGTCATGTGTTGAACGAAGTATTTTAACAATAAAATTTATATCTTTATCACTATAAAGTAAAGGTTCATGTGTTGACTGTACTCATCCGTTGAGATTAGTCGTGAGTTGAACGAAATAATTTAACAATAAAATTTACATCTTTATCATATATTGAATTAGAAATCAACTGAAAAATAGATGAGATGAGTGGTGTCCTGGATATTAATCTGATGTTGGTTTCGGCCTTCGGGGTTAATATTCAGGAAATCGTTGTCTTACTAATTTACGGTTGGAGTCTGATTCAATGTCAAACGATAGATACCTTAATTTTCATAAAATATATTAAATAACAAAAATAGTCACACGTTGACTGTACTCATCCATTGAGATTAGTCAAGTGTTGAACGAAATATTTGAAATCGAAATATTTGAAATAGAAATATTTGAAAAAGAAATATTTGAAATAGAATATTTGAAAATAGAAATATATGAAGCCGTGTTGATTAGATTGACGCCATTTTGACGTGAACGATATTTATATCGATTTTATTCATTTTAAAATGAATATTGAAAAGTGATTTCGAAATCAAATATTTTGAAATGAAATTTGAATTGAATTCGAATGGAATAACTAATCGAATTCGAATTGAATTGAATAAATAACAAATTGAATTCGAATTGAATTGAATAGAATAACGAATTCGAATGGAATTGAATAAATAACGAATTCGAATGGAATTTAATAAATAACGAATTCGAATGGAATTGAATAAATAACGAATTCGAATGGAATTGAATAGATAACGAATTCGAATGGAACTGAATATAAAACGATTTCGAATTAAATTGAATAGAAAACAAATTTGATTCAAATGGAATAGAAAACGAATTTGATTTAAATTGATTAGAAAACGAATTAGATTTAAGTCGAATAGAAAACCAATTTGAATTGAATCGAATAGAAAACCAATTTGAATTGAATCGAATAGAAAACGAATTCGAAATGAATTGAAAACGAATTCGAATTGAATTGAAAACGAATTCGAATTGAATTGAAAACGAATTGAATTGGAATTTTAATTGAATAGAAATGAATTTTAAAACGAATTTACAAGGAAAAATTCAATTTTGATTTGAATTGAAATGGAAGTTGAAATTGTTTTTGAAACGAAATTAAAACGATGTATAAAATTCGTTTTATATAGAAATCGACGAAATATATATTATATTATATATATATATATATAATATAATGGCCTGAATAAAACGCGCGGCGCCGTGGCAGTTCGTAAATTTCGACCATTTCTTTCAAACGAACATTACGGGAGATCCG
Organism: Allium sativum; assembly: GCA_030737875.1. Lineage (NCBI taxonomy): Eukaryota > Viridiplantae > Streptophyta > Magnoliopsida > Asparagales > Amaryllidaceae > Allium > Allium sativum. Next base: position 89,022,082 of record CM060927.1, on the reverse strand, counting down.
ATCGTCGGATTCTCCTAAAACCGGAACCGTTGGGTTCGTATCGAAAAGAGCTTTTTAACGAGTATTAGAAATTTGAAATCTAAGGGTTGGATTTGGAGATACGTCCAAATCAAATTTGGAAAAGGTCGCTGTAAGTGCAGTTCGATGGCCGTTGATGGAAATCGACTGTACGGGCCTTGATAAAATTATTAAAAATATCAATAATTTGTGTAAAATCATAAGAAGTGATTTGGGAAAAATTGGGGTGAAAAACTCCGTACTTGAAAAGATAAAAACAGATTTTTATCGAAATGAACTAGTTTAGAACTAAAATAAAAACCCATTTATTTTAAATAAATAAATTGGATTTGAAATGGGTTTTAAATAGAATTGATTTGTGGGTTTATCGTGAACAGTGTTTTAAATAACATTTGTTCTTTAACCCGATAGTAAATAGAATGTGATTTGGGTTTGTCGTGAACTGTGTTTTAAATGACATTAGTTCTTTAACCCAGTAAAAGGAGTTTTAATGAATCTGCAATTAGATTGAAACGTAAATTGATAATCTAAATTATCAAATTTGGAAAATGAGCGAGAACGGAGTATTACCAGTTTTGCTCCAAAGCGATAGTTAAATCTTTAATTAGATTTGAACGTGAAATGGTAATTAATTTTACCGATAATACTGTGGTGTTAGATATGGATTATTACCAGTTTTGCTTCATGGGATGAATAGGTTGGGATTGGGAAATAAAATAAATAATTACTTCGGTGTGGTTCGCTAATCCCGACTAGTTTGAAAAACCATAATTTGGTTTGAAATGACATCCAAAGGAAGATTAAAGGATAAATTTTAAAGAATTTATCTTGGATAAAACTAATGGGAACCTTTCCCTAAGAATTGAAATTTAGAAACTAACTGAAGGTTAGTTAAGAAGAATGGTTTCCGGGGTATTGATCTGATGTTGGTTTCGGCCTTCGGGGTTAATATTTGGGGAATTGCTCTCTTACTGATTTACAGTTAGTAACTAATGAATTGGAATGAGGCATATGTTGTGTTTGTGTAACATTTGTTTTAATATACGCGGGTTGTTCGGAAAGTCCGGGTTTATACCAATTCCAAATAACCGATTCGACGATAAGTCGAAGACGAAGACGGTGGTTGAAGACCGGAAGTCTTCACATCGTTTGGGTGATTACTGATGATCTTGATTGGGCTGTACACCCAACATGAGGGAATCAGTTAGTGGTCGTCCAGACGTACTTGGAGATCGATCGATATGCGAGGAAAGTGCCTCCGGTTTCGTTCAGACCCAGAACGAACTTGTAAATGGATTGTGTACCTGACATTGGATTTTATTCTGTGTTGATTGATTTCTGTTAAATATATATCTGTTTGGCGGCGGAGAATTTATTCTCTTGCTTAACGCCCTTATCTGAGATGTACGAGCTTAGAGGTTATATATCGATAGATATCAATCGCATGGCATGAATTGCCTGTGTGGCACGCTGAGTTGCATGGATCAAGGCTTATGTTGAAAAGCATAGTCTTGTGGTTGATGATCAAAGCATGGCCTACGCGGCAGCTTTGTGTATAACGTGAATTCGCGATCCTCACACCTCGGTATGAGTCAAAAACGGGATATGCACTACAGGGAGAGCACGATGTTTCTTTCTAGCTTTGGTGGTGTCAGTGACTTACCAGCCCTGACATTTATATACTTTTCACCTATGTGGTTGTTGGATGAGGCGCCTCGATTTTAGGTCTGTAAGGACCGGGAAACGTGTGTTCAGGCATAATTAATCCTCTAACGTAAGTGAGGACCGGCCCTGAAGCATCCAGGATTGCCCAGAGTGTGTAGTCCTGAGACATTTGCTAGAGTGTCTCGAACGCGGAGAGGAGCTTGCCCCTTGCCTCGACTCATGACGGAAATCCAATTTCCAATACGTGTATTTCGGCTTTAGTTGTAGAGCCTAGTATGGCGACATAGTGGTATGGGGCACTTATGCCGTCTATGATTTATATTTATGATTGAAATTGTTTTGACACTATACACTTACAATAGTATCAAGTGATTTGTTTTAAACGTACCAAGCATGTTTGGCTGTTATAAGGTAAAACCCTATCCTTCGGCTTGCATTGCATTGTGTGATGGGACCTGGGTCTTATAATAGCTTCATTTTTCGAAAAAGCATTGCGTTATTTATTCTATGCACTGGTATTCTTGGGAGAAAACCCGTTCCGTGTTATACGGCGTGGTCCCTTGAATTACTTTCTTTTAAAGTAAAGTTTTAAATAACTGTTTTAGTTCTCACACCAGTCACATGACTGACCTGGAGTTTATTGTTTTAACCTAAACTCTGGGTGCCCCTATTTACGACACGGGCAGCTAGTAGTTTTGGTTTTGCAGATTTAAATTCACAGGATCCTGGTTTACAGCTGGAATGATATCCGGAAAGCTTTGTATCCGTATATCACCTTCAGTTGTGCTTTTTATTATTTTCCGTTGCTATGTAATTTATTGTAATCTCTGATATTTGTCGAATGTAATTTATTCATTTATACTCTGTATATTCTTGTATTCTGATGGAATTGTTGTAATAGCAATGAAATGTTCTTCCATCTGCGTTCTGATTTGTCCTGTTCTCAAACGATCAGGGGTTTTGAACGGTCTAGATCGGTTTAACGACTGATTCGGATCGAGCGAAATTCCCGACCGTCACATTTGGTATCATAGCTTTGGTTTACAGAGCTCGAGAACAAGACACGTTAGAACCATATGAAAGAATTCATCAGATATTGGATTAGTAATATCCAATTAGAATGACTCGTTAGAGATAGGATCAGTAGTGTCCTAGAACGAGTGTGAAGAGTATATTTTTCAAAATGGAAACAATTTTGTTTTGAAATTTAAACCATTTTAAACATATTTGATTATTTATTTATTTTGAATATGGACAATCCAATATATAAAGATTTTGCATATACACGTCATGAACGTATATTCGATGTTTTAATATACTGGATAGATATAGAATCACACTCTAGTCGCACGGGCCTGATTCTGATGATTGACGCGTCATCATCAGTAATTATTTTCGTGTTTCGAAGGTGTGATATTTATATATTTCCGTTAGACTGGTGTGAGAACAAAAACTTATATAGCTAGAACACATTGTTGTGAATTGGCATCAAAAACAAGATTTTCTGTATATGTATCAAAGTTATGAATTTGAAACTCTAATTCACTAATTGATTGATGTTTGTGTTGTTTGTTTAGTTGTTTGCTAATTTTTAACCATTTTGCCTAATTGAATCAAATACTGAATTGTACTGAAAATTAGTCGCATTTGCTTGCATATACATGTGCTTACATTGAACAGGTCATAGCAAGGAGGCTAGAGCAGAGAATAAAATTTGTTTGCCCGACAAATAGGTACATGTTTACTATAATTTACTGTTTTGTCTAGGTGATGATGATTTTATGAGCCTATTGGCTAGCCGCTTGGCTTTTTCTTTTTGAGATCAGAAGGCCTATATGGCAATTTCGGGATTTTCCCGTTGCTCCCGGTGTAGGGGAGGTAATGGAGAAATTTTTCGAAAATTTAGGGTATTAGCCAAAATTTTGAAAATTTGAAAATTCTCAGAAACTGAAAAGTTGGAGAATGGAAGCCAGATCGAATGTAGAGTTGATTAATCAAACCACTTTCGACTTTGTTCCTTTTCGAGGACGAAAAGTTTTAAGTGGGGGAGATTGTAATAACCCGGAAATTCTGAACCAGTTTAAAATTTTTATTTTGGCAATTTTAGCGAATTCCGAATCTTTAAAATGAATTATTTTAAATAATATCGACGAGAAATTTATTTTGAATATATTTAGAACGTATATATTATATACGTCGTCGTTAGAATATAAATATTTATATATAATTATAAATAGAATTGAAAATGGCGTGGTAGTTCGATAATTCGATTTCAAACTTCAATTGAATGTACCGGGTGCAAAACAAACCGGATTTTAGTGAAACCAAAAATAATAGGATCTAATTGATGATATCTTTCCAACTAATCCGAAAAATCGAAATTTCATAGCGGGAATCAAAAGATATGTCCAGTTGAAAATTCTGAATAGTCGTTATGGAATTCAGGCCCTTAAAAATAGACATTTTGCAAACGACCTCAGATTTCGACGAAACCACTTTTGTTGTGTCCATGATGTCAAATTATTGCTAGGTTTCAAACTTCATAATTTTTCAATTCAATATGTGAGTGTGGCAAAGGAAAACGCATTTGACCAGTTTTAGTTGATTTTAACCGACTGGAAAATGGCCATTTTTCCAACGATCTCAGAATTCGACGAAACTAGTTTTGTTAGGACCGTATCGTCAATACGAAGCTAGAAAATATTTTTCGAGTTAGTATGTGACCCCAGTAAATTGAAATGCGCGTTCAAATTCAATATATAGAGATATATGTTGATTTTGATGAAAACTGTCTGAAACGATCGAATCAGCCTACGATACATATCCCATTGTGTTCGGAATGGGGGTGAAACGCTATGGATGACAGGCGGTGGGCCTCGTTTAGAGGTCAAAAATAAAAGTTGCTTTTTACTGATAAATAAAATAATTAAATAAAAAAATATAACCCCTCCCCCTTATTTCTCTCTGCCCCCCCCAAATCATTTAATCGATTTCATAGGAAAAAAATAACGGAAGGGGGGCGCGATCGATGCCGCCCCCCTCCCCCCCCCCCCCCCCCCGATGAGCCACCGCGCCCAGGGCGGCGCAGCCACCACCTGCCGCCCCCTCCTCTTCTTTCCCCTCCCATCTTCTTCCTCCTCCCCCTTGCTCTTCCTCGACCGCAACGCCCAGACCCCCCCCCTTCGCCTGCTCCGCCCGCCACCGCAACAGCCTGCACCGACCCACCCACCTCGACGTAGCCCCCCCTCCCATCGAAGACCGACGCAATCGACCCCCCCCCCCTCCTATGCCTGCGCCTCCCCCCTCCTATGTCCGATGGTGATGCCCCTTGCTCCTACGAACGACAGTAAGTTTTTATTTATTTATTTGGTTTTAAAAACTGATTTTTACATGATTTTAATACTGAAATTAATGTGATTTTAAAACTGAGATTAGTATTGTTTTAAATTATATATACATAGTAGAGAAAGGAGGGATTTTTAATTTTTAAAGTGAAAAGACGATATTTTGATATAAGTCGTGAAGTAAAAATATGATTTTTACTTATGTAGAGGATCAAAAATATAATCTTTATGTGATAGAGAATATAAAAATATCATCCTTGTATATGTAGAGAAATAAAAATCTGATTTTTATTATATATACGTTGAAATAAAAATGTGATTTTTATAGTGATGGAATTGAAAAGGTGAAGTCTTTATATTTGAAAAGGAGAAATCTTTATAGTTGAAAACGCGAGATTTTTATATATTGAATAGCATAGTAAAAATTCGATTTTTATATATTAAATAGCGAAGTAAAAATTCAATTTTTATATATTGAATAGCGAAGTAAAAATTCGATTTTTATATATTGAATAGCGAAGTAAAAATTCGATTTTTATATATTGAATAGCGAAGTAAAAATTCGATTTTTATATATTGAATAGCGAAGTAAAAAATCGATTTTTACATATGTAGAGAATACGGGCAACGAAGATGACAAAAAGGCGAGAACGACGAAGGTTTCTGCAAAAGAAGAGCCGTGGAGTTAGGATAGCTATTGGTGAGAATTTCTCACTCTTCAATTTCTTTTTCTAGTTATATATATATATATATACTAGGATGCAGACGGTGTTTAGTTGCACCCGACACAATCGTCCACAGACCATGGACTTGTTTGTTTGGCTGTGTTGTTAGTTAGATTGTTTGGGTTGAATTGAATTGTTTGGTGAAATGAAATTGATTTGATTGATGTGTGAATGGCGTGGGCCTTCACTAGACCGGGGATAAGGCTAGGCCTTGTCCCGTTTCTAGTATCGTGCGGTTATGCCACCGAAATTTTCTGAAATAAGTTAGAAAAATAAAAATATCATTTTTATTTTGTAAATGAACTGAATAAAAATTCATGTGTTGAAATAAAATATTTTATCGTTAAAAATATAATTTTTAACGTGAATGTGAATAAATAAATATTCATTTACAAACCAGACGGTTTGTTTATGTACACCTATTTGAAGGACATTGATTGGGTCGATAAATTTTACACATTTCCCAACTGCACAAATAATATTTGTTTGATTGTTTGAAACCCCACACGGGTGTTGGGATGAAATTTGAAGTTCACTCATCCTGATTGATTAAATATGTCGATCGATCGATTGACAGGCTATTATAAGCGTTAGATATCTATATTTGATGCTTATACAGTGTAGTGCACTTTGGATGATGGTTGATTATTTATCGTAGCTATTATATACATGTGTTGTATGGAATCCATATAATTAACTTTATATGTTAATTGATTGGGCCTCATTCCAATCGGGAAAATAAAGAATATTATAAAATAAAGGTTCATGTGTTGACTGTACTCATCCGTTGAGATTAGTCATGTGTTGAACGAAGTATTTTAACAATAAAATTTATATCTTTATCACTATAAAGTAAAGGTTCATGTGTTGACTGTACTCATCCGTTGAGATTAGTCATGAGTTGAACGAAATATTTTAACAATAAAATTTACATCTTTATCATATATAGAATTAGAAATCGACTGAAAAATAGATGAGATGAGTGGTGTCCTGGATATTAATCTGATGTTGGTTTCGGCCTTCGGGGTTAATATTCAGGAAATCGTTCTCTTACTAATTTACGGCTGGAGTCTGATTCAATATCAAACGATAGATACCTTAATTTTCATAAAATATATTAAATAAGAAAAATAGTTACACGTTGACTGTACTCATCCGTTGAGATTAGTCATGTGTTGAACGAAATATTTGAAATCGAAATATTTGGAATAGAAATATTTGAAAAAGAAATATTTGAAATAGAATATTTGAAAATAGAAATATATGAAGCCGTGTCGATTAGATTGATGCCATTTTGACGTGAACGATATTTATATCGATTTTATTCATTTTAAAATGAATATTGAAAAGTGATTTCGAAATCAAATATTTTGAAATGAAATTTGAATTGAATTCGAATGGAATAACTAATCGAATTCGAATTGAATTCGAATTGAATTGAATAACGAATACGAATGGGATTGAATAAATAACGAATTCGAATGGAATTGAATAAATAACGAATTCGAACGGAATTGAATAAATAACGAATTCGAATGGAATTGAATAGATAACGAATTCGAATGGAATTGAATATAAAACGATTTCGAATTAAATTGAATAGAAAACAAATTTGATTCAAATGGAATAGAAAACGAATTTAATTTAAATTGATTAGAAAACGAATTTGATTTAAGTCGAATAGAAAACCAATTTGAATTGAATCGAATAGAAAACCAATTTGAATTGAATCGAATAGAAAACGAATTCGAAATGAATTGAAAACGAATTCGAATTGAATTGAAAACGAATTCGAATTGAATTGAAAACGAATTGAATTGAAATTTGAATTGAATAGAAATGAATTTTAAAATGAATTTACAAGGAAAAATTCAATTTTGATTTGAATTGAAATGGAAGTTGAAATTGTTTTAGAAACAAAATTAAAACGATGTATAAAATTCGTTTTAAATAGAAATCGACGAAATATATATTATATATATAATATAATAGCCTGAATAGAACGCTCCGCGCCGTGGCAGTTCGTAAATTTCGACCATTTCTTTCAAACGAACATTACGGGAGATCCGACCGTCGGATTCTCCTAAAACCGGAACCGTTGGGTTCATATCGAAAAGAGCTTTTTAACGAGTATTAGAAATTTGAAATCTAAGGGTTGGATTTGGAGATACGTCCAAATCAAATTTGGAAAAGGTCGCTGTAAATGCAGTTCGATGGCCGTTGATGGAAATCGACTGTACGGGCCTTGATAAAATTATTAAAAATATCAATAATTTGTGTAAAATCATAAGAAGTGATTTGGGAAAAATTGGGGTGAAAAACTCCGTACTTGAAAAGATTAAAATAGATTTTTATCGAAATGAACTAGTTTAGAACTAAAATATAAACCCATTTATTTTAAATAAATAAATTGGATTTGAAATGGGTTTTAAATAGAATTGATTTGCGGGTTTATCGTGAACAGTGTTTTAAATAACATTTGTTCTTTAACCCGATAGTAAATAGAATGTGATTTGGGTTTATCGTGAACTGTGTTTTAAATGACATTAGTTCTTTAACCCAGTAAAAGGAGTTTTAATGAATCTACAATTAGATTGAAATGTAAATTGATAATCTAAATTATCAAATTTGGAAAATGAGCGAGAATGGAATATTACCAGTTTTGCTCCAAAGCGATAGTTAAATCTTTAATTAGATTTGAACGTGAAATGGTAATTAATTTTAGCGATAATACTGTGGTGTTAGATATGGAGTATTACCAGTTTTACTTCATGGGATGAATAGGTTAGGATTGGGAAATAAAATAAATAATTACTTCGGTGTGGTTCGTTAATCCCGACTAGTTTGAAAAACCATAATTTGGTTTGAAATGACATCCAAAGGAAGATTAAAGGATAAATTTTAAAGAATTTATCTTGGATAAAATTAATGGGAACCTTTCCCTAAGAATTGAAATTTAGAAACTAATTGAAGGTTAGTTAAGAAGAATGGTTTCCGGGGTATTGATCTGATGTTGGTTTCGGCCTTCGGGGTTAATATTTGGGGAATTGCTCTCTTACTGATTTACAGTTAGTAACTAATGAATTGGAATGAGGCGTATGTTGTGTTTGTGTAACATTTGTTTTAATATACGCGGGTTGTTCAGAAAGTCCGGGTTTATACCCATTCCGAATAACCGATTCGACGATAAGTCGAAGACGAAGACGGTGGTTGAAGACCGGAAGTCTTCACATCGTTTGGGTGATTACTGATGATCTTGATTGGGCTGTACACCCAAGATGAGGGAATCAGTTAGTGGTCATCCAGATGTACTTGGAGATCGACGGATATGCGAGGAAAGTGCCTCCGATTTCGTTCAGACCCAGAACGAACTTGTAAATGGATTGTGTGCCTGACATTGGATTTTATTTTGTGTTGATTGATTTCTGTTAAATATATATCTGTTTGGCGGCGGAGAATTTATTCTCTTGCTTAACGCCCTTTTCTGAGATGTACGAGCTTAGAGGTTATATATCGATAGATATCAATCGCATGGCATGAATTGCCTGTGTGGCACGCTGAGTTGCATGGATCAAGGCTTATGTTGAAAAGCAAAGTCTTGTGGTTGATGATCAAAGCACAGCCTACATGGCAGCTTTGTGTATAACGTGAATTCGCGAGCCTCACACCTCGGTATGAGTCAAAAACGGGATACGGACTGCAGGGAGAGCACGACGTTTCTTTCTAGCTTTGGTGGTGTCAGTGACTTACCAGCCCTGACATTTATATACTTTTCACCTATGTGGTTGTTGGATGAGGCGCCTCGATTTTAGGTCTGTAAGGACTGGGAAACGTGTGTTCAGGCATAATTAATCCTCTAACGTAAGTGAGGACCGGCCCTGAAGCATCCAGGATTGCCCAGAGTGTGTAGTCCTGAGACATTTGCTAGAGTGTCTCGAACGCGGAGAGGATCTTGCCCCTTGCCTCGACTCGTGACGGAAATCCAATTTCCAATACGTGTATTTCGGCTTTAGTTGTAGAGCCTAGTATGGCGACATAGTGGTATGGGGCACTTATGTCGTCTATGATTTCTATTTATTATTGAAATTGTTTTGACACTATACACTTACAATAGTATCAAGTGATTTGTTTTAAACGTACCAAGCATGTTTGGTTGTTATAAGGTAAAACCATATCCTCCGGCTTGCGTTGCATTGTGTGATGGGATCTAGGTCTTATAATAGCTTCATTTTTCGAAAAAGCATTGCATTGTTTATTCTATGCACTGGTATTCTTGGGAGAAAACCTGTTCCGTATTATACGGCGTGGTCCCTTGAATTACTCACTTTTAAAGTAAAATTTTAAATAACTTTTTTAGTTCTCACACCAGTCACATGACTGACATGGAGTTTATTGTTTTAACCTAAACTCTGGGTGCCCCTATTTACGACACGGGCAGCTAGTAGTTTTGGTTTTGCAGATTTATATTCACAGGATCCTGGTTTACAGCTGGAATGATATCCGGAAAGCTCTGTATCCGTATATCACCTTCAGTTGTGCTTTGTATTATTTTCCGCTGCTATGTAATTTATTGTAATCTCTGATATTTGTCGAATGTAATTTATTCATTTATACTCTGTATATTCTTGTATTCTGATGGAATTGTTGTAATAGCAATGAAATGTTCTTCCGTCTGCGTTCTGATTTGTCCTGTTCTCAAATGATCAGGGGTTTCGAACGATCTAGATCGGTTTAACGACTGATTCGGATCGAGCGAAATTCCCGGCCATCACAAATTGTCACTTTGATCCTGAATCTCCTTCGATTAAATTATCTTTAGACCTTGATAAATTTTCCTGATTTGATTCGGTCAATATTCCAGCTTCTAGCCAATGTTCGAAATTAGCTCGAATTGGATTAAGGTCAGATATGATAAAGCTCAAATGAACAACTAAGTGTTAAGTACTAAAATGTATTGAATTAATTAAAGAGAGAAAATCCGATAGAAACAAGTTAAAATCCTATACTAAGGAAAGTTCCATCAACCAAAATGTGTATAGAACTTGTAGATCTCATTGAAATAAATGATTTGATTCTCGATGACCGTATGGGATAATAGAATGAGTGTAATATGAGTATTCTTTGAACAAAAATATTCTTTTAGGAAGCATGGAATGTATGGTATTGACTTGGGTAGATATTTCTATTTTATAAACAATACACTTAAGGTTTTGGAAAAATATAAGGAAAAGTCCTATGAAATATGTCAAACATTTATGATTTGCATTGTAAGTTTAAGATGATACAAATAATATGTGTTGGAACCTAAAGATGATGAAAGAAATCTTGTATGATATGAGAAAAAAAATGATTGCCATCAAAATATGTTATTTTGACATAAATCTAGAAAATTTACATATAGAAACTTGGACTATCAAGTATGTGAAGAGTTTTGGACATACGCCTAGCTAACGTATGTACTAAATTCTGTATGCACTAGATAGCTATAGAATCACTATAGTCGCTTGAAAGTAAATCTGGTGATGACTGCAGCATCAACAAAATTTATTTTTGAGCTTCGAGAGTGAGATAAATATATAACTCCAACGAAGATGTCAAATTAATACTTAAACCTTATTTTGTGAATATGTTTTTTTGATTTTCTGTAAGGAATTGAATAATTAGAAAATTTGTTCTTGAACCGATGAATGAAAATGCTAATGAAGGAAAAGAAAGAAAAGGGGTATTTATAGAACTATAAGTTCTTCTTATATGAATATATAGAAAATAGGGATCTGTGTGAAATATACATATAGCATGTAAGGTTAAACAAGTTTTATGAACGCGCAAAAACAAATGCTTACTTGATTTGTTTTCCTTTAGTAGAATACATTTGATATTAAAATTTACTTTCTTAAAATGTATAAACAAATGAGACTATATAGATGGGTTCATGGTTTAAATATAAAATTAGTACCCTTCGATTTTCAAGATAAATATTTGTATAAATATCTGCTGCACTATTTACATCTAAAAACATCTACTGCATAGCATACGAGTTCTGGTAAAAAAAAAAAAATCTGTTAACATTGCAATAAAATTGTTTCACTTTTAATGTTATAGAAGTGACGAATACTGTGATAAAAAATAGTAATTATGCTGACTAATATAATTTCTAATTTTTTTTAGTTTATATTCATGAGAATTTGTATCTTTATTGTTTCTTCTACTCGAAAGTTTTTCATTAAATTACATGTGCAATTTAATTCAATCATAATACCAATATTTTCAATAGTAATAGATATTTTAATAGCAGACATTGAAAAATGAACTATAGCACATATAAAATAAATATAAGGGTGTGTTTGGCGCAAGCTTAAGCAGAGTATTGTAGTTAGCGCAGAATGCGTTTGGCGCTGTAAGTAGATCATTTTTAATTTTATTTTCAAATTTTAATTAATTTATATTTAAAAGAAAATAATATCATTAAAACAGAACATTATCATTAAAGCAAACCAGTAAACTAAGCAGAACATAAATATGCGGAAGTACGGCAGAAACTGGAAAAATAGTAGAAATCCTAGCAGTTGCATCTTCCTTGATTGATCAGATAGTATTTGTTGTCAGCAGAAAGACGATCACGATTTGTCTCAAGCGCCAACCATGGTTTTGCATCGTCATCGTTTAAGATGTTGAATATATCTGCCTTGTTGGGCTCTGTAACTATGTGTAAAGCTTCACTGAAACTAAAATCCGCTCCTTCACCCAAACGTTTAATGCGTGCTACCATATCTGCATAACTTAAAGAATTCCTTGTTGACCGTACACTGTTTGTTGTCGGAGTGTTTGGGCTCGGACCTTCCGTGCTTGTAGACTTTTGCACTTTTCGAGCGTGGATGTAATCGATGATGTCTGCCATCTTCTCATCGATTTCACTACGACGTTTTATGAAACCTCCATTTCAACCAGAAGATGAACCAACATGTCGAGTTCGCTGCACGAGAGTTTCTTGAACATGGGGTTGACTTGGCGGTTCAGGAATCCAAGAATGATTTGTTGGTGAATTCAAATATGGTATACTACTTTGCCCTTGTTCTTCTGTATCAATGAGTTGATTATGAAATCCATCAAATGCCCATGGATTTGCGTACAGTCCAGGCACATGAGTAAACTGTTGTGGTTGCTTTTGCTGAGTAACGGGCGTATACGCAGGTGCAAGGTTTTAAATCTCGGATATCGGTCGTGTTTCGTCTCGGGGATTTCAGAGACTTGATATCGTATCGGGGGAGATCTTGGATGAGATGAGTTTAACTCGGGGGGGTTCATCTCGGATTTCCATCTCAGGTCTGAAAGTTCATATCGGAGCAATCTCGGAGTACATGATATGTTAAAAACTGATATTCTTACAAAATGATTTTCATGAATGCTACTAAAAACATAATAACTTAAACTTGAATTGCAAAAGCGTTTTTATTATTCTTAATTCACGAAAGATCATCATATACTAAATTTGTAATATGCTTAAAACAAAAATATAACACAATGCAAATAGATTAGTGCTTACAATATATGATCCATGAACATGAATTATTGTTAGACGTAAAACATAAAAAGATCCAAAATATTAAAAAGTTCATCATAAATAGAACATAAGATGCATAATTTCATAGGTAACATGTATGTAAAAAAAGACAAGAATATGAAAATCATAAGCATTGTAGAACATATATGAACGTACAATATGGTCATTTAACATGCAAAATGTAAAATTATGGGAGATTATCGTAGCTAGATTTGAGTTTTTTAATTATTGTTTTGGTTCTGGCATGGATTTAAATTTTAACCAGAAAAACCAGGATCTTAGATGATATTCTAGCATCTCGTCTCAGTCGATATATCGTTTGATATCGGAATATCTCGGGTGATATATTCGAAAGGAGATTTACAATGATATTTGTTGTTTCGTTTCTGAAGGAGCTCAAAACGAGATCTCGGAGGAGATCTCAGGCGATATTTTCGAGATCTGAAACAGTGCGCAGGTATATACGTTGACGTATACGCCGTATGTCTAGTTGCATGTGTTCCTTGAAACAGTTGTTGTAGATCCAAATGCTCGAGCGGTGTCTTTTTAAATTTTAGAATACTTGGCGTAAATTTCTATTATAAAAACACTAATTGCTAACGGTTTTATTAAAAAACAAACAACATTTATGAAAAATACCTTTAAACGATCATCCCACCATTCATCCGAGCCTGAAACAGTCTGACGATTATGATCCGAACCAGCTCCAGTTTTGTTGTTCATACTTTCTCATTTAACCCATTCCCTTCTAAGACTATCGTGTTTATGTCGAACTTTGTTTTCGTCGATCAATTCCAGAAACTCATCATCCCTTGAGACGTTGATTTCAACCGCTGCAGCATTATATATTTCCGCTATGACTTTGCTAACCCCCTTTTTGTTGTTACCCGCATTTACCATACGCAGCAACGACGCATTTTAGCAATAGTTTAGTCGACTCACTGGTCCAATGGTGATTTTATTGTCTATTTGACATTTTTTGAGGTAGAGTAGAGAGTGGTTTGAGAGGGAGAAGAGTGGTTTGAGAGGGAGAAGAGTGATTTTGAGATGGAAGAAGAAAATGGGAGGAGTGGGGATTTATAGGGGAAAATGGGGAGTTTTAGCCCAATGGCTCGAAATGGAGCCGTTGGGCTAGCAGTCCAAAATGGATTGCTAGCAAACGGATGCGTCCGTTTGCCTGGCGGTCCATTTTGGACCGCCGAACGCCCTCCAAATGAAAATTTTCATTGTCTAGTCTTGTGCTTTCATAAGACCTTTCAGTTCTTTAACTCAAAAGGATATGGTGGATAACTTGATGCAGTCCGCAGTGATATGTAGATACCGTTGTGGTTAAAATTCGAGTATTTGACATTTAAAGATGAAGCATGTATCAATTTATTGTATGTATAACAATTATTTATTTATAAAAAAGTAATATCTTCATAATACATGCTCATGTCTATTTTACAGTCTCTTGAAATGCGTTCTTGCCTAGTTCAAAGTAAAAAAGAATTGTTGAATTGTGATTCTTGCTAATTAATTTCATTGCCTGCTAGCATTCAACTTGTGTACTTTTACAATTTAGATGTGCTAAATAAGGATAAAAGAGAAACTGTTTCAGATATTAGCTTGAGTATACTCTTGATGTTATATCTCAGAGTAGTGTGATACAACTGACAAAATCATGTATTCGGAGTTTGAAAACAAATAATTTAGTCCATAGAAATTTTTTATGAACCCAATTTCATTTGATGTAGATATTATTACAGCAACCATTTTGTGATTATTATATCATATACCCCCGTGAAGGGGGAAACGTATTGTTGCAAGGGTGATCGTTTTAACTTTTATCTCCTCGAAGTCTGTATATTTATATCCGCGTTTTCGTTACTTATCTTTTTTACTTGGTTATTATGTATGACTTGGGTTTGAAACATCAACCTCTAATAACTACTCAAATTAGATGTCTTACCACTTGAGACAATGACCCTTTGCTATATTTTGATTACTTTAGAATTTGATTTTATCTTTATGCGCAATGATTTTTAGTTCCACTCATTTGGACTAAATTCATGAATGCCACACTTTCTGTGAATATCAAGTAAATTGGTCAAGTGTGGATTGTAAACATTATCAATTGAGATTTATGCATCACAATGTGTTATTCTAGATGGTCTTCACGTAAAATTGAAGGTATAGAACTTAAATTTCCAATTCACCCTTCTTTGCTTCCAAATGGATAAAATGGCAGAATCGAGATCCTTGATATACCAACTTTTAGAGATTTGAAACTTGGAATCACCCTTGGAGACATGCTAACAAGAAGCCTGAGCAGTTCAAAATTTCACCCAATGACTGCACATATAATAGCCTATGCCCAGTTTTGTAGGCATGTAATAGGGTGACTCCATATGGCCTATGGATATAACCATAATTTTCCAGAATAACCTTAAACATAAATATGCTCTAAATTATCTAATAAAACTGAAATGGTATTGAAGTATGGGAGCGGCTATTTAAACACAAATATTTGACACAAATCAGGAGATACAAAATCTTAACTGTTGGATTAATTTGTCTTTGTGAGGGGTGGAAATTAGGGGGCAATCTAATGGTTGGAAATTTTTGTCTTCCAATTTGTGTCAAATGTTTATGTTTAAGTAGACTTTCCCAGTATATGAGATCCCAAGTAATGTGGTTTTCATAGTATATACATAATTTATTATATTGCTGGAAAAACAGATTCTGCCAAGGGGGATACTGGTGCTATTGAAGAAGCAGAACGTGAACTGCTAGTGACTGAAGATGAACTACAAGCAGCTGAGTGTGTAAGCAAACCTTTTGCTATATTTCTTAGTATAATTATCCTTCGATTTAAGGAAGCTTGAACTCCATTTTTCTCTCCTCTTACCAGCTACAATTCATTTTTTTTCTATTGTAATTTATGAAAACTATAAGTGAAGTGAATCTGTTGGTCATGATATTGAATTCTATTTTGCTCCTCTACCTGTGTTATCTAGGAAAAAATCCATTATGAAGGAGTGATGAATAACAAGGTACTGCCTGATATTAAAGAAGCAGAAGCATATTTCGAGGAATTACAACGTCAACGTCAGGTGTGCCTATCTAATATTGCATAACTTCGTTACCGATCAGAACATGGACGATAAGTTCTGATGTTAAGTATACAAAAACTTATAGATATGCCTATGTCAGGATTAGCATTTACAGATTATTGGCTGTCGAATTGTTTGATGATGTACATAAAGATATTGATGTTTGGCACATAAACATGTGATGGACATGTGCTAGAATAGGCTTTTCGAAAATTTTATGGTGAAGTCATACCGGAATAGGCTGTGTTTTAAACTCATCGCTTCATAACTTATCTTAACAGATTGTTTACAGATTGAAAACTGTGAAGATTGGTCAATGATGATAATCATTTATATTTCTTCAAAATATTCCTTTTGATTAAACTGTCCTTTTCCTTTCTTTTACACACCATATCCCACCAACTCTCCTAATCTGTTGCCCTACTCATTGATTGTATTGTATGTACGACCAGTGAAGTTTCCATAACCTCCTTTTGACTCCTTGCTAGTATTTTCATACATACTCCAGTTAATAGTTTATAAGCAAGCAAATCAGAACAAGGTTATGGACGTTTTTATCTTTTTTATTTTCCAATTAACTTCAAAAAATATCAATAATTAACTATTTTCAAAATTAAAAAATTGCAGGAGAATTTTGGTAAGGCTTCAGTTATTTGTCTCGAGAGTGAGGTAGATGCTTTATGGGGTTGTGATAATGATACAATTGAAACTTTTAGTGCCAAAATAAACAGACTAAAGCAGAGGCTTCAACGCGAAGCTCAGAGGTACCGTTGTATGCATGAATAATGATGAACTGGGCTTCTGTTTTTAAAACCAGCTAAGTTACGATTTGGTAATAATACAGGTTCGATGGATCCATTGATGATTATAGGATGATGTATGAAAAAAAGCAGCGTAAAATTTTGAGAAGGCAGCGAACTTATGCAGCTTTCCGGAACAAGTTGAATGTACGTTCTTCGGGCTGTAAAGCAGTTTGTTTTATTACATCTTTTTAGTTACATGGATCCATAGTCATAATAATTACCAGTCTAGCACAGATTATCTCAGTTATACATCTTAGGAACTTCGTAAATTATCCAAGAAATGGAATGCGGTGTGAGTTATAATTGAAATTTTTGCATGTGATTTTGATTCAATGCTAATGCAGCGGGTTCTTTGAATCCTGTGAACAATGATGTTCTTAATCTGGTCAACCAATTAATAGCGGATTGGATGCCTTTTGATTTATGTTTAGATGAAAAAGATGTTTGAAACAAAAATAAAGATTTGTTATTGCTATGAATTGGTACTTCTCTGTCAGTTTATGGGAGATAGTAATCGACTCTTATTCTGATTGGTTGGCTTTTGCACCATAGTCATGCCTATCCCAGAATGATATTTTTTCGAACTTGATTGCATATAAACTCAAAGTTGTATTCAGTATAGGAAAGTTGTGCATTCCTTTTTTACCTCATGCAACCTCTTTCACCCAGCCTTCCTTTGGGGAAAAAATGATGGGCTTAGTCCACTTCTTTTTAACCAGGGCTTTTATGGTAATTGTTATCGTTACCATTTCACAACTACCGTTGCCATACTGTTTTTACAGAAAAGCTTAAATTGTTCACCATTACCGATAGATTGATATACCGACAATTTGATAACCGTTGCATTTGTAATGGTAAATTATCGTTTGTCTAAATAGGTCAGTAACTTGTTATGTTTTTGCACTATAACAGTATTTCATTATACAATTTATAGTGTTTGTAAAATACATAAACGAGAAATAAAGTAAGTGTATCTAGTATCGCTTCAACTGATTATTAAATTAAATTTAATCATTTGTTTGGTTCTAAATGTTTGTAATAAAACATATTACATAATTCCACATGTATTATAGATTGACTGGCAAAGTTGTTACCACTGCTTTTGTACAAATGTTACTGATGTTCTACTATAGAAAATAATAAATTTACCTTTACCGTATTAATTACACCGGTATATTGATTCCACTCAAAAGTGGTGACTTTTATATTGATAATGATAAGGTAATGGATAGGGCTGTCAACGGGTACCCGAAAAATCCGATATCCGTCCGCATCCATATCCGAAAATACGAAAAATATCCGTTATTCGAGATGCGGATACGGATATCCGATATCCGAAAATCATTTCGGATACGGATATGGTTATAGTGGTATCCGTATCCGAAAAATATCCGTCCGATTTTCTGATACGTGTATGTATGTATATATATTATATAATTTTTAATTTATATTTAAGATTAAATTAATATATAAATTTCCTTAAAATAGCTAACCTAAACTCAACTATTTAATTATAAAGGAAAGTTGTATTTTGTATTATGCAACATTTTAAATCATGTACTCATTTTGTTTTGTGGTATGGTTATAATTAAAACATAATTGTGTATGTGCTTCTATGATTTATATTTTGTTTTATTTTAGTCTTAGGGTTGTGTATTTCATATTTTGAACACTTTATGTCTTAAAATATTTGTTGTAAGAAAATTATTTGATTGATGTCCTGCTTGTAATTTTTAATTAGATGTTTTCACATTTTCAAAAAATATATTTTATGAGCCAAAATTGTATGTGAGTGATGTATTTGTAAACTTTTATTGTTTTATTTTCGGATATTTTTTCGGATGTTTTCGGATATTTTTCGGATATTTTCGGATATACACATCCAATGTACAGTTTTAAGTTTCGGATACGGATATTTCGGATATTTTCGGATATCTGTATTCGCTAAGGCGGATACGGATATTTTCGGATATCCGAAAATATCCGCGGATACGGATACAGATATTTTTAACTGGTATCCGCGGATATCGGATACGGATTCGGATACGGATTTTCATTTTCGGATACGGATTCGGATACGGCACTATCCGTATCCGACTGCATCCGTTTACAGCCCTAGTAATGGAAAAGTTACTGTTACCCTAACAGCCCCATTATTAACATCTCTCTTTAAGGTTGTATTGAGAATTTCATTGCACAATATTTCAATAATAGGCATGTCAGGATGCACTTGATAAGCGATGGTCGAAGTTCCAAAGGAACGCTTCTCATTTAAAACGGCAACTAACTTGGCAGTATGCTGATGATGTCCTAATATTTTTTATATTTCAACCTTGTACTATTTGAATATCTTTTGTTTTAATTGTATTCATATTGTCAGGTTTAATGGACATTTGAAAAAGAAAGGAAGTAGTGGTCAAATAAAGGTCGATTATGATAAGAAAGTTCTTTTTGTTGAGGTGGATCCCGTTAGAATATTTGTTTAGACAATTATGTTTATTAAATGCATAAAACACGTCAAATAAGCTATTTCTTGTTATATGTAGGTAAAAATGTCTCATGATGCCTCTGGAAATACTGTTCGAGATACCAGAGGGCTTTCAGGTTGTCTTAATTCCCTTGTTCCGTTTCTGCATTTCCGAACTTAGAATCGCTTTATAGAGAGGGAGTCACTGATCATAATAATGTGAAAAACATAACTTCTGTTATAGGTGGGGAGAGGTCATTTTCTACTCTTTGCTTTGTTATATGTATTATCATCATTATTAATTTTATTTCATTTTACTTTTGGGTTCCATATCTAGCCAACCCCAACTTGTTTGGGATATATGGCTTTGTTGTTGTTGTTGTAATTCATAGTAAAACTGACACCGATCTATAATAAAAATTATACCTACAGTCTGTTAGTTTAAGCGTAAAACTTTCTAATAGAAACTGTTTTCATTCTAATTTGCAGCAAAAATGATATCAATATAAATAAAAAATTATACCTGCAGTTTGTGTATTTGATGTTAATACTTTGGATTTTACAAGATGTTTTCACTGTCATTTTAGACAAACTTAATACTAATTTATTGATACAATCTATCTAATTTAAGTAGGGTTCATATCTTCTAATTTATAAATTATTTTCTCTATCATTTGTAGCAACATGGATACCAATATCTTACAAAAATAATACCAATAATCAATTTGTTTAAGTTTGTCCTTTGTACTTTCATAAAGTATTTTCACTGTATTTAGTATAATAACTGGTACCATCGTAAAACAAAATGATGCATTCAGTTGGTTTGTTTGAAATTAATAATCCGGAATTTTAAAATTATTTCCACTATGTAACAACCC
Source organism: Allium sativum (assembly GCA_030737875.1). NCBI lineage: Eukaryota > Viridiplantae > Streptophyta > Magnoliopsida > Asparagales > Amaryllidaceae > Allium > Allium sativum. The sequence continues at coordinate 89,001,526 of CM060927.1, read as the reverse complement.
GTATTTCGATAACATGATTAAGACGAGAATCAAGGCAGAATTTAATTTTAAATTCTGAATCAAGCGAAACGGGCTATGCCATTGCGTTCGTCTCAGAAAAATACGCGAAATAGAGTCCGAGTTTTCGAGAATCGGAGTCCGTATGACCAAGTTATGATCCGACGAAGTTTGCAGAAAATTCAAGTTCAAAAACTAGTTCTAATTTCAAAAATTAGGGCTTGGAGGCAAGGCGGGAAGAATTCCCGCCAGGCACCCCAAGTCGGCAGCCCTGTCGACTTGGGAGTCGACCTGCTTGACCCAAGTCGACAGCCCTGTCGACTTGGGGGTCGACATGGGGTGGCCGGGCAGTTTTGCCTAGTGCACCTATTTTCTATCTTGGCTAGGTTTTTGGGCCTGGTTTGAGATCTGACGGTTCAGGTTGGTCCTAGGGTTAATCTAAGGGTCCTAACTAGCCTAATCTTCTATAAATAAGCCCCTAACCCTCCCTAAACCCTCATTATTCACTCATGTAACTAAACTATGGCAAAATTTCTACTCTCATGGCCTCCACTCAACTATCCTAGCCTCCACTTCATTTCTATGAGAGGTTTCATGATCATGAGAGTATTAGAGAGTCCCTATGTTAGTATGAGAGCTTCTCAAGTTGATTTCAAGGCAAAAGCTTTGATCTTTGTTCATAAAGATGGTGTTTTTGTTGATTTAGAGCATCCATCTTTGGGTTTTGGGTGATGGCATGCATAGGCTTCCTCACAAGCTTTAGTTTAATCGAATTAGGCCTTCATAGCAATGTAAGCCCTTTCCCTACTCTTAGATATTAACTATGAAGTTAAATGTTCATGTTGCAAATTTGGGTTTGATCATTGAGTATGATTTATGCTATCATGTCATGCAAGTTTATGAAGTCATTACCTTGATCTTATGAGCTAAAAGCTACAACCTTTATGTTGAAATGTTGCATTATGCAACATGAGAACCTTCATAATCATTATGTCAACTTGCATATGAAGTCATAACCCTTATATGATGATATATGCGAGTTTCTAGTCATCATTCCATGTCTTTTGTCACCATGATTCGCTTATGTGCCAAGTTTGGGTTTATGCATGTTTTGAGGCTTAAGAATGTAACATGCAAGCTAATGAACACATTTGTGCCTCATTTGCCACCATGATTAACTTGTGGCTTAATATCCATTTTTGTCATGCTTTTGTCAAGTCTCTTCTTTTAGTCCATTACGTTGTTGCGAACGTACATGCGAGTTTAAAAGCGTTGGGGTCACATCATGAGGAAAACATAATGACATGAACATGATTTGGGTAAATGGGTATAAACATGACAACATGTAACGTTAAATATGACATGTGTTTATACTTGAAAACATGACTTGAAATATAACATGGAAGTTGACATGTAAGTATGCATAAAAACATAAGCTTGGGAATTTACCTATTAAGTTAGGTCTACCCTTTGGGAATTTACCTATTAAGTTAGGTCTACCCAAATGCTTGAAAAACTTGTAACATGTTTTGGAAACATGACGAACATGACACTTAGATAATATAAGTGTGGCCAACTCGAGGTTGGGTTGAGTTTGCAACGTAAAACTACCCGGAACCGACCGGCCTAACTAGTAGTTGCAAACAATAGGACCCAATGTGAGAAGTTGGTCATGTTGTGCTTGAACCCGAGGTTAGACCAAGTTGTGGTGTAAAGCTACCCGGAACCGACCGGCTTAACTAGTGACCACAACAAAGTCTAATGTGAGAGGTTGGGGTGCATTAAGTAATTAATGCCACATGATAGGGTTAAGTTAATTTGATTAATGACTCTTAACCAAATATGACATGGATAAATGGGTTAAGTAAATTGATTAGGCTAATGATACTTAACAAAACATGACAAGGTTGGGTAGGTTAAGTGATTTGATTTGCCTAATGACACTTAACCATTTTTATACGTCTAGTGGACGGGGATTAAGTTAACCAACACTTAATCAATCCAACATGATAATTTGGTAAGGTTAAGTAAGTTTTCTTAATGACACTTAACCAAAAGATACAGTTAATGGATGGGGGTTAAGATTAGACTCAACTAGTCTAAACATGATAATCAGATGGGGTTAAGTTAGCTTAGACTTAATTAATCCCACTTGGTAGTTTAAAGGGGGTTAAGTTAAACACTTAACTAATCTAACCCGTTAATTTGATGTGGTTAAGTGACCTATACTTAACCAATCTAACTCGTTAATTTGATGTGGTTAAGTGACCTATACTTAACCAATCTAACTCGTGAATTTATTAAGGTTAAGTTAACACATACTTAACCAATATAACATGAAAACATGATAAGGCTAAGTCATGAATCGCTTGAATACACTTGACCGGTTTGACTAAGTAATTTGATAGGGTCAAGTTAATATATACTTAACCAACTTGAGCATGGTTTGTAGGGTTAAGTCTTGAACTTGGATACTTAGCCAATTTTGACATGATTTGTAGACGGGGTTAAGTCATGAACTTAAGTGACACTTAATCTGTTATATAAACCCTAATTCGGAGAATTAGGTGGGTAACCGTAATTAACAAGGGTAACGGGAATAAGGCTAAGTGGTAAACCTTAGTTGAAGGATAACTAAGTAATGATTCTTAGTCAAGGAAATTTAGACCAGTTCATAGATAGATGAGTAACCTGATACGGTAGGTCATCGTTTAAGTATACGAGTGGGAGCAAGTATCTGATTTAGATAAAGGCTCCAGCGAACTGGGTAACGAAGCAGCGGCTTCGGGGAACGTGAGGATACTCTTGGGATCCCTCTGTGGGCTGCCAGGTAATTATACTAGACTCATGAGAGGTTAAGGTCTGCGTTAGAAGGACCAAGAGTATGCCTTGGTTGCTATACGAGCGACCTAAAGACGGGGATGGATAGGGCATAGTCGACGAGACACGGTTGTACCCTAGATAGCATTTTCTCGTCAGGCTACCTTCCATCTTTGGTCAAGCATGTACGTACGGAAAGGCAGAGAACACCCAATAGACCATAATTGCTATCTAATTATGGGTGCGGTAAGGCTCGGATTGGGGGTTGGCCAGTAGTGTGTTCTCGTACAGGATTTATCCTGTCTTGTCTTTCGCTAGTTGAGGGAGGGGTCGCGTGGGACCATAGCCACGTATAGAAAAACAGACCTTAGTATCTGCATCGACAGATAAATTGTAAGCTCCCGACCGAGTCCTGTATTTCCTGGTCTGCCCTGTGACAGGACTCGGATGACACGATGTGATACATGTGCATGCAGTCATGGAAAAACGATTCACGATGAATGCATGGGAAAAAGGGCGCGGTTGGCGGTTAGCGTAATCCCTAGTGGCCCTAGGTGGTTGAACCCAAACCGAGATACGAAAACGTGCAATAGGTAAGCGTAATCCCTAGTAGCCCTAGGTAGCATAAGTCCTAGTTGTACAAACGATAATTCATGTCGGAAGACCCTAGCTAGGTTTAGGGTAACAGTCCAAACCGATCCTAAGGATCATGGAACTATGTTAAAGTAATATAGAATCTCATGGGAAAGCCCGTATGGTCTACGGCAAGGGACTAAACTTATACACGGAAAGGAACATATGAGGTAGTAACCTATATATGTGGCATATTAGGTTGACATGGACCATTATACGACTTTTGAGTAGGGGTCATTCACGGATAACACGTGATACAGTTGGGATACTAGTACGGTAGGTGCAGAGCGGGCATACAGGATAGATACCATGGGACGTTATTCGTGATAGATATCTCGGGGATATTATACTTGATAGAAACCTGACGATGTGATACCTTGTTTTATCTTGACATCGTAATTTATCATGACACCTTAGTTTACCTGAGTTCAGTAGTTCATCCTGTTATTTTGATTTAGCTTATCTATCTTGTTATCATTCTTATGTTCATCTCAGTTTCTCATGACAGTTAACTTTACTAGTTTTTATACTAATAGTAGATAGGGCTTACTCAGTCTTTTTGACTGACCCGTTTTGTTTCGCCTCTTTTCTTCCGTTTCCCCCCAGGTTACAGGGAGGGAATACCGCCGTTTAGTTCGGACTTCTTCTGCTGGAAGGTCATCATGGATGGCTTGGACTTTTCTTGGCTATGGCTACTTTACTGTTTTACTTGGGGAATAATTTATGAAAAAGTCTTTATGCTTCTTTACTATTGCAAGACAGGTTTTGATGTACCCTAAGGTAAAAGGCTTTAAACCTGAATTATTAATGTTTATAAAAGTTCGATTTTACTTCCGCTATTTTATATGTTATGTCTTGTGATATTTCTGTGCATGTTTACCAATAATGCCCCTCTAAAGCTAGTGCATTCCTTTGCGAGTGACCCTAGCGGAGGCAGGGTGTTACAATTTGGTATCAGAGCAGAAGGTTACCAGACTGGGCAAAAGTTTTTTTAAAGACCTTCTGAAAACTATTTGAAAATCGTTTATAAAGAAGAATTTTTCAAGAAAATTTTCTTTTAAAAGAAAAAGGCTATTCCCCAAAGGCCATTAGCATTATCCTTGTTTCCTTGATTGAGTCTCTTTTCCTTTCTTTCCTCCATCTGTAGTCACAGTGGATTTAACTGCGACTATTCTTTTCTATCTACGAAAGTGCTTTCCATGCGATGGAGGTGGTTCTCGAGAGACCAGTGGTCGCGTTATAAGAAAGGATAGTGAGAAAGAGGATAAAGGATACGAGTTTAAGGATGGACAACTTGTTGGTATGACTCAACCCAAAATGAGAGATGAACAATAAATCCCATGACGAGAGAGTACCTTTGGCATGGTGGAACGGGGCGGATAGTTGAGTATCATGGGACAAGGACAAGATCATCGGGAGGGCAGTAGTATGCTCTCATTTCTATGGTACCTCGGAAGGAGGGTAACGATCTTGTTAAAGGTTTAGCTTTTCTTCTCTATCATCCCGTTAGGACTTTGGTTTGATCATCGTATCATTTATGTCTGCTTCGATAGTTGAGTCTCTGCACCTTAAGTACTAGCGTAATAGAGAATCCCACTTTTGTCTCAAGTCCTGTGGGGAATCGGTCCATTTATTCATGACTTGTTTTGGGTTTGAGAATGACATGCCTCGGTTATGGATGGATTCTAGGGATGAAGTGGTTATCCAGTAAGGGGTGCCACTCTCGGTTTTGATAGGAGGGTAGTTAGACTCTTGACTAGCCTTGGTAATACCCTCGAAGTCTCGTGGAACCTTTTGGGTTCGGTCATGATTAGTTACCTAGAATCCCTTGATACCTTTATTGGAAATTTGAAGCCCGATCGAGTGGTGTTCGCCGATAAGACGGATGGTTTATTTCACTTATGCATGGGCTATGGAAATCACCCTAGTAAGTGCGCTTGATAACCTGGTTGACATCTGTTTACTTTCAAGAGAAAGTTCTTCTACGTGGAATACCTTATGGTACGAGGTCCGAGATTCACTAGTGAATTTTGGAAAGCTTGCATGAGACCATGAGTGCGCAGTCATGTTTGCGCCAAGGGTGCGAGTGGAACGAGAGGCGACGAAGAAATGAGTTCCAGCTCATGTTATGGAAACAGGAAATAAGAAGCTACGAAATCGCGAAGTTAAAGGACGGTCAAGGCACGATGGAATTGAGCTCAAGGAAATACGACTTTGATGATCAAAGACTAGATGCGCGCATGATATCTCTTTTGGGAGTATATCCTTGATCCCTGTTTCTGTGGAGCTTACTTGTAGGCTATCTTTTGTGGACATCCTCTCGGTCCTATTTTCGGTTACAAACCCCGTAAGGAGTTTGTCTTGTTTATCTTCTTGACCATGTTTCAGGGAATCCTAGGTAGAACCCTATGGACGTAAACATGTATTTGAAACATGTTATGATTGATATGGTTGCAAGTGGTTGCAAGTGGTTGCTCGTGGATGCGCAAATACACGTTAGATACTAGCTCGACTCGGTCACATTTCATATTGCATATGCACGAGTATTTATACTTGTTTATGGATGAAATCGAATGTATTATCATGCGGTTGTGGCATATGGATGAATGATTGTGCACGCATATAGTATCTATATGACTAGGACTATTTGCATACATGTTGGATTCATGGCACTATACATATTTTTGCATTAGAAAGATTATTCAGGCCTGATCATTAGCATTACCTAAGGAACATGTACACACACGTTTTGCATATATTCATACAGCATTTGAAATCATCTAAGGACAATGGTTGCTTATGGATGATGTTTTGAGTAGATGGATGATGGATGGTAGGATATGTTCTTCCTAACTTGGAGATTTCGGGGACGAAATCCTAAAAGGTGGGGAGAATGTAACAACCCGTATTTCGATAACATGATTAAGACGAGAATCAAGGCAGAATTTAATTTTAAATTCTGAATCAAGCGAAACGGGCTATGCCATTGCGTTCGTCTCGGAAAAATACGCGAAATAGAGTCCGAGTTTTCGAGAATCGGAGTCCGTATGACCAAGTTATGATCCGACGAAGTTTGCAGAAAATTCAAGTTCAAAAACTAGTTCTAATTTCAAAAATTAGGGCTTGGAGGCAAGGAGGGAAGAATTCCCGCCAGGCACCCCAAGTCGACAGCCCTGTCGACTTGGGAGTCGACCTGCTTGACCCAAGTCGACAGCCCTGTCGACTTGGGGGTCGACATGGGGTGGCCGGGCAGTTTTGCCTGGTGCACCTATTTTCTATCTTGGCTAGGTTTTTGGGCCTGGTTTGAGATCTGACGTTCAGGTTGGTCCTAGGGTTAATCTAAGGGTCCTAACTAGCCTAATCTTTTATAAATAAGCCCCTAACCCCCCCTAAACCCTCATTATTCACTCATGTAACTAAACTATGGCAAAATTTCAACTCTCATGGCCTCCACTCAACTATCCTAGCCTCCACTTCATTTCTATGAGAGGTTTCATGATCATGAGAGTATTAGAGAGTCCCTAGGTTAGTATGAGAGCTTCTCAAGTTGATTTCAAGGCAAAAGCTTTGATCTTTGTTCATAAAGATGGTGTTTTTGTTGATTTGGAGCATCCATCTTTGGGGTTTTGGGTGATGGCATGCATAGGCTTCCTCACAAGCTTTTGTTTAATCGATTTAGGCCTTCATAGCAATGTAAGCCCTTTCCCTACTCTTAGATATTAACTATGAAGTTAAATGTTCATGTTGCAAATTTGGGTTTGATCATTGAGTATGATTTATGCTATCATGTCATGCAAGTTTATGAAGTCATTACCTTGATCTTATGAGCTAAAAGCTACAACCTTTATGTTGAAATGTTGCATTATGCAACATGAGAACCTTCATAATCATTATGTCAACTTGCATACGAAGTCATAACCCTTATATGATGATATATGCGAGTTTCTAGTCATCATTCCATGTCTTTTGTCACCATGATTCGCTTATGTGCCAAGTTTGGGTTTATGCATGTTTTGAGGCTTAAGAATGTAACATGCAAGCTAATGAACACATTTGTGCCTCATTTGCCACCATGATTAACTTGTGGGTTAATATCCATTTTTGTCATGCTTTTGTCAAGTCTCTTCTTTTAGTCCATTATGTTGTTGCGAACGTATATGCGAGTTTAAAAGCGTTGGGGTCACATTATGAGGAAAACATAATGACATGAACATGATTTGGGTAAATGGGTATAAACATGACAACATGTAACGTTAAATATGACATGTGTTTATACTTGAAAACATGACTTGAAATATAACATGGAAGTTGACATGTAAGTATGCATAAAAACATAAGCTTGGGAATTTACCTATTAAGTTAGGTCTACCCTTTGGGAATTTACCTATTAAGTTAGGTCTACCCAAATGCTTGAAAAACTTGTAACATGTTTTGGAAACATGACGAACATGACACTTAGATAATATAAGTGTGGCCAACTCGAGGTTGGGTTGAGTTTGCAACGTAAAACTACCCGGAACCGACCGGCCTAACTAGTAGTTGCAAACAATAGGACCCAATGTGAGAAGTTGGTCATGTTGTGCTTGAACCCGAGGTTAGACCAAGTTGTGGTGTAAAGCTACCCGGAACCGACCGGCTTAACTAGTGACCACAACAAAGTCTAATGTGAGAGGTTGGGGTGCATTAAGTAATTAATGCCACATGATAGGGTTAAGTTAATTTGATTAATGACTCTTAACCAAATATGACATGGATAAATGGGTTAAGTAAATTGATTAGGCTAATGATACTTAACAAAACATGACAAGGTTGGGTAGGTTAAGTGATTTGATTTGCCTAATGACACTTAACCATTTTTATACGTCTAGTGGACGGGGATTAAGTTAACCAACACTTAATCAATCCAACATGATAATTTGGTAAGGTTAAGTAAGTTTTCTTAATGACACTTAACCAAAAGATACAGTTAATGGATGGGGGTTAAGATTAGACTCAACTAGTCTAAACATGATAATCGGATGGGGTTAAGTTAGCTTAGACTTAATTAATCCCACTTGGTAGTTTAAAGGTGGTTAAGTTAAACACTTAACTAATCTAACCCGTTAATTTGATGTGGTTAAGTGACCTATACTTAACCAATCTAACTCGTTAATTTGATGTTGTTAAGTGACCTATACTTAACCAATCTAACTCGTGAATTTATTGAGGTTAAGTTAACACATACTTAACCAATATAACGTGAAAACATGATAAGGCTAAGTCATGAATCGCTTGAACACACTTGACCGGTTTTACTAAGTAATTTGATAGGGTCAAGTTAATATATACTTAACCAACTTGAGCATGGTTTGTAGGGTTAAGTCTTGAACTTGGATACTTAGCCAATTTTGACATGATTTGTAGACGGGGTTAAGTCATGAACTTAAGTGACACTTAATCTGTTATATAAACCCTAATTCGGAGAATTAGGTGGGTAACCATAATTAACAAGGGTAACGGGAATAAGGCTAAGTGGTAAACCTTAGTTGAAGGATAACTAAGTAATGATTCTTAGTCAAGGAAATTTAGACCAGTTCATAGATAGATGAGTAACCTGATACGGTAGGTCATCGTTTAAGTATACGAGTGGGAGCAAGTATCTGATTTAGATAAAGGCTCTAGCGAACTGGGTAACGAAGCAGCGGCTTCGGGGAACGTGAGGATACTCTTGGGATCCCTCTGTGGGCTGCCAGGTAATTATACTAGGCTCATGAGAGGTTAAGGTCTGCATTAGAAGGACCAAGAGTATGCCTTGGTTGCTATACGAGCGACCTAAAGACGGGGATGGATAGGGCATAGTCGACGAGACACGGTCGTACCATAGATAGCATTTTCTCGTCAGGCTACCTTCCAGCTTTGGTCAAGCGTGTACGTACGGAAAGGCAGAGAACACCCAATAGACCATAATTGCTATCTAATTATGGGTGCGGTAAGGCTCGGATTGGGGGTTGGCCAGTAGTGTGTTCTCGTACAGGATTTATTCTGTCTTGTCTTTCGCTAGTTGAGGGAGGGGTCGCGTGGGACCATAGCCACGTATAGAAAAACAGACCTTAGTATCTGCATCGGCAGATAAATTGTAAGCTCCCGACCGAGTCCTGTATTTCCTGGTCTGCCCTGTGACAGGACTCGGATGACACGATGTGATACATGTGCATGCAGACATGGAAAAACGATTCACGATGAATGCATGGGAAAAAGGGCGCGGTTGGCGGTTAGCGTAATCCCTAGTGGCCCTAGGTGGTTGAACCCAAACCGAGATACGAAAACGTGCAATAGGTAAGCGTAATCCCTAGTAGCCCTAGGTAGCATAAGTCCTAGTTGTACAAACGATAATTCATGTCGGAAGACCCTAGCTAGGTTTAGGGTAACAGTCCAAACCGATCCTAAGGATCATGGAACTATGTTAAAGTAATATAGAATCTCATGGGAAAGCCCGTATGGTCTACGGAAAGGGACTAAACTTATACACGGAAAGGAACATATGAGGTAGTAACCTATATATGTGGCATATTAGGTTGACATGGACCATTATACGACTTTTGAGTAGGGGTCATTCACGAATAACACGTGATACAGTTGGGATACTAGTACGGTAGGTGCAGAGCGGGCATACAGGATAGATACCATGGGACGTTATTCGTGATAGATATCTCGGGGATATTATACTTGATAGAAACCTGACGATGTGATACCTTGTTTTATCTTGACATCGTAATTTATCATGACACCTTAGTTTACCTGAGTTCAGTAGTTCATCCTGTTATTTTGATTTAGCTTATCTATCTTGTTATCATGCTTATGTTCATCTCAGTTTCTCATGACAGTTAACTTTACTAGTTTTTATACTAATAGTAGATAGGGCTTACTCAGTCTTTTTGACTGACCCGTTTTGTTTCGCCTCTTTTCTTCCGTTTCCCCCCACCCCCAGGTTACAGGGAGGGAATACCGCCGTTTAGTTCGGACTTCTTCTGCTGGAAGGTCATCATGGATGGCTTGGACTTTTCTTGGCTATGGCTACTTTACTGTTTTACTTGGGGAATAATTTATGAAAAAGTCTTTATGCTTCTTTACTATTGCAAGACAGGTTTTGATGTACCCTGATGTAAAATGCTTTAGACCTGAATTATTAATGTTTATAAAAGTTCGATTTTACTTCCGCTATTTTATATGTTCTGTCTTGTGATATTTCTGTGCATGTTTACCAATAATGCCCCTCTAAAGCTAGTGCATTCCTTTGCGAGTGACCCTAGCGGAGGCGGGGTGTTACACACTATCATTTTTAACAAGACCAATACCGATATTTAATTGAAACATACTTACTCTCTATTTTAGATAAGTTAACGACTTCTAAATTTGTAAATTATTATTAAAGTCAACTATTGTAATGACTTGAATTTTCGATATCTATATATTTAATTAATTTAAATATGAAAACGATTGTTTAGAATTTGAATGGCTTGGGTTATTTGATATAACTGAATAACAAAATAACAATTTAAATATTTTGATTACTCGAATAAGCAATTCTTGAATTTAATATGAATTTAAATTGATTTAGAAGCTGATTCAAAAATCTATAAATAATAATGGTAATAATAATAAACTATTACTGTATAGTTGAAGTGATTTAAAATCATCTAGTAATAACTCATTTAGTTAATATGCGAAAATATCAATTTTGCAAGTTGTTTCGGATCTTGGCGAAACCATTTCCATTGCATTTGAAAGTGCGTAACGACCCGAATTTTTAGTCGTGTAATTTTGAACATTTAAATTTTAAATGTCATATTTGAAATATAAAAGAGTTTTTATAAGGAATTTGTTAATTAAAGCGAAGTTTGAACTTATAATTTATATTTAATTAAAAACGAGCTCGCAGCGTCGTAGTAGTTCGTTATTTTACGTTTTGAACTTCAATTGTCTGTAAAGGATCCAATATAAGTCGGAATTCTTTGAAACAAGAATCTTCCAGATCTACTAGATTATAGTTTTCTAGCAGAAAAGAAAAATCGAGATTTCATCTTGTATATTTTGAGTTATGTCCAAATCAAATTTTCGGTAAGTCGCTATGGAATCGTTTATAACCATAACGATTTATATAATATAATAAAAGGGTTTTTAAATAAATTGAATATCGATTTAACTTGAAAATGAAAATATCAAATTTAAAACTCGGATTAGTTTAATTGGGAGTTATATAACATTCTATTTGAATATAGACCATAATAATAATTTATTATCGTTGAATTTGATTGTTTTAACATTGATTTCTATTTATCGATTTAATATGAAATTTAAAAATAGCCAATTTTCAAATGACCTCTGAATTCGACGAAACCAATTTTAAAATCCATAATGGCTAATTTTTGTAAGATTTCCATTTTGGGTTCAATTGGAGCTATTTTGATGATAATGCGCGATAAAAATGGAGTTTTTCCTAATGATCTCGGAATTCGACGAAACTGGTTCCCTCGTGTCCAGAATATTTAGTTACTGTAGTATTTCAAGTTCCGAGCCAATTGGAGTTATTTTGTGAACATGCGAAAAATAAACGTGAATCAATTAATAATTTAAATATTCAAAATAGTGCAACTTTTGCAAATGGACTCGGATTTCGACGAAACAAGTTTCGTTGGGTCTGGAATATCAAATTACAGCATGATGTCAAATTTCATCGCGATTGGAACTCATACGTGACCATACAAGGGTAAAACGCTCAACGCGAATTAGCAATGGAATATACTTAGAATATTCCACAACCTTATTATAAATCTTTCTTCCAATCCCTAAGCCTCGCCTAATTCCATCATTCCCAAAATCTGCCGGTACCCAATTTCCTCTTCACCATAATAAATCGTGTGTTCAGAAATTCATGGAAATTCAAATAATCAATGAAATCATTCATTATTTGATTCGTTCCTCTCGTATGATGCTATTCTTCAAATTGGTATCAGTTTTTATAGGGTCCGCCTATATGTTGTTCGCTGCAATCATAGACAGCGTGATTTAGTGTTATTGATTTTTGGGGATTAAGGCATTAATTGATGAAACTAAGAAGATTCGGGTCTTTGAGATTGGATAACACATACGGATTTTTTTTCTGGGTGATTTCGTGTCTAAAAATGTCAATCATTTGTGCTGCATAGCTCTGGTCTGGGCATCATGAACGAAGAAGGAGTCGTATCCATGGAAGTGGTGATGGCCATGTCGGGGAGAGTGAGGGATGGATGTTGGTGATGACGTTGGTTGGTTTCGTGTATTGTGGGAAGAGCAGCAGTGGGTGGACGTTTGGTAGAATAAAGGAGCAGTTTTTTTAAACAGTCAAGGAAGAAGAAAGACTGGCGGTGGATTAAAGGAAACGTGGGTTATTAATTTAATTAAGCGATTACGTTGTTAATGATGTTTAATTAAAACCAAAACTTATAACGTATGCATATATTTCATACGTGAACAGAATTTGATGAAACAGGGACCATCGGATTTGTAATTGTGAACCCTACGCGTAAGAGCTGGAATGTGATGAATCGGAGTTCACTAGAATTTTATTTAGTTTCAAACGCTTGTTTAAAACTATGTAAATCGACCTGAAATCGTCAGTCAAATCGAATGTGAGTTAACTTTCACACTTTCTGAAATACTTTGATGTGTTAAATTCATATTATTATAAATTATCATTATCAGCATAAATTAGATGTTTGGATGATTTAAATGATTATTGTTTGGTTGTTAATAGCTGTTTGATTATCGTGATTTATATTCCATCATTTAAATGATTTAGAATATATTTCTATTTCATATATGTTTATAAAACGATATTATAAGTTGTAATGCAGTGAATAACAGGTTGGACGGATCCAACAGGATTCCTCAAATAAGTTGTATATTACTTGTAGGTTGGACTAGGGATCCAATCGGATTCCTCAAATAAATTGTATATTACTTGTTTTTCATATTATTTATATACTAATTGTTTATTTCAACCAATATTAAATCCTGTTTGGTTGTCAATGGTTGAATTGGATGTTGATTGTTGATTTGGATTCAACAGTGATACTTTTTAATCAATAGGCAATATTGATTAAGGGATTGACATCAGATGACCTAAAACCCATTTTTTAAAGACGTCGATTACCGTTAGATGAACTGACGAATTTTGAAATTATAAAATTTATTTTTATAACCGAAGCAATGTTTTGACTTATATTTTATAAGTTATTGAAATTAGTAGTTTTATAAATAAATCGATATTTATGACTTGTTTTATAAATTAAATATAAAATATTTTATACAGTGAATTCTTACGTTTAATAAGTTTTATAAGGGTATAAGTCAGAAATTAGCCTACGGGTTTATAATTAGGGATAATTGTTTCTATGAAATAATTAAGTGATATTTTAAATTTATTATACTATTAATTGATTTAAGGGGATGAATTAGTTGAAATCAGTTAACAAACTAACTGATGATTTTCAAGTCGACTGAGTCAACTATTTTGAACTGAAATTAATTATTAGATTAATTTGTTTAAGACTAATCTAATAGAAATGGTTTTGACGAATAATTATTAAAATTTAATAAATATTCTCAAATGCTAATTAGTCTTTTAATTAATTGTGTTTAAAGTAATTATTGAATTGTTTAATATTAATGAAGTTAATTATTATTTAATAACTATTTAAAGTGATTAACTATTCTATTTTTAGTTAATCAAGAAGTTAAGTACATGTACTGTAGTTAATGATGAAATTAATTATTATTGAATCAATAATAATTAAGGTGGTTACTCTTTAAATGGAATTTAAGAGAGTAATCATGTTTATAATGAAAGTTTAGTTGAAATGTTGAAAGGAGTAAGGAAATTATAATAAATCCAAACTCATAAGCAAGGCTTATAAAAGAAATGCAAGGCTTTTGCGATGATTTTGAATAATCGTTTACTTAATGAATTGTGTTAAGTGAAATGATTGTGATCTGAAAGAGATTCTATAATAGATCCTAGTTCGGTAAACAAAGTTTAAAAAGTGATTTAATGCGAATGCGATGATTTTAAGCAAGCGTTTGCAGAATATTTGAATTAAGAGGAGATGATTAAAATGGAAAAGAGATTTCAAGAATGAAAAGGTAAATAACATAAATGAATCAAGAAAAAGGGATTTGATAATGAATCCGAGTTTTATAAACGAAGTTTATAAAAAAATTTAAACTAGTGTGATAGTTTAAAATAAAAGTTCTACTTAATGATTGAATTAAGTAAAAAGGATTGTTATCAAAAGGAGTTTTTCGAGGACATAAGGCATATGTCTGAAGGAATTATGTAATGATTTGGGTAATGGATTTTGTAATAAAATCATAAGTTTAAAACAAATTGTTTAAAGCTAAAGGCTTTGTGTTAAATAAGGGTTTTCGTAATCAATGAATTAAGCAAAAGCGAGTATAATTGAAGGGAGATTTCAAAAAATAATAATGGTTTATAAAACCATATTTTTTTATGAAATAGTGAAATGAGATTTGTTTTGATATTAGAATCAATATCGGTTTAGATTTATAAACCTGTATCTATCTTAAGATAAGAACGTTGTTGATGGTTTGAGAGGTAAATAGAATACCCCAGCTGAATGACTTCACTATTATCAAGAGATGGTATTAATTTGTAATGGTGAAGATGTGAGGAATAGTTTATTATTTCCATAAAGGAAATAATATTTCAATGTTATTTGCAAGGGTTTGAAATATAGTAGAACTATCAGTTTTTAGGTTAAACAATGTATTATTTAACATTGTTTAGCCCAAATATGAAATGTGATTTATGCTTATACCGTTTGGATTGAGTATAACACTATTTTCGAAATAATGAAAATAGTATCGTTTTAGGAATATACTTATTACAAGAAATAAGTAAATGGATATGGTTTTGAGGAAATGTAAGTACGAGGTTATATTGGTTTGAAACGGAAGTAAATATTGGAGATATAAATATCGTTTCCATATGTGTTATTAACAGATCAAATCTCCAAAGTTAAAGTTAAATAAGAACCGTTTGGGTTTATATTATAAACAATATGTCGATTGACATTATTTTGATCTATATAAGAATTTGGTGATTTGACATATACCAATTAGTTATAGATATAGCGCTATTTTTGAAGTAAAGGAAATATGAGAGGGAGTTTGGTGAATATGTTTATTTTAAAGACATAAATATTGGTTATTGGTTTCAAGGTAACGAAAACAAGGAACTTTTGTAGATAAAGTTAATGGAATTGATTTTTTAGAATCGATAAAGGTTTAATGAATGGTTTTAAATTAAAAGGCCTAAGCTACTGAAGTACTCAGTTGTATTTTTTGTGTTTTGATAGTTAAAAGCCCAATTATCAATGAAATGTTTCTTTTAGACTATTGACGTGTTAGTTCGAAGAGATCGGGATGGGGACTAGACCCAAAACCACTTCGAACCAACTTTGCGTTCAAGAACTAATATTACAGGGATCCTTATGAGATAAATTTGAAGACATACATCTCTGGAGCGAGAGGATTACTAGCTGATGTCTCTGGTAAATTACCAAAATTAAACTTGTGGTAGTAAACCTCTTTGTTTTGAGGTATCTACGGTTACGTTCAGTCCTGAAACGAACTTATATGGACGGATGTTTGGCAGAAGTATTTCCTAAGATCATGTACGTTGATTTTTACCAATATACCAAGTTTCGTAGCGGAGAAGCCAATTTCTCTTAGCTTAACACCCAGAGTATATTTGTGGACGTCAGTTAGTGATTTGACGGATCTGACAATGTGGCATTCAAAGTTTGAATTTGTTGTTTTGAAACCAGGAAATGATAGAAATCGCGCAGACAACATGGCTATGTGGGTCATATCCATTAGGGTGTTTTGTCACCGTCCAGACTAATTTCATTTGTTCCTTCTTTTGTCGTTTCTGTATGCTTAGGGGAAACAGTTGTTGATCACAATCGTGGGTGATAATATATTCGATACACTCAAGTTGAATGAGTGGTCGGTCATGTGTGGCCGGGTTGCAAGATGTTCTTTTTAAACCCCAGTGTATCCTCTCTAGAGTACATTGATCGGGAGGTGGTCCCATATCGTGTCATGTTGGAAATCCAAACTCCAATATGTGTCGTATGTTTTTAGTTGTATACCAACTATATTGGAAAGTGAGATGCAAGCTTTTCGGCTATATTCCTATCGTTTTGTGGATTGATAAACACTATTATAATATCATTGGATTTTGATATAAAAAGTAATTTGGGTATTGTAAGTTAAAAACACGTGCCACAGTTATGGGTGGTCGTGTCTTATGAGAGTTCCATTCTTCCAAATGATTTTCAAAAGTTAAACAAGTTGTTTGCAATATGAATTTATCACTGAAAGTATTCCAGACCGATATGGGTGAATTTTTCTTTGCTTTAAATGTGCTCGGATTAGACCGAGTATATTTCTAGGTTAGGTTTCGCTTGGAACTTCAGAAGAAGAGCTTGGATCGAGACCTAATCCCATATTTTCTAGTATAAATTTATTTCCGCTGTGTTTGTTGTATTCATGTTATATACTCTGATTGTATAATCAAATATATACATTTTTCTCTTTTTGTAAAGTGTATTGATATATTATATTTTATTTATTCCGCTGTGAGACTATGATCGTCTTAATCTTCTATTCTAATATTTCTTTCTTTCCTCCCCTGACCCTCTAACTTCTTTCTCCTAAGTATCCTCTTTCCTATGCCTTTGAGTTGGACACGAGTAGTTAAATGTCATGTTAAATGGGTATGGAAAAGGTGGGTCATTACATAGTGAATTGTTGTATGACATCGAATTCTGTAACGATCAGACTTATTGTAAGATCGAGCGAGTTGAGAACATGTAGCGTTTAACCATTGAAAATTGTAATAGGATTTTAAAAACCAACTTTTTTATATGGTCGAATTGGGCCCTAAAGCTAGTTCCATTAGGTCTAGAATATGAGTAATTAACACAAAATGTCTGTAAGCACACTTTGATTGGAGTTCGAGAAATTTCGGTGTGTTGAGAGATTTTCTATAAAAGAGCCTCAACTCTCTCATTTATTTCACCAACCCTATTTTCTAATCCTTGCTACCATTTATTCTCTTCCATCCGATGATCCACGTCGATTAGAGTTTCTGGAGACCGATCTAGGTTTCGACCCCAAGTAGGAAAATGTTCGGCTAAGTGAGATGGGTGTTGTGTATGGTTAGGTCTTCTCAACATGTCAAGACTTCGCCATAAATCGATTTCAACATTGATAAACCATGTTTTTTTTTAGAATCTTGACGTCATCGTTCATCGTTTGATGGTAGTGTCTAAAGGTAAGTAGTGCGCAGGAGGGAGATCGAACTATAAATAGTGGTGTGGTGGCGAATGATCACCCGAGGCGACCAAAAATTAGAGTTAAATGGGTTTCATTCTTTCACGTTTTTCTCAAGTTATTGGCAACGGTCGATGACGAGGTTAGTGTCGAATGAGGCGCCAAGGTCATGGCTACCGGAGGCGATGGTGTGGCGTCTTAAAGACGAACGAAGGCATGACGGATCAATGATGAACGGTGGGTAAACGACCGACTTGGAAGCAAACGATGGAGAATGATTTAGGATTTGTTAATGATGGTTGTTAATGGCTAATCACCATCATTAATAAATTATTATTTTATTTAACTAATGTAATTATAAATACATATCTATTTCATACGAGGCAGGATCTCAATGTGATGCGAATTAAGAATTTTTAAGTTGGATTAACACTAGAGGATGTTGGGTAATTAGTGTTTACTTAAATTCATAGATCTTTAAGAAATCTTTTGCAATATGATTATCTGTATATGTAGAATGGAAGCATAATCAAATAAAGAAATTAAAATCAAGTATAGTAAAGAAAATAAAGGAAAGAACACATTGTATTTTTTATATAGGTTCAGAGTTATTCTACATCTCGTTCTGCATTTCGCACGGTTTTTAATCAATATCAATTCAGCTATAGTCCTTAATTTCAAAGCCACAAGGAGGCACCCTCCAGATACTTAGACCTATGGGCATCCCAACTTGATTCATGGGCTACAAGTCCACAAACAGCTTGATTTCTAGGAAAACAAGTCTCTACGAATTGCTTTTTACCGAGCACAATTAAACCCAACTAGATTCAAAGTTACCTAGTTTCAACCATGAGGATTTTTGAGTTTTTTGTACAAAGAATGCAGACTTGGTTCTTTCGATCTTGATTACAATTGTTTATATAAATCTAAATTACACCCTGATCTTGGTAGAATGGAAAGAGTTTGATGTAGGATCAAATCAGAGAAAAATTGACTAAATTCGGTGTAATGACCTGGAATTTTGACTGTTTAAAAATCGACAATAAACCACATATGTCGATCCAAACAAATCGCAATTATAGGTAGTTATTGGGAAAAGAAGAAAAAGAAGAAAGAAGAGAAAGACAAAACAGAGTTCTCACAGCGGAAGGACAACATATAATAATTAAATAACAGTTTAAAGCAGTTGAAAGATACATATGGCTATAACATACAACGATTATCAGAGTTATACATATACAGGTATACATACATGACAACGGAAACAAAGTGCAGCGGAAAAATATTATATATAGTAGATATATACCAACTTCGTCTTCGTGCTCCAAGGAAAGAAAATCTTCGCTAACTGCAAACCTCTGCTGACCCGAGCGTATTCCATAAAAAGAAACACAACAAACACTCGGATCAGCACTAAATCATTCTCATATTAGTCAAATTAAAATACGAAACAACTTGAGTGTCATGGGTGCAGTAACTCAAGAGATGTTACGGGATTTTCCATCTCTCGAGGATCCGTTAAACTAATACATACATAGTATAATACACTATTATGATAGTGTCTATCCGGTAAAGTAAATATCATAAAAATAGTGTAAGTGGGATTACCATATTACCCTTACGCCGTTTACAGGTATCAACAGTCTATACAATATCGTAAATTCACCATACTACTGTTATCAGAGGGCACTCCATAGAAGGCAATGCTAAATCAAAATTGTATGGGGCTCGATATGGATAAATATGACAAGGCACTCGAGGCAATGCCTAGGGTAGGATTCTACCAATTGCACTCCCAGACCGGTTGTAACGATAACAGCCACTACTGCCCACCTCCGATCACACTCCCAATTCAAATGGGCCCTAATCATCATCATCATCATCATAGTCATAGAAATAGTATCGAAGAAGTGTGTCCGATCAAAGGTGCTACCTCAATTAGTCATGGTATAGCTCCTGTTTTAGTCATTTCAATTATGACCCGAAGGTCAAGGCTATATTCATTATCGTTCATCTTCTTCAATCCAACAATTGCCTCCAAGTCATCACATTTCATTCTGGATACGTCGTAACGTTCACGGTTGTTAAAGTGGTATCGACACTGACAGAGAGTATGCCATTTGTGGACTCCGGTCTCTTTAACAACCGACGCTTATACCTTCCACATCAGTCAGTTCTTTTACTTTTCACAAAGGTGCGCTTTCAAATCAAAATATCATATTTGTCCGAACCCAATTTATATTCAAATAGAATATAATTTCATATCAAGATATCCCAATCATTCAGAAAACCAATTATATTCCAACTAGAATATATTTTCATATTCATATATTAAAATCATATAATACTTCAAAATCGATTCATATTCGAGTAGAATATATTTCATATCAAAAATCATAATCATTTCTAAAATCGATTTATGGTCGAAAATCCATCCACATTCAAATAGAATATATATTTTCATTCCAACTCATTTCAATCCCTTAGGAGATCCATTTATATTCGAGTAGAATATAACTTACATTTCCAAATTAAAATCGATTTAAAAAAAATCGATTCATATTCAGATAGAATATACTTTATCTTCACTCCATTTGAACCAACGGTTTAAATCCAAGTACTTTCCATTCGGAAGTAATTCACAATCATTGAATATAACTTGAAAATAGATACTTATAAATAAAGAACTTTATATAAAAAAATGTATAGAAGTAATAGTTAAAACAAATAAGATAATTTAGATCACTATGAATATACATAAAATAAATAAAAGTTTTACCATTTAGTTTAAGTAACAAAATATAAGGAAGAATTTAGTTATAACAAAATAGTTTATAAGTAAAAAGTTTTTAATAAGTAAAATTTTAAGAAAAGGAATAGTTATTTGAAATCAACAGTTTATATATAATAAAATTCTTAAACCATAATTGTTCCTTCCTTCCAAATTTCAAATGCTTGAATCTATACTCCAGTCTCAATGGAGTTTACAAAATTCAATATCTTGTTTCAAATGCCATTCAACCCCATTTCTTTCAATTTAGAGGAATCAAACCCATATTCATACCAAAAATTACGGTGATTTCGAATATCCTCAAATGATGTTCATTTAAAAACTAAATTCATGGAAAATTATCCATTCCAAAATCTTACCATAAAATTTGAAAACTCCAAGGTATATATATATACAAATCCCACTTTACAAATCTCGATTTGTTTGAATAATTTACCTTAACAAATTTCATTAAAATTCAAATTCATGTTTAAAGGAAACATAAAAAATCTTATCAATATCGACACATTTCCTTTAAGTAAAATTCCTCATCAATAGAATTTCGAATATTTAGATCATTTAACCAACCGATGTCCATATATAATTTACTACCATATGGCCAAGTGATTTAAAATTTAATTTCTCGATATCCGGGGATGGATCTATCATTTCAGTCCAAATCAGGGTCACTGATATTTATCATTTCAATCTGTGTTCTTAATTTATTTTAATCGATTAATCCCGGGTTTATTCGATGCACGTAACATCTTGGTTGGAATGGGATTAACCGCCAAACAACACCCACATTCATATACTGAATAACGGAACATGGCAATATCCATTCAGAAATCAAACCAAAGTATCCATCACAATCATTCATACAACTAATCAGTATTAATCTGTTTCACGGGTTTGCAAGGATCGGAATTTCCAACTAGTAATTTAATTAATTAAATAACTAATTACCGACCTAATTTTTCAGATTAACATACTTGCATGTCAATTTTAAGCAACCAATCATCAATCAAACACAACCATGCAACCAAACTTATTTCACAATTTAATTTAATAAATATGGGAATAATTCAGTTATTCGTAAGTGAGAAAATCACTCACATTTGGGTCCTTAGTGGATCAGACTTCCAACCAAAGCCCAAAATTTCACAGTCTCCAAATGCAGCGAAACCAGTCTCAGATTGTCCGCAATTCCGCCATGATCCCAATGCACCTAACCGCGTCTAAATCCGAGTTAAAACAAGAAAGTTATTAGCGTTTTACTTTTTGAAATTTAAATATATAAAAATTTATAAACATTTCTCTCGCCCAATTACAACTCGCCAGGTCAGCGCCCGGGTTTGTTCTTCCCGCTCCCCCTTTTCACGCTACAGTAACAACACGGAAAAAAGCACCCATCAGCACCAACTTTGACCAGCCAAAGCTCATCACTCCGACCACTAGGAGGCACAAGACCACCTCCAACCGAGAGCAAGTTGAATACCGCGCCTCCCAGTACCCGCGCCTCCGCTTCCGGTGGCCGCCTCCTACGCCTCCGATGTGGTGAACGGGAGGGTTTCCAGCCCTTTGAACACAAAATTCCGGCGATTCTCTGGACAATATGACCTCTGACTACCATCATTCAACTTATATCGATGAGAGTAACAAAACCCATGTCTTCGTTTCTCCGATTAACGCGTGAATCAAAAAGCCCCAAATCGAAACCTAGGGTTTCGAATTTCAGCAGGTTTGATCGCAATTTCTGGTGAATCCGTCCACTGTATGTCGAAACTAATCACACCCACAACTTCGTACCATCGAGAGCTTCGTTTTGACATATAATAGGCTATGGTTTGAGGAGATTTTATTTTCAAGCTTGAAATTTTATTGAGCTAGGTTTTGAATTTGCTTCAGCCATTAGAGAAAGATTTTTTGAAGGATAAAACATATGTATGGTGAGAATGAGCTGATGGGTTGGCAAAGGATTCATTTATATGTATATGTGAGGCCCAAAAATGAGAAACAATTATTATCTTAATACATTGATTTCATTCACACTTTCTTCCGTACGGTCCAACGACAAATCCGATTGTAACGCAAATTGAACCTCTACAATAATTCGACATTCCGGATTCGATGAAACTGGTTTCGCCGGATTCCGGGACTGTTACCAGAACCATTAAATTCCATAGTTAATTAATTAATAAAATATTCAATTATTCATTTAACTGATTTAATTCAATTTAAATATTTACAAAATTCCATTTAAATCAAATTTTAGCTTAAATAAATTTTATAATACGATTCACAAATTCTTAAGTTCCCACATTTGATTATTTGAATTTAAATTCGAATTCCAAATTTAACTTAATCATTTAAATATTAATTCTCAAATTGCAACATTTCTAAATAAACTAAATTTAAAATCTATTTATACTCCATTCAAATAATCATCATCATTATATCCAACTAAATTTGATTTATATCTAATATTATTCCAAATTACATATTTCCAGTATAACTCAACTTTATTCAATTATCCTAATAATAATTAAAAATACAAAATTTTATGATATAAGCTAAATAAGAATCTTATATATATGTTCAATCCAGGTAATTATTATTATCAAACTCAACAAATTTACATTTTAACCATTATTGTTCAATTTAATTATACCAAATGTAAATTTTAAATATATGCAAAATTTATGGGTTGTTACATTCTCCCCCACTTAGAATCATTTCGTCCTCGAAAAGAGAACGAAATAGGTATTGAACAAAATCATACTTTCAAATCCATACTTATAAAAACAGCATTTATAAAATAAGTTATGTAATTGTAAACTCTCATAAATTTTTCTAACTCCCGAAATCACAGAAAATTTCGGCAGCATCTCCTTTGTACGGAGAGGTCCGGAAAATCACATACATGTTTATAATTCATATGTACATCTCATCATTCGATGAGGCGTCCCAAAAATGGGGAAAAATACATATATAAAACCACCAAAACCAAGTAATGCAAATACATACCTTCTTTAGCGTTTTATTTGCAATGTATTTACCATAGCACTTTAGTATTTAGCGCAAGCGAGCTCCAAACGTAGTGCGACTTCCTTACACCTGCTACATACTCACATACGCATGAGTATTAAACATATATATAACACATAGAAAAAGTATATAACTTGCACAACATATAATAAATATTTCAACTACAAAACCAAGATATTCATAACAGGCCAGCGAACAAATCGTGGATTATCTCCCTTTAAATGATGGAATTTGACCAAAGCACACTAGGAAAAAGTTATAGTAGTCGTTTCAGAATTGTCTGGATTTTTCGAATTCGGAAAATCCGTTTGAAAGATATGGCAGTTTTAGTGGAAGCGAACGCTTCAGCCCGTAAAATGAAAAAATGCAGGTCTGAGTTGTTCAACCCAGTTTTTAATCCTTCAAACAATAAAATTTTACCCAGCATATTAAGGAAAAGTTTTAGTTCAGATCCTTGGCTTTCTGAATTTTACTCGCACATCGAAATCCGACGCTCCGTTAAGAAGTTATGGTCAAAACAATATCGGTATACGCTTCAGTGTTTAAATTTTCTACGCATACAACTACGACTCATTCTCGGATTTCAACCTAATAAACATGAAAATTAGACAAGGCCCTATTAGCAATAGTTTTAGTTCAGGTTCCAAGGTTTTCAAATTGTCCTGAATCGTCGAATTTTGATTAACCCATCAAAAGTTATGGTCATTTTAGTTTCAACTTATCGACTATTTCAGATTTTTGCATAACACTGATTTATTTTACTTGAATTTTAATTCTTCCGATTCCAAAACTTAAGTCAAGCTTAGCCATCTAAAATGGTTATCGATCTATTATGTTCAAAATATGGTTTACCCCTTATCGCTTAAGTATACCCATGTTCAATTCCAACTGATTCATTACAGTTGTTCTTATTCGTTCATTAAATAAGTTCCATACCATTTATATTAAATAAATTTCATTCAATTTCATATTCCATTATCGCCCATCTTATTAAGTTCATTAGCAACTCACCTATTCCTTTATTTCTCGTTCATTCATCCAATTTATTCACCTCAATTTTCAAGAAATGGATTCATATACAATCACTATTCATTATTTCTAATCACTTATGATTCATTTTATTCATTTGCCTCCATATACCCATTCCATTTACATTCGTTCCAAACAAGATCCAAAGATTCGCCTTCATGCTTATTTAATTCAACTAAACTAGTCTGTTAACTAAATCATCAAGTTGTTTTATTTGTATCACATTTCAATATCAAAAATCCCCAAATTAGAATTCTTTTAAATATTATCTTATCCCAAATAAACCAAATTTATTTGCACCTTATTGTCTTGTTTTGGCACTTCAATTCCTTTATTTAACCATTTCTTGTTCACTTATTCCAATTTTCATCTTTAAATTAAGTCTTTATTCCATTAACTCAATTTATTTATTCGACACACAAATCATAAATTAAATTAATGATTGTTCATACCTCAAATTCATACTTAGTTCTCAAACCATTATAATTCGATTTCCTAAGTTTAACTTTATTTAACTCGATTTCTCTACAAATGAAGTTATATTTCATTTAACAAAATGATTTGCATTTCATTCATTTCACATGTACACTACTTGCCATTTAATTCCTTGTTTTTAATTTACCGACCATTCATATTCTATCAACTAACCTAAATTCCTTGCAACCCATCTCGAACTAACTTAATATGCTTATTAAATTATTCCAAGCCATAAGCTATTGTCATTTTATTTTCACAACAAAGATTTTTTCCAGTCCATTCTAGTTGACTTTAGTTGAATTATATTCCGAGGTAAATTTCAATTTCCTTTAACACCTTTATCGACCAATCTTGGAATTTTTTTTTGGAACATAATTATCGTTCATGCTTAAGTATTTCAACGGCCATTGCTCTTCTCTAATACTTAAATCCATTTCATGATTTCAAAATCTAAAATTTAATGAATCGAGTTACCTTAATGTTTAAATCCATACTATTAGTTAAGATAAACTTAAATACTTTGATTCCGGGTTTTAAACCAAGTTTAAAATAACCTATATGTTTATACTATTTTATAGAAAACATACCATATAGAATTTTAAATCCAAATCTTTAATTACAAAAACTTGGTTTTTTTTCCAAAGTATGTTTAATTTAAATTTCAACTTTAAATAACATATTCTAATACCATATATGTAAAAAATTATATCATAGGGATTAAATCCAAAATCCTTTGCCAAACAAGTTATAATAACCATTGGGTGGTCTCCCCCACTTAAACTCTTCAGAATAACATGGAAAATGTGTGCACTCATTACCGAAGTCGTTTCTAAGGTCTAAGTAGGGATTACACTCTTATTCCATTTAAAAATCCTTTAAAAACTATTTCCAGAACTATTTCTTTTAATATGATATTATTTCAAAACTTTGGCAAACTATTTTCAAAAGCACCAGAATTAAGTCCTCAAGTTCATTTCCATTTCAATTGCAAACCGTTTGCACCCAATTATACTTAAAGATATCATTTCATTTCAAATATTTTCTAAATTCATTAAATTTTCCTTATTAGATTTATTATTTAATCAACCATAATATGCGATAACTTAATATTACCACCTACTAAAACAGATACATATATGGTAACACCCCATGTCCGTTAATGTCACTCACAAAGGGAATGCATTAACTTCCATGAAGCATTATAAGTAAACAGAACAGAAATTTACAAAACAGATACGTAAAGTAGTACTTGAAGAATTTATAACTTTATTTCAGCAGAAACAGAAATATGTTTAGTTACATCTTTCAAAATCACAATACCAAAACCCAAGTGTACAAGTATCGGTCTTGTACAAAATCCTTCAGAATGCATAATTTTAAAGCCATAATCCCAACATAAACTGCCATGAAAAGATAGAGTCAAAGCCAAGCAATACTTCAAGCACTTCAAGCAAAGAGAATCTGAATCAAGCTCCTATGTTTCCACCCTAACCACCTAGGGGGGAAACAGAAAGAAAAGGGGCGAAAACAAACGAGGTCAGACATAAAGTCTGGCGAGTCCAGTGACTTTCAGCATATATACAGATAACAGTATCATGACATGTAAATAAAGCTGGATGAGAGATAACAGCAACAGGAGTAGCAGGTACGCTTTAGTTAAACAGAAGAAACAGAATGATATAGACCAAGTTATGCTTCTTACTTATATCTTACTTCTCTGCACTAATACTAGAATAACAGGATTAGGTGTTACCCTAATGTCTAAACTGAAATAGTAACGGAAATAGAATAATCTTTACAGAAACAGGATGCTAGTAATGGGCCTTTACCACCCCAACAGAGACAGAAGGTACAGAAACAGAATGCTAATAATGGGCCATTACCACCCCAATAGACGGTACCACGCAGGAACAGACAGGTGTTACCACTCCAACAGAAACAGACGGTACCCTAATAGAAACAAATAGAACTAGGTGTATCCTAAATTCTACCCCAAGCGATCGGCTCCCTAATACATAAATACCCTGTGCCGGCCCCACAGAAGGGTGTATCACTCAATAAAGTTGCAACCTACGGAGATACACAGACCTATTTACAGATGTCACGGCATCTTAACTTCCCTAGAGCAAACCGGATCCATGCACGCACATGACTCGGTTGGAATGCGCCATCAACACCCCTCTCCATTATCAGAATGAACCTCTTACAATTAGTTCAATAAGCATGCCCGGACCCTACCTAGTGTTGGGTCATAGTTTTGATACCAGAAAAGGGTTACTGACTAATATGGGTCCCACACAACAGATGACACATCCTAACCTTGTCTCTCCAGACTAACAGATTTCAGATTAACTTATTTACAGATTTCAGATGTACAGAGTTCAGATTACTAGTTCTTAGATCAGACATACATGCTAACAAGTTTTCAGACTAATGGATCAGATGTACGGATTAACAGACTTACAGATTGTTTCACCTAACCTTGTATTGGGCATACAAATTCACGAAACGAGTTTATTAGATTCATCAGTCCAGTTGATTTAACCCTATCCACCCAACATGTTTTAGGCATCATATCTATCTTAGATGTGCATTAATTATTAATGCACAGACCTTTCACATTAGGCCAGTAGCTTGTGGCCGCTGGATGTGCCGGGCGGTTCCGGGCAGACTTTTACTACAAGCCAGACCTAACCTCGTGTCTAAGCATATTTTAGTTATGCCTACGACCTCTCACATTAGACTGATAGTCTGCGGTTGTTGGTTAGGCCGGTTGGATCTGGGCAGGCTTCTACCGCAAATAGAGTCTAACCTCGTGTCTCAACATTCTTATATTAGCAAACTATTCATTCACAGATTATGCCAATATCAGACTAATTATACCAATTCAACAAATTAACTTCTTTACAAGTTACAGTAGATTATTCCAAGTTCTATTAACATGTTTTGCTCAATTTTCGATCGAGCCTACAGGTTTTCATACCCCATGTTACCGTATTTAGTTTCAATAGATTTAGCAGATTAGGAAATTTAACAGATTTAATCATCCCTTAAAGTTCCATTTACATATCTCGCCTAATCATAAAATTAAGCCTAATTTAACATGCCCAAATTATGGTCATAATTCACAATATAACATATGTCCCAAATTTTAGTTAAATTTGCATAGTATAGAATATTCTCCAAAACCCCCCAAAACATGATATACAATACGAATTATGCCAAATTATAGCCTTTGATTTCTGCGTATGCTAAATATCCAAAAATCACCATTTAGGCGTATGCACAACTAGTTATCCCTATTTTAATATAGGTTTTTCAGGCCTAAGTCACATATCCTTTTCTTCCAAGTCATAGATCGTTATATGAAATATGCCCCAAATTTAGATCTTAAATTACAACATCTCAAAATCAGATCTTGAATTATAACATGCATTATGTCCCCAAATTACAATATTCATGTGTTATCATGCAATAATTCTTCTTCTCCCAAATCATGAACCATCATAATATAGCATGCCTAGATCTAGATCTTAAATTACAACATTTCAAAATCATTCACAAATCAGTTATGTCCAATTATGCATCATTCAATATTTTTCCCAAATTTAGCGTTCGCGCGTTCATCTCTTATGAGAATTTGGCTTAGGCTCGTGGTAGCCTGGCTATAAAACAAAAAGGAAGAAAAGAGAGAAAAGATACAGAACAGTTACAATAATATTAATAAGATAGATCCACAGAAAAACAAATCTGATAAACAAAAGTATGCATAATCTCAGATTCAGATTCATAACAATGTCAAGATAATAATTAAATTTCATATCTGAAAATAACTGTACTCATCTTGGTAGGATTCTAAAAGAAAAGGGGTTGTAGTTGTTCTCTTTTAATCCTATTCAGATTGGAAGAAGGAACACTAGTTCTAGCTTAGGTTTCAACAGAGTAACGACGCCAATGATTTATTTTAATTGGAATTGAGGTAGCATAACATTACAATGGTTTTGTATAGAGAAAAAGTGAGGTTTGTGGGTGTTTAAATAGGTTTGAAGCCAAGGAATCCGTCCAGAAATCTATCCAGGTGCAAAATCCCGAACCTGCCTCGGATCAGAAAACAGGTCGACCTGTAAGGGGAGGTCGACCCCCTGGTCGACCTATGTCGACCCAGGTCGACCCCCAGGTCGATGCCCTGGTCGACCCCCTGGTCGACCTGGGTCCTAGGCGGGAATTTTCCCGCCCATCCCGGGTGTGTGTTTTGAATTCGAAATTTGAATTTTAAATCTGAGCTGTTTTACTTTATATAAATTTCTAAAACTTCTAAAGGCCATAACTTCTTCATGCGGAGTCCGATTTACGCAAACTCGGACTCTATCTCAAGCAGAATTCCAAGACGAACGCAATGGCGCAACCCTTTTCCCTTAATTCTTCCTTTAAAAATTAAGTATACTTTGTTTTGTTACTTTTATGTTTACAGAAAATACGGGGTGATACATTCTCCCCTCCTTAAAGGATTTCGTCCCCGAAATCTTCAAGTTAAGAAGAATGTGTCCTACCATCCAATCACCCGTCTACTCAACCATCATCCACAAGCATCCATTGTCCTTAGAAATTTTCTAATGTTGTATGAACATATGCAAAAGTGTGTGTATATGTCTCTTATCTAATGCAAAGATCAGGCGGTCTACTGATTCAGTTGACCTCCTCAACGCGAATTATGCTAGTGCCATGAGTCCAATTATGTATGCAAGAAATCCTATTTGATACACATCATTTCTGTATGAGTGCATAACCATTCATCCAAATGCAACATCCATGTGATGAGTCAATCATTTGGCATCCACAAAAATTGAAAAATGCACACACATCCATATGCAGTATGAGAGTGTTTTTGAGCCGATCTAGTGCCTAGTGTATGTATATGCATCCACGAGCAACCACTAGCAACCACTTGTATCCACTTGCAACCATTAAACATAAAATGTCTCAAACACATGTTTACACCCATTAGTTTCTACCTAAAGGTCGAAGACTTGATCGATAGGACACAACCGAGTGATAGAAGCAAGTACAATTAAAACAAAAGCTCTGTTCTCATTAGACATCAGTTAAGACAATAATTCCTTAAGTGTCAACCCGGAAGACCAAAATCAACATTAGATTGACACTCAGAGAATTACTACCATTAAACAATGTCAAAAATGGAAATCTACTTCACGCTTCGAGTAAAAACCCCTATCCTTCTCAGAAATATTTAAATACTTACAGGCTACTGGTACAGATCAGATTACCAAACGATTCTTAGGAAACTAAGCATGATAAAACCCCACCATATCCCACAAAACCCAGAAGGTATGCATCATAGTCAACTTAACGCCCAACACAGATACCCTCAAACCCCAACCTATCACAAACAGATGAGTCGTAACCCCTTATGGGGTTTGAGATTATAGCGGGATCAGAAACAAGACTAGTATTAAAGTGCAGGGTCTGAATTACAGAATCAAAATGCCAGAATAAAAAAAAGAGTTTTTAACTCAATAATCAGATAAGGAAATTAAACCCACCAGCCTCGAGAGTATTCGCCTATCCTCCAGAAGCAGGTCATGTCCTCTTCCCTTGCCCTCGTTTCTTCGGGCAGTCCCTAGTGAAGTGTCCCATTTCACCATAGTTGAAGCAAGCGCCCTTCCTCTTTCTGCAATCCTTGTTCAGAAGGGTCAAGCTTCCACAAGTAAAGCACTTTTTCTCCTTCTTATCTTCAGACTTTTCATCCTTCTTTTGTGTTTCCTTTTTGGGCCATGCTTTCTTGTTTTGTGGTCCTTCGAGCTTTTCTTCTTTCTTCTCACTTTTGGCTTCCTCTTCATGCATTAACGCCATGTCAACCAATTTCTCGAAGGTAGCCCCCCATAGGAATGTGGGTCATAGACAACCCTTGTAGCGGCTCATTTAAACCTTTAACGAATCTCAGAGCCTTCTTCTCAGGTGTGTTCACCAAGTCTAAGCCGAATCTCGCCAACTGATTGAACTTGTTGACGTACTCTTTCACTGATAAATTACCTTGGTTCAACGCCAAGAACCTCTCCATGTATAAATTCTCTTCTGCTCATGAGAGAAATTTCATCTCGAACCTACGCCTGAAATCCATCCAAGTCTCCACCGCTCGTTCTCCATTCGTGACCTCCCACCAGAATAAAGCTTCGTCCTTAAGTAACCACACAGCCAACTGTATCTTCTGCCTATCGTCCAATTCGAAGATAATGAACAAATCTTATATTTCCTTAAGCTAGTTTCTTGCTTCCACGAATGATTCTGTTCCATTAAAGTTCTTTCCACCCATGGCTCGGAAGTCTCTACATATCTTCGGGAAAGTATTCACGCGCGGAGGAGGAAGAGGAACCGCCGCAGCAGGGGGAGGAGGGACATCTACCGGGCTTGCATCATTAGCCCTAGCTTATAGGTACCTTCTGAACCATCCAGGTACCGGTACGCCCTCTGGAAGGTTAAGATCCCCAGACATGCTGAAAAAAGGAAAGATTCAAAACAAAGGATAAAAAGATAGTGCATATGGCTTTTGGGGATCATGTTTTTCAAATTAAACTTTACTCTTGAAAATACTTCCTTTTTAAAAACCTTTTTGAAAATAGTTTTCAAAAACATTTTATCAAATCTAGTAACCTTCAACTCTGATACCAAGTGTAACACCCCATGTCCGTTAATGTCACTCACAAAGGGAATGCATTAACTTCCATGAAGCATTATAAGTAAACAGAAAAGAAATTTACAAGACAGATACGTAAAGTAGTACTTGAAAATTTTATAACTTTATTTCAGAAGAAACAGAAATATGCTTAGTTACATCTTTCAAAATTACAATACCAAAACCCAAGTACACAAGTATCAGTCTTGTACAAAATCCTTCAGAATGCATAATTCTAAAACCATAATCCAAACATAAACTGCCATGAAAAGATAGAGTCAAAGCCAAGCAATACTTTAAGCACTTCAAGCAGAGAGAATCTGAATCAGGCTCCTATGTTTCCACCCTAAGCACGTAATGGGGGAAACGAAAAGAAAAAGGGCAAAAACAAACGAGGTCAGACATAAAGTCTGGTGAGTCCAGTGACTTTCAGCATATATACAGATAATAGTATCATGACATGTAAATAAAGCTGGATGAGAGATAACAGCAACATGAGTAGCAGGTACGCTTAAGTTAAACAGAAGAAACAGAATGATATAGACCAAGTTTGTAGTGACCCGAAAATCCGGTCCAATTTGAGCTGACCAAATAACACAAGTCCAACCCCAAACTGCACTAGAAATTCAAGAAACTAATAGAAAGAAGATAGAGGGTGAGGATAGATAAGGTAGAACTAATAGAATAGAAAACGAAGAAGAAGAACATCATCATCAAAGTAAACACGAATCTCACAGCGGAACGAATAAAATATAACATAACTTTTGAAATACAAACAGTTATATATATAATAGCACTTATCAGAGTACAAAACTTACAACGACAGCGAAAATAATAGTAGCTATAGAATCCTGAAGCCTCCTGCTCCAAGCTCTCCAAGTGTTTCTGTAAAATCCCGACTACTTGACTGCCCATACAAATTTAGGCACCCAAGAGTTTAGGGAAAACAAACAAATAAACTCCGGGTCAGTCATGGGACTGGTGTGAATAAAACTCCTAACACTTGGTTTAATAACAGATATATCATAAGACCACGCCGTGAAAACAGAACGGGTTTTCCCTTATGAAAATCCAAACAACTTTGTAAAGCAATGTCATCTGATATTATAATAATGTCTAAGTACAAATAGATATCAATCTAATAGAAACGCTTTCATCTCACGTTCTACTATATAGTATACAATCAAAACCGCAAGCACGTATTGGGTAATGGATTTTCAACTATGACAAGGTATGGAACCACCTTCCGATCAGTGTACTCTAGGAATGATACACTGGAGTTCAACAAGAACATCTTGCAACTCAGCCACACATGACCGACCACTCATTTTGCTTGAGTGTTTCGAATGTATATCACCAACGGTTGGGATCAGCAACCGTTTCCCGTATATACATGGGACAACATTGATAGATTAAAAGAAGCAAATGAATATTCTCTAGATAGGTGATTATACACCCTACTTCGGTGCGACCGACTTAGCCATGCTGCCTGCCCGATTTCTGTCATTTACCGGTTGATGAGGCTTGAGGTTACGCTTTATCATCACATCAGATTCACTTCGAATGCCATATTGTCAGATCCATCTAAATCACTAATTTGACGTCTATAACCATACATTACGTGTCAGCTTAAAGAAGTTTCCTTCTCCGCTTCCACTCTTGGTACGGTTAAAGAAATCAATGTACGTGACCTTTCTGGAAATACTCTGTCAGACATTCATCCATACAAATCATCCAGGAACAGGATGAGCCGAAGGTACTATTCAGTACATCCATCTTAGGCACTGTTATCTAAGACTTATACAACAGCCCTTGCACTTTACTCCGTCTTCAATTATCTTTGGCATATATGATTCGCAACGCTTATGCCAATACAGAGTGGTTCTTTGGATAATAATCCAACCGGTCTCTCCATATTAACAACGTTAAAATGGTCAAAAACTTCGATAGTCGGTGAGTTAACTATCGAAGAAAAATATGTGTGCAAACAACGATATTATTTCTAGATGGAAATTATATAAATCAATCATCATTTAACATTTATCTCTTATCTCCTGTTTCCATATATTCAATATTTCTTATTTTCTAAATTTTAGAAAATATACTTTATTATCAATGGGAAACATTTCCATTTCCTGTTTTCTATATTAGAAAACATTTCTGATTCCTTATTTGGAAAATACTTCCAAAGTACCTTCATTGGATTTAAACAGATGTTTAAATAAAACATCGCTATGCCAACTCAAACCATTTACTGAATTCACTTAACCATCATTTACTATCAACCTTACCATTCCTTAGTTAAGAAGGAAGTCAATCAAGTTGCGGTATAATTACCTCTCAGACCTTAACTGAACAACATTATAACTTCGAAATAGTAACCGTTTATCTTTTAAACCTTTAACAACTTCTTTACGTAACTCTCGGATTCAATTTACGAATCCACTTCTTTATTGAAAACATTGATTATAACGATAACGTTATAATCCCTGCTTTCGCAATATCTAACTTCAATTATAACCTTTATTCTTTAATTCGAATAATTAAACCTACCCCTAATTTATTAGTGTATACTCTTGATTTAAAAACCGGAAAGTAAATATTACTTTCCCGAATTCGATATAATTGAATTCGACGTAAAATTCTCTTTCGAGTAATCTTTATTTGATTAACTCTTCTTCGAATAACCTATATTCGATTATCTCTCTTCGAATAACTTATATTGGAAATCTCTCTCTTTCGAATAAACTATATTCGATCTCTTTCTTTGAATGCACTATATTCGATAATCTTCTTTCGATTTAACTAATCGATAACTCCTTTCGATTAGACGATATTCGATAATTCCTTTCGATTAAACTAAAATCGATAATTCCTTTCGATTAAACTATAAATCGATAATTCCTTTCCTTTAACTCTATTCGAATAAACTATATTCGACTAACTCAATTTAACTCCGTTTAACCCTGTTCGAATAACTAATATTCGATAGCTCTATTTAACTCCATTCGAATAACTACTATTCGATTAACTCTATTTAACTCCATTCGAATAACTACTTTTCGATTAACTCTATTAAACTCCATTCGAATAACTACTATTCGATTAACTCTATTTAACTCCATTCGAATAACTAATATTCGATAACTTTATTTAACTCCATTCGAATAACTAATATTCGATAACTCTATTTAACTCCATTCTCTTGACTCTAGATCGCAGCGATCACAATGGTTACGCCTGATTCCCTCAGGAAACATCCGACCGCCGTAGGCTATTTATAGCCCTGCGAATTACGCTAGCAGTCGTGCTAAATGGCATCTCAATTGGATTAATTCTAATTGATTAATTCTAACTGGTTAACTCTAACTGATTAACTCTACTGGTTAACTCTAACTGATTAACTCTAACTGGTTAACTCTAATTGATTGACTCTACCGGTTAACTCTAAATGATTAACTATAACTGGTTAACTCTAACTGATTAACTCTACTGGTTAACTCTAACTAATTCACTCTAACTGGTTAACTCTAACTGATTAACTCTACTGGTTAACTCTAACTGATTAACTCTACTGGTTAACTCTATTTGACTAACTCGACTCGACTAACCCCTTTCGAATACCATATTCGATTAACTAACTTCGAATACCATATTCGATTAACTAACTTCGAATACCATATTCGATT
This sequence comes from Allium sativum, assembly GCA_030737875.1. Classification (NCBI taxonomy): domain Eukaryota; kingdom Viridiplantae; phylum Streptophyta; class Magnoliopsida; order Asparagales; family Amaryllidaceae; genus Allium; species Allium sativum. The sequence goes on along the minus strand of CM060927.1, from coordinate 88,965,993 downwards.
AACTAACTTCGAATACCATATTCGATTAACTAACTTCGAATCAACATATTCGATTTACTCTTTTTTTATAACGTTTATCTATTTAAAAAGATTCCCTTTTAACAACGTTTATTCATTTATAAAGATTCACTTTTTAGTAACGGTTCTTCGCTTTATAAATGTTATTTTAATAACGTTTTCCTACTTATAAGGATTTCCTTTTAATAACATTTTCCTACTTATAAGGATTTCCTTTTTATTAACTCTATTTATTTTCTAAATATTCCCTTTTCAATTCTATTTGTAAATGGTTTACAAATTTTTCTTTTTTCTATTTTATTCTATTTGCAAATGTTTTGCAAATATTTCCTTTTCAAATTTATTCTTAAAAATATTCTAACTCCTTAAATTCCCGGGAAAATTCGCCATAACCTCCTTTATATCGGGAGCATCGGGAAAATCCCCAAACCTGCCACACAGGCCTTTCCATTAAAAAAGAAAATGGTTTGAATTTATTTCCTTTTTAAAATATCTCCTATTTATAAATATTCCTATTTATAAATATTCCTTATTTATAAATATTCAAATTAATAAATATCTCTTATTTATAAATATTTCATTCATAAATATTTTATTTTCACTATCACTTTGAAAATTCCCTTACGAACATCCCGTATGTTATGGTATTCAATCATATCAAATCACGATGATAAATAACGTTCAACCCCATATAATCAACAACAGATTATATATCTCATCCTATAACAGAATATATGAACAAAACAGTAGTATAAATATTGAGGAACCCGGTTGGGTCCCTCCAACCTGTTTCCCTACATCACAGATGTTAGACAACACGATTAACATCAATATCAGTTCAGTACGGATTATTCTGATAAACAGAATCAATATATATATATATGTATATGTATATGTATATATATATATATAATTTCAACTAACTGACTAGCAGTTCAATCAATCAACCAACACACAGCAATCAACAGATGATTAACAGTTCTAAAAATACATTATAAAAATATAACTATTCAGAGTTGGTGAGTTTTACTCACTTTGGCAGTTCATCGTTAAAGAACGATAAACTGTTATTTAATTTGAATCAAACAGTTTATTTTGCTATAAATCCAAATGAGCTCCACTCCACTCCCAGTCAGTTCCATTGTGGAGGGTTCGTCCATACGATCCTGTCGGATCTTGTTTCGCTGAATTCTGATCATGTATGGAAAAGTTATAGCATTTCAAAGTTTGAACTATTAAAAATTGAAATAGAATTAATTCTAATATGCTTGGGCCTCACCAATATTAACAAGGGCCCATTACCATACCCTTAGATACCCGTACCCGCTTCAAATGCCTTCTCCCCCAAATTGAATTTCTGTCGCTCCCTTTTACACAGCGATCCCAAATACTCCACCGTTTGACCCTACGTTGACTGCACCTAACTCCTCCTCCGGCCACCAATCGATGCCATCAACCTCACCAAACCACTCAGCTCACGATCCTCTACCCACCTACCACCACTAAAGGCCACTCCATCTCCCTTAAAAATCCCAACCTGTAACTCCTCCTCGTCACTATCGGTGACGCCTTTTACCTCAAGCCACCAGAAGTTGCTTCGCCACCACCATCTTCCTCCACTACTCGAGTTCTCTCCCCTCATATCCACCACAACCAGCTTGCGTCAAGGAGTCGAATCGTGTCACCAGTTTTCAACAGCGCCTACAGTACCACACCTCCCCAAATTACCACCGAGATTCACAAAAGAAAACATAAAATGAAGCTGCTTCTTGCCACACGTTCGAATTTACATTCGGATTTGAAAATCAAATGTTCAAAAACCCGAAATGTTGAACCCTAAATCCACTGTACCCATACGACTTCGAGCAGAACCTGACCGAGCTCCCTGAAATTCACACGAGCGTGAAGCTACTCCTATCAGCAATCCAAATATGCTTGTATTTTGATTTGTAGGATTTGTTTTGGTTTATAGGAATTATTGGAAGATTGAAAATGTTCACAGGAGAAAATAAACATTGGAGGCGCGATTTTTTTTGTCTGTTGACTTGGGAATGGATTTGTAACGACCTGCATTTTTGACCATTTAAATCGGCAATGAACCTAAATGTCGACTTAAACAAATCAAAAATACGGATATTTATTGGGATTTATATAAGAAAAAGAAGGGAAGAAGAAAACAATCACAGAATCTCACAGCAGAAGGACAAAATATAATAATCAAATAACAGTTCATGAAGTTGTTAAATTATGGATTTGATTATACATTATAACAATACATCAGAGTCATTTATCATAAAACATATCGATATATGCAGCGGAATAATACTAGTAACTACGACTGTCAAGCTCCATCTTCATCTTCAATATAATGTGGTCTTCGCTAACTGAAAACTCAGGCTGACCCGAGCACCATTGAAAATACAGAAATACTCGGATCAGAACTAAAATATTCTCATATCAGTTAAATCAAAATCACGTAATAATATGAGTGTCACGGCGTCAGAGATGCTTACGGTAATTCACATCTCCTATCCAGTGTGTTTGTGAGTGCAATAACTTAAGAGATGTTACGGGAATTTCCATCTCCTAAGGATCCATCAAACTAGATACTATATAATATAATATCGCTATTATGATAGTGTCTATTTAGTAAAGTAAGTATCAAAATAGCGTAAGCGGGATTACCATTATTACCCTTACACCGTTTTATAAACATTGTAGTCTATACAGTACTGTAAACTCCACCAAATCGGTGGGCTATCAGGGAGCACTCCATAGGTACAACGCAAAACAAAAATCATAGTGGGCGCGATCAGGATAAATATGACAAGGCACACGAGGAATACCCAAGGTAGGAATCTACCGGTTGCATGCCCGGACTGGTGGTAACGCATAGCTGCTACTACCGCCCACCTCAGAACAACACTCCCAAATCGAAATCGAGGATGCGCATCAAATCAGTCACTGAGGGACTATAGTAATAAAGGAAGAAGTGTTGCCGATGGGGGTAGCTAACCCCACTTGGTCACGGTATAGCACCTGTTTTAGTCATTTTAATTATGACCCGAAGGTCAAGGACATCCATCAACGTTATCTTTCTTCAAATCCAGTAATCGCCTCCCAAAACAACCTACTTCATTCTGGTTCTCCGCCATGTACACAGTTGTTAAAGTGGTTTTCGGTATTGACAGAGAGTATGACAATATCCGATCCCGGTCTCTTTAACAACCAAACGTTTACATTTTCACACCGATCGGATTTATAAAACGGTTCATACTTCATATCAAATATCAGGCTTGGTTTAAAAACATTTCACATCAAAGAAGGAATATTCTTCAAATTTAAAATCTCCATTTAAAACAGATCTTAGAATCTTGAACCATTCCAATTTAAACAATTGAGTATTTTAAAATAGTTAAAAAGTATATGTATGAAAATAGTTTTAGATGCAAATTAGAAATGGTTTGGAAATAATAGTTGGGAAGATAAAGTTCATATAAAAGTTTGGACTTAAAATATAATTTAGCAAAATTAGTTAAATACATATTTAGTTTAAATATTAAAGGAGTTTGTGAAATAGACATTTGATTATATAAAAAAAATAGTAGTTACATATATATATATAAGTAAAATAAATTAGTTTATAAAGAAAAGTAGTTTATAAGGAAAAACAGTTTATAAATAAAAGTAGTTTTAAAATGGTTCAAAATGCTATATTTGCAATTAGAATAGTTTCCTTCCCAATTTCAGATAACTTGAAGTCATGTTAAGTTTCAATCAACTCGACCAACTTCAATATTTCAGTTCGGTTCAACTTCCATTTTTAAATTCAATTCAATCATTAAATTCGAATATTTTGAAATTCTAAATCGGTATTCTCATTTTAAAAAATTTAAATCTTTAATAACTTCGAGCTCAAATTTGGAAATCACTTTAAATTAAGTTAATTTAAAATGAATTTTCAAAGATGGATAATTATTTAAACTTCAAAACGATTCAAATTTAGATAGATTCAATTCATTCTGAATTTTCAAAATTTTTGCTTCATTTCAAAATATTAAATAATTTACTTAACTTATAAATTTCAAAGTTTCAAAGTTCCAATTCCAACGAAATCCATTTATAAAATGTCAATTATATTGTTTAAACAATATTTCAAATTCAGGGTTTAAAACAAATTATATAATCAATCGGTGTCCGTATATAATTCTCTATCCTATGGCCAAGTAATACTTAAAATTTAATTTTAGTATTTCGAGAATGGATATATATCATTTCAATCCAAATCAGGGTCATAGGTATTTATCATTTCAACCTACGTTCTTAATTCATTCTAATGACCAATCCCGGGTTTATTTGATGCCCGTAACATCTAGGTTAAATGGTTGGGATTAATCAGTATACACAACAATTCAATACCAATATATCAAGCAGGTAAATTCAAAACATCACCAAACAAATCCATCCAAACATTTCGGTATCACATTTGTTTACAAGTAATGGATGTCGGGTTTAAACTAGCAACTAAATTTCAGATTTAACCTAACTGTGCAGTTTAAATAAACAGTTAAATTAAATTACACGATCGATGTAATTAAACAAAATAAGCAGTTTTAACAATCAAACAACAATCATACTATAACATAATTTAATCTAACTAACAAGCAAATATTTTAGTTAATTGTGAGTGGGTTTAACACTCACCTTTGGTTTCAGTCGAGTTGAAATCCAAAATAAGCCCAAAAATTCAATTGTCTCAGAATCCACCCAAACCAGCGTCACATTGTTCGAAATTTCAATACGAACCTAAGGGTACAAACCGCACGTCAATCCGGATTCGCATTAAAAAGTTATACGCTTTCGAGGCATTGGAATTTCAAATTAAAATAATTTAAAACACTAACCCAACAAACAAACAAAAAGGGAATCCACGTCAGCATCCCTTTACACATCATCCACCACACCCTCCTTCTTCTTCTTCAGTTACGCTACTGTTGCTCCTCATGTGAAAGCACCATAGCCGCAACATCAATCCTTCCTATCTCCTTCTTTGGTCGATCATTTCCAAACCCGTCAACGCCATTGTAAAGCTCTCCTTAATCTCCACTTAACCATCACCGTATCATTTCACTCGCACATACCCAAGCATTTCCGTCCTAACCCTCCTCCACGACCTGTGTACGATCGCAATCTCCTTCCCCAAACCGCAGTATCCCCAAAACTCACCGACGACGCACATCTCCAAGCTGAGTTCAGATCCACAACCCATTTAGCACATCATCCCGTAAATTTGAAGAAAAACTTAACCCTGGATCTTGACCTACCGTTTGAAATCGACTTCGAACATGATGAAATGCATATGAGGGTGGAGAGAATCGAACGATGGGAATTTAGAAGGCGGTTTCACGATTTTTGGATGAAAGGATTAATTTATTTTGATTTTTGTTTTGCTGAAACTAAGTGGTGTCCATTTTTGGTTTGAACGATGAATGTAAGTGGCGGCTACAGTAGAATGAGTGAGGGGATTAGGTTTTAAGCAAAGTGTATTTATAATAAAGTGGTTTCAATGATAACTTAGAGAAACAAAGTACTCAATTTCCATCAATTCATTTTAATTCAAATTAAACTTTACAAATTCAATCCAAACCAAAAGTAAGGCTATTAATAATAGTTATTTAAATCAATTTACCCATTATATACATCCAAATTCTATTACTAAATAATTTCAATTAAACATTTAAATTTCAAAGTAATCAATTCGTTTCAAGTCTTAATAATTCACTACAAATTCCCACTTTCATTACTAAACATCTTAAACCACTTTTCTTCCAGTAGAGTATCCAAATTAAAAATTCAATTCAAACTTGTTAAATTTAACCAAAACAAAATAAAATTCAAATTAACTTGTAATTCAGTTCTACTTATATAAAATTTCCATTTTGATTATTAACCAAAAATTCAAATTGGAATTCAATTTTAAATGAACCAAATCCATTAATATTTAAGTTTCAATGTTCACAAATATAAATTAAATCAAAATCTTATTTTGCAATCAAATTCAGATTATTATTATCATAATAAATTAAATTTCATTATTTTAATTATAATTTTATCAACTCAATTAAATCCAAACATTTTAATATTAAATTTCAAATATCCATATTCAACAATACAAGCCAAATTATAATGCCATTTTTAATCAAATGCAAGTTATTATGATTATAACCATTTAAATTTCATTACTAAATCAATTTAGATATGCTTACATCATAAAATCACGCAATTAAATTATTATATTTTATTTATGACCATACAATATCCAAAATCATATTAAATTCAAAATTTTAAATGTTCGAAAAATACGGGTTGTTACACTCTCCCCCACTTAAAACTTTTCGTCCTCGAAAAGGAAAATGACATAGTAAGGAAGTTGTCAAATAATATATTTAACCATAAAATTTTATATTCAACCTATAATGTTCACTTATACAATAGTTTTATATACACTTGAAAACTCAAATTTTCACAAAAAAATTCTAAGTCCTAAATTTACGGAAAATTTCGGCAGCACCTCCTTTGTACGGTTAGATCTGGAAAAACCACAAATGCCACGTAGGGCCTCATTCATCCAAAAAGAAAATAAAAGCCAAGCGGTTTCCCATATTTGGGACATAAAAATCACCCAATCCAATCAATGTATTTAAATATGTACCTATTTGTCGGGCAACAACTCTATTTATGCAATCAAAAGCAACTAGCGACTTTTGCTTCCATAAACCTGTTTTACTAAAGCAACACAAAGAGGTTATACATGAAATCTAAAATATGATGACGTATCCCACATATTCAACATGAGCCTAAGCATTTCAATACACACAGCAAATCTACATACCAAATATAGTCCAACCTATTTATGTAATTTACAATTCAAATGCTTAAAAGCTTACAGTTCAAATTTAAGCCCATACGATGCACATACGTCATTTATATGCAATATCAATTTTGATCTCTCGCTCGATTACGCAATTTATATTTCAAACAAGTATTGTTCACCCGATCACTCTAATGCGGATTTAGATTTGGTTTCTTGATTAGAAACTGTCATTCTCCTCGCATAATCATAGTAATGATAGGAAAATTCAGAATCTTTTCAAAAACTCATATCTAACATTCACCGTCGAGCATCAAGTGAAAAATCCTTGTCTAGAATGATATAAATCATGCACTCGAATCCGGATCGAAATCTATTATGCAAATAATCATTGTATGTATATTGTACGTATTTATTTTAATTAGTTAACTGTCATACCAATTCTTTCATTCATTCATATATTCGGTATATTTCCCACTTATACTAAATTAATCTCTTGTTGTTGTTACTTATGTTCACAAATTCACATGAATCCCTATACCTTTTAAATTCAAGTTCATATTATATTCCATTTTAATAATATTCCAATCCAACTCAATTTATTTTTAGATTGACCCCATTATAACTTAAGAACTTAAGTATTCCAGCGGCTTCATAACTCAAATTCAATCACATACAACATTTATCGTGCTCATTTAAGCTTGTTATTCCATTTTAAAATATTGGAACCATTATTTATTTTTTTGTTACTTAAATCCAATCGACTCATTTCTAATCATTATTGTTCATTATACTTATTTCAACTTTACACTTGCATTAGCATACAATTCGACTTAGGACATGGGTAAAATATAGTATGCGATTAAGTGTTATACATTTCCTCTTATTCATTTTAGTAAACCAGAATATTCAACAATTTCAATTTACTTATTCATGTTGGCTAACTTTCCTAAGTTAAATAAATCCAAGAATCCATTTATAATTTTTCTCATTTGTTAAATTTACTTACTTTACTTATTTCAATTCAACTTACAGCAAGGCTCAATATATATAATTTATAGTTATGACTTAGGTTTTACTAATTAAAAAAACATCACTTTAATTTCACCTTTAGTATTAATGTCAAAACTTGTATATTATCTAATTGCTTATTCATATATCATTTCAACTTCTTATATGGTAAGTTATATTATGCTATAGAAAAGATTTAGTCTCATACAAGCTTAACCATTTCTAGTGTATCGAATTCATTATTTCAAAATTTAAAAGGGTTTTCACTTTAATGTCATATTTCTCTGAGGTTCAATTTCTTATTTCACAATCCAAAAAGTTTTAACATTTCAATTTTAATTCATTTCATAAATTCGAAAACCATTCATTATTTGAGAACTTAAGAATTCAACTTCGGGTTCATTTACAAATTAACTTTCAAAATGTTATATATATATTATATCTTCATATCAAACAACACTTTAAAATTTTTACATGAAATTCAGTCTTTTTTTTTCTCAAGGTATAAAATCTCTAAGTGGTTTCCCCACTCAAACTCTCGAAAATAAACGTCGATGGTGCGTGCACTCATCACCGAAGTCATTTTCCGGAGACAAGAAGGGAACACACACTTTTTCTTTAGATCATTTGAAAAGAAATCATTTCTATATGGAACAACTTCTATAATATATCTATTATTTCAAAACCATTTGGAAATCAATATTTCAAAAACCCCAACTTCAAATTCTCAAGTTTATATTTAATTCATCTTATTTCATTATCATTAAATTACCATATTTCAATTTTTTTTCAATAGTCAATAGGTTAAGTTATATTGACTGATTAAACAAATTTAATAGGTTTCAAAATCGATTCATTATATATAAAATATAATCCAAAAACAATATTGTGTCGATATGTAACAACCCGCAAAAATCCGCAAAAATCAGGACCAATTTAAAATTTTTATTTTAGAAAATTTTAATGAATTTTGACAATATAAAATAATTTATTTAAATAATAATGATCACAAATTTGATTTAAATCGAAGTTAGAATGAATAATTTAATTTTAATTAACAAAAGAGTTAAAAATAGCGCGGTAGTTTGAAAAGTCAAACTTGAACTTTGACTGAACGTACAGGATGCAAAATTTAACGGATTTTAGTGAAACCAAAAATATTAGAATCTATTTAAAAATATCTTTCCTTCGAATCTGAAAAATTGAAATTTCATAGCGGAAATCAAAAGTTATGGGCAATTCAATTTTTAGAAAGGTCGCTATGAAATTTATAAGGTCAAAATGCTACTTTTCACATACGAAGGAATTTGGACTCGAAACCACTTCCATTGAGTCCGGAATGATGTTTCTACATTTAATAAGTATAAACACTTATATATTTTGAATTTCAGAAATTATTTGTTTAAAAATGTATTTTTAATATTAAATATATAGCCCTTGAAAATAGATATTTTACAAACGACCTCCGTTTTCGACGAAACCACTTTTATTGGATCCGGAATGTCAAATATTTGTTAAGTTTAATTTTTCATAATTTTTGGAATTAATTTGTGGCCGTGGCAAAAGGATTTCTATTTTGTCAATTTACGGTCAAATTTTAATCGACTTAAAAATAGTTATTTTTCAAACAGTCTCAGAATTCGATGAAATTAGTCTCATTGGAACCGTATCGTCATTAGAAAGCTAAAAATATTTTTTTTAGATTTTTCGGAGTCCGTATGTGGCCTCGGCGGATTTTTGATTGTGTCCGAATTAAATAATAAAAAGAATTAATTTTAAATTCGAAAAATGAGGGCATAGACAACCTTGGGCCTGCGGGACATGGCTAGATGGATCCGGATTAGGGGTTATTGGGTAGGGTAGCTTTTGTTGGACTGGATTCTAAATAATTTGAGAGGAATGGATTTTTTTTGAAAAATCAACAATTACATAATATAAAAAAGAGGAGAACCCTAACTAAATCATTATTCATCTTCTTCAATTAGTAGCCGCCGCCCCCTATTCTCTTCATGGCCGAAAATTCTTGTGCCACTTTTTCCCTCTTCTCTTCAAATTAAATCCTAACTCCTATACCAAATCAAAGAGCATCTTCTCCTCTCCATTCTCATAAGGTTAGATCTTCTCTGGAGCCACCATCTTCTCCTCTCCATTCTCATAAGTACGGCCGATCCTATTTGAGGAGGAAGAAGGGTAATTATCTTAATTAATTAACTAATTAATCAATTTAAATTATTTTAAAAACTTGTTTTGACCATGACTCGTTCATTTCAACTTAGAATTTGACGATTTCAAAAACATTGGAATCGTAACAGCAAATAGAACAGTTTGAGACTGATTGGAACATTTTCTGAACTGTTTGAATCTTTAGATCTGAATTAACGCAAGGTGAGATTTCTTTAATTTAAATTGATTAGTTGATTAATTTATTTATTATATAATATTCGTTCAGATCTGAATTGTATAGTATGTTATGTTGATTTTCTGTTTGATGAATGTATTGTTGTATTGGTTGTTGTGCGAACTTGGATACGTTTATTTCAGATTTGGTTTTTATTGAACTGGGTTTGATAATCAATTCAATATTCATATTGCGATGGAAAAAAAAATTATTTATTTTATTTTTGGGTTCCAACACAAAAATACACATGAGAAAAAAAGATTTTTTATTTTATTTTTTGTGTTCCAACACAAAAATACACATGAGAAAAAAAGATTGTTTATTTTTGTGTTCCAACACAAAAATTATACATAGAAAAAAAAAAGATTGTTTATTTTATTTTTTGTGTTCCAACACAAAAGTATACATGAGAAAAAAATGTGTTTATTTTATTTTTGTGTTCCAACACAAAAATCTACAAGAAAAAATGTTTATTTTATTTTTGTGTTCCAACAAAACAATCTACAAGAAAAAATGTTTATTTTATTTTTGTGTTCTAACACAAAAATCTACGTGAAATTTTTTTTTACTTTATTTTTGTGTTTCAACACAAAAATCTACATGTATGAAAGGTGTTCATTTTATATTTGTGTTTCAACACAAATAACAATATTCAAAAGAAATGTCTAAACATAAAAGTTTATAAAAAAAATGTCTTTTTATTTATATATTGGCACATACATTTACACAGGAATATGAATTATTTTTATTTGTGTCTTAAACACAAATAAATACTTCGTCATCAAAGTTTTATTTTTATTTTTATTTGTGTCTTAAACACAAATAAATACTTCGTCATCAAAGTTTTATTTTTATTTTTATTTGTGTCTTAAACACAAATAAATACTTCGTCATCAAAGTTTTATTTTTATTTTTGTCTTAAACACAAATAAATACTTCGTCATCAAAGTTTTATTTTTATTTGTGTCTTAAACACAAATAAATACTTTGTCATCAAAGTTTTATTTTTATTTTTGTCTTAAACACAAATAAATACTTCGTCATCAAAGTTTTATTTTAATTTTTGTCTTAAACCCAAATAAATACTTCGTCATCAAAGTTTTTTTTTTTTTTTGTCTTAAACACAAATAAATACTTCGTCATCAAAGTTTTATTTTTATTTTTGTCTTAAACACAAATAAATACTTCGTCATCAAAGTTTTATTTTTATTTTTGTCTTAAACACAAATGATTGCACCGCCATTGAAATTTTATTTTATTTATTTTTACTTGTGTCCCCAACACAAATACATGTACCGTACAACGAAAGTATTTCACTTGTGTCCCTAACACAAATATTTACATCGTTAATTGATTAACATTTTGATTTGTGTTTTCAAACAAAAATTTTATATGATGGAAAAGGAAAGTGTATTGTTGCATTCCTTAAATGTCAACAAAGTATAGGAACTCATCTCATTACAATTCGTAATAAAAATTCAATGTAGAAAGAAATAATATATATGATTTTCATTATTTTTGTGTTTGTACACATGTGCAAACGCTTCATTAAAAAAAACATACATTTTTGTGTTGGCATGCATATGAAAACGTTTCTAAAAATTGAAAATATACATTTTCGTGTTGCAATTAAATGCAAACACTACATGTAAGAGGGAAGAGACAGTTTTATTTTATGATTACATTTTATAAAACAAAAGTAGAAAAAAAGAAAAAAAATATCTTTTTGTTTTCAATTTTAGATGCAAACAAAAGTAGAGAAAAAAAATATACCTTTTTGTTTGCAATTTTTGATGCAAACAAAAGTAGAGAAAAAAAAATATAACTTTTTGTTTGCAATTTTAGATGCAAACAAAAGTAGAGAAAAAAATATACCTTTTTGTTTGCAATTTTAGAGGCAAACAAAAGTAGAGAAAAAAAACATACCTTTTTGTTTGCAATTTTAGAGGCAAACAAAAATAGAAAAAAAGAAAATAATATCTTTTTGTTTGCAATTTTAGACGCAAACAAAAGTAGAGGAAAAATATATCTTTTGGTTGCAATTTTTGATGCAAACGCAACGTAGAAAATAGAAAATACATTTTATTTGCATCCTACCATGCAAATAAAACAAGAAGAAAGAAAAAAGAAATTTTACATTTTTTTTTGTTTACAACTTTTGTTGCAAACAAACAAGAAAATAAAATTTGCATTTTTGGTTTGCAAATTTAGATGCAAACTATTTATATTTTTTATATTATTTGCATTCCATCATGCAAATAAACAAAGAGATAAAATTTCATTTGTTGTTTGCAACCTTAGTTGCAAACAAACAAGACAATAAAATTACATTTATATTTTGGTTGCAAATTTAGTTGCAAACAAATTTATTAAAAACAAATGTCTCATTTTTGTTGCATGTTTTTAAATGCGAACAAAACATTAAAATAAAAGTTATAACTTTTATTTATTTACTTCACTTGATGTAAATAAACATAAAATAAGAATTAGTTATTTTATTTACATTTCTTGATGTAGATAAAACTAGAAAATAAATATTACATTTTTATTTGCATTACTCAACGCAAATAAAAAACATGAGAATAAAGGATACATTTTCATTTGAAATCCTTAATGCAAATAATTTATGAAATGAAGAGTCACAATTTTATTTACATTCCTTTAGGTAAATAAACATCAAATTAAAAATCTGAATCTTTATTTGCATTCTCTAGTGCGAATAAAGCATGAAATGAAAAGTTATATTTTTGTTATTAATTGTATTCCCTATTACAATGGAATTAAAAGATTACATTTTTCTTTTCATCTATTTACAATGAAATGAATTGAAATAAAGATTTTATTTTTATCGTCATTTTAGATGCGATAAAAGAATAGAAATAAAGAATTCATCTTTATTGACATTTTACATGCGATAAAAAGAATAGAAATAAAAAGAGACAGTTTTATCGTCGTGTTATATATTGTGTATTACACTGCCATTGACAAGTTACCTGACTTATTTATGTGATTGGGTCGATAATTTTCACACATCGCCCAAGTGCACAAATGAATTAATTATTTGTTTGTTGGATGAAACCCCACATGGGTGTTGGGATGAAAATTAACATACACTATTCCCAATATTTAGTTGTATGTTGATCGTTAGATCGACAGGCTGTGATGAGCGTTATTATTTAATTTTAACGCTTACACAGTTGGAATTTACACTTTGGATGTAAATGGATGACTTGATAATTACATTTTTATTGTTATATATGATGTGTGTTAAATCCATATAATCCAAATTATATGGTAAATGGTTGAGTCGCATTTCGATTCAGATGTTCTTTTAAATAAGAATATTTTTACATTAGATATTCTTTTTATTTAAATATTTTTTTTTTAATTAAGTATATGTTAAACAAAGAACATTTGTAAAAGGTAAAATTCTTTTATATAAAGAATATTTTTAATGATTATCTCTAAAATACGTTTTTCTTATAATAATAAATATTTAAAGAGAAATCTTTTATTTAAGATTATTAGAATTTGCAAATCTTATTTTATGATATGAAATAAATTGAGATGTGAAGTGGATTTATCGTGGACGGTGTTTTTTTTAAATGACATTTCTCCTTTAATCCAGTTTACATTGAAATTATTATTTGGAATTTATAAATCTATTTTATAGATTTAAAAAGAGCATTTCCTAAAAATCTAGTTTTCCAATTTAATAAAATTAAATTGGAATTAAGTGGAAAATTCGATCGGTAATAATCGAGATGGGCTTCTGTAATAGAAGACCGATATTATATATGGAATTTAAGAGGCTTTGTCGTTATTCCATGTATATTGTTAGTCCGATACAGAAATTCACATCGATTATGTATTGATTGATTTCTGTGGAATTCCATATTTTGGAAATTGATTTATGGGTTTATCATGAACTTGTTTTAAATGACACGAGTTCTTTAACCCGTTTAAAAGAAGATTTATTCTTTAAAATAAATGATCTGTGAAAATGATTTTTGATATTAAATCAAATTTAGAATTTTTAATAAATCTTTTAAGGAAGATTTATGATTAAATTTATTAATCTATCTTTGATAAAATTAATGAGAATCTTTTAATACGAATATCTTATTAAAAGAACATTCTGAGTGGGAAATGTGGCGTAATGTGTGATTTTCCAATATTTGATTTTTAATCACAAAATACGCGAGTTATTCAGAAAGACCGGGTTTAACCCATTCTGAATAATCATCACGACGATCAAGAGTCGAAGATGAAGATGGCAATTGAAGACCGAAGTTTTCACATCGTTGGGATGATGATGACTGTTATCTTGAATTGGGACTGGACACCCCAAGGCAAGGTATTTGGTAATGATCGTCCAAATGTATTTGGAGATCGACGGACACGTTGTTTTGCTCAGACCCAGAGCGGACTTGTAAATGGATTGTGTGTCTGACATTGTATTCTTTTCTACTGTATTTGTTGAACGCTACTGATTATATATTTCTGTTTGGTGGTGGAGAATTTATTCTTCATTTAACCCCCTTCTCTAAGACGTATGAGCTTAGAGGTTATATATATATTGGTAGAGGATCAATGATATGGTAGAGTCTGACAATGTGGCATGCTAAGATGCAATCGATCAAGGCTTTGTTGAAAAGCAGGCCTTGTGGTTGATGATCAAAGCACAGTCTATTTAGGCATAGCTTTGTGTATATCGTGACTTCGCGAGCCTCACAGCCCGGTAGAGTCTAAAAATGGAGAAGGGAACGCAGGGAGTGCACACATTTCTCTCTAGCTAGAGTGGTGCCAGGGACCTACCAGCGCTGGCATTTATTCATTGTGGTTGTTGGATTTTTCGAGGCCTCGGTTTATGCGGTCGCCACTGGCCGTATTATAGGTCCAAAAGGACCGGGGAGCGTGTGTTCAGGAATTGCCAATCCATTAAGCGTTAACGTATGGACCAGCCCTGCAGGATCCAAGGGTTGGACAGAGTACCAATCTTGGGGCATTTGCTAGAGTGTCTTGAATCGGTAAGGATCTCCTCCCTAGCCTTGACTCAGATGGAAACCCAAATTTCCAATACGACATCACGCGGTTTTGATTGTATACCTATATATGGCGATATAGTGGGATGGGGCACTCATGCCGTCTAGGATTAATACATTTACTTTGATGTATTTCAAATTGGTTGCACACTATTATTATATAGTACCGTGTTTATCGTATCAAGCATCTTTTGATCATTATAAGGTAAAACCCTATCCTCCGGTTTGCGTTGCATTGTGTGATGGGACTTGGGTCTTATAATGGTTTCATTTTTCTAAAAAGCATTGCGTTATTTTGACGTTTTACCTTAGTCATGCACTGGCAATCCATAGGAGAAAACCCGTTCCGCGAAAGTGGCGTGGTCCTGTGATTAGCCTTATTATATTTTATTGGTTAGGTAGAATTCTCACACCAGTCCCATGACTGACCTGTAGTTTGTCCACTGGCAAACTCGGGTGCCCATATTTTCCACACGGGCAGTCGAGTAGCTATTTTTGCAGATATATTAGACAAAGATCCTGGATTGAAGACTGAAGATGGGTGATGGCCTTCCACTGAGATTAGTTCCGCTGCAATGTATTCATTTATTATATTTATTCTTCCGCTGTATTTCATTTATCAATGTACTCTGATATATATATATCCTGTACTCTGATGTAACATTTGTTATAAAAGTCTGCTGTATTTGTTTTAATGTGTTGTATGCCTAAAGTTAACGTATAAGGGTTTTGAATGGTCTTAATCGATCTTGCGATCGATTGGGGTCGGGAAAAATCCGAGTCGTTACAGTTGGTATCAGAGCTCTGGTTAGCTCAAATCTTTGGGGTACAACATGTTAGAACTGAACAGAAGACTCATCAGAGATTGGATTAGTAATGTCCAATAAGAATACTCATTAGAGATAGGATCAGCAGTATCCTAGAATGAGTAAACTCGTTAGAGATGGGGTTAGTAATGCCTTAGAACGAGTTCAGAGTTACGAATTTATAATTAACGTATTTTTGATATTTATAATCTATTCTTTAAAATATGATTTTTATATATATTTTGAAAAGATAATTAACCATTAAAATTTAAAATTAAGATAGTTAATTTTACAATTTTTAGCTACGTTCCTTTTCGAGGACGAAAAGTTTTTAAGTGGGGGCGTTTGTAACAACCCGCAAAAATCAGGACCAATTTAAAATTTTTATTTTAGAAAATTTTAATGAATTTTGACAATATAAAATAATTTATTTAAATAATAATGATCACAAATTTGATTTAAATCGAAGTTAGAATGAATAATTTAATTTTAATTAACAAAAGAGTTAGAAATAGCGCGGTAGTTTGAAAAGTCAAACTTGAACTTTGACTGACCGTACAGGATGCAAAATTTAATGGATTTTAGTGAAACCAAAAATATTAGAATCTATTTAAAAATATCTTTCCATCGAATCCGGAAAATTGAAATTTCATAGCGGAAATCAAAAGTTATGGCCAATTCAATTTTTAGAAAGGTCGCTATGAAATTTATAAGGTCAAAATGCTACTTTTCACATACGAAGGAATTTAGACTCGAAACCACTTCCATTGAGTCTGGAATGATGTTTCTGCCTTTAATAAGTATAAACACTTATATATTTTGAATTTCAGAAATTATTTGTTTAAAAATGTATTTTTAATATTAAATATTTAGCCCTTGAAAATAGATATTTTACAAACGACCTCCGTTTTCGACGAAACCACTTTTGTTGGTTCCGGAATGTTAAATATTTGTTAAGTTTAATTTTTCATAATTTTTGGAATTAATTTGTGGCCGTGGCAAAAGGATTTCTATTTTGTCAATTTACGGTCAAATTTTAATCGACTTAAAAATAGTTATTTTTCAAACAGTCTCAGAATTCGATGAAATTAGTCTCATTGGAACCGTATCGTCATAAGAAAGCTAAAAATATTTTTTTAGATTTTTCGGAGTCCGTATGTGGCCTCGGCGGATTTTTGATTGTGTCCGAATTAAATAATAAAAAGAATTAATTTTAAATTCGAAAAATGAGGGCTTAGACAACCTTTTGGGCCTGCGGGACATGGCTAGATGGATCCGGATTAGGGGTTATTGGGTAGGGTAGCTTTTGTTGGACTGGATTCTAAATAATTTGAGAGGAATGGTTTTTTTTGAAAAATCAACAATTACATAATATAAAAAAGAGGAGAACCCTAACTAAATCATTATTCATCTTCTTCAATTAGTAGCCGCCGCCCCCTATTCTCTTCATGGCCGAAAATTCTTGTGCCACTTTCTCCCTCTTCTCTTCAAATTAAATCCTAACTCCTATACCAAATCAAAGAGCATCTTCTCCTCTCCATTCTCATAAGGTTAGATCTTCTCTGGAGCCACCATCTTCTCCTCTCCATTCTCATAAGTACGGCCGATCCTATTTGAGGAGGAAGAAGGGTAATTATCTTAATTAATTAACTAATTAATTAATTTAAATTATTTTAAAAACTTGTTTTGACCATGACTCGTTCATTTCAACTTAGAATTTGACGATTTCAAAAACATTGGAATCGTAACAGCAAATAGAACGGTTTGAGACTGATTGGAACATTTTCTGGACTGTTTGAATCTTTAGATCTGAATTAACGGAAGGTGAGATTTCTTTAATTTAAATTGATTAGTTGATTAATTTATTTATTATATAATATTCGTTCAGATCTGAATTGTATAGTATGTTATGTTGATTTTCTGTTTGATGAATGTATTGTTGTATTGGTTGTTGTGCGAACTTGGATACGTTTATTTCAGATTTGGTTTTTATTGAATTGGGTTTGATAATTAATTCAATATTCATATTGCGATGGAAAAAAAATTATTTATTTTATTTTTGTGTTCCAACACAAAAATACACATGAGAAAAAAAGATTGTTTATTTTATTTTTTGTGTTCCAACACAAAAATACACATGAGAAAAAAAGATTGTTTATTTTTGTGTTCCAACACAAAAATTATACATAGAAAAAAAAGACTGAAAATTTTATTTTTTGTGTTCCAACACAAAAGTATACATGAGAAAAAAAAATGTGTTTATTTTATTTTTGTGTTCCAACACAAAAATCTACAAGAAAAAATGATTATTTTATTTTTGTGTTCCAAAACAAAAATCTACAAGAAAAAATGTTTATTTTATTTTTGTGTTCCAACACAAAAATCTACAAGAAAAAATGTTTATTTTATTTTTGTGTTCCAACACAAAAATCTACATGAAATTTTTTTTTACTTTATTTTTGTGTTTCAACTCAAAAATCTACAAGTATGAAAGATGTTCATTTTATATTTGTGTTTCAACACAAATAACAATATTCAAAAGAAATGTTTAAACATAAAAGTTTATAAAAAAAATGTCTTTTTATTTATATATTGGCACATACATTTACATAGGAAGATGAATTATTTTTATTTGTGTCTTAAACACAAATAAATACTTCGTCATCAAAATTTTATTTTTATTTGTGTCTTAAACACAAATAAATACTTCGTCATCAAAGTTTTATTTTTATTTTTGTCTTAAACACAAATAAATACTTCGTCATCAAAATTTTATTTTTATTTGTGTCTTAAACACAAATAAATACATCGTCATCAAAGTTTTATTTTTGTTTTTGTCTTAAACACAAATAAATACTTCGTCATCAAAGTTTTATTTTTATTTTTGTCTTAAACACAAATAAATACTTCGTCATCAAAGTTTTATTTTTATTTTTGTCTTAAACCCAAATAAATACTTCATCATCAAAATTTTATTTTTATTTTTGTCTTAAACACAAATAAATACTTCGTCATCAAAGTTTTATTTTTATTTTTGTCTTAAACACAAATAAATACTTCGTCATCAAAGTTTTATTTTTGTTTTTGTCTTAAACACAAATGAATGCACCGCCATTGAAATTTTATTTTATTTATTTTTACTTGTGTCCCCAACACAAATACATGTACCGTACATCGAAAGTATTTCACTTGTGTCCCTAACACAAATATTTACATCGTTAATTGATTAACATTTTGATTTGTGTTTTCAAACAAAAATTTTATATGATGGAAAAGGAAAGTGTATTGTTGCATTCCTTAAATGTCAACAAAGTATAGGAACTCATCTCATTACAATTCGTAATAAAAATTCAATGTAGAAAGAAATAATATATATGATTTTCATTATTTTTGTGTTTGCACACATGTGCAAACACTTCATAAAAAAACATACATTTTTGTGTTGGCATGCATATGAAAACGTTTCTAAAAATTGAAAATTTACATTTTCGTGTTGCAATTAAATGCAAACACTACATGTAAGAGGGAAGAGACAGTTTTATTTTATGATTACATTTTATAAAACAAAAGTAGAAAAAAAGAAAAAAATATCTTTTTGTTTGCAATTTTAGATGCAAACAAAAGTAGAGAAAAAAAATACCTTTTTGTTTGCAATTTTAGATGCAAACAAAAGTAGAGAAAAAAAATATAACTTTTTGTTTGCAATTTTAGATGCAAACAAAAGTAGAGAAAAAAAAATATACCTTTTTATTTGCAATTTTAGAGGCAAACAAAAGTAGAGAAAAAAAATATACCTTTTTGTTTGCAATTTTAGAGGCAAACAAAAATAGAAAAAAAGAAAATAATATCTTTTTGTTTCCAATTTTAGATGCAAACAAAAGTAGAGGAAAAATATATCTTTTGGTTGCAATTTTTGATGCAAACGAAACGTAGAAAATAGAAAATACATTTTATTTGCATCCTACCATGCAAACAAGAAGAAAGAAAAAAGAAAATTTACATTTTTCTTTTTGTTTACAACTTTTGTTGCAAACAAACAAGAAAATAAAATTTGCATTTTTGGTTTGCAAATTTAGATGCAAACTAATTTATATTTTTTTATATTATTTGCATTCCATCATGCAAATAAACAAAGAGATAAAATTTCATTTGTTGTTTGCAACCTTAGTTGCAAGCAAACAAGACAATAAAATTACATTTATATTTTGGTTGCAAATTTAGTTGCAAACAAATTTATTGAAAACAAATGTCTCATTTTTGTTGCATGTTTTTAAATGCGAACAAAACATTAAAATAAAAGTTATAACTTTTATTTATTTACTTCACTTGATGTAAATAAACATAAAATAAGAAGTAGTTATTTTATTTACATTTCTTGATGTAGATAAAACTAGAAAATAAATATTACATTTTTATTTGCATTACTCAACGCAAATAAAAAACATGAGAATAAAGGATACATTTTCATTTGAAATCCTTAATGCAAATAATTTATGAAATGAAGAGTCACAATTTTATTTACATTCCTTTAGGTAAATAAACATCAAATTAAAAAGCTGAATCTTTATTTGCATTCTCTAGTGCGAATAAAGCATGAAATGAAAAGTTATATTTTTGTTATTAATTGTATTCCCTATTACAATGGAATTAAAAGATTACATTTTTCTTTTCATCTATTTACAATGAAATGAATTGAAATAAAGATTTTATTTTTATCGTCATTTTAGATGCGATAAAAGAATAGAAATAAAGAATTCATCTTTATTGACATTTTACATGCGATAAAAAGAATAGAAATAAAAAGAGACAGTTTTATCGTCGTGTTATATATTGTGTATTACACTGCCATAGACAAGTTACCTGACTTATTTATGTGATTGGGTCGATAATTTTCACACATCGCCCAAGTGCACAAATGAATTAATTATTTGTTTGTTGGATGAAACCACACATGGGTGTTGGGGTGAAAATTAACATACACTATTCCCAATATTTAGTTGTATGTTGATCGTTAGATCGACAGGCTGTGATGAGCGTTATTATTTAATTTTAACGCTTACACAGTTGGAATTTACACTTTGGATGTAAATGGATGACTTGATAATTACATTTTTATTGTTATATACGATGTGTGTTAAATCCATATAATCCAAATTATATGGTAAATGGTTGAGTCGCATTTCGATTCAGATGTTCTTTTAAATAAGAATATTTTTACATTAGATATTCTTTTTATTTAAATATATATATATATATATATTTTAATTAAGTATATGTTAAACAAAGAACATTTGTAAAAGGTAAAATTCTTTTATATAAAGAATATTTTTAATGATTATCTCTAAAATACGTTTTTCTTATAATAATAAATATTTAAAGAGAAATCTTTTATTTAAGATTATTAGAATTTGCAAATCTTATTTTATGATATGAAATAAATTGAGATGTGAAGTGGATTTATCGTGGACGGTGTTTTTTTTTTTAAATGACATTTCTCCTTTAATCCAATTTACATTGAAATTATTATTTGGAATTTATAAATCTATTTTATAGATTTAAAAAGAGCATTTCCTAAAAATCTAGTTTTTCAATTTAATAAAATTAAATTGGAATTAAGTGGAAAATTCGATCGGTAATAATCGAGATGGGCTTCTGTAATAGAAGACCGATATTATATATGGAATTTAAGAGGCTTTGCCGTTATTCCATGTATATTGTTAGTCCGATACAGAAATTCACATCGATTATGTATTGATTGATTTCTGTGGAATTCCATATTTTGGAAATTGATTTATGGGTTCATTGTGAACTGTGTTTTAAATGACACGAGTTCTTTAACCCGTTTAAAAGAAGATTTATTCTTTAAAATAAATGATCTGTGAAAATGATTTTTGATATTAAATCAAATTTAGAATTTTTAATAAATCTTTTAAGGAAGATTTATGATTAAATTTATTATTCTATCTTTGATAAAATTAATGAGAATCTTTTAATACGAATATCTTATTAAAAGAATATTTTGAGTGGGAAATGTGGCGTAATGTGTGATTTTCCAATATTTGATTTTTAATCACAAAATACGCGAGTTATTCAGAAAGACCGGGTTTAACCCATTCTGAATAATCATCACGACGATCAAGAGTCGAAGATGAAGATGGCAATTGAAGACCGAAGTTTTCGCATCGTTGGGATGTTGATGACTGGTATCTTGAATTGGGTCTGGACACCCCAAGGCAAGGTATTTGGTAATGATCGTCCAAATGTATTTGGAGATCGACGGACACGTTGTTTCGCTCAGACCCAGAGCGGACTTGTAAATGGATTGTGTGTCTGACATTGTATTCTTTTCTATTGTATTTGTTGAACGCTACTGATTATATATTTCTGTTTGGTGGTGGAGAATTTATTCTTCATTTAACCCCCTTCTCTAAGACGTATGAGCTTAGAGGTTATATATATATTGGTAGAGGATCAATGATATGGTAGAGTCTGACAATGTGGCATGCTAAGATGCAATCGATCAAGGCTTTGTTGAAAAGCAGGCCTTGTGGTTGATGATCAAAGCACAGTCTATTTAGGCATAGCTTTGTGTATATCGTGACTTCGCGAGCCTCACAGCCCGGTAGAGTCTAAAACGGGAGAAGGGAACGCACGGAGTGCACACGTTTCTCTCTAGCTAGAGTGGTGCCAGGGACCTACCAGCGCTGGCATTTATTCATTGTGGTTGTTGGATTTTTCGAGGCCTCGGTTTATGCGGTCGCCACTGGCCGTATTATAGGTCCAAAAGGACCGGGGAGCGTGTGTTCAGGAATTGCCAATCCATTAAGCGTTAACGTATGGACCGGCCCTGCAGGATCCAAGGGTTGGACAGAGTACCAATCCTGGGGCATTTGCTAGAGTGTCTCGAATCGGTAAGGATCTCCTCCCTAGCCTTGACTCAGATGGAAACCCAAATTTCCAATACGACATCACGCGGTTTTGATTGTATACCTATATATGGCGACATAGTGGGATGGGGCACTCATGCCGTCTAGGATTAATACATTTACTTTGATGTATTTCAAATTGGTTGCACACTATTATTATATAATACCGTGTTAATCATATCAAGCATCTTTTGATCATTATAAGGTAAAACCCTATCCTTCGGTTTGCGTTGCATTGTGTGATGGGACTTGGGTCTTATAATGGTTTCATTTTTCTAAAAAGCATTGCGTTATTTTGACGTTTTACCTTAGTCATGCACTGGAAATCCATAGGAGAAAACCTGTTCCGCGAAAGTGGCGTGGTCCTGTGATTAGCCTTATTATATTTTATTGGTTAGGTAGAATTCTCACACCAGTCCCATGACTGACCTGTAGTTTGTCCACTGGCAAACTCCGGTGCCCATATTTTCCACACGGGCAGTCGAGTAGCTATTTATGCAGATATATTAGACAAAGATCCTGGATTGAAGACTGAAGATGGGTGATGGCCTTCCACTGAGATTAGTTCCGCTGCAATGTATTCATTTATTATATTTATTCTTCCGCTGTATTTCATTTATCAATGTACTCTGATATATATATTATGTACTCTGATGTAACATTTATTACGATGTTATAAAAGTGTGACGAGAAGGAATTTCGCTCGGTCCGAACCAGTCGCTAAACCGACCCAGACCGTTCGAAACGCCCTATCGTTTGAGAACATGACAAAATAGAACGCATACAGAAGAACATTTCATTGTTAATTAAAACAAAGCATTAGATTACAAGAATATACAGAGTATAAATGAATATTACACAGAAATATCAGAGATTTAAATTACATTTAAATACATAGCAGCGGAAAATAATACAATGCACAACTAGAAGAGATATACGGATACAAAGCTTTCCGTATATCATTCCAGCTGTAAACCAGGATCCTGTGAATATAAATCTGCAAAACCAAAACTACTAGCTGCCCGTGTCAAAATAAGGGCACCCAGAGTTTAGGTTAAAACAATAAACTCCAGGTCAGTCATGTGACTGGTGTGAGAACTAAAACAGATATTAATCTTTGCCTTTAAAGTTCGGTAAATCAAGGGACCACGCCGTATAACACGGAACGGGTTTCCTCCCAAGAATACCAGTGCATAAAACAACAGCGCAATGCTAAATAAAGAAAAATGAAGCTGTTATAAGACCCAGGTCCTATCACACAATGCAACACAAGCCGGGGGATAGGGTTTTCCCTTATAACAGCCAAACAATGCTTGATACGTTCAAAACAAATCATTTGATACTATTATAAGTGCATAGTGTATAAAACAACTTCAAATCATAAGTATCAATCATAGGCGGCATGGGTACCATATATCATGTCGCCATATATAGGTTTACAATTAAAACCGCAAATGTCACGTATTTGGAAATTGGATTTCCGTCTATGAACCGAGGCAAAAGATAGTCCTCAACCTATTCGAGACAATCTAGCCCATGTCTCAGGAACAGCCGCAACTGCCCCATGGAGCGACAGGGCCGGTCCACCGATGTGGATTATTATGCCTGAACACTACGTTTCCCCGCCCTTTGGGGCGTAAATGAGCCAACGAATGACTCCATCGGACCCGGATCGTCCGATCAAACCGAGGCGCCTCGCAACAGCAACAACCACATAAGTCAAACTCGTCAGGGCGTGTAAAACCACTAACGCCACTTTTTAGCTAGAAGGAAACGCATGCCCTCCCTGAGGTCCGTCTCCCGTTTCTGGTTCATACCGGGTGTGAAACTCGCGAATTCACGTTACACAAAGCTGTGCCACACAGGCTGTGCTTTGATCATCACCACAAGACTTTGCTTTTCAACAGAAGCCTCGATCTATTGCCACTTAGGCATGCCACACAGGCAATTCACTCTATGTGTTTGATATCCATCAGTATATAACCCCTGAGCTCGTATGTCTCAGAGAAGGGCGTTAAGCAAGAGAATAAATTCTCCGCCGCCAAACAGATATATATTTAATAGAAATCAATCACACAGACTAAAATCCAATGTCAGACACACAGTCCATTTACAAGTCCGTTCTGGGTCTGAACGAGACCGGAGGCACCTAGTACCCCGCACATCCATCGATCTCCAAGTACGTCTGGACGATCACCAACTGTTTCCATCTTCTTGGGTGTACAGCCCAATCAAGATCATCAGTTATCACCCAAATGACGTGAAGACCTCCGGTCTTCGACCATCGTCTTCATCTTCGACACCACGTCGAATCAGTTATTCAGAATGGGATAAACCCGGTCTTTCTGAATAACTCGCGTATATATTATAAAAGTGTTACACAAACACAACATACGCCTCATTCCAATTCAGAATATTCTTTTATTCAAATATTCTTATACTTTGGAAAAAGTTCCCATTAATTTTATCCAAGATAAATTCTTTAAATTTATTCTTTAATCTCCTTTGAATATCAATTCAAACTAGTCGGGATTAGCGAACCACACCGAAGTAATCATTTATTTTATTTTCCCAATCCCAACCTATTCATCCCATGAAGTACAACTGGTTATACTTCATATCTAACACCACGGTGTTATCGGTAAATTCAATTACCATTTCACGTTCAAATCTAATTAAAGATTTAACTATCGCTTGGAGTGCAACTGGTGATACTCCATTTTCGATCTTTTCAATCTAATTAAAGATTCATTAAAACTCCACTTAGTTTTAATATTTCTCTGGGTTAAAGAATCAGTGTCATTTAAAAACACAGTTCACGATAAACCCAAAATCACATTCATTAATTATCGGGTTAAAGAACGAGTGTTATTTAAAACACTGTTCACGATAAACCCAAAAATCAATATCAATTCAATTCCAATTAAATCTCATTTAATTGGTACACTTCATTAAATCCAAATAAAAAGATTTAATCTTTTCTCAACTGGGTTCAAGAACAGTGTTAGTGAAGGCACCATTCACGACAAACCCAAATCACATTCGATATTCAATACAAGGCTCTGAATAGAAAATATATCGGCTTATATTCAATATCAAATTCTACGACTAACAAATGTCGTATTGGAAATAACGATATAAATATATATCTTTCAAATTTCCGTAACAACACCTGTATAATCACGAATTCCAACATCGAAATATTCCGAAGACAATTTCGATTCAAATCCACTCCAATGCAATCATTGGATATTCTGGTTATTTTTAAAACCCTTTTCAAATTCAATTTATTTATTTAAAAATAAATAGAATTATATTCCTAGTTCAAAACTAGTTCATTTCGATAAAAATCTATTTTTATCTTTTCAAATATGGAGTTTTTCATCCCAAATCTTCACAAATCATTTCTTATGATTTTACACAAATTATTACTATTTTTAATAATTTTATCAAGGCCCGTACAGTCGATTTCCACCAATGGCCATCGAACTGCACTTACAGCGACCTTTTTCCAATTTGATTTGGACAAAATTCCAAATCCAACCGTTAGATTTCTAATTTATCACATTCGTTAGAAAGCTCTTTTCGATACGAACCCAACGGTTCCGGTTTTAGGAGAATCCGACGGTCGGATCTCCTGTAATGTCCGTTTGAAATAAATGGTCGAAATTCACGAACTACCGCGGCGCGGCGCGTTCTATTCAGGCCATTATATTATATATATAATATATATAATATATATATCGTCGATTTCTATTTAAAACGAATTATATAAATAGTTTTAAATTCGTTTCAAAGGCAATTTCAACTTCCATTTCAATTCAAATCGAAATTGAATTCTTCTTTATAAATTCGTTTCAAAATTCATTTCTATTCAATTCAAATTTCAATTCAATTTGAAATCGTTTTCAATTCAATTCATTTCGAAATCGTTTTCAATTCAATTCATTTCGAAATCGTTTTCAATTCAATTCATTTCGAAATCGTTTTCAATTCAATTCATTTCGAAATAGTTTTCAATTCAATTCATTTCGAAATCGTTTTCAATTCAATTCATTTCGAAATCGTTTTCAATTCAATTCATTTCGAAATCGTTTTCAATTCAATTCATTTCGAAATCGTTTTCAATTCAATTCATTTCGAAATCGTTTTCAATTCAATTCATTTCGAAATCGTTTTCAATTCAATTCATTTCGAAATCGTTTTCAATTCAATTCATTTCGAAATCGTTTTCAATTCAATTCATTTTGAAATCGTTTTCAATTCAATTCATTTCGAAATCGTTTTCAATTCAATTCATTTCGAAATCGTTTTCAATTCAATTCATTTCGAAATCGTTTTAAAATCGATATAAATATCGATTACGTCAAAATGGCGTCAATCTAATCAACACGGCTTCATATATTCCTTTATTTTCAAATATTTTTATTTCAAATATTTCTTTTTCAAATATTTCTTTTTCAAAACTGGAATGAGGCCCAATCAATTACCATATAATGTTAATTATATGGATTTTCTACAACACATGTATATATCAACAACGATGAATAATCAACCATCATCCAAAGTGCATTCTACACTGTATAAGCATCAAATATAAATATTCAACGCTTATAACAGTCTGTCAATCAATCGATCGACACACAACTAAACAATCGGGATTAGTGTACGTCAAATATCATCCCAACACCCGTGTAGGGTTTCAAACAATCAAACACAGATTTTATTTGTGCAGTTGGGCGATGTGTAAAATTTATCGTCCCAATCAATGTCCTTCAAATAGGTGTACATAAACAAACCGTCTGGTTTGTAAATGAATATTTATTTATTCACATTCACGTTAAAAATTATATTTTTAACGATAAAACATTTTATTCCAACATATGAATTTCTATTAAGTTCATTCTTTAAATAAAATGATATTTTTTATTTTTCTAACACATTTTAGAAAATTTCGGCGGCATAACGGCACGATACTAGAAACGGGACAAGGCCTAGCCTTATCCCCAGTCTAGTGGAGGCCCACGCCATTCACACATCAATCAAATCAATTCATTTCACCATACAATTCAATTTCAATCAAATAATCCAACTAATCTACGCAACCAAACAAACAAGTCCATGGTCTGTGGACGATTGTGTCGGGTGCTACTAAGCACCGTCTGCATCCTAGTATATATATATAACTAGAAAAGAAATTGAAAGGTGAGAAGTTCTCACCTATAGCTATCCTAGCTCCACGGCTCTTCATTTGCAGGAAATCTTCGCCAACTCGCCTTTTTGTCGCTTTCGCCCGTATTCTCTACATATGTAAAAATCGAATTTTTACTGTGTTATTCAATATATAAAAATCGAATTTTTATTTCGAAGTTCACTATATAGAAATCATATTTTTATTTCGAAGTTCAATATATAAAAATCATATTTTTATTTCGAAGTTCAATATATAAAAATCATATTTTTATTTCGAAGTTCAATATATAAAAATCATATTTTTATTTCTTCTACCCAATAAAAATTCCGCCTTTTCTATTTTTAAAATATGATCTTTCCTATTCTAAAAACCCGATCTTTTCAATTTTAAAGTTCAAACCCTTCTCTTTTTAAAGCTTAAATCTTTTTCTATTTTAAAGTTTAAATCTTTTGCTATTTAAAATCTAAAAATAAAATCGGTTTTTAAAACCCTTTCAAAATCAGTTTTCGAATGCTCTTTCCTTTCTTTTTTTTTTTTTAGAAATTCGGTTTTAAAATCCTAAAAAAGAAATCAGTTTCCTTTTTATTTATATAAAATAAAAATAAAATAAATAAGTTAAAAAAACTTACAGGAGGGGCTATCAGGCCGGCGTCGGAGGTGGGTCGCGCTCTGGCTGGACGGTGGAGGACTGGGCGGAGGTGGGTGGCGGCTCTGGGTCTCGGTGGCGATTTGGGGCGAGGGGGCTTGGGTTTTGGGGCGTTCGAATGGAGGAAGAAGGAGGAGGCGAGGGGAAGGAGGCGGCGCTGGGAGGCCGACCTCCAGTGGCGCCCTCGACGAAGGGCGGTGGTGGAAAAGGGGGGGGGGAGATCGAAGATGTCTCCGTCGTCTTCGAGGTCTTTTTTTTTCTGTTGAATGAATTTGGACGGGGGGGGGGGGGCAAAGGAGATAAGGGGTTTTTTTTATTTATTATTTTATTATTTTTGAAAGTTGACTTTTACATACGTCATCAAAACGAGGCCCACCACCTGTCGTCCATAGCGTTTAACCCCCATTCCGAACACAATGGGATATGTATCGTCAGCTGATTCGGCTGTTACAATCAGTTTCCGTTAAATTTACATTTAAATCACTTTATTGAATTCTAAACGTACATTTCAAATTACCGGGGCCACATACTAACTAGAAAAATTCTATAAAAATATTTTCTAGCTTCGTATTGACGATACGGTCCTAACAGAACTGATTTCGTCGAATTCCGAGACCGTTTGAATAATGGCCAATTTTTAAGGGCCTGAATTCCATAGCGACTATTCAGAATTTTCAACTGGACATATCTTTTTATTCCCGCTACGAACTTTTAATTTTTCGGATTCATTGGAAAGATATTCACTATTAGATTCCATTATTTTTGGTTTCACTAAAATCCGGATTGTTTTGCACCCGGTACATTCAATTGAAGTTTGAAATCGAATTATCGAACTACCGCGCCATTTTCAATTCTATTTATAATTATATATAAATATTTATATTCTAACGATGGCGTATATAATATATACGTCGAATTCTATTCAAACTAAATTTCTCGTCGTTTTTATTTAAAATAATCCATTTTAAATATTCAAAATTCGTTAAAATAGCCAAAATAAAAATTTTAAACTGGCCCAGATTTTTCGGGTTGTTACAATCTCCCCCACTTAAAACTTTTCGTCCCCGAAAAGGAACAAAGTCGAAAGTGGTTTGATTAATAAGCTCTACGCTCGATCTGACTTCCATTCTCCAACTCTTTAGTTTCTGAGAATTTTCAAAATTTCAAAAATTTGGCTAACACCCTAAATTTTTGAAAAATTTCGCCATAACCTCCCCTGCACCGGGAGCATCGGGGAATTTCAAATAGCTTCCCCGGTCCTTCAGATCTCAAAAAGAAAAAGAAAAAGCCAAGCGGCTAGCCAATAGGCTCACAAAATCATCATCACCCAAACAAAACAGTAAATTATGTAGTAAACATGTACCTATTTGTCGGGCAAAAAATTTTTATTCTTCGGCTCTAGCCTCCTTGCTATGACCTGTTCAATGATATATATGTATATGCAAGCAAACGCGACCAATTTTCAATATAGTTCAATATTTGTTTCAATTAGGCTAATGGTTCAAAATTATCAAACACATAAACAAACAACACAAACATCAATCAATTAGTGGATTAGAGTTTCAAATTGATAACTTTGATACATAGTCAAAAATCAGATTTTTGATGCCAAATCACAACAATAGGCCCTATCTAATTTTGGTTCTCACACCAGTCAATAGGAAGTATATAGAAATCTCCCTTTCATCACTCGAACATAAATTCTGATGATGATGCATCAATCATCAGAGTTCTCTCCGGGCGACTTAGAAGGTGATTCTATATCTACCCAGTATATCAAAACTTCGAATACACGCGGATCAGACATATACGCAAAATCTATATATACTGGATTGTCCAAATTCATTAAAATAAATAATCAAATACGAATAGTTGATTTAAATTTTCAAAACAAATTTTGTTTTCATTTTAAAAATATACTCTTCACACTCGTTCTAGGATACTACTGATCCCATCTCTAACGAGTCATTCAAATTGGATATTACTAATCCAATATCTGATGAATTCTTTCGTATGGTTCTAATGTGCCCTGTTCTCTGAGCTTTGTAAACCAAAGCTCTGATACCAACTGTGACGAGAAGGAATTTCGCTCGGTCCGAACCAGTCGCTAAACCGACCCAGACCGTTCGAAACGCCCTATCGTTTGAGAACATGACAAAATAGAACGCATACAGAAGAACATTTCATTGTTAATTAAAACAATGCATCAGATTACAAGAATATACAGAGTATAAATGAATATTACACAGAAATATCAGAAATTTAAATTACATTTAAATACATAGCAGCGGAAAATAATACAATGCACAACTAGAAGAGATATACGGATACAAAGCTTTCCGGATATCATTCCAGCTGTAAACCAGGATCCTGTGAATATAAATCTGCAAAACCAAAACTACTAGCTGCCCGTGTCAAAATAAGGGCACCCAGAGTTTAGGTTAAAACAATAAACTCCAGGTCAGTCATGTGACTGGTGTGAGAACTAAAACAGATATTAATCTTTGCCTTTAAAGTTCGGTAAATCAAGGGACCACGCCGTATAACACGGAACGGGTTTCCTCCCAAGAATGCCAGTGCATAAAACAACAGCGCAATGCTAAATAAAGAAAAATGAAGCTGTTATAAGACCCAGGTCCTATCACACAATGCAACGCAAGCCGGGGGATAGGGTTTTCCCTTATAACAGCCAAAGAATGCTTGATACGTTCAAAACAAATCATTTGATACTATTATAAGTGCATAGTGTATAAAAAACAACTTCAAATCATAAGTATCAATCATAGGCGGCATGGGTACCATATATCATGTCGCCATATATAGGTTTACAATTAAAACCGCAAATGTCACGTATTTGGAAATTGGATTTCCGTCTATGAACCGAGGCAAAAGATAGTCCTCAACCTATTCGAGACAATCTAGCCCATGTCTCAGGAACAGCCGCAACTGCCCCATGGAGCGACAGGGCCGGTCCACCGATGTGGATTATTATGCCTGAACACTACGTTTCCCCGCCCTTTGGGGCGTAAATGAGCCAACGAATGACTCCATCGGACCCGGATCGTCCGATCAAACCGAGGCGCCTCGCAACAGCAACAACCACATAAGTCAAACTCGTCAGGGCGTGTAAAACCACTGACGCCACTTTTTAGCTAGAAGGAAACGCATGCCCTCCCTGAGGTCCGTCTCCCGTTTCTGGTTCATACCGGGTGTGAAACTCGCGAATTCACGTTACACAAAGCTGTGCCACACAGGCTGTGCTTTGATCATCACCACAAGACTTTGCTTTTCAACAGAAGCCTCGATCTATTGCCACTTAGGCATGCCACACAGGCAATTCACTCTATGTGTTTGATATCCATCAGTATATAACCCCTGAGCTCGTATGTCTCAGAGAAGGGCGTTAAGCAAGAGAATAAATTCTCCGCCGCCAAACAGATATATATTTAATAGAAATCAATCACACAGACTAAAATCCAATGTCAGACACACAGTCCATTTACAAGTCCGTTCTGGGTCTGAACGAGACCGGAGGCACCTAGTACCCCGCACATCCATCGATCTCCAAGTACGTCTGGACGATCACCAACTGTTTCCATCTTCTTGGGTGTACAGCCCAATCAAGATCATCAGTTATCACCCAAACGACGTGAAGACCTCCGGTCTTCGACCATCGTCTTCATCTTCGACACCACGTCGAATCAGTTATTCAGAATGGGATAAACCCGGTCTTTCTGAATAACTCGCGTATATATTATAAAAGTGTTACACAAACACAACATACGCCTCATTCCAATTCAGAATATTCTTTTATTCAAATATTCCTATACTTTATAAAAAGTTCCCATTAATTTTATCCAAGATAAATTCTTTAAATTTATTCTTTAATCTCCTTTGAATATCAATTCAAACTAGTCGGGATTAGCGAACCACACCGAAGTAATCATTTATTTTATTTTCCCAATCCCAACCTATTCATCCCATGAAGTACAACTGGTTATACTTCATATCTAACACCACGGTGTTATCGGTAAATTCAATTACCATTTCACGTTCAAATCTAATTAAAGATTTAACTATCGCTTGGAGTGCAACTGGTGATACTCCATTTTCGATCTTTTCAATCTAATTAAAGATTCATTAAAACTCCACTTAGTTTTAATATTTCTCTGGGTTAAAGAATCAGTGTCATTTAAAAACACAGTTCACGATAAACCCAAAATCACATTCATTAATTATCGGGTTAAAGAACGAGTGTTATTTAAAACACTGTTCACGATAAACCCAAAAATCAATATCAGTTCAATTCCAATTAAATCTCATTTAATTGGTACACTTCATTAAATCCAAATAAAAAGATTTAATCTAGCTAGAAGGAAACGCATGCCCTCCCTGAGGTCCATCTCCCGTTTCTGGTTCATACCGGGTGTGAAACTCGCGAATTCACGTTACACAAAGCTGTGCCACACAGGCTGTGCTTTGATCATCACCACAAGACTTTGCTTTTCAACAGAAGCCTCGATCTATTGCCACTTAGGCATGCCACACAGGCAATTCACTCTATGTGTTTGATATCCATCAGTATATAACCCCTGAGCTCGTATGTCTCAGAGAAGGGCGTTAAGCAAGAGAATAAATTCTCCGCCGCCAAACAGATATATATTTAATAGAAATCAATCACACAGACTAAAATCCAATGTCAGACACACAGTCCATTTACAAGTCCGTTCTGGGTCTGAACGAGACCGGAGGCACCTAGTACCCCGCACATCCATCGATCTCCAAGTACGTCTGGACGATCACCAACTGTTTCCATCTTCTTGGGTGTACAGCCCAATCAAGATCATCAGTTATCACCCAAACGACGTGAAGACCTCCGGTCTTCGACCATCGTCTTCATCTTCGACACCACGTCGAATCAGTTATTCAGAATGGGATAAACCCGGTCTTTCTGAATAACTCGCGTATATATTATAAAAGTGTTACACAAACACAACATACGCCTCATTCCAATTCAGAATATTCTTTTATTCAAATATTCCTATACTTTATAAAAAGTTCCCATTAATTTTATCCAAGATAAATTCTTTAAATTTATTCTTTAATCTCCTTTGAATATCAATTCAAACTAGTCGGGATTAGCGAACCACACCGAAGTAATCATTTATTTTATTTTCCCAATCCCAACCTATTCATCCCATGAAGTACAACTGGTTATACTTCATATCTAACACCACGGTGTTATCGGTAAATTCAATTACCATTTCACGTTCAAATCTAATTAAAGATTTAACTATCGCTTGGAGTGCAACTGGTGATACTCCATTTTCGATCTTTTCAATCTAATTAAAGATTCATTAAAACTCCACTTAGTTTTAATATTTCTCTGGGTTAAAGAATCAGTGTCATTTAAAAACACAGTTCACGATAAACCCAAAATCACATTCATTAATTATCGGGTTAAAGAACGAGTGTTATTTAAAACACTGTTCACGATAAACCCAAAAATCAATATCAGTTCAATTCCAATTAAATCTCATTTAATTGGTACACTTCATTAAATCCAAATAAAAAGATTTAATCTTTTCTCAACTGGGTTCAAGAACAGTGTTAGTGAAGGCACCATTCACGACAAACCCAAATCACATTCGATATTCAATACAAGGCTCTGAATAGAAAATATATCGGCTTATATTCAATATCAAATTCTACGACTAACAAATGTCGTATTGGAAATAACGATATAAATATATATCTTTCAAATTTCCGTAACAACACCTGTATAATCACGAATTCCAACATCGAAATATTCCGAAGACAATTTCGATTCAAATCCACTCCAATGCAATCATTGGATATTCTGGTTATTTTTAAAACCCTTTTCAAATTCAATTTATTTATTTAAAAATAAATAGAATTATATTCCTAGTTCAAAACTAGTTCATTTCGATAAAAATCTATTTTTATCTTTTCAAATATGGAGTTTTTCATCCCAAATCTTCACAAATCATTTCTTATGATTTTACACAAATTATTACTATTTTTAATAATTTTATCAAGGCCCGTACAGTCGATTTCCACCAATGGCCATCGAACTGCACTTACAGCGACCTTTTTCCAATTTGATTTGGACATAATTCCAAATCCAACCGTTAGATTTCTAATTTATTACATTCGTTAGAAAGCTCTTTTCGATACGAACCCAACGGTTCCGGTTTTAGAAGAATCCGACGGTCGGATCTCCCGTAATGTCCGTTTGAAATAAATGGTCGAAATTCACGAACTGCCGCGGCGCGGCGCGTTCTATTCAGGCCATTATATTATATATATAATATATATAATATATATATCGTCGATTTCTATTTAAAACGAATTATATAAATAGTTTTAAATTCGTTTCAAAGGCAATTTCAACTTCCATTTCAATTCAAATCGAAATTGAATTCTTCTTTATAAATTCGTTTCAAAATTCATTTCTATTCAATTCAAATTTCAATTCAATTTGAAATCGTTTTCAATTCAATTCATTTCGAAATCGTTTTCAATTCAATTCATTTCGAAATCGTTTTCAATTCAATTCATTTCGAAATCGTTTTCAATTCAATTCATTTCGAAATCGTTTTCAATTCAATTCATTTCGAAATCGTTTTCAATTCAATTCATTTCGAAATCGTTTTCAATTCAATTCATTTCGAAATCGTTTTCAATTCAATTCATTTCGAAATCGTTTTCAATTCAATTCATTTCGAAATCGTTTTCAATTCAATCCATTTCGAAATCGTTTTCAATTCAATTCATTTCGAAATCGTTTTCAATTCAATTCATTTCGAAATCGTTTTCAATTCAATTCATTTCGAAATCGTTTTAAAATCGATATAAATATCGATTACGTCAAAATGGCGTCAATCTAATCAACACGGCTTCATATATTCCTTTATTTTCAAATATTTTATTTCAAATATTTCTTTTTCAAATATTTCTTTTTCAAATATTTCTTTTTCAAAACTGGAATGAGGCCCAATCAATTACCATATAATGTTAATTATATGGATTTTCTACAACACATGTATATATCAACAACGATGAATAATCAACCATCATCCAAAGTGCATTCTACACTGTATAAGCATCAAATATAAATATTCAACGCTTATAACAGTCTGTCAATCAATCGATCGACACACAACTAAACAATCGGGATTAGTGTACGTCAAATATCATCCCAACACCCGTGTAGGGTTTCAAACAATCAAACACAGATTTTATTTGTGCAGTTGGGCGATGTGTAAAATTTATCGTCCCAATCAATGTCCTTCAAATAGGTGTACATAAACAAACCGTCTGGTTTGTAAATGAATATTTATTTATTCACATTCACGTTAAAAATTATATTTTTAACGATAAAACATTTTATTCCAACATATGAATTTCTATTAAGTTCATTCTTTAAATAAAATGATATTTTTTTATTTTTCTAACACGTTTTAGAAAATTTCGGCGGCATAACGGCACGATACTAGAAACGGGACAAGGCCTAGCCTTATCCCCAGTCTAGTGGAGGCCCACGCCATTCACACATCAATCAAATCAATTCATTTCACCACACAATTCAATTTCAATCAAATAATCCAACTAATCTACGCAACCAAACAAACAAGTCCATGGTCTGTGGACGATTGTGTCGGGTGCTACTAAGCACCGTCTGCATCCTAGTATATATATATAACTAGAAAAGAAATTGAAAGGTGAGAAGTTCTCACCTATAGCTATCCTAGCTCCACGGCTCTTCATTTGCAGGAAATCTTCGCCAACTCGCCTTTTTGTCGCTTTCGCCCGTATTCTCTACATATGTAAAAATCGAATTTTTACTATGTTATTCAATATATAAAAATCGAATTTTTATTTCGAAGTTCACTATATAGAAATCATATTTTTATTTCGAAGTTCAATATATAAAAATCATATTTTTATTTCGAAGTTCAATATATAAAAATCATATTTTTATTTCTTCTACCCAATAAAAATTCCGCCTTTTCTATTTTAAAAATATGATCTTTCCTATTCTAAAAATCCGATCTTTTCAATTTTAAAGTTCAAACCCTTCTCTTTTTAAAGCTTAAATCTTTTTCTATTTTAAAGTTTAAATCTTTTGCTATTTAAAATCTAAAAATAAAATCGGTTTTTAAAACCCTTTCAAAATCAGTTTTCGAATGCTCTTTCCTTTCTTTTTTTTTTTTAGAAATTCGGTTTTAAAATCCTAAACAAAAATCAGTTTCCTTTTTATTTATATAAAATAAAAATAAAATAAATAAGTTAAAAAAACTTACAGGGGGGGCTATCAGGCCGGCGTCGGAGGTGGGTCGCGCTCTGGCTGGACGGTGGAGGACTGGGCGGAGGCGGAGGTGGGTGGCGGCTCTGGGTCTCGGTGGCGATTTGGGGCGAGGGGGCTTGGGTTTTGGGGCGTTCGAATGGAGGAAGAAGGAGGAGGCGAGGGGAAGGAGGCGGCGCTGGGAGGCCGACCTCCAGTGGCGCCCTCGACGAAGGGCGGTGGTGGAAAAGGGGGGGAGATCGACGATGTCTCTGTCGTCTTCGAGGTCTTTTTTTTTTCTGTTGAATGAATTTGGACCGGGGGGGGGGGGGGGGCAAAGGAGATAAGGGGGTTTTTCTTTTTATTTATTTATTATTTTATTATTTTTGAAAGTTGACTTTTACATACGTCATCAAAACGAGGCCCACCACCTGTCGTCCATAGCGTTTAACCCCCATTCCGAACACAATGGGATATGTATCGTCAGCTGATTCGGCTGTTACAATCAGTTTCCGTTAAATTTACATTTAAATCACTTTATTGAATTCTAAACGTACATTTCAAATTACCGGGGCCACATACTAACTAGAAAAATTCTATAAAAATATTTTCTAGCTTGGTATTGACGATACGGTCCTAACAAAACTGATTTCGTCGAATTCCGAGACCGTTTGAAAAATGGCCAATTTTTAAGGGCCTGAATTCCATAGCGACTATTCAGAATTTTCAACTGGACATATCTTTTGATTCCCGCTACGAACTTTTAATTTTTCGGATTCATTGGAAAGATATTCACTATTAGATTCCATTATTTTTGGTTTCACTAAAATCCGGATTGTTTTGCACCCGGTACATTCAATTGAAGTTTGAAATCGAATTATCGAACTACCGCGCCATTTTCAATTCTATTTATAATTATATATAAATATTTATATTCTAACGACGGCGTATATAATATATACGTCGAATTCTATTCAAACTAAATTTCTCGTCGTTTTTATTTAAAATAATCCATTTTAAATATTCAAAATTCGTTAAAATAGCCAAAATAAAAATTTTAAACTGGCCCAAATTTTTCGGGTTGTTACAAAAAGTCTGCTGTATTTGTTTTAATGTGTTGTATGCCTAGAGTTAACATATAAGGGTTTTGAATGGTCTTAATCGATCTTGCGATCGATTGGGGTCGGGAAAAATCCGAGTCGTTACACGATAAGCCCTATTCAAGTGTTTAGAAACCCCTATCGATGCCTTGGCGTCCCAAGCATCGACCAGAATTCATAAATACTCAACAGAACAAACCCACACAATACAAAATCATTTTAATATCAAAATTACAAGTACGCTCTCTCATATACACTCAGACTTATTCTAGGGTATTATTACCCTATCTCTAATGAGTTAATCCCAAATAGAGCCAAGGTTTTCGCTAAACCAAAGCTCTGATACCAACTGTAACGACATGCATTTTTGACCATTTAAATCGGCAATGATCCTAAATGTCGACTTAAACAAATCAAAAATACGGATAGTTATTGGGATTTATATAAGAAAAAGAAGGGAAGAAGAAAACAATCACAGAATCTCACAGCAGAAGGACAAAATATAATAATCAAATAATAGTTCATGAAGTTGTTAAATTATGGATTTGATTATACATTATAACAATACATCATAGTCATTTATCATAAAACATACCGATATATGCAGCGGAATAATACTAGAAACTACGTCTGTCAAGCTCCATCTTCATCTTCAATATAATGTGGTCTTCGCTAATTGAAAACTCAGGCTGACACGAGCACCAATGAAAATACAGAAATACTCGGATCAGAACTAAAATATTCTCATATCAGTTAAATCAAAATCACGTAATAATATGAGTGTCACGGCGTCAGATATGCTTATGGTAATTCACATCTCCTATCCAATGTGTTTGTGAGTGCAATAACTTAAGAGATGTTACGGGAATTTCCATCTCCTAAGGATCCGTCAAACCAGATACTATATAATATAATATCGCTATTATGAAAGTGTCTATTCAGTAAAGTAAGTATCAAAATAGCGTAAGCGGGATTACCATTATTTCCCTTACACCGTTTTACAAACATTGTAGTTTATACAGTACTGTAAACTCCACCAAATCGGTGGGCTATCAGGGAGCACTCCATAGGTACAACGCAAAACAAAAATCATAGTGGGCGCGATCAGGATAAATATGACAAGGCACACGAGGAATACCCAAGGTAGGAATCTACCGATTGCATACCTGGACTGGTGGTAACGCATAGCTGCTACTACCACCCACCTCGGAACAACACTCCCAAATCGAAATCGAGGATGCGCATCAAATCAGTCACTGAGGGACTATAGTAATAAAGGAAGAAGTGTTGCCGATGGGGGTAGCTAACCCCACTTGGTCACGGTATAGCACATGTTTTAGTCATTTTAATTATGACCCGAAGGTCAAGGACATCCATCAACGTTCTCTTTCTCCAAATCCAGTAATCGCCTCCCAAAACAACCTACTTCATTCTGGTTCTCCGCCACGTACACAGTTGTTAAAGTGGTTTTCGGTATTGACAGAGAGTATGACAATATCCGATCCCGGTCTCTTTAACAACCAAACGTTTACATTTTTCACACCAATCGGATTTATAAAACGGTTCATACTTCATATCAAATATCAGGCTTGCTTTAAAAACATTTCACATCAAAGAAGGAATATTCTTCAAATTTAAAATCTCCATTTAAAACAGATCTTAGAATCTTGAACCATTCCAATTTAAACAATTGAGTATTTTAAAATAGTTAAAAAGTATATGTATGAAAATAGTTTTAGATGTAAATTAGAAATGGTTTGGAAATAATAGTTGGGAAGATAAAGTTCATATAAAAGTTTGGACTTAAAATATAATTTAGCAAAATTAGTTAAATACATATGTAGTTTAAATATTAAAGGAGTTTGTGAAATAGACATTTGATTATATAAAAAAAAATAGTAGTTATATATATATAAGTAAAATAAATTAGTTTATAAAGAAAAGTAGTTTATAAGGAAAAACAGTTTATAAAAAAAGTAGTTTTAAAATGGTTCAAAATGCTATATTTGCAATTAGAATAGTTTCCTTCCCAATTTCAGATAACTTGAAGTCACGTTAAGTTTCAATCAACTCGACCAACTTCAATATTTCAATTCGGTTCAACTTCCATTTTTAAATTCAATTCAATCATTAAATTCGAATATTTTGAAATTCTAAATCGGTATTCTCATTTTAAAAAAAATAAATCTTTAATAACTTCGATCTCAAATTTGGAAATCACTTTAAATTAAGTTAATTTAAAATGAATTTTCAAAGATGGATAATTATTTAAACTTCAAAACGATTCAAATTTAGATAGATTCAATTCATTCTGAATTTTCAAAATTTTTGCTTCATTTCAAAATATTAAATAATTTACTTAACTTATAAATTTCAAAGTTTCAAAGTTCCAATTCCAACGAAATCCATTTATAAAATGTCACTTATATTGTTTAAACAATATTTCAAATTCAGGGTTTAAAACAAATTATATAATCAACCGGTGTCCGTATATAATTCTCTATCCTATGGCCAAGTAATACTTAAAATTTAATTTTAGTATTTTGAGAATGGATATATATCATTTCAATCCAAATCAGGGTCATAGGTATTTATCATTTCAACCTACGTTCTTAATTCATTCTAATGACCAATCCCGGGTTTATTTGATGCCCGTAACATCTAGGTTAAATGGTTGGGATTAATCAGTATACACAACAATTCAATACCAATATATCAAGCAGGTAAATTCAAAACATCACCAAACAAATCCATCCAAACATTTCGGTATCATATTTGTTTACAAGTAATGGATGTCGGGTTTAAACTAGCAACTAAATTTCGGATTTAACCTAACTGTGCAGTTTAAATAAACAGTTAAATTAAATTACACGATCGATGTAATTAAACAAAATAAGCAGTTTTAACAATCAAACAACAATCATACTATAACATAATTTAATCTAACTAACAAGCGAATATTTTAGTTAATTGTGAGTGGGTTTAACACTCACCTTTGGTTTCAGTCGAGTTGAAATCCAAAATAAGCCCAAAAATTCAATTGTCTCAGAATCCACCCAAACCAGCGTCACATTGTTCGAAATTTCAATACGAACCTAAGGGAACAAACCGCACGTCAATCCGGATTCGCATTAAAAAGTTATACGCTTTCGAGGCATTGGAATTTCAAATTAAATTAAAATAATTTAAAACACTAACCCAACAAACAAACAAAAAGGGAATCCACGTCAGCAGCCCTTTACACATCATCCACCACACCCTCCTTCTTCTTCTTCTTCAGTTACGCTACTGTTGCTCCTCATGTGAAAGCACCATAGCCGCAACATCAATCCTTTCTATCTCCTTCTTTGGTCGATCATTTCCAAACCCGTCAACGCCATTGTAAAGCTCTCCTTAATCTCCACTTAACCATCACCGTATCATTTCACTCGCACATACCCAGGCATTTCCGTCCTAACCCTCCTCCACGACCTGTGTACGGTCGCAATCTCCTTCCCCAAACCGCAGTATCCCCAAAACTCACCGACGACGCACACCTCCAAGCTGAGTTCAGATCCACAACCCATTTAGCACATCATCCCGTAAATTTGAAGAAAAACTTAACCCTGGATCTTGACCTACCGTTTGAAATCGACTTCGAACATGATGAAATGCATATGAGGGTGGAGAGAATCGAACGATGGGAATTTAGAAGGCGGTTTCACGATTTTTGGATGAAAGGATTAATTTATTTTGATTTTTGTTTTGCTGAAAACTAAGTGGTGTCCATTTTTGGTTTGAACGATGAATGTAAGTGGCGGCTACAGTAGAATGAGAGAGGGGATTAGGTTTTAAGCAAAGTGTATTTATAGTAAAGTGGTTTCAATGATAACTTAGAGAAACAAAGTACTCAATTTCCATCAATTCATTTTAATTCAAATTAAACTTTACAAATTCAATCCAAACCAAAAGTAAGGCTATTAATAATAGTTATTTAAATCAATTTACCCATTATATACATCCAAATTCTATTACTAAATAATTTCAATTAAACATTTAAATTTCAAAGTAATCAATTCGTTTCAAGTCTTAATAATTCACTACAAATTCCCACTTTCATTACTAAACATTTTAAACCACTTTTCTTCCAGTAGAGTATCCAAATTAAAAATTCAATTCAAACTTGTTAAATTTAACCAAAACAAAATAAAACTCAAATTAACTTGTAATTCAGTTCTACTTATATAAAATTTCCATTTTGATTATTAACCAAAAATTCAAATTGGAATTCAATTTTAAATGAACCAAACCCATTAATATTTAAGTTTCAATGTTCACAAATATAAATTAAATCAAAATCTTATTTTGCAATCAAATTCAGATTATTATTATCATAATAACTTAAATTTCATTATTTTAATTATAATTTTATCAACTCAATTAAATCCAAACATTTTAATATTAAATTTCA
The DNA here is from genome assembly GCA_030737875.1 of Allium sativum. Classification (NCBI taxonomy): domain Eukaryota; kingdom Viridiplantae; phylum Streptophyta; class Magnoliopsida; order Asparagales; family Amaryllidaceae; genus Allium; species Allium sativum. The sequence goes on along the minus strand of CM060927.1, from coordinate 88,923,220 downwards.
AATCTCCATATTCAACAATACAAGCCAAATTATAATGCCATTTATAATCAAATGCAAGTTATTATGATTATAACCATTTAAATTTCATTACTAAATCAATTTAAATATGCTTACATCATAAAATCACGCAATTAAATTATTATATTTTATTTATGACCATACAATATCCAAAATCATATTAAATTCAAAATTTTAAATGTTCGAAAAATACGGGTTGTTACATGATTTTTCTAGGTTTAGGAATTGTTAAGGTGTTTATATAGGAAATTTTATATTATTATTATATTGAATTTTTATTCGTTTTTAACCAAACGCTATTTGTGTTTATCACTAAAAATCCCTGTGATCACCTACAATACCCAAAAATCACGAAACTGGACATGCAACTACAGTTCGACATTACGGTCCCAACGAAACTGATTTCATCAAATTCCGACTCCGTATGCTCACACAGCGTATTTTTAACCGTCGAAATACTGACTGTTTCTCACTCTAAAAATCCTTATAGCCACACAGTGACTCTAAAAATCACGAAACTGGAAATCTAACAACTATTTGACAATGCGGATCCAACAAAATTAGTCTTGTCGAATTCCGACTTCGTTTGCAAAAGTGGCTATTTTTAAAGCTCTAAATAGCCCATTTTAAATATATAAATATATTTAAATAAATTAAATTAAATTAAATATTAATAATTTAATATCATCGTATATATTCACATAGAATATACCACAGCTCCTAAATATTCATATATGGATTTATAGCTCGATATTCCAAATCCATATTATATCGGTATTCAATTTATATTGAAATTCCTTTTATAAATCGTTATAAATTATAAAGGAATTCCATAGCGACTTTTCTAAAATTTGATTTGGACATAAATCAAAATCTACACGACGAAATCCTGATTTTTCTGTTCCATTAGAAAACTATTATCAGATCGGTCCTGACGGTTCTTGTTTCACAGAAATCCGACTTAAAACAGACCCTGTATATTCAGTTGAAGTTCAAATCGCCAAATAGCGAACTGCAGCGCCATTTCGAGCTCATTTATAAATATATTATAAACTATACATTCAACTATCGTCGATTCAATATATTCGTTAATACAATTCAACTCCAAACTGAATTATAGTTTATATACAATCCAATTCACATCGTATTGTGAATTCTACTATTTCCGACTATTTCGACATTATAATACATTATTATATTATAATTATTAATTAAATATTCAATATTATTAAATTCCAGTTATCGATATCGCCAAAACGATATTTAAATAATTAAATAAATTAATTATTCAACGGTCAGAAATGCGGGTCATTACAATCTTTCCTCCTTAAAATAATTTCATCCTCGAAATTGCTAAGGTAGTGGACGACCCTATCTACTGGGTAAAAATATATTCGTTTACCTCTTATCTCCGGTTCCAACTGAACCAATTAATATCGACTAAAATATTAATTTATTCCAACTAACTAAATTTTCAAAAATTCTGAAAATTTTCTAACACTTAAACTTTTCGAAAAATTTCGCCAGCACCTCCTTTGTACTGGTCAATATCTCAAATTCCAACTCGCCTCTCTGGGCCTTCTCCAACCCAAAAGAAAATCAAACAGCTAAGCGGCTTGCCAAATCGGCTCATCAAAATCTCAAACCCATACAAATATAAACTTGTACCTTTTTGTCGGGCATATCAACTCTATCACTTCCATATGCTATCAACTCAGCATATACTAGTGTTATCTCAATCAAATTCCAATCAGTTCATATCCTCAATCCAAATCGAATTTCATTCGAACCCCAATATCAAATTTCAAATTCTTAACTCATCAACCCAATTCCATAACAGATTATTCTCTAATCCGATTCAATTCTATTTAACTCAGTTCAAGTTAAATTTCAATTTATTTTTACCATCTCATTTTATTTAACTTTATTAGCTAAATTTTAATTCCAGAACTTAAATTCCTAGGTAAATTTCAAATCAATTTGAAATCATAATGTCAATTCAAAACCTTTGAATTTCTAAATAACTTGTTTTTCTTAAAACAATTCAAAAACAAAGCCTTTGGTAGTAATCCATCACTTAGAACTCAAAAATGAACACTGATGATGTCGCGATTCATCATCAGAATCTATTTTCCATCTATCGAAGTGAGTTCAATACTGTATCACCTTTAATTTGAAAAACATTTTCAAAATCTCCCAAGAACTTAAAATTTCCTTATTTTAATTCCAAATCTGATTTAAATTCAGATTTACTTCATCTTACTTCATATACTTTACTTATATGAATTCTGATCAGTTATTTACATAACCATTTCACTTCTTATAACCTCATTCGATTATAATAACAACCAACACAACCAATTATACTATGTTAATTTCAAAACATACCATGTCGGTTCATCGTGTTCAAGTGTTTATAAAACTCCTACCGATACAGTGGATCAAACTGATCGACCAGAATTTATAAGCCACGCAACCAATAAATCTCCACAACCACTTTATATTAACTAACAAATACGCACTCGTATATACACACTCAAACTCAGTCTACGATATTACTAATCCCATCTCTACTGAATTACGCCACAGAGCCAAGGTATTCACTAAACTAATGCTCTGATACCAACTGTAGTGACCCGAAAATCCGGTCCAATTTGAGCTAACCAAATAACACAAGTCCAACCCCAAATTGCACTAGAAATTCAAGAAACTAATAGAAAGAAGATAGAGGGTGAGGATAGATAAGGTAGAACTAATAGAATAGAAGAAGAAAAAGAAGAAGAACATCATCATCAGAGTAAACACGAATCTCACAGCGGAACGAATAAAATATAACAAAACTTTTGAAATACAAACAGTTATATATACAATAGCACTTATCAGAGTACAGCACTTACAACAACAGCGGAAATAATAGTAGCTATAGAATCCTGAAGCCTCCTGCTCCAAGCTCTCCAAGTGTATCTGTAAAATCCCGACTACTTGACTGCCCATACAAATTTAGGCACCCAAGAGTTTAGGGAAAACAAACAAATAAACTCCGGGTCTTTCATGGGACTGGTGTGAATAAAACTCCTAACACTTGGTTTAATAACAGATATATCATAAGACCACGTCGTGAAAACGAAACGGTTTTTCCCTTATGAAAATACAAACAACTTTGTAAAGCAATATCATCTGATATTATAATAATGTCTAAGTACAAATAGATATCAATCTAGTAGAAACGCTTTCATCTCACGTTCTACTATATAGTATACAATCAAAACCACAAGCACGTATTGGGTAATGATTTTCAACTATGACAAGGTATGGAACCACCTTCCGATCAGTGTACTCTAGGAACGATACACTGGAGTTCAACAAGAACATCTTGCAACTCAGCCACACATGACCGACCACTCATTTTGCTTGAGTGTATCGAATGTATATCACCAACGGTTGGGATTAGCAACCGTTTCCCGTATATATATGGGACAGCATTGATAGATTAAAAGAAGCAAATGAATATTCTCTAGATAGGTGAATATACACCCTACTTCGGTGCGACCGACTTAGCCATGCTGCCTGCCCAATTTCTGTCATTTACCGGTTGATGAGGCTTGTGGTTACGCTTTATCATCACATCAGATTCACTTCGAATGCCACATTGTCAGATCCATCTAAATCACTAATTTGACGTCTATAACCATACATTATGTGTCAGCTAAAAGAAGTTTCCTTCTCCGCTTCTACTCTTGGTACGGTTGAAGAAATCAATGTACGTGACCTTTCTGGAAATACTATGTCAGACATTCATCCATACAAGTCATCCAGGAACAGGATGAGCCGAAGGTACTATTCAGTACATCCATCTTAGGCACTGTTATCTAAGACTTATACAATAGCCCTTGCACTTTACTCCGTCTTCAATTATCTTTGGCATATATGATTCGCAACGCTTATGCCAATACAGAGTGGTTCTTTGGATAATAATCCAACCGGTCTCTCCATATTAACAACGTTAAAATGGTCGAAAACTTCGATAGTCGATGAGTTAACTATCGAAGAAAAATACGTGTGCAAACAACGATATTATTTCCAGATGGAAATTATATCAATCAATCATCATTTAACATTTATCTCTTATCTCCTGTTTCCATATATTCAATATTTCTTATTTTCTAAATTTTAGAAAATATACTTTATTATCAATGGGAAACATTTCCATTTCCTGATTTCTATATTAGAAAACATTTCTGATTCCTTATTTGGAAAATATTTCCAAAGTTCCTTCATTGGATTTAAACAGATGTTTAAATAAAACATCGCTATGCCAACTCAAACCATTTACTGAATTCACTTAACCATCATTTACTATCAACCTTACCATTCCTTGGTTAAGAAGGAAGTCAATCAAGTTGGGGTATAATTACCTCTCAGACCTTAACTGAACAACGTTATAACTTCGAAATAGTAACCGTTTATCTTTTAAACCTTTAACAACTTCTTTACGTAACTCTCGGATTCAATTTACGAATCCACTTCTTTATTGAAAACATTGATTATAACGATAACGTTATAATCCCTGCTTTCACAATATCTAACTTCAATTATAACCTTTATTCTTTAATTCAAATAATTAAACCTACCCCTAATTTATTAGTGTATACTCTTGATTTAAAAACCAGAAAGTAAATATTACTTTCCCGAATTCAATATAATTGAATTCGACATAAAATTCTCTTTCGAGTAATCTCTATTTGATTAACTCTTCTTCGAATAACCTATATTCGATTATCTCTCTTCGAATAACTTATATTCGAAATCTCTCTCTTTCGAATAAACTATATTCGGTCTCTTTCTTTCGAATACACTATATTCGATAATCTCCTTTCGATTTAACTAATCGATAACTCCTTTCGATTAAACGATAATCGATAATTCCTTTCGATTAAACTAAAATCGATAATTCCTTTCGATTAAACTATAAATCGATAACTCCTTTCCTTTAACTCTATTCGAATAAACTATATTCGACTCACTCTAGTTAACTCCGTTTAACCCTATTTGATTAACTAATATTCGATAGCTCTAATTAACTCCATTCGAATAACTACTATTCGATTAACTCTATTTAACTCCATTCGAATAACTACTATTCGATTAACTCTATTTAACTCCATTCGAATAACTACTATTCGATTAACTCTATTTAACTCCATTCGAATAACTACTTTTCGATTAACTCTATTAAACTCCATTCGAATAACTACTATTCGATTAACTCTATTTAACTCCATTCGAATAACTAATATTCGATAACTTTATTTAACTCCATTCGAATAACTAATATTCGATAACTCTATTTAACTCCATTCGCTTGACTCTAGATCGCAGCGATCACAATGGTTACGCCTGATTCCCTCAGGAAACATCCGACCGCCGTAGGCTATTTATAGCCCTGCGAATTACGCTAGCAGTCGTGCTAAATGGCATCTCAATTGGATTAATTCTAATTGATTAACTCTAACTAATTAACTCTATTGGTTAACTCTAACTGATTAACTCTAACTGGTTAACTCTAACTGATTAACTCTAACTGGTTAACTCTAACTGATTAACTCTACTGGTTAACTCTAACTGATTAACTCTAACTGGTTAACTCTAACTGGTTAACTCTACTGGTTAACTCTAACTGATTAACTCTACTGGTTAACTCTATTTGACTAACTCGACTCGACTAACTCCTTTCGAATAACATATTCGATTAACTAACTTCGAATACCATATTCGATTAACTAACTTCGAATACCATATTCGATTAACTAACTTCGAATACCATATTCGAATAACTAACTTCGAATCAACATATTCGATTTACTCTTTTTTTAGAACGTTTATCCATTTAAAAAGATTCCCTTTTAACAACGTTTATTCATTTATAAAGATTCACTTTTTAGTAACGGTTCTTCACTTTATAAATGTTATTTTAATAACGTTTTCCTACTTATAAGGATTTCCTTTTAATAACATTTTCCTACTTATAAGGATTTCCTTTTTATTAACTCTATTTATTTTCTAAATATTCCCTTTTCAATTCTATTTGTAAATGGTTTACAAATATTTCTTTTTTCAATTTTATTTTATTTGCAAATGGTTTGCAAATATTTCCTTTTCAAATTTATTCTTAAAAATATTTTAACTCCTTAAATTCCCTGGAAAATTCGTCATAACCTCCTTTGTATCGGGAGCATCGGGAAAATCCCCAAACCTTCCACACAGGCCTTTCCATTCAAAAAGAAAATGGTTTGAATTTATTTCCTTTTTAAAATATCTCCTATTTATAAATATTCCTATTTATAAATATTCCTTATTTATAAATATTCAAATTTATAAATATCTCTTATTTATAAATATTTTATTTACAAATATTTTATTTTCACTATCACTTTGAAAATTCCCTTACCAACATCTCGTATGTTATGGTATTCGATCATATCAAATCACGATGATAAATAACGTTCAACCCCATATAATCAACAACAGATTATATATCACATCCTATAACAGAATATATGAACAAAACAGTATTATAAATATCGAGGAACCCAGTTGGGTCCCTCCAACCTGTTTCCCTGCATCACAGATGTCAGACAACACGATTAACATCAATATCAGTTCAGTACGGATTATTCTGATAAACAGAATCAATATATATATATAATTTCAACTAACTGACTAGCAGTTCAATCAATCAACCAATACACAGCAATCAACAGATGATTAACAGTTCCAAAAATACATTATAAAAATATAACTGTTCAGAGTTGGTGAGTTTTACTCACTTTGGCAGTTCATCGTTAAAGAACGATAAACTGTTATTTGATTTGAATCAAATAGTTTATTTTGCTATAAATCCAAACGAGCTCCACTCCACTCCCAGTCAGTTCCATTGTGGAGTGTTCGCCCATACGATCCTGTCGGATCTTGTTTCGCTGAATTCTGATCATGTATGGAAAAGTTATAGCATTTCGAAGTTTGAACTATTAAAAATTGAAATAGAATTAATTCTAATATGCTTGGGCCTCACCAATATTAACAAGGGCCCATTACCATACCCTTAGATACCCGGACCCGCTTCAAATGCCTTCTCCCCCAAATTGAATTTCTATTGCTTCCTTTTACACAGCGATCCCAAATACTCCACCGTTTGACCCTACGTTGACCGCACCTAACTCCTCCTCCGGCCACCAATCGACGCCATCAACCTCACCAAACCACTCAGCTCACGATCTTCTACCCACCTACCACCACTAAAGGCCACTCCATCTCCCTCAAAAATCCCAACCTGTAACTCCTCCTCGTCACTATCGGTGACGCCTTTCACCTCAAGCCACCGGAAGTTGCTTCGCCACCACCATCTTCCTCCACTACTCGAGTTCTCTCCCCTCATATCCACCACAACCAGCTTGCGTCAAGGAGTTGGGTCGTGTCGTCAGTTTTCAACAGCGCCTACAGTACCACACCTCCCCAAATTACCACCGAGATTCACAAAAGAAAACACAAATGAAGCTGCTTCTTGCCACACGTTCGAATTTACATTCGGATTTGAAAATCAAATGTTCAAAAACCCGAAATGTTGAACCCTAAGTCCACTGTACCCATACGACTTTGAGCAGAACCTAACCGAGCTCCCTGAAATTCACACGAGCGTGAAGCTACTCCTATCAGCAATCCAAATATGCTTGTATTTTGATTTGTAGGATTTGTTTCGGTTTATAGGAATTATTGGAAGATTGAAAATGTTCACAGGAGAAAATAAACATCGGAGGCGCGATTTTTTTTGTCTGTTGACTTGGGAATGGATTTTTCTAGGTTTAGGAATTGTTAAGGTGTTTATATAGGAAATTTTATATTATTATTATATTGAATTTTTATTCGTTTTTAACCAAATGCTATTTGTATTTATCACTAAAAATCCCTGTGATCACCTACAATACCCAAAAATCATGAAACTGGACATGCAGCTACAATTCGACATTACGGTCCCAATGAAACTGATTTCGTTAAATTCCGACTCCGTATGCTCACACAGCGTATTTTTAACCATCGAAATACTGACTGTTTCTCACTCTAAAAATCCGTATGGCCACACAGTGACTCTAAAAATCACGAAACTGGAAATCTAACAACTATTTGACATTGCGGATCCAACAAAATTAGTTTCGTCGAATTCCGACTTCGTTTGCAAAAGTGGCTATTTTTAAAGCTCTAAATAGCCCATTTTAAATATATAAATATATTTAAATAAATTAAATTAAATATTAATAATTTAATATCATCGTATATATTCACATAGAATATACCACAGCTCCTAAATATTCATATATGGATTTATAGCTCGATATTCCAAATCCATATTATATCGGTATTCAATTTATATTGAAATTCCTTTTATAAATCGTTATAAATTATAAAGGAATTCCATAGCGACTTTTCTAAAATTTGATTTGGACATAAATCAAAATCTACACGACAAAATCCTGATTTTTCTGTTCCATTAGAAAACTATTATCAAATCGGTCCTGACGGTTCTTGTTTCACAGAAATCCGACTTAAAACGGACCCTGTATATTCAGTTGAAGTTCAAATCGCCAAATAGCGAACTGCAGCGCCATTTCGAGCTCGTTTATAAATATGTTATAAACTATACGTTCAACTATCATCGATTCAATATATTCGTTAATATAATTCAACTCCAAACTGAATATATAGTTTATATACAATCCAATTCACATCGTATTGTGAATTCTACTATTTCCGACTATTTCGACATTATAATATATTATTATATTATAATTATTAATTACATATTCAATATTATTAAATTCCAGTTATCGATATCGCCAAAACGATATTTAAATAATTAAATAAATTAATTATTCAACGGTCAGAAATGCGGGTCATTACAAAGTTATGCTTCTTACTTATATCTTACTTCTCTGCACTAATACTAGAATAACAGGATTAGGTGTTACCCTAATGTCTAAACTGAAACAGTAACGGAAACAGAATAATCTTTACAGAAACAGGATGTTAGTAATGGGCCTTTACCACCCCAACAGAGACAGAAGGTACAAAAACAGAATGCTAATAATGGGCCTTTACCACCCCAACAGACGGTACCACGCAGGAACAGACAGGTGTTACCACCCCAACAGAAACAGATGGTACCCTAACAAAAACAGATAGAACTAGGTGTATCCTAAATTCTACCCCAAGCGATCGGCTCCCTAATACATAAATACCCTGTGCCAGCCCTACAGAAGGGTGTATCACTCCCTAAAGCGGCAACCTACGGAGAGACACAGACTTATTTATAGATGTCACGGCGTCTTAACTTCCCCAGAGCAGACCGGATCCATACACGCACATGACTCGGTTGGAATGCGCCATCAACACTCCTCGCCATTATCAGAAAGAACCTCTTACAATTAGTTCAGTAAGCGTGCCCGGACCCTACCTAGTGTTGGGTCATAGTTTTGACACCAGAAAAGGGTTACTGACTAATATGGGTCCCACACAACAGATGACAGAAGTAATTACCCCTCCTAACCTTGTGTCCCCAAACTAACAGATTTCAGATTAACTTGTTTACAGAATTCAGATGTACAGAGTTTAGATAACTAGTTCTTAGATCAGACATACATGTTAACAAGTTTTCAGACTAATGGATCAGATGTACGGATTAACAAACTTACAGATTGTTTCACCTAACCTTGTATTGGGCCTACTAATTCACGAAACGGGTTTATTAGATTCATCAGTCTAGTTGATTTAACCCTATCCACCCAACACGTTTTAGGCATCATATCTATCTTAGATTTGCATTAATTAATTATTAATGCACAGACCTCTCACATTAGGTCAGTAACTTGTGGCCGCTGGATGTGCCGTCGGTTCCGGGCATACTTCTGCTACAAGCCAGACCTAACCACGTGTCTAAGCATCTTTTAGTTATGCCTACGGACTCTCACATTAGACTGATAGTCTATGGTTTCTGGTTAGGCCGGTTGGATCCTGGCAGGCTTCTACCGCAGACAGAGTCTAACCTCGTGTCTCAATATTAGCTAAAGTATTCATTCACAGATTATGCCAATATCAGACAAATTATGCCAATTCAACAAATTAACTTCTTTACAAGTTACAACAGATTATTCCAAGTTCTATTAACATATTTTGCTCAATTTTAGATCGAGTCTACAGGTTTTCATACCCCATGTTACCGTATTTAGTTTCAACAGATTTAGCAGATTAGGCAATTTAACAGATTTAATCATCCCTTAAAGTTTCATTGACATATCTCGCCTAATCATAAAATTAAGCCTAATTTAACATGCCCAAATTATGGTCATAATTCACAATTGAACATATGCCCCAAAATTTAGTTAAATTTGCACAGTACATAGTATTCTTCAAAACCCTAAATCATGATATACAATACGAATTATGCCAAATTATAGCCTTTGATTTCAACGTATGCCAATTATCCAAAAATCCCCATTTAGGCGTATGCACAACTAGGTATCCCTATTTTAATATAGGTTTTTCAGGCCTAAGTCACATATCCTTTTCTTCCGAGTCATAGATCGTTATATGAAACATGCCCTAAATCTAGATCTTAAATTACAACATCTCAAAATCAGATCTTGAATTATAACATGCATTATGTCCCCAAATTACAATATTCATGTGTTATCATACAATAATTCTTCTTCTCCCAAATCATGAATCGTCATAATATAGTATGCCTAGATCTAGATCTTAAATTACAACATTTCAAAATCAGTCACAAATCAGTTATGTCCAATTATGCATCATTCAATATTTTCCCCAAATTTAGCGTTCGTGCGTTCATCTCGTATAAGAATTTGGCTCAAGCTGTGGTAGCCTGGCTATAAAACAAAAAGGAAGAAAAGAGAGAAAAGATACAGAACAGTCACAATAATATTAATAAGATAGATCCACAGAAAAACAGATCTGATAAACAAAAGTATGCATAATCTCAGATTCAGATTCATAACAATGTCAAGATGATAATTAAATTTCATATCCGAAAATAACTGTACTCACCTTGGTTGGATTCTAAAAGAAAAAGGGGTTGTAGTTGTTCTCTTTTAATCCTATTCAGATTGGAAGAAAAAGGAGCACTAGTTCTAGCTTAGGTTTCAGCAGAGTAGCGACGCCATTGATTTATTTTAATTGGAATTGAGGCAGCATAACGTTACAATGGTTTTGTGTGGAGAGAAAATGAGGTTTGGGGGTGTTTAAATAGGTTAGAAGCCAAGGAATCTGTTCAGAAAACCAGTCCAGGTGCAAAATCCCAAATCTGCCTCGGATTTGAAAACAGGTAGACCTGTAGGGGGGAGGTCGACCCCCTGGTCGACCTATGTCAACCCAGGTAGACCCCCTGGTCGACCTGGGTCCTGGGCAGGAATTTTCCCGCCCACCCCGGGTTTGTGTTTTGAATTCGAAATTTGAATTTTAAATCTGAGCTGTTTTACTTCATATAAATTTCTAAAACTTCTGAAGGCCATAACTTCTTCATACGGAGTCCGATTTGCGCAAACTCGGACTCTATCTCAAGCAGAATTCCGAGATGAACGCAATGGCGCAACTCGTTTCCCTTAATTCTTCCTTTAAAAATTAAGTATACTTTTTTTGTTACTTTTATGTTTATAGAAAATACGGGGTGTTACATATATACTTGAACCAATAATATATTTGATGTATTTGAAAATATAATCGAAAACCATATTATGTCGATCATTCTTTTCGATTATTTAGAAATTCCTATCGATTCTATGGCGTCCCATATATCGACTAGAATCCATTAATATTCAACAGAACAAGTCAACACAATATAAACCAATTTATATCAAAAATACAAGTACGCTCTCTCATATCACTCAAACCCATTCTAGGGAGTTTCTAACCCCATCTCTAATGAGTTAATTCCCAAACAGAGCCAAGATTATCGCTAATCTCGCTCTGATGCCAACTGTAACGACCTAGAATTTTGACCGTTTAAAAATCGATAATAAACCGCACATGTCGACCCAGACAAATCGCAATTATAGGTAGTTATTGGGAAAAGAAGACAGAAGAGAAAGACAAAACAGATTTACCACAGTGGAAGGACAACATGTAATAATTAAATAATAGTTTAAAGCAGTTGAAAGATACATATGGCTATAACATACAACGATTATCAGAGTTATACATATACAGGTATACATACATGACAGCGGAAACAAAGTGCAGCGGAAAAATATTATATATATGGTAGATATATACCAACTTCGTCTTCGTGCTCCAAGGATGGAAAATCTTCGCTAACTGCAAACCTCTGCTGACCCAAGCGTATTGCATAAAAAGAAACACAACAAACACTCGGATCAACACTAAATCATTCTCATATTAGTCAAATTAAAATACGAAACAACTTGAGTGTCATAGGTGCAGTAACTCAAGAGATGTTACGGGATTTTCCATCTCTCGAGGATCCGTTAAACTAATACATACATAGTATAATACGCTATTATGATAGTGTCTATCCAGTAAAGTAAATATCATAAAAATAGCATAAGTGGGATTACCATATTACCCTTACGCCGTTTACAGACACCAACAGTCTATACAGTACCGTAAATTCACCATACTAGTGTTATCAGAGGGCACTCCATAGAAGGCAATGCTAAATCAAAATCGTATGGGGCTCGATATGGATAAATAGGACAAGGCACTCGAGGCAATGCCCAGGGTAGGATTCTACCAATTGCACTCCCGGACCGGTGGTAACGCATAGCAGCCACTACCGCCCACCTCGGATCACACTCCCAATTAAAAATGGGCCCTAATTATCATCATCATCATCATAGTCATAGAAATAGTATCAAAGAAGTGTGTCCGATCAAAGGTGCTACCTCAATTAGTCACGGTATAGCTCCTATGTTTGAGTCATTTCAATTATGACCCGAAGGTCAAGGCTATATTCGTTATCGTTCATCTTCTTCAATCCAACAATTGCCTTCAAGTCATCACATTTCATTCTGGATACGTCATAACGTTCAAAGTTGTTAAAGTGGTATCGACACTGACAGAGAGTATGCCATTTGTCGACTCCGGTCTCTTTAACAACCGATGCTTATACCTTCCACATCGGTCAGTTCTTTTACTTTTCACAAAGGTGCGCTTTCATATCAAAATATCATATTTGTCCGAACTCAATTTATATTCAAATAGAATATAATTTCATATCAAAATATCCCAATCATTCCCAAAACCGATTATATTCCAACTATAAAATATTTTCATATCCATATATTATAATCATATAATACTTCAAAATCGATTCATATTCGAGTAGAACATATTTCATATCAAAAATCATAATCATTTCAAAAATCGATTCATGGTCAGAAATCCATCTATATTCAAATAGAATATATATTTTCATTCCAACTCATTTCAATCCCTTAGGAGATCCATTTATATTCGAGAAGCTCTGTTCAAGAAAAAATCGATTCATATTCAAATAGAATATACTCTATCTTCACTCCATTTGAACCAATGGTTTAAATCGAAGTACTTTCTGTTCGGAAGAAATTCACAATCATTGAATATAACCTGAAAATAGATACTTATAAATAAAGAACTTTATATAAAACATATATGTATAGAAGTAATAGTTAAAAAAATAAGATAATTTAGATCACTATGAATATACATAAAATAATAAAAATTTTACAAATTAGTTTAGGTAATAAAATATAAGGAAGAATTTAGTTATAACAAAATAGTTTATAAGTAAAAAGTTTTTAATAAGTAAAATTTTAAGAAAAGGAATAGTTATTTGAAATCAACAGTTTATGTATAGTAAAATTCTTAAACCATAATCGTTCCTTCCTTCCAAATTTCAAATGCTTGAATCTATACTCCAGTCTCAATGGAGTTTACAAAATTCAATATCTTGTTTCAAATGTCATTCAACCCCATTTCTTTCAATTTAGAGGAATCAAACCCATATTCATACCAAAAATTATGGTGATTTCGAATATCCTCAAATGATGTTCATTTAAAAACTAAATTCATGGAAAATTATCCATTCCAAAATCTTACCATAAAATTTGAAAACTCCAAGGTGTAAAAAAAATCCTAACTTACCAATCTCGATTTGTTTGAATAATTTACCTTGACAAATTTCATTAACATTCAAATTCATGTTTAAAGGAAACATAAAAAATCTTATCAATATCGACACATTTCCTTTAAGTAAAATTCCTCATCAATAGAATTTCAAATATTTAAATCATTTAACCAACCGATGTCCATATATAATTTACTACCCTATGGCCAAGTGATTTAAAATTTAATTTCTCGATATTCGGGGATGGATCTATCATTTCAATCCAAATCAGGGTCATAGATATTTATCATTTCAATCTGTGTTTTTAATTTATTTTAACCGATCAATCCTGGGTTTATTCGATGCCCGTAACATCTAGGTTGGAATGGGATTAACCGCCAAACAACACACACATTCATATACTGAATAACGGAACATGGCAATATCCATTCAGAAATCAAACCAAAGTATCCATCACAATCATTCATACAACTAATCGGTATTTATCTGTTTCACGGGTTTGCAAGGATCAGAATTTCCAACTAGTAATTTAATTAATTAAATAACTAATTACCGACCTAAATTTTCAGATTAACATACTTGCATGTTAGTTTTAAGCAACCAATCATCAATCAAACACAACCATGCAACCAAACTTATTTCACAATTTAATTTAATAAATATGGGAATAATTCAGTTATTTGTAAGTGAGAAAATCACTCACATTTGGGTCCTTAGTGGATCAGACGTCCAACCAAAGCCCAAAATTTCACAGTTTTCAAATGCAGCGAAACCAGTCTCATATTGTCCGCAATTCCGCCACAATCCCAATGCATCCAACCGTGTCCGAATCCGAATTAAAACAAGAAAGTTATTAGCGTTTTACTATTTGAAATTTAAATATATAAAAATTTATAAACATTTCTCTCACCCAATTATAACTCGCCATGTCAGCGCCCGGGTTTTGTTCTTCCCGCTCCCCCTTTTCACGCTACAGTAACAACACGGAAAAAAGCACCCATCGGCACCAACTTTGACCGGCCAAAGCTCATCACTCCGACCACTAGGAGGCACAAGACCACCTCCAACCGAGAGCATTTTGAAAACCGTGCCTCCGCTTCCGGTGGCCGCCTCCTACGCCTCCGACGTGGTGAACGGGAGGGTTTCCAGCCCTTTGAACACCAAATTCCGGCGATTCTTTCGACAATAGGACCTCCGACTACCATCGTTCAACTTGTATCGACAAGAGCAACAAAACCCATGTCTTCGTTTCTCCGATTAACGCGTGAATCAAAAAGCCCCAAATTTAAACCTAGGGTTTCGAATTTCAGCAGGTTCGACCGCAATTTCTGGTGAATCCGTCTACTGCTTGTCGAAACTAATCACACCCATAGCTTCGTATCATCGAGAGCTTCGTTTTGACATATAATAAGCTATGGTTTAAGGAGATTTTGTTTTCAAGCTTGAAATTTTATTGAGCTAGGGTTTGAATTTGCTTCAGCCATTAGAGAAAGATTTTTTGAAGGATAAAACGTATGTATGGTGAGAATGAGCTGATGGATTGGCGAAGGATTCATTTATATGTATATGTGAGGCCCAAAAATGAGAAACAACTATTATCTTAATATATTGATTTCATTCACACTTTCTTCTGTACGGTCAAACGACAAATCCGATTGTAATGCAAATTGAACCTCTAGTATAATTCGGCATTCCGGATCTGATGAAACTGGTTTCGTCGGATTCCGAGACAGTTACTAGAACTGTTAAATTCCACAGTTAATTAATTAATAAAATATTCAATTATTCATTTAACTGATTTAATTCAATTTAAATATTTATAAATTTCCACTTAAATCAATTCAACTTAAATAAATTTCATAATACAATTTCACAAATTCTTAAGTTCCCACATTTGATTATTTGAATTTAAATTCGAATTCCAAATTTAACTTAAAAAACTTAATTTTATTCAAACATTTAAATATTAATTCTCAAATTGCAACATTTCTAAATAAACTAAATTTAAAATCTATTTATACTCCATTCAAATAATCATCATCATTATAATCAACAAATTTTGATTTTTATCTAATATTATTCCAAATTACACATTTCCAATATAACTCAACTTTATTCAACTATCCTAATAATAATTAAAAATCCAACATTTTATGATATAAGCTAAATAATAATCTTATATATATGTTCAATCCAGATAATTATTATTATCAAACTCAACAAATTTACATTTTAACCATTATTGTTCAATTTAATTATACTAAATGTAAATTTTAAATATATGCAAAATTTATGGGTTGTTACATTCGGTTTGAAAATCAACAGAGTATAAGTATAAATTTAGCATTTATTAAGAGAGAAGTGAAAGGAGAGAAGAATTACGAAAGGGAAGTTGAAAATTCTTTTCTGGAAGAAGGATATGTATATGGATGAAGAGAAATGACAATTGGTGAATGCTTATGGAGAACACTTCCATTTAAATTTGAAATTTGTAAAACATTGGTCTATGTCGCCATATTTTGAAGGACATATCGACATGCTTTAGTACATTCTGAAATTGTTTTGAAATTATAATATTATATATAATGATTTAAAACTTTGTAAAACTATTTAATATCAGTAAATATTTTTTTAATACATTTGTATGAATTTGAATCAGGTTCATCTGAATTGTCTTCAGTATTTGAAATGAAACATTTGCTACCAAAAACTTCAAAATAAGATACTTCAGGATTTTTATTATAAAGCAACTCATATGATGTTTTATAAGTTGATGGTTTTATTAAAATTTTGTTTAAAATATAGTAGGCTACTACAACTGCTTCAACCCAACAATTTCCTAGTAAACTGCCGTTAACATAATTTTAGCACACTATTGAGTCTTTCTATTTTTATGTTCAACTACTCCATTTTTCTGAGGGGTTCTTGAAAAAGAAAAATTATGGCTTACCCCTTGCTTATTGCTAAATTTCTCAGAGTTTTTGTTTTTGGATTTTCCGCCATGATCACTTCCTGTAAACTTAATTTTAATATAAAGTTGATTTTGAGCTCTTTTAATTATAAAACTAGATTGTTTATAAGCTTCACTATTGCATTTTTCAAGAATCTTCCATGTAGATCTAGAATAATCGTCTACTATAACAAAAACATATCTATTTTGATTTATAGACAATATTTGCGAAGAGCCAAATAAATCTAAATGAAGAAGTTCTAGTGGTTGAGATGTATAAATCATATCTTTTGATCTAAATTTTTCCTAGCTAACATACGTCACATAAATTATCTGCTATGAAATTAATTTTAGGAAGGCATCTAAGAAGATTATATTAGAAATATTTGGTAAAAGTTTAAAAGACCAGATCTTTTTTTGTCAAATCCAAGGGTCACTTATACTAGTCAAAGAACACATGTCTTTATTTGAATTTTTCATACTTAAGGTGTAAACATTTGTTTTCTATTACCCTCAAAGATGATTTTTGACTCATTATTTTCAATAATGCACCGATCTTGTTCGAATTTAATTTTATAACCTAAATTGCATTATTGACTTATACTAAGCAGGTTATGTTTTAAATTGTAAATTAATAAAACATTAGAAATAGTAGAAGTTTAGAATTATCGACATTGTCCATGAAGCCACATATTTTTTAGAGTTGTCTCCAAGATTAACCAATCCACTATTTTTATAAACAATGTCCTTATTAGCTTTCTACATATGCATCATTTAAGGCAATGATCTTTACCAGTTTATGCAACAAAAAAATATTATCCATGGGTTTTTAGTTATATGCCTCGAAGACCCACTATCCAATTTCTGCTTATTCAATTTGATTTGTAGTGATTTGTCACTATATATCTTTTCATTAGTTCGTGTAACATGTCTTTACCTGCAAATAATATCTTCTCAAAAGTAAATGATTTTTCATAATAAATAGATGCAAATCTAAAAGTAATATCATCATGATTCTATGACATATCTATATGGAAAATAGTGTTAATATTTTGATCAAAAATTACCATTTTAAAAACATTATCAAAAATCAGATTATGGAACTTCTAAAAACCAATGCTGATACCAAATGAAGGTGATGCAGATTAAGGATCTTAAGACTAGATTAATACTATAGGGGGTGAATATTGTTTACCTGAATTTATGAATCATTCAGAAAATTTTTCCAATATGATTACGAGTATATGTAAAAAGAACATATAATCAAAATAAAGAAATTACAAGTAAGTAAAGTAAATGCAATAAGGAGAAGAACACACCAGATTTTTATACTAGTTTGGTGTCATACCACATCCAGTTTTGTAGTGCGTATGATCTTTAATCAATATTAATTCAATTACATTCCTTCATTTCAAGGTCATAAGGAGACATCCTCCAGATACTCAGACCTTTAGGTAAGCCAACTTGATTCACGCGTTACAAGTCCAATCTTGTAACGTTCAATATTTTTATTGGTATAATATTTAATATATTTTATTGTATTAAATGTTGAATTAGTATTATAAATGGATTTATACTATAGAATTCATTTATTAAAATGAAGTTTGAATATATAATTTATATTTAAAATATAAACGAGCTCGTGACAACGCGGTAGTTCGTAATATTGAGTTTTGAACTTCTATTGAATATAATGAATCCATTTTAAGTTGGAATTCTGTGAAACAAGAAACGTTATGATTTTATCGATTATAATTTTCTACTGAAAGTGAAAAATCGAGATTTCGTCTTATAAATTGTGAATTATGTCCAAATCAAATTTTAGAGTAGTCTCTATGGATTCGTTTATAAACGATAACATTTATTTAATAAATTATAAAGGGATTCCTATATAATTTGGATATAGTTTAACTCAAAAATATAAATGTTGAGTTATAATTCCACATTGATTTAATTGGAAGGGATATATTATTCCATTCGGATATATTCGACGATAATGGTAATTTTATCTATTATAATGATTTCGGAAGTTATTTAATAATTTATCGATATTATATAAGCCTTAAGAATAGCTGTTTTTCAAATGGCCCCGTTTTCGATGATTTTTTTTATTGGAATACATAAAGCTAATTATTGCTAGAATTCCAGTTTGGAGCAAATTGGAGTTGTTTTGTCGGTACGTTCACTTTGAAAGTGAGTTGATGAATATATTGGAATTAAATTACTTTTAAAAACAAAGTCCGTTTTCGACGAAATTAATTTTATTGGGACCAGAACGTCAAAACGTAGACGTGTATTTATTTTCGTTGAGTTTGGAGTTGGTGTTTAGCGGGGCATATATTTAACGGTAGCATAAATAGTGGTACAAAATTTTTAACTGTGTCCGAAAACAAATGATATATATGTGACTTAAACCATAAGCAACTAATATAAAAATGGAAACCTATCCCGTGGTCCTTCTTGTCTACCCTAAGTCTGTACAAAAGCTCACATCAAAATGAATATACACTACTACAAATCCCAACCTTGTATTTTCTTTTCATACTAGCCTTTTCTGTTTCCTCCATCCTAAGCCATTTCTTCCCAATGTGGCTACAGTGTTTTTCCAACACCTAAAAACAAAAGCAAGGTACAAATATATCTCTTCATATTAAACCCACTAAACTACCTGCCCTACGTAAAACTAATACCCAGCTCCCTTCCTCAGTTGATAATGCAACAACTTTTCACTGTCAACTTCTTTTCAAATTTATTCGCGCACATGAATGCTGAAATATAATCGCTTACCCTCTTTGCCTCCTACATATTTATGAAGTTTGATTATTAATCAGTTAAATAGAATTATAAATGATAATGTAAACCATTTTTATAATGTTAAAGTTTATTTATTTATTTAATAATTATCAAAGTGATGATCTTGGAACTAAAATGGAAGTTTATAAAATCTTAAAACCCGGTTATTAGTTAAATGAGTTTTTAAGCAAATTTATATTAATAATACTATATAAGTAAGTTTAAATGAAATTCTCCTTGGAATTCTGTTTACTCGTATTTCATAAAATCTAAGATTGGACGAAGATATTTCAAACCAAGTTTATTTGAAAGTATCGTAAATGATTGCAGTTATGGTAACAAGTTAATAAAGTTGTAAACTTTGAAATGAATGAAAGGCTAGAAGTATATGATATGGGACTCGAAATAGAAACCAAAGTGAACTGAGTTGGTTAGGCGAATTAAGATAAGTAGTCAATTTAAAATCGTTATTTTAAGCAAGAGATGGAGTTCATTAAGAGATAACTAAAATATGCTTTAAGTAAGTTTTTAATGAAGTTTTTATATAATATTTTAATCAAGGTTTATTTATAATGTCTTAAAAAGATATATCGAGTATGATAAGGAAAGTGATGTTGTTTGTAAAGAAATTAGAACCTGTTGTACGTTGATTGAGTTGAGTTATTTTCAAGGTGTCAATTTGATGTTGGTTTTGACCTTCAGGGTTGTATACTTAGAGATTTGTTCAGTTACCAATTTACAATGAGGAACTAATAGAGTAGAAGTGAGATGATAATCGAATATTATTATATCAAAGAAGAAAAGGGAACGTTTTCCTAGTATTGAAGATACAGAGTTTTAAATTTAACCATTCGTTAGTTTTGAAAAAGGCCAAGTGATGCTGAATACTGAATCAATAAATATAATTTTATTTTATGGATGAATGTTTGTTTATTTGATAGTTAAATAATTGACTATCAAATCTGGCCAATTATCGATTGTTGGTACGGCAAGACCGGGATCAAAATTATATTCGAAAATCATTCTGACCAGCACATACGTAATCGTGGAAGATATCAGATAATGATCGAGATAGAGCATTGAAGACCGTAGATCTTCATAAAATGGGAGGACTACTTAAAATCTCAGGTTGGCCCCTTGAGATATACTGTGTTATGTCGTGGTTGGCATCTACAGATTGCAAGGACTACTCGCTACTGATTCATTGGGTGATTCCTAGGATGTGGTAGGAGGGTGCCTTTGGTTCATCCTGTTCCTGGATGACTTGTATGGACGATGTGAGATTCAAAAGTGAATGGCGGCCAGATGTTCTAAAAAGAAGATTTAAACCTCAAGCCTCATCAACCGGGAAATGGTATAAAATCGGGTAGGTTGCATGGCTATGTGGGTCACTCCCATTAAGGTATATTGTCACCATTTAGAGAATATTCATATTTGAACCCTAGTGTATTTTCTCTAGAGGTACACTTGTAACGACCCGTATTTTTGGGCAGTCTATTTTAAATATTTAATATCATTTTAAATATTTTGTTGATAATATAAATAAATTTTATTTATAAATTTATAGTAATACGAAATAAAATTTGGTTCGAAGTGGAAAACTGAATCAAACAGTTCAGAAGACCGGTATAAATTCTTTTGAATATAGTCGATAATGAAAATAAATTTTTACCAGCGAATAAATTAATTCTGAATTTAAATTATATTATATTTATTTACTATGGTTTATACGTTGAGATTAAATACCAGAATATATTCAGTTCGGTTCAGATTAAATTAAATAAAACACGGTACCAGTTAATACCCGCCCTTAATAAACCCTGTATAGTTAATACCTACCTCAGATGAATTCTACCTGGTAAAACACCTACCTTCAATTCCTTCATCGCCAAGTATTCTTCTCTATATAAAATCGCAGCAGTCCTCCTTTGTTCTCTCTTCTTAAAGCAAGCTTCCAAATCAAAAACAGAATACCCTCCTCATAAATTTAAAAGGGGAAAATCCCTTAAATCAAAATCGAAGAGCCGCCTCCGTTGTTCCTTGTATCCGAGGGTCGCGTTGGCCAGAAGGGCGATCTGGTGGAGTTACCAGGGAAGGGTTGCGATGGCATCGAGGTTCACGGCAGTTCGAAGTCGCGGTTTGGGGTTTCGACTCCATCGACCTAGGGGTGCGGTAGGAAGCCAGAGAGGTGGGGTTAGGTCAGTATGATAGTCGCGATGGGTTACGAGTGCGATGAAGACCAGGCGACTGATCTGGGTAGTTCACGAGCCAGGGATGGAAACCCGTGTCAACCTGGAGCGGAGATCGATGATTACAAAAATTGATGCTTTCTTGCAGCCGAGAACTGGGTGTTGCGGACGTGATTTAAAGAAGGCCTTCGAGCCTGTCAAGCTGCAGATGGCGACAAGGAGAACAAAACATTGGTCAACGGTGAAGTTTTGGGCAAGCAGTAATGGAGAAGATGTCGATGATCTGTAGGGTTTCAATAAGAAGAAGGGGACGCTGATTTCCTGTAGGCGCAAACATGAAAAATATTAAGGTAATTTAATTTAAAATTTGTTACTTAATGTTTTAATAGTTAGGATTTAAATTAACATTTTGTTAGGATTTAATTAGAATATCACTTAGAATTTAATTAATATATATCGGTTAGGATTTTACTGGTATATCAAGTAAGATTAATTAATTTATTTGTCAGTAGTTAATTCAATTAGATAATGGTTTAATTGTTAAATTTAAATAAATAATCGTAGGTACACGATAAATCTCAATTGAGTGGGTTCGTAGCCGACGATACAGAATTAAACCAGGATATTCAGAAATGGGAAATTTTGGTGAGTAAATCTCACTCACCTTTAGAATTATTTGTATTTCATTAAAAATAATTGTTTGTTGCTTGTATGAATGCTTTCTGGTTGTTTTATATATATTAGTTATTTAGGCTATATATATATATATATTGGGTTGATTGATTGGTTGGATTCCCGCAGTCTCATTAGCGGATGCCCGCAGTTTCATAGCGGA
Source organism: Allium sativum (assembly GCA_030737875.1). NCBI lineage: Eukaryota > Viridiplantae > Streptophyta > Magnoliopsida > Asparagales > Amaryllidaceae > Allium > Allium sativum. The sequence goes on along the minus strand of CM060927.1, from coordinate 88,900,244 downwards.
TGATTACCCTATGCGCCCCACGCTATGATTAGTGGATGACCTTCTATACCGCGATATTCTGCCACGAAGCAGAATGGGTATTATTTATGTGCTAACGTCTGTGGATGCAGGGAAACAGGTTGGAGGAATCCAACAGGATTCCTCAAAAATATATTATCTTTTTGTTTGTTTGCTTGATTTCATATATATTCATATATGACGTACTATAAATCAAATGATTGAAATTTGAATGGTTTTAAATATCACTGGGCTAAGTGTTAAATTACTTAAAAATGTCCGGAAGGGATATGTGAGATTTAAAAAGGGGGATTCTATTTTCTAAAATAGAATTTGAATTTTTAAATAGATTTGAAATATTTACTTGTTTAAAGGAATAAGAACCAGTAGTTCATTTATAAACAAAGTTTATAAATGACGTGAAAAGAATTATCGTTGGATAATTCAGAAAATAAAATATACAAGGATGAAATTGGGAAAAGGGAAATCTATTTATTTTTTTCTTTTCCCAAAGTAGGCGATATTTATTTCAAAGGGGAATTGAAATTGAGACTTGTTTAAGAAGATATAAACGAGTAAAATAAATAGTGTTTGTAAATAGAAAGTGGGAAAATTATCACTTGGATAAATTTGGAATGTTTAAATTCAAATGTGAATTTAAAAATATAAGTGGGGAAGATCGTTTAAAGAAATAAACGATGGAAATTTATTCTGATGACAGAATATAAATTGAACTAAATAAATCCGTAAGGGTTTAAAATTTTGAATTCGATTAATTCGAATTTATTTAAATAGAGTTTGGATATTTAAATTCAATAAGGAATTTAAATGAAATTTGAATATAGAATTTAAAAAAAGGAGTTTGAATATTTGAATTTCAAATAGAATTCAAATATGGGATTTGAATATGGAAATTCAAATAAAATTTGAATAAATGAATTTGAATATAGAATTTCAAAGTAGAATTGTAATAAAATTTGAATATCGAATTCAAGAGAATTGAATATGGTTTTGAATTTAGTATTCAAAGAAGAATTGAATATAAACTTCAAATATAATCGAAATGGAATTGAATATAAACTTCAAATATAATCGAAATGGAATTGAATGTAAATTTCAAATATAATCGAAATAGAGTTGAATATATAAAGGGAATTAAAATAGGAATTGAATAGAGATTTGAAATGGAAATTTAAGTATTGAATATAAAATAGAAAAGGAAATTCAACTATAGAATTTGAATATAGAATACAAATAAAAGTGAGATTGGAATTTGAATCAAGAAATTCAAATAGAGAAAAATGGAGTTTGAATATTAGAATTCAAATAGAGCTAAAATGGAGCTGAATTCAATTTAAATGAAGTTTAAAAGTTTAGATATATAAATATAATTAAAACGAACTCGCCGCAACGCAGCAGTTCGTAAATCGGCGTTTTGAACTTCAATTGAGTATATAGAACTCAATTTAAGCCGGAATTCTTTGAAACAAGAAACGTCAGGATCGATTTGATGATAGTTTTCTAATGTAAGAGAAAAATCTGAATTTCGTCGTATAGATTTTGAGTTATGTCAAAATCAAATTTTCAGAAAAAAAGCGCCAAAACCACTTTAAACCCGCAACGGTTTATTTAAATCAATAAAAGGGATTTTTATAAATAAAAATACGAATTTCTATTAGAAAAATACAGACTGGAGATATAAAGTAAATATGAATTCCAGTGAAGTAAGTGAGATGATTTTTGAAACAAAAAATCAGATTTTTAACTGCTGAATAGAACCAACTAATCTGGAGTATATTTAGTCAAATGAGAAGTGAATTGAATTTGGGTTTTGGTTAAGTAAATTGAACTGGTGAATATGTATATTCGAATTCGAATATGGAATTTGAGTTGGAAACAGAATCGAAATAATTTATAAGCAAGAGAAAGGATATTTGAATATGCTATTTTCAAATGTAAAGGAAAATATGCCAAAGAAGCTAATAAGAGGATAAAAAAGCAAATTGCGTTAAAATGGCCAGATTGAGTTGGGATAAATTAGAAACAGGTGAATATGTGTTAAGCAGGTTTGGGATGAAGTATATGAAGTTTATAAATGCAGTGCTCGACAAAAAGGTACATGTTTAAATTCATCTATGAGATTTTATGCGCCGTATCGGCAAGCCGCTTGGCTTTTTCTTTTTCTTTTTAAGATGAGAAGTTACCGGGAAGCTATTTGAAATTTCCCGATGCTCCCGATACAGGGGAGGTTATGGCGAATTTTTCCGGGAATTTAAGGAGATAGAATATTTTTCAGATAATTTGATAGTTATAAATCAATGTATCGATAAATGTAGAATTCGATAAGGAAATGAAATCAAAATAGAGTATTGGAAACAGAAAGGGAAATCTATAAATTGGAAATAGAAAGCGAACTTTATACATGTTTTTAAAAATGAATAATTGGATTGTATAGTGTGTTTATTCGAGGTAAGGGGTTTTGCCATTTTGAAGTTGAGGATGTTTTCAGTTAAGGTCTGAGAGGTAATTTTACCCTAACTTGATTGATTTCATTTTTAATGGATAAATAGCAAGATCCAGTCTCGAAGAGAAGTGTTTGAAAAGAGTTAGTTGAATAAAATATTTTGGGTTGTTGTAACGATGTTTTACACAACATTCATTTTAAACCCAAGTGATGGAATTTTGGAAATATAAAAGTAAATATTTCCTGAGTATAATTAAAATAGTCGGAATAGAGATAAGTGATTGAAATTGTTTTCAATGGCAAATAGAGATATTTTCTAATATATAGAAAATAAAAGAAGTTGATATTGGGAAATGCTTTCCAAATAGCGTAAAAGGCCAATATGGTTATTGGAAATATTTGGTTAACAAATATTGATAGAGAAAATGGAGAAGTGATTTAATTAATGAATATTAATTAAAGAGCCCAGTGATTTGTTTGATATGTTGGATGAACACTTGTTTTTATTCGATAGTTAAATCACAGACTATCGAAGTTTTTACCATCGTTGTCAATATGGAGAGACCGGTTGGATTATTATCCGTGAACCACTCTGTACTGGCAGTAGCGTTGCGAATCAGATTATATCAAGATAATCGAAGATGGAGTGATGTGCAAGGGCTTTTTCTATTAATAGAAATAGTGCCTTCGGTTTCGTTCAATCCCAGAACGAACGTAAATGGACGAATGTCTGACAAAGTATTTCCAATGATCAAATGGGTTGGTCTGTATAAATATATATGGTTGCAACGGATTTATTCCCTTAGCATAACATCCAGAATATTTGTGCAAACTCAACTAGTGATTAACGGATCTGACAATGTGGCATTCAAAGTGATTGTGCTATCAATGAATGGTAAGTATTCGTAGCCTCAGGCCTCAACAACCGGGAAAGGACAAAAATCGGGCAGGCAGCATGGCTATGTGGGTCGCACCCATTAGGATGTATAATCACCTATCTAGAGGTTCATTTAATTTCTTATTCTATTCGATGTTGTCCCAGTCGGGAGGCGGTTGCTGATCCCAACCGTTGGTGATATACATTCGATACACTCAAGCGAAATGAGTGGTCGGTCATGTGTGGGCCGGGTTACAAGATGTTCTTGTTGAACCCAGTGTATTCCTCTCTAGAGATACACTAGCGGAAGGTGGTTCCATACCTTGTCATGTTGGAAATCCAATCTCCAATAAGCGCCATGCGGTTTTTGATTTTATAATATATATGTGGAGCGTGAGATGCAAGCGTTCTGCTATTTGGTTATTTACTTGATGTAGACATTATTATAATATCACTGGATTTTCGTATCAAAGTGTTTTGGGTTATAGTAAGGTAAAAACCGTCCGTGTTTATGTGTGGGCTGGTCTTACTATTACCTTTTCTTTTGAAAGGATTTTTAAAGTTAACCAAGTGGTTGGAGTTTACTCACACCAGTCCCATGACTGACCCAGAGTTTATTTTGTTTTGTTTTCCCTAAACTCTTGGGTGCCCAAATTTGTACGGGCAGTCAAGTAGTCGGGATTTCACAGATTTATTTGAAGGAGCTGGAAGCAGGAGGCTTCGCCAGTTAGCTATAGTCTATCATATATTCCGATGTGAACCATGTTTGTATCTGGAAACAGGTGTTTATAACTGTTCCAGAAATAACTGTTGTGCTCTGATGATGGTATGTATATAAAGTTACTGATTTGTATTTCAAGGTTATGTTATATAATATATTTTATTCGTTCCGCTGTGAGATTCGTGTTTACTTTAATTATGCTCAGTTGTGTTCTTCTTCTTCTATTCTATTAGTTCTATCTTTTCTATCTCACCCTCTAATTTCTTTCTATTAATGATCCGGTATTTTCGATGTCTGAACAGTCGACGCTAGGTTTAGTGTTGATTTTCGGAGCCGAAAATCCCGTGGTCGTTATAACTGTTCCAAAAATAACTGTTGTGCTCTGATGATGGTATGTATATAAAGTTACTGATTTGTATTTCAAGGTTATGTTATATAATATATTTTATTCGTTCCGCTGTGAGATTCGTGTTTACTTTAATTATGCTCAGTTGTGTTCTTCTTCTTCTATTCTATTAGTTCTATCTTTTCTATCTCACCCTCTAATTTCTTTCTATTAATGATTCGGTATTTTCGATGTCTGAACAGTCGACGCTAGGTTTAGTGTTGATTTTCGGAGCCGAAAATCCCGTGGTCGTTACAGTGGTATCAGAGCTTAGGTTGAGCGAACACCTAGGCTTGTGTGGCATGTGCTCATTAGAGATATGGTCAGTAGTACCCTAGAATGAGTTGAGTGTATATATATGAGAGAGCGTATTTGTTAGTTGATATAAAAATTGTTTTATATTGTGTTGGCTAGTCCGTTGAGTGGTTTATGAATTCTGGTCGAATCGTGGGACGCCACGAAGTCGATAGGAATTTCTAAACACTTAAACAGAGAAATTTGACACAGTATTGTTTTAAAGAAGGTAAATGAAATAATTTTACCCAAAATTTCTATTTTGATATAGAAAGAATAATTTTCTAGAATTATTATTATATGGATGTGTTGGATGTTGATTTTATAATCAAATGAGATTATAAAATTAGAATGGTTATTTATAACCAAATAGAATTTGTATAGAAATTAAATATACAAATGAGATGAATTAGAATTAAATTTAAACCAGAATTGAGAATTCAAAATCCTGGGAAGTTGAAAAATATTTTTCAAAGTATATTAAAATAATATAGCTTTGTTTTTGAAAAGTTTTTGAATAGAAATCATTTCAGTTAGATTTTTAGAAGTGATAAAGCACTGAACTCACTTCAGTGGCTGGAAAATAATTCTGATGATGATTGCAACACCATCAGTGTTCATTTTCGAGTTCTAAGTGATGAATTGCTACCTTAGAAAAGTTTTGATGGGAATTTGTTTTGAAAGAAAACAATTGGTTTGAAAATTCAAATGTTTTGAATTTGAAATGGAAATATATATGAATATTTTTATGTGACTTCCAAAGGATTTGAAAGGAAAAACCTAGGGATTTGAATTCTGGAATTTAAATTTAACTTAAACAAGTTAAATGGGTCGAAGTGAATGAATTGATTAGAATCAATTTGAATAGGTTTATTGGAATATAGATTGGATATAAATGGATTGATCGTAGATCATTTGAATTAAATGGGTGAAGACCAAAAGTTTTGGTTGGAGCTAATTTGTTGAAATATGAGGAGTTGAGTTTCAACATAAGTGAGATTTTGAAAAGTAATGGGTTTGTATCATTTTTCTACCTTAGCAATTTCGAGGACGAAATTATTTTAAGGGGGAAAGAATGTAACGACCCGTATTTTTGGGCAGTCTATTTTAAATATTTAATATCATTTTAAATATTTTGTTGATAATATAAATAAATTTTATTTATAAATTTATAGTAATACGAAATAAAATTTGAATCGAAGTGGAAAACTGAATCAAACAGTTAAGAAGATCGGTATAAATTCTTTTGAATATAGTCGATAATAAAAATAAATTTTTACCAGCGAATAAATTAATTCTGAATTTAAATTATATTATATTTATTTACTATGGTTTATACGTTGAGATTAAATACCAGAATATATTCAGTTCGGTTCAGATTAAATTAAATAAAACACGGTACCAGTTAATACCCGCCCTTAATAAACCCTGTATAGTTAATACCTACCTCAGATGAATTCTACCTGGTAAAACACCTACCTTCAATTCCTTCATCGCCAAGTATTCTTCTCTATATAAAATCGCAGCAGTCCTCCTTTGTTCTCTCTTCTTAAAGCAAGCTTCCAAATCAAAAACAGAATACCCTCCTCACAAATTTAAAAGGGGAAAATCCCTTAAATCAAAATCGAAGAGCCGCCTCCGTTGTTCCTTGTATCCGAGGGTCGCGTTGGCCAGAAGGGCGATCTGGTGGAGTTACCAGGGAAGGGTTGCGATGGCATCGAGGTTCACGGCAGTTCGAAGTCACGGTTTGGGGTTTCGACTCCATCGACCTAGGGGTGCGGTAGGAAGCCAGAGAGGTGGGGTTAGGTCAGTATGATAGTCGCGATGGGTTACGAGTGCGATGAAGACCAGGCGACTGATCTGGGTAGTTCACGAGCCAGGGATGGAAACCCGTGTCAACCTGGAGCGGAGATCGATGATTACAAAAATTGATGCTTTCTTGCAGCCGAGAACTGGGTGTTGCGGACGTGATTTAAAGAAGGCCTTCGAGCCTGTCAAGCTGTAGATGGCGACAAGGAGATCAAAACATTGGTCAACGGTGAAGTTTTGGGCAAGCAGTAATGGAGAAGATGTCGATGATCTGTAGGGTTTCAGTAAGAAGAAGGGGACGCTGATTTCCTGTAGGCGCAAACATGAAAAATATTAAGGTAATTTAATTTAAAATTTGTTACTTAATGTTTTAATTGTTAGGATTTAAATTAACATTTTGTTAGGATTTAATTAGTATATCACTTAGAATTTAATTAATATATATCGGTTAGGATTTTACTGGTATATCAAGTAAGATTAATTAATTTATTTGTCAGTAGTTAATTCAATTAGATAATGGTTTAATTGTTAAATTTAAATAAATAATCGTAGGTACACAATAAATCTCAATTGAGTGGGTTCGTAGCCGACGATACAGAATTAAACCAGGATATTCAGAAATGGGAAATTTTGGTGAGTAAATCTCACTCACCTTTAGAATTATTTTTATTTCATTAAAAATAATTGTTTGTTGCTTGTGTGAATGCTTTCTGGTTGTTTTATATATATTAGTTATTTAGGCTATATATATATATTGGGTTGATTGATTGGTTGGATTCCCGCAGTCTCATTAGCGGATGCCCGCAGTTTCATAGCGGATGATTACCCTATGCGCCCCACGCTATGATTAGTGGATGACCTTCTATACCGCGATATTCTGCCACGAAGCAGAATGGGTATTATTTATGTGCTAACGTCTGTGGATGCAGGGAAATAGGTTGGAGGAATCCAACAGGATTCCTCAAAAATATATTATATGTTTGTTTGTTTGCTTGATTTCATATATATTCATATATGACGTGCTATAAATCAAATGATTGAAATTTGAATGGTTTGATGGTTTTAAATATCACTGGGCTAAGTGTTAAATTACTTAAAAATGTCCGAAAGGGATATGTAAGATTTAAAAAGGGGGATTTTAAAAAGGGGGATTCTATTTTTCTAAAATAGAATTTGAATTTTTAAATAGATTTGAAATATTTACTTGTTTAAAGGAATAAGAACCAGTAGTTCATTTATAAACAAAGTTTATAAACAAAGTTTATAAATGACGTGAAAAGAATTATCGTTGGATAATTCAGAAAATAAAATATACAAGGATGAAATTGGGAAAAGGGAAATCTATTTATTTTTTTCTTTTCCCAAAGTAGGCGATATTTATTTCAAAGGGGAATTGAAATTGAGACTTGTTTAAGAAGATATAAACGAGTAAAATAAATAGTGTTTGTAAATAGAAAGTGGGAAAATTATCACTTGGATAAATTTGGAATGTTTAAATTCAAATGTGAATTTAAAAATATAAGTGGGGAAGATCGTTTAAAGAAATAAACGATGGAAATTTATTCTGATGACAGAATATAAATTGAACTAAATAAATCCGTAAGGGTTTAAAATTTTGAATTCAATTAATTCGAATTTATTTAAATAGAGTTTGGATATTTAAATTCAATAAGGAATTTAAATGAAATTTGAATATAGAATTTAAAAAAAGGAGTTTGAATATTTGAATTTCAAATAGAATTCAAATATGGGATTTGAATATGGAAATTCAAATAAAATTTGAATAAATGAATTTGAATATAGAATTTCAAAGTAGAATTGTAATAAAATTTGAATATCGAATTCAAGAGAATTGAATATGGTTTTGAATTTAGTATTCAAAGAAGAATTGAATATAAACTTCAAATATAATCGAAATGGAATTGAATATAAACTTCAAATATAATCGAAATGGAATTGAATGTAAATTTCAAATATAATCGAAATAGAGTTGAATATATAAAGGGAATTAAAATAGGAATTGAATAGAGATTTGAAATGGAAATTTAAGTATTGAATATAAAATAGAAAAGGAAATTCAACTATAGAATTTGAATATAGAATACAAATAAAAGTGAGATTGGAATTTGAATCAAGAAATTCAAATAGAGAAAAATGGAGTTTGAATATTAGAATTCAAATAGAGCTAAAATGGAGCTGAATTCAATTTAAATGAAGTTTAAAAGTTTAGATATATAAATATAATTAAAACGAACTCGCCGCAACGCAGCAGTTCGTAAATCGGCGTTTTGAACTTCAATTGAGTATACAGAACTCAATTTAAGCCGGAATTCTTTGAAACAAGAAACGTCAGGATCGATTTGATGATAGTTTTCTAATGTAAGAGAAAAATCTGAATTTCGTCGTATAGATTTTGAGTTATGTCAAAATCAAATTTTCAGAAAAAAAGCGCCAAAACCACTTTAAACCCGCAACGGTTTATTTAAATCAATAAAAGGGATTTTTATAAATAAAAATCCGAATTTCTATTAGAAAAATACAGACTGGAGATATAAAGTAAATATGAATTCCAGTGAAGTAAGTTAGATGATTTTTGAAACAAAAAATCAGATTTTTAACTGCTGAATAGAACCAACTAATCTGGAGTATATTTAGTCAAATGAGAAGTGAATTGAATTTGGGTTTTGGTTAAGTAAATTGAACTGGTGAATATGTATATTCGAATTCGAATATGGAATTTGAGTTGGAAACAGAATCGAAATAATTTATAAGCAAGAGAAAGGATATTTGAATATGCTATTTTCAAATGTAAAGGAAAATATGCCAAAGAAGCTAATAAGAGGATAAAAAAGCAAATTGCATTAAAATGGCCAGATTGAGTTGGGATAAATTAGAAACAGGTGAATATGTGTTAAGCAGGTTTGGAATGAAGTATATGAAGTTTATAAATGCAGTGCTCGACAAAAAGGTACATGTTTAAATTCATCTATGAGATTTTATGCGCCGTATCGGCAAGCCGCTTGGCTTTTTCTTTTTCTTTTTAAGATGAGAAGTTACCGGGAAGCTATTTGAAATTTCCCGATGCTCCCGATGCAGGGGAGGTTATGGCGAATTTTTCCGGGAATTTAAGGAGATAGGATATTTTTCAGATAATTTGATAGTTATAAATCAATGTATCGATAAATGTAGAATTCGATAAGGAAATGAAATCAAAATAGAGTATTGGAAACAGAAAGGGAAATCTATAAATTGGAAATAGAAAGCGAACTTTATACATGTTTTTAAAAATGAATAATTGGATTGTATAGTGTGTTTATTCGAGGTAAGGGGTTTTGCCGTTTTGAAGTTGAGGATGTTTTCAGTTAAGGTCTGAGAGGTAATTTTACCCTAACTTGATTGATTTCATTTTTAATGGATAAATAGCAAGATCCAGTCTCGAAGAGAAGTGTTTGAAAAGAGTTAGTTGAATAAAATATTTTGGGTTGTTGTAACGATGTTTTACACAACATTCGTTTTAAACCCAAGTGATGGAATTTTGGAAATATAAAAGTAAATATTTCCTGAGTATAATTAAAATAGTCGGAATAGAGATAAGTGATTGAAATTGTTTTCAATGGCAAATAGAGATATTTTCTAATATATAGAAAATAAAAGAAGTTGATATTGGGAAATGCTTTCCAAATAGCGTAAAAGGCCAATATGGTTATTGGAAATATTTGGTTAACAAATATTGATAGAGAAAATGGAGAAGTGATTTAATTAATGAATATTAATTAAAGAGCCCAGTGATTTGTTTGATATGTTGGATGAACACTTGTTTTTATTCGATAGTTAAATCACAGACTATCGAAGTTTTTACCATCGTTGTCAATATGGAGAGACCGGTTGGATTATTATCCGTGAACCACTCTGTACTGGCAGTAGCGTTGCGAATCAGATTATATCAAGATAATCGAAGATGGAGTGATGTGCAAGGGCTTTTTCTATTAATAGAAATAGTGCCTTCGGTTTCGTTCAATCCCAGAACGAACGTAAATGGACGAATGTCTGACAAAGTATTTCCAATGATCAAATGGGTTGGTCTGTATAAATATATATGGTTGCAACGGATTTATTCCCTTAGCATAACATCCAGAATATTTTTGCAAACTCAACTAGTGATTAACGGATCTGACAATGTGGCATTCAAAGTGATTGTGCTATCAATGAATGGTAAGTATTCGTAGCCTCAGGCCTCAACAACCGGGAAAGGACAAAAATCGGGCAGGCAGCATGGCTATGTGGGTCGCACCCATTAGGATGTATAATCACCTATCTAGAGATTCATTTAATTTCTTATTCTATTCGATGCTGTCCCAGTCGGGAGGCGGTTGCTGATCCCAACCGTTGGTGATATACATTCGATACACTCAAGCGAAATGAGTGGTCGGTCATGTGTGGGCCGGGTTACAAGATGTTCTTGTTGAACCCAGTGTATTCCTCTCTAGAGATACACTAGCGGAAGGTGGTTCCATACCTTGTCATGTTGGAAATCCAATCTCCAATAAGTGTCATGCGGTTTTTGATTTTATAATATATATGTGGAGCGTGAGATGCAAGCGTTCTGCTATTTGGTTATTTACTTGATGTAGACATTATTATAATATCACTGGATTTCGTATCAAAGTGTTTTGGGTTATAGTAAGGTAAAAACCGTCCGTGTTTATGTGTGGGCTGGTCTTACTATTACCTTTTCTTTTGAAAGTATTTTTAAAGTTAACCAAGTGGTTGGAGTTTACTCACACCAGTCCCATGACTGACCCAGAGTTTATTTTGTTTTGTTTTCCCTAAACTCTTGGGTGCCCAAATTTGTACGGGCAGTCAAGTAGTCGGGATTTCACAGATTTATTTGAAGGAGCTGGAAGCAGGAGGCTTCGCCAGTTAGCTATAGTCTATCATATATTCCGATGTGAACCATGTTTGTATCTGGAAACAGGTGTTTATAACTGTTCCAGAAATAACTGTTGTGCTCTGATGATGGTATGTGTATAAATTTACTGATTTGTATTTCAAGGTTATGTTATATAATATATTTTATTCGTTCCGCTGTGAGATTCGTGTTTACTTTAATTATGCTCAGTTGTGTTCTTCTTCTTCTATTCTATTAGTTCTATCTTTTCTATCTCACCCTCTAATTTCTTTCTATTAATGATTCGGTATTTTCGATGTCTGAACAGTCGACGTTGGGTTTAGTGTTGATTTTCGGAGCCGAAAATCCCGTGGTCGTTACAACACTGTCGGAAGGTGGTCCCATACCTTGCGAGTTGGAAGTCGATTCTCCAATAAGAGCCCGCGGTTTTGATTGTATACTATGTATATAGAGCGTGAGATGCAAGCATTCTGCGAGATTGTTATTATTTGATTTAGACATTATTATAATATCAGCATAGATGTATGATTTCAAAATGTTTTGGGTTATCGTAAGGTAAAAATCTTCCGTGTTTATGTGTGGATTGGTCTTACGATTATCCTTTTCTTTTGAAAAGAAGTGTTTCGACTTTAAAATCAAGTTGGATGATACCTATAAACTTAGCGAGTTCTCTCACTCTGGTTCACCAGACTGATCCAGCGTTTGTAATGCTCGAGTTAGACCAGGTTTTATAGGTTTAGGTTTGGATGCTACGATGTTCAGAAGGCGTGCTAGAGGAGTTCATATGTATTAGTATTTATTCCGTTGTGTGATATATATGGGGGACAGGTTGTTATAACTGTCTAGTGTATTGATGTACTTTGATGATTGTAAGTGTTATTTCATGCTTTCAATAAAGATTTATTTCTATATTATATTTTGTTCCGCTACGATGTGAGACTCTGATTCAGTTTTGTTTCTTCTTTTTCTTTCTTCTATTCTAATATTTCTTCCTTATCTCACCCTCTAATTTCTTTCTATTAACTATTTGGTGTTTTCGATACTTGGATTTTGTCAAGTAATACGAGGTTTATGTATTATTGTTAGAATTCGAGCATCGAAATCTACCGGGTCGTTACAAAACCCAACTTGATTTCCAAACAACAAGTCACTCTCTGTTGCTTTTAATAAGCACAATCAAACTCAACTTGATTCAGGAATGCCTAGTCACACCTGTAAGAATTTTTCAATTGTTTGTACGAAGAATGCAGACCAGGATCATTAATGTTGGTTACAACCACTTCTACAACTCAGAATTGCAGTTTGATTTTGGCAGAATAGAGAGAGTCTAATGTAGAATCAAATCGAAGAGGAATTTACTTGATTCGGATTGAAAATCGATAGAGTATAAATATAAATTTTGTAATTTTTAAGAGAAAAGGGAAATGAGTGAAGAATTATGATAGCGCAGCTGAAAATTCATTTCTGGAAGAAGGATACATATAGGAGTAAAGAGAAATATAGTCAACGTATGGTTATGGCAAATAAACATTTACATGCACATTTGAATTTTGAAGAATATTGGTCTATGCCGATATACTTTGGAGGGCATGTTGACGTACCATAGTTCATTTTGAAAACTAGCTTATTTTGAATTTTTTTGAAGACATTAACTAAAATACAACGATTTGAAACTTTGTAAAACAATTCAAACATAATAATTATATATTTTAAACATATTAAAGCTTAAGAAAACTTATTAGAAATAATTTTAAAGAATTTAAACAAAAATATAATATTTATTATTAAAACAATTATAATTAAATATTTAAAGTTTATACTATAAATGTGAAAGCTATGAAAATATTAAATAGAAATTATTATGTTTAAAACCAAAATTTAAAATATATGTAAAACCGAAGTGTAAAGCATAATTTTGAAATCAAAGTATAAAAACCAAAGTGTAATAAAAATTAAAGTGTAAGTATAAACAAATTATAAATGTAAAAACCAAAGTAAATATTTTGAAATCATAGTATTAATATGGAATCCAAGGTATAAAAACCGAAATTAGTATTTTTGGAAAGTATAATTATTAAGATTAAAGTATAATATCAAAATATAAGTAAAAGTATAAATATGAAAATATTTCAAAGTAGTTTTTTTTGAAAATTCTTTAAAAAAATTATTTTGAAAACAATGGATATTTGAAAATATTTTTGTGTAGAGATTTGAAAATTGTAATTCTTTTGAAATAAGTTTTGAAAATTTATTTTCTAGAAATAGATTGAGACCAGGTAAATGCAACCTGGATTTTAACATAATGTAACAACCCAAAAATTTTAACATGAACTTAAATAAATTAAATTAAGATTTGACAATATATATATATATATATGTTTATGCCTCAACTTAGAATTTTAGCTAACGGTGAGGGTGTATCAGGTGAACACAATCACTAGAAAGAACCTAGAGCTGAAAGAAATGATCCGAAAGTTGCTTAAACCGTCACCTTCCTAGGAGGAAGGAACTCAAAAGCTATAGATTACCGCCAAGGTCCATCCAGCAGGGTCAATCCGGCAAGGGGATCCTATAGAGAAAGGTCATCTAAATCGGAAGCCAAGAAAGAGGTGGCAAGAGCTCCACTAATTGAAACCCGGAAGGTCGGGAGGACTGTCGTTATTAACATGCTTAATACCGATGCATAGGAGGCGAAAGCACCAGGAGCGTCAAGCCAGAAGTTCATAATGGTTATCCGGAACCAGCTTCTGAAACATCTACCGCATAAATGCCGAAAGGTTAAATTGACAGAAAACAGGCAAATCACCCGGAGCTACCTTCCAGAAGATCAGGCTATACCCGGAGATTTCACCAAAAGGCCAACCGAAACCCTAGCAAGGATACAGGTTCTCCATACTAATCTACTCAGTACAGACACCAACAGTGGTTCCGAACCGGCAGCTATCTACATACATCATGAGGACATGCTCCTCTGAGTATTCATAAGAAAAGAGGAAGCCTACATCCGGAAGCTTATAACCGAGAGCATACAACCGGAGGCTCAAATACCTTCCGGAAAGCTACTACATCTACAAGCTCATATCACTATCAAAGAAGTTTCAACTGACCGGAACCTTCTCTCCGGAGGCTATAATCTGCACTGCAAAGCGGCCTTGAGCTAAAACAACCGAAACCAAGGAGAAAAGCGGCCGATAGAGATACCTGCAGGCCCAATGGCCCAACAGCAGAAGGGGCCCCTAATTCTCTATAAATAAGACTCCAGGGGTCACATTTTGAGGACGGATTTCTCATTCTTATTCTTGTACTCTTTCTCTCTAGAGTAAACCCTAATTCTTAGATCGATTTGGTGATTTCTTCTATTCTGTTCATGTATTCTAAATCAAAGATCAATAAAGAGTGAATCGATACTTATGATATTTTCTTATGAGTTTATCTTGCTATTTCTTAGTTGTCGCTGCTACATCCTACTGTTTGTTTCTTACATGTGCATGAGTCCTTATCCAAACCTTTCCACGAATCAGGTGAGATACCGCTTCCTACAAGCTTACACCCTTCCTACAAGCTTAGACCTTTCCTACAAGCTTAGACCCTTCCACAAGCTTATACCCTTCAGCAAGCTTGGTGCAGAACCCCTTTCTACCATTCGTTAAGTACTTTATCAAGGGTTGAATGTGACGGCCTGGAATTTCGCTCGATCCGAATCAGTCGTTAAACCGATCTAGACCGTTCGAAACCCCTGATCTTTTGAGAACAGGACAAATCAGAACACAAACAGAAGAACATTTCATTGTATATTACAACAATGCATCAGATTACAAGAATATACAGAGTATAAATGAATAAATATTACATAGAAATATCAGAGATTTAAATTACATTTAAATACATATCAGCGGAAAAATAATATAAAGCACAACTGAAGGTGATATACGGATACAGAGCTTTCCGGATATCATTCCAGCTGTAAACCAGGATCCTGTGAATATAAATCTGCAAAACCAAAACTACTAGCTGCCCGTGCGGAAAATAGGGGCACCCAGAGTTTAGGTTAAAACAATAAACTCCAGGTCAGTCATGTGACTGGTGTGAGAACTAAAACAGTTATTTAAAACTTTACTTTAAAAGAGAGTAATTCAAGGGACCACGCCGTATAACACGGAACGGGTTTCCTCCCAAGAATACCAGTGCATAAAATAAACAACGCAATGCTTTTTCGAAAAATGAAGCTATTATAAGACCCAGGTCCCATCACACAATGCAACGCAAGCCGGAGGATAGGGTTTTACCTTATAACAGCCAAACATGCTTGGTACGTTTAAAACAAATCATTTGATACTATAATTAGTGTATAGTGTCAAAACAATTTCAATCATAAATATAAATCATAGACGGCATAGTATCCCATGCTACTATGTCGCCATACTAGGCTCTACAAATAAAGCCGCAATACACGTATTGGAAATTGGATTTCCGTCATGAGTCGAGGCAAGGGGCAAGCTCCTCTCCACGTTCGAGACACTCTAGCAAATGCCTCAGGATTACGCACACTGGGTAACCCCTGGATGCTTCAGGGCCGGTCCTCACTTACGTTAGAGGATTGGCAATTCCTGAACACACGTTTCCCGGTCCTTACAGACCTAAAATCGAGGCGCCTCGCATTCCAACAACCACATAGGTGAAAAGTATATAAATGTCAGGGCTGGTAAGTCACTGACACCACCAAAGCTAGAAAGAAACGTCGTGCTCCCCCTGCAGTCCGTATCCCGTTTTTAACTCATACTGAGGTGTGAGGCTCGCGAATTCACGCTATACACAAAGCTACGCCATAAAGGCCATGCTTTGATCATCAACCACAAGACTTTGCTTTTCAACAGAAGCCTTGATCATTGCATCTCAGCGTGCCACACAGGCAATTCATGCCATGCGACTGATGTCCATCGATATACAACCTCTGAGCTCGTATGTCTCAGAGAAGGGCGTTAAGCAAAAGAATAAATTCTCCGCCGCCAAACAGATGTATATTTAATAGAAATCAATCAACACAGAATAAAATCCAATGTCAGACACACAATCCATTTACAAGTCCGTTCTGGGTCTGAACGAAACCGGAGGCACTTTCCTCGCATATCCATCCATCTCCAAGTACGTCTGGACGACCACCAACTATTTCCATCCTCTTGGGTGTACAGCCCAATCAGGATCGTCAGTAATTATCCAAACGATGTGAAGACTTCCGGTCTTCAACCACCGTCTTCATCTTCGACATATCGTCGAATCGGTTATTCAGAATGGGTGTAAACCCGGTCTTTCCGAACAACCCGCGTATATTGAAAACAAATGTTACACAAACACAACATACGCCTCATTCCAATTCATTAGTCACTAACCGCAAATTAGCAAGAGAACAATTTCCCGAACATTAACCCCGAAGGCCGAAACCAACATCAGATCAATACCCAGGAAACCATTCTTCTTAGCCAACCTACAGCTAGTTTCTAAATTCCACATTCTTAGGGCAAGGTTCCCATTAATTTTATCCAAGATAAATTCTTTAAAATTTATCCTGTAATCTTCCTTTGGATGTCATTTAAAACCAAATTATGGTTTTCCAACTAGTCGAGATTAGCGAACCACAACGAAGTAATTATTTATTTTATTTCCCAATCCCAACCTATTCATCCCAAGAAGAAAAACTGGTAATACTCCATATCTAACACCGTGGTGTTATCGGTAAAATTTATTACCATTTCACGTTCAAATCTAATTAAAGATTTAACTATCGCTTTGGAGCAAAACTGGCGATACTCCATTCTCGCTCATTTCTAAATTTGATAATTTAGATTATAGATTCACATTTCAATCTAATTGCAGATTCGTTAGAACTCCTTTTACTGGGTTAAAGAACTAGGTGTTATTTAAAACACAGTTCACGACAAACCCAAATCACATTCTATTTGTTATCGGGTTAAAGAACTAGTGTTATTTAAAACACTGTTCACGATAAACCCATTTCAAATCCATTTAAATATATTAGAAATTCTGATTATTTAAAACCCCTTTTTAAATCTAATTCAATTATTTAAAAATAATTGGGTTTTAAATTTAGTTCAAAACTAGTTCATTTCGATAAAAATCTATTTTTATCATTTCAAATATGGGGTTTTTCACCCCAAATTTTCCTAAATCATTTCTTATGATTTTACACAAATTATTGATATTTTTAATAATTTTATCAAGGCCCGTACAGTCGATTTCCAACAATGGCCATCGAACTGCACTTACACCGACCTTTTTCGAATTTGATTTGGACGTATCTCCAAATCCAACCGTTATATTTCAAATTTCTAATATTCGTTAGCAAGCTCTTTTCGATACGAACCCAACGGTTCCGGTTTTAGGAGAATCCGACGGTCGGATCTCCCGTAATGTCCGTTTGAAATAAATGGTCGAAATTTACGAACTGCCGCGGCGCGGCGCGTTCTATTCAGGCCATTATATTATATATATAATATATATATATATAATATATATTTCGTCGATTTCTATTTAAAACGAATTATATAAATAGTTTTAAATTCGTTTCAAAAGCAATTTTAACTTCCATTTCAATTCAAATCAAAATTGAATTCTTCTTTATAAATTCGTTTTAAAATTCATTTCTATTCAATTCAAATTTCAATTCAATTTGAATTCATTTCACTTTGCTTTCGATTAAATTTGAATTCCTTTTCAATTCAATCCAATTTCAAAGTCGTTTTCTATTCGATTCAATTCAAATTGGTTTTCTATTCGATTCAAATTCATTTTCTATTCAAATCAAATTCGTTTCGTTTTCTATTTGAATCCAATTCATTATATATTCAATTGAAATCAAATTGGTTTTCTATTTCATTAAATTCGAAATCGTTTTATATTCAATTCAAATCGAAATCGTTATATATTCAATTCATTTCGAAATCGTTGTATATTCAATTCATTTCGAAATCGTTATATATTCAATTCATTTCGAAATCGTTGTATATTCAATTCATTTCGAAATCGTTGTATATTCAATTCATTTCGAAATCGTTATAAATTCAATTCATTTCGAAATCGTTATAAATTCAATTCATTTCGAAATCGTTATATATTCAATTCATTTCGAAATCGTTATAAGTTCAATTCATTTCGAAATCGTTATATATTCAATTTCAAATATTTCTTTTTGTCAACACACGACTAATCTCAACGAATGAGTACCGTCCATGTGTGGCTATTTTTGTTAAAATACTTCGTTCAACACATGACTAATCTCAACGGATGAGTACAGTCAACACATGAACCTTTACTTTATATTGATAAAGATGTAAATTTTATTATAAAAATAATTCGTTCAACACATGACTGATCTCAACGGATGAGTACAGTCAACACATGAACCTTTATTTTATATTGATAAAGATGTAAATTTTATAAAAATAATAATTCGTTCAACACATGACTGATCTCAACGGATGAGTACAGTCAACACATGAACCTTTATTTTATATTGTTCTTTATCTTCTAAATTGGAATGAGGCCCAATCAATCACCATATAAAATTAATTATATGGATTTTCATACAACACATGTATATAATAACATTGAAAAATAATCAACCATCAACCAAAGTGCACTACACTGTATAAGCATCAAATATAGATATATAACGCTTATAACAGCCTGTCAATCTATCGATCGACATATTTAATCAATCAGGATGAGTGAACTTCATATTTCATCCCAACACCCGTGTGGGGTTTCAAACAATCAAACACAGATTTTATTCGTGCAATTGGGCGATGTGTGAAATTTATCGTCCCAATCAATGTCAGTCAAATCAGTGTACATAAACAAACCGTCCGGTTTGTAAATGAATATTTTATTTTATTCACTTCACGTTAAAAATTATATTTTTAACGATAAAACATTTTATTTCAACATATGAATTTCTATTCAGTTCATTTATTCAATAAAAATGATATTTTTATTTTTCTAACATATTTTAGAAAATTTCGGCGGCATAACGACACTATACTAGAAACGGGACGAGGCCTAGCCTTATCCCCGGTCTAGTGAAGGCCCACGCCATTCACACATCAATCAAATCACTTTCGTTATGCAAACCACAAAATTTGGAGTAAGAGTCTAACCTAGCCTTACTCCTTCGCCTTATAACGGCGCACGTCTAATCCTAACCAATTTATCGATTCGATTTTTCACACCACAAACCACATTCAAACCAATATCGCAATCAATCACCAAACAGCCAAACAAACAAGTCCATGGTCTGTGGACGATTGTGTCGGGTGCTACTAAACACCGTCTGCATCCTAGTATATATATATAACTAGAAATAAAATTGAAGAGTGAGAATTCTCACCGATAGCTATCCTAGCTCCACGGCACTTCTTTTGCAGGAAATCTTCATCGTCATCGCATCTTCGTCATCTTCATTGCCCGTAGTCACTATATATATAAAAATCACATTTTTATATTTTCTATTATATAAAAATCATATTTTTATCGCTAACTTCACATTGTGAAAATAGAATTTTCACTTCGTTATACTTTATATAAAAATTGAATCTTTACTATGTTATTCAATATATAAAAATCGAATTTTTACTATGCTATTATATAGATAAAAATTATATTTTTATCACGTTATCTTCCATATAAAGATTTCCCTTTTCTAAAATAAAGATTTCACCTTTATAAAAATATAGACTTCGCCTTTTCAAATTTAAAGATTTCATCTTGATAAAAATATAGACTTCGCCTTTATAAAAATATCGTCTTTTCACTTTTTAAAAATAAAGATCTCGCCTTTATTACGTCTATCATGTAAAAATTATATTTTCACATCTTCTACATGTTAAAGATCATATTTTTATTCTATTTTAAAACAAAGTTATATATATATTTTTCAAAGAAAATCTAAATTTCACTAATTTAACAATATAAACTTCGCACCTTAAAAATCTCATCTATTCTATTGAAAAATCTAATTTTTCTTCTAATGAAAAATCGTATTTTTCTTTTATTAAAAATCTAAAAATTCAGTTTTTCCCTAAATAAAAATTAAGTTTTTAACTAACTAAAAATTCAGTTTTAAAGTAATTAATTAAAAAAAAAATCAGTTTAAAGAAAAAAGAAAAAAAAACAGTTTAAAGGAAAAAAAAAAACAATAGGGAACTTACAGGGGGGGTGCGGCGCTAGGGTTTGGTGGAGGCTCCGGAGATCGCGGAGGGCGGCGGTGGGCCAGCGGCGCCAGCAGGTGGAGGTTGCGACGGCAATGCGGTGGAGCGGCGGGAAGATTTAGGGCTACAGGGAGTATCGGGTTCGATTCGAAGGGGAGAGGAAGGAGATGGGGGCGCGGAGGATCGGAAACGCCGGGGGCGGGGGTCTCGCTGGATGCTCGGTGGTGGTAGCGGCGGTGGAGGAAGCCGCTCCACCCCTCCGTTCTCTTCCTTTTTTTTTATTCTGATTCGAAATGAAGGAAAAGAAAAAAAGGGGGGGTTATTATAAAGAAGAATATATATTAATTTATATTTTTAATTTAATTTTATCTTCAAAAAGTTACTTTAGAAATTCGAACTCCTTTTTGAGCCCACCGACTGTCGTCCCTAGGGTAATACCCCCATTCCGAACACAATGGGATATGTATCGCAAGCTGATTCGATCGTTTCAATTAGTTTCCGTTGAATTTACATTTAAATCACTATATTGAATTTTAAACGTACATTTCAAATTACCGGGGTCACATACTAACTCTAAAAATTCCCGAAAAATATTTTCTAGCTTCGTATTGACGATACGGTCCTAACAAAACTAGTTTCGTCGAATTCTGAGACCGTTAGAAAAATGGCCAATTTCCAGTCGATTAAAATCAACTAAAATGGTCAAAACACGTTTTCCTTTGCCACGCTCACATATTGAATCGAAAAATTATGAAATTTGGAATCTAACAATAATTTGACACTGCGGACCCAACAAAACTGGTTTCGTCGAAATCCGAGGTCATTTGCAAAATGTCTATTTTTAAGGGCCTGAATTCCATAGCGACTATTCAGAATTTTCAACTGGACATATCTTTTGATTCCAGCTATGAAATCTTGATTTGTCGGATTCGTTGGAAAGATATCCACAATTAGATTCCATTATTTTTGGTTTCACTAAAATCCGGATTGTTTTGCACCCGGTACATTCAATTGAAGTTTGAAATCGAATTATCGAACTACCGCGCCATTTTCAATTCTATTTATAATTATATATATAAATATTTATATTCTAACGACGACGTATATAAATATATACGTTCTATTTCAATTCAAAATAAATTTCTCGTCGATTTTATTCAAAATAATCTATTTTAAATATTCAAAATTCGTCGAAGTTGCCAAAATAAAAAATTTAAACTGGCCCAGATTTTCCGGGTTATTACAATCTCCCCCACTTAAAACTTTTCGTCCCCGAAAAGGAACAAAGTCGAAAGTGGTTTGATTATTCAGCTCTACGCTCGATCTGGCTTCCATTCTCCAACTCTTTAGTTTTTGAGAATTTTCTAAATTTCAAAAATTTGGCTAACACCCTAAATTTTCGAAAAATTTCGCCATAACCTCCCCTGCACCGGGAGCATCGGGGAATTTCAAATAGCTCCCCCGGTCCTTCAGATCTCAAAAAGAAAAAGAAAAAGCCAAGCGGCTAGCCAATAGGCTCACAAAATCATCATCACCCAAACAAAACAGGAAATTATGTAGTAAACATGTACCTATTTGTCGGGCAAACAAATTTTATTCTTCGGCTCTAGCCTCCTTGCTATAACCTGTTCAATGATATATATGTATATGCAAGCAAATGCGACCAATTTTCAATACAAATCAATGTGTGATCCAATTAGGCTTAATGGTTAAAAATTAGCAAACAACTAAACAAACAATACAAACATCAATCAATTAGTGAATTAGAGTTTCAAATTCATAATTCGATACATATACAAAAAATCATGTTTTTGATGCCAATTCACAACAATGTGTTCTAACTATATAAGTTTTGGTTCTCACACCAGTCTAATGGAAATATACAGGTATCACACCTTCGAAACACGAAACTAATTACTAATGATGACGCGTCAATCATCAGAATCAGGTCCGGGCGACTAGAGTGTGATTCTATATCTATCCAGTATATTAAAACTTCGAATATACGTTCATGACGCGTATATGAAAAATCTTTATATACTCGATTGTCCATATTCAAAATAAATAAATAATCAAATACGTTTAAAATGGTTTATATTTCCCAAACAAAGTTGTTTTCATTTGAAAAATATACTCTTCACACTCGTTCTAGGATACTACTGATCCTATCTCTAACGAGTCATTCTAATTGGATATTACTAATCCAATATCTGATGAATTCTTTCGTATGGTTCTAATGTGTCTTGTTCTCGAGCTCTGTAAACCAAAGCTCTGATACCAAATGTGACGGCCTGGAATTTCGCTCGATCCGAATCAGTCGTTAAACCGATCTAGACCGTTCGAAACCCCTGATCGTTTGAGAACAGGACAAATCAGAACACAAACAGAAGAACATTTCATTGTATATTACAACAATGCATCAGATTACAAGAATATACAGAGTATAAATGAATAAATATTACACAGAAATATCAGAGATTTAAATTACATTTAAATACATATCAGCGGAAAAATAATATAAAGCACAACTGAAGGTGATATACGGATACAGAGCTTTCCGGATATCATTCCAGCTGTAAACCAGGATCCTGTGAATATAAATCTGCAAAACCAAAACTACTAGCACCCGTGCGGAAAATAGGGGCACCCAGAGTTTAGGTTAAAACAATAAACTCCAGGTCAGTCATGTGACTGGTGTGAGAACTAAAACAGTTATTTAAAACTTTACTTTAAAAGAGAGTAATTCAAGGGACCACGCCGTATAACACGGAACGGGTTTCCTCCCAAGAATACCAGTGCATAAAATAAACAACGCAATGCTTTTTCGAAAAATGAAGCTATTATAAGACCCAGGTCCCATCACACAATGCAACGCAAGCCGGAGGATAGGGTTTTACCTTATAACAGCCAAACATGCTTGGTACGTTTAAAACAAATCATTTGATACTATAATAAGTGTATAGTGTCAAAACAATTTCAATCATAAATATAAATCATAGACGACATAGTATCCCATGCTACTATGTCGCCATACTAGGCTCTACAAATAAAGCCGCAATACACGTATTGGAAATTGGATTTCCGTCATGAGTCGAGGCAAGGGGCAAGCTCCTCTCCGCGTTCGAGACACTCTAGCAAATGCCTCAGGATTACGCACACTGGGTAACCCCTGGATGCTTCAGGGCCGGTCCTCACTTACGTTAGAGAATGGCAATTCCTGAACACACGTTTCCCGGTCCTTACAGACCTAAAATCGAGGCGCCTCGCATTCCAACAACCACATAGGTGAAAAGTATATAAATGTCAGGGCTGGTAAGTCACTGACACCACCAAAGCTAGAAAGAAACGTCGTGCTCTCCCTGCAGTCCGTATCCCGTTTTTAACTCATACCGAGGTGTGAGGCTCGCGAATTCACACTATACACAAAGCTACGCCACAAAGGCCATGCTTTGATCATCAACCACAAGACTTTGCTTTTCAACAGAAGCCTTGATCATTGCATCTCAGCGTGCCACACGGGCAATTCATGCCATGCGACTGATGTCCATCGATATACAACCTCTGAGCTCGTATGTCTCAGAGAAGGGCGTTAAGCAAAAGAATAAATTCTCCGCCGCCAAACAGATGTATATTTAATAGAAATCAATCAACACAGAATAAAATCCAATGTCAGACACACAATCCATTTACAAGTCTGTTCTGGGTCTGAACGAAACCGGAGGCACTTTCCTCGCATATCCATCCATCTCCAAGTACGTCTGGACGACCACCAACTATTTCCATCCTCTTGGGTGTACAGCCCAATCAGGATCGTCAGTAATTATCCAAACGATGTGAAGACTTCCGGTCTTCAACCACCGTCTTCATCTTCGACATATCGTCGAATCGGTTATTCAGAATGGGTGTAAACCCGGTCTTTCCGAACAACCCGCGTATATTGAAAACAAATGTTACACAAACACAACATACGCCTCATTCCAATTCATTAGTCACTAACCGCAAATTAGCAAGAGAACAATTTCCCGAACATTAACCCCGAAGGCCGAAACCAACATCAGATCAATACCCAGGAAACCATTCTTCTTAGCCAACCTACAGCTAGTTTCTAAATTCCACATTCTTAGGGCAAGGTTCCCATTAATTTTATCCAAGATAAATTCTTTAAAATTTATCCTGTAATCTTCCTTTGGATGTCATTTAAAACCAAATTATGGTTTTCCAACTAGTCGAGATTAGCGAACCACAACGAAGTAATTATTTATTTTATTTCCCAATCCCAACCTATTCATCCCATGAAGAAAAACTTGTAATACTCCATATCTAACACCGTGGTGTTATCGGTAAAATTAATTACCATTTCACGTTCAAATCTAATTAAAGATTTAACTATCGCTTTGGAGCAAAACTGGCGATACTCCATTCTCGCTCATTTCTAAATTTGATAATTTAGATTATAGATTCACATTTCAATCTAATTGCAGATTCGTTAGAACTCCTTTTACTGGGTTAAAGAACTAGGTGTTATTTAAAACACAGTTCACGACAAACCCAAATCACATTCTATTTGTTATCGGGTTAAAGAACTAGTGTTATTTAAAACACTGTTCACGATAAACCCATTTCAAATCCATTTAAATATATTAGAAATTCTGATTATTTAAAACCCCTTTTTAAATCTAATTCATTTATTTAAAAATAATTGGGTTTTAAATTTAGTTCAAAACTAGTTCATTTCGATAAAAATCTATTTTTATAATTTCAAATATGGGGTTTTTCACCCCAAATTTTCCCAAATCATTTATTATGATTTTACACAAATTATTGATATTTTTAATAATTTTATCAAGGCCCGTACAGTCGATTTCCAACAATGGCCATCGAACTGCACTTACAGCGACCTTTTTCGAATTTGATTTGGACGTATCTCCAAATCCAACCGTTATATTTCAAATTTCTAATATTCTTTAGCAAGCTCTTTTCGATACGAACCCAACGGTTCCGGTTTTAGGAGAATCCGACGGTTGGATCTCCCGTAATGTCCGTTTGAAATAAATGGTTGAAATTTACGAACTACCGCGGCGCGGCGCGTTCTATTCAGGCCATTATATTATATATATAATATATATAATATATATTTCGTCGATTTCTATTTAAAACGAATTATATAAATAGTTTTAAATTCGTTTCAAAAGCAATTTCAACTTCCATTTCAATTCAAATCAAAATTGAATTCTTCTTTATAAATTCGTTTTAAAATTCATTTCTATTCAATTCAAATTTCAATTCAATTTGAATTCATTTCACTTTGCTTTCGATTAAATTTGAATTCCTTTTCAATTCAATCCAATTTCAAAGTCGTTTTCTATTCGATTCAATTCAAATTGGTTTTCTATTCGATTCAAATTCATTTTCTATTCAAATCAAATTCATTTCGTTTTCTATTTGAATCCAATTCATTATATATTCAATTGAAATCAAATTGGTTTTCTATTTCATTAAATTCGAAATCGTTTTATATTCAATTCAAATCGAAATCGTTATATATTCAATTCATTTCGAAATCGTTGTATATTCAATTCATTTCGAAATCGTTATATATTCAATTCATTTCGAAATCGTTGTATATTCAATTCATTTCGAAATCGTTGTATATTCAATTCATTTCGAAATCGTTATAAATTCAATTCATTTCGAAATCGTTATAAATTCAATTCATTTCGAAATCGTTATATATTCAATTCATTTCGAAATCGTTATAAATTCAATTCATTTCGAAATCGTTATATATTCAATTTCAAATATTTCTTTTTGTCAACACATGACTAATCTCAACGAATGAGTACCGTCCATGTGTGACTATTTTTGTTAAAATACTTCGTTCAACACATGACTAATCTCAACGGATGAGTACAGTCAACACATGAACCTTTACTTTATATTGATAAAGATGTAAATTTTATTATAAAAATAATTCGTTCAACACATGACTGATCTCAACGGATGAGTACAGTCAACACATGAACCTTTATTTTATATTGATAAAGATGTAAATTTTATAAAAATAATAATTCGTTCAACACATGACTGATCTCAACGGATGAGTACAGTCAACACATGAACCTTTATTTTATATTGTTCTTTATCTTCTAAATTGGAATGAGGCCCAATCAATCACCATATAAAATTAATTATATGGATTTTCATACAACACATGTATATAATAACATTGAAAAATAATCAACCATCAACCAAAGTGCACTACACTGTATAAGCATCAAATATAGATATATAACGCTTATAACAGCCTGTCAATCTATCGATCGACATATTTAATCAATCAGGATGAGTGAACTTCATATTTCATCCCAACACCCGTGTGGGGTTTCAAACAATCAAACACAGATTTTATTCGTGCAGTTGGGCGATGTGTGAAATTTATCGTCCCAATCAATGTCAGTCAAATCAGTGTACATAAACAAACCGTCCGGTTTGTAAATGAATATTTTATTTTATTCACTTCACGTTAAAAATTATATTTTTAACGATAAAACATTTTATTTCAACATATGAATTTCTATTCAGTTCATTTATTCAATAAAAATGATATTTTTATTTTTCTAACATATTTTAGAAAATTTCGGCGGCATAACGGCACTATACTAGAAACGGGACGAGGCCTAGCCTTATCCCCGGTCTAGTGAAGGCCCACGCCATTCACACATCAATCAAATCACTTTCGTTATGCAAACCACAAAATTTGGAGTAAGAGTCTAACCTAGCCTTACTCCTTCGCCTTATAACGGCGCACGTCTAATCCTAACCAATTTATCGATTCGATTTTTCACACCACAAACCACATTCAAACCAATATCGCAATCAATCACCAAACAGCCAAACAAACAAGTCCATGGTCTGTGGACGATTGTGTCGGGTGCTACTAAACACCGTCTGCATCCCAGTATATATATATATATAACTAGAAATAAAATTGAAGAGTGAGAATTCTCACCGATAGCTATCCTAGCTCCACGGCACTTCTTTTGCAGGAAATCTTCATCGTCATCGCATCTTTGTCATCTTCATTGCCCGTAGTCACTATATATATAAAAATCACATTTTTATATTTTCTATCATATAAAAATCATATTTTTATCGCTAACTTCACATTGTGAAAATAGAATTTTCACTTCGTTATACTTTATATAAAAATTGAATCTTTACTATGTTATTCAATATATAAAAATCGAATTTTTACTATGCTATTATATAGATAAAAATTATATTTTTATCACGTTATCTTCCATATAAAGATTTCCCTTTTCTAAAATAAAGATTTCACCTTTATAAAAATATAGACTTCGCCTTTTCAAATTTAAAGATTTCATCTTGATAAAAATATAGACTTCGCCTTTATAAAAATATCGTCTTTTCACTTTTTAAAAATAAAGATCTCGCCTTTATTACGTCTATCATGTAAAAATTATATTTTCACATCTTCTACATGTTAAAGATCATATTTTTATTCTATTTTAAAACAAAGTTATATATATATTTTTCAAAGAAAATCTAAATTTCACTAATTTAACAATATAAACTTCGCACCTTAAAAATCTCATCTATTCTATTGAAAAATCTAATTTTTCTTCTAATGAAAAATCGTATTTTTCTTTTATTAAAAATCTAAAAATTCAGTTTTTCCCTAAATAAAAATTAAGTTTTTAACTAACTAAAAATTCAGTTTTAAAGTAATTAATTAAAAAAAATCAGTTTAAAGAAAAAAGAAAAAAAAACAGTTTAAAGGAAAAAAAAACAATAGGGAACTTACAGGGGGGGGTGCGGCGCTAGGGTTTGGTGGAGGCTCCGTAGCTCGCGGAGGGCAGCGGTGGGCCAGCGGCGCCAGCAGGTGGAGGTTGCGACGACAATGCGGTGGAGCGGCGGGAAGATTTAGGGCTACAGGGAGTATCGGGTTCGATTCGAAGGGGAGAGGAAGGAGATGGGGGCGCGGAGGATCGGAAACGCCAGGGGGCGGGGGTCTCGCTGGATGCTCGGTGGTGGTAGCGGCGGTGGAGGAAGCCGCTCCACCCCTCCGTTCTCTTCCTTTTTTTTTATTCTGATTCGAAATGAAGGAAAAGAAAAAAAGGGGGGTTATTATAAAGAAGAATATATATTAATTTATATTTTTAATTTAATTTTATCTTCAAAAAGTTACTTTAGAAATTCGAACTCCTTTTTGAGCCCACCGACTGTCGTCCCTAGGGTAATACCCCCATTCCGAACACAATGGGATATGTATCGCAAGCTGATTCGATCGTTTCAATTAGTTTCCGTTGAATTTACATTTAAATCACTATATTGAATTTTAAACGTACATTTCAAATTACCGGGGTCACATACTAACTCTAAAAATTCCCGAAAAATATTTTCTAGCTTCGTATTGACGATACGGTCCTAACAAAACTAGTTTCGTCGAATTCTGAGACCGTTAGAAAAATGGCCAATTTCCAGTCGATTAAAATCAACTGAAATGGTCAAAACACGTTTTCCTTTGCCACGCTCACATATTGAATCGAAAAATTATGAAATTTGGAATCTAACAATAATTTGACACTGCGGACCCAACAAAACTGGTTTCGTCGAAATCCGAGGTCATTTGCAAAATGTCTATTTTTAAGGGCCTGAATTCCATAGCGACTATTCAGAATTTTCAACTGGACATATCTTTTGATTCCAGCTATGAAATCTTGATTTGTCGGATTCGTTGGAAAGATATCCACAATTAGATTCCATTATTTTTGGTTTCACTAAAATCCGGATTGTTTTGCACCCGGTACATTCAATTGAAGTTTGAGATCGAATTATCGAACTACCGCGCCATTTTCAATTCTATTTATAATTATGTATATAAATATTTATATTCTAACGACGACGTATATAAATATATACGTTCTATTTCAATTCAAAATAAATTTCTCGTCGATTTTATTAAAAATAATCTATTTTAAATATTCAAAATTCGTCGAAGTTGCCAAAATAAAATTTTTAAACTGGCCCAGATTTTCCGGGTTATTAAAATGAATTTAGAGATCCTTCTCCCCAAGGTAACTATTGGTTCTTGAATCGCTTAAGTGTGATACTCACCCCCATCAAGGGAAGAGTAACTATTCTTTCAGATTCTAGGCCTTGATACCTAGGAACGGTGAACTAATTCAAACTTGCGAAGGCTAAACAACCTTTTTCCCCTTAGGTCCATTCCCATTGATCTATCTCCAGTATTGACAAAAAATATCGTTAACATTTTGGCGCTAGAAGGAGGGCTTGAACATCCGATCCTTTGGTTAACCCTCCCACATATCTACCTGTGTTGTTCCGTTCCAGATTGGACTAAGACTTGAAGAGGCAAAACATTATGAATAAAAGTTCTCTTCCAGTTACTAATGGGTTTCCCATGGTTGGGACAAGTATTAGCGAACCGTGGGCGACCGAAAGGTTTAAATTGGAAACCCTGCATATCGAAGGGAAAGAGAAGAATGTAGAGCCTTATGATCCTGATCGATGGAGCATTAACCCCTTCCATTTAGGACCAACTCTGATTTTTGCCTGAAATAATCCCTCGACGGAAAGAGATAATACCTTTCTTCATATCAAAGAAGCTATCCAAACACACGTTAGGGGAACCATATTCGAACGAAAGGTTGAGAAGGCATCCACTCCTCTTACCATAAAAAGGTCTGAAAGAGGCAGTTAAAAGAAAGTTTAGGAACGAAGAAGGAATAACAAAATCAAGTGATAAAAAGGTCAAACTGCAATAACGAAAAAAGGCTTTTGAGTCAAGATTTCCAAAAGGTTGTAAGCTCACAATGTCAATTGAGGGTATTTACTTCTTAACTAGACATGAGTTAAACTTTTAGCCATCATTAAAGAAGAAACCCAAAAACGAGGTTAAGTTGAAGGGGCCTTATTGCTACTACCATATGGTAAACGGACACGAAACAAACCATTGTAGAGTTTTAGAGGGAATGATCATCAACTTCTTAACCCAAGGAATACTACAAAAATATGTAAATAAGGCATAGAAAGTTACGCCGATGAGATCTTTAAGAAAGTAAAAAGGTTACCTACACGATTGCAAGGAAGAAAATCCCCATAAACTTGAGATGACCAAGGACAGGTCAAGCCACAAATGGATAAAAGAAAGAAAAAAAAACCTTGTCATCACAAAATTGGTCAGGACAAGGCATCCCCCGGAGGTTGGGTGGTGTGATAGTCCTTTTCCATGCCAAATCAGAGTGGGCTAGGTTAAAGCATCAAAAGTGTAAGTCGCCGTTTCACACCAGAAATGGTCATGGCGGTGCATCTAAAAATTAGCACGTCCTGCCTCTGCTCGCAGAAGAGTACGCCCTGCCTCTACTAGAACTAAGCACATCCTACCTTTGCTCGCAGAAGAGCATGTCCTACCTCATCTTATGTTCCGCGGAAGGGAATGCAAAACCCTATCATCACCTACGATGGTCAGGATAGGACACCCCTTGGACGGGGGGGGGGGGGGAGGGGTGTAAGCCTCTATCAGTACCCACGATGGTCATTATATAGCATCAAAAGAGTAAACCTTAGTTCTATGTCTACGATGGCCTAGTCTAGTTTGTAAGACCTTATCATCACCTACGACGGTCAGGATAAGGAACCTCCTGGAGGGAGGTCGGATAAGTCCTTGGGCCCTGCTTGTAGATAAGCTAGCCAAGCGCACCGGACGCATAGGCCCAGAGAGTAGCCATTAAAGCACGTACATCCTTTTCTTTGATATTAAAAGCCCAGATAGTGGTTCAGGAAGCACGTACAACCTATGCTTCCCAAATCATGTCCAAGGAGGATACCAAAATATTAATACCGGAAGTGGATTTCCAGTACTCGGTCTCTAATTGCCTGGATGAGGATTGATTCAGGTCTTATATATTAATACCCGAACCTGGGTTGATTCGATTCTTCACAAATACCGGAAGGGGGTTTCTGGTCTTCAATCTTTAATTGCCCGTACAAGGGTTGGTTCGGAACCTCTATTAATACCGAAAGGGGATTTCTAGTCGTCAATTTTTAATTACCCATAAGGGTCGGTTCAAGACTTCTACAAACATTGGAAGTGAATTCCCGGTCTTATTTCAATACCTGAATCTGGGTTAGTTCGGGACTTCTGCCAAGTGCGCAAAGCCGAAACAGTCAGTGAGATCTATTGAAGCATCAGAAGCTAATTCCCAGACCTTTACCAGGCAATCCTAGCCTCGAGTGAATCTGAAAGCTTACAATTCTCCAACGGAAGAATTCCGGGGCGGATGTCAAATCAGAATAAGCCAGGGATAGGCTCTCGGGAGAAAGTCCACAACATAAAACTTGAAGGGGATGAAAAGCCCATCATCAAAACAACTCTGAATACAAGGGTTGTCTCTTTTCTTGTTTAAGGAAAATTCTTAAACCAATTATGTACAAACAATTATTATCTGCATTTTATATCAGCAAGCCATTTACATGATAGACAACATCAATACACAAGTTCATTCACAAAAGTTATATTCTCAATACCCCAAATATGGGTATAATTATATGTCACTATTACAAAATGTCACTAAATATCTAGGTCCTCCCCAGTCCTTCCCATCCTCCGGCAAAGGAGGATCAATGGCATGACGAAGCGCAATGCTTAGTAGCTTGTTAAGCTTTCGCACAGTCCTATTCGTTTCATCTAGATGATCAGAAGGTTTAATATGAAGTTTCAAGGCTCTGTTATAAGACCTACACATTTTCGTAAGAGACTTGTTTTCTTTCTCTAACTCGAAAACATTCATACACAAATCATGCCCTTCCCCTTGTAAACGTCTAATTTGATCAACGTACCGGATAACACAGTCATGAAAATCCTTAATTAACTTAGTATCATAGGTCCCCTTTATCTTGGCTACCACTCTCTTACACCACTTAGAAATAGCTGACTCCTTTAACCTAGAAGGATAGTTATTCAAGTAAAAATACTTTTGGAGGGATGGGGTCTTATGTATGGTTGTAACGCCAGGAGGTTGGGATCCCATCATGATAGGAATATTTTTGTAGCAATATTCCCACGTCTCACACTTCGTATTGACATTATTTAAATCAATTTCCAAATCGACAATACGTTGGCTTAAACACCTCAATTCATCCTCAAACTCAATAGAGGGTTTGGTCCTTATGTATGCCTTCAATCCAAGAATAATCCTATCTCTCTTTTTTAACTGGTCCTTTAAAGCATTCAATCTCTCATTCAAATGTTCAATGGATAAATTCTAGAGTAAAACCTTCCTCTCTTGAGATATAGAAAGAATCTCTTTTGCCAGCAATGCTTCACTCTAAGACGGGAAAGTTTCACGACGATCCACCTACTCACAGGAACACAAGAAAATAGTTATGATTATATTTTCTTTTCGGTTTGCAAAAATAAGGCTCCTTTCTTACATAAAAACTTTGTGTAAGTTAAACCCGAAACCAATTTGCCGTGGCATATGGATCAAAAAGAGTTACAAAAAATCACTTTCACTTGATTAATACATTTATCGTTTACATAACATCTTGGCATGTTTAGCCCTTAGACTCTTTAGAATTGCTTCATGGTCTTTACTCAGAAAGTCAAAAGAGAGCCAAGAGAATTCAGTACAAACTCTCTTAAGTTTCTCGAGAAAACGTTTTTCCTTGAAAGCGTGAGGGGAGGTTGTTAAAAACTCCTCCATTTATTGTTGTCATATATGCATTTTGTAGCATCTATTGATGTATGCTCTCCTTATTTTGGCCTTGTTGGTACATGCCCCATACTGTCGTGTACTTATACATGTATCACCCACTCACACATGAAAGAGAATATACTTCCATGCTGCATCTTAAATTTGAAATGTTGCCTGACCTTGCAACATGCCACCTTTTGCTGCTACATATGTTATTATTTGACGCATGCAGGTTGCTTTGATTCTTTGTGGTAAAAATATTTTTACAGTTCGTGGGTAATATGCTTGAATCATTAATAAATTTATTTAATTAACTGATTATATTCTAGTGTTTATTCTAAGTTGATTTACTTGAAATAAGTTTAATCCTGACTCGAGCGTTTTGTGTTTTTGCATCTAACACTCGGGTCAAACCCAAGTGTTGCAGATTAAAAGATTTTCAGCTTGCAAAACAAGAGAGCCATGTGAAGATGCATGCGCCTGCAAGCCCAACAAAATTGTAAATTTTTATTCATTTAAAATTTATGTATGTATTTATACTCCACTGTACAAATGTTGTAAAACTCTGATATTTGAATAAAAAGTTATTCCTTTGCAAGCTTGTAATCTGTGATTTAGTGTGTAATTATGTTTAAACCCTGTAAGCCAAAACAATCTATCATTCTGAACATTTCAAGTTGGTTTAATTACCGACTTAGGGCGGTCAAAAAGACAGGTCATTACATCTGGTACCAGAGCTTTGGTTTACGCAAGCTTGGCTTATTTGGTTTAAAAAGATCATTAGAGATAGGGTAGAAATACCGTCGAATGAGTGGAATCGATGCAAGAATCACATGAGAGAGAGCGTATTTTGAAAACTAAATTATTTTGAAAAAAAATTGAAGGAAAATATTTTTGAAATATAAGTTCCTTTTGGAATTCCTACTTAGAAGCACTTTGCAATAAAGATGTTCGGAATCTATCGTCAAGTTGTTCGAAATTATCGAAGAAAATAAGTGAGTAACGATTTAGTTTGACCAAATGTTTTTGAAATCTTTCAAGTGATTTTTAAAAGGGATATTGTTGAAAATAAAGGCGAGTACTAAGAATGGATTTTCGAAAGGTACTTTGAAAATATGATAAAGTTGGACTTGACGATATTCGATTGAGGAACAATTGTCGACACCAGAGCTAAAACAGTATTGAAATTGACTTGGATTGGATTGAAATTATTATTAATTAATTTTAAGATGTAATATCTTTATTTAAACTATTTTGTTTAAGTTTAATTTATATTAAACTTGTTTTACCTATTATTTTAAGTCAATATCAAATTAGTGCTTAACTTAAACCATTGAACTTAACTATTTATTTATTCTTTGTTTTGCTTAAACTATTTTGTATTGTGTATCTGCAGTCCACTTGGCGTAATTCTTAGGACAACGATATTCTAAGGTCTGTTGGTGAAAACGATGCAATCGCAGGAGTTGCTAGAAATAGAATGCGATCCATGTGAATGTGTTTGAGATATAACAGCGTAAGGCATATGGTAGTGATTGCTTAGCTACCTTTGGCCGCGACACTTTGTCCTCTCGACCTGGTGATAGAGCGACCCTAGGGGTTGTGCTCTGTGAGAGTCTTAGGTTTCTCCTACTCTTCTTTTGTTAGATGCCTTCTGTTGATTTTCTTGTAAAGAAATTTGCAGGGAAGCGACTTCCTGCGGGTATATATGCTTCCTGGGGGTACCTAGGCGTAACCATTGTGTATCTGCAATTCATGAGTAGTTTCAATAGTCGACATCGGTTGGAACTTCCCTTATCTGTTTTTCAGAGTTTTAAGTATTTCCACTAGGAGTTGAAACAAGAATATTTAAGTACTCAGATATTTTAGTCATAAGCTTGGCCAGTGTATGACTAACATCCGTAAGAACGAGAATAACTTGCCAAACTTTGAGTTATCAAGTATTTCAAACTTTAAATAATAAATTAATAACCTGAAATTAAAACTTAAATAACCTCAACCTACTAAATTAAGAAAGGGGGTTTTAAAATGTTTTCTATGTCCTCATCTTTGAAATAATATAAAAAAATATGCTTTACTTATGATCAAATTTGAAAATTTTGAAAATCAAAGTTTTGAAATTTTCGAGTTTTAAATATAAAATTTTGTAATCTAATAAGTTTTAATCAAAGAAGATATCATACTTAAACCCATCGATGAGTATTCAATAAATTTAATGTAAAGAGATCGAGTTGAACTTAAACATCGAATGAATCGTAAGTGACAAAATGCAAATTGAACTATTTTGATTAAAAATATGCAATCAAACTTCACTTAAGAAATTTGAAGATAATTTTGATAATACCAACCTAAGTTAAGAAATCGTATAATGGGTAATTTAAACAAATGTCTGAGTGGGGGAGAAGACTAATTTCCCCCACATGAAACCATATAAATCAAATAAAAATTTCTTAACCCATAATCACTTATGATACATTAAAAAATGAATTTTTGGATTTAAATTTTATTTGAGTACCCCATGATTGAACTGCCTTGACTTTCCTATCTTGGCCACATGTAACGACCTAGAAAAATTGAAGTTTAAAATATTAATTTAATTTAAATTTAGTATGTAAAATTCATATTTATACTTGAGATTTGTTTATAAGTT
The DNA here is from genome assembly GCA_030737875.1 of Allium sativum. Lineage (NCBI taxonomy): Eukaryota > Viridiplantae > Streptophyta > Magnoliopsida > Asparagales > Amaryllidaceae > Allium > Allium sativum. Next base: position 88,864,177 of record CM060927.1, on the reverse strand, counting down.
TAAATCTAGCCTATTTTAACTTGGTTTCGAATAAATTTTTTCAATATAAGTTTAATTCAATCTTGAATTTAAATGGTTTAGCTAAAATTAAACATTTTTAGCCTTAAGTTAAATGGTAACTATGTTGTTTATATGTTTGTAGATTTGACTCTTGAAATATAGATTTAATTTGGAAACTTATAATTACTTAGGCTTGAAATTGGTTTAAATTAATTTAAAATTTGTAGTTGAATATATATGGCTTATGTGTATGTAGTATAAAATAAATGGTATAATACTAAGGAATGTACACTTTGAAAATAGAAAATAATTCTTAAATACAACATTAAACTTGTCCTTATTCAAAAAAAGTCTGTTCACCACGTGTAATCTAGGTCCTGAAGTTCTATACCACGTGTCTTCCTATTCCCTTCTCCTTTTTATCTCATTCCTCCCCTTCATTTTCAATCGAGCCAAAGGTAATCATTCCTTCCCCAAATTGTAAATCCATGGCCTCCTGTGAAATCGCCTTCTCCCTTGCAAATCGAAGTTGCGTCACCTACTTCGCTCCACCGTCTCCATTTCCTTCATCCCCAGGTCTCTCACGCCAGGAACCACCTCCAGCCTTTAATGATGAGACCCGGCTTCCTCCAACTCCCCGTTCCGGCAATCCACCCTTCGTCGTTCATCGCTTCCTCCTTCCACACTGACCAAAGCCGCCAGAGCTGACCTCATTGTCATCACCAAATCGAGTACAACGCCCACATCTTCGCCTTCCATTAGATGTAGCTCCAGTTCTTCTTTAATTTTTGTCAAGTTATGCTCCCGCATGCAACTTTTATTCGCTGTCAGAGATGAGTATTAGCTCAAGATTGATTTTCATTTAAGTAATTTAATTTCAGTTAAACTAAAACTTATGATAGTCTATGGCCTTGGTATTGAACTAGTACCCTGTTGTCTTGTTGATTGTCACTTGATTTTGTTTATGGGTTGTTGTGTTTTATCTTGTTTACCTTGGCAATTGTGAGTATTTGTTCATAGTTAATTTTCATTCCAATAAATTGACTTCTTAGGAATGTGAATGTAATCACCATATTTTCTGCTAAATTGATCTACATGTGATGCCTGCTGCCTTCGTTGATTTTACCATATTAACGTTGCACTGGTTTTGTTGCATGTACACTGTTGTGTTAGCCACCCGGAATTGTCAAATCCATCTTGATTTTTGGACCCGTATTGACTGTGCCTACCTTGTTCGAACCTGAACACATTTGTAAATCGGGTTGTTTGCCACTATTTGCATGCCATGTGTTGACGGAAAAAAATGTCGAAAACACCAAAGATTCCTATTACTAGGAATAGTTAATTTGGTCACAAGACTAAGTAGAAGAAATCGGTAAATGACACAAGTATTTATAGTGGTTTGGCCGCGGATTAGGCCTACGTCCACTTTGGAAAGGTGTTGGAATTTTATTAATCACTCAAGAGTTACAAGGATAGATCCACGCTCATTACATTCACTTTCATAATTGCCATATGCTAGGTATTTGGGAAAAAGAATATTTAGTTCTCCTTCTTCCTCAAATAGGAGATGCCATTAATGGGGCTCATGAAGCTCTAGGAAGATCTCAAGTGAATAAAAATCCCCCCTTTTGAAGTGTGAGGTCATGGGCTATTTATAGGAGTGGGGGTAGGTAGGATTAGGTAGGAGTAGGTGAGAATGGGTGATCACATGCAGATTTTTGCACCCGCCACTAGTACCTACAGAAAATTCGCACCTGGGGCTGGGTGCGAAGATCGTCTTTATGGGAGGTGCGATGGTTATGGGTGTTTTGGTGGCCTGAAGCTCGGGTTCACGGCTCGGACTGCTAGGTCTTTGTTTGGCCATGTTTGGAGGAACGGCGAGGTCGGCGGAAGTTGCTGGCTGAATCCTGACTTTGAGTTGATTCGGTAATTCTTGGAAACAACTTGTTGGAGGAAATCAGATGAATCGGGTGGTGCCCACAGTTTCGACCTAACCAGCGACACCATGTTTACACTGCAGGTCGGTTAACACCATTTTACACTATAGGCGACACTATTTGGGAACTCGTACATATGCATACTGCCTTGTTCATATACGTCGACGCACATATGTGTGTATATAAACATTTTTGTGTATGTATCGCTAGTGTGTGTGTGTGTATACATAGAGAGAGAGAGGTACATAGAAACTTTGAACTTGTGATATGCCTTAGTTCTACTAGACCCGAAAGCTGGCTGTGTATGTTTGGCTTCCGCATGCTACCGTTATATGGCCTTGTGTATTGGTGCCTTACATATATGAAGTTAAACAAACTTGTGCTGTTTTGATACTTGGAACATACACTTTGATTTTATTCTAGAAATATTATGTTAATCATGGTTGTAGCATATATTCGAAATCTAGAATTCATTGTATTAACGTTTGTTAGCACTGTGTGTTGTTTAAAATAAATATGCATGTAACTTCTTACTCATTCATGCATGCATTCATGTTGTAGCTTGGGACACATGTAAATGCCTGCTACCATATTTATCTTCATGTCATCCCTTATGTAGCATTCCAAATAAATTACACCGCACGTTGCCTTGAAGTTTTCCTTTGCCTGATTATAAACTTGCGGTGATCACATAAACTCACCTATTTTTGAAATCTGAAGCCTGGCCACATGTGCTCGACCGCACCACATTATACTAACCCAGTTTGTTCGGCCTTGACATTCGTGCAGAATGTTATAATGAGTGGCAACTGTGCATTCTGAATTATAATGGGTATCAAGTTAGTTATATGTATGCATTTCTCCAGTTGTATGGATACAATGTAATGAATAATTCTTGGTTACTTAAATACTAGGGTACCCGAATCCACGTGAAACCCGAAATGCCTATATTGTTCATTCACAGATGAGAGTATATTTTTGTACATAATAACTTAACTTGGCTGACAATTCTACTGTGGTAGTTTACACACGTATATCTGGAATTTAGTAAATTTATACACTCTTTTGTCTTCTTGGAAAAATCTGGATATACCTTGATTATTTGGAACCTGCATGCATCAAAATTATGTGCGATGCCTTTTACAAACCAAGTATATTTAATGCATTTCTTATAAAAGTTAGGATTAACTGTTATATTGCAGTACATTTTTGAAGTTGATTTGCTTGAACAAAGATCAATCCTGACTCGAGTGTTTTATGTTTTTGCATGGAACGCTCGGGTCAGAACCGAGTGTTGCAGATTTAAAGACTACAACTATCGAAGTTAGAGAGTGGGGAAGAAGCGCTCGCTTTGGGGTTCGTCAAATCTGTAAAGTTGTATATTTAAACTTTTATGTATAAATCTTCCATTGTATATTAAAAATATGGTATAAACTCTGACTTGTTAATAAAATTTCGTTTGCGAGATGTTGTAAAATTTATCTTGTTATTTAGTATGTCTATGATTCTGTGTTATTTATGTTTTAAACTCGATAAGCTATAATAACCCACATTTTATGTATCGGAGGATCGTAAAATATTTTAATATTATTCCCTGAGGGTTGGATCATTCTCATGTTTTAATATGTGGTTTATGGGGATGTGAGACATGTCGATAATTTTTACCAATTTTATTTGTGACCATTTTGCCCCCGGCAGTCTTGTACATGGCATAACTTTTGACTCATATTGAATCAGGTGTTGAGACCTGTGCCATTGGAAAGAAAACGATATTACCCTTTCCGTAGAGTAGTCACATTAACGATTTGGCTCTGCGGTTTGGGAGGAATCTCTATTTTAAGATTTAACAGTTGGTTGTTTTGGTTTGGTAAGCCAAAATAGGCTGATTTGGGGAGGCCCAGTGGCCTGGTGGAGGTTATAAATAGGGGGTATGAGGCATGGAGAGTAGTTTACTTTCTCCATTATTTCATTTGGAAAAGCTAGAGTTCCTCCATTCCTCCATCTCCTTCACCATTCCACCATTAAAGCTTAGAGAATCGAAGATCTACATCGTTTGAAGCTAGATCTACGCCATTTCAAGGGAGAGTTCATCGAATCGAAGAGTTTGGATCAAATTCTTCGCTGTCCAGATCTAGATCTTAGTGTTTTTGGGTTATTTTGGAGAACTGATGAGTGATATGCATCTTTCACACGGATTCAAGCAAGTATATGAGTTGTGCGCACGTATTTCCATCATTTTAAATCGATTTCTCCTAGATCTACATCATGGTAAGTTTAATTTCATATGAATCGCCATAGGATCTAATTTAGCAACTTAAAACTGGTAATTCTCATATATTTTTATATGTTTATGCAAGTTAGATCAAAATATTATGTTCATTTATCATGATTGTGGTGAAATTTGCATAATTTTGATGAAAATCGTCATTTTCTGTTATTAGCGATTTCATAACATGCTTATGGTTGTATTGGATGAACTTAATGATTAATTTTCATCAATATTGTTGTTTGGCGAAGTTTTGATCGAATTTAGTGATAGATTGGAGCTGTACAGGCCATGAATCAGTCGGAATCGCATGGATCACCGTGTTGTACGAGTGTAGTACAAGGCGTAGTATAGGAAATGGGTCGGTTGGCCTGACTTAGATGGATCGGTCGGTCAAGTTCTGGGTGTATGGATCGGTCATGTTTTGGAGGCTATTGATTGGTCTTGTTTTGGAGGCTGTGGATCGGTCGTGATTAATGAGAATAGATCGGTCGGGTGTCTTTGGTGGATGGATCAGTCGGATCAAGGTAGCAACATATGGTTCGGTCGGAGTTTTGATGTGATGGGCCGGTCCAGGAGGGGATGGGTCGGTCTATGTAGCATGGATGGATCGGTTGGTCTCTGCTTTTGATAGCGGGTCATTCGGCATGTCTGATGGAAGGGTCAGTCACATAGGGTCATTTTTGGGAAAAATATATTTCAGGTACGACCCAGATTTGAACCCGTGCCGCAGCGCAGTGAGTTCTAAACGCTGCGGATTGATGTTGAACCTTGTGCTGACATTTTTCTTTGGTTCAAGAGTGATGTTGTGACTTCGAAGTGAATTCAATGGGGAATGTCGAAGAGATGTGAAGTGTTCGTTGCTAGTCGAATGCAACAGGTGTGATGCCAACTCAAAAGTGTTTTGGGCTTGTAGGAAATAGTTGGATGGTCGCCGTCGATGAAGACTAGAGATACCGAAGGCCGAGGAATTATCGTTATCGTAGGTTCTAGCGGGCTCAAAGCAAGGGTTACACGATTTCGTCGTATGATCGGGTACCCTGGGCATCGTGTATGGCCTAGACACATTTCGTCGTATGGTGTGTGGGGATTTAGCTAGGACCAGGGTTTACCATTGGCCTTTGACAATTGACGACAAAGTGTTTAGCCAGTCATACGATTAACGATGGTTTCGAAGCAAGATTGGCGGTGATAGCCAGAGTCTGTCATGCATGCTGGATGTTCTGTTTGTACCGTCTCACCTTGATTATCCAACATCGAAGGAGTTCTTGGGCGCTTGTCTGATATTGGTTTAGGCCTCTGGTGATTGTTCTTGAGGGGTGCTGAATTTAATTAGGGGGGTTTATGTGAGATATATAATCTGGATGTTATGAGTCCTATTGTTGATTGCTTCTGATTGCCAGGAGTGAATGTATATTCTGGTTTCTGTGGTTGAAATGTTTGATGTAAAGGCTATCACTGTCTGATGTGGGGAAGACGGGAGTTGAGTTCTTCTCTAGTGTTGTGGGTAGATTAGTTCGTTTATTTATCCAATCTCATATACTTTATTGATGATGTTAGTTAGTTGTTTTATCGCTAACTAAGACTGTTGTCTGACTCAAAGTTTTATGTTTCCCTCTTATTACCTTGGGTTGTTCAACCGATTATTGGATGGACAGACTAGGTGGCAGGTGACAGATGATAGCTTAGTGAGGACGTGTTGCGGTTCGGAGGCGAGAAGGAGGCTGGCGTACTATCTTTTCTACTATATAGTATTTGGATTTCCGCTGTTTGTTATTCTTCTCTGAGTGCTGTAGTGAAGAATAATTGTATAAACACTATTGTTGTAATTCAAGTCTATGGATATTATTTCTAGTTGTTATGAAAGTGTAGTGTTTTCTACTTCACTAATAATACTGTTGTATATGTTCTATTATATTTTTTTCTTGTGCTGTGAGTTCTACGGAAGGTTCCGCTTGTGTTATTATACTTGATGATCGTTCATAGCTGCCTGACACACCTTTCAACACATTATTCCTCTTGTTTAATTCAGGGGTTATGGGCGGTCGTCACATAAGCGATAACAATCCGTCTTTATAAGCGTTTTAAGTTAGTTTAATCATCAACCTGAAACGATCAAAAAAGACCGGGTCATTACTTTTGGTATCAGAGCTTTGGTTAAACAAATCTTAGCTTATAGGGTTTAGAAACTCATTAGAGAAAGGGTTACAATACCCTAGAATCAGTGGAATGGACGCTAGAATTACTCTAGCGAGAGTTTATTTTGAAAGATAAATTATTATTTTGAAAAATGTAAAGTATTTTGGAATTTTAAAAATTCCTGATCGAATCCCTGCTCTCTGAATTGGTGTTTCGATAGATCTCTTCGATAAGGCCTCCTTAGGATTGAAGCTCAATTCCATTTGAAATCCATCATCGAGTTGCTCGAAATTATTGTGGAAATTTTAGTTGAAGTTGTTAAACTATCAGAATGAAATAGGAAGTATGTATTCAACTAGATAAATTCAAGTTATAGAATAAGGACATATCGGATTAGTTATAAGTAAGGAAATTGTTTGACAATAACTTGAGAATTTGATTTCGAATTTTTTTGAAATTGATTTCAAATGTTTTGAAATACAATACTTGTAATATATAAAAGTATTTTCGAATAGAAATATTTCAAAGTGATTTTCCGGAATATTTTCGAATAAGAATGTTTTCAAAAAGAAAATTATATGAATTCAGACTACTATGGTAGCCTTGTTGCTCATTTGTTTTGATATACAAATATGTATATATTTTGAATGGTTAAATGTAAAATCCGGAGTTGAATCTCGAATGGATTGAATTATAATCCTACATATTAGGATAATGTAATCGTATATCTTAAAGAGATGTCTTGAGGAAATGATTTAATTCTAGATTCCTAATTATTGAATTGAAAGTTAATTTTGCAGATGATGAAATTATTCAATCTTTGCCAATAAGATTTGAATTTTAAGTTGAGATTAATCCAAATAAGTTCAAAGCAAGTAAACATATCGTAAGTAGTAATGCATAAATTTTTATAAAATGAAAAGTTTTGGATAAAATTTTGTTTTAATAAAAAACAATTTGGGAAGGAAAAATTATTTTGTCAAACTGGACCTTATGAATAAAACTAGTTTGATTTTAATTTGATATTTCAAGCTTGAACTGATGATTTAAAATATGTCATTTAGAGGTGAAATTTAATTTGACTGATACGATAAATGATTTTAGTAGAGAATTAGTTGATTGTTTTGAAAGTTGAAGATAAATGCAAGGTTTAGATGATGTTTAAATTTTTGTTTAGGTTCCACTGATAAATTTAAACTTGTGAAGAATCGATTTAAGTGATAAGCTTAATATTTGGAAGGACTGAAAGTCGATTTAAAACCAATGTTATGGAGTAAATGTATGATTCAAATTTTACAGTAAGTCGAAGTTGAGAATTTAAAAAGGGAACTCGAGTTATAACTTAACTTGAACCATTGGTTCGACTTGAAATATTACAGAATTGAGTCTTAAGTTAAATTGAGTTTAACTTCAACATTAATAATGTAAGTCGAGTTTTGAATTTTGGACTGTTGTTTGGATTGAATGTCTGACATTGTGATTTATGGCATATCAATTGGTCTCTATTAATATATATCTGTTTGGTAGTGGAAAATTTATTCTCTTAGCTTAACACCCTTCTCTAAGACGTACAAGCTTAGAGGTTATATATTGATAGACATCTGTTATTTGTTGTGAATAAGCTATGTGACATGTAGTCCAAAGCAAGTGTGAGAATTGGATAATTGATTTACAAATATGAGTTTGAATTTGAAACAACATCAAATATCTGAACCAATATAGAAATAAGGTTGAATTGGTATTGAATGGAATTTTCCATGATTCCTGATTTTATGGATATTTGATATAGAAGTTTTTGAAACGTATATATGAAAGATTTATTGAATTCAAAAATTATTGATTGGGAAGGGAATCAATTTGAAATGAAGTCTTATATAAGAATGGGATGTTTGAAAACTTTATTTGGAAAGAGAATCTTATGTAAGTTGACATAAGTATGATTTATGAGGAGTATGAAAGAAGTACTATATGTATACAGTATTATATGTTTTCAAACCAAGATAAGGAAAGTACATTCCTTCTCCTTCGAAATAATGAACTTAGTTGATAGGTTCTGCAAGTGATAGTTGGTTATCCGGACATAAAGCTCATGAGTTTCCTTTGAATTCGACTGCGTAGCGAAATTCATAGGGCTGCGAAGGACTACGACGACAGATGTTTCCTGGGGGAACCAAGCATAAACATTGTATCTACTGCGATCTAGGGTCGATGGCGAAATACGCAGAGCTGAGAAGGCTTACAGATACAGATGTTCCCTGGGGCAACCAGGCGCAACCATTATGTATATGCGGTCCACATGACATGTCTACAAGTGAAAGAGATGTAACTATTAGAGTTACTAAAGATAGAATGGTGAGCCATGCAATTGGTAGGTGATAGTGTATGATAGTGATTTTTAAGTCACTTGTCATCGCAGCACCTTGTCCCACCGACTTGATGACAAAGTAACCCTGGGGATTACACTCGCTGTGATCTCGGGTATTTTAGATGTATCCTATTGATTTGTTCATGGAAAAATTTGTTGGGAATTGATTTCCTATGGTTACAGATGTTTTCTGGAAGACCCAGATAAAACCATTGTGTATCTGCGATTCATGAATGGTTTAGCGGTCGGCATCGGTTGGTACTTACCTTATTTATTGTTTTCAAAGGTTTTAAAGTATTTTCACTAGAAATTGAAACAAGTATATTCAAGTTGTAACGACACGGTAATGATTTGACTCCCGAATTCTGACAATAACACATAACCCGTATTACTTTTCAAAACTCAAATATCGAAGCACCAGATAGTTATTAGAAAGAAGTTAGAGGGTAAGATAAGAAAGAAATATTATAATAGAAGAAGAAGAACCAACATAACATAGAGTCTCACATCGCAGCGGAACAAAAAATATAATATAGAAATAAATCTTTATTGAGAGCTTAAAATACTTACAATTATCAGAGTACATCAACACATCTGGACAGTTATAACAATCTGTCCTCATATACAATCATACACCGGAATAATACTATAATGTCGTATGTCTGAACTCTTTTGGCTCGTCTCTTTACATCATTTGATAACCTAAACCTGTAAAACTCTGTCTAACCCGAGCATTACAAACGACGGATCAGTCTGGTGAACCAGAGTGAGAAACCCACCAAGTTTATAAGCAACATCCATCCTGATTTTAAAGTTAACAAATCTTTTCTGAAAGAAAAGGATAACCGTAAGAGAAATCCACACATAAACATGTATGGTTTTTACTTTACGATAACCTAAAACCCTTTTTTTGAAAAAACAAATACTTTTCTGATATTATAATAATGTATAAATAAAAGTAGATAACAATCTAGCAGAACACTTGCATCTCACGCTCTACATACATAATATACAATCAAAATCGTGGGCTCTTATTGGAGAATGGATTCCAACTGGCAAGGTATGAGACCACCTTCCGATAGTGTATCTCTAGAGGGGAATACACCAGGTTCAACAAGAACATCTTGCAACCCAGGCTAAACATGACCAACTATTCACTTTGCTTGAATTTTCCGAATATATTGTCACCTACGGTTGGTACCAACATAACCATTCCGGGGAGATACAAAAGCGAAAAGAAGAACAAATATGAATACTCTCTAGATGGTGACAATACACTCTAATGAGAGTGACCCATATAGCCATGTGACTTACCCGATTTTATACCATTTCCCAGTTGATGAGGCTTGAGGTTTAAATCTTCTTTTTGGAACATCTGGCTACCATTCACTTTGAATGTCACATCGTCAGATCCGCCAGACATCACTAATTGACGTCCACAAAAATACTTAGTTACTAAGCTAAGGGAAGTGCCCCTTTCCACCACCAACTATCGTACGTTTGAAGAAATCAACGTACGTGGTTCTTTTGGAAATACTCTGTCAGATATTCGTCCATGCAATTCATCCAGAAACATGATGAACCGAAGACACCCTCCTACCACATCCTTATATGGGAATCACCCCAAGGATCAGTAGCGAGTAGTCCCTTAAATTCGAAGATTTCAATTACGACAGAATTACTGTCCAATATCTCAAGAAGCTTAACAAGAAAAATTCAACAAGTATCCCTTCAGCTCATGAAGACCAACAGTCTTCAATTGCTCCATCTTCAATCATTATCTTCCACGTATTCGTTGGTTTGGAATGGTTTTCGAATATAAATTCGATCTCTATCTTTCCGTACCAACAATTGTATAGTTCAGATTGATAGCCGGTTATTTAACTATCAAATAAACAACTATCCAACCATAAAAATAAAATAAATTTACCGATTTAGTACCCAGCATCATTTAGCCTCTTTAATTAACCAGTCGTTAATTAATACTTCTAATTCGGAAAATCATTTCCTTTTTCTTATTTAATATGAGAATATTCAATTATAACTTCAGTTCTACTCACTGGATCCTCATTGTAAATTGGTAAGTGAATAAACGTCTCAGCATCAACCCCGAAGGCCTAAACCAACATTAGATCGACACCTCGAAGGTTACTCAACTCAGCCAACGTACAACAATGTCTAATTTCTTAGAAAAACACTAATAATATCTTTTTACCATTTCAAAACGATTATACACTTTTATGATCTAAATAATCATTTCCAATTTTATTTAGAATACCATTTCATAAAAATTAACTAAACAGTTTGACTTAACCTCTGTAAATAACTGTAACAACCCTGATTTTTGGAACCAATTTAAAATTTATTTTTAATTGATTTTAGTGGATTTTAATTTTAAATGATTTATTTTGAAAATTAATGACGTAAAATTTATTTTGAAACGAGTTTTGAACGTATAAATTTAAAGTTTAATCAAAACGAGTTCGTAACGACGTGGTAGCCTGAAAATTTGGTTTTGAACTTTAAAGGAATGTACAAAATTCAAAACAAATCGGATTTCAGCAAAACAATAAATGTAAGAACCTATTTAATAATATCTTTCTAATGAATGTGAAAATTTGAGATTTCATATTATAAATTGTAAGTTATGTAAAATCAATTTTTAAAATAGTTGTTATGGATCTTATTCATATTTTAATATTATTTAAGCCCCTAAAAATGACCGTTTTGCAAACGACCTCTATTTTCGACGAAACCAATTTTGTTTGATCCAGAATGTCAAATTACTGTCAGGTACAGAATTTCAAGTCAATTGAAATTAATATGTAAGCGCGGTAAATTTAAATGCGTATTCAATTTTAGTTGAAAATTTTTTAAGCTAGAAATAAGGCCATTTTTCAAACGGTCTCCAAATTCGACAAAATTAATTTTTTTTAAATCATAATTGTAGAACATATCTAGATTTTAAATTTTGTAATTTTCGGAGTCAGTATGTGGTCATGGAAAATTAAAATGTACGTTGAAAATCAATTTTGAACATTATATTGACTTATATTTTAATTTTGATGAATATTGATCAAAACAGTTAAATGGGCTTACGAAAGATATCCTGTTATGTCCGGAATAGGGGTATTTGGTTAGGAGCGAAAGTTGTTGGGGTTCGTTTGGAGTTCGGAGCGTTAAACAAGTAATGTTTGAATCAAATATTATTAAAATATTAGTGCATATATATATATACACACACATAAAAAACCCCATAATTACTATCCCTAGTTTTCCCTTTATCAGATCCGCCACCAATAAAGAAATGTCTGATGAGCTACGGTTTCTTCCCTCGAAAATCTCAAAATCCAAGCAATGAATCGAAAAACATATAACTACAAAAGTCTTTGTCTCAGAGAGATCTACCTTTTCAACGGTTAAGATCTAAAATTTCGTACCGACATGGCTGATTTTGGCTTTGAAACCGCCACTGTTCGTGACGGTTTTTGGAGACCCTAGGGTGAACGAGCTGCATGTCGGGCCTAGAGAGGGATGGGTGGAGTCAGTCGCGTTTTCTGGCATAGATGGAACGACCGTCGGTGATCGAATTAGGCGTGCACAGGTGGAGATGCGAACGAAGTATAGGTTTTGTTTTCTGGAGACGTGGAAGAATAGGGAGAAGATCGACCACATTTTTTTTTATTAAAATGTAATTAGGTTATTAATTACGATGATTAAGAAAATAATTATTTATTTAAATCGTATTAACCTTAAACGGTTAATAACTTACTCCTATATTATCAGAATTCGATGAAACTAAAACCATGGAACCTCAAAATCAAGGCCTACGCTATGGAACAAATCTAGACAAATTCAGATGCAGTTGGAATTTTTGATAAAATTAAATGCTTATTTAATTTTGTTAAAACCATCGTTTTTAACGATTTCAAAACCGGTCAATGTGAGAACTCTCTCACTCAAATATTTTGTGCAGTTATTTATTTTTATAACTGAATATATATATATATATATATATATATATATTGATTATTTGTGATTTCAATATTTGTTTGGTGATTAATGGATGTTTACAGTTTTAATGTTATCATTATTATACTGTGATTATAAGTGTTGATAAATAAAACATTTATATTATTAATGATTATGGGATGACAATTTACCCACCCGTCTCCCAAATATGTAGATATGTTCACATGGACTGTGATGTAAACCCCACACGGGTATTGGGATGATAATTTTACACATCGCCCAAGTATGCAAATAATAATCATTATTGATGGATGAAAACCCCACATGGGTCTTGGAATGATAATTAATTTACACATCTCCCTTGTATTTAATTGTATGTCAACCGATGGATTGACAGACTGTTGTAAGCGTTATTTAATCATTTAATGCTTATACAGTTGTAAATGCACTCTGGTTGTTATTTGAATGTTTAATATTTGTTTAATTATTTAATTATTGAATACATGAGATGTATGAAATCCATATAAATAAAATCATATGGTGATTGATTGAGTTGCATTTCGATTCAGAATATAAACAGATATTTTAATATAATATTTAATGAAGAATCAAAATATGATTTTGTTGTCCGATTTTGGATGGACAGAAAATATTGAAATATATGAAGCCGAGTTAAGTAAATATACGCCATTTTAACTCGAACGGAATTTCTATCGATTTTATTCATTTTTATAATGAATATCGAAAAGATTTGATTTCAAAATCTGATATTTTGAAAATATTATTATTTTAAGATCATAATAATATGGATTGTTCAATTTTAATTTAAAATTGAAATGGAAGTAGAAATCGATTTTAAAACGAATGTATAAATTTTTATAAAAATACGTTATAAATGGAAATCGACGAAATATTATATATATATGGCCTGAATAGAACGTGTCGTGCAACGACCGTTTGCGAATTTCAACCATTAACTTTGAATTGACGTAAGGGGAGATCAGACCGTCGGATTCTCCTAAAATCGGAACCATCGGGTTCGTATCGAAAAGATTTTTCGAATGATAATAAGAGATTTAAAATCTAACGGTTTGATTTTGTGAAATGTTAAATTCAAATTTGAATAAAAACAGCGCTAGTGTAGCTAAATGACCTGAAACGTCATTTAACTGAAAGGGCTTATTTTTAAATGATTAAAAATAGGGAAAAATCGTAATAAATGATTTGAAAGGATTTTTGAATGAAACATTCCAGTTTTGAAAAGATAGTGATATTTTTAACTAAATAGGCTAGCTAACAACTAGTATAAAAATCCAACGGTTTTAAATAACAAATTGGATTTGAGAATGGTTTTAATATAACCAGAATTTTTCTAATGTATGAATTGGGATGGATTGAATGGAAATTGTCTTCATATATTTTGATATTTTGATTCAGAGATTATACGGATATCGTTGAATATCGTTATTCCAAAATGATATCTGTTGGTTTCAGAATTTTATATTGAATATAAGTCGATATGATTTCTATTCAAAGCCTTGTATTTAATATCAAACTGGATTTTGGGTTTATCGTGAATGATGTTTTAAATCACACTGTTCTTAAGCCTAGTTGAGAAAAGAATAAATCTTTTAGTTAAGATTTAATGAGATTTTCCAATTAATAATTATATTTGGAATTAAATGGAAGTTGATTTTGGGTTCATTGTGAACTGTGTTTTAAACGACATTAGTTCTTACAACCCAATTAATAGTGAAATTATGATTTGGAATTTATAAATCTTTTAACTCGAATTTAATGGAAATTTCCAAAGTAAAGTTTTCCAATTTAATACATTAAATTTAAATTGAGTCTAAATCGAAATGAGCTTTTGTGAAGGAAGACCGTTACTATTTATGGAATTTAAAAGGCTTTGCCATTAATCCACTTACAGTATTAGTCTGATACGAAAATTTATTTCGATTATATACTGATCAGATTTCATGAAAGATTCCATATGAAATGAAAGATGATTTTGGATTTATCGTGAACTATGTTTTAAATGGCATTGGTTCTTTTACCCAATCAAAGACAAGATTAATTTTCCTAAAGTTGAATAATCATTAAATAATGATTTTTGAGATTAAAACTAAATGGAGTTTTAATGAATCTTTAATTAGATTAAAATGTGAATGAGGTAAATAAATTTACCGAATTCAAGAAATGCTCGAAATGGAGTACCACCAGTTTTACTCCATGAAAGAGTTAAATCTTTAATTAGATTTGAATGTTAAATGGTAATTAATTTTACCAACAACACAATGGGTGTTAGATATGGAGGACTACCATTTTTGCTCTATGGGATGAATAGGTTGTGATTGGGATAATTAAAAGAATGATTACTTCGCTAAGGCTCGTTAATCCCGACTAGTGTGATAAACCTTAATTTTGTTTAAGATTATGAAAAGATAATAGAATATCTTTTGCAATGGTTTCTAAGATAAGATTTAAATAGGAGGTTTAAATGAAATAAATCTTTGATAATATTTAAGGGAATAATTCTCAGTAATAAGAATATTTGAATAAAAGAATATTCTGGATTGGAAAGAGGCTTATGATATGTTTTTATAGCACTTGATTATAAGATACGCGAGTTATACGGAAAGATCGGTTTAACACATACAGAATAACTGATGCGACGATTAAAGGTCGAAGATATAAAGACAGCGGTTGAGGACCAGAGATCTTCGTATCGTTTGGATGATTACTAATGTATTAATTGGGATGTACACCCAAGATGAGGTAATAAGTGGTGGTCGTCCAGATGTACTTGGAGATCGACCGGATATGCGAGGGTCTCTCTCCTGTATTGGACATATGGGACGAGGAATAAGGTGCCTCCGGTTTCGTTCAGACCTGGAACGGACTTGCAAATGGATTGTGTGTCTGACAATGTGTTCCTTTTATCTATATTCGTTGATCTTTGCTAAACGTATATCTGTTTGGTGGCGGAGAATTTATTCTCTTGCTTAACACCCTTCGTTGAGACGTACGATCTCAAGGTTATATATTGATAGATGATCAATGGTATGGTATGGATTGACAATGTGTCATACTAAGATGCAATGATCAAGGCTTTTGTTGAAACACAGAATCTTGTGGATAATGATCAAAGCATAGCTTTAATATAGTGTCTCTTTGTGTATAGCGTTAATTCGCGAGCTTCAGTCCTCGATATGAATCTAAAACAGGATTAGGGACACAGGGAAATGGACATACGTTAGTTTCTAGCTGTAAGTGATGTCATGGTATGGAGCCTAGACATTTTACTTATGTAGATGTTGGATTATGAAGGATAGCGAGGTCCCTCGGATTTAGGACCGACAAAAAGGCTCAGATGGTCGACGTACTAACCAAGTGACAGGTCTTTGGTGGCGGAGAATTTATTCTCTTGCTTAAAAACATTCTTTGAGACGTACGAGCTCAAAGGTTATATATTGGTAGATGATCAATGGTTTGGTATGGATTGACAATGTGGCATGCTAAGATGCAATGATCAAGGCTTTTGTTGAAATGCAGAGTCTTGTGGATAATGGTCAAAGCATAGCGTTAATATAGTGTCTCTTTGTGTATAGCATTAATTCGCGAGCTTCACTCCCCCCACAGAGATATGGACGTACGTTAGTTTCTAGATGCAAGTGATGTCATGGTATGAAGCCCAGACATTTTACTTATGTGGATGTTGGATTATGAAGGTTAGCGAGGTACCTCGGATATAGCGCCGACTAAAAGGCTCAGATGGTCGACGTACTAACCAAATGACAGGTTCGATAGAACCGGCTAACGTATAGTTTATGGTATAACTAATCAGCGACGACTGATCAGCTCTACAAGATCCAAGGGTTGCCCAGAGGTGTGATCTTGAGGCATTGATAGCGTGTCTCAAAATCGGAAAGGAATATCCTTTGCCTTGGTTCATAGTTGGAAACCCAATTTCCAATACGCAATTTTACGGTTTTAGTTATAAACCTATATGGCGACATAATATATGGTACCTATGCCGCCTATGATTGATACATTCATATTTGAAATTGATTTCTATACTTATAATAATAAAAGATGATTTTCGCGTATCAATCATGTTTGTTTATTATTAGGCAAAACTCTATCCTCCGGCTTGCGTTGCATTGTGTGATGGGACCGGAGTCTTATAATAGCTTCATTTTTCCAACTAATATTGTGTTTTTTTTATCATATTCTTTGGAGAAAACCCGTTCCGTTCTATATGGCATGGTCCCTTGATTTACCCAACATTAAAAATAAATTTAATAACTGTTTTAGTTCTCACACCAGTCCCATGACTGACTCGGAGTTTATTGTTTCTACCTAAACTCTGGATACCCATATTTTCCACATGGGCAGCTGGTAGTTTTTGTTTTCACAGACATTTCTTTTTACATGATCCTGGATTATGGCTGGAGCTATATTCGAAAGCTTTGTATCCGTGTATTTCTTTCAGCTATGGTAGTTGATGTTTTCCGCTACACATTATATTTATTTATTATTTTTCCTCTACGCATTATATTTATGTATTATTTTTCCGTTGTATATTTTTTGTTATACTCTGATATTCTGGTACTTTGATGTTATATTGTCTTAATAGCATTGAAATGTTATATTGTTTGTGTTCTAATGCATCGTGTTCTCAAAGCAATCTGCCATCTTGTTCAGTTTAGGCCGGCCGCGAAGCTCGGGTTGCGACATAAATACTACAGATTCTACTTTCAAAAACTCTTCTCCATTCATTTATAAAATTCGTAACCATTCATTTATAAAATCTTTATGATTGCAAATATTTTGAAAATAACTTATATTCTTTTCTTCGCGTATTCTTTAAACCATTTTCTAATATTGAATTCTAATTCAACAAATTCTCTATTATATAAATCAATTTCACAGCATTCCCCACATAACTCAGTTTATACATATTTCCATTTATAACTCCCTTTCGGCAAATCTTGACTTTAAAATTTAATTATTGATTATGGGTCTCAGATCCAGCTACATTCCAAGTCAATATTCCATTTTCAATTCTACTTATTCGCAAATCTCATTAACGAAATGTTATTTAATCACATTTCGTATATTTAAAAACAACGTTTGCAGAAAAGCATTCATTAATTACGAAAAATTCAACTTTCAACCCTTTTAAATCAATTTCCTTGTATTTCCAATCCCACCAGCCCATTTCAACATTTAAAAATTCCATTTACGCTACTTAAGCCCTTTTCCACAACCATTTTAACATTTCGATTTTAGTTTATACCATTTAACCATTTGGATTTCCGTCTCAATTTCCATTTCATATTTTTCACACTTCTAAGCTTTCATTCCATTAATAAACAAAATTGAAGTTTATGACTTTAATAGTTTTCTTAATAGTTAAAATCAATTATAACACTTTCAAATAAACCTGATTTCTTTATTACTTTGTCAAACTTGGATTTAATTAAACAGAATCCAATAAGAATTCAAATTAAACTTACTTATATTACTATTAACATAAATTCGTTTGAAAATATCATTTGACTAAGTTTCATAAATCTCCATTAATGCCTTTTCACCACTTTGATTATCAATAAATAATAATCAATTTCAACTTTTAAAAAAACAACGGTTAACTTCCTTATTAACCATTTCCATTAAGTTAATTATAACAAATTAATTTAACTAAGTGATTCCCATTTAGGAAATTGACTTAGTCAATTCAACATGGTTAACTCGTTACTTGAATTCTAATCAGTCTTTCTTTTAAATTAAGTTATAAAATAATTAATTTAAATAAATCTCATTTACTTTGATCATTATTTGATAAATAATAATCACTTCAATTAGTCCTTTCTTTAAATTAATTAATAAGAATAATTAATTTAACAAATTCCATTAAATTGTTTCTTAACGACAATTAATCTCACTTATTAATCGTTGGGTTAATTCCTGCTCACTTGCTTATAAAACATCATAATTGGCTTTATAAATTCATCCCATAATTATTCATAAAATTAAAAAATATTTGTTCATTTTAAAACACACGTTGTATATTAATATAGTTTTAAAAATATATTTCAAAATCGATTTAAAATCAACTCCATTAATCTTTTATTTTACATCGACGGTACTTAAAGAGGCAATGTCTACTTAAGTACTCAACCGTGAAATATTACTCAATTTCACATCCAAATGAACACAACAAATCGTATTGATAAACATTATCAATATCAGTAAAAATCTTGTTGGATTTCTCCAACCTGTCCATCCCTACGTCACAATTTCATATTTCAACATATATGATAATATAATAAAATTTAACAACTGCCGGTGAGGAATCCAGTTGGATCCCTTCAACCTGTTATTCCCTACATCCAAATACGTTACCTCAAATAAAATCATTCAATTTATACAAACAATGATTTCAGTAACAGTTAATAACGACAATTTAATATCAACCAATTTATTTAGCACAACCATATCAATTCAAACAATTCTTTAAATTAAACAGTTTTATTTTATAAACGTGACCAATAAGGTAAGTTACCTCAATTGGTTCCAATCGTTAGAATAATGATTTGGTGTTTCACTGAAATTAAACAACATTTAATTTCATCAGTTCAATCAATATATGAATATATATTTAACAAACAGTCAACCATTAGCAACCATAGCACATAAATATAAAACCCGACTTATATAAAATATAAGTAGGAAGAACTCAGAGAGTTTAACTCACCTTAATTTAATTCATTGTTTAAATGGCTCATTTCAGTTAAATTAAACAAGCGTTCAATTGAACTAGAATTTCCAGTTGCTTCCAAACCTGTCCAAATTAGCTCCACAATGTAGCGTTTGCCATGCTGATCCCAACGGTAACTTATTTGTCCGATTCTATTCAGATATGATTGGGTTACTGATATTTTAAGTTACTATAATTTAATAATAATTAATTTATTCCTAAATTACACATCATTTACCCTAATTACGTTTTATGATCTTAACCCGATGGCCCTTCGAATGATACATGAAAAGTTGTTAACATTTTGAATACACAATTTTATTTAAATGAATCTATTCCTTAATTAAAATCTTAACACTTTATAATCTAATTACTTTATTTATTTACAAACGGGTTGATCCATTTAATCCACATATAACAGATCCGCCCCTTTCATCCTTTGATTTCCCAAAATAGTGACTCGGCTTTTGATTAGCTTCTGATTTGAATAAAATAGCAGGACACTCCTAAGTATTCCTCATACAACTTTGTTTCTTTTACCTTCGCTGATACCCGAGCACGCAAAACCATCTGCTTATCGCACCTTCTTCCATTTATCAGTCAGTGATTGAAGACCACCAGGAGCATCGCCTACATGCCAACATCCATTTCCCAAACCCTCCTTGAACTCGACCTGCCTACCCACTGCAAACTCGCCATGAACGACACCGACTTTAGGTGAAAATATGGCCACCACAGTCATCATAATTTGATCACGACCGGTTATTGTGGAGTTCTCGGTGAGCTCGAGAGTTTAGTAGATGAAAGCATTTTATATTGGTTTGTGGGTTTCGACTGATTGGAGAGGAAAGATGGGTAATTCCTAATCGTTAAAAGCTTAGGTAGCGACAGTTTTAGTGATTGACCACGCCATGAAAAGTTGACCGAAAATTAGGTTTAACGTTGGGTGTTAGCTATTTATAGTGTAGTGGTATAAATAAAATAATATTATATTTAACTTAGAGGTGAAGTAACACTCAAAAACAATCACAAACGGCTTCCGTTTTCGATGAAAATCTCGGCATAAAATAATATTCCGGACACGATGGAACAAATTCCGTTTAATTCTGAGACTGTTTGTGAAAATTCCATTATAACCTCACAACATGAATAGAAACACATTTAAACTACGTACGATCACAAAACAAATTCAAACAACTTGAAATACTACGAAAATAAATCATTACGGATTCAATAAAATTAATTTCATTGAAAACGGAGTTCGTTGGATAATTGGTTATTCTGAAATGCCAAATTAGAACGACAAAATGATAAAATAAAAACATACGTTTTTGGCTATCGAAGTCACATACGACATCGGTTTTCCGTGAAATTTAACATCGTACACTAATTTAACGTTACGGTTCCAATGAAACTAATTTCATCGAAAACCGAGGCCGTTTGTAAAATGGCTATTCTTAAGGCTTATATATAACATATTAAATATTAATTAAATTCCAAAATAGTCTAATTAAAAAATAATAATAAATTATTATTATCGTAAATATCCAAGTAGAATAATATATACAGCTTCAAATATAAAGAAATATGATTTTTTTTAAAAAAATCAAAATGTGTGATCTTTTGAAGGGAAGAGAGCACACATATATATAATAATGATAGAATACATGAGTCTCAAAACAACTTCCTGGAATAAAACAAACATATGAAATTCTTAAATAATATTTCATTAATCATCAAATATATCGACAAAAAAATCCAAAATCAAACATGAAGCATCAACTCATTTACAAATACAGGTTTAAATCATTAATTTCAATTCATAGTGGTTCCATTCCAATTAATTATACTAGAATTTATTTACTTTAGTTTATAATTCATTCAACTCTATATTAAACCATTGATGCATTAAATTCAAGCAATTTAACACACGGTTGATCATCAATCAATAACTTACGCACAACAAATTTAATAAAATCAATTGAATTTACATTCAATATTAATATTTACTTTGGTTTAACATATTTCAATAATAAATTATTAATATCTGGTTGACTTCCATTCAATTATTATCCCATAAATTTTCAAATTCCAAATCTATTTTATTCAATTTCAATATCATTCTTAATTCAATTTCACTTAACCAAGTTAAGTTCCAATTCAAATTTTTAATCCAATTTGAATCTTATTCAAATCAACCAAACACACCAATATCTCAATAATTTAATAAAATTATTTCTTTTCTATAAAAAAATATAATTTGGGTAAAATTATTTCATTTACCCCCTTTACAAAACAATACTGTGTCCATTGTCAGTTCAATATGGTTTCCCAATACTTGAACCGATCAAATAACACAATACAAAACATTTGTATATACAATCTACAAATACGCTCATATATATATATATATATATATATATATATAGACACACACACACACTCAACTCAATCTAAGGTATTTCTAACCCCATCTCTATCGAGTTATGCCACAGAGCCTAGCTTATTACTAAACCTTATGTTATGATACCACTGTAACGATCCGGTAATAATTCGACTCTCGAATTCCGACAATAATAAATAACCCGTATTACATGCCAAAACTCAAGTATCGAAACACCAGATAGTTATTAGAAAGAAATTAGAGGGTGAGATAACAAAGAAATATTATAATAGAAGAAGAATAAGAACCAACACAACTTAGACTCTCACATTGTAGCGGAACAAAAAATATAATATAGAAATAAATCTTTATTGTGAGCATAAAAATACTTACAATCATCAGAGTACATAAACACATCTAGACAGTAATAACAATCTGTCCTCATACACAATCACAAAGTGGAATTATACTGTAATGTCATACGTTTGAACTCTTCCAGCTCGTCTCTTCGCATCATCCGATAACCTAAACCTGTAAAACTCAATCTAACCCGAGCATTACAATCACCGAATCAATTTGGTGATCCAGAGTGAGAAACCCACTAAGTTTATAAGCAACATCCAACTTGATTTTAAAGTTAACAAATTTTTTCTGAAAGAAAAGGATAATCATAACACTAATCCACACATAAACATGGATGGTTTTTACCTTACGATAACCCAAAATCTTTTTTTGAAAAAACCAATACTTTTCCGATATTATAATAATGTCTAAATACAAGTAAATAACAATTTAGCAGAACACTTGCATCTCACGCTCTACATACATAGTATACAATCAAAACCGCGGGCTCTTATTAGAGAATGGATTCCAACTGGCAAGGTATGAGACCACCTTCCGACAGTGTATCTCTAGAGAGGAATACACCAGGTTCAACAAGAACATCTTGCAACCTAAGCTAAACATGACCGGCCATTCACTTTGCTTGAATGTTCCGAATATATTGTCTCCTACGGTTGGTACCAACATAACCGTTCCCGAGAGATACATAAGCGAAAAGAAGAACAAATATGAATATCTCTAGATAGTGACAATACACCCTAATGGGAGCGACCCACATAGCCATGCAACCTTCCCGATTTTATACCATTTACAGGTTGATGAGGCTTGAGGTTTAAATTTTCTTTTTGGAACATCTGGCCATTATTCATTTTGAGTGTCATATGGTCAAATATGCCAGACATCACTAATTAACGTCCACAAAAATACTCTAGTTGTTAAGCTAAGAGACGCGCCTCTCTCCGCCACCAATTATGGTACGTTTGAAGAAATCAACATATGTGATACTTTTGGAAATACTTTGTCAAACATCCGTCCATACAAGTCATCCAAGAACAAGATGAACCAAAGGCACCCTCCTACCACACCCTTATATAGGAATCACCCCAAGGATCAGTAGCGAGTAGTCCTTGCAAAGATTTTAATTACGATAGAATTACTGTCCAATATCTCTGGGAGCTTAACCAGAGAAATTCAACAAGTAGCCCTTCCACTCATGAAGATCAACGGTCTTCAATTGCTCCATTTTCTATTATCATCTTCCACGTATTCACTGGTTCGGAATGGTTTTCGAATATAAACCCGATTCCGGTCTTTTCGTACCAACAATCGTATAGTCTAGATTTGATAGTCGGTTATTTAACTATAAAATAAACAACCATTCATCCATAAAAATAAAATAAATTTATTGATTTAGCACCCGACATCAATTAGCCTCTTTAATTAACCAGCCGTTAATTAATACTTATAATTCGGAAAAACATTTCCTTTTTCTTATTTAATATAAGAATATTCAATTATCACTTCACTTCTACTCATTGGCTCCTCATTGTAAATTGGTAAGTGAATAAATCTCTCAGCATCAATGTAATGACCCGCATTGGCAGGGGAATTATGATTAATTTATTTAATTGTATAAATGGCAGGTTAGTGAATTACATGGTCATTGAATAAAATAATAGTGAATATTTAATTAAAATAATAAATTAAATAATATATTTAATTCTGAAATAATCAGAATTGGCTGAAATGACGATATGGTGTGAACCGGATCATCTGTGATATATAATTCAGTTTAGAATTGAATTTGAATGACGAATATATTCAATCGTCGACAGTCGAACATATAGTTTATAATATAATTATAAACGAGCTCGAAATGGCGCTGCAGTTCGTAAATTGGCGATTTGAACTTCAACTGGATGTACAGGATTCGTTTTAAGCCGGATTTCTGTGAAACAAGAAACGTGTGGAGCTGGTGGAGTATATCTTTCTAGTGGAAGAGAAAAATCGATATTTCGTCGTGTAGAATTTGAGATATATTCAAATCAAATTTTAGAATAGTCGCTATAGAATCGTTTATCGACCATAACGGTTTATTCGATATAACTAGTTATTAGATTCGAATTTGAACAAGGTTCTTTTGAGAGGTAGTGATAATTTAATTTTTAGGATTTTTGGGTAATTTTTAATTAATTTAATATGCAACTTTTTATTTGGAGTATTTGGCACCTTGTATCAACATTTCGAGGTTTCACAACATGAGTCAACCCACCGATATTATTATATTTCTGGGATCGGGAAACCTTGCTCATCTCAAAAATATTTTTTCTTCTGTCAATACTGGTCCGTAAAATGATGAAATTTTTGTTAATGGTTGACCGTAAGAACATAGAATGATGGACACATATTCATAAACATAGACGATCACATATAGCCTTGAGTATGTTTTTACAATAGGTTATAATTAACAAAATGAGTAAATACCGTAATAAAAAAGATGACCACCATATTAATAAACGATATATCGATCTATAATAGGGTATAATTGAAGTCTTCCTATTTCGAGAGGTTTCTAGCAAATGTATATACACTAAATTAATACGAGGATTTGATAGCATCAAATAATATATTTATATATATACATTTTGTTTGGTTGCAATGGAAGTATATGTGGTTCCTTTTCAAAACGCAGAACTGTACCTACCATAATGAATTACCACCGTCCCTTACATCCTACTGACGTGCTTTAACTACCACCCTACGCTTTACCTAATCACCAAGTTTCATCCCCTATATAACACCACGCCGAGCCTCAATTCTTTTTTTTTCTTTTGGAAAATAAAAGAGCACGAACCTGCAAACAAATTGTTAAGAAAATTATATATATAAAATGCCTTCAACCGAGTTGGAGCCGAGAGTTATAATGGAGATGGAGCTTAAATGTTCAGATGGAGTTGGCATGAGGGGTTCCGAGATGCTGTCGGAAGGTGGTGAGTGGAGTTTTCGAGCTTGGTGTTATATTCCTAGGAGTTGTGCGGTGATATGGGGGTTGTTGCGTTATATGAATATTTTGGGAAGGATGGACTTACGTGTGCAGGTTGGAGATGTGAGGAGATTCGGTGATACATGATTCTGATGGTTCCATATACATCAGCTCTCGAAGTGGGAAGTGCGAAATGAGCGGATGCGTGAGGGCTTGGCTACATGGTGGAAATATTGATAGGCAGAAGTGGTGCAAGTTGTTGGCTGAGAAGTGATGGATGAGGATTGACGTGAAGGGATTTGTTTGGGAAGGAGGTAGGGCGTGTGTACTGTGTAGTGATGAATGGTGGACGTGGGGGACTATTGGGTTGATGCGCATGAATATGGTGACAATGGGGGTGGTACTCCTGTGCGTGCAAAGTTGGAGAATGGTGGTGAGTTTTGTTTATGAATCAACGGCACAAAGGGGAGGGAACGGGATGTTAAAAGAAAATGAGTACTGATGTTCAAAGAAGAGACTGGAAGGGAAGACTTGGTCACAGATTTTTGGTTCGTCAAAAATTTGAGTGATGCGGTGAGCATCAAGAACACGGGAGTGGCCATTTTTACGGTGGATCTCGAACTGGGCGTTTGTAGAAGAAGATTAAGGAGCGGCTATGAGAAGGTCACGGTGTAGTTGGTGCAGGTTGGATTCAAGTGGGCTGGTTTAAATGGTAAAGGCTCAAAGAAATAATAATTTAATTTTTATTTAATTAAAATAATTTACTAACTTATAAAATAAATATCTTCGTCATACTGTATCAGAATTTCGAACGGTCAGATCCGACAGGAACGTATGGACGGTGGCTACCCAATGGAACTGGCTGGGAGTGGATTGGGGCTCGTTTGAATTTATGGCGAAGTAAATTGTTTGATTCAAATCAAACAAACAGTTTATCGTTTTAACGATGAACTGCCAATGTGAGTAAATCTCACTAACTCTGAACAGTTTATAATTTCATGTTGTATTTTTAGAACTGTTAGATATTGGCTGGTTGACTGTGTGTTGACTGTTTGATTGAACTGCTAGTCAGTTAGTTGAATTTTCTATATTGATTCTGTTTAACAGAATATATCACGTGGAACTGAAAGTGATGTTATCTATATTGTTTAACATCTGTGATGCAGGGAAACAGGTTGGAGGAATCCAACTGGATTCCTCAACATTTATTTTACTGTTTTCATATATTGTGATATATGATGTGTTATATAATCTGTTATGGATTATGGGTGTTGGAATGATGTTGATCATTTTTATTCGATATTTTAAATATCATAAGAAACCCTGGGATGTAAAAAAAAGAAGTATTTCAATGTATATTGAAATAAAGGAATTTTATAAAATCACAGGATTTTATAAAAGGAAATATTTATAAAACGAACACGGTTTTATAAAAGGGATATTTATTTAGAAAATAAATAGAAATAGAAAAGGAATATTTATTTAGAAAATAAATAGAAGTTATAAATATGAAATATTTGTAACGGTAAATAGAAGTTATAAATAGGAAATAATTGTAACGGTAAGTAAACGTTATAAAAAGGAAATAGTTGTAACAGAAAACGTAGTTTATTAAAAGTTAGTTAATCGATTAGTGTTAAAGTAAAAGTTAGTTAATCGATGTTAGTTAATCGATTAGAGATAAAGTAAAAAGGAGCTAATCGATGTTAGTTAATCGATTAGAGATAAAGTAAAAAGGAGCTAATCGATGTTAGTTAATCGATTAGAGATAAAGTAAAAAGGAGCTAATCGATGTTAGTTAATCGATTAGAGATAAGGTAAAAAGGAGTAAATCGATGTTAGTTTAATCGATTAGAGTTAAAGCAAATGAGTTAATCGAATATAGTTATTCGAATAGAAAGTAAAATGAGTTAATCGAATATAGTTATTCGAATAGAAAGTAAAAGGAATTATCGAATATAGTTATTTGAAAGGAGTTAAGAGAATTGAGTAAATCAATAGCGTTAGTCAAATAGAGTTAACCCAATAGTGTTAGTCCAATAGGGTTAATTGATAAGGGATAATCGAATAGAGTTAAGTGAAAAGAGTCAATCGAATATAGCTATTCGAAGGAGGGTTAAGTAAGGAAGTTAGTAAAAGGAGTTATAAAGTGAACTTTGCCTATTTCAAAGTTAGAAATATTGTTCAGTTAAGGTCTGAGAGGTAGTTCTACCCCAACTTGATTGGCTTCGTTTTTAACTAAGGAATAGTTAAGGTTCGGCAGTAAAGGAAATGGTTTGAGTTGGCATAGCGATGTTTGTTTAAACATCTGTCTAAGTCCAATGAAGAAGCTTTGGAAATGTTTTCCAAATAAGAAACCAGAAATGTTTTCTAATAAAGAAAATAAGAAATGGAAATGTTTTCCATTGTTAATAACGTATATTTTCCCAATTTAGAAAATAAGGAATACTGAACGTAGGGAAACAGGAGATAAGTAAATTAATGAATTAAAGAGATTAATGTTAAATGATGTTTGTTCGATATAATTTCCATCTGGAAATAATATCGTTGTTTGCACATCTGTTTTTCTTTGATAGTTAAATCACAGACTATCGAAGTTTTGACCATTTTAACGTTGTTAATATGGAGAGACCGGTTGGATTATTATCCAAAGAACCACTCTGTATTGGCATAAGCGTTGCGAATCATATATGCCAAAGGAAATTGAAGACGGAGTTATGCAAGGGCTATCCTGTTTACAGAATAGTGCCTTCGGTTCATCCTGTTCCTGGATGACTTGTATGGACGGATGTTTGACAGAGTAATTCCAGACGATCACGTATATTGATTTCTCCAACCGTACCAAGAGTGGAAGCGGAGGAGGAAACTTCTTTTAGCTAACACATAATGTATTGTTGTAGACGTCAATCGGTGATTTGATGGATTTGACGATGTGGCATTAAAAGTGAATCTAGTGTGATGATAAAGCGTAGCTTCTAGCCTCATCATCCGGTAAATGACAGAAATCGGGCAGGCAACATGGCTAAGTCGGTCGCACCGAAGTAGGGTGTATAATCACCTGATCTAGAGTTTCATTCATTTCTAAAAATCTATTGTTGATGCTGTCCCATTCGGGAAACGGTTGCTGATCCCAACTATTGGTGATATACATTCGATACACTCAAGCGAAATGAGTGGTCGGTCATGTGTGGCCGGGTTGCAAGATGTTCTTGTTGAACCCAGTGTATTCCTCTCTAGAGGTACACGAGCGAAAGGTGGTTCCATACCTTGTCATAGATGGAAATCCATTACCCAATACGTGCTTGCGGTTTTGATTGTATACTATATATGTAGAACGTGAGATGAAAGCGTTTCTGCTAGATGATTATATATACTGTGATTGGTAGGCATTATTATAATATCAAAGGATTTTTGATATAAAGTTATTTTGGATTCTCATAAGGGAAAAACCCGTTCCGTTATGCGGCGTGGTCTTATGAGATATCGTTTACTTGTTCAACTGTTTTACTCACACCAGTCCTATGACTGACCCGGAGTTTACTTTGTTGTTTTCCCTAAACTCTTGGGTGCCTAAATTTGTACGGGCAGTCAAGTAGTCGGGATTTTACAGATATACTGGAAGAGCTTGGAGCAGGAGGCTTCAGGATCATATAGCTATAGTTATTTCCGCTGTGTTGTAAGTGTTGTACTCTGATAATGATATGTATATTCAAGTACCAATTTTGTATTTCAAAGTTATGTTATGAAATATATTTATTCGTTCCGCTGTGAGATTCGTGTTACTCTGATATTGTGTTCTTCTTCTTCTTCTATTCTAAATTTCTATCTTATCTTTCCTCACCCTCTAATTTCTTTCACTAATTACCAGGATTTTTCGGTGTTTTGGTTATCGACATCGTGCTTATGTCGATAACCAAAGTCGCTCAAAAATCCGGGTCGTTACAATCAACCCCGAAGGCTTAAACCAACATCAGATTGACACTTTGAAAGTTATTCAACTCAGCCAGCGTACAACAAGTTCTAATTTCTTAGAAATACAAATCATAATCTTTTTACCATTTCAAACGATTATACGCCTTTATGATCTGACTAATCATTTCCAATTTCATTTAGAATATCATTTCATAAAACTTAACTAACCAATTTAACTTAACCTCTGTAAATAAATATTACAGATTCCATTTTCACAATCTCTTCCCCGTTCGTTTATAAAACCCGTAATCATTGATTTATAAAATCTTTCTGATTGCAAATATTTTGAAAATAACTTATATTCTTTACTTTGCGTATCCTTTAAACCATTTGCTAATATTAAATTCTAGTTCGACAAATTCCTTTATTATATAAATCCATTTCACAGCATTCTCCATATAACTCAAATTATACGTATTTCCATATATAACTCCCTATCGGCACATCTTGACTTGAAAATTTAATTATTAATTATTGGTCTCAGACCCAGTTACATTCCAAGTCAATATCCTATTTTCAATTCTACTTATTCACTAATTTCATTCACGAAATGTTATTTAACCATATTTCGTATATTTAAAAACAACGTTTGTAGAAAAACGTTCATTAATTACGAAAATTTACCTTTCAACTCTTTTAAATCAATTCCTGTGTATTTCCAATCCCACTGGCCCATTCCAACATTTTAAAATCTTTTAAGATTCCATTTAGGCCACTTAATCCCTTCATTACAACCATTTTAACATTACCATTTTAGTTTATACCGTTTAACCATTTGGATTTTCATTTCGATTTTCATTTCATATTTTCACACTTCTAATCTTCCATTCCATTCATAAACAAAATTAAAGTTTATACTTTAATAGCTTGTCTCAATTGCTGAAATCAATTGTAACACTTTCAAATAGACCTGATTTCTTTATTACTTCGTCAAACTTGGATTCAATTAAATAGAATCTAGTAAGAATTCAAATTAAAATTAACTTATATTACTACTAACATAAATTCGTTTGAAAATATCATTTGACTATAACAGACCTTACAGTTTCATAAATCTCCATTAATGCCTTTTCACCCCTTTGATTATTAATAAATAATAATCAATTTCAACTTTATAAAAATCAACGGTTTACTTCCTTATTAACCATTTCCATTAAGTTAAATTAACAAATTAATTTAACAAAGCGATTCCCATTTAGGCAATTGACTTAGTCAATTCAACATGGTTAACTCGTTACAGAAATTCCAATAAGTCTTTCTTTTAAATTAATTCACAAAATAATTAATTTAAATAAATATCATTTACTGTGATTATTACTTAATAAATAATAATCACTTCAATAAGTCCTTTCTTTAAATTAATTAATAAGATTAATTAATTTAACAAATTCCATTAAATTGTTTGTTAACGACAATTAATCTCAGTTATTAATCGTTCGGTTAATTCATGCTCACTTGCTTATAAAACATCAGAATTGGATTTACAAAATCATTCCATAATTATTCATAAAATCAAATAATATTTGTTTGTTTTAAAACACACGTTGTATTTTAATATAGTTTTTTGGAAATATATTTCAGAATCAACTTAAAATCGATTCCATTAACCTTTATTTTACATCGATGGTACTTAAAGAGGCAATGTCTACTTAAGTACCCAACTGTGAAATCTTACTCAATTTCACATCCAAATGAACACAACAAATCATATTGATAATTTTTATCAATATTAGTGAGAAATCTTGTTGGATTTCTCCAACCTGTCCATCCCGGATTCACAATTTCATATTTCAACATATATGATAATATAATAACATTTAACAACTACCGGTGAGGAATCCAGCTGGATCCCTCCAACCTGTTATTCCCTACATCCAAATACATTACTCTAAATAAAGTCATTCAATTCAAATAAACAATGATTTTCATAACAGTCAATAATGACAATTTAATATCAATCAATTTAATTAACACTACCATATCAATTTCAACAATAAAGTAAATTAAACACGTTTATTTTATAAATGTGGCCAATAAGGTAAGTTACCTCAAATGGTTCCAATCGTTAGGATAACGATTTGGTGTTTCACTGAAATTAAACAACGTTAAATTTCATCGGTTCAATCAATCTATGAATATATATTTAACAAACAGTCTATCATTAGCGACCATAGCACACAAATATAAAACCCGACTTATATAAAGTATAAGTGGGAAGAACTGAGTGAGTTTAACTCTTCTTGATTTTATTCGTTGTTTAAACGACTCGTTTCAGTTAAATTAAACAAGCGTTCAATTTAACTAGAATTTCCAGTTGCTTCCAAACTTGTCCAAATTAGCTCCACAATGTAGCGTTTGCTATGCTGATTCCAACGGTACCTTATTTGTCTAATTCTATTAAGATATGATTGGGTTATTGATATTTTAAGTTACTATAATTTAATAATAATTAATTTATTCCTAAATTACAAATCATTTACCCTAATTACATTTTATGATCTTAACTCGCCGACCCTTCTAATGATACATGAAATTTGTTAACGTTTTGAATATACAATTTAATTTAAATGAATATATTCCTTAATTAAAATCTTAACACGTTATAATCTAATTACTTTATTTATTTACAAACCAACCGACCAATTTAATCCACATATAACAGATCCTCCCCTTTCGTCCTTTGATTTCCCAAACAGCGGCTCAACTTCTGATTTGATAAAATAATGGGCCACTCCTAAAACTTCTTCATACCACTTTGTTCCTTTTACCTTCCCTGATACCCGAGCATGCAAAACCATCCACCTGTCGCACCATCTTCCATCGATCAGTCAGTGATCGAAGACCACCAGGAGCACTACCTACACGCCAACATCCATTTCCCAAACCCTCCTTGAACTCGACACTGCCTACCCACTACAAACTCACCACGAGCGGCGCCGACTTCAAGTGAAAATATGCCACCACAGTCATCATAATTTGATCACGACCGGTCATTGTGGAGTTATCAGTGAGCTTGAGAGTTTGGTACAAAAAAGTATTTTATTTTGGTTCGTGGATTTTGAGTGATTGGAGAGGAAAGATGGGAAATTCCTGATCGTTAAAAGCTTAGGGTGGCGACAGTTTTAGTGATTGACTAAGCCATGAAAAGTTGACCAAAAATTAGTTTTAACGTTGGGTGTTGGCTATTTATAGTGTAGTGGTATAAATAAAATAATATTATATTTAACTTAGAGGTGAAGTAACACTCAAAAACAATCACAAACGGCTTCCGTTTTCGATGAAAATTGAAATCTTGGCATAAAATAATATTCCGGACACGATGGAACAAGTTCTGTTTAATTCCGAGATTGTTTGTGAAAATTCCTTTATAACTTCAAATTGTGAATCGACACAAATTTAAATTGCGCAAGATCACAAATTAAATCCAAGAAACTTGAAAATTGAAATACTACAAAAATAAATCATTACGGATTTAATAAAATTAATTTAACTGAAAACGAAGTTTGTTAGATAGTCGGTTATTCTTAAATACCAAATTAAATCGAGAAAATGATTAAATAAAAACAGAGACGTTTTTGGCTATCGAAATCACATACAACATCAGTTTCCCACGAAATTTAATATCGTACAATAATTTAACGTTACGATTCCAATGAAATTAATTTCATCGAAAACCGAGGCGTTTGCAAAATGACTATTCTTGAGGCTTATATATAATATGTTAAATATTAGTTAAATTCCAAATAGTCTAATTTATAATTAAATAATTATAAATTATTATTATCGTAAATATCCAAGTAGAATAAAATATACAGCTTCAAATATTAACAAGTATGATTTATAACTCAACAATATCAATTTTGAGTTAAAACGCTATCCAAATTATTTAAAAATCCTTATTAAATTAATAAAATAAACGTTATCGTTTATTAACGATTTCCATAGTGACTATTTTAAAATTTGATTTGGACAAACTAACAATCTATAACATGAAATCTCGAATTTTCTCTTTTATATGAAAATTATAATCAACAAAATTCAAATGTTTCTTGTTTCATAGAATTCCCACTTATATCGGATTTTGTATATTCAATTGAAGTTCAAAACTCAATATTACGAACTACCACGACATTACGAGCTCGATTTATGATTATATATATAAATTAACGTTCAACTTCCTTTTATAAACGAATTCAATAATAAAATCCATTAATATTTCCAAATATAATATTTAAAACAGATTTAAATATTCAAATTCAAATGACCAAAAAATTTGGTCGTTACATAAGTACTTTGGAGATTTTAGTCATAGCCAACGTATGTCTAAAGTCTGTGAGAACAACAATAATTTGTCAAACTTCAAGTTATCAAGTATTTTCAAACTTTAAATAACTAATCAATAATATGGAATTAAAACCTGCATAACTTTAACAAATAAAATAAGAAAGAGAATTTTAAATGTCTTTCAAGTTCACAGCTTTGAAAAGATATAGATACAAATATTTTTCATACGAATTTCATATTTAAATTTGGAGCTTTGGAAAAATCAATTTTTTTATCAAAGAAATCAGATTTTGGTAATGTTCAAAACTTTGAATATACAATGGGCTGTCTAATAAGTTTTGAACCAAAGAAGATTGTATTTGTTGATGCTTAAGCTCTTCAATATGTATTTGAAGATGTTAGATAGATTGAATGAATTGATATTTGGTTGAATGTGGGTTGTACGTGATGGACACAAGCCAAACTAAGTTGCTAAAAGCTAAAAAGGGATATTTTGGCAAGCAAATTGAATCTTACTTAAAGAATTTGGAAATGAATTTTGGAAGGAAATATTTACTTGAATTTTTTTTCGAAAATTCTTGAAATAAATTTCTAATGTTTGGAATAAACACATTTAGGAAGCAATACTAGTACGGAATATGATCAGAGTAACGCGGTAAAAGCATGGTGGTATTTTCAGGATGTGATGAATTTTTGACTAGTTGAATAATGCAACCATTTCGAGGAGAAACTCATATCATAAACAGATATGAATAAAAATACAATATATCACTTGTGTTAAGAATTTTTGAAATAAGATATATCTTGAAATGGAAGAAAATTGGATTTTATGAATCGTAGTTGATTTCTAAAATATTGATTCGGGCTTTTGAAAGATTATATCTTATGAGATATGAAATTATTTGGAAATTTTGAAGGAAGTTGATATGATTTTATCATAGCATGTTTATGATTTTGGAAAATGATTTTTGTTTTGGAAATCCCAAAGAAAAGTATTTGTTTACGTAAGTACAATTGTAACGATCTCTCCTTTTCGAGGATGGAAAGTTTTAAAGGGAGGAAATTGTAATGGTCCGGAAATTTAGAAGTTTAAAATATGAATTTAATTTAGATTTAGTATTTTAATTTTGTATTTATACTTGGGATTTGTTTACAAGTTTAAATCTAGCCTATTTTAACTTGGTTTTGAATAATTTTTTTAAATATAAGTTTAAATATAATCTTGAATTTAAATGGTTCAGCTAAATTTAAATATTTTCAACCTTGTAGCTAATAGATAAATTTGTTGTTTAAATGTTTGCTGATTTGACTCTTGAAATATAGATTTAATTTAGAAACTTATAATTACTTAGGTTTGAAATTGGTTTAAATTAATTCAAAATTTGTTGTTGAATACATATGGGTTGTGTTAACAACCAAAATGGATGTTAACATCCCAAGAGGAGTATTAACACTTTAGATTTATGAAAAACAAGGTTAAGAGCATAAGCGTGCAAAAATGGCAAAGTGGAGAGCGGTTTATAGTGGTTTGGCCTCAATTTTGGTCTACAGCCACTTTAATCGATGATTTCATTACGATCTTCATCATTACAAGGTACATGATCATTCTCATCTTATACAATTTTTTTTTACAATGAATTTCTCTTCTCTACGATTCTCTATCTTTTCTCTTCAATCTCTTGAATTCGTCGTAGAAATTCTTGGATCTCTTTAGTTGCATGGATTATTGAAGTAGACCTTCGATAATCGAGAACTTTGATGATTTCTCGATGATGGAGATGATTGAATGAAGCTTGATGGAGCCCTAATGGAGTTTGAGATGATTGCTCGATGTTGAGAAATGAAAACGACAACCCTTTGGGGTGGAAAATATCGGTTCCTTGAATGTGTGAAATGGCACGGTATTTATAGGCGAGATTTGAATGGAGTGGCGAGGTCATAATTATATGCATATAGCTTCAAAGGTCAATTCTGATCCATGCCACATAGCGTACGATAGTCGTTGGTAGTGTAACTCCAAGTACGTTCAACTTATAGCCATGTATTGGAAGCATTGTGCATTGACCATAAAATGGGGTGACCCATCATTGTGCGCCTTGCGCGATCACGTATTTTATCATGCGCAATGTGTGGTTGATTACCATCAGTTTTTGCCTGATCTACTAGGTGGACTGTCGTGGACAATTGTCCGATCCACAAAATAGAGGTGATCCATTGTATCGCACCTTGCCAGATGACATATTTCATCGTGTGCAACAAAGGCTGATCAGCCTTTTCCCATGCCCGATTCAACACAGAGAATCTGCCTAATCCATGGAGCAGATGCCTGCCAAACCATCATTTTGACTCCGCACCGCCTTTTGACTTATGGCAATATTTTTCCCGATCCACCAGACTAGTTGCTGCCCGATCCATGCACTAAGGATCTTCCCGATCCATAAAACTGTACTGGTTCATCGTGTGGCACTCTGTCAAATCACCTATTCTGCCGGTTGCAACATTGGCTGATCTGCTATTATTTTCTGCCCGATCCAAGTACAAGACTTTTGTCCGATCTATCTTAGCTTTTTATGCCCAATCCATGGTGAAACTTCTTCCTGATCCATAGAAGCAATGTGATCCACTAATGCAAACATGGGCTGGTCACCCTTTTTTGCATGCGCGGTGCTTGCCAAACCCATGTTGCATTCATGCCCAATCCATGACAATCTTTTGCTCGATCCATGGTGACCTTTTTATGCCCGATCCTTGAATGATTTTTCCACCCGATCCATATCCAAAATTCACGCCCGATCCATCATTTAATTTGTGTCTGATCCATCATTTAAATTTTGCCTGGTCCATACTGAAACATCACCCGATCCATCGTTATGTAAATATAAATGATCTATCAGTCTTGTATGTGATACATATGATTTCTTGAATCATGTTTTCTAATGTAGTTAACATTTTCCCCTCGAAATTTATTTTTTTTCTTGTGAAAAATGTATACTTCGAAATGAATGTCCTAATTGATGTTAACACATACTGATAGATCGTCAATATTTATTTTTCATGGATCAGAAATGATTTTTTTTATGGATCAGATACTTCTTGTATTTTGGATCGGAACACACACATTTTTTTATGGTGGATCGGAATGAACCATAACGAATGGCTTGGTGCAAGAAAACATTAATGGGTCATGACATCTTTTACAATGGACCGGTAATGCCCATACAATGGATCATATATACTTCATTCAACGTTGCTTTATTTATTATTTTTCGGATCCCCATCTTTCACTGCCTTTATTTTTCTCAGATGCCAGGGCATTTTAATGGCAGATAAAGTTTTCTGAAGAACTCCCTTGATTTCGGTTTTGCCATTCCTCCCTCAACTTATCCCGATTCCATTCAGATCTTCAACGCATCATTGGCATCAAACATCGGAGATCTCTCACCCTCAATTCGAATCTAAATATTCATCGAAGCTAACCCAAATCGAAGCTTTATTGTGAGTTTTATCAGATATGATACTTGATTCCCCTTTTGGTTGATTAGATCTCAAAATTTTGAACTAGGAATTTTAGGGTTTAACTAGGTTTTTAGATTTGAAAATAAGATTTTGGGATTGGATTTCAATGGCTGAGCTGTGGGTGCACTAATTGTCTGAATCGTTTTGTGAATTTTGCTCTGATCAGTTTTCAACTGCATATGAATTGAGGTTCAATTGAATCTGAGTGTCTGAATTTAGGAGCTTTATGTTGTTTCTTCCACTTTTTATCGACTGTTCTTTAGATTTGAATCAAATATGTTGTGGACTTTTTGTGTTGATTTATACTTTGATAATTTGTATAGATTCCTGCTTTGAATCTTGTATGGTAATTTGCGTTAATTTATGGATCTTGTTCATGAAGTCTGAACCGTTGCCTTTTGTTGTTGTTCAAACTTGTGCTTCACTATTGAGTTTGGTTTGAATCTGAAAGCTGGCTATGTATTTTTAGCAAACTTTCTGTTCAAATTTGATCATGACCATCGTATTTGGCTATTTATTCTGGTGTTTTAACCCATGTTTATGCGCATTGATCATGAATACTTGTCTATCGGTGATGAACCGTGCGTTGTTGAGCACAGATTTCAGCAAGTTGTTGTTTTGCAGTGATTAACTTTGATTACTCGACCAGCTTCGATGATAGAACCCCCGATTTGTATTCAATAATGAACATCTTTGAAAAGCATTGGATGCTTGATTTTATATTTTGATTTTCCAGTCTTGATGTTTGGAGATGATCAACATTCTAATTTTTAATTCATGGACTTAGTTCTTCAAAGTATAAAGATTCAACTATATCATATGTGCATCTTGTAAAATCATGCTTTGTATTTCCACAAAATATACTATGCTTTCGAGCTGAATTTTGATGCATTAAATCAATCTCTATGGCGTTTTCAACTTGATATTAACGTAAGAGTTTTTTATGTTGATTAGCACTTGAACTTGCATTTACTATTGTTGACAGCACGCTAGTATGTGAATGCTTCACTTTTGATTAAGGCTTGAATGTGTGAAGTAAGTGAGGTACCCAATGGGCCGATCGTGCTCGATCCACATTGGATCGATCATGTCAGATCCATATAGATCGGTTGAGCCCGATCCATGATGGATCGGTTGTTCCCGATTCTTGCTAGATCAGCTTGTTTTGGAGATTTGCTTGGCCAGTGAACCTTTTTTGAAGCAATGCACACTTTCTAAAGCAAACAACAACTAGAACTTGTAACTGATAAGCTATACATGCTTTTTTCACTACTGCAACCTGTCCTGCAACAACAAAAACATTTACATGTTTTTAGGCGAATATTTTGTCATCGACTGCCCTCATCGACAAAAGATTAGTGAATCATTAAAAATTTGACTACAACAAAGTTCATACCCTTAATTGAATGGAGTGTTTACACAATAATGTTTTATTCAACTATTTATAACTCCTTGAATTTTGCCTATATAAATACGACATCCTAGTTCGAATTCGCAATGACGCTTGAGATCAACTAATCGACACACGCCGTTTGTGGATTCAAGCTTCACTCTTTAATGACTTATATGATTATGCACAACACTTCACACTTAGGAAACACGTACATGTAATTTGTTTACAAACGAGATTCCATGTGCAGAGTGAATACCAGGTAGACGACTAGTTACCATTCTAGAAGGGAAGTCACTTCTGCTCAAATGGGGGCTTTGATTTGAGTTTCTGAGGCTAGAGCGACTGCATTTTATGGATTGTATATGAATCAGTCTTTGGTAATTCCTCGTCCTCTTAACAATATGCCGGAGAGATGCCCTTCCGTGCTAACTTAATGTGCTTTTAATTAAGCATGCATTCAGTTTGGCATTCTCGAATCTAACACAAAACTGCTAGGGAAAGAGGGATGTGTTGATTGTTCGATTTAGGCTTGCTACAGTAGCTTGGTTGGACTCAGATATTTGAATTTGAATTTGCACATGGTTTTCGAACTAGGCAATGTTGCATACCGGACTCATTTGGACCCTTTGCCTCATTTCGATGAACAGTATTGCAACATTTTCCCAATTTTATTGGAAAGTTTTTCTTAGCATGTATGGTCTTCCAAAAAACCTGTAATGAAGAGCTTTTGCGCCTATTTTGCAGTAAATTCATTGTCGATTGCTCAGGACGATGACAGGTTAGTCTAATAAAAGGAAACAAATTACAAGAATCATTTACAAGCTCAAGTGTGTTATCAATGTGAGAGTGTTTCATTGAGAGCTCGTGACTCACTAGATGCAGTTTACGATGGTAAAACACTTCATTTGCTTATCTATGATACTTAAGATTCGTCAGCCTACGTTTTGGACTGCGACTTCTGAGTATCGTCTTTTTAAGCAGTTACTGCACCAGATTCAAAATTTACGAAAGGTGTGCACCTGACAATTTGTCTGATGAAATTTTGAGCCTTGCTTGACTCATATAATTATTAGCGATTCCCAAGTCAGCATGACTTATGTTCTCCAACAATCCCTTTGGGTGGCAATGACCATAGGATTCTTGGAAAATTGAATGGCTTATGTGCATCGCTTAATAAGTTGTACTAAGTTGGCATTTTACATTTTATTTCTGCAACATTAATCTTGAGAACAGTCAGCCTTGGAGCTGAGTCTTGGAATTTAAATGTTGTGCAGAAATGAATCTCTTCTTGTGTTATTCTTGCGTTTGCTCATATTGACTTTCTCTGTATTCTAGGGTGCTTTTTTGTATATTGCAACCTCGCGGTATTGTTGTCTCTTCCAACAGTGTTTGATATCATGGATCATCCCAGGCTGTATAAAACTTTAGATCTCAATTTCACAACGGCTTTCCCCAGTGCATGGCTATTGCTCAGTCTTCTTTTTATATCACATACTGACACCATTGATGGATATTAGCTTCAATTCCTTGGCAAGCGTTACTTCTCTATTGGATTCGAACTATGCCATAATTGCACAGTCACCTTTTATGCATCACTTATCCTCAGGTTTGAAGCAGAATACTATCGGGTTCTTTGAGTTATTTATGGTTGGAGCTTTCCAGGAGAGAAAGCCTTTCTGTTGAGAGACTCTAGGTTTAGCTAATGAAGGAATTCACTTTCGTAGGAGACTACTTTTGATTCAATTTGACCAATGCATTTACGGCTTCTCCTTTCTGAGCTCACAGCGAGTCAATGATAACTAGTTAGATCTCCAAGGTTGATCTTCATCGCTGTAATGAATCTCATCGACATATCGAGTATATCGATTTTGTCAAAT
The DNA here is from genome assembly GCA_030737875.1 of Allium sativum. NCBI lineage: Eukaryota > Viridiplantae > Streptophyta > Magnoliopsida > Asparagales > Amaryllidaceae > Allium > Allium sativum. The sequence continues at coordinate 88,823,976 of CM060927.1, read as the reverse complement.
TTTCGGATGTCCCACTCTTGAAGGCGAGGCCTTTCTGTTAAGCTTCCAAGGAGAGTCTCCTGTTTTTTCCTGTAATGAATCTCATCGACATATCGAGTATATCAATTTTGTCAAATTTTCGGATGTCCCACTCTTGAAGGTGAGGTCTTTCTGCTAAGCTTCCAAGGAGAGTCTCCCATTTTCTGCACACTTTGGCTTATATATTTCCAAGTGCATTCACCTTTTTGCAAGCTAATTTTTTTCTTTTTGCAATGTCATGATGAACCCATGGTATGCCTTTCGAGTATCATCCAATTCCATTGTGGTTGTGTTGCCCCTATGCCATGGGTCTTCACGAGCTGCAAAAGCTAAATGTGATCAGTTTGTCGAGTTCCTTTGATGTTGATTAACGCACTAGAAGCTTCTTCGTTGTTGGCGAAGTCTCTTTGCTTCTGCCAGTATGTTAAGAACTTCTGAGCTTGCCAATTCATTAAGAAATCTAGCTCTGCTGATTGATCTTGCACTTCTCCTTAGAAAATTCTTTAGTTCTTGTGCCCTCGCGTGGGAGGTCTTATATTTTGCCCAACGTTCGTTTGCAATCCAACTAGTTAATTCAGGCATTGAAGACTACAGTTAAAAAGATTAATTCAAGCGTTGGAGACTTCATTGGGTTCCCCATAGAGGTCTTTTGTTTTCCAGCCCATCATCCATCACACCCGAGTAAGTCAGGCACTATCGAATCAACTGGGTGCCCCCATAGAGGTTTTTTTACCCAAAGTTCGTCCCTTCCAACCAAGTAAATCTGGCGTCGGAGACTAGATTGGGTGCCTTTACATAAGAAAGACTTTAGCTTGCTTCAACATTCGTCTCATCTAGCTGAGTAATGGCGTTGGAGACTAGATTGGATGTCTTCGCGTAAGGAAGACTTTAGCTTGCCTCAGCATTTGTCTCATCCGACCGAGTAATGTCATCGGAGACTTGACTGGGCTTCTTCACATAAGGAAGACATTTGGTTTGCCTTCGCGTATGGAATACGTTTGGTTTCGTCTTCACATAAGGAAGACTTTGGATTAGCCCCAACTTCATCTCATCCACCCGAGTAATGGCGTGAGAGACTTGACTGGGCATCTTCGCGTAAGGAAGGCGTTTGGTTTGCCTTCACTTAAGGAAGACTTTAGCTTTGCCTTTGCGTAAGGAAGACTTTGGATTTTCCCCAGCGTTCAACTCATCCGACCGAGCAATGGCGTCAAAGATTTGACTGGGCGCCTCCGCATAAGGAAGACGTTTGGTTTGCCTTCGCGTAAGGAAGACATTTGGTTTCGTCTTCGCATAAGGAAGACTTTAGTTTCGCCTTCATGCAAGGAAAACTTTGGATTTACTCCAGCGTTCATCTCATCCGGCCAAGAAATGGCATTGGAGACTTGACTGGGGGCCTTCACGTAAGGAAGACTTTTGGTTTCGTCTTTGCATAAGGAAGACGTCCCCTTTTGCTCAGCATTTATCGCAATCCGGCCGAGTTAATCTGGCTTTGGCGATCTTATTGAGTGCCTTTCTTAGGGAGGTTCTTTGTTCTTTTGAGCTCGTTTGCTCCTTCTCTCACCGCTTAACTCTTAGTGACTCCCCCTTTCAATCTACAAGATGGTGCATTACATCTTTGCTTATGTGCAGAATGATGCTTACGACACTCAACGCTTGAGTTGTCTTTTTGTTGTGACGTGTTGTGAAGGTCACCAGGTCTTGTCGGACTGCGAGGAAGCAAGCACTCTCTATATAGTCTACAATATCAAATCAATATTAAGCAAATTTTAAATTATTTTATCAAAAATTTGCAAGCATATGATTGAGATAAGAAGGTATGTTTTCATCAGCATAGATGATATTTAGTTATAATACCCCCCTTTTGATATGGGAGGTTCATACTTGTAAAAAGAAATTACAATAGTTTTTCGTTAGAAATGAACAATTTTTTTAGTAAAGAGTTGACACTAATGGTCATTATTCCAGTCTCTAAGCATTTGAACTCTATCAACCATCATTAGCTTGAACGCATCATTGAGCGGCTGAAGAAGTGTTGGTTGCTGGTGGCCTTTTCACATACTGTTGCGGCTTATTCTTCCTAATCAAATTCTCAATCAGCTCTCTAAGTATCTACATTCATTAGTATTGTGACCAGACCAGTTCTGGTAGTGACATAACATTCCAGAATTAGTTGCCTTATCGTCTACTTTTATCAGTCGTGGAGCTGGATAATATCCTGCATCTTTGGTGGCAAAGATGATGTTCTCCGGGGTTTCATTTAGAGGAGTCAACTCTTCGGATTTGATAAAGTGGAATCTTTTGTTATCACTCTCCTCTTTTCCGTTGTCCTCATTTTCCCTTTTCAAAGCTCCAACATTCTTCTCGTCACCTTGAGTATCATTTCCTTTCGTGTCTTCCATAATGCTGCATTTAACGACATTCTGAGTGATAGAGGGATCTTCTTCCAATCTAATTAATTCTTCAGCTTTCTTGTAGAATTTGTCGGATGTGTTGGGCTTTTTCATCTTTACCTATTTCCCGAACTCGGTTTTCTTATCCACGTCTAGGACTAGTGCCATCAACACCATATAAGGCTATAGATCTCCAAATTCTGCCACAACAGCATTGAAACGAGTAAGAAAAGCTTTTAATGACTCTCCCGGATTTTGTTCCAGATTGGATAGCGACACGACATCCTTACCCTTTGAAGCATGCAATCTAAACTGTTCTCTAAACTTTCTGTCCAAGTCATAGAATTGGTTTAAAGAATTGGGTGGAAGTTTAGTGAACCATAGTGATGCGACTCCCACCAAGTAGAGAGGAAAGTGCAAACACCTGATCTCATCAGTTGCCCTTGCAACATTCATGTGCCATTCATACTTGAATAGAAACTGGTTAGGGTCAGCGGTTCTGTAACACCCCATAATTTTAACAACACTAAAAGATGATAAATTAAAAATAATTAATTTAATATTCAAAATTAAGTCAAACGGACCGCGCTATTGTGTTCGTCTCAGAATATTGGTCAAAATAGACACCTGGTTTGCGTAAAATGGACACCGTATGAAGAAGTTATTAAGGTTTGAAGTTTGTATACGCATAAGAAGAATATATATGAGTAAAATATGTCCAGAAAATTCAAAACAGTTCAAAATATCGGGATTTGGGGGAGCAGGAAAATTCCCGCTTAGGGGTGTCGACCCCATAAGGGGGTGTCGACCAATGGGTCGACCCCATAAGGGGGGGTCGACCCCATCAACCCCCTGCGGCAGATCTGACCAGATTAGGGTTTGGGGTTACGACCATATATAAGGCCTCATTTCTCTTGTTTCTCCACACCAAAAATAATGGAGAACTAGATGCTGCTTCTGCCCAGATTAAATCAAGTCTTTTCTTCTTCTGCAATCAAATTACTCAAGCTTAGAGGTTTGTGATTCAACATCAACAATTCTTTCTTCTATTTTTCTAGATCCAATCACAGTGAGTTTAAGTTAATTTTAGATCTAAATATTTAAAAAGTAAATCTTGACATGACTATAACTTGGATCTATGCCTGTGACTATTTGAATCATATCAGATTTGCTATAACCTATTTATCTAAGTTATTCATACATTACTATGAACTAGACCTAACCTATACCTATTTATCATGTCAGATCTGCCATTGTTTATAGATCTAATTCACTGTTTAGATCACCTCATGCTTGTTCCTATTATGTTTGTAGCTAAATCATATCCGTTATTAGTTGGATATCTAATTCATTGTTTAGATCTCATCATGCATGTTTATGATATCCCTATTATGTTAGTATCAGTTCTATTGTCACATGTTCATCAGATATGTTCCTATATGCTTATCTTGTCATTATGCCACTATATGTTTATGCCTATTTCTGCCATTATATGCCGATCTTGTTAGTATGATCATTTCTGTCCTCTTCCCTTCATCTTTTCCCTTTTATTTTTATAGTCAGGATACCTTCGAGCCTAGGCATACCGCTAAAACACGCGAACGCGTTAAATTGAGAATGAAGGGAAAACGTTAAAATTGGGGCATAACTTGTAATTGGAAATTTGGGCATAACTTGAATGAAATATATGAACATGAATTTGGGGCATAAGTCAATTTGTGGTTAAAGACCTTAATTTGGGTTATATGGTTCATTATGAATATAACTTGGGAAAGGGGCATTAAAACCTATAACGACATAGGAATAATTGGTTAACAATTGAAATTCCTAAAATTACAGTAATTAGAAACTATAACCGCGCTTAGACACGAGGTTAGATTACACTTGTGGTGGATGTATGCCCGGAACCGACCGACATATCCAGCAACCACAAGTGGTGAATTTAATGTGAGGGGTCTAAGTGCATAAACACGAGACGTGCTAGGACCCGTGGTTAAGTCCGACTTGTGGAAGAAGACTTCCCAGCACCAACCGATATATCTATCATCCACAAGTGGTAGGCTTAATGTGGGAGGTCTAGCACAATTATAACCATAAATGAATATGGTAATGAATTGGAATGCTTAACCTAGTTTAATCCATAGGTATTGTATGAACATATAACTTGAGTAGGAGTTAAGTAAACTTGTTTGAAATAGTGGGTGGGTTAAGTAAATCTTGGGTGGGTGGGTTATATATATATATATATATGTATATATATATATATGCCCACAAACTTAACCTGTGGTATTATGCAAATCTTTTACTCTGGTATGGCATAACCTGTGGAAAACCTAGTGGGGATGCAAGCGTAGGGGGAAGCTTGTATCATCTTGTGTATGGGCCCGTTTCAGTCAGTAACCCATATATATGTATCAAACGAGTACTCCGAACTAGGTCGGAGTCGGGGCACGCTTGCTGGGATGATTGTAAGAGATCCAAACGTAGAGGACGGTGTGGGCGGCGCACTCCAACGTGGTCAATGCGTGCATGGGTCCAACAAAGGAGGTTTAGACGTCGTGACACCCATAGATATGGTTGTGCACATCTTGAAAACAAAGGGTTTCCACTTTAGGGAGTGATACATCCTACTGTGGGGACAACACAAGGTATCTACGGAGTAGGGAGCCGATCGATTAGGGTAGTAACTAAGGTACATCTATACTCTGGTATGTTGGGGAGCCTGTTAATACCCTTAGGGGTAACTCCGGTATGTTGGGCTGCCTGTTGATTGTATGAGGTGAGAAACTCTCACTGGAAGTACACCTAAGTCTACCATCTTATACCTATTGGAGATCATCTTGTTCATAAGACACTAGTATTGGTGCAGAGAAATCATTAGAGAAGCATAATATACCCTATCATGTTTATCCTGTTTATGTAACTGCCCGAATTCCGACAGATCGATTTTTTTTCAAAATTCCAATCTATCGAAACTCGAATTGGTTTGCTCTAGTATCCTGTAGAAAAGACAGAGACATAAAATATGTCAGAGCTCAGAAAATATCTAACAGCGGAATTGATAAAATATAATATACTCAAAGTATAGCCTTACCATATTAATAATACCGCCTAACCAGTATCCATAGCTATCATGTCTCTACCACAAATCTAACCTGCGAGTATGTTATGAGGATGGGGTTAGAACACAAGTTCTGGGGACTAGATTTAAATTATACACTTTGGATAACACTACATATACCGTTCAATAATATTTTCTTATTTATTAGGTTACTTGGGTTAACGACACTCAAGGCTTACACACACGTCGTACCCATTTACTTCCCAGTGGATTAACCTAATACAGTATATATGTAGCTACCCCCAATATTAAGGTACACCCCATAGTACCCCACTCGCACGGTCTCTACCGTAATGCCACGGAAGTGAACGCACTCCCTCATCCTACGCCGGAGTGACGTATGGATCTCTACGTAACAATGTTACATTCCGTATATGTCTTCCATTACTACACTACATAAGCGTACGGACTGCCATCGTCGATAAAATCAGAATTCATACTGGAGTAATGCCCTCAAGTCTACGATACACCACCCAGAGACGACATGCATGTATCTAGACTGCCCCACATCTACGGCATTGCGGTTTGGTTATGGATTATCAAGACATCGCTAATTTGGGTTTCGGCATTGCGGGCGCATCTGATTTGCTTCAGATCCAAGTTCTCTAACCGATTCTCCATTATTGAGCTGAGTTTGGTTTGTATTTGGGTAATATTTTAGTTTAGTCTTGGGTTCATGGATTCTGGTTTTTGTTTTTTGTTCATGGATTCTGGTCTATCGATTTTAAGAAGATGTGTATTCTTCATGATTCTCTCCTCAGAATTTGCATGGTAATCCTAGCACCCGTTTATGTGAGTATATGTGAAATTAGGGATCATAGTTTTTGTGTATTCTGATATCATTTTGGTTTTTATCAATATTTTGCACGGATTTCAAATCATATGAACCCGTTGATGCTTTTGAAGGATGTGATTCAATATTGATATGTTCCTATAGATGGTTTTTGAGGAATAATATGAAGAGAGGTTGTTTACAGTGGTTTTAAGCATTTAAATTACTTCTGAAAATCAAAAGACCCTACATCCAAATCCTATTTCCTGATGACTTGGATTGATAAGCTCTGACTGGTGTATTGTTTTCAGTTTGCCTTCTTCATGATTTTCCCCTGATTTGTTTAGGGTAGTCCTGAGAAATGTGCAGCTGCTTCTAACTTTCTCATGTAATCTAAAGCATGATCGGTTATAATTATATGGAGGCATTGGTACTGTTTTGAAATCCACACATCTAACAGTTAATTCTAGCACCAGGATAGATTCATAGGGGTCTGTGAATCATCAACCAGACCTAGTGTTTGGAGTTGAATATATTTTGGGATTTCATGGCTTTAGATGATGTCTACATTTTTGTAAGGGCTGAATGTTACCTTGGATGGATGGGACGATTAGAAACATGAACTAGTATGCAGAAATGATTAATTCTGTATGAACATGGATTTGAATACATTAAGAGTAGGTTTTGGATCGAAATTAGTGCAGAGAGCATTTGTGATGTTGGCTACTATATAGGCTATATTTTGCTTCTTTTTCTTTAGTTACTTGTATTTCCCTTTTATCTTCTCTTTCGGTTGTAAAGGTTAGTATGCTAACCTGTTTGCTGTACCTTCTTTTTAGTAGAAATAAAGTGAACCAATTTTAAAAAAAACATATATATATATATATATATATATATGAAAACTCATCTTCACCTATATATAATACTCTTCAAACTCATTCTAGGGCATTCTAACCCTATCTCTAATGAGTCATTCATTCTGGGATACTAATGATCCTATCTCTAATGAGTTTTCTTTTATATAATTTTACTAATCCAATCTCTGATTAATTTTTTTCATCTTGGTCTAATGAATTGTACCCCAAAGCGTTGTAAGCCAAAGCTCTGATACCAAAATGTGACGACCCAGAAATTCCTGCCCATGGATCGACCATAAACCACGCAAGTCTGATCCAAAACGGTAGAAATCATCGAACTATAATGGGATACAACACATCAGAACAAAAACACAAAAGAATATTTTATTGTTATTACAACAATTTTACATCAGAGTACATAATATATCAGAGTGCAACGCAAATTCTTAAAATAATAAATTATAATACATAGCGGAAACATAATTACATTCAACGGAAGACTAACAATCTCTAGCTTCAATCCAGAATCCTACTCTACACAATATCTGCAAAACCAAAACTACTAGCTGCCTGTGTGGAAAATATGGGCACCCAAAGTTTATATGGGAAACAATAAACTCCGAGTCAGTCATGAGACTGGTATGAGAACCAAAACAGTTATTATACTTTATTTTAAAGTAAGGTAAATCATGGGACCACGCCATATAACACGGAATGGGTTTTCTCCACATAAATACATGTCTTGAAAAGTCATAATGTTTTTTAGAAAATTAAGCTATTATAAGACTCAAGTCTCATAACACAATGCAACACAAACCAGAGGATAGAGTTTTACCTTATAATAGCCAAACATGATTGATACGCCAAATTTCTCTTTTTATTACCACTAGTGCATAGTGTGGAAATCATTTTAGCAAATAAATATATCAATCTTAGATGGATAATATGCCATCCTATCATGTCGCCATATAGGTTTACAACTGAAAACGCAAAGCTCGTATTGGAAGTTGGATTTCCATCAATGACCAAGGCAAAGGATCTTCCTTAACCGTACAGAACATCTTACCAAATATCCCAAGACTCAACGCATGGTCCTTCGGAGCGGCAGAGCCGGTCTACCAATTCTCGGTGAGTTCGGGTTACTCGTGAACAGTCCCCCTATCCTATCTGACCGTCATCTTGGTCGTTGTTTGACCATCGTCTGAGGTGTCTCAATCCATCATACACATAAGTAAATTGCCTAAGCTCCATACCATGGCATCACTTTTCAGCTAGATGGGAACGTTACTCCTTACTCTACGGTCCATCATCCTGTTTTCGGCCATTCATGGGTTGTGAGGCTTGTCGAAGTCACGTTTCAACACAAAGCTATGCTATATCAGCCATGCTTTGATCATCATCCACAAAGCTTTGCTTTTCAACAAGAGGCTTTGATCCATCAACAACTTAGCATGCCACATTTTCAATTCACAACATATAATCCATGTTTATTAATATATAACCCTCTGAGTACATGAGTCTCATAGGAGGGTGTTAAGCTAAGAGAATAAATTCTCCGCCACTAACTGATACAACATCAACAGGATTCAAGCTGTAACTTACAATGTCAAACATACATCCATTTACAAGTCTGTTCTGAATCTGAATGAAACTTAAGGCACCTTATTCCTTACCCAATAAAGGAGAGAGGTACTTGCATATTCGGTCAATCTCCAAGTACGACTGGACGACCGCCACCTATAACCTCGTCTTGGTGTACCTCTTAAGCGAGACATCAGCAATAATACAAACGATGTGAAGATCTCCGGTCTTCAACCACCGTCTTCAGTATCTTCAATACTCGTCTTATAGTTATTTGGAATGGGTTAAAACCTGGTCTTTCTGAAATAACTATCGCATCTATAAAATCAAGTGATATATAAACATATCATAAGTCTCATTCCAATTCGAAATATTCTTTTACTCAATCATCCTTTACGTTGGGAATTACTCCCATAAATATGATCAAAGATTTACTTCATTTAACTTTCTTGTTTAAATATTTTCTTGGAAATCATTTTCCCATCCTATTCATCCCATGGAGCAAAACTGGTGGTACTCCATATCTAATAACCCTCGTATTTTGGTATGTTTAGTTACCTTCTTTCATTCCAGATCTTTGTTGAAAGATTTATTAAAACTCTAACATAGTTTTAATCTCCATTTCATTCAATCAAATATTTATTGAAAGGTTTATTAAAACTCTAACATAGTTTTAATCTCCATTTCATTCAATCAAATATTTATCAAAAGGTTTACTAAAACTCTGACATAGTTTTAATCTTCATTTCATTCAATCAAATATTTGTTGAAAGGTTTATCAAAACTCTAACATAGTTTTAGTCTTCATTTCATTCAATCAAATCTGTATTGAAAGACTTATTAAAGAATTTAACTTAGTTTTAATCTCTAAAAATCATTATTCAATGATTACTTAGCTTTGGAAACAAATCATGTCTTTAGCTGGGTTAAAGAATAGATGTTATTCAAGACATCATTCACAAAAAAACTCCAAAACCCAATTTGATATCAAATATAAGGCTCTAAATAGAAATCATATCGACTTATATTCAACATCAAATTCTAAACTCAACAAATATAGTATAAGGAATAACGATATATATATATATATATATGTCTTACAAATTCCTCAAGTAGTATCCGTATAACTAGGGACCAATATTGAAATATCCGAAGATTATTTCTATTCAAACCCAAATAAAATTAAGTTTGAAAACTTTTAGTTTATCTTCAACTAAATTTCAGGATATTGATTTACTATGTTAAGTAAATCAGGTCAAAAGTCCAAAATTCAATCAAAACTTCACAATTCTTACTTAAATAATTTAAAATCACTAATTATGATTTATCATGATTTTTTCTTTAATTTTAATAATTTTTATAAGGCCCTTACAATCGGTTTCCAATTCTGGTCACCGAATTGCATCTATAACGACCTTTTCAAAAATAGATTTTAACTTATTTTAAAATCTAACAAGTGGATTTTTAAAACTTTCTATTACATTTGAATACACATTTCATTTTGAACCCAATGTTTTTTGTTTCGGAAGAATCCGATGGCCGGATCTCCTGGTATGTCAATTCAAAGTTAATGCTTGAAGTTCACGAACTATCGCTGCACGACAAGTCTTATTCAAACCAGAATTCAATTTATAATTAAAATTAAATCAAAACACTTCCAAAAAGTTTATTACTTATATAAAACGTATATAATTATTTTTGGAAACTATATTTCACTTTAAAATCCAACATTCCATTATTTAATCATTTTAATATTATTTTAATCATTAAAATAATATTATTTTTCAAAACTTATTATTTGAAGTTCAAATTTTCCTGAAGTCCGTTATAAAAATAAATAAGATAGTTTTGAAAAGAAACATTTTTTAAAACCATTTCTAAATACCCTAACCGAACTTCACTTTTACCCGTTACTATTCATTTTAAAAAATAAAACTTGAACATGTCATAACTATATGAAAATAAATTCAAATCAATTTATTTCTTTTAAAATATTCATCGTAATAACATAAACTTTGTGTTCATCCAAAATCTGACATCAAATTCAAACTTTTATTTTTCACTGTATATTTTATTAATAAAATATTCAAATTAGTTTCGAACTAGAATGAGATTCAACCAATAACCATATAATTCAATTTATATGGATTTCACACATCATTAGCATCCAATAATAATTACTAACAACTATTAATATCCAATTACCATCAAGTGGCATCATCATCTTAAGTGTTAAGATCATTAACACTTTATATCCAATCAACCCTTGTTAACTAAGGTGTTAAACCTCATTAACACCCTATTGCCATAATTGAAAAAACAAATCCACATTCACCCTTATCACATTCACATGATCATTCATATCAAATCAATGTCCCACGTCCATCCAATATCACATATTCATTAATTTGACTTAACTTACTAAGTGGAAATTGTGAATCAATTCTCTTTGGGTTACTAAGTGATTAACTCAACTATTACTAATGTCATCAATTTAGATTCTTTTTATCTTATCCATTTACCAAATTAAGAATGCAATCCATATAACATAACATCAGTATGTAAAACACATAACAATTCATCACTAACATATTCAATAGCTAATTAACCGAAGTACTTAACTAGAAGTAGGTGCAGAGTTCTCACTAATAGCGATCTCACACAATGGATCTTCTTATGTAGGAACCTATAGCTTCACTACCTCTTTATTACTACTTCACAATACCAAAATTTCAACTCTTAAACCCAAACAACTTCAAACTATAATGTATAGATTTATATAACACTTATAAGTAGGAAATTGGAATTTTTGCAAATGAATCTAGGTCGAGGGGGATGGTAAGTCAAGGCATGGGCTATGGGGGGTAGGAGGGTGGGAGTAGGTCTGCTAGGGGTTAGAGGGTAGGGTATATGGGTTGTTAGATGGTGTACAGTTGTGGAGAGGTGTGGAAATAGGGTAAAATTTGGAGTTTTAAAGGAATGGAAGGATTTTAGAGCATGTAAAGTCCACAGCTTGGGGAAGTGGGGTCCACCTAAGGTGCCCAGCTTATTCATGCGTTGAGGGTGAGGGCGTGAGCTTGTAGGGACCGGAGATGAGCTTATGGTGGTGGAAAGTTGATTTAAGTAGAAAAGGAGGTGCCTTTAAATGTTTTTAAAGGAAATGGGAGGTTTTGGAGAAAAGGGGGACCACGTAATGGAGGCTTGTGGTGTAGGGAAGGTGCGCATGGCGGAGGAAGTCTGGTGGTCGGTGGTTGTGGTGGTGGAGGCTATTAAAGTGGAAGGTGGAGCTAAGTGGAGAAGGAGAAAAAGATAATGGAAATGGATAAAAAGAAAGTGGAAAATAAAATGGAAATAAAACCGTTGATACGCTCTCTCACCATTCACATACCTAATGACATAGATAATAGAGGAAAAGGGAAGAATTTGACATGTGTGAGGAGCATACATGTGTTGACTAACGTAGGAAAAGGTAGGTATTTGTGAAAGAGAAAATGATTTCTATATTTGAATTTTAAATTAGTTCTTAGGGTTTAAGTAAGGAAGGTGGTAACTCCCTTAAATTAATTTGAACTCTTGTGAAACCATTAATACAGGTTAATATATCATTTAGATTGTCGTTTACCATTATATCAATATTTTCAATTGTTCTAGTATTACCCGAAACTGCTTAATTTCAAGTCAATTTTCAATAAGACGATTCTTATACGTTTTCAACTCATATGATCAAACCGTAAGTCCGATTAACACGAAATTTGAAGCCCTTCTATATTTCACTAATATAGTTCTGGCAAAATTGGTCTTATCAAATTTGGAGACCCTTTGAATAATGGCCTTATTTCTAGCTTTTATTGAATTCTAACTGATTTTTCAATACGTGTTTATATTGCGTATGCTTACCCACTAACTCCGATTGACTTAAAATTTGGAACCTAACAATAATTTATTTTTCTGAATCCGGTGAAATTGGTTTCGTCAAAATTCGAGACTGTTTGTAGAATATTTATTTTTTGGCTATTGAAATAATATTAAAATATCAAATTTTAACATATTTACTTTTAATTCACCTTTCAAAGTCCACTAATCTTATTTAAATCCATATTTTAAATTGACCGAAAATCCGAGTCATTACAATTCATGTATTTTTGTACGTAGTTTGCGACATCTATTCCAAATAAAGTATTAACCTATTTCCTTATGATTTGAAATATGTCAATATTCTTCTTTTAAATAGTTCGGGAAAATTACAATAATTACAATAAATAATATTTCTATGAGATTTTGAATCTTAAACAGTATTAAACACAAAAGGGATTATTCCAGTCATTAGTTTAGATTAGAATATAAAATAATAATAATAATAATAATATAATTGGTAACTACGTTAACATCACACTTAAAATACAAATATATAATTATTATAATCTTACTTATCCAAACTTACGTAAATAACGTTGTTATATTATTACTAAATAAATAACTACTGTTTTTTGAATCTGAATAATTTTTATTTTAATGGGAATATATGGTAATGCTTCCTATAATATATGGATGTAAATATTTGTGACCATTATAGCGATAAATGGGGAGTTGATTGATATTATTAAAAGGTTACAAATAAGAGAATATATAATGTAACTATGAATGTTTTCGGAAAATCAGTTGAAAGGAAAGAAATGCCAAATGGTTACAATTTAAATGTGATTAGGAATAGGTGTTATAACTCAATATAGGGAAATTAGTAATAATAAAACTTGTATATATATACACATATAAAGAACTGATGAAATTAATAACCATATTAATATTTGGGAGCACAACAGTTAGAATTAGTGTAATTAAACAGGACTGATATATGTCATTTGACTGATTATTTGATGCCTTATGGAATATGACTGTTAGGGTCATTAATGGCAGATGACCTTTATAATAATAATGAAATTGAAGGGGTTTTAAAGGGGTGCAAATGGTTGTAGTAAATACAAAGTCACATAAGCAAATAAATAATTAAATATCCAAGGATAAAAGTTATAAAGAATTATCCTTATCTTATTCTTGTTTAAATCTATATTAATATTTTTAATTAGAATTAAAGATTGGACTTGGTAGGTTAATGATGCGAGGTCATCTTCCTTATTCGATAGAAGTCTGCACTTTCCACCAGTCGAATATATGTACAACACATGTGAGACATCACTAATCATAGGAATCTCGTGGCGATTGTAAATTGTGTAGCAAGAATTATTCCTAAAAGGTTTACCTCAAGGGCTGAGGTCTTAAGGGGTTTTAAGTGTAACAACCCTGAATTTTGGGGTAAATTTAAAAATTTATTTTAAGTTATTTTAATGGGTTTTGATATTTAAAATAATTTATTTTAAATAAAAATGACTAAAAAATTTATTTTAATTGAAGTTAAAACGAATAAATTTAATTTAATTATAAAAGGAGTAAGAAATAGCGCGGTAGTTTGAAAATTTGAATTTAAACTTTAACTAAATGTACAAGGTTCAAAATAAATCGGATTTCAGTCAAACCAAAAATATTTAAATTTGTTTAATAATATCTTTCTAACGAATGTAAGAAACTGAAATTTCATAATATAAATTGAAAGTTATGTCCAGTTCAAAATTTAGAAAGGTCGTTACGAAATTTATATATATAATATATAAAGGTCAAAAATGCTACTGTTTGCATACGAAGGAATTTGGACTCGGAACCACTTCCATTGAGTTCAGAATGACGTTTCTGCATTTAAAAAGTATAAACACTTATAAATTTCGAGTTTCAAAAATTATTTGTTTAAAAATGTATTTTTAATATTAAATATATAGCCCTTGAAAATAGTCATTATACAAACGGGCTCAGAATTGAACGAAATTAACTTTCCTAGGTCCGCAGCGTCAAAACATAGCTAAATATATTTTTCGGGAATTTTTGAAGTTAATTTGTGGCCCCGGTGAATTTATTCGTACGATTGAATTAAAAATAAAAGTAAATATTTTATAATAAAGAAAATTGGGTCAAGGCAGTCGTTTGGGCCTGCGGGACATACCTAGATGAGTCCGGAATAGGGGTTAATAGGTAGGAACGACAGTCGCTGGGCTGAAATCGGACAACGTTGCAAAACGGGCCTTAACGGGCTAATTAACTAATTAAATAATATAAATATTCACTAATCTCTAAACCCTAATCCCCCTAAAACAAACCAGCCGCCATCTTCTTCCTCCATGGCCAAGAGAGCTCTAAACTTTCCTCCTCAATATCTCTCAATCCACTCAATGAAATCCTTCAGTTCTTTAGCCAATTTTATAGAGATTTGCAAGGCCTTTAATTCCATATGGTGGTGATCGGAATTAGATAGGTGATTTGGTCGGAATCCTCCTCATAACCCGCGGCCAAATAGCCCACACCACACCACCATGTCCCCACCGCAGCCACCCATACTCCCGGCGCACCTAGCCCTCTCCTCCCTCTCCGATGTGCCACCCTCCGATTGTCTTCAAGCTCCTCCAATTCTGAGATAAATGGATACCTAATTTTGAGCATAATGGGTTCAAAAAGATGAAAGGAACGGCCTTGGCAACGTGGTGGAGAAGATGGAGAGAAGGGTTGACTTTTTCAAACTTAGGTTGACTAATTATTTTAATTCAAAATTTTCCAATCTTAATTTAACCATATCTCACTCGTACGAACTCGGATTCGAACGATTTCAGGTGTGCCACGATCGTGAGACCAAGATCTTCACGATGAAGCTTATTAGGCCTGAATCTGAGCAAGTTGAATTTTTGACAAATTTTGGATCTGAATACCGCAGAACTCAATAACGATGTGCGATTTCTATTTAAATTTTTTTTATTCCTTGTTGTTTGAATCTCATATGTACGTAATTATTTAATTAAATATGTGATTGTTGTACTTAAAATTTCATTGCTTGTTGATGGTGACTGTTTTTGTTACTCATGTATGATAGATCTGGTTTTGTAAAACCAGAATTCCCATTTTTGGATTTAATCTAAGTTATAGATCTAATATTGAATTACCTTTGTTTGTGAAATTAAAAGAACTGTGACGAAAAGGAATTTCGCTCGATCCGAATCAGTCGCTAAACCGGTCTAGATCGTTCGAAACGCCTGATCGCTTTGAGAACACGACAAAGTAGAACGCAGACGGAAGAACATTTCATTGTATATTACAACAATTCATCAGAATACAAGAATATACAGAGTATAAACAAATAAACATTACACATTCGATAAATATCAGAGATTACAATACATTACATAGCAACGGAAAATAATACAATACACAACTGAAGGAGATATACGGATACAAAGCTTTCCGGATATCCTTCCAGCTGTAAACCAAGATCCTGTGAATACAAATCTGCAAAACCAAAACTACTAGCTGCCCGTGTCAAAGTAGGGGCACCCAGAGTTTAGGTTAAAACAATAAACTCCAAGTCAGTAATGGGACTGGTGTGAGAACTAAAACAGTTATTAATCTTTATTTTAAAGTTAGGTAAATCAAGGGACCACGCCGCTAACGCGGAACGTGTTTCCTCCCAAGAACACCAGCAATGCTAAATAAAGAAAAATGAAGCTATTATAAGACCCAGTTCCCATCACACAATGCAACGCAAGCCGGAGGATAGGGTTTTTACCTTATAATAGCCAAGAATGCTTGATACGTTTAAAACAAATCATTTGATGCTATTATAAGTGCATGGTGTATAAAACAACTTCAAATCATAAGTATCAATCATAGGCGGCATAAGCGCCCCATCCCACTATGTCGCCATATATATAGGATTACAACTAAAATCGAAACGTCACGTATTGGAAGTTGGATTTCCGTCATGAACCAAGGCAAAAGATAGTCCTTACCGAATTCGAGACTGCCTAGCCCGAGTCTCAGGATCAGAACGCATCGACCCTTGGAGCGACAGGGTCGGTCCACCGATGTGGATTAAAATGCCTGAGCACTACGTTTCTTCGCCTTTTGGGGCGTAAGCGAGCCAACGAATGACTCCATAGGACCCGGATCGTCCGATCTAACCGAGGCACCTCGCAACAGCAACAACCACATAAGTCAAACTCGTCAGGGCGTGTAAAACCACTGACGCCACTTTTAGCTAGGAGGAAACGTAGGCCCTCCCTTAGGTCATTTCTCTCGTTTCTGGTTCATACCTGGGTGTGAGGCTCGCGATTTCACGTTATACACAAAGCTATGCCACAAAGGCGGTGCTTTGATCATCACCACAAGACTTTGCTTTTCAACAGAAGCCCTGATCATTGCATCTTAGCATGCCACACAGACAATTCACGCCATGCAAGTGATGGCTATCAATTACACAGAATGAATTCCAATGTCAGACACACATTCCATTTGCAAGTCCGTTCTGGGTCTGAACAAAACCGGAGCATTATATACCTCGCAAATCCATCGATCACCACGTACGTCTGGACGATCACCACTCATCATCCATATTTCGGGATGCCTCCCAGTCAGAACCTCGGTTACCATCCAAACGAGGTGAAGATCTCCGCTCTTCAACCACCGTCTTCATCTTCGATTTATTACCGTCGATTCAGTTGTTCAGAATGGGATAAACCCGGTCTTTCTGAGCAACTCGCGTATATAATAAACAAGTGTTACACAAACGCAACATACGCCTCATTCGAATTCATTAGTCACTAACCGTAAATTAACAAGAGAATAATTCCCCAAATATTAACCCCGAAGGCCGAAACCAACATTAGATCAATATCCAGAAAGCCATTCTACTTAGCTAACCGACAGTTAGTTTCTAAATTTCACATTCATGGGGAAAGATTCTCATTAATTTTATCAAAGATAAATTCCTTGAATTTATTCTTTAATCTTCTTTTGAATTTCGATTCAACTAGTCGGGATTAACGAACCTTACCGAAGTAATCATTTGTTTTAATTTCCCCATCCCAACCTATTCATCCCATGAAGTAAAACTGGTAATACTTCATATCTAACACCACGGTGTTATTGGTAAATTCAATTACCATTTTCACGTTCAAATCTAATTAAAGATTTAACTACCGCCTGGAGTAAAACTGGTGATACTCCATTTTCGATCTAGTTAAAGATTCATTAAAACTCCACTTAGTTTTAATCTTTGACAGGGTTAAAGAATCAGTGTCATTTAAAACACGGTTCACGATAAACCCCAAAATCACATCACAATTCAATCAGTCCCTAACCGTGAATTAGCAAGTGAGCAATTCCCTAAATATTAACCCCGAAGGCCGAAACCAACATCAGATCAATACCCAAGAAATCGTTCAACTTAACTAACCTCCAGTTAGTTTCTGATTTTCTTAAATTCGTTGGGTCTAAGAACAGTATTATTGAAGATACCGTTCACGACGACCCAAAATCACATTCTATTAATTATCGGGTTAAAGAACGAGTGTTATTTAAAACACCGTTCATGATAAACCCAAGAATCAATTCGAATTCAGTTCCAATTAAATATTATTTAATTGGTATACTTCATTAAATCTAAATAAAAGATTTAATCTTTTTCTCAACTGGGTTCAAGAACAGGGTTAATGAAGACACCATTCACGACAAACCCAAATCACATTTGATATTAAATACAAGGCTCTGAATAGAAAATATATCGGCTTGTATTCAATATCAAATTCTATGACCAACAAATATCGTATTGGAAATAACGATATAAATATATCTTTCAAATTCCCATAACAATATCTGTATCATCACGAAATCCAACATCGAAATATTCCGAAGACAATTTCGATTCAAATCCATTCCAATATAATTATTGGAAATTCTAGTTATTTTCAAAACCATTTCAAATCCAATTTATTTATTTAGAAATAAATAGAATTATAATTCTAGTTCAAAACTAGTTCATTTCGATAAAGATCTATTTTTATCTTTTCGAATATGGAGTTTTTCATCCCAAATCTTCACAAATCATTTCTTATGATTTTACACAAATTATTACTATTTTTAATAAATTTATCAAGGCCCGTACAGTCGATTTCCATCAATGGCCATCGAACTGCGCTTACAGCGACCTTTTCCAAATTTGATTTGGACATAATTCCAAATCCAACCGTTAGATTTCTAATTTCTAATATTCATTAGAAAGCTCTTTTCGATACGAACCCAACGGTTCTGGTTTTAGGAGAATCCGACGGTCGGATCTCCCGTAATATCCGTTCGAAGTCAATGGTCGAAATTCGCGAACTGTCGCGGTGCGGCGCGTTCTATTCAGGCCATTATATTATATATATAATATATATAATATATATTTCGTCGATTTCCTTTTAAAACATACTTTATAAATCGTTTTAAATTCGTTTTCAAAACGATTTCAACTTCATTTCAAATTCAAATCAAAGTTGAATTTTTCCTTACAAATTCGATTTAAATTCATTTCAAATTGATTTCTAATTCAGTTTCAGTTCGTTTCAATTCAATTCAGTTTCAATTCGAATTCATTTATATTCAATTTCAATTCGAATACATTTATATTCAATTTCAATTCGAATTCATTTATATTCAATTTCTATTCGATTTCATTTATATTCAATTTCAATTCGAATTCATTTCTTTTCAAAATATCAGATTTTGAAATCACTTTCGATATTCATTATAAAATGAATAAAATCGATATAAATATCGTTCACGTCAAAATCGCGTCAATCTAATCAACAGGCTTCATATATTTCTATTTTCAAATATTTCTATTTTCAAATATTCTATTTCAAATATTTCTATTTCAAATATTCCTTTTCAAATATTTCTATTTTCAAATATTCTATTTCAAATATTTCTATTTCAAAACTTTCTTTTTCAAAGCTAGAATGAGGCCCAATCAATTACCATATAATATTAATTATATGGATTTTCTACAACATAGGTATACAATAACAACGATGAATAATCAACCATCATCCAAAGTGCATTCTACACTGTATAAGCATCGAATATAAATATTTAACGCTTATAACAGTCTGTCAATCAATCGATCGACATACAACTAATTATTGGGATTAGTGTATGTCATCTATCATCCCAATACCCGTGTGGGGTTCAAACAACCAAACGCAGATTTTATTTGTGCAGTTGGGCGATGTGTAAAATTTATCGTCCCAATCAATATCAGTCAGATGTGTGTATATAAACAAATCGTCCGATCTGTATATTTTTATTTCATTTCATATACACATTAAAAAATCTATTTTTAACTATAAAATATTTTTATCTATATAAATATTTTATTTTATTTCATCTCACATCACATCACACAATCAACTAGACATCAAAATCAAACAAACAAGCATACAAGCCGTCCATGGTCTGTGGACGATGGGTGTCGGGTGCTACTAAACACCGTCTGCATCCTAGTATATATTTCAACTAGAAAAATAAATTAAAGGTGAGAAATTCTCACAGATAGCTAATCCAACGCCACGACTCTTCTTATGTAGAAATCTTCGCCGTTCTTGCCTCTTGTCACTTTCGTTGCCCGTATTATCTACATATGTAAAAATCACATTTTTACTTCGCTATTCAATATAGAAAAATTGAATTTTTACGATGCTATTCAATATATATAAATCGAATTTTTACTTTGCTATTCAATATATAAAAATCGAATTTTTACTTTGCTATTCAATATATAAAAATCGAATTTTTATTTCTACTTCATATATTTAGATAGACGCTTTATTCTATATAAAATTATATTTTTATATTTCTACTTCATATATATAGATCGAATTTTTATTATCATAACTATATAAAAGATTATATTTTTATGCTTCTACTATAATAAAAATTATATTTTTAATATTTTTACCATATAAAAATTCCATCTTTGATATTTTTACAATATAAAAATCCTATCTTTGAATATATGAAAAGAAACATCTTTCTATGTTCACTATATATAATTAAAAATTGCAACTTTCTAATGTTAAAAATCGAATTTTTATTCTTCTAAAAAGATAACCTTTCATGAATTAAAAATCGAATTTTTCTACTCATAAAAATCCTAACTTTTCTACTCATGAAAATCATATACAAAAACTAAGCTTTATATTTAAAAAGGAATAAAACTTACAGCTATTTTAATCGGGAAAGGGAGAAAATGGTGCTGACGTCGGATTGGGGGGGGGTTCGTTAGTGCGTCGAAGATGTGGAAGGAGGGGGGCGCATCAGTCTTCAGGCGGTGGGCGGTGGAGGGGAAGGAGAGAGGCTGAAGGTAAAGCGTGGGGGGTCTTGGGAGCTGGGCGGTGGCGATCGGCGGAATCGAGGCCAGGGGGGTTTGCGAGATGGAGAGAGAAAGGGAAAGAGGGGAGAGAGGATCGGCGGGTCAGGGTTGGGGGACGCGGTGGCCTACGCGTCGGCCTGGGTGGTCGGCGTCGCGAGCGGTGGTGGCTCCAGGATTCGAGCGCGCCCCCTTTTTTTTCTTTTTTTTATTTCGGCTTTGACAGAGAAAGAAGGGAGGGAGGGGGTTAAGGGAAATATAGAGATATTTATAATTAACTATTTTAATTTCTCTTAAAAAAAGTAACTTTTTATTTCGAAGTTGAAATCAAGCTCACCGACTGTCGTCCATAGCTAATTACCCCCATTCCGAACACAATGGGATATGCATCGCAGGCTGATTCGATCGTTTTGATCAGTTTTCGTCAAAATCAAAATATAACTCTATATATTGAATTTGAACGCATATTTCAATTTCCGGGGCCACATACTAACTAGAAAAATTCTCGAAAAATATTTTCTAGCTTCGTATTGACGATACGGTCCTAACAAAACTATTTTCGTCAAATTCTGAGACCGTTTGAAAAATGGCCATTTTCCAGTCGATTAAAATCAACTAAAACTGGTCAAACGCGTTTTCCTTTGCCACGCTCACATACTGATTCGAAAAATTATGAAATTTGAAACCTAGCAATAACTTGACACTGCGGATCCAACAAAATTGGTTTCGTCGAAATTCGAGGTCGTCTGCAAAATGGCTATTTTTAAGGGCCTGAATTCCATAGCGACTATTCAGAATTTTCAACTGGACATATCTTTTGATCCCCGCTATGAAATTTTGATTTTTCGGATTTATTGGAAATATATTCTCATATAGATCCTATTATTTTTGGTTTCACTAAAATCCGGATTGTTTTGCACCCGGTACATTCAATTGAAGTTTGAAATTGAATTATCGAACTACCACGCCATTTTCTATTCCTTATATAATTATATATAATTATTTATATTCTAATGACGACGTATATAATATATACGTTCGAACTATATTCAAAATAAATTTTTCGTCGCTATTATTTAAAATAGTTCATTTTAAATGTTCAGAATTCGCTAAAATTGCCAAAATAAAAAATTTAAACTGGCCCAGATTTTCGGGTGTTACAATCTCCCCCACTTAAAACTTTTCGTCCCCGAAAAGGAACAAAGTCGAAAGTGGTTTGATTAATCAACTTTACGCTCGATCTGGCTTCCATTCTCCAACTTTTCAGTTTCTGAGAATTTTCAAATTTTCAAAAATTTGGCTAACACCCTAAATTTTTGAAAAATTTCGCCATAACCTCCCCTGCACCGGGAGCCACGGAAAAATCCCGAAATTGCCATATAGGCCTTCTGATCTCAAAAAGAAAAAGAAAAAGCCAAGCGGCTAGCCAATAGGCTCACAAAATCATCATCACCCAAACAAAACAGTAAATTATGATAAACATGTACCTATTTGTCGGGCAAACAAAATTTATTCTTCGGCTCTAGCCTCCTTGCTATGACCTGTTCAATGTAAGCACATGTATATGCAAGCAAATGCAACCAATTTTCAATATAATTCGATATGTGATTCAATTAGGCTAAATGGCTAAAAATTAGCAAACAAATAAACAAACAACACAAACATCAATCAATTAGTGAATTAGAGTTTCAAATTCATAATTTTGATACATATACAAAAATCATGTTTTTGATGCCAAATCACAACAATAGGCCCTATCTAATTTTTGGTTCTCACACCAGTCAATTGGAAGTATAGAAATCTCACTTTCGAAACTCGAAAATAAATACTGGCGACGGTGCCCTATTACCAGAATTATCCCTGGGCAACTAGAGTATGATTCTATAACTATCCAATACATTAAAACTTTGAATACACGTTTGCAAGACATATATGCAAAATCTCTATATATCAGATTGTCCAAATTCATATAAATTAATAATCAAATACGAGTAATTGATTTAAATTTTCAAAACAAAAATTGTTTTCATTTTAAAAATATACTCTTCACACTCGTACTAGGATACTACTGATCCCATCTCTAATGAGTCATTCTAATTGGATATTACTAATCCAATATCTGATGAATTCTTACATATGGTTCTAATGTGCCTTGTTCTCTGAGCTTTGTAAACCAAAGCTCTGATACCAACTGTGACGAAAAGGAATTTTGCTCGATCCGAATCAGTCGCTAAACCAGTCTAGATCGTTCGAAACGCCTGATCGCTTTGAGAACACGACAAAGTAGAACGCAGACGGAAGAACATTTCATTGTATATTACAACAATTCATCAGAATACAAGAATATACAGAGTATAAACAAATAATCATTACACATTCGATAAATATCAGAGATTACAATACATAACATAGCAGCGGAAAATAATACAATACACAACTGAAGGAGATATACGGATACAAAGCTTTCTAGATATCCTTCCAGCTGTAAACCAGGATCATGTGAATATAAATCTACAAAACCAAAACTACTAGCTGCCCGCGTCAAAATAGGGGCACCCAGAGTTTAGGTTAAAACAATAAACTCCAGGTCATTCATGGGACTGGTGTGAGAACTAAAACAGTTATTAATCTTTATTTTAAAGTTAGGTAAATCAAGGGACCACGCCTCTAACGCTGAACGGGTTTCCTCCCAAGAACACCAGTGCATAAAACAACAACGCAATGCTAAATAAAGAAAAATGAAGCTATTATAAGACCCAGTTCCCATCACACAATGCAACGCAAGCCGGAGGATAGGGTTTTTACCTTATAATAGCCAAGAATGCTTGATACGTTTAAAACAAATCATTTGATACTGTTATAAGTGCATGGTGTATAAAACAACTTCAAATCATAAGTATCAATCATAGGCGGCATAAGCGCCCCATCCCACTATGTCGCCGTATATATAGGATTACAACTAAAATCGAAACGTCACGTATTGGAAGTTGGATTTCCGTCATGAACCAAGGCAAAAGATAGTCCTTACCGAATTCGAGACTGCCTAGCCTGAGTCTCAGGATCAGAACGCATCGACCCTTGGAGCGACAAGGCCGGTCCACCGATGTGGATTAAAATGCCTGAGCACTACGTTTCGCCGCCCTTTGGGGCGTAAGCAAGCCAACGAATGACTCCATCGGACCCGGATCGTCCGATCTAACTGAGGCACCTCGCAACAGCAACAACCACATAAGTCAAACTCGTCAGGGCGTGTAAAACCACTGACGCCACTTTTAGCTAGGAGGAAACGTAGGCCCTCCCTGAGGTCCTTTCTCCCGTTTCTGGTTCATACCGGGGTGTGAGGCTCGCGATTTCACGTTATACACAAAGCAATGCCACACAGGCGGTGCTTTGATCATCACCACAAGACTCTGCTTTTCAACAGAAGCCCAGATCATTGCATCTTACCATGCCGCACAGACAATTCACGCCGTGCAACTGATGGCTATCAATCACACAGAATGAATTCCAATGTCAGACACACATTCCATTTGCAAGTCCGTTCTGGGTCTGAACGAAACCGGAGGCACTATATACCTCGCAAACCCATCGATCACCATGTACGTCTGGACGATCACCACTCATCATCCATATTTCGGGATGCCTCCCAATCAGGACCTCGGTTACCATCCAAACGAGGTGAAGATCTCCGGTCTTCGACCACCGTCTTCATCTTTGATTTCTTACCGTCGATTCAGTTGTTCAGAATGGGATAAACCCGGTCTTTCTGAGAAACTCGCGTATATAATAAACAAGTGTTACACAAATGCAACATACGCCTACTTCCCATTCAATAGTCACTAACCATAAATTAACAAGAGAATAATTCCCAAAATATTAACCCCGAAGGCCGAAACCAACATCAGATCAATATCCAGAAAACCATTCTACTTAGCTAACCGACAGTTAGTTTCTAAATTTCACATTCATAGGGAAAGATTCCCATTAATTTTATCAAAGATAAATTCCTTGAATTTATTCTTTAATCTTCTTTTGAATTTCGATTCAACTAGTCGGGATTAACGAACCTTACCGAAGTAATCATTTGTTTTAATTTCCCATCCCAACCTATTCATCCCATGAAGTAAAACTGGTTATACTTCATATCTAACACCACGGTGTTATCGGTAAATTCAATTACCATTTTCACGTTCAAATCTAATTAAAGATTTAACTACCGCCTGGAGTAAAACTGGTGATACTCCATTTTCGATCTTTTCAATCTAGTTAAAGATTCAATAAAACTCCACTTAGTTTTAATCTTTGACGGGGTTAAAGAATCAGTGTCATTTAAAACAGGGTTCACGATAAACCCCAAAATCACATCACAATTCAATCAGTCCCTAACCGTGAATTAGCAAGTGAGCAATTCCCGAAATATTAACCCCGAAGGCCGAAACCAACATCAGATCAATACCCAAGAAACCGTTCAACTTAACTAATCTCCAGTTAGTTTCTGATTTTCTTAACTTCGTTGGGTCTAAGAACAGTATTATTGAAGATACCGTTCACGACGACCCAAAATCAAATTCTATTAATTATCGGGTTAAAGAACGAGTGTTATTTAAAACACCGTTCACGATAAACCCAAGAATCAATTCGAATTCAGTTCCAATTAAATATTATTTAATTGGTATACTTCATTAAATCTAAATAAAAGATTTAATCTTTTTCTCAACTGGGTTCAAGAACAGGGTTAATGAAGACACCATTCACGACAAACCCAAATCACATTTGATATTAAATACAAGGCTCTGAATAGAAAATATATCGGCTTATATTCAATATCAAATTCTACGACCAAAAAATATCGTATTGGAAATAACGATATAAATATATCTTTCAAATTCCCATAACAATATCTGTATCATAACGAAATCCAGCATCGAAATATTCCGAAGACAATTTCGATTCAAATCCATTCCAATATAATTATTGGAAATTTTGGTTATTTTCAAAACCATTTCAAATCCAATTTATTTATTTAGAAATAAATAGAATTATAATTCTAGTTCAAAACTAGTTCATTTCGATAAAAATCTATTTTTATCTTTTCAAATATGGAGTTTTTCATCCCAAATCTTCATAAGTCGTTTCTTATGATTTTACACAAATTATTACTATTTTTAATAATTTTATCAAGGCCCGTACAGTCGATTTCCATCAATGGCCATCGAATTGCGCTTACATCGACCTTTTCCAAATTTGATTTGGACATAATTCCAAATCCAACCGTTAGATTTCTAATTTCTAATATTCATTAGAAAGCTATTTTCGATACGAACCCAACGGTTCTGATTTTCGGAGAATCCGACGGTCGGATCTCCCGTAATATCCGTTCGAAGTCAAAGGTCGAAATTCGCGAACTGCCGCGGTGCGGCGCGTTCTATTCAGGCCATTATATTATATATAATATATATAATATATATTTCGTCGATTTCCTTTTAAAACATACTTTATAAATCGTTTTAAATTTGTTTTCAAAACGATTTCAACTTCATTTCAAATTCAAATCAAAGTTGAATTTTTCCTTATAAATTCGATTTAAATTCATTTCAAATTGATTTCAATTCAAATTGATTTCTAATTCAGTTTCAGTTCATTTCAATTCAATTCAATTTCAATTGGAATTCATTTATATTCAATTTCAATTCGAATTTATTTATATTCAATTTCAATTCGAATTCATATATATTCAATTTCAATTCGAATTCATTTATATTCAATTTCAATTCGAATTCATTTATATTCAATTTCAATTCGAATTCATTTATATTCAATTTCAATTCGAATTCATTTATATTCAATTTCAATTCGAATTCATTTCTTTTCAAAATATCAGATTTTGAAATCACTTTCGATATTCATTATAAAATGAATAAAATCGATATAAATATCGTTCACGTCAAAATGGCGTCAATCTAATCAACACGGCTTCATATATTTCTATTTTCAAATATTTCTATTTTCAAATATTCTATTTCAAATATTTCTATTTCAAATATTTCTTTTCAAATATTTCTATTTTCAAATATTCTATTTCAAATATTTCTATTTCAAAACTTTTTTTTCAAAACTGGAATGAAGCCCAATCAATTACCATATAATGTTAATTATATGGATTTTCTACAACATAGGTATACAATAACAACGATGAATAATCAACCATCATCCAAAGTGCATTCTACACTGTATAAGCATCGAATATAAATATTTAACGCTTATAACAGTCTGTCAATCAATCGATCGACATACAACTAATTATTGGGATTAGTGTATGTCATCTATCATCCCAATACCCGTGTGGAGTTTCAAACAATCAAACACAGATTTTATTTGTGCAGTTGGGCGATGTGTAAAACTTATCGTCCCAATCAATATCAGTCAAATGTGTGTATATAAACAAATCGTCCGATCTATTTATTTTTATTTCATTTCATATACAAGTTAAAAATTCTATTTTTAACTATAAAATATTTTTAACTATATAAATATTTTATTTTATTTCATCTCACATCACATCACACAATCAACTAGACATCAAAATCAAACAAACAAGCATACAAGCCGTCCATGGTCTGTGGACGACGGGTGTCGGGTGCTACTAAACACCATCTGCATCCTAGTATATATTTCAACTAGAAAAATAAATTAAAGGTGAGAAATTCTCACAGATAGCTAATCCAACGCCACGACACTTCTTATGTAGAAATCTTCGCCGTTCTTGCCTCGTCACTTTCGTTGCCCGTATTATCTACATATGTAAAAATCACATTTTTACTTCGCTATTCAATATAGAAAAATCGAATTTACTATGCTATTCAATATATAAAAATCGAATTTTTACTTTGCTATTCAATATATAAAAATCGAATTTTTACTTTGCTATTCAATATATAAAAATCGAATTTTTATTTCTACTTCATATATTTAGATAGACGCTTTATTCTATATAAAATTATATTTTTATATTTCTACTTCATATATAAAGATCGAATTTTTATCATCATAACTATATAAATGATTATATTTTTATGCTTCTACTATAATAAAAATTATATTTTTTTAATATTTTTACCATATAAAAATTCCATCTTTGATATTTTTACAATATAAAAATCCTATCTTTGAATATATAAATAGAAACATCTTTCTATGTTCACTATATATAATTAAAAATTGCTACTTTCTAATGTTAATAATCGAATTTTATTCTTCTAAAAAGATAACCTTTCATGAATTAAAAATCGATTTTTTCTACTCATAAAAATCCTAACTTTTCTACTCATGAAAATCATATAAAAAAACTAAGCTTTATATTTAAAAAGGAATAAAACTTACAGCTATTTTAATCGGGAAAGGGCGAAACTGGTGCTCACGTCGGATTGGCGGGGGGGGGGGGGGGGTAGGTCATCAGTGCGTCGAAGATGTGGAAGGAGGGGGGCGCATCAGTCTTCAGGCGGTGGGCGGTGGAGGGGAAGGAGAGAGGCTGAAGGTAAAGCGGGGGGGGGGGGGGTCTTGGGAGCTGGGCGGTGGCGATCGGCGGAATCGGGGCCAGGGGGGTTTGCGAGATGGAGAGAGAAAGGGAAAGAGGGGAGAGAGGATCGGCGGGTCAGGGTTGGGGGATGCGGTGGCCTGCGCGTCGGCCTGGGTGGTCGGCGTCGCGAGCGGTGGTGGCTCCAGGATTCGAGCGCGCCCCCTTTTTTTCTTTTCTTTTTTTATTTCGTCTTTGACAGAGAAAGAAGGGAGGGAGGGGGTTAAGGGAAATATAGAGATATTTATAAGTAACTATTTTAATTTCTCTTCAAAAAAGTAACTTTTTATTTCGAAATCGAAATCATGCTCACCGACTGTCGTCCATAGCTAATTACCCCCATTCCGAACACAATGGGATATGCATCGCAGGCTGATTCGATAGTTTTGATCAGTTTTCGTCAAAATCAAAATATAACTCTATATATTGAATTTGAACGCACATTTCAATTTACCGGGGCCACATACTAACTATAAAAATTCTCGAAAAATATTTTCTAGCTTCGTATTGACGATACGGTCCTAACAAAACTAGTTTCGACAAATTCTGAGACCGTTTGAAAAATGGCCATTTTCCAGTCAATTAAAATCAACTGAAACTGGTCAAACGCGTTTTCCTTTGCCACGCTCACATACTAATTTGAAAAATTATGAAATTTGAAACCAAGCAATAACTTGACACTTCGGATCCAACAAAAGTGGTTTTGTCGAAATCCGAGGTCGTTTGCAAAATGGCTATTTTTAAGGGCCTGAATTCCATAGCGACTATTCAGAATTTTCAACTGGACATATCTTTTGATTCCCGCTATGAAATTTCGATTTTTCGGATTCATTGGAAAGATATTCTCATATAGATCCTATTATTTTTTGTTTCACTAAAATCCAGATTGTTTTGCACCCGGTACATTCAATTGAAGTTTGAAATCGAATTATTGAACTACCACGCCATTTTCAATTCCTTATATAATTATATATAATTATTTATATTCTAACGACGACGTATATAATATATATGTTTGAACTATATTCAAAATAAATTTTTCGTCTCTATTATTTAAAATAATTCATTTTAAATGTTCAGAATTCGCTAAAATTGCCAAAATAAAAAATTTAAACTGACCCAGATTTTCGGGTTGTTACAAGAACTTACATTTTGTTATGTAAATAAAAAAAAGTATCATTTTGTTATGTAAATAAAAAAAGTATCATTTTGTTTTGAAATAAAAAAAAGTATCATTTTGTTATGTAATAAAAATGTATCATTTTGTTATGTAATGAAAAAAAGTATCATTTTGTTATGTAATGAAAAAAAAGGTATCAACTTTGTTATTAAAAAGTTAATAACTTTGTTAATGAAAAGAATCAACTTTGTTAATAAGAAGTTCATTTTTGCGTGTGATGAAATAAAGATCAAAATTTTCATTTTTTTTTGTGTAATGAAATAAAGAACAAAAGATAACATTGTTGTGTTTATTATTAGAAATGAATATTTACACCGTAATGTTTAGAATTGTAAATGAACATTTATTTACACCGTTACGTGTTAAATTAGAAATGAACAATTTTTACACTGTTATGTATTAAATTAGAAATGAACATGATTGGCACCGCAATAAAAAAAATTACATTTTTATGGAAGTAAAAAGATAGGATCTTGATCATTGAAATTTAAAATTACATTTTTATGTAATTAAAAGATTAGATTTTGACGCTGCAAAATTATTTACATTTTAATGCAATAAGAATAAATAGAATTTACATGGTAATCTAAATTACATCTTTAATGTAGTAAAAAGGAAATATTTTGACAATTAAAAATAAAAACCACATTTTTAATGTAAATTAGATTAGAAAGAAAAACCACATTTTTAATGTAAATTAGATTAAAAAGAAAAGTCACATTTTTATTGTAAATTAGATTAAAAAGAAATGTCACATTTTAATGTAAATTAGATTAAAAAGAAAAGTCACATTTATAACGTGAATAAGAAATAGAAGAAAATTTAATATTTTTAATGTGAATAAGAAAAAAAAGTTTACATTTTTAATGTAAATAAGAAAAAGAAGAAAAGTTTACATTTTTAATGTAAATAAGAAAAAGAAGAAAAGTTTACATTTTTAATGTGAATAAGAAAAAGAAGAAAAGTTTACATTTTTAATGTGAATAAGAAAAAGAAGAAAAGTTTAAATTTTCAATGTAAATAAGAAGAAGAAGAAAAGTTTACATTTTTAATGTGAATAAGGAAAAGAA
The DNA here is from genome assembly GCA_030737875.1 of Allium sativum. Taxonomy (NCBI): domain Eukaryota; kingdom Viridiplantae; phylum Streptophyta; class Magnoliopsida; order Asparagales; family Amaryllidaceae; genus Allium; species Allium sativum. Next base: position 88,793,137 of record CM060927.1, on the reverse strand, counting down.
GAAAAGTTTACATTTTTAATGTGGATAAGATTTAAAGTTAGAAAATTTACATTTTCATGTATTAAGATTAAAGAGGAAATTTACATTTTCATGTATTAAGATCGAGGAGAAAATTACATTTTTCATGTAAAAAGATTTAAAAGTAGAAATTACATTTTCATGTAAAAAGCTTTAAAGTGAAAATTTATATTTTAATGAATTAGATTTCCATTTTAAAAAGGATTAAAGATACGAAATTTACATTTTTATGTAAATAGATTTCAATGAAAATTATAGCGAGGGAAATTTACATTATAATGAATGGATTTTCATTAAAAAGAATAAGGATTAGAAATGTACATTTTAATGAAGGAATTTTCATTAAAAAGAATAAGGATTAGAAATGCACATTTTAATGAACGGATTTTCATTAAAAGGAATAAGGATTAGAAATTTACATTTTAATGAATGGATTTTCACTAAAAAGAATAAGGAAACAAAATATACATTTTGTGTAATTTGAAAGATGAAAGAAAAATGTACATTGTTGGGTATAGTATGTGTATGTGAATTATAATAAAAATAAACATTATTGTGTGTCATGTTATACCTTGATATTATATACACAAATAGGGTTATTTGTTGTTAGCAAAATATATTGAAATGAAATGGATGAAGAAATTACTTATAATTATATATATAGAAATTAAAATCAAACGAATCGAGTGTGGTAGTTCGCATTTTGGAATCATGTCTTTAAATTATTATACCGAAATATCCGACCGTCGGATTTTCCCAAAACTGAATCTGTTAGGTTCGCCTTGGGAAGATCTTTCCAACGATATGAATTGTGTTAAATTCCAACGGTTAGATTTAGCGAAATGTGTAAAACAAATTTGGGTGAAAACAGCGCCAGGGTCGCCCATTGACCCGAAGCGTCGTTAAATTAATTTGGGCTAGTTTTATATAAAAAAATAGCAATAGATCGTTATTAAATACTAATAACGATAAGAAATGATTTTAAAATATACATATATATATATTCGAGAATCATTTGAAAAGACCGAGTTCTATCTCATTTCAAATTATTACATGTCGATCTAATTTGAAGAGTTGAAGACGGTAAAAGACTGACGATCTTCTTGTCGAATGGATGAGTTACAATTAACGCCCATGATTGGAGTAGCTACCTTGAAGCGGCTACAATGGTGGTCGTCCAGACTACTTGTTGATTTGTTTGGATATGTGAGGAATAAGGTGCCTTCGGTTTCGTTCAGACCCAGAATGGACTTGTAAATGGATGTGTGTCCGATGTTGAATTTCATTCCATGTAAATTAAATTGATTTCTAATTAATATATAATTGTTTGGTGGCGGAGAATTTATTCTCTTGCTTAACACCCTCTTGTATATTGATGGTTGTCGATCGCATGGCGTGAATTGTCAATGTGGCATGCCAAGATGCAAATGATCAAGACTTTTGTTGAAAAGCAGGCCTTGTGGTTGATGATCAAAGCACGGCCTGTTTAGGCGTAGCTTTGTGTATAACGTAGCTTCACGAGCCTCACAACCCGGTTGAGTCCAAAACGGAGCAAGGGAACGCAGAGAGAGTAGCATGTTTCTTTCTAGCTAGAAGTGGTGTTTGGGTTTTACACGGCCCGACACTTTTACTTATGTGGATGATGGAATGAGGCGCCTCGGATATTAGGTCCTAAAGGACTGGGAAACGTGTGTTCAGGAATAACTAATCCGCAAAATCATATGTACGTACCGGCCCTGCAGCTTTCCAAGTGTTCACTGCGGGGGATCCAGAGACATTAGCTAGAGTATCTCGAATCGGTAAGGAGATCGTTCCTAGCCTTGACTCATGATGGAAACCCAAATTCCCAATACGACCCTACGGACTTGATTGTATTACTATTATGGAGGCATGGTATATGGTAGCTATGCTTCCTAGGATTGATACATTTACTTTGAAATGTTTTTGAAACATGTATACACTAATAATAATATCAAACCCGTTTTTATCGTATCAAGCATTTTTGACCATTATAAGGTAAAACTCAATTCTCCAGTTTGCGTTGCATTGTGTGATGGGACTTGAGTCTTATATTGGTTTCATTTTTCCAAAAAGCATTGCATTGTTTAATGATTTACTTTTAATTATGCACTGGCAATCCAATGGAGTAAACCCGTTCCGCGTTTGCGGCGTGGTCCTGTGATTAGAAATGAACATTTATTTACACCGTTACACGTTAAATTAGAAATGACCAATTTTTACACCGTTATGTATTAAATTAGAAATGAACATGATTGGTACCGCAATAAAAAAAATTACATTTTTATGGAATTAAAAAGATAGGATTTTGATCATTGAAATTTAAAATTATATTTTTATGTAATTAAAAGATTAGATTTTGACACTGCAAAATTATTTACTTTTTAATGAAATAAAAAGAAATAGAATTTACATGGTAATCTTAGTTACCTCTTTAATGTAATAAAAAGGAAATATTTTGACAATTAAAAAGAAAAACCACATTTTTAATGTAAATTAGATTAAAAAGAAAAACCACATTTTTAAAGTAAATTAGATTAAAAAGAAAAGTCACATTTTTAATGTAAATTAGATTAAAAAGAAAAGTCACATTTTTAATGTAAATTAGATTAAAAAGAAAAGTCGCATTTTTAATGTAAATAAGATTAAAAAGAAAAGTCACATTTATAATGTGAATAAGAAATAGAAGAAAAGTTTACATTTTTAATGTGAATAATAAAAAAAGTTTACATTTTTAATGTGAATAAGAAAAAGAGGAAAAGTTTACATTTTTAATGTATATAAGAAAAAGAAGAGAAGTTTACATTTTTAATGTAAATAAGAAAAGAAGAAAAGTTAACATTTTTAATGTAAATAAGAAAAAGAAGAAAAGTTTCCATTTTTAATGTAAATAAGAAAAACAAAAAAAGTTCACATTTTTAATGTGAATAAGAAAAAGAAGAAAAGTTTACATTTTTAATGTGAATAAGAAAAAGAAGAAAAGTTTACATTTTTAATGTAAATAAGAAAAAGAAGAAAAGTTTACATTTTTAATGTGAATAAGGAAAACAAAGAAAAGTTTACATTTTTAATGTGGATAAGATTTAAAGCAAGAAAATTTACATTTTCATGTATTAAGATTAAAGAGGGAATTTACATTTCATGTATTAAGATTGAGGAGAAAATTACATTTTTCATGTAAAAAGATTTAAAAGTAGAAATTACATTTTCATGTAAAAAGCTTTAAAGTGAAAATTTATATTTTAATGAATTAGATTTTCATTTTAAAAAGGATTAAAGATACGAAATTTACATTTTTATGTAAATAGATTTCAATGAAAATTATAGCGAGGGAAATTTACATTATAATGAATGGATTTTCATTAAAAAGAATAAGGATTAGAAATGTACATTTTAATGAACGGATTTTCATTAAAAAGAATAAGGACTAGAAATGTACATTTTAATGAACGGATTTTCATTAAAAGGTATAAGGATTAGAAATTTACATTTTAATGAATGGATTTTCATTAAAAAGAATAAGGAAACAAAATATACATTTTATGTAATTTGAAAGATGAAAGAAAAATGTACATTGTTGGGTATAGTATGTGTATGTGAATTATAATAAAAATAAACATTATTGTGTGTCATGTTATACCTTGATATTATATACACAAATAGGGATATTTGTTGTTAGCAAAATACGGTGAAATGGAATGGATGAAGAAATTATATATAATTGTATATATATATACAGAAATTAAAATCAAACGAATCGAGCGTGGTAGTTCGCGTTTTGGAATCATGTCTTTAAATTATTGTACTGAAATATCCGACTGTCGGATTTTCCCAAAACTGAAACCGTTAGGTTCGCCTTGGGAAGATCTTTCCAATGATATGAATTGTGTTAAATTCCAACGGTTAGATTTAGCGAAATGTGTAAAACAAATTTGGGTGAAAACAGCGCCAGGGTCGCCTATTGATCCGAAGCGTCGTTAAATTAATTTGGGCTAGTGTTATATATAAAAAATAGCGATAGATCGTTATTAAATACTAATAACGATAAGAAATGATTTATATATATTTATATGCGAGAATCATTTGAAAAGCCTGAGTTCAATCTCATTTCAAATGATTACACGTCGATCTAATTCGAAGAGTTGAAGACGGTACAAGACCGATGATCTTCACGTCGAATGGATGAGTTACCATTGACGCCCATGATTGGAGAAGCTACCTTGAAGGGGCTACAATGGTGGCCATCCAGAATACTTGTTGATTAGTTCAGATATGCGAGGAATAAGGTGTCTCCGGTTTCGTTCAGACCCAGAACAGACTTGTAAATAGATGTGTGTCCGACGTCGAATTTCATTCCATGTAAATTAAATTGATTTTTAATTAATATATAATTGTTTGGTGGCGGAGAAGTTATTCTCTTGCTTAACACACTCTTATATATTGATGATTGTCGATCGCATGGCGTGAATTGTCAACCTGGCACGCCAAGATGCAAATGATCAAGGCTTTTGTTGAAAAGCAGGCCTTGTGGTTGATGATCAAAGCACGGCCTGTTTAGGCATAGCTTTGTGTATAACGTAGCTTCACAAGCCTCATAACCCGTTGAGTCCAAAACGGAGCAAGGGGACGCAGGGAGAGCATCACGTTTCTTTCTAGCTAGAAGTGGTGTTTGGGTTTTACACGGCCCGACATTTTACTTATGTGGATGATGGAATGAGGTGCCTCGGATATTAGGTCCTATAGGACCGGGAAACGTGTGTTCAGGAATAACTAATCCACAAAATCGTATGTGCGGACCGGCCCTGCAACTTTCCAAGGGTTCACTGCGGGGGATCCTGAGACATTATCTAGAGTGTCTCGAATTCGTAAGGAGATCGTTCCTAGCCTTGACTCATGATGGAAACCCAAATTCCCAATACGACCCTACGGACTTGATTGTATTACTAGTATGGAGGCATAGCATATGGTAGCTATGCTTCCTAGGATTGATACATTTACTTTGAAATGTTTTTGAAACATGTATACACTAATAATAATATCAAACCCATTTTTATCGTATCAAGCATTTTTGACCATTATAAGGTAAAACTCTATCCTTCGGTTTGCGTTGCATTGTGTGATGGGACTTGAGTCTTATAATGGTTTCATTTTTCCAAAAAGCATTGCATTGTTTAACGATTTACTTTTAATTATGCACTGGCAATCCAATGGAGTAAACCCGTTCTGCATTTGCGGCGTGGTCCTGTGATTAGTCTTATTGTTAGATTAGTTAAGTTAGAATTCTCACACCAATCCCATGACTGACTCGTAGTTTGTTTCACTTTGCAAACTCGGGTGCCCTCTTTTCCACATGGGCAGTCAAGTAGCTTTTTGCAGATATTTATCTCTTGAGCAGGATTCTGGATCGAAGCCTAAAGCTGTGTCCAGAGCATAGAAGTCTTCCGCTGTTTATTGTATTTAATTTATTGAAATTTATCTTCCGCTGTAATTTTATTCAATGTACTCTGATATGTTCTGTACTCTGATGTAACATTATTGTAATGTTTATAAAAGCCTGCTTATATTGTTTTAATGTATTGTATTCCCAAAGCTAACGTATGCGGGTTTTTGAACAGTCTTAGTCGATTTTGTGATCGATTAAGTCCGGGCGAAATCCGAGCCGTTACAGTTGGTATCAGAGCTCAGGTTAGCTCAAATCTTTGGGGTACAACTCGTTAGAACTGAACAAAAGACTCATCAGAGATTGGATTAGTAATATCCGATAAGAATACTCATTAGAGATAGGATCAGCAGTATCCTAGAATGAGGAAACTCATTAGAGATGGGGTTAGTAATGCCCTAGAATGAGTTAAGGGTAACAAGTTTATAATTAACGTATTTTTGATTATATATAATCCGATCTTTGAAATATGATTTTGAATATATACAAAAGTTATAAATATTTAAAAAGCTAATCAACAAATTGATTGATGATTGTGTAATGTAATTATTAGTTCAACTATAAAATTATTTAAACAAGTGAATGAATAATAAAGAATGATAAATTGAGTAGGATAATTAAACAACTTTTTAGCTTCGTTCCTTTCGAGGGTGAAAAGTTTCTAAGTGGGGGAGACTGTAACAACCATGAATTTTTGGGTAAATTTAAAAATTTATTTTAATATATTTTAATGGGTTTTGATATTTAAAATAATTTAGTTTAAATAATAACGACTAAAAAAATTATTTTAATTGAAGTTAAAATGAATAAATTTAATTTAATTATAAAAGGAGTTAGAAATAGCGCGTGTGAAGAGAAGGAATTTCGCTCGGTCCGAACCGGTCGCTAAACCGACCCAGACCGTTCGAAACGCCCTATCGTTTGAGAACACGACAAAACAGAACGCAGACGGAAGAACAGTTCACTGTATATTACAACAATGCATCAGATTACAAGAATATATAGAGTATAAACAAACATATATTACACAGAAATATCAGAGATTACAATAAATTACATAGCAGCGGAAAATAATACAATACACAACTAGAAGGAGATATACAGATACAAAGCTTTCCGGATATCGTTCCAGCTGTAAACCAGGATCCTGTGAATATAAATCTGCAAAAACCAAAACTACTAGCTGCCCGTGTCAAAATAAGGGCACCCAGAGTTTAGGTCAAAACAATAAACTCCAGGTCAGTCATGTGACTGGTGTGAGAACTAAAACAGTTATTAATCTTTATTTTTAAAGTTGGGTAAATCAAGGGACCACGCCGTATAACACGGAACGGGTTTCCTCCCAAGAATACCAGTGCATAAAACAAACAGCGCAATGCTAAATAAAGAAAAATGAAGCTGTTATAAGACCCAGGTCCTATCACACAATGCAACGCAAGCCGGGGGATAGGGTTTTTCCTTATAACAGCTAAAGAATGCTTGATACGTTTAAAACAAATCATTTGATACTATTGTAAGTGCATAGTGTATAAAACAACTTCAAATCATAAATATCAATCATAGGCGGCATGAGCGTCCCATGCCACTATGTCGCCATATATAGGTTTACAAATAAAACCGCAAAGTCACGTATTTGGAAATTGGATTTCCATCTATGAACCGAGGCAAAAGATAGTCCTCAACCGATTCGAGACAATCTAGCCTACCATGTCTCAGGATCAGAGCTCGAGTGACCCGTGGATCGTCAGGGCCGGTCCACCGATGTGGATTAAAATGCCTGAACACTACGTTTCCCCGCCCTTTGGGGCGCAAACGAGCCATCAAATGACTCCATCGGTTCGAGAACGACCGATCAATCCGAGGCGCCTCGCAACAGCAACAACCACATAAGTCAAACTCGTCAGGGCATGTAAAACCACTGACGCCACTTTTAGCTAGAAAGAAACTGTGACGATCCCAAAATCCGAGGGGCGGTATTAAGGATAATCATAGGGAAATAACACATTAATCATCATAGCAGAGTACAGATAATAGCAGAAACAATAAATAAAATAATTTTACATGGATATGACAGCGGAATCACAACATGTAGGAATATCAGAATAGCATAACGTGGGATATACTTAGTAAATAAATAGGAAAGTGATCAGTCATCATCGCCAGAGGCGGAATACATACATGCAGTGAGACATAATAAGGGTATCAGTCTACATCGCCGAAGGCGGAATACATATACATATAGTGAGAAATACGGAAAGTAAATCAGTCAGCATCGCCAGTGGCGGAATCATAACATAAATACAGTAATGGCGGAAAATGTCAAAGTCATCTCTGTGAAGTCAGCCTCGCCATGAGCCAAAAATGCACTCTATGCAGCAGTGCATAGCCAAAAACAACCTGTCACCTGTGTACAAGGCTGCCCGTGTGAAAATAAGGGCACCCGCGTTTGCAAAGTGAAACAAACAACGAGTCAGTCATGGGGACTGGTATGAGGAATCTATTCAATAGTTAAACAACAGTAATAGCAAATCATAGGACCACGCCACTTTCGCGGAACGGGTTTACTCCAGTGATTGCTAGTGCATTTAAAACAAAGTAAATTCTTTTAAAACAACGCAATGCTTTTAAAAAGGATGAAGCCATTGTAAGACTCAAGTCCCATCACACAATGCAACGCAAGCCGGAGGATAGAGTTTTACCTTATAATAGCCAAATATGCTTGATACGTATAAAGCGAAACCATTTGATATTATTACTAGTGCATATATGTTTCAAAAGCGATAGCATCATAAATATCAATCATAGACGACATAGCTACCATATACTATGTCGCCATACTAGTTCTAAAATCAAGTCCGTTATTTCGTATTGGAAATTGGATTTCCGTCATGAGTCGAGGCAAGGGGCAAGCTCCTCTCCGCTTCGAGACACTCTAGCAAATGCCTTAGGACTACGCACACTGGGTATCCTGGATCTTTAGGGCCGGTCCTCACTTACGTTAGAGGATTAATTATGCCTGAACACACGTTTCAAGGTCCTTACAGACCTATAATCGAGGCGCCTCGCATTCCAACAACCACAAAGGTGAAAAGTAGATATATATGTCAGGGCTGGTAAGTCACTGACACCACCATAGCTAGAAAGAAACGTCGTGCTCTCCCTGTAGTCCGTATCCCGTTTTTAACTCATACCGGGGTGTGAGGCTCGCGAATCTACGAAATACACAAAGCTAGGCTACGTAGACCTTGCTTTGATCATCATCCACAAGACTTTGCTTTGCAACAGAAGCCTTGATCACATCATCTTGGCATGCCACATAGGCAGTCCACTCCATACGATTGATTTCTATCGATATATAACCCCTGAGCTCGTACGTCTCAGAGAAGGGCGTTAAGCAAAAGAATAAATTCTCCGCCGCCAAACAGATATATATTTAACAGAGATCAATCAGTACAGATCAAAATCCAATGCCAGACACACAGTCCATTTACAAGTCCGTCCTGGGTCTGAACGAAACCGGAGGCGTCAAATTCCTCGCAAATCCGTACAATCAACACATACGTTCAGACGGCTACTACTTCCGTCCCCTTCCGGTAGCTACTCCGGTTAGGAACCTCAGTAGCGCCCATCCAACCGATACGAAGATCGTCGGTCTTGAATCGTCTTTGCATTTTCCAATTCGAATCGCTCGATGAATTATCTGAAGTGAGGGTTAGCTCGGCCTTTTCAAATAATCCACATCATTAGAATTTAAATCGATTCTTTATATGGTTATATTATTCGACATCCATCTTTCAGTTATCTAGTGTTATTTTCATGTCAAACACATACAACCATCCAATATCAAACAATTCAAGCCCAATTGGTTTATTTTCAATCAATATTGCTTATAATATTTTATAACGATTTTTCGCCATTTTTATTTATTTAAAAATGGCCATATTTAATTAAACGACGTTTCAGGTCGTGCCGTGGCACTGGCGCTGTTTTTCCCTTAATTTGTTTTACACATATCGGAAAATCTAACCGTTGGATTTCTACAAAGTCTATATCAGTGGGAAGATATTTCCAAAGCGAACCCAACGGTTCCAGTTTCGTGAGAATCCGTCGGTCGGATCTTCCACACTAGTCGTTTGAAGTTACGGATTCAAAATTCGAACTGCAGCGTCGTTATTCGATTTAATTTAATTATATTTATATTTATATATAAATATAAACGATTCTGGCGCTGTTTTTCCTCAGATTTGAATTAAACATTCCGGACAATCCAACCGTTGGATTTTTACAAGGTTGGTGCCGTTGGAAAGATATTTCCAATGCGAACCCAGCGGTTGCGGTTTCGGGAAAATCCGATGGTCGGATCTCTCGTACTAATCGTTTCAAATTACGATTCCGAAACGCGAACTGCACGGCCTCTATTCCTTTTAATTATATTTATATTTATATATATATAAATATAGTTCATTCCACTATTTCAACTATAGTTCATTTTATAATTTCAACTTCGTTTTCACTTCAAATATTTCACTAACGCCTTAATATTTCGAAAAATTTCGCCATAACCTCCTTTGTACGGGGAGGGGTTTGGAAATTTATTGGGCCGTATTAGGTACCCAATAAATCCTAAAAAGCATTCACATATTTATAGTGATATATTTTGGTGTTTACGGGGGAGCATGTACTAATAATCACTCCAGAGAATAAATTCCCGTCACCCCGTTTCCGTGTGGAAATAAATAGTCCATGTGCCGTATCTAATAACTAGAGCGACGTGGTTATTGTCAACTCCAGACCCGTGTGGGGTTTTTATTAATCTGGTAATTTATCGTTATAATTTATATAGTCCATATCAGTCATCAGTTCAACCTGTAGTACATAGTCATCGCCATACAAGCCTCTTGCTTATATGGTAAATCTTCCACCTCGTCACACAAGCTCCAATTGCTTATGTGGAATATGATGAAGTATGCCTATCGTCAAGAAGTATGCCATGTAGTGTAGTTCAAAATTAATTGTTACTATCCTATGGTGTTGTTTATTATTTCACACAGAAAAACCAGCACTCCGCATCCAATGGCATTCACAGGAGTTGATATATAAATAAAATTGCGCAGCCAACTCATCAAGGTTTACCTATTTGTCGGGCACGCAAATAATTTCTTTACTCTACAGCTAATCCATTTTTCCTGTTCAACACATGTATATATATGCAGAACAAAGCTAATAATAATATTCCTAACAAACTATTATTTATTTCAACACTTGTGTATTTTTAACTAAGCGTATGCTCGATAAAAGGAATATTTTTATCATCAAAAATATTTATTCGACACATGTGTATTTTTAACTAAGCGTATACTCGATAAAAGGAATATTTTTATCATCAAAAATATTTATTCGACACATGTGTATTTTTAACTAAGCGTATACTCGATAAAAGGAATATTTTTATCATCAAAAATATTTATTCGACACATGTGTATTTTTAACTAAGCGTATACTCGATAAAAGGAATATTTTTATCATCAAAAATATTTATTTGACACATGTATATTTTTAACTCTTCTCATTCACTATAAAAATATAGTTTTCATTGTCGATTCATTTTATTTTTAAAAGATGATAACATTCAACACATGAACTTCAACTCAACGAATGAATTGCAACTCAACACATGAATATTCGATATAGTTTGTATATATATAAAAATGTGATTTTTATCGCTAAAGCCATTTGTTTAAATTCAAATAATATTCAACACATGAATTTCAACTCAACGAATGAATTGCAACTCAACACATGAATATTCGATATAGTTTGTATATATATAAAAATGTGATTTTTATCGCTAAAGCCATTTGTTTAAATTCAAATAATATTCAACACATGAATTTCAACTCAACGAATGAATTGCAACTCAACACATGAATATTCTATATAGTTTGAATATATATAAAAATGTGATTTTTATCGCTAAAGCCATTTGTTTAAATTCAAATAATATTCAACACATGAATTTCAACTCAACGAATGAATTGCAACTCAACACATGAATATTCGATATAGCATATGTAATTAATTTCAACGAATGAAAATTATTCTAACACATAAATATTTCAGAAAATTTCGGCAGCATAACGGCAGGGTAGTTAAAACCGGGACTGTCCCTAGTACGGCTCCTCGCTCTACCTTAAAACCTCGCGGTTTTTGACAATGGGGATCATGCATCTAGTTCGCACGCAGGCGGCATGTTTCATTTTCAATTCCACAATCCTATTCTATTTTGTTTCAACCATAAGAGGGTATTTTTCAACCACAAAGGTATTTTCCAACCACAAAGGTATTTTTCAACCACAAAGGTATTTTTCAACCATAATATCAACCACAAACAATTATTTCCAACCATTCGTCATACCATATAATATCACGTCAAACACAAGCCATAAATATCGTCCATGGTCTGTGGACGAGGGGAGTACATATATATATATATATAATATAATAATTCACTTGCATTTCATCACAATTCAAAGCATATATGTTTCAAACAACGCTTGTATAATTTATACATCGCTAATATAACTTATACAACACATGTACATGAGGTATACAATGCGTATATAGTTTACACTTCGCTTATATAATTTATACAACGCGATTTCATTCACACAAATAGTTTAGATTCCTCACATTGGTTATTGCGGTGCTAAAAATCGTAGGAAGGTCAGAAAAATCCGCGGCTTCTTCTAGAATGTAGAGAGCCTCCTTGCGGTCACGGTGTCTCCTGTTTCATCGAATTTCGTTAAAGAACGAAAAAGATATTATTTTTCAAAGCTTTGCAACGCTTTATAGTGTTAAAACAGTTTAAAATTATATAAGCCGTTAGTTTTCAAACCTGCTCAATTCTAGGTTTGGATTTTTCTCTTGATTCGTAGCTCTATAGGATGATCAGACTGTTGGACGTCGTCGAGGGAGGGAAGAGCTTTCCGGCGCTGGTAGTTTGAGGGGGTGCGACGGCGAATTGAGGCGGCGGCGGCTCTGGGAAGGCGACGACTTCCTCGACGTCGTTCAGGCGAAGGAGCTGACGAAAGGGGGCGGCGTTGGGTCGGATGTGGAGAGGAGGCGAAGGGCTGTCAACTGGTGGTGGTGGCGCGGCCTAGCGTCGCCTGTGGCGATCGGAAAAGGGACGAGAAGCTTCGAGCAACGTGGATCGTCCAGAGCAGGGTGGCGGCTAGGGTTCCGTGGTTTTATATATTTTTTTTAAAAGAAAATTTCCTATTGGCCAGAATTTATAGAAAATTTTTAAATAGTGTTTTTGCAAACGGACTCCCTTTTAAACCCAACGACTGTCGCCCCTAGCTAAATACCCTCATTCCGGACACAATGTGATATGTTTCGTTGGCCATTTCGACTGTTACAGTCAGTTATTTTTCAAATTAAAATATAAAACATTCGATATTTAATTTAAACGTACATTTCAATTTGCCAGGGCCACAAACTGAATCGAAAAATTCCAGAAAAATAAATCTAGCCTTGTTTTGACGATACGGTCCTAACAAAACCAGTTTCGTCGAATTCTGAGCTCGTTTGAAAAACGGTCATTTTTAGGTCGACCCATTTTAACAAAATTTGACCAAACACGTTATCTTTTGCCCCGCTCACATACTAGCTTCAAAAAATTATGAAATTTGAAACTTAGCAATAATTTGACATCCCAGACCCAACAAAAGTGGTTTCGTCGAATTCCGAGGTCATATGCAAAATCTCAATTTTCAAGGGCTATATATACTATATAGCGACCTTTCTGAAAATTCATTTGGCCATAACTTTTGATTTCCGCTATGAAATTTCGATTTTTCAGATTCGTTAGAAAGATATTGATAAACAGATTTAAATATTTTCAGTTTCGTCAAAATCCGTTATATTTTCCGCCCGGTACAGTCAGACAAAGTTTGTATTCAAATTTTCAAACTGCCATATTATACACAATTCTATATTTTATTGAAATATGCTATTTCAATCTTTCAAATTTCTTGGTAATAACCTAGTTTAAAAATTATAAACTGGTTCACATTTTCCGGGTTATTACAATCTCCCCCACTTAAAACTTTTCGTCCTCGAAAAGGAAATAACAGTTAAGCAGGAAATAAAATGTAAATGCAAAGTATTGTAAAGGTACCTTGCACCGGAGTTAGTAAGAGATGTCCACTCTGCATTTGGGATAGGCTTATTTAATGCTTTCCTCAGTCTCCCAAGTACAGTCTCTAGGATCACTACTCCACTGCACCTTGACTAAATGAATCTTTTTCCTCCTAAGCTCTCTAGTTTCTTTGCCAACTATCTTCAATGGCTCTCTCTTGAGTGCTAATTCTGGAGTTATGTCAATATCATGTTGTGCTGCTTCTTCCACAATAAGGTCGGGATCATGAACATGTTTTCTGAGTTGGGATACGTGGAACACATCATGTATACCCGGCAACCAATTAGGTAATGAAACCCTATATGCAAGAGTTCCAATCCGTTCAAGTATAGGAAAGGGACCAATAAATCTCGGTGCCAACTTCCCAGTCTTGCCAAATCTGATTACTCCTCGCATTGGAGAAACTCTTAAATAAACATAATCACCAACGGCAAACGATATATCCCTTCTTCTCGCATCAGCATAACTTTTCTGTCGGCTCTGCGCGGTTTTCAATCGCTTCTTAATGAAATCGACTTTATCCGATGCTTCTCGAATCATATCGGGCCCTAACACAAGTCTGTTGCCAGGTTCTACCCAACATGCGGGAGACCTGCACGGTCTACCGTATAATGCTTCAAATGGAGACATTCCCAAACTTGCTTGATAGCTATTGTTGTAGGAGAATTCGGCTAAATGTAAGTGATCCTCCCATGAGCCTCCAAAATCAATAACGCAAGCCCGCAATAGATCTTCTAAAATTCTATTCACCCGCTCAGTTTGGCCGTCTGTCTGAGGGTGATAAGCGGTGCTTAGATTCAATTTGGTTCCCAATTCTGTCTGGAATGCTTCCCAGAATTTGCTAGTGAACAGGGGATCTCTATCGCTGACTATACTGAGCGGTACTCCATGAAGTTTAACTATTTCTTTGAAGTAAATCTGTGCCAGACTTTGAGCCGTTCTGTTGGATCGGACAGGGATGAAATGGGCAGTCTTCGTGAAGCGATCTACGATTACCCATATACTGTTGTTTCCTTTTCTAGTTCGAGGCAGGCCATCGATGAAATCCATCGAGATTTGTTCCCACTTCCATCCAGGAATTTCTGAGGGTTGTAATAATCCAGCTAATTTCTGCTGATCACTCTTCACTAGCTGACAAGTGGGGCATCTGCTAACATATAATGAGATATCCCTTTTCATTGACCTCCACCAGAATGTGCGTTTGATATCATTATACATTTTGCTCACACCGGGATGGATACTTAATTTGGATTTGTGGCACTCGTCAAGTATTTCTCTTCTGAGCTCGGGAAGGTTTGGGATGCAAATTCTGCCCTTGAGTCTTAGAACTCCTTTGTCATCGAGTCGGAAACTTGTGGGATCACCTCCTTTGACTCTTTGACTGATTCTTTGAATAAATTCATCGTCTTTCTGAAGAGTCGAGATCCTGTCTATTAATGAAGATGTGATGACAAAACTGGCGATGATTTCATTCTTTCTGCTGAGCGCATCTGCTACAACATTGGCTTTCCCTGGAGTGTATAGAATTTCAAAATCGTATGCTGCAAGGAATTCTAACCAAGCTGTTGTCTCAAATTTAGATCTGTCTGAGTGAACAGATATTTCAAGGATTGATGATCGGTGTATAGTTCGAATTTCTGGCCCAATAAATAATGCCTCCATATTCTTAAAGCAAACACGATAGCTAATAACTCAAGATCATGAGTTGCATAGTTTCTTTCATGCGGCTTTAGTTGACGGCTGGCGTAAGCGATCACTTGGCCTTTTTGCATTAACACTGCGCCTAGCCCTCTAATAGAAGCATCTGTCCATACAATCAAGTCTTGGTTGCCTTCTATAATAGTCAATACTGGAGCGGTTGTCAACTTCAGTTTTAGCTCTTGGAAAGCTTCTTCACATTCGGGAGTCCATTTGAATTTCTCATGCTTCTTTGTAAGCTTTGTCAATACTCCTGATATCTTTGAAAAATCCTGAACGAATTTCCGATAGTAACTAGCTAATCCAAGGAAACTTCGAACTTCAGTGTTTGTTTATTGAGATCCCTGTAATCGACGCAAAGTCTTAGAGTACCGTCTGATTTCGGGACAAATACTACTGCGGCTCCCCACGCTGAAAAGCTTGGTCTGATCAGACCTTTCCAAAGCAATTCTCGGGTTTGACTACTTAGCTCTTCTTTTTCTTTTGGGGCCATTCTTCTTATTGGATGTACTACTGGTCGAGCATTAGGAATTAGATCTATCCTGAATTCAATCTCTCTTTGCGGCGGTAAGTTTTCTACTTCTTCAAACACATCCACAAAGTTTTCCACGACCGGTATCTTTTCTATTGAAGGGGGAGTAATTTCTAAAGAAGCCCAGAATTCTGTTCTATTAATTTCTGCACCGAGACATGGTATAGTGATATGCCCCGATTTTGTTTCAACTTTCACGATTCTTTCGGCACATCTAACTTCGGCCTTATATTTTGTTAACCATTCCAGACCGAGAATAACATCGAATTCCGATAAATCCATGACAATTAAGTGAATGGGAAACTTGTAACATGAATAAGAGATAGGCACTCTACAGTATATACTGAGACTAACAGAACCTCCTATCGGGTTTTGAACTTTAATTGGTTCCTTCAGTTTTCTTCGTTTCAATTTTAGTTTGTGAACAAGGATACCAGATATGAAGCTACGTGATGCACCAGTATCAAAAAGTACAGAAACAGGAATATTTTTAATGGAAAGGGTACCTCCCAAGACATCGGGTTTACCTGATCCATCGGTGATAGCTGGCGGGGTCTTCCCGTCATAGACATGGGCCACTTGTGCGCTCTTCTTCAAAGGACAATTCTTGCTATAGTGACCCTTCTTGTGGCAGTTGTAGCATTCGGCTGAGTCATTGGCCTTTGGCTTCTTTGGGGCTTTGCATACATTAGAGAAATGACCGGGCTTCCCGCAATTGTAGCAGTTTCCTTTTGGGATCTTTGCGGGTTTTTGAGTAGCGGCCGCAGTAATGCTAGATTCGGGTTGATCTGTTGAAGCCTTGCGCTTATTCCCTGATTGGCTTTTAGCGCGGTCTTGGCTAGCATGCCTCTCATCCATGTCTTCGTAGTTGCAAGCCATCTCTACTAGTTCTGTAAAGGAGAGTTTGATGTTGCTCATAGCTCTATTGTGGTACTTGCGCTTCAGTCCAAATATGAATCTCTTATTCTTTGCTTTGTTTGTCATAATCAGCTCTGGAGCATAGCGCGATAACTGAGTGAACTTATTTAGATAATCTTGAATAGAGAGGTCTCCCTGCTGGAGATTAGCAAACTGCTCTCGCATCCTCTCTAGAGCCTGTTCCGGTACAAACTTCTCATTGAACAAAGTCTTGAACTGCTCCCAAGTCCGGATAGTACCAGCTGCATCCTCAGAGGTAATGGCATCCCACCACAGCTCTGCTTCTTCCTGAAGGAGCCAAATGCCAAGTCGGGCTTTGTTGTTGGTTCCCATACCCATGCCTTCGAAGATTTTCTCACAGGTTTTTAGCCAAGCTATTGCCTCGGTCACTGTGCCAGTGCCAGTAAAAGGTTTTCCCCCAAGATTTCTGTACCTCTTTGCTACTTTATCTAGCTCAAAGTCTTCTGGTGCTGGTGGCTGAATAATAGGGCCTTCCACTACAACGGGGATATTCCCCCGTCCTCCTGCTGCTCCTCCTCGGCCTCCACGGCCTCCTCTAGCTGCTGCTGCTCGTGTAACCATCTAAGAGAATACTGTATAAGCAAGAAAAGAGTCAAGCTCACAGATTTGATAATTTTCATAAATGATAAAGCAGGGGAATACAAAGAAGATAATGATGATGTACTGATCAAATTGTTTTGCTAATCTGCTTAGCTCATTCTAGGACATTGCTAATCCTATCTCTAATGAGCTACTCGCATTAGAACACTACTGATTCTATTCTGACGAGGTGTTTAATGTGTTAGATCCCGGAACTAAGGTTAACCAAAGCTCTGATACCAACTGTGTAACACCCCACGTCCATTAATGTCACTCACAAAGGGAATGCATTAACTTCCATGGAGGTTTTAAGTGAATATAGAACAGTAAAATTACAACAAGACAGATATAAAATAGTACTTGGAAATTCAAAAACTTTATTTCATTGTAGCAGAAGTCAAAACATGTTTGATTACATCATAACACCATATTCAATGTCAAGTACAATATCTATCTTGATAAAACAAGTACATAATCCCATTACATGAATAGCCATTAAAAAGAAAGATAACAAGCTGGACTTTACTTCAGCAGTCCAAGCTTTCCAGAAGATAAGCGATCCAACTAGACTCCACTAGAACTTGGCCCAACCTGCGGACCTGAAGGGAGAAAAAGGATGGAAAAGAGGGGGTCAGACATAAAGTCTGGTGAATATGATAATTCTACAATACTATTACCAAAAGAACTGGACTAAGGCATAAGCTGGAAAACAAGAAAATGTCTATGAAGAGCAGATTAAGGACATAGACAATCGCTAAAGGCAACGTTATAGGCGCTCCTAAATACTAAAGGATAAACACTATACTGCACCACACCAGTCACCCTAAAGATTCATCCCACTTAGCTTCACTTAGAAACTTTCCCAATGGCTTTACGTACCCCTAGCTGACTACATAGGTGCCGCCTGCCCCTATCTCCACTAGGTGTACCCTACTTCCCATTATTCGATCGGCTCCCTAACTCGTAGATACCCGTGCTGGCCCCACAGTGGGGTGTATCACTCCCCTAAAGTGGCAACCTGATACAACGGACATGCACGGCTTATACCTACACGATGCAACAACGTCTTACCTACCAGCCCGGGTCCACACACGCATATGAAACCCGTTGGACTTGCGTTGCCACCGCTCCCTGTTTTGGCCTCTTATAGTCAAACCCAGTATGCGTGTCCCGTCCTCGACTTGGGTCGAGCCCACAAAGATACGTTTTGGGATACTGGCTGAAATGGGCCCCCACTATTTACCACAAGCATTCCACCTAAGCTTGTCCCCATTAGTCCATCCCACTTAACCCACTTAGTCATGTTCATTTACATGTGTGTTTGGTTAAGTCTAATCGTATTTCAAATGCCTCTAAAGGCAACCACCAGATTCCTCATGCCACCCAAGGCACCTACTTAACCCCCATGTCCCACCTTACATGATTATCTGGTTAAGTATTTCTTAGTTCATTAAGGCCATAACCTCATAAAGACCTCTCACATTAGACTGGCATTTATGGCAGCTGGATTTGCCGGGATGGTCCGGGCAGTCTTACACCATAAAAGAGTCTAACCTCGTGTCTTTACAACTGTTATGCTTTAGTTTGGGCCTAGGACCTCTCACATTGGGCCGACATTTGTGACTACTGGATTTGCCGGGCGGGTCCGGGCAGGTTTACATCACAAACGGGTCCAACCTCGTGTCCTAAGCATTGATTATTAATAATAATCCACTTTCCCCCAATTTTAATAATTCCCTACTTGAATTATTAATTACTTCCAATTTTTAACAATGTCCATAATTGACTCAATTATGGACATCCATTCATGGTATGCAAAATCTTACAAAATTGCACCCAATTTATTAATTCCTAATATTACCCCTACCCCACGTTTGAACGTTTATTCGCAAAATATATGTTAGACTCGAATAGCCTAACTCATAGCATAAAAGAGATTATCATAATAACAACATGTATATGTGACCAAATGAATCATAATAAGGGGTGAAACTTGCATATGTCCAACTTGCATAGATTATACATGTCATGGACCTAAAGGTGTCAACTTGTTCAAAATTCACCTAATATAATCTCAATCAATTTTCATAAACTTACATATGAACATGTGTGAATCAACATCATCTAATTTTTTTAACAACATGGTTTTATATGGGTACACCTAACTCAATAGGCAAATTCCCATAATCAAGTTTTATTTAATTATAGTTTCAAGTTTATGGGTACACCTAACCTAATAGGCAAATTCCCATAAACAAGATCCATTTAAATTAAGAAAAAAAAACATAACTTTAAGCATGATCCAACAACATCATGATTTTTCAACATAATATAGCATGATTTATAACATGGCATAGTATGATAGTATAACATAGCTTGACATGATTCTCAACATAGCACGACATATCATAAGAGAATTTACAACATAGCATGACATAGCATATATAATTTACATCATACGACAACATAATAACATAATAAGAGATCCACAATATATAGAATTTACAATTACAAATCACATCACTTTCTTGTGATCCATTCATAACTGAGTCAAATTAGTTTGTAATAGTCTTGTGAGAATCATCATACTCACCAACAAAAGAAAAGAATTAGAGAAAGAGAGATCTTTTGATTTGATTTGTGTAGATTTAGTTGTAGATGATTAGGCTTCCTCTTCTTAGTTTGTGACGGCTATGCTGAACTCCATGGCAGCAGCATGACGGTAGCTTCTCTAATTTTACAAGTGATTTAGGTCTAGGGTCTACCCACTTATTTATAGATTTTAGAATTCATTTAGGCCATTAGATTTAACCTAGAAATAACCGCAGCCGTTCAGACAAGATGGGGTTTATCTTGTTGACTCAGCAATGAGTCAGAAGTGACTCAGCAAACACTCAGCAAATTAATAAACTTCTATTCATGTTTGCATTAACTGCCCATATATATATATATATATATATATATTCTACAATGTACACATTAGATACATCCCCCCCTTTTACACACTTATTATTGTTTTTATATACATATTAGATACATCCCCTCTCTTGCACACTTATTAATATTTTTATATTCATATTAGATACATCCCCTCTCTTACATACTTATTAATATTTTTATATTCATAATAGATACATCCCCTCTCTTACATACTTATTAATATCTTTATATTCATATTAGATACATCCCCTCTCTTACATACTTATTAATATTTTTATATTCATATTAGATACATCCCCTCTTC
This sequence comes from Allium sativum, assembly GCA_030737875.1. Taxonomy (NCBI): domain Eukaryota; kingdom Viridiplantae; phylum Streptophyta; class Magnoliopsida; order Asparagales; family Amaryllidaceae; genus Allium; species Allium sativum. Next base: position 88,772,469 of record CM060927.1, on the reverse strand, counting down.
TACACACTTATTATTATTTTAGCAACTTTAGTGTTAATAGAAAATTCGGGGTGTTACATTCTCCCCTCCTTTTAGGATTTCGTCCCCGAAATCTTCAAGTCTGGAAGAATGTATATCCTACCATCCAAACGTCCATCTACTCATCCATCATACACAGGCATCCATTGTCCTTACAGACTTCTAATGCTTTCATGTTTAAATGCACAGTGTGTGTATATGTCCGTATCTAATGCAAAATCAGGCGGTCCACTGATTCAGTTGACCTCCTTAATGCAACTATGATCGTGCCATGCATCCATTATGTATGCAAAAGATTCTTAATGCTACATAATACTTCTATATGCGTGCACAACCATCATCTGAATGCAGCATCCACATGATAATACAACCATCGTTCATCCATTTTACTAAATACATCCATATATATGCAAAATGCAATATGTAGTGACTGAGCCGATCTAGTGCCTAAAGTGTGTGTATATATGCATCCACGAGCAACCACTAGCAAACACTTGCATCCATTTTGCATCCATCATACATAACATGTCTCAAACACATGTTTCAACCATAGGATTGTCCTAACTAAAGGTCAAAGATACTAATGAGAGGACATACTAAAGATAAGATAAGATAAGCTAAGCGATAAAGGAGAAATTAAAAGACATACCCTCAAAAAGAAAAGGTTACAACGAACGCATCTTCTCTTCTGTCTCCCAAGTTGCGTTGCTCTCATCATCTCCCCATTGCACTTTAACCAGTCTGACCTCTCGATTCCTCAACTTTTTGATCTCCGACCCAAGAATGCATGTAGGAGCTCGTCTAATTGTTGCATCACGCTCTATTTCCACCTCTTTAAGCAAGCTCGGCTCTACCACCTCCGCGGTCTTGTGCAAACACTTCCTCAAATGTGATACATGGAATACGTCGTGTACTCCACTAAGTTTCTCAGGCAACTCCACCCTATATGCCATCTTCCCAATCCTGTTTTTTTTACAGGAAACGGCCCTACAAACCTTGGTTCTAATTTCCCCACGGACCCAAAGCGAACAACATTCTGTAACGGAGATACTTTGATAAAAACCATGTCCCCAATGTCAAACTCAAGATCTATCCTCCTCTTATCAGCATACGATTTTTGCCTATCTTGTGCTGCTTTCATCCTCCTTCGAACCAACTCAATCTTCTCCGAGGTTTCCCTAACCATATCGGGCCCAAGTAGGATTTTATCGGTAGATTCCCACCAACATGTAGGCGAACGACAAGGCCTTCCATAAAGAGCTTCGAAAGGTGCCATGCCAATACTAGACTGAAAGCTATTGTTATATGCGAATTCTACTAACGGAAGGTGCTCTTCCCATGTACCCCCAAAGTCTAGGATACAAAGCCTTAAAAGATCCTCTAGAATGTGATTCACCCTCTCGGTCTGGCCGTCTGTCTGAGGATGATATGCGATGCTCAAACATAGCTGAGTCCCTACCGCCTCTTGTAAACTCTTCCAAAATTCGCTAGTAAAGATGGGGTCACGGTCGCTTACTATACTAGAAGGAATACCGTGCAAACGAACTATCTCCTTAATGTATACAGAAGCCAACCACGGAGCAGTGCTCTTACTTTTCACGGGAATAAAATGGGCGCTTTTAGTAAGTCTATCTACTATAACCCAAATCCCCGTGTTACCCTTCCTTGATCTTGGTAATCCATCCACAAAATCCATTGAGATGCTTTCCCATTTCCATAGTGGAACTTCTAATGGGTGAAGCAACCCACCGGGTTTCTTTTGTTCTGCTTTAACTCGTTGGCACACAAGCATCTAGCGACGTACTCGGCCACATCCTTTTTCATACCGGCCCAAAAGAAAACCCGCTTCATATCTTTGTACATCTTATCCCCGCCGGGATGAATGGTCATTTTTTAGCGATGAGCATCATCAAGAATGGCCTTCCTTAAGTCTTCGTCTTGTGGTACACAAAGTCTATTATCCCTTCGTAACCAACCCTTATCGTCTAGGGTATACCTACGAAGATGGCTTGACGACTCCCCCCTTTGAGCTTTTCTACTATCTCAACCAACTGTGGGTCGTCTCGCTGTGCCTCACCAACCCGTCCTAGAAGTATAGGTCTAACCTCCAAGGATGCTAATAGACCGGGTACTAAGTCAACGGAGGGTCTAAACTCAGACATAGAGATGAATTCTAAGCTTTGTCGTTCAACAAACAACGGACTCAAGGACAACCTTTTCCTACTTAAGGCGTCTGCCACCACGTTACCCTTGCCCGGGGTATATGCTATTTCAAAATCGTAGGAGGCTAAGAATTCCATCCACCGTTGCTGCCTTAAATTCAAATCCTTCTGAGAGAATAAGTATTTTAATGATTTGTGGTCAGTGAACAGTTCGAATTTCTCACCAAGAAGATAGTGACGCCAAGACTTAAGCGCGAAAACAATTGCGGCTAGCTCTAAGTCATGCGTGGGGTAATTCTTTTCATGAACCCTCAACTGCCTTCCACCATAGGCTATTACTCTTCCCTCTTGCATGAGGACCGCGCCAAGTCCCGTCCCACAAGCATCAGTATAGATGGTAAACGGTTTATTCCCGTCTGGCAGCACTAAGACTGGGGCTGAAGTTAAGGCTCTCTTTAAACGTTGGAACGCATCATCGCAATCTTTGTCCCACGTAAAAACCAGGTTCTTCTTCGTTAACCGTGTTAATGGAGCTGATATTTTTGCGAAGTCTTTGATAAACTTCCTATAATAGCCAGCCAACCCCAAGAAACTTCTTACTTCGGTTGCATTTTTAGGGACCTTCCAATCTTGGATGGCCACCACCTTTGCGGGATCCACTGCTATCCCTTCTTTGGAAACCACGTGCCCTAAGAACCGTACTTCCTTCCTCCAGAAGTGACACTTAGAAAATTTTGCCTTAAGGTTATGCGCTCGAAGGGTTTCCAACACTTCCCTAAGATGTAGGGAGTGCTCTTCTTTATTCTTAGAAAAGACTAAGATGTCATCCACAAAGACTACCACGAATTTGTTAAGGTATTCCCTAAACACCCTACTCATCAAATCAACAAAATATGCAGGGGCGTTTGTCAAACCAAAGGGCATCACTAGCCATTCATAGAATCCGTCAGGAGTCCTAAAAGCAGTCTTATCTATACTATCCTCAGCCACTCTCAGTTGATGAAAGCCAGTGGCTAAGTCCAACTGCGAAAACACTGAGGCACCAACTAACTGATCAAAGAGATCGTCAATCCTTGGCAGTGGGTGTCGGTTCTTTTTAGTAAGCTTGTTTAGTTCTCTATAGTCCATACAAAGTCTAAGAGACCCATCCGCCTTTGTGGCAAAAACTACTGGAGCACCCCACTCCGATATACTACGTCTTATGAACCCCTTCTCAAGCAACTCCTTTACTTGCTTAGTGAGTTCCCTCCTTTCACGAGGAGCCATGTGGCGCACTGGCAAAGATACGGATTTAGCATTATCCACAAGATAAATTCGAAAGTCTATCTCCCGCTTTGGAGGTAAGCCCTTCACCTCCTCAAACACATCCGGATATTCCCGGACCACTTCTACCGATCGCAGGTTCTCTACAGACGCGTCAAGCGATTCAAGATAACTTAGCATAACGGAATTTATGGGATTACAAAAGATGTCGAGAGCATTACCAAGGCGAGTCACAAGCCTAACTACTCTCCTTTCACAATCAAGAATGGCCCTATTTCTAGACAACCAATCCATTCCTAAAATTAGCCCATAGCCCGTGAAGCCCAATACATAAGCATCACATCTAAATTCAACGCTAAGTATAGAGATTTTCATATCCAAACATATCATGGTCAAATGAGCCGAACTCCCAATTGGATTTGAAACGACCAAGGGATCCTCTACTAAACTGGTGTTCAAGTGCAGTGATTCAACTAATGATGCAGAGATAAACGAATGAGATGCGCCAGAATCGAATAAGGTACGGACAGGATGATCAAACAGAAAAACTAAGCTTTCAACAGAAATTGTTCTACCTCTTTCTTGCAGCGGTGGGGCCGCAATAGCCTGAACTTGCCCCCTTGCCTGCCCTGGTGCCATAAGAGCCTGCACCTGTCCTCCCGAGGTAGACCCTGCCCTCTGCCCCTTCTTTGGACAGTCCTTCACTAAATGTCCCGCATCTCCACAATGAAAACAACCAGTCTTCTTTTTCTTTCTACAATCTTTGCTGAGATGGCCAGGCGTCCCACAATTGAAGCATTTCTTCTTCCCTTTGCCATTATTGTTTTTACCACCCTTCTTATTTTGCTGTTGGGGTTTCTTCTGATCCCCTTTCTTTTCAACTGCCTTATCCTCATGCATAAGTGCCATTTCTACTAGCTTTTCAAAGGTGGCTCCTATAGGGATGTGGGTCATAGCCAACCCTTGCAACGGTTCATTCAAGCCTCTAACGAACCTCAAAGCTTTCTTCTCTGGCGTGTTCACCAACTCCAAGCCAAACCTTGCTAACTGATTAAATTTATTGACATATTCCTTTACTGATGAGCTCCCTTGCTTTAGTGCCAGGAATTTTTCCATATTTAAGTTCTCCTCTGCCCTTGAAAGAAACTTTGCCTCAAGCCTTCGTCTGAAATCCGCCCATGAATCAACTGGACGTTCCCCGTTAGTGACCTCCCACCAAAACGAGGCCTCTCCCTTCATTAACCAAGCAGCTAAACGGACTTTCCTCCCATCTTCCACTTCAAAGATATCCAACAATTCCTCAGTCTCCTTAAGCCAATCTCTGGCCTCCACAAATGTCTCAGTCCCTTGAAAAGTTTTTCCTCCCATAGCCTTGAATTCCTTGCACGTCTTTGCAAAAGTATCAACACGAGGAGGAGGAGGAGGAGGAATGGGTGCAACTAGGGGTGGAGGAGTATCCGCTGGGCCTGCAGTGGTGGCCCTAGCCTCCAAGTATCTCCTAAACCACCCTGGAATCGTCACACCTTCTGGGAGATTAAGATCTTCAGCCATGCTGAAACGAAAAAGGAAAGATTCAAAATAGAGAATTCGAAAGATAAAGATAAGGATGTGGCTATTTGGGATTATGTTTTTCATAAAAACTCTCTTTAAATAACATGTTTTTTTTTTGAAAGCACTTCTTCCAAAAATACTTTAGAAAAAAAAATATTTTTCTATAAAAATTTTTTATCTGTTCTGGTAACCTTATGCTCTGATACCACGTGTAACACCCCACGTCCATTAATGTCACTCACAAAGGGAATGCATTAACTTCCATGGAGGTTTTAAGTGAATATAGAACAGTAAAATTACAACAAGACAGATATAAAATAGTACTTGGAAATTCAAAAACTTTATTTCATTATAGCAGAAGTCAAAACATGTTTGATTACATCATAACACCATATTCAATGTCAAGTACAATATCTATCTTGATAAAACAAGTACATAATCCCATTACATGAATAGCCATAAAAAAGAAAGATAACAAGCTGGACTTTACTTCAGCAGTCCAAGCTTTCCAGAAGATAAGCGATCCAACTAGACTCCACTAGAACTTGGCCCAACCTGCGGACCTGAAGGGAGAAAAAGGATGGAAAAGAAGGGGTCAGACATAAAGTCTGGTGAATATGATAATTATACAATACTATTACCAAAATAACTGGACTAAGGCATAAGCTGGAAAACAAGAAAATGTCTATGAAGAGCAGATTAAGGACATAGACAATCGCTAAAGGCAACGTTATAGGCGCTCCTAAATACTAAAGGATAAACACTATACTGCACCACACCAGTCACCCTAAAGATTCATCCCACTTAGCTTCACTTAGAAACTTTCCCAATGGCTTTACGTACCCCTAGCTGACTACATAAGTGCCGCCTGCCCCTATCTCCACTAGGTGTACGCTACTTCCCATTATTCGATCGGCTCCCTAACTCGTAGATACCCGTGCTGGCCCCACAGTGGGGTGTATCACTCCCCTAAAGTGGCAACCTGATACAACGGACATGCACGGCTTATACCTACACGATGCAACAACGTCTTACCTACCAGCCCGGGTCCACACACGCATATGAAACCCGTTGGACTTGCGTTGCCACCGCTCCCTGTTTTGGCCTCTTATAGTCAAACCCAGTATGCGTGTCCCGTCCTCGACTTGGGTCGAGCCCATAAAGATACGTTTTGGGATACTGGCTGAAATGGGCCCCCACTATTTACCACAAGCATTCCACCTAAGCTTGTCCCCATTAGTCCATCCCACTTAACCCACTTAGTCATGTTCATTTACATGTGTGTTTGGTTAAGTCTAATCGTATTTCAAATGCCTCTAAAGGCAACCACCAGATTCCTCATGCCACCCAAGGCACCTACTTAACCCCCATGTCCCACCTTACATGATTATCTGGTTAAGTATTTCTTAGTTCATTAAGGCCATAACCTCATAAAGACCTCTCACATTAGACTGGCATTTATGGCAGTTGGATTTGCCGGGCGGGTCCGGGCAGTCTTACACCATAAAAGAGTCTAACCTCGTGTCTTTACAACTGTTATGCTTTAGTTTGGGCCTAGGACCTCTCACATTGGGCCGACATTTGTGACTACTGGATTTGCCGGGCGGGTCCGGGCAGGTTTACATCACAAACGGGTCCAACCTCGTGTCCTAAGCATTGATTATTAATAATAATCCACTTTCCCCCAATTTTAATAATTCCCAACTTGAATTATTAATTACTTCCAATTTTTAACAATGTCCATAATTGACTCAATTATGGACATCCATTCATGGTATGCAAAATCTTACAAAATTGCACCCAATTTATTAATTCCTAATATTACCCCTACCCCACGTTTGAACGTTTATTCGCAAAATATATGTTAGACTCGAATAGCCTAACTCATAGCATAAAAGAGATTATCATAATAACAACATGTATATGTGACCAAATGAATCATAATAAGGGGTGAAACTTGCATATGTCCAACTTGCATAGATTATACATGTCATGGACCGAAAGGTGTCAACTTGTTCAAAATTCACCTAATATAATCTCAATCAATTTTCATAAACTTACATATGAACATGTGTGAATCAACATCATCTAATTTTTTTAACAACATGGTTTTATATGGGTACACCTAACTCAATAGGCAAATTCCCATAATCAAGTTTTATTTAATTATAGTTTCAAGTTTATGGGTACACCTAACCTAATAGGCAAATTCCCACAAACAAGATCCATTTAAATTAAGAAAAAAAAACATAACTTTAAGCATGATCCAACAACATCATGATTTTTCAACATAATATAGCATGATTTATAACATGGCATAGTATGATAGTATAACATAGCTTGACATGATTCTCAACATAGCACGACATAGCATAAGAGAATTTACAACATAGCATGACATAGCATATATAATTTACATCATACGGCAACATAATAACATAATAAGAGATCCACAATATATAGAATTTACAATTACAAATCACATCACTTTCTTGTGATCCATTCATAACTGAGTCAAATTAGTTTGTAATAGTCTTGTGAGAATCATCATACTCACCAACAAAAGAAAAGAATTAGAGAAAGAGAGATCTTTTGATTTGATTTGTGTAGATTTAGTTGTAGATGATTAGGCTTCCTCTTCTTAGTTTGTGACGGCTATGCTGAACTCCATGGCAGCAGCATGACGGTAGCTTCTCTAATTTTACAAGTGATTTAGGTCTAGGGTCTACCCACTTATTTATAGATTTTAGAATTCATTTAGGCCATTAGATTTAACCTAGAAATAACCGCAGCCGTTCAGACAAGATGGGGTTTATCTTGTTGACTCAGCAATGAGTCAGAAGTGACTCAGCAAACACTCAGCAAATTAATAAACTTCTATTCATGTTTGCATTAACTGCCCATATATATATATATATATATATATATATATATATATATATATATTCTACAATGTACACATTAGATACATCCCCCCCCTTTTACACACTTATTACTGTTTTTATATACATATTAGATACATCCCCTCTCTTGCACACTTATTAATATTTTTATATTCATATTAGATACATCCCCTCTCTTACATACTTATTAATATTTTTATATTCATAATAGATACATCCCCTCTCTTACATACTTATTAATATCTTTATATTCATATTAGATACATCCCCTCTCTTACATACTTATTAATATTTTTATATTCATATTAGATACATCCCCTCTTCTACACACTTATTATTATTTTAGCAACTTTAGTGTTAATAGAAAATTCGGGGTGTTACAAACTGTGACGATCCCAAAATCCGAGGGGTGGTATTAAGGATAATCATAGGGAAATAACACATTAATCATCATAGCAGAGTACAGATAATAGCAGAAACAATAAATAAAATAATTTTACATGGATATGGCAGTGGAATCACAACATGTAGGAATATCAGAATAGCATAACGTGGGATATACTTAGTAAATAAATAGGAAAGTGATCAGTCATCATCGCCAGAGGCGGAATACATACATGCAGTGAGACATAATAAGGGTATCAGTCTACATCGCCGAAGGCGGAATACATATACATATAGTGAGAAATACGGAAAGTAAATCAGTCAGCATCGCCAGTGGCGGAATCATAACATAAATACAGTAATGGCGGAAAATGTCAAAGTCATCTCTGTGAAGTCAGCCTCGCCATGAGCCAAAAATGCACTTTATGCAGCAGTGCAGAGCCAAAAACAACCTGTCACCTGTGTACTAGGCTGCCCGTGTGAAAATAATGGTACCCGCGTTTGCAAAGTGAAACAAACAACGAGTCAGTCATGGGGACTGGTATGAGGAATCTATTCAATAGTTAAACAACAGTAATAGCAAATCATAGGACCACGCCACTTTCGCGGAACGGGTCTTTTAAAACAAAGTAAATTCTTTTAAAACAACGCAATGCTTTTAAAAAGGATGAAGCCATTATAAGACTCAAGTCCCATCACACAATGCAACGCAAGCCGGAGGATAGAGTTTTAACTTATAATAGCCAAATATGCTTGATACGTATAAAGCGAAACCATTTGATATTATTACTAGTGCATATATGTTTCAAAAGCGATAGCATCATAAATATCAATCATAGACGGCATAGCTACCATATACTATGTCGCCATACTAGTTCTAAAATCAAGTCCGTTATTTCGTATTGGAAATTGGATTTCCATTATGAGTCGAGGCAAGGGGCAAGCTCCTCTCCGCTTCGAGACACTCTAGCAAATGCCTCAAGACTACGCACACTGGGTATCCTGGATCTTCAGGGCCGGTCCTCACTTACGTTAGAGGATTAACTATGCCTGAACACACGTTTCTCGGTCCTTACAGACCTGTAATCGAGGCGCCTCGCATTCCAACAACCAAAAAGGTGAAAAGTAGATATATATGTCAGGGCTGGTAAGTCACTGACACCACCATAGCTAGAAAGAAACGTCGTGCTCTCCCTGCAGTCCGTATCCCGTTTTTAACTCATACTGGGGTGTGAGGCTCGCGAATCTACGAAATACACAAAGCTAGGCTACGTAGACCTTGCTTTGATCATCATCCACAAGACTTTGCTTTGCAACAGAAGCCTTGATCACAGCATCTTGGCATGCCACATAGGCAGTCCACTCCATACGATTGATTTCTATCGATATATAACCCCTGAGCTCGTACGTCTCAGAGAAGGGCGTTAAGCAAAAGAATAAATTCTCCGCCGCCAAACAGATATATATTTAACAGAGATCAATCAGTACAGAACAAAATCCAATGTCAGACACACAGTCCATTTACAAGTCTGTCCTGGGTCTAAACGAAACCGGAGGCGTCAAATTCCTCGCAAATCCGTACAATCAACACATACGTTCAGACGGCTACTACTTCCGTCCCCTTCCGGTAGCTACTCCGGTTAGGAACCTCAGTAGCGCCCATCCAACCGATACGAAGATCGTCGGTCTTGAATCGTCTTTGCATATTCCAATTCGAATCGCTCGATGAATTATCTAAAGTGAGGGTTAGCTCGGCCTTTTCAAATAATCCACGTCATTAGAATTTAAATCGATTCTTGATATGGTTATATTATTCGACATCCATCTTTCAGTTATCTAGTGCTATTTTCATGTCAAACACATACAACCATCCAATATTAAACAATTCAAGCCCAATTGGTTTATTTTCAATCAATATTGCTTATAATATTTTATAACGATTTTTCGCCATTTTTATTTATTTAAAAATGGCCATATTTAATTAAACGACGTTTCAGGTCGTGCCGTGGCACTGGCGCTGTTTTTCCCTTAATTTGTTTTACACATATCGGAAAATCTAACCGTTGGATTTCTACAAAGTCTATATCAGTGGGAAGATATTTCCAAAGCGAACCCAACGGTTCCAGTTTCGTGAGAATCCGTCGGTCGGATCTTCCACACTAGTCGTTTGAAGTTACGGTTTCAAAATTCGAACTGCAGCGTCGTTATTCGATTTAATTTAATTATATTTATATTTATATATAAATATAAACGATTCTCGCGCTGTTTTTCCTCAGATTTGAATTAAACATTCCGGACAATCCAACCGTTGGATTTTTACAAGGTTGGTGCCGTTGGAAAGATATTTCCAAGGCGAACCCAGCGGTTGCGATTTCGGGAAAATCCGATGGTCGGATCTCTCGTACTAATCGTTTCAAATTACAATTCCGAAACGCGAACTGCACGACCTCTATTCCTTTTAATTATATTTATATATATATATATATATATATATATAAATATAGTTCATTCCACTATTTCAACTATAGTTCATTTTATAATTTCAACTTCGTTTTCACTTCAAATATTTCACTAACGCCTTAATATTTCGAAAAATTTCGCCATAACCTCCTTTGTACGGGGAGGGGTTTGGAAATTTATTGGGCCGTATTAGGTACCCAATAAATCCTAAAAAGCATTCACATATTTATAGTGATATATTTTGGTGTTTACGGGGGAGCATGTACTGATAATCACTCCAGAGAATAAATTCCCGTCACCCCATTTCCGTGTGGAAATAAATAGTCCATGTGTCGTATCTAATAACTAGAGCGACGTGGTTATTGTCAACTCCAGACCCGTGTGGGGTTTTTATTAATCTGGCAATTTATCGTTATAATTTATATAGTCCATATCAGTCATCAGTTCAACCTGTAGTACATAGTCATCGCCATACAAGCCTCTTGCTTATATGGTAAATCTTCCACCTCGTCACACAAGCTCCAATTGCTTATGTGGAATATGATGAAGTATTCCTATCGTCAAGAAGTATGCCATGTAGTGTAGTTCAAAATTAATTGTTACTATCCTATGGTGTTGTTTATTATTTCACACAGAAAAACCAGCACTCCGCATCCAATGGCATTCACAGGAGTTGATATATAAATAAAATTGCGCAGCCAACTCATCAAGATTTACCTATTTGTCGGGCACGCAAATAATTTCTTTACTCTACAGCTAATCCATTTTTCCTGTTCAACACATGTATATATATGCAGAACAAAGCTAATAATAATATTCCTAACAAACTATTATTTATTTCAACACTTGTGTATTTTTAACTAAGCGTATGCTCGATAAAAGGAATATTTTTATCATCAAAAATATTTATTCGACACATGTGTATTTTTAACTAAGCGTATACTCGATAAAAGGAATATTTTTATCATCAAAAATATTTATTCGACACATGTGTATTTTTAACTAAGCATATACTCGATAAAAGGAATATTTTTATCATCAAAAATATTTATTCGACACATGTGTATTTTTAACTAAGCGTATACTCGATAAAAGGAATATTTTTATCATCAAAAATATTTATTCGACACATGTGTATTTTTAACACTTCTCATTCACTAAAAAAATATAGTTTTCATTGTCGATTCATTTTATTTTTAAAAGATGATAACATTCAACACATGAACTTCAACTCAACGAATGAATTGCAACTCAACACATGAATATTCGATACAGTTTGTATATGTATAAAAATGTGATTTTTATCGCTAAAGCCATTTGTTTAAATTCAAATAATATTCAACACATGAATTTCAACTCAACGAATGAATTGCAACTCAACACATGAATATTCGATATAGTTTGTATATATATAAAAATGTGATTTTTATCGCTAAAGCCATTTGTTTAAATTCAAATAATATTCAACACATGAATTTCAACTCAACGAATGAATTGCAACTCAACACATAAATATTCTATATAGTTTGAATATATATAAAAATGTGATTTTTATCGCTAAAGCCATTTGTTTAAATTCAAATAATATTCAACACATGAATTTCAACTCAACGAATGAATTGCAACTCAACACATGAATATTCGATATAGCATATGTAATTAATTTCAACGAATGAAAATTATTCTAACACATAAATATTTCAGAAAATTTCGGCAGCATAACGGCAGGGTAGTTAAAACCAGGACCGTCCCTAGTACGGCTCCTCGCTCTACCTTAAAACCTCGCGGTTTTTGACAATGGGGATCATGCATCTAGTTCGCACGCAGGCGGCATGTTTTATTTTCAATTCCACAATCCTATTCTATTTTGTTTCAACCATAAGAGGGTATTTTTCAACCACAAAGGTATTTTCCAACCACAAAGGTATTTTTCAACCATAATATCAACCACAAACAATTATTTCCAACCATTCGTCATACCGTATAATATCACGTCAAACACAAGCAATAAATATCGTCCATGGTCTGTGGACGAGGGGAGTATATATATATATATATATATAATATAATATAATAATTCACTTGCATTTCATCACAATTCAAAGCATATATGTTTCAAACAACGCTTGTATAATTTATACATCGCTAATATAACTTATACAACACATGTACATGAGGTATACAATGCGTATATAATTTACACTTCGCTTATATAATTTATACAATGCGATTTCATTCACACAAATAGTTTAGATTCCTCACATTGGTTATTGCGGTGCTAAAAATCGTAGGAAGGTCAGAAAAATCAGCGGCTTCTTCTAGAATGTAGAGAGCCTCCTTGCGGTCACGGTTTCTCCTGTTTCATCGAATTTCGTTAAAGAACGAAAAAGATATTATTTTTCAAAGCTTTGCAATGCTTTATAGTGTTAAAACAGTTTAAAATTATATAAGCCGTTAGTTTTCAAACCTGCTCAATTCTAGGTTTGGATTTTTCTCTTGATTCGTAGCTCTATAGGATGATCAGACTGTTGGACGTCGCCGAGGGAGGGAAGAGCTTTCCGGCGCTGGTAGTTTGAGGGGTTGCGACGGCGAATCGAGGCGGCGGCGGCTCTGGGAAGGCGACGACTTCCTCGACGTCGTTCAGGTGAAGTAGCTGACGAAAGGGGGCGGCGTTGTGTCGGATGTGGAAAGGAGGCGAAGGGCTGTCGACTGGTGGTGGTGGCGCGGCCTAGCGTCGCCTGTGGTGATCGGAAAAGGGACGAGAAGCTTCGAGCAACGTGGATCGTCCAGAGCAGGGTGGCGGCTAGGGTTCCGTGGTTTTATATTATTTTTTTAAAGAAAATTTCCTATTGGCCAGAATTTATAGAAAATTTTTAAATAGTGTTTTTGCAAACGGACTCCCTTTTAAACCCAACGACTGTCGCCCCTAGCTAAATACCCCCATTCCGGACACAATGGGATATGTTTCGTTGGCCATTTCGACTGTTACAGTCAGTTATTTTTCAAATTAAAATATAAAACATTCGATATTTAATTTAAATGTACATTTCAATTTGCCAGGGCCAAAACTGAATCGAAAAATTCCAGAAAAATAAATCTAGCCTTGTTTTGACGATAAGGTCCTAACAAAACCAGTTTCATCGAATTCTGAGCTCGTTTGAAAAACGGTCATTTTTAGGTCGACCCATTTTAACAGAATTTGACCAAACACGTTATCTTTTGCCCCGCTCACATACTAGCTTCAAAAAATTATGAAATTTGAAACTTAGCAATAATTTGACATCCCAGACCCAACAAAAGTGGTTTCGTCGAATTTCGAGGTCGTATGCAAAATCTCAATTTTCAAGGGCTATATATACTATATAGCGACCTTTCTGAAAATTCATTTGGCCATAACTTTTGATTTCCGCTATGAAATTTCGATTTTTCAGATTCGTTAGAAAGGTATTGATAAACAGATTTAAATATTTTCAGTTTCGTCAAAATCCGTTATATTTTCCACCCGGTACAGTCAGACAAAGTTTGTATTCAAATTTTCAAACTGCCATATTATACACAATTCTATATTTTATTGAAATATGCTATTTCAATCTTTCAAATTTCTTGGTAATAACCTAGTTTAAAAATTTTAAACTGGTTCACATTTTCCGGGTTATTACAGAAACGCAAGTCCTCCCTGAGGTCCATCTCCCGTTTTTGGTTTATACTGGGTGTGAAACTCGCGAAGTAAACGTTACACAAAGCTACGCCACAAAGGCCGTGCTTTGATCATCACGACAAGACTTTTCTTTTCAACAGAAGCCTCGATCAATTGCCACTTAGGCATGCCACACAGGCAATTCACTCCATGCGATTGATATCCATCAATATATAACCCCTGAGCTCGTGCGTCTCAGAGAAGGGCGTTAAGCAAGAGAATAAATTCTCCGCCGCCAAACAGATATATATTTAATAGAGATCAATCACATGGACTAAAATCCAATGTCAGACACACAGTCCATTTACAAGTCCGTTCTGGGTCTGAACGAAACCGGAGGCACCTAGTACCTCGCATATCCATCGATCTCCGAGTACGTCTAGATGATCACCAACTGTTTCCATCTTCTTGGGTGTACAGCCCAATCAAGATCATCAGTAATCACCCAAACGACGTGAAGATCTCCGGTCTTCGACCATCGTCTTCATCTTCTACTTATCGTCGTATCAGTTATTCAGAATGGGATAAACCCGGTCTTTCTGAATAACTCGCGTACATATTATAAAAGTGTTACACAAATACAACATACGCCTCATTCCAATTTATCAGTCACTAACCGTAAATTAATCAAGAGAATAATTCCCCAAATATTAACCCCGAAGGCCGAAACCAACATCAGATCAATATTCAGAAAACCATTCTACTTGGATAACCGACAGATAGTTTCTAAATTTCACATTCATAGGGAAACGTTCCCATTAATTTTATCCAAGATAAATTCCTTGAATTTATTCTTTAATCTTCTTTTTGAATTTCGATTCAACTAGTCGAGATTAACGAACCTTACCGAAGTAATCATTGGTTTTAATTTCCCAATCCCAACCTATTCATCCCATGAAGTAAAACTGGTAATACTTCATATCTAACACCATGGTGTTATCGGTAAATTCAATTACCATTTCACGTTTAAATCCAATTAAAGATTTAACTATCGCCTGGAGCTAAACTGGTGCTACTCCATTCTCGGTCATTTCAATCTAATTAAAGATTCATTAAAACTCCACTTAGTTTTAATCTTTGGCTGGGTTAAAGAATCAGTGTCATTTAAAACACGGTTCACGGTAAACCCAAAAATCAATATCGATTCAATTCCAATTAAATATTATTTAATTGGTACACTTCATTAAATCTAAATAAAAAGATTTAATCTTTTCTCAACTGGGTTCAAGAACAGTGTTAGTGAAGACACCATTCACGACAAACCCAAATCACATTTGATATTCAATACAAGGCTCTGAATAGAAAATATATCGGCTTATATTCAATATCAAATTCTACGATTAACAAATGTCGTGTTGGAAATAACGATATAAATATATATCGTTCAAATTTCCCTAACAACATCTGTATAATCATCAATTCCAACATCGAAATATTCCGAAGACAATTTCGATTCAAATCCATTCCAATGCAATCATTGGAAATTTTGGTTATTTTTAAAACCCTTTTCAAATTCAATTTATTTATTTAAAAATAAATAGAATTATAATTCTAGTTCAAAACTAGTTCATTTCGATAAAAATCTATTTTTATCTTTTCAAATACGGATTTTTTCATCTCAATTCTTTCTAAATCATTTCTTATGATTTTACACAAATTATTACTATTTTTAATAATTTTATCAAGGCCCGTACAGTCGATTTCCATCAATGGCCATCGAACTACACTTACAGCGACCTTTTTCAAATTTGATTTGGACGTATCTCCAAATCCAACTATTAGATTTTGAATTTCTAACATTCGTTAGAAAGCTCTTTTCGATACGAACCCAACGGTTCCGGTTTTAGGAGATTCCGACGGTCGGATCTCCCGTAATGTCCGTTTGAAATAAATGGTCGAAATTCACGAACTACCGCGGCGCGGCGCGTTCTATTCAGGCCATTATATTATATATATATATATAATATATATATATATATATATATTTCGTCGATTTCTATTTAAAACGAATTATATAAATAGTTTTAAATTCGTTTCAAAAGCAATTTCAACTTCCATTTCAATTCAAATCAAAATTGAATTCTTCTTTATAAATTCGTTTTAAAATTCATTTCTATTCAATTCAAATTTCAATTCGATTTGAATTCATTTCAATTCGCTTTTAATTCAATTTGAATTCATTTTCAATTCATTTCAATTCCAAAGTCGTTTTCTATTCGATTCAATTCAAATTGGTTTTCTATTCGATTCAATTCAAATTGGTTTTCTATTCGATTCAATTCGAATTCGTTATCTATTCAATTCAATTCGAATTCGTTTCGTTTGCTATTCAATTGAAATCAAATTCGTTTTGTTTTCTATTTGATTCAAATTCAAATTTCATTTTTAAATATTCGATTTCGAAATCACTTTTCAATATTCGTTTAAAATGAATAAAATCGATATACATATTGTTCACGTCAAAATGGCGTCAATCTAATCAACACGGCTTCATATATTTCTATTTTCAAATATTTCGTTTTCAAATATTCCTATTACCAAATATTCGTTAATATCAAAACATTTCGTTCAACACATGACTAATCTCAACGGATGAGTACAGTCAACACATGAACCTTTATTTTATATTGATAAAGAAGTAAATTTTATTTTTAAAATATTTCGTTCAACACATGACTAATCTCAACGGGTGAGTACGGTCAACACATGAACATTTATATTATAATATCCTTTATTTTCTAAATTGGAATGAGGCCCAATCAATTACCATATAATGTTAATTATATGGATTTTCATACATCAAACGTATATAATAGCATTGAAAAATAATCAACCATCAACCAAAGTGCACTACACTGTATAAGCATCAAATATATATATCTAATGCTTATAACAGCCTGTCAATCAATCGATCGACATATTTAATCAATCAGGATGAGTGAACTTCAAATTTCATCCCAACACCCGTGTGGGGTTTCAAACAATCAAACACAGATTTTATTTGTGCAGTTGGGCGATGTGTAAAATTTATCGTCCCAATCAATGTCATTCAAATAGGTGTATATAAACAAACCGTCCGGTTTGTAAATGAATATTTTATTTTATTCACTTCACGTTAAAAATTATATTTTTAACGATAAAACATTTTATTTTAACATATGAATTTCTATTCAGTTCATTCTTTAAATAAAATGATATTTTTATTTTCTAACTTATTTTTAGAAAATTTCGGCGGCATAACGGCACGATACTAGAAACGGGACAAGGCCTAGCCTTATCCCCGGTCTAGTGAAGGCCCACGCCATTCACACATCAATCAAATTCACCAAACAACCAAATTCAAATCAAATTTTCTAACTAATCTATGCAACCAAACAAACAAGTCCATGGTCTGTGGACGATTGTGTCGGGTGCTACTAAGCACCGTCTGCATCCTAGTATATATATATATATATAATTAGAAAAAGAAATTGAAAGGTGAGAAGTTCTCACAAATAGCTATCCCAGCTCCACGGCTCTTCATTGATAGAAATCTTCATCGCTATCGCATCTTCGTCATCTTCTTTGCCCGTAGCCACTACATATATAAAAATCACACATTTTTATATTTGATGTCTTAAAAATAAAAATCACATTTTTATTTATTCACTTTCAATTTAAAAATCATATTTTTATAATCGCTTCTTACATTTAAAAATCGAGTTTTCACTTCGCTATTCAATATATAAAAATCGAATTTTTACTTCGCTATTCAATATATAAAAATCGAATTTTTACTTCGCTATTCAATATATAAAAATCTCGCCTTTTCAAATATAAAGTTTTCGCCTTTTCAAATATAAAGTTTTCGCCTTTTCAAATATATAGTTTTCGCCTTTTCAAATATAAAGTTTTCGCCTTTTCAAATATAAAGTTGGTATTTTTAATATTCTTATCATGTAAAAATTATATTTTTAATTCACTACATAAACAAAAAATCATATTTTTATATCATCTAGATAGTAAAGACTATATTTTTAATACTATAAAAATATAAAGATCATATTTTTATTTCTTTAAAAATATAAAAATCCTATTTTTAACCTCGCCGTCATACGAACAAAAATCTCATCTTTTTTTCAAGTAAAAATCACTTTTTTTTCATGATAAAAATTCAAACTATATGTAAGATAAAAATTTCAACTTTATATACAAAAAGAAAATATCTAACTTTCTGTAAATAAATTTCTAAACTTCATATACTCACGTATCGGATTTTATGTAAATAAAATCAGATTTTTATTTAAATAAATAAAAATTACCAAAAACTTACAGTAAAATTTCTGGATCGGGGGGGGGGGTGATGTGGCAGCCGCCGGAGGTCCAAGGGAGGGGAGAGAGTGGCGGCGCCGGCTGAGAAAAGGGGGGGTGCAGCGATGCAGTCTCCGGCGAGGTGGCGCGGTTCGATTTGGGGCTTCGCTGTGAGGTAGGGGTTCAGACTTCGATCGAGGGGGGGGGGGGGCTGAGAGAGGAGGTCGAGGTGAGGGGGGTCACGACGGTCTCCGGCGTGGCGGCGCTTCCTTCGGAGGAGCGACGAGCTCCTCCCTGATACTTCTTTTTTTTTCTTTTTTTTCTTTCTTCTTCGAATGAATCCAGAAAAAGAGGGGGCTGAGATAAAGGAATAAGGGAAGAGAGAGGAAAGGTTTTATTTTAATTATTTATTTGGAAAAAGTTGACTTTTTATTTCGACCTCGAAACGAGGCCCACCGCCTGTCGCCCATAGCTAATTACCCCCATTCCGAACACAATGGGATATGTATCGTAGGACAATTCGATCATTTCGAACAGTTTTCGTCAAAATCAACATATAACTCTATATATTGAATTTGAACACGCATTTCAGTTTACCGGGGCCACATACAGACTCTAAAAATTCCAGAAAAATATTTTCTAGCTTCGTATTGACGATACGGTCCTAACAAAACTAATTTCGTTGAATTCTGAGACCGTTTGAAAATTGGCCATTTTTCAGTCGATGAAATTCAACTGAAACTGGTCAAACGCGTTTTCCTTTGCCACGCTCATATATTGATTCGAAAAATTATGAAATTTGAAACCTAGCAATAACTTGACAACACGGACCCAACAAAACTGGTTTCGTCGAAATCCGAGGTCATTTGCAAAATGGCTATTTTTAAGGGCCTGAATTCCATAGCGACTATTCAGAATTTTCAACCGGACATATCTTTTGATTCCCGCTATGAAATCTCGATAATTCGGATTCGTTGGAAAGATATTCTCAATTAGATCCTATTGTTTTTGGTTTCACTAAAATCCGGATTGTTTTGCACCCGGTACATTCAATTGAAGTTTGAAATCGAATTATCGAACTACCGCGCCATTTTCAATTCCTTTTATAATTATAAATAAATATTTATAGTCTAACGACGACGCGTATAAATATATACGTTCGAATTCTATTCAAAATAAATTTCTCGTCGATATTATTTAAAATAATACATTTTAAATAATCAAAATTCGCTAAAATTGCCAAAATAAAAATTTTAAACTGGCCCAGATTTTCGGGTTGTTACAGCGCGGTAGTTTGAAAATTTGAATTTAAACTTTAACTGAATGTACAGGATTCAAAATAAATCGGATTTCAGTCAACCAGAAATATTTAAATTTGTTTAATAATATCTTTCTAACGAATGTAAGAAACTGAAATTTCATAATATAAATTGAAAGTTATGTCCAGTTCAAAATTTGGAAAGGTCGCTATGAAATATATATATATATATATATATATATATATATAATATAAAGGTCAAAAATGCTACTGTTTGCATACGAAGGAATTCAGACTCGAAACCACTTCCATTGAGTTCAGAATGATGTTTCTGCATTTAAAAATATAAACACTTATATATTTCGAGTTTCGAAAATTATTTGTTTAAAAATGTATTTTTAATATTAAATATATAGCCCTTGAAAATAGTCATTTTACAAACGGGCTCAGAATTAAACGAAAATAATTTTCCTAGGTCTACAGCGTCAAAACATAGCTAAAATATTTTTCGGGAATTTTTGAAGTTAATTTGTGGCCCCGGTGAATTTATTCGTACGATTGAATTAAAAATAAAAGTAAATATTTTAAAATAAAGAAAACGGGGTCAAGACAGTCGTTTGGGTCTGCGGGACATAGCTAGATGAGTCCGGAATAGGGGTTAATAGGTAAGAAAGACAGTCATTGGGCTGAAATCGGACAACGTTGCAAAACGGGATTTAACGGGCTAATTAACTAATTAAATAATATAAATATTCACTAATCTCTAAACCCTAATCCCCCTAAAACATACCAGCCGCCATCTTCTTCCTCAATTGCCAAGAGAGCTCCAAACTTTCCTCCTCAATATCTCTCAATCCACTCAATGAAATCCTTTAGTTCTTTAGCCAATTTTGTAGAGATTTGCCAGGCCTTTAATTCCATAGGGTGGTGATCGGAATTAGACAGGTGATTTGGTTGGAATCCTCCTCCTAACCCGCGGCCAAACAGCCCCCACCGCACCACCATGGCCCTACCGTGGCCACCCATCTTCCTGGCGCACGTAGCCCTCTCCTCCCTCTCCGATGTGCCACCCTCCGACCGTCTTCAAGCTCCTCCAATTCTGAGATAAATGGATACCTAATTTTCAGCATAATGGGTTCAAAAAGATGAAAGGAACTGCCTTCGCAATGTGGTGGAGAAGATGGAGAGAAGGGTTGACTTTTTCAAACTTAGGTTGACTAATTATTTTAATTCAAAATTTTCCAATCTTAATTTAACCATATCTCACTCGTACGAACTCGGATTCGAACGATTTCAGGTGTGCCACGATCGTGAGACCGAGATCTTCGCGATGAAACTGACTAGGCCTGATTCTGAGCGAGTTGAATTTTTGACAAACTTTGGATTTGAACAGCGCAGAACTCAATAACGATATGAGATTTCTATTTAAAAAATTATATATATATATATATATATATATATATATATATTCCTTGTTGTTTGAATCTCATATGTACATAATTATTTAATTAAATCTGTGATTGTTGTACTTAAAATTTCATTGCTTGTTGATGGTGACTGTTTGTATTACTCATGTATGATAGATCTGGTTTTGTAAAACCAGAATTCCCCTTTTTGGATTTAATCTAAGTTATAGATCTGATATTGAATTACCTTTGTTTGTGAAATTAAAAGAACTTACATTTTGTTATGTAAATAAAAAAAAAGTATCATTTTGTTATGTAAATAAAAAAGTATCATTTTGTTATGAAATAAAAAAAGTATCATTTTGTTATGAAATAAAAAAAGTATCATTTTGTTATGTAATAAAAAAGTATCATTTTGTTATGTAATGAAAAAAAGTATCATTTTGTTATGTAATGAAAAAAAAAAGGTATCAACTGTGTTATTAAAAAGATATTAACTTTGTTAATGAAAAGAATCTACATTGTTAATAAGAAGTTCATTTTTGTGTGTGATGAAATAAAGATTAAAATTTTCATTTTTTTGTTGTGTAATGAAATAAAGAACAAAAGATAACATTATTGTGTTTATTATTAGAAATGAATATTTACACCGTAATGTTTAGAATTGTAAATGAACATTTATTTACACCGTTACGTGTTAAATTAGAAATGAACAATTTTTACACTGTTATGTATTAAATTAGAAATGAACATGATTGGCACCGCAATAAAAAAATTACATTTTTATGGAATTAAAAAGATAGGATTTTGATCATTGAAATTTAAAATTACATTTTTATGTAATTAAAAGATTAGATTTTGATGCTGCAAAATTATTTACATTTTAATGTAATAAGAATAAATAGAATTTACATGGTAATCTAAATTACATCTTTAATGTAATAAAAAGGAAATATTTTGACAATTAAAAAAAAACCACATTTTTAATGTAAATTAGATTAAAAAGAAAAACCACATTTTTAATGTAAATTAGATTAAAAAGAAAAGTCACATTTTTATTGTAAATTAGATCAAAAAGAAATGTCACATTTTAATGTAAATTAGATTAAAAAGAAAAGTCACATCTATAACGTGAATAAGAAATAGAAGAAAATTTAATATTTTTAATGTGAATAAGAAAAAAAAAGTTTACATTTTTAATGCAAATAAGAAAAAGAAGAAAAGTTTACATTTTTAATGTAAATAAGAAAAAGAAGAAAAGTTTACATTTTTAATGTAAATAAGAAAAAGAAGAAAAGTTTACATTTTTAATGTGAATAAGAAAAAGAAGAAAAGTTTACATTTTTAATGTGAATAAGAAAAAGAAGAAAAGTTTACATTTTCAATGTAAATAAGAAAAAGAAGAAAAGTTTACATTTTTAATGTGAATAAGGAATAGAAGAAAAGTTTACATTTTTAATGTGGATAAGATTTAAAGTTAGAAAATTTACATTTTCATGTATTAAGATTAAAGAGGAAATTTACATTTTCATGTATTAAGATTGAGGAGAAAATTACATTTTTCATGTAAAAAGAGTTAAAAGTAGAAATTACATTTTCATGTAAAAAGCTTTAAAGTGAAAATTTATATTTTAATGAATTAGATTTTCATTTTAAAAAGGATTAAAGATACGAAATTTACATTTTTATGTAAATAGATTTCAATGAAAATTATAGCGAGGGAAATTTACATTATAATGAATGGATTTTCATTAAAAAGAATAAGGATTAGAAATGTACATTTTAATGAAGGAATTTTCATTAAAAAGAATAAGGATTAGAAATGTACATTTTAATGAACGGATTTTCATTAAAAGGAATAAGGATTAGAAATTTACATTTTAATGAATGGATTTTCACTAAAAAGAATAAGGAAACAAAATATACATTTTGTGTAATTTGAAAGATGAAAGAAAAATGTACATTGTTGGGTATAGTATGTGTATGTGAATTATAATAAAAATAAACATTATTGTGTGTCATGTTATACCTTGATATTATATACACAAATAGGGTTATTTGTTGTTAGCAAAATATAGTGAAATGAAATGGATGAAGAAATTACTTATAATTATATATATAGAAATTAAAATCAAACGAATCGAGTGTGGTAGTTCGCGTTTTGGAATCATGTCTTTAAATTATTATACCGAAATATCCGACCGTCGGATTTTCCCAAAACTGAAACCGTTAGGTTCGCCTTGGGAAGACCTTTCCAACGATATGAATTGTGTTAAATTCCAACGGTTAGATTTATCGAAATGTGTAAAACAAATTTGGGTGAAAACAGCGCCAGGGTCGCCCATTGACCCGAAGCGTCGTTAAATTAATTTGGGCTAGTGTTATATAAAAAAAATAGCAATAGATCGTTATTAAATACTAATAACGATAAGAAATGATTTTAAAATATACATATATATATATGCGAGAATCATTTGAAAAGACCGAGTTCAATCTCATTTCAAATTATTACACGTCGATCTAATTCGAAGAGTTGAAGACGGTACAAGACTGACGATCTTCATGTCGAATGGATGAGTTACCATTGACGCCCATGATTGGAGTAGCTACCTTGAAGGGGCTACAATGGTGGTCGTCCAGACTACTTGTTGATTTGTTCGGATATGCGAGAAATAAGGTGTCTTCGGTTTCGTTCAGACCCAGAATGGACTTGTAAATGGATGTGTGTCCGATGTTGAATTTCATTCCATGTAAGTTAAATTGATTTCTAATTAATATATAATTGTTTGGTGGCGGAGAATTTATTCTCTTGCTTAACACCCTCTTATATATTGATGGTTGTCAATCGCATGGCGTGAATTGTCAATGTGGCATGCCAAGATGCAAATGATCAAGGCTTTTGTTGAAAAGCAGGCCTTGTGGTTGATGATCAAAGCACGGCCTGTTTAGGCGTAGCTTTGTGTATAACGTAGCTTCACGAGCCTCACAACCCGGTTGAGTCCAAAACGGAGCAAGGGAACGCATGGAGAGTAGCACGTTTCTTTCTAGCTAGAAGTGGTGTTTGGGTTTTACACAGCCCGGCATTTTACTTATGTGGATGATGGAATGAGGTGCCTCGGATATTAGGTCCTAAAGGACCGGCAAACGTGTGTTCAGGAATAACTAATCCGCAAAATCATATGTACGGACCGGCCATGCAGCTTTCCAAGGGTTCACTGCGGGGGATCCTGAGACATTAGCTAGAGTGTCTCGAATCGTTAAGGAGATCGTTCCTAGCCTTGACTCATGATGGAAACCCAAATTCCCAATACGACGCTACGGACTTGATTGTATTACTATTATGGAGGCATAGTATATGGTAGCTATGCTTCCTAGGATTGATACATTTACTTTGAAATGTTTTTGAAACATGTATACACTAATAATAATATCAAACAAGTTTTATCGTATTAAGCATTTTTGACCATTATAAGGTAAAACTCAATTCTCCAGTTAGCGTTGCATTGTGTGATGGGACTTGAGTCTTATATTCGTTTCATTTTTCCAAAAAGCATTGCATTGTTTAATGATTTACTTTTAATTATGCACTGGCAATCCAATGGAGTAAACCCGTTTTGCGTTTGCGGCGTGGTCCTGTGATTAGCCTTATTATTAGATTAGTTAAGTTAGAATTCTCACACCAGTCCCATGATTGACTCGTAGTTTGTTTCACTTTGCAAACTCGGGTGCCCTCTTTTCCACACGGGCAGCCGAGTAGCTTTTTGCAGATATTTATCTCTTGAGCAAGATTCTGGATCGAAGCCTAAAGCTGTGTCCAGAGCATAGAAGTCTTTCGCTGTTTATTGTATTTAGTTTATTGAAATTTATCTTCCATTGTAATTTTATTCAATGTACTCTGATATGTTCTATACTCTGATGTAACATTATTTTAATGTTTATAAAAGTCTATTGTTATTGTTCTAATGTATTGTATTCCCAAAGTTAACGTATGAGGGTTTTGAACGGTCTTGGTCGATTTTGCGATCGATTAGGTCCGGGCGGAATCCGAGCCGTTATAGTAAGGCACGACTCCCTTCCAAAAGAAGAAAGAAAAAAGGAAATAATTCATTGCATAATCTACTTTGAGAAGTATTAGAAGGATATTTGGGTTTGACATCGATAAAGCTCCATGCTAGTTCGCTTATTCTAGGTAGTAAGTGACTGGGTTAAAGTCTACCTTTTGATAAGGT
Source organism: Allium sativum (assembly GCA_030737875.1). NCBI lineage: Eukaryota > Viridiplantae > Streptophyta > Magnoliopsida > Asparagales > Amaryllidaceae > Allium > Allium sativum. The sequence goes on along the minus strand of CM060927.1, from coordinate 88,746,848 downwards.
ATTAAATGTCCATAGGACTGCCTATCCTATGGGAATTATTAAATGACTTGGAGATTATTCAATAAGGTTAACTAGATAGTAGCATAGGGATCCTCTAGGGAAAGTTTATAAACGGCGATTAATCGTTTATCTACCCTGCATGTAATAAGTGACTGCTTACTATTTGTCACCTTATGCAGGGTTTGGGAATAAAGGTGAATGACGAAAGCCTTAGAATTAGTAGGACTTAGTAGCTAATGTCCTCTAATTTATATTAGCATAAGGTAAACCACCTAGTAAGGTTTAAGTGATCAAAGGATCCGCCTTGATGTTGTTTTAATAGTGAGGCCATGACTGAAAATATAGATATGATCCACTTCCGTATTTAATAGGTGTTGAATAGTTGGAAAGCCTACGTCTTAGTTTGTAAATTGTTTGAATGGTGGTTTAAATGCTTTATACTTATGTGTAAAAGTTCTATCTCAATATATTGCTATATCGTTATCTTTGGGAAGTTCTACCTTAGGTATGGTAGTTTGATCGTCGTGCGTAATCTTTAACAGGATTAGGTTAGAATTACTAGCCTTGTTAGACATATGGTTCAGGTGAAACCTGTTAGAGTTTATGCCCTAGAGGAAATCCATTTGATGAGAATGATAACAATGTTGTTGTTATTATTTTATTTGGAATAAAATAATATTCTATTATATTATATTTACTGCGTAATATAAATATTATTATATTAGAAGTCCTTAGAATAATAATACGGAATTATATAGCTCGAGTAAGACTGAACTTGAGATTATATAATGTGATAAGTATAATAATTCTTAAAAGTCCCTAGTCGAGTTTTATTGTTTATACAGGACAACATAAAGCGTTGAGACTAGTATATTGATTGACTGATGATCACATCTCATTGATCATTAATATACGTGATATTAAAGTCAAGATATAAATACGTATTGGATAATAGCGTATTAGGCTGACCCACCATGAGATAACTACATGGAACATGATTAACAGTTTCATAAGTTATTCTCAGAGTGACAGTGATGTAATGGTCCTCAGACCTGAAATCATTATAATTTTATTCGAGGATATTTCTGTTTTGATATCAACTAAAGTTATTTCGTAACAGAGTAATGATAACGGTGATTATTGGATACATCTCGAATCGAATGAAAATTACGAATGATCTAGATGGAATTAAACCCTACGATATATTCGTAGTGATATCCATGGGCCTCTTGATTGAGTGAGACTGTGAAATGCATGGTTGTGCTCAAATATTGATTTGTTTTAAACAATCTACTCATCGATCAAGAAAAAAGGACTAAATTATAAAGAGGATGATACGATCCATGCCTTGAGTTTAATCCTGTATATATTGGTTCAAAGGATTATATTACATTGATACACTGGTCACGGAAAGGATGTATCGAATCGTTAATTGATCTTATTATGACTTGGGTAGCAGCGATGTATTACTACATGTCGCTCACTATTTATAATTTAAATATGATTTAAATTATTGCCAACGTTGTAATAGCCTATAGGGTCACACAACAAAGAACGTAACAAGGAGAAATTAGTTTCTTTGGGTAAAATAAAACTTCAATTTGTTGATATTTTATTTGAAGGTGGAATTAGTATTTAAGGTTGGTTTAAAATTTATAGTTAACATTTGTTTTAAAAAGAGATATTTTAAATTTTATTTCCTTTTAAAATAAAAAGGCCTAACCATATATGATAAGGCTTAGTCATCCGATCAAGACATATGATTATTGATCTCAACAGACCAACTTAACTTCTAATTCCAAAACCCTAAGGAACTAATGGCGGTGACTAGTACCACCTTCCCTTCTTCCTCTTTAATTTGATTCGAGAGGGATGCGTTCTTGTGGATTACCTGTAGAGGCTTTACACTTGAAGGGCTCCTGAATTGATTCTTCCGCATCGTCCCTGTTTCGAATTCGATTTAGCTTTCATTTGGAATCGACGCTTCAGGTATGATATTTAATCCCAAGTTTATACAAGTTTTGATTTATTTTTCTTGCTAAGATCCCAACTTTAAGTTGTTAAAGCACAAAAGGGAACTCGATTAGATCGAATTATTCCTAACAAAACTAAATGGAATGGGTTTGCGTATTATAGACACTATTATACATTTTCTACTCACCAAGACTTATTGTTCTGACACCTCTCCTCATAAAACTCTCAGGTTTATCTAGGGGAAGATTGGTCTTTGCAAGCACTCAAGTTTAATTTTTAGTTTTTGTTCTCTAATGCTTGATGTCACGATTTTCTTTTAAGGTAGTTGCCCAAGTCGATACTTGCTATCCTATCTTGTTTCCACTATGAGTTAGTTTTATTTTAGTCTGATTATGCTCATGCTCATTAATTGTAGGTACCATATTTATGCTCTTGGTTCTTGAATGAGTTTGTGTTTAGATTTTTGTTGAAATTTGGGCACTGAAAAGTATGGGGTGTTACATTTATTTCCCCTAAAACTATGTGGTTACAATCTTAATTTTTATTTACAATAGTTGTAATCTTTTCAAATCCAAATTGTTACATCCATTTATTCTCCATTTATTGCAGAAAATGTTACCATACACCCATCATTAATGAAGAACATTTAAATTCCAAACTATTTTAATGTTGATCTAATAATAATAATAATTAGTGTTAATTATGCATGTTTTTAGATGGATATAGTGTATATATATTTTAGCGTACTTATTACATATATAGTTGTTTGCAAATTTATGTATATATTTATTTATCAGTTTCTTGAATCCAAATAATTTACGTTCTCCGAAGTACGAACTAGAACAATCCTTCCACGTTTTGACTTCTTGAGATTTAAAATCCCATTAAAAGGTTCTTTTTTATGATTTCAGTAGATTTGCCTAATTGTTTAAAAAGGAAGAAACATAGATATATTTAATATTACAAGGAATGAATAATATTTTCTTCGAAATAGACAGTGTAAATTACGCACAAAATACGTGATTTACACCTCACTTCCTTTTTTATTTTGCACATTCCTTATAATTTCAAACACGATCTTTTTCATAAAAAGGATAAAAGGGCTAATTCATGAAAATTAAAGAAAACCTTAAACAATCCAAAACATAGATAGATTTGAAACTAAAACGAGTATTTTACATGAATCTAAAATTTTAAAGTAAAAAATCAATAGAAATCTCAATTATATCTTGGGACAAATTTCTAGATTTAGGTGTAAGAATTAAAGAAAATGTATAGAAAGAATTATAGGCTAGGTTTACATGTTTTCACAAGAAAGCTTGCAAATTCAAGATTATCAGATTTAGGCGTACGAACTCAAGTTATATCAACAACAAAAATCTGACACTATAGAAATATTTGTATTTACCCCTCACCTGAAGGTTTTCCCTAAATCTCAGATCTGGACTATAGCTTTCAGATTTTTATTTCCAAATCCCTACAGATCTATAATATTTACAAAAAGAGGATATATATATATATATATATATATACACACACACATGTTAAAATTGGTAGATATGGAAAAGAATGTGATAAAGGGAAAAAAACCTAAGAATTTGACTTTCGTTCAAGAACCAATCTTTGTTCATAAATCTGGATTCAATATCTCCAATTCTAGCTTGTTATTAGATTTGAAAACCAATTTGTTTCAGAAAGTTTGGAGGAGATTGAAGAAATGAAAAAGTTTTGCTGCTGCCTCCAAAAAATATGAGCAAAAGATAGGGGTTTATACCTTTATTTATAGGCTCAGAAGTGATCCATAACCGTTAGATTAAATTTTACTAAGATTCGTCCGTAAATAATAAGTTTTTTATAATAAAACCCCTAGCTGCCGCAACCACATCGACCAAAATATTGATGGAGTGGTCGATCACCCTTGAACTGACCGTGTAATAACACAGAATTTTAACAATAAATAAATTAGTTATTTAATTAAATTTAAAAAATAGGAATTTTTTCAAATGATGTAATTTGACCATGAAACTTTAATCTTCGCGTTCATCTCGGAATTCTGATCAACTTTCATGTTTGGAGTTTCATGAACGGAGTCCGTATGGAAAGTTACGGACGAAATATGAAAAACAAACAAAAATAAATTAATCAGAATTTACAAATATTATATACCATATATAAACCGCCTTTACTGGACAATAAACTACCCAGGCAATCGAACCTAGCAGTTGACCGTAGCGGTCGACCTACTGGGCGGTGGATCGCCCAATGACGACTAGATTAAGTGGTATATTTTTATATAATTTACTATAAATGGATAGATGTTTATTAAATTAAATCTAATGGTCTGAGGTGTTTCTAACACCTATAAATAAAGGATTTCACTCATTCTTTTCCATATATTTCTGGGAGCAGCAGCGAAGCTCTGTCATTTCCCTTTCTCTCTCCAAACAAATTGTAGATCAAAAATATGTTCATATACAATCAAAATCAAACATAAACAATATAATTTGAAAGAAATAATCAGATTCAAGTGGAAAAGAATATGGAATGGCGTATAGGTTCTTCTTCATCAGATTTTCTTATTTTCTTGAAAATCTACAAATTGAAGGTATCCCCTTTCAGAATAACTATAGATCTGTAAGAATTTAAGAATTATAAGCCTAGAAGATTCAGATTTGGATGCTTTCAGGTGAGTGAGAAATTTATATACAAAGTACACAATAACCTGATCATTTCGTTTGTATTAAATCTGAAATGTACGCTTAGATATTTATCAGATCTGTTTGTAATTTTGTTAAATCTAAAATAGTTCCTATCAGATCTGTTATGAGAATTGTTAATTCCAAAAGAATAGGATTGTGGTTGGAATAATAATATTATTCGGTAGGCTTACTTGATTGTTCATATTATTTCCTACAATTATGTATATAAATATTGCGGTTAGTGTAAACACCGTAGATTGGAAACCAGTCCCATAAATAACTGTTAAGATGTAGTTATATTCCAGATCTTCAGTTCTGGTATTGATTTGTAAATTCATGTAATTTTTATTAAAAAGGTATAAGCCTGTTTGTGTTCAGTTTTGTTTGGGTTTTAACTTAGTTATTGTAAATATGTATATTTTCTCTTTTTCAATAAAATGACATTATTTGAAATCAATAAGAAATATGTTCAAAAACAAAAAGGAAAAGGTTGTGTACAACGACATTTAATTGAATTTCTGATCGAATATTTTCTGCTCTAAGAAAATGGCAGCCATTAAAACTTTTTCTTGTTGTTTAATTGACAGATCTAGATCGAATCAACTGTATTTTGAACCATTCTCTGGCAAATTGCGTTCTTATGCGGAGATTCTTCTTACGAATCATATTTCGAATGTTGTTTCTCATCCTTTCTCGAATTCTTCATCATCTCAGTTTCGACAAAAGTTTCAATCGAAGTTTAGAAGTGAGAGATTCAAAGATAATTAATATTATCGACGTTGAGAGCTCAATCATACAATGAGGAACTGTAGGAATCAAATTATATGTTTTAACCATGGTCGATCGGGACATCATAAATTTGTGTGCCCAAACATTTTCAAAGGGAAATCTGATTTAGGGTTGGTAATTTCAACTACAAGCAGTTTTGCCGTAAGATTTTGTTGTTCTTGAAGATTTTCGAAAAAGTGGAATCTTGCTAGAAAGGTGAAGGTGCGTACTTGTTACTGAAGATGGTTTGGCATGTTGAGGGTTTAGTTGATGGCCTGTTATGGGATAATCTTGCTTTTGAGGATACAAATTTGGTAATTCACCCACCCTTATCACTGTTGTTGGATAAAAAGCAACATGCTTTCTTTTTTAGAATTGCTTACAAAAAAATAAAGAATATTTACTGTGAGTCTTTTTCTGAAAATAAGGGTTAGGGGAGTAGACTGTAAAAGGATATGTTAGAACATTTTGATGTAATGAATTTTGCAGTAAAAAGTAATCTTGTTTTTATTTTTTGAATTTCAACAGTTAGGCAGGTTTTTGATACTGGCAAGGATATTGTGGCTGAGTGTAATAAGATTCCAGTGGGATATAATATTGATGAAGTTCATTTGGATGAAGCAGTTTTATGGTCTGATTGTAAACAATTTGACAGTATGTTATTAGACCCTTGCGTCCAGGAGTGTAGAGAGAAGCAATTGTTTTATGACAGTCAAGCAGTGTATCAGTCAAATAGTTCAATGAGGAATAATGTAATGGTAGAAGTAATGACTAGGGATGATAGTATTGATATGCAAAACTGTGATTTGGACAACATACATGAGTTTTCTCCTGATAAGGAAACAACCAACATGTATGAGATGGATACTGAACAGTGGTGCATCGCTAATGACATTAGTTTATACAATAGTTTTGTAATTTTGGTTGTATGTGGAGAAAATAAGGTGAATATTGGGAACAGAGATGTTAATATGTTGGGTGGACCTAGTAATGATAATGTTTATTATTCGGTGAAGAAGAAAAAGGCAGAAGACAAGAGACTGAATGACATTAAAGCTTCTGTGGGGAGTAAGGAGAAATATGTTGGTCAGTATACTCTCGAAGAGGATTTAGGTTTTAACATTGAGAATTATGGGGTTGTTTGTTCAAATGTTAATAAGATGGTTGATGGGTTACGTAAAAAAAGGTTTGTTTTTAACAGACAAAGGTATAAAGTGGATGTAGGTTTGGTAAGTATGCTTAATAAGGGAAGGGGATTAAATATTGTAAAGGAAAAAAGGTTTATGTAAGTGATAATATCAGTTGAAACAAGGATATTTGAGGCAATGCACGATGTTTGAACAGAGGCTCGGTATTTAAATGGGTAGATCATTCGAAACAGGATGGGGTACTTGCGTTGGAAAAGGGGATGGGTAACAACATTAATAGGTTATCAAATCCTATTAGTTTGGTGAAGTATAGTTTGAGCTTAAATGAGTTAAGTGAGGCTGATGTTATTGTTAGCAATAATTTGTGTAGAGACATTGGTGAGACTGGTAACAGTTTGGTAGTTTTGGATAGTTCGGGTGTTGGTGAGGAAAGTGGTTATGTTAGTATTAATGGAAATGTTGTTGCGCAGTATTTTTTGATGGATGGGGTGAAGTATACTAATATAATAGGGCTGTACAAATGTAAAATAAGTGTGCATAATTTTGTTTGTTCTTTGTCGGTTGGAAATATAGATTTTAGGATTATTTCTTTGTGGTTGAATCCTTGTTATAGTATATTTCATGGGATCAGTGAGATGGGACAGTGAGTTGTGGATTTGTTGAGTAGTGGTAGCGTTTCAAATGAGGTTGATTCGGTGGTAGAGAGTACAAAGCATTTGCCTATTATTGTTGTGTCCTCTTCAGTGGCTAAAAGGGGTAGACATGTAACACCCCGTAATTTCAAAGGACATTATAACAATAAACTAAAGAATACTTAATTAAATATTGGGAATTAAGTAAAATGGACTGTACCATTACGTTCGTCTCAGAATTCTGCTTAGAGTAGACTCCGAATTTGCATAAAACGGACATCATATGAGTTAGATATGAAGCTTAGAAGTTTGTATACATATAAGAGACTTATATTTATATATAGTTCAAAACCAGAATTCAAATCGGTTAGAAAAACAAGCGAGAGAAGTTGGTGAGATCCAAACCGGCATGGGATGACCCATGCCTGGGTTGGGTTGACCTATTGGTCGACCCATCCCCGATCCGACGTAGTACACTTTTCTGAATCTGGACGCAATTTTTGAGGGTTCTTTGAGGGTAGGCTATAAATAGGACAACATTTCTATTGTTTTCCTACACCTAAAACAATGGAGACAATGAGATGTTGCCACTGCTTGGATTGAATTAGCCTATCTTCTTCAACGTCGGCATATATACATATATCAGAAAGATTTCTTGTGCTTAGATCCAATCTCTGTGAGTTCATATTACTTTTAGACATAAAAATTTAACGGTAACCCTGACATGTTTATAAATCTGGATCTGAACCAATACTTGTTAAGAATCTGATTCATACCTTAATAGTTATGTTATTACATGTATTCTTCTATAGCACCAGTAAATAGGTTTGTGTCCTTCTGTAGGTTGCCACTTTAGGAAGTAATACACCCTACTGTGGGGCCAACACAAGGTATTTACGAGTTAGGGAGCCGATCGCTTGGGGGTAGTAATTAGGGTACATCTAGTTCTATTTGTTTCTGTTGAGGTACCTGTTATTTCTGTTTGGGGTAACACTCATTATTTCTGTTTAGGTGCCTATTATTTCTGTTTGGGTAAAACCCATTACTAGAGTACACCTAAAACACCATTATGTTTCTGTTGGGATCATTCTGTTTCTATTAAGCAATTAGGGGATACCAAATTGTGTCATAATCTGATATACTAGTAATTGTGCAGAGAAAAGTATTGAGAAGCATAATCTACTCTGTTTATTCTGCCTATCTTGTTCAGTCTGTTTATACCTATTATATGATACTGTCATCTCTCATCTAGTTTATATGTCTGTCATGATACTTTTAATTTTTTATATGCTAAAAGTCCCCGGACTCGCCAGACTTCATGTTTGACCCGTTTTGTTCCTTTTCTCTCTCTTCCTCCTCCCCCCTCCCCAGGTTCTCAAGTTGGGAACGCTCAGGCTTGATTAAGGTTCTCTCTTCTGTTTCTGCTTGGATTTGGATCTGCTTTGATGTATCGCTTCGACTACTTGTCTACTCTATTATGGCTAATACTGGGGATTATGATTTTATATTTCTGTACTCTGATGGCTTGCGCAAGACAGATGTTTTGTTTTGATGTAATCAGTTTCAGTGTTTTATGCCTGATGTTATAACTGGTTTTCGGACTCCGGTGTTTTACTGCAAAATAATGAAGTTTTAAATTTTCGCTGCTATTTTATATCTATCTTGTGATGTTTTGTTTCTTTTACCTATATCGATTCACGGAACTTAATGCATTCTAATAAAGAGTGACATTAACGGACGTGCGGTGTCACAAAACGTAAGAAAATGACTCCTATTACCGGACTGGTTAGTCGCAGTGCGAGGATCAGATCCAGTCCCTCATCCTCTATTGGTAGGTACCCTGATTCGAATGTTATTAGTAGCAATTCGAATGAGGGCTTAGGTATGTTTTTCGGTTATGGTAGTTGCTATACACCTTTTGCTTTAGGTAGTTTATCGACTAGGGAATTATGCTAGTTAGCGGATGATACAACATTTATTTTTACTGATGTAGATTTAGATACTGATTATAGTAGGGATAGAGAATAAGAGAAGGTTAATTCATTCAAATATCGAAATTAGTTAGTTGGAACATTAGGGGTCTTAATGGCCCAAAGAAATGTGATAAAGTTAGAACTTTTTTTTAGGCTTATCATATTGATATGCAAAATAATGAAGTTTAAAATTTTCGCTGCTATTTTATATCTATCTTGTGATGTTTTATTTCTGTTTACCTATAACGCTTCACAGAACTTTATGCATTCTGATAAAGAGTGACATTAATGGACGTGGAGTGTCGCATTTGGTATCAGAGCTTGAGGTTACAAGATCGGATAATAGGTTTTGAAAAATTGTTTTCAAAAAGTTTCAAAAATAAAGTATTTTCAAGGAAAAGTTTGTTTTTGAAAAACATATTCCTAAAGCCATGTAAAATATCTTTCGATTATCTGTTTGAAACCCTTTTCCCTTTCTTTTCAGCATGTCCGGGGAACCGAATATTCCCGAGGACGTTCGGATACCAGCTTGGGTCCGTAGGTATCTTGAGGCTACGGCGCCTGCCGAAGGCTAAGCAGACGCCCCTCCCCCAGCTGCAGTCACTGTTCCTCCTCCTCCACGAGAGGATAATTTCTCTAAGATATGCAAGGACTTCTGTGCTATGGGAGGAAAGCCATTCCGTGGAATTGAGAACTTTGTGGAAGCACGGAATTGGCTAAAAGAAACAGAGAATTTGTTTGGGCTTTTTGAAGTTGATGATCGCAGAAAGATACAGTTGGTTGCATGGAAGCTCAAGGACAAGGCTTCGTTCTAGTGGGAAGTGAAGCAAGCAGGGCGTCCAGTTGATACTTAGGATGATTTCCGATAGAGATTTGAGACGAAGTTTTTTTATCAGGCAAAAGAGAATATGCAGATGGAGAGGTTTCTGGCACTTAAGCAAGGAAGCATGTCTGTCAAAGAGTATGTCAATAAGTTCAATCAATTGGCAAGGTTTGGTCTAGAGTTGGTGAATACGTCGCACAAGAAAGCTTTAAGGTTTGCAAGAGGATTAAATCAGCCTCTTCAAGCATTGTCATTATCTCACATTCCGAATGGGGCTACCTTTGAGAGACTGATTTATATGGCATTGATGCACGAAGATGGTAAGGATGAGAAAAAGGAGGCTAAGACTGACGAGACACAAAACACAAAGGTGTGGCCCAAGAAAGAACCGCAAAAGAAGGGTGGAAAGAACGACAAAGGTCAAGGCAAGAAAAAGTGTCATGGTTGTCGGAGCTTGGGTCATTTGGTCAAAGATTGCCGAAAAAAGAAGAATGCTTGCTTCAACTGTGGTAAAGTCGCACACTATACTAGGGAGTGCTCGAAGAGGCAAGAACAAGGCCAAAGGGAAGGATCTTCTGGAGGGTAGGTGCATGCTCTCGAGGCCAGTGTACCCGACAGAGGTAGGAAAGTTTTTGTTGAAGGTTTGATTTCTCTTTCCGATCATCCAGTTAGGACTCTTTTTTATTCTGGCGCTTCTCACTCTTTTATATCTGATTTTGTGGTTGAATCTCTACACCTTTACTAGTATTGTTTTTGATCCCGTTATTGTCTCAAACCCTATTAGGGGAGCGGCTCATCTATCTATGATTGTCGAGGTTTGAGGATATTTGTGTTGGGCGTTGAGTTTGAGTGTGACGCATATGTGCTTGGTTTTATGGACTATGGTCTGATTCTAGAGATGGATTGGCTAGCCATGTATGGTTCCATTCTAGACTGTGAGAGGAGGGTCGTTAGACTTTTGACTTAACGAGGAAGGACTCTCGCAGTTTCCTATGACCCAAAGGGGTCTGTCATGCTTAGTTTACTAGAATCCCTTGATGCTTCTGTCGACGATCTGCGATCTATACCTGTAGTCTATGAGTATCTGGATGTTTTTGAGGAGGTTAGGGGATTACCTACGAGGCTTGAGATTGATTTCCGTATATATTTTGTGGATAATGCAAAGCCAGTTGCATTGCATGTGCGCCACGTGGCTCCTAGGGAAAGGAGGGAGCTTAGCAAACAAGTAGGGGAGCACTTGAGAAGGGGTTTATTAGGCGAAGTATATCTAAATAGGGTGCTCAAGTCGTCTTCGCTACCAAGGCGGATGGTTCACTTCGTCTATGTGTGGATTACAAGGAGTTGAATAAGCTCACCAAGAAGAATAGGCACCCACTTCCGAGGATTGATGATCCATTTGACCAGCTTATTAGCGCATATGTTTTCTCTCATTTAGACTTGGCCACGAGATTTCATCAGTTGAGGGTGGCCGAGGATAGTATAGACAAGACTGCTTTCTGAACTCTATATGGTTTCTTTGTGTGTCTAGTCATGCCTTTTGGGTTGACGGATGCACCCGCATATTTTGTGGATCTGATGAGTAGGGCGTTCAAGGAGCTTCTGAACAGGTTCGTTGTGGTCTTTGTGGATGACATTCTGATCTTCTTAATGAGCGAGGAAGAGCATGCCCTACATTTAGGGGAGGTTTTGAGGACTCTTCGAGCACACCAGCTTAAGGAGAAATTCTCCAAATGCCACTTTTGGAGAGAGGAAGTAAGATTTCTAGGGCATGTGGTCTCCAAGGATGGGATAGCGGTGGATCCCGTGAAAGTAATTGCAGTTCAAGATTGGAAGATTCTAAAGAATGCAACAGAGGTGAGGAGTTTTCTCGGGTTAGCGGGCTATTATAAGAAGTTTATCAAGGAGTTCGCAAATATATCAGCCCCACACACCAGACTAACAAAAAAGAATCTAACCTTTTCTTGGAGCAATGACTGTGAGGATGCTCTTCAACAATTGAAGAGGGCTCTGACAATAGCCCCAGTTTTGACTTTTCCTGATGTGGACAAAGTGTTCACAATGTACACTGATGCATGTGGTACAGGGCTTGGTGCCATCTTGATGCAAGAGGGAAGGGTAGTATGCTACGGTGGTAGACAATTGAGAGTTCATGAGAGGAACTACCCTACCCATGATTTGGAGTTGGCTGCTATAGTGTTTGCACTTAAGACTTGACGACATTATCTACTTGAAGAGAGGTTCGAGTTATACACGAATCATAAATTTCTCAATTATATGTTCTTGCAGAAGGATCTCAATTTGAGATAGCAGAGATGGATGGAGTGCCTAGCATCCTATGATTTTGAGATTGCTTATACCCTTGGCAAGGGTAATGTAGTGGCAGACGTATTGAGTGGGCAGAGGATGACTTTGAGTCCTCTATTTGTAGAGAGGCGGAGCTTGGAGTACATATCGACCTTCGATTTTAGGCCATCTACGGATCTTATACCTGGTTTTTTGGCATCATTAGAGGTGTGACCTACTCTTATGGATCAGATAGGATCTTTGTAGCAAGAGGACCCATAGATAGTAGACATCTTTGATAGACTCAATAGAGGGAAGACTTCTAGTCACATTAGTAGATATTCCACGGATGATAGACGGTGGCTACGAAGGGATGAGAGGCTTTGTGTTCCTTGAATTGGAAGTCTGTCGAAGACAGTTCTTGAGGAATCCCATCATTCTAGGATGACTATCCATCTATGCGGTGATAAGATGTATAGGGATATGAAGAAGGTTGAATTTTGGGTTGGGATGAAGAAAGATGCAGTGGAGTTTGTCTCTCGATGTTTAGTTTTCCAACAAGTTAAAGCTGAACAGAAGAAGCCTGGATGTTTGCTCCATCCTTTGGAGGTCCCACAGTGGAAGTGGGAGAGCATCTCTATAGATTTCATCGATGGTTTGCCTAGATCGAGGAAAGGCAAAACCGGTATTTTGGTTATAGTTGACAGGCTAATCAAGAGCGCTCATTTCATTCATGTTTAGTGTAAGAGAATGGCAGCATGGTTGGCATCAGTTTATCTTCGTGAGATAGTCCGACTACATGGAGTACCTTCTAGCATAGTGAGTGATTGTGACCCATCTTCACAAGTGAGTCCTGGAAGAGCCTACAAGAGGTATTAGGTACACAGTTATGTTTGAGCACCGCATATCACCCTCAGACCGATGGGCAGACTGAGAGGGTGACTAGAGTTCTTGATGATATTTTGAGGCTATGTAACCTAGACTTCTGTTACGGCCTGCCCCGCATTAACCGACATTTCCTCCTAAAGTGCGTTGTACACATGTCTAGCTAACACGGGACGGTCGTCAGAAGAAAAGAAAGGAAAGAATGAGAATGAACTAACAAAGAAACCTGTAGCGTATCTCACAGCGCATGGAATAAAATATAATAGTAACATAACTTGATATAAAACAGGCGAGACAATACATAAGCTGAAAACAAAGTCATGTCTAACATGGCAGCGGAAATCCAAAATACAGCTTATGATCCAACATTATTATTACAACTTTAAAACTGTCTCTAAAGCAAAAGAAAGCAAAAGAAGGAGGTACACTACTAATGCCCAAGCAGTGACCTTCAACAACACAGGGAGAATATCTATATATATCATACGTGGAAGCCTCCTGCTCGTCTCCAGTACAGCTGCTCGTGCATACCACCTAACCTGTCTCTAGTCTGCTCGTTTAGGAGCACCCAGAGTAATAAGAAGAGACATAAAACTCTGGGTCAGACAAAAGTCTGGTATGAGCGATAAGTAGCTAAACAAAACAATAACAGGTATAATCCAATCATACCTGAACCTGCAACCAAAGAGTTAGCACTACATACTGTACAATACTCTAAGGCGCCACTAACATATGGTGCAAGAAATACGGGGTGGGGGTGTGCATGTCATAGTGAAGGCAAATAATCAAGCATAGCAACCATCCTCACATCTCTCACTCAGTGGTAAAGCATATGATATCCACCGCTTTGATCACTAGACCCATCAAGGTAGTGACGGAGTTCGACTTGTACAACTATTACTACTACCAAGATTGCCTCATGGAGTCATGACTAAATCCTTACAAATGACCCCACTTCATTGGTCCATAACCAATAGTCATACCTAAGCCACTGTGGCCCTGAATCCGTCCACGTACCCCCTACTCCATAGTGATCCAAAGTTATAGACATCGTCGACCCCTTAGCACACGTCTCGCAGCAAAGCCCAATCATGAAGTTCACTCGTTGGTTCCCATCTGGATCCTGAGTCACAACTTCTCATTTGGACTACCTTTGCATCTCGGGTTTTGGTCGAATTAGAATCAATCTTTAGAAGAACCTATGGTCGTCATTGCTCGTTCATACTCCATAGAGATCACTCACTCTTCCTTCCCTAGCTCGGTCGCTCATCCTTCCTTCCCTAGCTCGGTTGCTCGCTCCTTCTTCCACGGGCTCGCTTGCATTCACCTGGATCAGATCTCATTATAGTCGCTCCCCTAGGAATCGCTCGCTTCCTCACAGTCGCTCTCCTAGGAATCGCTCGATCCCCACACTTGGTCTACTAGGAATTGCTCAATCCCCCACAGTCGCTCTCCTAGGAATCGCTCGATCCCCACAGTTGCTCTCCTAGGAATCGCTCGATCCCCACAGTTGCACTCCTAGGAATCGCTCGATCCCCACACTTGGTCTACTCGGAATTGCTCGATCCCCCACAGTCGCTCTCCTAAGAATCGCTCGACCTCCACACAGTTGCTCGACCAAAAACCTGCACTACTTTCCAGCAACCAATTTTCGCCTCTCGTTGGCGTTTTTGACCATTCTAACTTTTCTAATCAATCACAAAGCATACCTTACAGTCATAGCAACATGTATAATCATCCACAAACACCAAAACAACTATGTAACATGTCAAAATGGATCAAACATACCCAAAAACCCATGTTTTCCCCTTAATCATGTTTATGCATAACTAATGATAAGATTAGGAAAACTAACCCAAATTAATCCAAATTTCTAACAGAGGTTTAAAATAATATTTAAGAATTTCCAAACATTTTTCCAGAATTTAATCCTGTCAGATTTCGCTAATTAACACTAATCACCATAATTAACTGTAATTAGTGTAACAACAATGCTAATCACTCACCTTAGCCCCAAATAGAACTCAGATCTGAAACTTTTGACAATATGGCTCGGATTACAATGCAACACAATAGCTCCACCTCGATCTCTATGCTAATCCGCTTTAATTTGATGTTGATGAGGCTAATACTTGATTAGAAAATGGTTAAGGATGAATTTAGAAGATGGAGGCCATTACTAGGGTTGAAGAGGTGTAAATGGTGGCTGTAAAAATGACAAAGAAGGGTTTCTCTAACCCCTTGCAGCCCTTATATAACCCTAATCCCGAAATCCCTAGTGGGCCTAACTGTTAATCACCCGGTTAAGCCCAATTAAGCTGTTTTTCACCTTCTAAACCTTAATTCAGCCATTTCTCCCAAACGGTAAGTCCGTATGACTAATGTGACCACTCTACAGAAAGGTAAACCATCATCCGAATCTAATGGAAGTGGTTTTAGGTCAAAACTCCTTACCAATCAAAAGGTAAGATTCGCCAGGGGCAAAACGGTCATTCAAAAATTGGCAAAAATCGTGAACATGGGAAATGACCCCAATAGTCGTTACCCAAAGTTGCACGACTATACGACTTCATATGGAAATGAAATTAATATTATACAATCTTCCGATGTGTAGAATGCGGGTCATTACATTCTCCCCCCTTAAGAAATTTCGTCCCCGAAATTCCTTTACCAAACACACAAAGGATCCCGCATGCCTATCGACCTTTTAGAAAAATCAAACATACATAACAACACATCAAACCTATCCTAGCATGCAGTTTACTAAAAAGGGAGTGCTATATTGATATAAAACCATACCAGGCAAAGAGTTCTGAATACTTCTTCCTTATGTTCTCCTCTGTTTCCCAAGTACAGTCTTCCTCATCACCACCCCACTGAACTTTGACTAGTTTCACCACTTTCCTTCGAAGCTGCTTCGTATCGTTCCCAACAATACGCATAGGCTTACGGCTCTCAACCGCCTCAGGTTCAACCTCGATATCATCTAACTGATCTGGTGAAACAGCCACACTAGGGTCGTGCACAAACTTCCTTAACTGGGAAACATGAAATACGTTGTGAACTCCCGCCATCTTGTCTGGTAACTCAACTTTATATGCAAACTCAACCAAATGAATATGGTCATCACACGACCCTCCAAGATCCAATATACAAATCCTCAAAAGATCCTCTAATACACGATTCACCCAAATACCATCATGTCCCGATCTAGTCCTTGGTAAACCGTCGATGAAATCCATCGAGACTTGTTCCCACTTCCATTCTGGGATTTCCAATGGTTGTAACAAACCATTAGGCTTCTTTTGTTCAGCTTTAACTAACTGGCAATTCATGCACTTGGATATAAACTTTTCAATGTCTCTCTTCATCCCTTCCCAGTAGTAGGTCTACTTCATATCTCGATACATTTTGTTACCACCGGGATGTATAGTCAGTTTCGAATGATGGCACTCTCTAAGCACTTCATCTCTCAATCCATTTACATTGGGTACAACTAATCGACCATTCTTTTGAAGCCATCCTTCTAGATCTAGAACACACTTGATCAATCTCTCGCCATCGATATTCATCTCTACCTTAGAGGTGCTTTCCAATAGGTTAGGATCGTTCCTCTAACTGGAACCAATCCACTCAATCAAAATCAATCTAATAGTCAAACTTGCTAACGTTTCTGAATCCAATTCGCACTTTGGTCTGAAATCATACCCAGCGATGTACTCCAGTTGCTTCCATTCTAGAAACATAGCCTCTAGACTGGCATGCCTCCTACTTAATGCAACTGTTACCGCACCTAAATCCTTTGCTATGTCCACTCTGCCTCATGAATTCATGACAACTTCACTGCACTGGCTCATAGCCTTGCTACGATCACTCTGCCCCATGGAGAAATGACTACCCCACTGCACTGATACGTAGCCTAATGTCCGTCTATACTACCATCTCTTTGTTCCCCATCGCTGGAATCCTACAGGTGATAGTCTACTCAAGAGAAGAAAGATAGGAACAAACATAGCAACCATAACATCCATCAAACAAATCCTATCTATCGCCTGCTAAAGTCATAAACACATCGACACCTACATGACTGATCTAACCAATCCCAATATGTCGATTCTTGTATGTCTGGTCCAACCAACATCAATAACTAATGGAAGCCCAGCCTCCATACATACACCAATACCTACTTGACTGGTCCAACCAATCCCAGGCCAATGGAAGCCCCGCCTCTCTACGGACTACCGTACGTCCAACGTACGTTTATCCTCCAAGGATAACTAGATCACATCCAACGTATCCAAGGTAACGGGCGTCCCCAGATACCCCTGCTTTAAGTCCGCCTACAATACTTGAGTCCAACCCAAGTCTATCCATTATCTTGCTGCCCTCTCGAGTCCAACTCGAGCCAAATCCAATTCCTTGCAGCCTTCTCGAGTCCAACTCGAGTCAATCTATAACTCAGACCCAGTCTTGAGTATCCATTACCGACATACTCTAGTCCAATGTGAGTCGTCTCCCTATTCGTTGCATCTCCAAGATCAACGAACACCCATTTTCTTTTACGAGTTCAAGTCCAACTTGAATCATCCTATTCTTCGTTGCATCTTCCATGATCAACAAACACATCCTATTTCTTCAAAGTTCTACTATCCAAAGAGAACATCAACATAAGGTCCTAAACAATCCATTACTTTGCATCTTTCTCGAGTCTTAGTCGAGCCATCTCATAACCCTATCGAGCCTAACTCGGGGCAGTCTATACCATTGAACAGTCTTATCATGTCACGGCTGCCTATCACTCCTCGAGTAAACCAAGATATCATCCAATGAAGAATCGCAACAACTATTTATCTCTCACGCAAACCATCCTAGTCGGACTCGACATTCCCCAAGCATAAGTCCCAAAGGCCTAAACCAATATCAGACAAGCACCCAAGGAACATCTCCTCCGAATTCGGACAATCCACGTGAGGTGATACTAGCAAAACAACTAAGCACTGGAGCACTCATTTGCCTCCCAGAGACAACTAGAACTTATTACAACGATAACCTCTCGGCTTCCTTAACTCCAGTTACTATCGCCATCACTAGGTAGGTATCTAATACCACCCTATTCCTTTAGAGTAGATCAACTCTCCAAAATAGTGTTAAACCCAGTAAAGCCTAAACAAAGCAATCACAAGAAAACATACATCCATGACTCGATAAGACCAAACCAAAACAAATCATACTAAGATCAGTCGAACCACCTATCGGGTTCGTCACAACTAGAGGTCTATCGACTATCTCGGGTTTGTCAAACAATACCCGAACAGAAACATATTAAATAGAAAGCATACCTTTGATAACGACCCCTTTTCCCTTCTGCGCTGCAGTTGGAGCATTCGACGAAGAAGGAACAGCATTGATAGCATACGCTTTCACAATTTGCTTCTCTTTAGGGGGTTGTGGACAATCATCCTTGTGAAGTCCCACTTGGCCGCAATTAAAGCACTTCCTTTCCCCAGGCTTCTCTCGACAATCTCTGGCATAGTGGCCCTTCTTGCCACAACTAAAGCATTCGCCATCTTTCTTATTCTTCTTATTTTGACCATCCTTGATCGGGTTCTGCTTCCTCTTGTTCTGAGAATTCTTCTTGCCTTCACTGCCTGCTTGCGGCTTTGGTTCCTCTGTAGATGCAATAGCAACTTCGGTCTTCGACTTAGGGAAAAGGCTCTCTGACCTAATGCCTTTCCTACAATAGACTCGAACGTCTCATCGATATGGTTTATAAGTCTTTCCCCCAAGTGCCCATCCAAGCCAGTTATGAACTTCTCGTTCTTCTTTTCGACTGTATCGATAAGGGACCATCCATATTTCGATAAAGTATCGAATTCTACGATGTACTCCGAGACTGCCCTATCATTCTTCTTAAGCTCCAAGAATTCCAGAACAATTCTGATTTATGAGCAGCTGGAATAAACTATCAAAAAAGTGAGTCTTAAACTGATTCCAAGTAACTTGATCCTCTGGAGTAGCTGTCTTAATGGCATTCCACCAATTCATCGCTCGCCCTTGCAACTGACGAGACGCTAGCCTTCTCTTCATCGCATCCTCGATACCCAAGTCGTCGAAGATATGATCACAGCTATCCAACCAATCCTGAACATCCGTGGCCGACTCCATTCCGTGGAACGGTTTCCCACCAAGGTTAGTGTAATCCTTGCACAACTTGGCGAAATCGACCCTAGGCGCCTGCACTACTGGACCACCACCATTACCGGCATTGGGAACTGCTCCCTGAACATCCCTAAGCATCTCCCTCATGAAGTCAGTGAACATCGTCCTCATGTCAGGAGCACTCCCATTATTGGCCCCTCTACTAGCACCCCTCGTGTCTCGGCTCATCGTCAAATCTGTAAAGAGAAAACGATTAACCATCTCCTTAGTGGTGCCAGTGCAGTGCGACTTCATCCTTAGCTATAATAATATTATATATATAGCTTTTGAAAACCAAAATAATCACAAATACACGCTCTCATATACGTACTATCTCTCCCTAGGTTAACTACGCAACCTGGCTCTGATACCAAGTGTGACGGCCCGCCCCGCATTAACCGACATTTCCTCCTAAAGTAACCGCACACATGTCCAGCTAGCACGGGACGGTCGTCAGAAGAAAAGAAAGGAAAGAATGAGAATGAACTAACAAAGAAACCTGTAGTATATCTCGCAACGCATGGAATAAAATATAATAGTAACATAACTTGATATAAAACAGGCGAGACAGTACATAAGCTGAAAACTAAATCATGTCTAACATGGCAGTGGAAATCCAAAATACAGCTTATGATCCAACATTATTATTACAACTTTAAAACTGTCTCTAAAGAAAAAGAAAGCAAAAGAAGGAGGTACACTACTAATGCCCAAGCAGTGACCTTTAACAATACAGGGAGAATATCTATATATATCATACGTGGAAGCCTCCTGCTCGTCTCCAGTACAGCTGCTCGTGCATACCACCTAACCTGTCTCTAGTCTACTCGTTTAGGAGCACCCAGAGTAATAAGAAGAGACATAAAACTCTAGATCAGACAAAAGTCTGGTATGAGCGATAAGCAGCTAAACAAAACAATAACAGGTATAATCCAATCATACCTGAACCTGCAACCAAAGAGTTAGCACTACATACTATACAATACTCTAAGGCGCCACTAACATATGGTGTAAGAAATACGGGGTGGGGGTGTGCATGTCATAGTGAAGGCAAACAATCAAGCATAGCAACCATCCTCACATCTCTCGCTCAGTGCGTAAAGCATACGATATCCACCGCTTTGATCACTAGACCCATCGAGGAGTGACGGAGTTCGACTTGTACAACTATTACTGCTACCAAGCTTGCCCCATGGAGTCATGACTTAATCCTTACAAATGACCCCACTTCATTGGTCCATAACCAATAGTCATACCTAGGCCACTGTGGCCCTGAATCCGTCCACGTACCCCCTACTCCATAGTGATCCAAACTTATAGACATCGTCGACCCCTTAGCATACGTCCCGCAGCAAAGCCCAATCATGAAGTTCAGTCGTTGGTTCCCATCTGGATCATGAGTCACAACTTCTCATTTGGACTACCTTTGCATCTCGGGTTTTGGCCGAATTAGAATCGATCTTCAGAAGAACCTATGGTCGTCATTGCTCGTTCATACTCCATAGAGACCACTCACTTTTCCTTCCCTAGCTCGGTCGCTCATCCTTCCTTCCCTAGCTCGGTTGCTCGCTCCTTCTCCCATAGGCTCGCTTGCATTCACCTGGATCAGATCTCATTATAGTCGCTCCCTTAGGAATCGCTTGCTTCCTCACAGTCACTCTCTTAGGAATCGCTCGATCCCCACACTTGGTCTACTAGGAATTGCTCGATCCCCCGTAGTCGCTCTCCTAGGAATCGCTCGATCCCCACAGTTGCTCTCCTAGGAATCGCTCGATCCCCACAGCTGCTCTCCTAGGAATCGCTTGATCCCCACACTTGGTCTACTAGGAATTGCTCGATGCCCCACAGTCGCTCTCCTAGGAATCGCTCGACCTCCACACAGTTGCTAGACCAAAAATCTGCACTACTTTCCAGCAACCAATTTTCGCCTCTCGTTGGATAGGAAGAAGTCCTACGCAGATAAGAGAAGGACTGATATTTATTTTAAGGTGGGAGACATGGTTTTCATCAAAGTATCACCTTTGAGAAATGTGGCTCGCTTTGGATCTGTAGGGAAATTAGTGCCAAGGTTTATAGGGTCATTTCCCATAGTAGAGAGGATAGGTCAAATGACCTATAGGGTGAGTCTTTCAGAGAGGTCGGCGGGTGTTCATGATGTTTTCCATGTTTCTCATTCACAGAAATTTCTGCACGATACAACAGAAGTGGTTGAGTCGAGCTTGCTTGAGGAAGTAGAGGTAGAAAGGGAGGCGGCAGTTAGACGAGTTCCTACCCGTATACTAGGATCATAGGTTAAGAAGCTACGCAATAGAGAGGTCAAGTTGATGAAAGTGCAATGGGGTGAAGAAGCGTGGATGCAACTTAGGAGACTGAGGACAAGATTCACACTTCTTACCCTTCACTTTTCAAGGGTGTGTTCTTAACTTCTTTTTCCAAACTTTTATTTGTACTTGCTTCTGTCATTTGAGTATATCCCATCGATCGAATATTATACCTTTAGGTACGGAACCAATGGATATAAACATGTGCTTTGGACATGTTATGTTTGATGGATGCAAGTGGATACAAGTGTTTACTAGTGATCGCCCGTGGATTCAAATACACACACTAGGCACTAGATCGGCTCAAAGAACTCTCATACCGCATATGGATGTGCATGCATTTTTTCTTTTTAACGGATGAAATTGGGTGCATCATCATATGGATGTTTCATTTGGACGAATGATCGAGCACACATATAGAGTTTACATGATATACTATGACTATTTGCATACATTTTGGATTCATGGCACAGACATATATTGCATTAAGGAGGTCAATTGAATCAGTAGACCGCCTGATTTTCCGCATTAGCATAGGGACATATACACACACCTTTGCATATGTTCATACAAGCATTAGAAATCTATTAAGGATAATGGATGCCTGTGATTGATGGACGAGTAGATGGTTGATTGATGTTAGGGTAAACATTCTTCTTAACTTAGAGATTTCGGGGACGAAATCCCTTAAGTGGGGGAGAATGTAACACTCCGTAATTTTAAAGTACATTACAACAATAAACTAAAGGATACTTAATTAAATATTGGGAATTAAGTAAAATGGATTGTACCATTGCGTTCGTCTCGGAATTCTGCTTAGGATAGACTTCGAGTTTGCGTAAAACGGACATCGTATAAGGCAGATATGAAGCTTAGAAGTTTGTATACATATACAAACATACAAGAGACTTATATGTATATATAATTCAAAACCAGAATTTAAATCAGTTCGAAAAACAAGCAGGAGAAGTTGGTGAGATATGAACCAACATGGGACGACCCATGCCTGAGTTGGGCCGACCTATGGGTCGACCCATGTCCAGGTGGGTCGACCCGGCTGGGGATAGGTCGACCCATCCCCGATCCGGCGCAGTGCACTTTTCTGTATTTGGATGCAATTTTTGACATGGTTCGTTGAGGGAAGGCTATAAATAGGACACCTAAAACAATGGATACAATGAGATGTTGTCGCTGCTTGGATTGAATTAGCCTATCTTCTTCAACGTCAACCTATATACATATATCAGCAAAATTTCTTGTGCTTAGATCCAATCTTTGTGAGTTCATGTTACCTTTAGATTAAAAATTTAACAGTAACCCTGACATGTTTATAAATCTAGATCTGAAACTATGCCTGTTAAGAATCTGAATCATACCTAAACAGTTCTGCTATTACATGTATTTTTTGTAGTACCAGTATATAGGTATGTGTCCTTCTATAGGTTGCCATTTTAGGAAGTAATACACCATACGTGGGGCCGACATAGGGTATTTACAAGTTAGGGAGTCGAACGCTTGGGGTAGTAATTAGGGTACATCTAGTTCTGTCTATTTCTTTTGAGGTACCTGTTATTTATGTTTGGGGTAACACCCGTTATTTCTGTTGAGGTGCCTGTTATTTCTGTTTGGGTAAAATCCGTTGCTAGAGTACATCTTGAACTACCATTATGTTTCTGTTGGGATCATTCTATTTCTGTTAAGAAATTAGGGGATACCAAACTCTATCATAATTTGATATACTAGTATTGGTGTAGAGAAAAGTAATCGAGAAACATAATCTACTCTATTTATTCTGCTTGTTCAGTCTGTTTATACACGTTATATGATATTGTCATCTCTCATCTAGTTTATATGCCTATCACGATACTTTTACTTCTTTATATGCTAAAAGTCACTGGACTCGCCAGACTTTATGTCTAACCCAATTGTTTCCTTTTCTCTCTCTTCCTTCCTCCCTCCCTCTAGGTCCTCAAGGTGGGAACGCTTAGGCTTGATTTGGATTCTCTCTTCTGTTTTTGCTTGGATTTGGATCTGCTTTGATGTATAACTTTGACTACTTGTCTACTTTATTTTGGCTATCACTAGGGATTATGATTTTATATTTATGTACTCTAATGGCTTTTTGCACAAGACAGATGTTTTGTTTTGATGTAATCAGTTTCATTGTTGTATGCCTGATGTTGTAACTGGCTTTGGGAATCCGGTGTTTTTCTGCAAAATAATGAAGTTTTAAATTTTCGCTGCTATTTTATATCTATCTTGTGATGTTTTGTTTCTTTTACCTATAACGCTTCATGGAACTTAATGCATTCTGATAAAGAGTGACATTAACGGACGTGTGGTGTCATAAGACGTAAGAAGATGACTCCTATTACCGGACTGGTTAGTCGCAGTGCGAGGATCAGATCCAGTCCCTCGTCCTCTACTGGTAGGTACCCTGATTTGAATGCTGTTAGTAGCACTTCGAATGAGGGCTTAGGTATGTTTTCCGGTTATGGTAGTCGCTATACATCTTTTGCTTTAGGTAGTTTATCGACTAGGAAGTTATGCCAGTTAGCGGATGATACAACATTTATTTTTACTAATGTAGAGTTAGATACTGATTATATTAGGGACAAAGAATTAGAGAGGGTTAATTCATTCAGATATTGAAATTAGTTAGTTGGAACTTTAGGGGTCTTAATGACCCAAAGAAATGTTATAAAGTTAGAACTTTTTTCGAGGATTATCGTATTGATATTGCATTATTACAAGAGACAAAAAGATAACTCTGATTTAAGATTTTATATGAGGTTAGGGGGATCTCATTTCCATGATTGAGCTTGTCTACCTGCTATTGGTACTGCATGGGGTTAATGATAGGTTGGAGGAAAAATTAGTTTAGGTCTCTTCAGGAATCGCTAAGAAGTATTCCCTTCATATCTTATTATCCTCCCAGGTGGATAATACTATTTTGGGTATTACTAATGTATATAGCCCTCATACAGAAATAGAGAGGAGAATTTTATGGCAAGAATGTACAGATTTCAGAAATCTTGTCCCAAATCAATGATTTGTGGGGGGAGATTTTAATGTTACTAGATTTACGGGAGAGAGATCACCTAGAGAAGGGAATTTCTCTAATATGGAGGAATTCAATGATTTTGTTTTGAACAATAATTTGATTGAAATTCCATTAAATAATAGATCATTTACTTGGTCTAATGTGAGAGATGAACCATCTTTTGCTTTATTAGATAGATTTTTCATAAGTAAGGAGGTTGAGTATAGGTTCTCTTTTTGTAGAGTAAAAGGTTTGCCTTTCTTATATTCGGACCATTGTCCCATTATCCATTCATGTGACTCGAGTTTATCCATTAACAATAGCTTTAAATTTGAGAAAACATAGCTTTTAGATTCAAAATTTTCTAATTTAGTTGCTTTTAAATGGTATTCTTTATTTTATTATAACAATATGTATTTAGGTAATTCTGCAAAAAAAATGCTGCGAAGTTAGGTTAACTTAGATTTTTTCTTACGCGACGGAATGAGTATGTATTTGGTAGTGTTAGAGTTAGGAAAGATAAGATTATATGTGAGATGTTTGATTTAGATAAGATGAGTGAGAGCATGACCCTTAATTCTAATGAACGGGATAAACTTTGCAGCCTTAAGAATGATCTTAAGTTGAAATTAGAAAAAGAGTAGGTCATGTGGAAGCAAAGGGCTCAAATACAATGGATTAAAGAGGGTGATAATAATACGATTTTTTTATGGTGTAGCTAATAAGGGAAGATGTAACAATTTCATTAATTCTATTTTTGTTGATGACATAGAATTGATTGTTCAAAAAGATTATAATGAAGCTTTTACTAGTTATTATAGATAGATTTTTGGATCTAAAATTAAGAGGAGGATCAATGTGAGATGGAATGACATTTATCCTTCTCATTCTAAGATTGATTTAGTAGATTTAGATAAGTCATTTACCGAACAGAAGATTTGGAAGGCTATTAATGATATGTCTAGTGATAAAGCTCCTGGTCTAGACGGGTTTTCTATTCTTTTTTATAAACAATTTTGGGATGTTTTGAAATACGATATTATTAACTTATTTAATGATTTTTATAATGGGAATTTGCAGATTGGTAGATTTAACTTTGCAAATGTTATCCTTATTCATAAGAAATTAGGTGCTAATAAATTAAAAGATTTTAGACTTATATCCTTAATCAACTGTTCGGTCAAGATTATTATAAAGTCTTAGCTAACAGACTTAATCAAAAGATGAACGATCTAATTGATTGTTCCCAAACTTCATTTATTAAAGGTAGGAATATAGTTGATGGAGTGACCGTTGTTCAAGAATATATCAATTTGTGTTGTAAGATTAATTTTTCTTGCGCTATTTTGAAAACTGGTTTTGAAAAGGCTTTCGATTCAGTAGATTGGGATTTTATATGCGAATTATTATTAGCTAGTGGTTTCAGTATAAGATGGATTAATTGGATCATTATTTTACTTAAATCTGGTTGTTCCAATATTATAGTTAATGAGGTAGTAGGAAAGAAAATACAGTCAAAAAGGGGGCTTAGACAAGGCGATCCATTATCGCCTCTTCTGTTTAATATTGCGGTTGATGTTTTCACTAAAATTATAAAGAGAGCGGAGAGGCAAGGACTTTTAGGTTATGTGGGCAATGAGTATTTTAATAATGAAATATCTATTCTTCAATTTGCTGACGAGATACACTATTATTTTCCTCTCACTTACCCAAACATGTTATAACTTTGAAATTCATTCTATATTGCTTTGAGATGCTTTCTGGACTCAGAATTATTTTTGATAAAAGCTCGGTTATGGTTCTAAATGATTTTGACAATATTAAGAATCAAGTTGCTAATACCTTAAACTGTTCTACTATGAAATTCCTTTTAGATTATTTGGGTTTAAGATCAGACCTTCAAAACTAAAACATGATGATTGGTTGATTATTATTGATAAAATTAATAATAGACTATCTAGTTGGAATAACATATTTTTATCAAGAGCGGGAATATTAGGCCTTATAAACTCTGTTTTGTCTGTTATTCCCATATATTGGATGGTCGTTCATCGCTTTCGTTAATGGGTGATTGAAAAAATTGATAGAATTAGACGTAATTTTCTCTAGAGTGGAGAAAACATTAGTAGAAGTTACAAATGTTTAGTTAACTGGGAAATATGTTTTATATCCAAGAAGGATGGGGGTCTAGGGATTATCAATCTATATAATTTTAACTCCTCGTTGTTAGTTAAATGGTTGTGGATATTTAGAGATCAAGAAGTGACAGCAAGTTGAAAGCAAATAGTATCTAAATTTTATTATAATGGTGGAAAATTATATTTGATACTAGTAATAATTGGAATAATATATTATCTTCTTTTTAGAATTCCATATTGAAATGTTTTGATTTTTTTAACTTAGGTTGTAAGTTGATTATCCATTCAGGAGATATTACATTTTTTTTGGCATGATTCATGAATTACTCGAGTACCCCTTAAATAGAATTTAAAGAGCTTTTTGATAGTTGCTGCTTCAAGAATGCTTTGATTAAGGATGCATATAGAGGTAGTTTAGATCCTCTATGGGATTTTACGTTTGAGAATATTTTAGACGACACAGTATTCAGGCAATTCACTTTATTACAAGCTGAGTTGTCTATGTATAATTTTGATAATAATAATGATAACATTTATTGGGGTCTTGATAAGAGTTTAAAATACACTTCTAAATTTACGTATAAATTCCTTAACTTTACAGGTATTTTGTTTTTAAAATTTAAGTTTATCTGGAAGATTAATGCTCCTTCTAAAGCCAAATTTCATATGTGGCTTATTATCCATAAGAAACTAAATAGTGTTGAAAAATTAAGTAAGAAAATTATTATTTTTGATTCAAAGTGTTGTTTCTATAAAATATTGGATGAAAGTGTTGATCATTTATTTTTCTCTTGTACAAAATCTTTCTATACATTAAATATGGTTTTAAGAATTTTTCCTTTTAATGGTTCCAATATTTTTAAGAATTGTGATTATTATTGGAACAGTTTTAGATTTGATTTTAATCATAAATATATATATATATATATATATATCTTCTACAAACATTAGTAATTATTATTAGTTGGTTTATTTGGTTTGAAAGAAATCAGTGAATGTTTCATTCCTGTTGCTATAGATTAATTAATTATTAAGATCGTTTCTTTTAGTCAGGATTTGAGTTTGTTTATTAGGACTAATAAGTAATTTATTATCAATAGAATTTTCATTTATTATTAAATTCTGTTTTTATTGAATAATTGTAACAACCCAGATTTTTAACCGTTTTATTTCATATTTTAAAATGATTTTAATTTCTGATTAAAAATTAAGTAGCATGATAAAATTTAATAATTTTGAGTATTTTATTAATATAAATAATAAAATAATAATTTAAATTCCGAAATGGTCGGAATTTGTTGGATTTGCAATAAAATGTGAACTGGCAATTTAAAATAATTTAATGTTGATTGGTTTTGAATATTATAAACGATTTCGTTTATTAAACGACGTTTAAATGTTTAATTTATAATTTTATTATCAAACGAGCCGCAGCGGCGCAGTAGTTTGTAATATAATGTTTTGAACTTTACATGGAATCGGATTTCTTTGAAACAAGAAACGTCCTAATCTATTGAATTAGATTTATCTAATAGGAGAGAAAAAATAAGTTTTCATGTTGTAGATTTTGTTTTATGTCCAAAACAAATTTTCAAATAGTCACTATAAAATTCGTTTATAAATTATAACGATTTATTATATAAAATAAAAAGGATTTTTAAAATATTGAATATCGATTTGGCTTGGAATTCAACCCAGAGTATTTTATTTTGAAACTGCATGAAATTATGCTCAAGTATGACCGATTATAGTATTTTATTATTATTATATTGAGGTATTTTAAAATTGATTTAATTGGACCCTTAAAAAGGGATTTTATTCAAACTATCTCTTTTTTGAACGAAACAAATTTTATTAAGACCGTAATGGCTTATTTTTGCTAGTTTTCAAGTTACGTGTTAGTTGGAGTTATTTCGTGAGCACAGCAAAATTAAATGCGAATAAATCAACTGTTTGGACTCGAAGGAGCGCCATTTGAGCAAACAGACTCGGAATTCGAAGAAACAAGTTTCATTATGACCGTAACGTCGAATTATACCATGACATCCATTCTCATCATAAACGAAGTTTATATGTGAGAACGAGAATCAATAAACATCATTTACAATTGGTGATAGGCACGGAAAATATCGTCGGTCATTTCGCTAAATATCGTTGGTCTCTTCATTCATCAAATCGAATAAAATAATAAATAAAATACAAAAATATCTCTGCCCGCAGCCTTTTCTGTCGCATAAATGCCTCTGCCAAATTCTTTTACATCGATTAGTAACCATGTGAAACCTTCCCCTATATAATCAGAGAAACTTTTCCTTTTTCTTCCATGAAAACATTTCCTTTCCAAAAGTATACACCGCAACCAAAAAAACTTCTCCTCGTTTTAAATTTAAACACAGTCATTTCTCCATCTCCTTTTCCCAGTAAGCATGGATCTCCAAAACAAAATTGTTGACCAACTTTCTAGCAAAAGCTGTCGTGGTTCAATGGATCGAAGCTGAATGTCAGAAAGTTCATTCTCAGCATCGGTCGATCCGCCGATAGAACGACCTGCATTCCAGAAAGCCCAGACAAGATTCGACCTGAACTATTCTCCTACAAACAGCGGCTCCTCGAGCCCAGAAGAATCACTGATCTCAATTGACTGAGTTCGCCATCTCCATCAAAGTCGGATCGACCAAATATCCCAGAATCACCTAAAAATATCCAGCTGAGTCGTTCAATACTCAGCCCAACTCTCAAGGCACTAAAGGCGGTCAACCACTTCCAGACAAAGCTCTACTTTTAATACACCTCATCTTGAGTGCCACATAAGCCACAATTCTCGTGGATACTATTAATAAGCAGTGGACTGGGTCCCACCACCACAATTACATCCAAGGATTGAGCTCCACGTGTCCGAGCTTCGGAAAAGAGGAAAGCCACGTGGCAGGCCGTTCAACCCACTTCTTCGCCTATAAATACATCCAAGCTCAAAGTGGTAAAGGACCTTCTTTCAGTTGCCAGAACTATTAGCTGAACTTCTCCTCCAAAAACAAAGCTCCTTCATGGCTAAGTCTTAAAATAACCAACTCTTCTCCTTTCTCAAAACAGAAAAAAGCTTCATACTTGTAATCAAAAGAAAATCAATACATATAAAGTTGACGTAGGCACCATCTTTACCGAACCACTATAAAAAGTCTTGCATGTTCCCTGTTTTCTTTACTTCATTACACTTTGTGATTGTTATTCGTGTGCTCTTCACACGATTGGGGGTTGACTATCACTAGTGACCAACTTTTGACATCAACATTTTGGCGTGCCAGGTAGGGGAAACGCATCGATATACTCTACAACCTTCAGTAAGTTCCGATCCATGGCGAACAAACGGAAGAAAGATGCAACTTCTTCCCGACCCACAAACGCTGATGCAGCCGGGGCAACCACTGCAGAGGCAAGTCTGGAAGCCTCCTCTCATGAAGATACGTCCTGATATCTCACCAGGGACGATATGGGCAAGATTCTGGTCGAGTTCAAGGGGCAGATGACATCCCAGGGTAAACTCCTCGAACGACAACAACAGTTGATGGTTCACCTTCTCGGTTGGGTGGAGATGGGACTTAAAGCTTCAACATCAATTCCTCCACCAATCTAGATTGGGGCAGCAACTGATCTTCAGTATGCAGAGAATTAGGTCACTGATCAGATCACACATTTTCTTCCTCCTGACTCGACTTCACTTCCATCCCGACCACCGCTAGGAGTTTCACTTCCAGCCCGACCACGGCCCAGTCCAATTCTCATCAGGTTCAAGAGGAGCCATTCTCTCCAGAAACGACTGTAGGGGACCAACCACACCCTCACATTCACTCAACTCTTGGAGGTCGAGCCCAACCAACGGCCACCCTTCCGAGCATGCTTTTGTCGGATCCCCGTACTGGAGTCCTCCCAAATACCGAGTTGGGTTCATGGCAACGACTCCTCGGAGATGGAAGCCAGCTTGCAAGTATCATCCGACGCTTCACCTGGGGCACTTCTTTTCATCATGATATAGATAACATCCAACGCATCCCCTTCACCAGGGAAATTATAAACTTCCGCAACCCTCCGGGCTTCAAGTTCCAAGCCATTGAACCCTACAACAGTCGGACCGACCCAACCATCCATCTCATGCGATATATGCGTCATATAGAAGTGCTTGGCACATCGACCAATGTAATGGCTAAGTGCTTCCCGCTCTTTCTCACGTATACAACCGACATGTGGTTTCGGGATCTAACAACGGAGTCGATCGGCAGTTGGAACACGCTGGTCACTCGCTTCATCGAACAATTCAAGTTCCACATCTCCTGACCAAAAATCATCATGTTCCTGGCCTCCATCAAGCAACGTCCAGGAGAGACACTTCGAAATTTCCTTGAAAGATTCAACGCGGCCGTAGCATCAGTCGATCTACCCGAGCCGTCGTTGGTGCTTATGGCTGTCATCGCGGGCGTCCATAACCAATCAGAACTCTTAATCTCTTTGACCAGAGATCCCCCCAAAGATATCGAAGATTTCTACGTAGAGGCCGAGCGTTTCCTCCGACAAGAAGATGCCAGCATTGAAATGGAGAGCCTCGAGGTAATTGCCACCAAAAAAGGAAGTTCATCCAACACTAATGGCCAGAACAAAGAAAGAGGAAAGGCCTCAGAATAGAGTAAATGCAACGTACGACCCCGGAGAGAGGACAAGTACGATCAATATACCGAGCTCAATTTTTACCTGCTCGACATCTACCTTGACGTACGAGGATCACTACCATTCCCAATACCTCCTCGAAGAGAGCCGACCCAGAAAGAGCTCGATTCTGGAAAGCATTGCATGTTCCACAACATAGCCGAACACAACACCAGTGAATGCAGGCACTTACGCGATCTCATCGAGGATAGGGTCAAGTGAGGAGAACCCCCCGAGTACGTCAAGAAAAACACACCGGCCATGCCGCCATCTTCTACCAAAGCTCCTCAGGTCGGTCCCCGAGCTCCTAGGAACGAAAAGGACACAGAGCCAGCACTCGCGGCATCATCATCAATTAATAAATAGATTTCTTATTTTCGATGTTTTATTTCTTTTGGTAAAACGGGTATGTTAATGTACACTTGTACGGGGTTAGGATTTAGCTCCTAGGCATGCTCTGGAATCAATGTTCGCCCTCTTAGAATTTATTTTCATTTCCTTGTAATAGTTCTATAGCGATAATGAATTTTCATTTGCGAACATGGACTATGTTAGAATGATTTAAGTTGAGCATGACTAACGCTCACTAATCCGAATATGGTCAGTGCTAAGCCATCGTCCATAGCGCACGATCAAAACCTTCCACCATAGCTAAGCCTACTCCTTGAGCCGAGTATGGTAGAACTTTCCTAAGCGAGTATGGATTATACTCTCTCCTTCTTTGAACCAAGTGCACTCCCCACTTGTTGAAATTCACAAATAATCTTATATAAGTCAAGCATAATTAACACTTGCCATAAGCCGAGTATGGATAATACTCGCCATCTCTATAAGTCGAGTATGGATAATACTCGCCACCTTTGTAAGTCGAGTATGGATTATACTCGCCTCCTCTGTAAGCCGAGTATGGATAACACTCGCCATCTCTGTAAGCCGAATATAGATAATATTCGCCACCTCTCCAAGCCATGTGTGATTACTACTCGCCCATATATTTAAGCAGAGTATGGTTAATACTCGCCCAGTCAAGACCAAAGCCTTCTCTAGAGCGAGAGTAGCCAATACAATCTCTACAGGTGTTAGATATCGCGACCGAAGTTAACAATTATTTTCTCGACCTTAATACGGTCCTCGATGGTTGTCGTATTTCTGACCTTAATACGATCCGCTTCGATCGTCGGTTTTCCGGTCTTTATACAACCCACAGGTTCGTCGGATTTCTGGCCTTAATATGGTTCAGCGTAACCATCGCTCTTCGCACATTGAACATCGATACAAGGATTAGAACACACCTCCTTTACCAAGAAAGATGTGTTCTGAGGGGTAAAGTGTTGACCAACTTTTTAGCAAAAGCTGTCAAGGTTCAACGGATCGAAGCCTAATGTCGGAAAGTCATTCTCAGTATCGGTTGATCCATTGATAGAACGACCTGCACTCTAGAAAGCCCAAGAAAGATTCGACCTGAACTATTCTCCTTCAAATAGTGGCTCCTTGTGCCTAAAAGAATCACTCATCTCAACTGACCGAGTTCGCCATATCCAACAAAATCGGATCGACCAAATATCCCGGATTCACCTAGAAATATCCAACTGAGTCATTCAATACTCGGCCCGACTCTCAAGGTATTAAAGGCGGTTAACCACTTCCGGACAAAGCTCTACTTTTGATACACCTCATCTTGAGTGCCACATAAGCCACAATTCTCGAGGATACTATTAATAAGCAGTGGACCGAGTCCCGCCGCCGCAATCGCATCCAAGGGTTGAGCTCCACGTGTCCGAGCTCCGAAAAAGAGGAAAGCCACATGGCAGCCCACTCAGCCCACTTCTTCACCTATAAATACATCCAAGGTCAAGGTGGAAAAGGACCTTCTTTTAGCTACCTGGACTATTAGCTGAACTTCTCCTCCAAAATCAGAGCTCCTCCATGGCTAAGTCTCAAAATGGCCAACTCTTCTCCTTTCTCAAAACAGAAAAAAGTTTTGTACTTGTAATCAAAAGAAAATCAATAAATATAAAGTGGACGTAGGAACCATCTTTGTTGAACCACTATAAAAAGTCTTGCATGTTCCGTGTTTTCGTTACTTCGTTACACTTTGTGAATTTTATTCGTGTGCTCTTCACACGATTGGGGTTGACTGTCACTAGTGACCAACTTTTGATGTCAACAAAAATAAAAACCAAGCTGCACATTCTTCTTTCTTGTTTCCAAAAATCCCTACCATTGTAAATCACAAAATCCTACAAAACTCACCAGAAAATGGAAAAAACTTCATTCCTTTGGCTTCCATATTTTGCGTGTTGTCTCGAAGTTTGTACAACCATGAAGCGGGATCGTGCCGGTTATTTCAGTGATGAGGGAGGCAGGGATAGTAATGGGGATCCGTTTGAGGTCAAACTGGGGGAGTGTTGCTGACATTGGAGGTGTGTGTCTTTGGCGATATATGGGCAGGCGGTTTGGCGTTTTTGCATGCTCAAGGAAGCATTGATCGAACCAATGCTAGAGATGTTGGGAGCAGGGCTGTTCGTGGGTGCTCCAACTATAGGATATAGGAGCAGGAGGGCCACCATGATGGAGGTAATGGCACTGGGTGGTGTTCGTGGTCTTAGGAGGAAGCCGAGTTGGCAGCAGTCACGATGAAGAGGGCCAGTGTGGTTTGGTCGGCTTAGGATACTGCGGTGATCATGGTGGTGGTGTGTGTCTTATAGTTGGATGTCTGGTGTGGGGCGAGATAGGCGTGCGTACAAGAGGGATAGGTTTTCATGTATAAGTTTCAGACAAATTCAAATTAACAAGGAAGGAAGAAAGGTTCACGTGGGAAGGAATAAAAGAATTGGGAAGGGGTACTGGAGCGTTATAACGTGGAACATGAGAAGTTTTTTCTACTTGGGGCTGGTAAGGTTACGGAGAAATTTGAATTAATTAGGAGGAGAAGTGTTAGGGGAGAATAAGAATGTGAAAGGTGGGCTGTGGGAGTAGCGTTCGGCCATGGGTCTACGGTTGGGGAAAAAAGAAGAGAGAAGAACGTTCGGGGGAAGAGAGGCCTGTAGGCTTGTGTGGGTTTGAGTGGGCTTTAGGCCTGGTTATAAAAATAAAAAAGAAATTGAAAGAATATAAGGGAAAGAAAAGCAAAGTAGGAAAAGATCAAGAAGAAACGTGTGGGGGAGCCAGCGTGGTTGGAAAATGTTTGGAGCGGCTTCAGTGAGCTAGAAATAAAGAAGAACATTGGAGAAATTAAAGGATTTAACACCAAGAATGGTAGAAACGTTGGTTAATGTAAAGATAATCACGACATTTAAATTAAATGGTAATTAAGGATTTTTATAAATTAGTTAATATTGTTTATAATCGTTAATTTATATAAACTTGAGATAATGATATCGTGTATATACATTATCAGAATCATGCAAACCCGGAAGCGTTGGAATCACCGTGACGAGTACTGCGTTGTTGGGTAGGTTCAGAAGGGATTTGTAGAAATTGAGTTTTTGTTTAATTTTAAATGATTGTTAAAAATTAAATGGAATAATGAGCGAACCATCAACTGAAATAAAGGTGAGTTAACTCTCACACTTTTCTGGAATCCTATGATGTGATGAAATTCATATAATTAAATTTAATCGTTGATAATTGGGTGTTTGGTTGTCTTGGATGCCCATTGTTGATTGAATGGTTGACGTTAATTATATTATCGTTGTTTATAATATTGAGTTATAGTTTATATCTTATATATCATTATGAAATGTTATAACGAACTGTGATGCAGGGAAGAATAGGTGGGAGGGATCCAACCGGATTCCTCAAATATTGTATATGTTGGTTTGTTTTATTGTTATTTATATATGAACCGATTGAACCCCAATGACATTGAAAACTTGTCTGGATGCTGACATTGAATTGAAATTCAACGTTGTTGTTATTGAGATCAATGGACATTGTTGATTGAGGGGTTGACAACAAATGGCCTAAAATCCACCTTTTTGTTTAAATGTTGATTTGTTGTTGGCGAATTAATGAAGTTAAGTTATATTTTTATTTTATAACCGAAATGATATTTTAAATATATTTTATACGTTATAAATTATGTTTTAAAAATAAGTTGATGTTTGTAAATGAGTTTTACTGAAATAATATAAAGTGATTATATAATAAGGATTTGACGTTTAAATCAGTTTTATAAGCAAACAAAGTTGTAATAAACTTACAGGGTAATATTTTGGAATAACTATATTTAAGTAAACGGTTAAACAACGTTTTAGATTAACTATATTAATCTAATAAGAAGGGGTAACTGAAAACGGTTAACGAGTTAACCGATGATTTAATGTTGACTAAGTCAACTGGTTGATCAAAAGTGGTTATTAATAAATAGTTGTTTAATTTAACAAGACTTCTTCAACGTAATTTATTTTTAATTAATGATATTTAAAGATTATAATTATTTATTGTTTAAAGTTGTTAACTAACCTATTTTGACTAAAGAAGTAAACTAGTTTACTTACGTTAATTATACTTGAAAGTATTTGGATATGATATTGGAATTTAGTCAAGTTTGGAAACTTATTTCTAATAAAAAAAATCTGAGTTTCATGAATGAAGCTATAAAAAGGGATTACGATATGCATATTGGTTTTAAATTGAATATTTAATATTCAAATTGAGGTAACAAGGAAGGTTTCAAGAATATAAAGGAAATTATGTACTGGGTTGGTAAAGATGTTGATAAATGAGTTTTACTTATAAATTACAAGAATTTGATTTATGTAAATGGTTTTTGGAAATGGATTGTCGTAACGAAATTAAAGCAAAAAGTCAAGATTTAGTCAAAGTAGTCATAATCAACTGAGATTTTCAAAGTAACGATATGGTTTATAAAACTGTAGTTTATATAAAATAGAGAATAAAGATTTGATTGATATTATAAGTAATGTGTGTTTTTGAGTTACAAACTTCTATCTATTTTAAGATAAGAACGTTCTCGATCAAGGTCTGAAAGGTATATAAAAATACCCCCAACTTAAACGGCTTCACTATTATCAAGGAATGGTATTAGTTTGTAATGGTGAAGATGTTGAGATTAGTTTAACATTTCCATAAAGGAATATTGCAACACTAGTTGTGAAGTATTGAATATAAATAAGATTAATTGGTTTTAAAGTAACAATATATAATTTATATTATTTGGCCATATAGAATTTATAATTGGTTTTATACCAATGGATTTATATACATACACTGATATTTTCTAAAGTCCAAGAAAGATAAGGAGATTATGAGAATATAAAATATTAATTCCAAAAAAGGAAAGAAAAAGAGTTAAATATAAATAAAGTGATATGGGAAAATTGGAGTTTGATAAATACAAGGAATTATTTTTTTCCGAATTACGGAACAAAATTGATTTACAGAGGTAAGTGAATGGAATTGATTTTAAATCGATGAAATGATTTTTAAAAGATCGATAAAGAGTTTTTATAAATGATTTTAAATAATAAGAGCCCGAGCTGCCAATGTACTTGACTATACTGTTTGAATTGATAGTTTAAACACCGACTATCAATGAAGTATTATTGGACCTTTTTGACGTGTTGTTTTGAAGAGACCGGGATGGGAATAGACCCAAAACCACTTCGAACCAACATAGTACTCGAAACTAATCTACAGGGATACGTATAAAGATGGAGCATTGAAGACCATAGATCTTCATAAAACCGAAGAATTACTTAAAATCTCTAGCTGATCCCTAGAGATATATTGTGGTCCTGTTGTGGTTGAAATCTATGGATGGAAAGGGCTACTCTCTATTGATCTATAAGTAATTCCTAGGATGCGGTAGTAGGGTGCCTTTGGTTCATCCTGTTCCTAGATGACTTGTACGGACGAATGTCTGAAAGAGTATTTCCTGAAGCTCACGTACGTTTTTTTTAACAAATATACCAAGTTTGGTGGCAGAGAAATTCTCTTGCTTAACACCTAGAGTATATTTGTGGACGTCAATTAGTGATTTGACAGATCTGACGATGTGGCATTCAAAGGTAATTTGATGTTCTCTGACATGTAAAACGTGACCTCAAGCCTCATCAACCGGAAAATGAAAAAAATAGGGCTGGCAGCATGGCTAGGTGGGTTATACCCAATCAGAGTGAATCGTCACAATCTATAGAAAATTCATATTTTGTTTTTCTTTCGTTTCTATATCTCCCAGGAAGTATGGTGGGCCCATAAAACCATACGGTGATAATACATTTGATACACTCAAGTTGAATGAGTGGTCAGTCAAATGTGGCCGGGTTGCAAGATGTTCTTGTTGAACCCAAGTGTATCCCCTCTAGAGTACACTGATTGGAAGGTGGTCCCATACCTTGTCATAATTGGAATCCAATCTCCAATAAGAGCCCCGCGGTTTTCGATTATATAATGAATATGTAGAGCGTGAAATGCAAGCATTCTGCTGGACGGTTATTTATTTGTGATTTGATAGACACTATTATAATATCACTGGATTTTGGTATATAAAAAATGTTTTGAGTTATAGTAAGGTAAAAACCGTCCGTGTTTATGTGTGGGCTGGTCTTACTATTATCCTTTTATTTCAAAAAGGATTTCTAAAGTTAAGCAAGTTGTTTGTCGTGTGAATTTATCACTGAAATTATTCCAGACTAATCCTGGTGAACTTTAGCTTTGCTTCAAATGTGCTCGGGTTAAACCGAGTATATTATCAGGTTAGGTATCGCTTGGAGCTTCAGAAGGGGAGATGGAGTCGAGACGTACACCCATATTTACTAGTATTAGTATATTCCAATGTGTGTATTGATTGATATGAATGTATACTCTGATGTTGTAATCACTTATGTATACAGTTTCTTTTTGTAAAGCATTTGATATATTATATTTTGTCCATTCCGCTGTGAGACTCTGATCTTCTTATTCTTCCATTCTAATATTTCTTTCTTTATTCTCTCACCCTCTAATTTCTTTCTCCTAATTATCTTCTTTTGCGCAATTTGGGTTTAATGGAAGTGTAACTAGTCAAAGCGTACGGAAAAGTTGGTATGTTACAGGTGGTATCAGAGCTGAAAGTTGAGTAGTAACCTTGGCTTTGTGGCTTAACTCAATAGAGATGGAGTTAGTGTTACCCTAGATTGAATTTGAGTGAATATATACGAGAGAGCGTATTTGTATATTTGTATAAAAAAATGGTTTTTTATTGTGTTGGTTGAACTGTTGAGTGGTATATAAATTTCAAATCAATGCATTTAGCTGACGTGGTCGATAGCCATTTATAAACACTTAAACGAGGAAAATTGACATAATATTGTTCTAAAAGGTAGGTAAATGAAATAATTTTGCCTAAAATTATATTTTGACATAAAGGAATAATTTTCTAAAAATTATTGATGTGATTGGTTATTAACATTATAATTCAATGAGATTATAATACTGAGATGGTTATATATAACCGAATTGAATGTGTATGAGGATGAAATATATCAATGAGCTGAATTAGAATTGAATCCGGTCCAGGAATTGAGAATTTAAATCCCGAATGTTTAGAAAATATTTTCTGAAATATTTTAAAAGTAATATAGCATTACTTTGGGAAATTTTTTGAATAAAAATTATTTAAATGGATTTTGAAAGTGATTAAACACTGAAATCACTTCAGTGGCTGGAAAATAATTCCGATAATGGACTGCAGCATTATCGGTATTCGTTTTCAAGTTTCTAAGTGACGGATTGCTACTATAATAGACTTATTAGTGGAAATTTGTTTAAGCAAAACAAAGTTGTTTTGGAAATTCAAATATTTTGAATTGAACTGGTTATAAATATATGTGTATAATTATGATTTCAAGCTAAATTTGAAATAAATGCTGGGAGTTTGAGTTTTTAATTTTTAATTGAACTTGTGTAAGTTAAATGAATTTGAATGTATAAGTAAATCGACTAGATTAAGAATTTAGCTCAAGTTAAATAGAATTAGATTGAATTGGAAATTAAATTGAACAACTTGAAATTGAAAAGTGAGTAAACTGATTTAAAATCAATTTGGATGAATGTATATGTTTGTATGTGGGTTATGGATAAAATGTGAAAATATGGATGTTTGAACCAATTGACATGATTTTGAGACTAATGAAAGTTCATTGAGTTGAGAACAGGTGCAGAGCTAATATTGATTAAATTCTGGAGCTGATTAGATCCAGTTTGATTAGAGCTACATAATAATTGAGCAAGCTCGAGTATAGTTTATCGCTTATTGCACAATAACGCTCGCAAAAAGGTATGCCTATGAAAAATATAAGGTATTGTTTGATTTATTTTGTGTTTTCAGTTTTGAGTTTTCAACATTAACTTCGAAAGATGTGAAGATTTGAAGGGTAACAGAGATAACGGACTAAAGACCGAAGGATGATGGAGGGGATAAAGGATGGTGAATGGATGTATTAGACGTCGTTCTTTCGTTGTTTCTAATTACGGAAAATGATAAAAAGTCGTTTTTTGTTTTATGTGTTAACTTCGTTTTGTAAAATGATCATTTTCCATGATATGTGTGCGTCGTTCGTATTTTCGTACGAACGAAAACTGAAAACTAAAAATAGAAAAAGAATGCACCCTAAATTTTTGGTTTTTGATTTGGGTTTTGGATTGGATTTTCCGACCATGTGGGTTGATGGATTTATTTTTGTTCCTGCAATATTGCAGAAGTCCTTCCGTAAGGGGAGACTGCCAAATTATTTCCAAAATTTGAAGTGTTAGAAAAATTTCAAATCATTTTGAATTTTTTTGGAATTTGTTTTCAATAGAAATCAATTGGTTTTTTGATTAAAACTAATTGGTTTGGTTTAAAATGTGGAAGTAAAGTTTTTAGTTAATTGTATTTTGAAAAGTTACCGGGTTTGTTGCATTTTTCCTACCTTAGTAATTTTGGGGACGAAATTCTTTTAAGGGGGAAGGAATGTAACGACCCAGATTTTTAATCATTTTAATTAATAATTTAAAATGGTTTTAATTTTTGTTTTAGAATTTAATTAGCTTGAATTTAATAATTTTGAGTATTTTATTAATATAAATATTAAAATAATAATTTAAATTCTGGATTGGTCGAAATTTGTTGGATTTTGCAATATAATGTGAACTAGCAATTTAAAAGAACTTAATGTTGTTTGGTTTTGAATATTACTAACGATTTCGTTTATTAAACAACGTTTTAATTTATAATTTTATTATAAAACGAGCCGCAGCGCCGCGGTAGTTCGTAATATAACATTTTGAACTTTAAATGGATGTACATGATCCAATATAAGTCGGATTTCTTTGAAACAAGAAACTTCTGAATCTATTGGATTATATTTTTCTAATGGAAGAGAAAAAACGAGTTTTCATGTTGTAGATTTTGTTTTATGTCCAAATCAAATTTTCAAATAGTTGCTATGGAATTCGTTTATAAATTATAACGATTTATTATATAAAATAAAAGGGATTCTTAATATATTGAATATCGATTTGTCTTGGAATTCAACCCAGAGTATTTTATTTTGAAACTGCATGAAATTCTTCTCAAGTATGACCGATTATAATATTTTATTATTATATTGAGGTATTTTAAAATATATTTATTTTAATTTAAATTGGACCCTTAAAAAGGGATTTTATACAAACGATCTCCATTTTCAACGAAACAAATTTTATTAAGGCCGTAATGGCTTGTTATTGCTACTTTACAAGTTTCGCGTCAATTGGAGTTATTCTGTGAGCACAGCAAAACTAAATGTGAATAAATCGACTGTTTGGACTCTAACGAGCGTCGTTTGAGCAAACGGACTCGGAATTCGACGAAACAAGTTTCATTAGGACCGTAACGTCGAATTATACCATAACATTCATTCTCGTCATAAATGGAGTTTATACGTGAGCATGAGAATCAGTAATCATCGTTTACGAATGACGATGGGCACGGAAAATATCGTCAGTCATTTTGCTAAAATATCGTTGGTCTCTCCATTCATCAAATTGAATAAAATAATAAATAAAATACAAAAATATCCCTACCCGCTGCCTTTTCTGGCGTGCAAATGGTTTTTCCAAATTCTTTTACATCGATCATCAACCATGTGAAACCTTCCCCTATATAATCAGAGCAGCTTTTCCTTTTTCTTCCACCAAAACATTTCCTCTCCAAAAGTATACACCGCAACCAAAAAAACCTTCTCCTTATTTTAAATTTAAATGTATTCGTTTCTCCATCTCTGTTTCCCAGTAAGCATGGATCTCCAAAACAAAATAAAAACCATGTTGCACATTCTTCTTTCTTGTTTCCAAAACAACTTACCCTCGTAAATCATAAAAGCCTGCAAAACTCACCAGAAAATGGAAAAAACTTCATTCCTTTGGCTTCCATATTTTGCGTAGTACCTCTAAGTTTATACAACCATGAAGCGGGATCATGCCGGTTATTTCGCCGACGAGGGAGGCTGGGGATCCATTTGAGGTCGGACTGGGGGAGTGTTGCTGGCGTTGGAGGTGCGTGACTCTGACGATCTATGGGCATGCGGTTCGGCGTTTTTGCATACTCAAGGGAGCATCGATCGAACCAGGGATGGAGGCATTGGGAGCAAGGCTGCTTGTGGGTGTTCAGGCTATAGGATATAGGAGCATGAGGGCCACCGTGATGGAGGTAATGGCATTGGGGGTGTGCGTGGTCTGAGAAGGAAGCCGGGTTGGCTGCAGTCACGGTGGAGGGGGCCAGTGTGGTCCGGTCGGCTTAGGGTACTACGGTGATCATGGTGGTGCTGCGTGTATTATAATTGGATGTCTGGTGTGGGGTGAGATAGGCGTGCGTACAACAGGGACGGGTTTTCATGTATAAGTTTCAGACAAATTCAAATTAACAAGGAAGGAAGAAAGGTTCATGTAACAACCCGCAAAATCAGGACCAATTTAAAATTTTTATTTTTAGAAAATTTTAATGAATTCTGACAATATAAAATAATTTATTTAAATAATAATGATCACAAATTTGATTCAAATCGAGGTTAGAATGAATGATTTAATTTTAATTAACAAAAGAGTTAGAAATAACGCGGTAGTTTGAAAAGTCAAACTTGAACTTTGACTGACCGTACAGGATGCAAAATTTAACGGATTTTAGTGAAACCAAAAATATTAGAATCTATTTAAATTTTTCTTTCCAACGAATCCGAAAAATCGAAATTTCATAACGGGAATCAAAAGTTATGACCAATTCAATACTTAGAATGGTCGCTATGAAATTTATAAAGGTCAAAATGCTACTTTTTGCATACGAAGGAATTTGAACTCGAAACCACTTCCATTGAGTTCAGAATGACGTTTCTGCATTGAAAAACAGTAAACACTTATATATTTCAAGTTTTGGGATTTATTTGTTTAAAAATATATTTTTATTATTAAATATATTGGCCTTAAAAATAGTCATTTTTCAAACGACCTCGGTTTTCGACGAAATCACTTTTGTTGGAACCGGAATGTCAAATTATTGCTAGTTTTCAATTTTTAGAATTTTTCGAATTAATATGTGAGCGTGGCGAAATAAAATGTGTTTTGACTATTTCAGTTAAATTTAAACGCCTTAAAAATAGCCATTTTTCAAAAAGTCTCA
The DNA here is from genome assembly GCA_030737875.1 of Allium sativum. Lineage (NCBI taxonomy): Eukaryota > Viridiplantae > Streptophyta > Magnoliopsida > Asparagales > Amaryllidaceae > Allium > Allium sativum. Next base: position 88,703,627 of record CM060927.1, on the reverse strand, counting down.
GAATTCAACGAAATAAATTTTGTTAGAACCGTATTAACATAAGAAAGCCAAAAATAATTTTTCCGGATTTTTCTGAGTTAATTTGTGTCCCCGGTAAAATTATTTGTACGGAAAAATTAGAAATAAAGACTTAAATTTTAAAACTGCAAAACGGAGGCTTAGATGATAGTTTGGGCTGTCAAGACATGTCTAGATGAGTTTGAAATGGGGGCTAAATGGTAGGAACAACAGTCGTTGGGCCTAAAACGGAGTTCGGGCCAAAACGGGCTTAAACGGGCTAATTAAATAATAATTAGATTAACCTAATATAATAATATAAAATAAAAGTCGGATCCTTCTTCTTCCTCATCGTGATGTAGCCGCACCATGTAACCCATAATGGCCGAAACTTCTCTCCTCCCTATCTCCCAAACCACTAAGAATTAGACCATGCCGTAGTTAAACTTTTTGAAGCTCTTCTCTTCCTCTTTCTTCTCCAACAAACCTCACATCAAACCGTTGCCCGTAGCTCTCGATTCACCTCCCAGAAACCGCCGCCTTTATGCTGCCGCCGCCCTTCATACATGTAGCCGCACCTCTCCATCTTCTCGGTGAAGATAGCCCTCTCGTAGCTCTTCAATCTCCCGCAAACCGTTCGTAAAACCGTCGACTATAGCTCCCGAAATCCGCATTCAAAGTTTTGAACATTTCTGAAAATTTGAGGTAAATAGCTTCAGATTTTGTCACGCTTTTAAGCGTCACTGTGTCAGTTGTTAAAGGCCAGAATTCTAATTTATGCATAAATTTCAATTTGCAATCTTTCAGATCCGTAACCGATGTGACGCCAAACACGAGATCTGATTTAAATCGCTTCATTTCAGAAACAAGCAAGGTGAGATTCTATATTTTATTTTATTTTTCATTTATATAATTAATTTAATTTAATTATGTTATCATTATGCAAAATGAATGTTGTATGGATTGAATGGTTGAATGGTGGAAATTGATGTTTGTGGCCTATATTGTTATTGATGTGTTGTATGATTGGCGTTGGAATTGATTGTGGAAATTGTTATTCGATGACAAGTAGAAAGGTTATAATAAAAAGTTTAATCTTTGGTTTTGATTTGTAAATAAAGTTTAATCTTTTATCATGATTGACAAATCAAAGTTTTGATTTTTATTTTGAAATGAATAATATTAATAAAGATTCGATCTTTAAAATGAATCTTTGTTTTTGTTTATATAAAATGAATCTTTGTTTTATTTATAAAACATGAAATCTTTTATTTTTTTTTATTTATAAAGATTAAAACTTTATAAAAATTGAACCTTTGGTTTTGTTAACAAAGATTACAACTTTGATTTTGTTTGCAAAGATTACAACTTTGATTTTGATTACAAAAATTACAACTTTGTTTTTTTGATTGTAATAAAAAGGGCTAAATCTTTTTATGTTCAAAATAAGGAGACAATATTTTTATGTTTAAAATAAAAAGACAATCTTTTTATATTGAAACCAAAAAGATGAAATTTTGACGATGAAAATAAAAAGACAATCTTTTTATATTTAAAATAGAAGAAGTTATTATTTTTCATTGTAAAATAGAAAAAGTCATATTTTCATTGTAAAATAGAAAAAGTCATATTTTTTCATTGTAAAATAGAAAAGGTCATATTTTTACATTGCAAATAGGAAAATGAATATTTTTACATTGTAAAATAGAAAAGATCATATTTTTACATTGTAAAATAGTAAAGTTGATATTTTTACATTGTAAAATAGTAAAGTTGATATTTTTTACTTTGTAACATATAAAAGATCATATTTTTACATCGTAAAATAGTAAAGTTAATATATTATAAATATAAAAAGATGATTTTTTTTTCATTGTACATAAAAAGAAGATGTTTTTACATTGTGTGAAATAAAACATATTTTATTATGGAATTTATGAATAAATTTGCACAGCATGAAATAAATAACATTTTTATATGTTATTTATGAATGATTTTTCATCGTATGAAATAAATAACATTTTTATATGTTATTTATGAATGATTTTTCACCGTATGAAATAAATTACATTTTCTATATGTTATTTATGAATGAATTTCCACCGTATGAATAAAATTACCTTTTTATACGTAATTAAAAAGGTGAATTTACTTTGCATAACAAAAGTTACAGTTTTATATGTAATTTATATATGAATTTGCACTGTATGACAAATTTCATTTTTCTATGGTATAAAAATGTAAATTTACATTGCATGATTTAAATTACATTTTTCTATGTAATTTAGAGATGAATAATAACGGTAGAATGAAAATTACATTTTTTTTTTCATGTAATTAAAATGTGAATTTGCGTTGTAGGATAAAAACTACATTTTTAGATGTAATTTAGATATGAATTTATGTCGTATGATAGGAATTACATTTTTCTATGTAATTAAAATATGAATTCCCATCGTATAATAAAGATTACATTTTTCTATGTAATTTAGAGGTGGATTAGAACGATAAAATAAAAATGACATTTTTTTTCTATGTAATTTATATATGAGTTATAACGGTATGATAAAAATTTAGAAATATATTTATTTACATTTTCTTATGTAAGTAAAAGAATAGAAATTGAAAATGCAATTATTTACATTCTCTTATGTAAATAAAAAGAATAGAATCTAGAAATATATTTATTTACATTTTCTATAGTAGGAAAACTAGAATTGTTAATGTTGAATATTTTATCGTCATTTTGAATGCGGTAAAAATAGAATTGTTAATGTTGAATATTTTATCGTCATTTTGAACGCGGTGAAAATAGAAGGGTTAATGTTGTCATTTTTATCGACATTTTTAGTGCGATAAAAGTAGACAATGTTAGTGATTCATTTTTATCGACATTTTTAGTGCGATAAAAGTAGACAATGTTAGTGATTCATTTTTATTGACATTTTTAGTGCGATAGAAATAGACAATGTTAGTGATGCATTTTATTCGACATTTTTTATGCGATATAAATAGCGATGTTAATGGTACATTTCTATCGTCTTTAAGTTGTGATAAAAAAGAACAAAATAATGAGAATCTTTTTATTTACATTTTCTATGGTAATGAAAAAGAACAAAATAATGTGAATCCTTTTATTTACATTTTCTATTGTAAAGAAAAATAACAAAATTGTGTGAACCATTTTATTTACATTTTCTATTGTAAAGAAAAGTAAAAAGAGAGTTATATTTCTTATTTGCATTTTTAGATGCAAATAAAGCATAGAAAGAAAATTATACCTTTATTTGTCATTGTTTTGTTAAATAAAAGTAAAAGAGTTAAAAAGACATTTTATTTACCATTGTTTTGTTAAATAAAAGTAAAAGATATAAAAGAACATTTTTATTAACATTGTTTGTCAAATAAAAAGACAAATACATGAGATACACTTTTATTTGGGTTTTATGTACAAATAAAAGTACAAGATTAGAAACACACTTTTATTTACATTGTATTTGTTGAAATAGAATCGTTAACAAAATGAGTGTATCACTTTACTCATCTTTGTTGAAAACAGAAATTATGTGAATGTAATACCCCTAAGTCCCACATCGTGGAAGCCTGTGTGAAGTCGGTACTTATATAGTAGATCACATCTCTTACTAACGCCGAGGCCTAGTGATGGAAAACCCTACACCTGAGAGGTGGCAAAGTAGGGACAATATCGGTGTTAGTAGGGAGGTTGGCTCAGCCTGTGTGCCAACGCCATGTGTTGGCGGATCTCGAAACTTAGCCGAGGCCTTTTGAGGAACAAAACCCCACACCTATACGGTGGCTAAGTTGGGGACAATATCTTGCGTGAACGGAGGTGCGGGTTGTTACAGTGGTATCAGAGCCAATACCCAGCCGGAATTGTGGCTCCTGTGTGGACCGCAGCGCCTGGGTGAGGTGTTTGTGAGCCAACGGGGACGTTGGGCTCTGTAGGAGGGGAGAATGTAATACCCCAAAGTCCCACATCGTGGAAGCCTGTGTGAAGTCGGTACTTATATAGTAGATCACATCTCTTACTAACGCCGAGGCCTAGTGATGGAAAACCCTACACCTGAGAGGTGGCAAAGTAGGGACAATATCGGTGTTAGTAGGGAGGTTGGCTCAGCCTGTGTGCCAACGCCATGTGTTGGCGGATCTCGAAACTTAGCCGAGGCCTTTTGAGGAACAAAACCCCACACCTATACGGTGGCTAAGTTGGGGACAATATCTTGCGTGAACGGAGGTGCGGGTTGTTACAGTGAAGATATGAGGATTACTTTTATTTGCATAATATACAGTAGAATTTATACGCAAATGTAAAATCCAATTTTTTTTATTTGCAAACTTGCACTAGAATTTATATTCTAATATACAATTGTATTGTTGGTCAAAATATACAATGAAAAGTATTGGTAAGAAACTTCATACAAATATAATGGAATATATATTCCATTTGTCATCCGCAATAAAGCTGTATAAATTAATTACTGTTTATGTAACTTTAGAAGTATATAGGGAAGTCATAAGAGTAAAATACATTTTACTTGATATAAGTGACATGTTAAGTGAAATTGAAATTGGTTAAACCTATTAACCAATTCTATATTTATTTATTTATATGAACTGTTGTTGGCTGAAAACCCCACACGGGTATTGGGACGATACTTGACTAACACAAATCCCAATGTTTAATTATATGTCTATCGATTGATCGACAGGCTGCGATGAGCGTTATTGTTTTATTTTAATGCTCACACAGTTGACATTGTCACTCTGGTTGTTAATGGATGGATGGAGAATTATTTTCTTGTTATTACCCTATACATGAAATGTATGAAACCCATATGACTCAAATTATATGGTACATGGTTGAGTCGCATTCCAATGCAGAATTTCTTTTTAAATAAAGAATTTTTATATAATAAAAGGATTTTTGTAAAATAAAAGATTTGGTATTATAAAGTATATTTTACATTCAGAATCTTTTATATAAAGAATATTTTATTGATTATTTTAAAAATGTTTTTTTTATATAGTAATGAATTAATATCTTTAAGATAAATCTTTTATTTAAGATTAGTAGATCTTAACAATTATGTTGGTGATTGATATGTAGATTGGATTTGCAGTGGACGATGTTTTAAATAACATTTATCCTTTAATCCAATTTACATTGAAATTACTATTTGAAATTTATAAATCTATTTTATAAATTAAATCAAAATTGGAATATTAATACATCTTTTTAGAAAGACTAAAATGTAATTTATTTTATCTTTGATAAAATTAATGAGAACCTTTTAACATAAATAATAATTTTTATTTAAAAGGATATTCAAAGTTGGAATGTGGCGTATGGTTGATTTTAATTACAAATACGCGAGTTATTCAGAAAGACCGGGTCTAACCCATTCTGAATAATCATCACGACGATCAAGAGTCGAAGATGAAGACGGTGACTGAAGACCGGAGAGCTTCACATCGTTTGGTTGATGGTGACTGATATCTTGAATTGGGACTGATCCCCCAAGGCAAGGTAAAAGTGATGATCTTCCAGACGTACTGGAGATCGACGGATACGTTGTTTCGTTCAGACCCAGAACGGACTTGTAAATGGATAGCATGCCTGACATTGAAATTTATTTCATGTAATTAAATTGGTTTTTATTTAATATATAAATGCATGGTGGCGGAGGATTTATTCTCTTGCTTAACACCCTTTTGTATGTTAAATATTTACCGATCGCATGATATGAGTTGTTGATGTGGTATGCCAAGTTGCACTTGATCAAGGCTTATTGTTGCAAAGCAGAGCCTTGTGGGATGATCAAAGCATAGTCTATTTAGGCATAGCTTTGTGTTACGTGACTTCACGAGCCTCACAGCCCGGTAGAGTCTAAAACGGGAGAAGGGAACGCAGGGAGTGCGCACGTTTCTTTCTAGCTAGAGTGGTGCCAGGGACCTACCAGCGCTGGCATTTATTCATTGTGGTTGTTGGATTGTTCGAGGCCTCGGGTTTATGCGGTCGCTACTGGCCGTAGTATAGGTCCAAAAGGACCGGGAAGCGTGTGTTCAGGAATTGCCAATCCACAAAAGTAAGTGTGGACCGGCCCTGCAGGATCCAAGGGTTGGACAGAGTACCAATCCTGGGGCATTAGCTAGAGTGTCTCGAATCGGTAAGGATCTCCTCCCTAGCCTTGACTCAGATGGAAACCCAAATTTCCAATACGACATCACGCGGTTTTGATTGTATACCTATATATGGCGACATAGTGGGATGGGGCACTCATGCCGTCTAGGATTAATACATTTACTTTGATGTACTTCAAATTGGTTGCACACTATTATTATATAATATCGTGTTTATCGTATCAAGCATTTTTTGATCATTATAAGGTAAAACCCTATCCTCCGGTTTGCGTTGCATTGTGTGATGGGACTTGGGTCTTATAATGGTTTCATTTTTCTAAAAAGCATTGCGCTATTTTGACGATTTACTTTAGTCATGCACTGGCAATCCATAGGAGGAAACCCGTTCCGCGAAAGTGGCGTGGTCCTGTGATTAGCCTTATTATATTTTATATGTTAGGTAGAATTCTCACACCAGTCCCATGACTGACCTGTAGTTTTGTCCACTGGCAAACTCGGGTGCCCATATTTTCCACACGGGCAGTCGAGTAGCTATTTTTGCAGATATATTAAACAGGATTCTGGGTTGAAGTTTAAAGCTGTGTCCAGAGATAGAAAGTCTTCCGTTGTGTTCTTCCGCTGCAATATATTTTAATTATTGTAACATATTCTTCCGCTGTAATTATATTCCAATGTACTCTGATATGTATATTCTGTACTCTGATGTAACATTATATGATGATATGTTATAAAAGTCTTCTGTTGTTGTTTTAATATGTTGTATGCCCAAAGTTAAAGTATTCGTAGATTTTCACTTTTTGGGTCAGACCCGTGTGGTTTATGGTCGATTCAAAGGGTGGGAATTTGCGGGTCTTTACAGTTGGTATCAGAGCTTTGGTTAGCTCAAATCTTTGGGGTACAACTCATTAGAACTGAACAGAAGACTCATCAGAGATTGGATTAGTAATGTCCAATAAGAATACTCATTAGAGATAGGATCAGCAGTATCCTAGAATGAGTAAACTCGTTAGAGATGGGGTTAGTAATGCCTTAGAACGAGTTCAGAGTTACGAATTTATAATTAACGTATTTTTGATATTTATAATATATTTTGTGAAATATGATTTCTATATATAAAGTTATGTATATTTTGAAAAGATAATCAACCATTAAAATTTAAAATTAAGATAGTTAATTTTACAATTTTTAGCTACGTTCCTTTTCGAGGACGAAAAGTTTTTAAGTGGGGGCGATTGTAACAACCCGCAAAATCAGGACCAATTTAAAATTTTTATTTTTAGAAAATTTTAATGAATTCTGACAATATAAAATAATTTATTTAAATAATAATGATCACAAATTTGATTCAAATCGAGGTTAGAATGAATGATTTAATTTTAATTAACAAAAGAGTTAGAAATAACGCGGTAGTTTGAAAAGTCAAACTTGAACTTTGACTGACCGTACAGGATGCAAAATTTAACGGATTTTAGTGAAACCAAAAATATTAGAATCTATTTAAATTTTTCTTTCCAACGAATCCGAAAAATCGAAATTTCATAACGGGAATCAAAAGTTATGACCAATTCAATACTTAGAATGGTCGCTATGAAATTTATAAAGGTCAAAATGCTACTTTTTGCATACGAAGGAATTTGAACTCGAAACCACTTCCATTGAGTTCAGAATGACGTTTCTGCATTGAAAAACAGTAAACACTTATATATTTCAAGTTTTGGGATTTATTTGTTTAAAAATATATTTTTATTATTAAATATATTGGCCTTAAAAATAGTCATTTTTCAAACGACCTCGGTTTTCGACGAAATCACTTTTGTTGGAACCGGAATGTCAAATTATTGCTAGTTTTCAATTTTTAGAATTTTTCGAATTAATATGTGAGCGTGGCGAAATAAAATGTGTTTTGACTATTTCAGTTAAATTTAAACGCCTTAAAAATAGCCATTTTTCAAAAAGTCTCAGAATTCAACGAAATAAATTTTGTTAGAACCGTATTAACATAAGAAAGCCAAAAATAATTTTTCTGGATTTTTCTGAGTTAATTTGTGTCCCCGGTAAAATTATTTGTACGGAAAAATTAGAAATAAAGACTTAAATTTTAAAACTGCAAAACGGAGGCTTAGATGATAGTTTGGGCTGTCAAGACATGTCTAGATGAGTTTGAAATGGGGGCTAAATGGTAGGAACAACAGTCGTTGGGCCTAAAACGGAGTTCGGGCCAAAACGGGCTTAAACGGGCTAATTAAATAATAATTAGATTAACCTAATATAATAATATAAAATAAAAGTCGGATCCTTCTTCTTCCTCATCGTGATGTAGCCGCACCATGTAACCCATAATGGCCGAAACTTCTCTCCTCCCTATCTCCCAAACCACTAAGAATTAGACCATGCCGTAGTTAAACTTTTTGAAGCTCTTCTCTTCCTCTTTCTTCTCCAACAAACCTCACATCAAACCGTTGCCCGTAGCTCTCGATTCACCTCCCAGAAACCGCCGCCTTTATGCTGCCGCCGCCCTTCATACATGTAGCCGCACCTCTCCATCTTCTCGGTGAAGATAGCCCTCTCGTAGCTCTTCAATCTCCCGCAAACCGTTCGTAAAACCGTCGACTATAGCTCCCGAAATCCGCATTCAAAGTTTTGAACATTTCTGAAAATTTGAGGTAAATAGCTTCAGATTTTGTCACGCTTTTAAGCGTCACTGTGTCAGTTGTTAAAGGCCAGAATTCTAATTTATGCATAAATTTCAATTTGCAATCTTTCAGATCCGTAACCGATGTGACGCCAAACACGAGATCTGATTTAAATCGCTTCATTTCAGAAACAAGCAAGGTGAGATTCTATATTTTATTTTATTTTTCATTTATATAATTAATTTAATTTAATTATGTTATCATTATGCAAAATGAATGTTGTATGGATTGAATGGTTGAATGGTGGAAATTGATGTTTGTGGCCTATATTGTTATTGATGTGTTGTATGATTGGCGTTGGAATTGATTGTGGAAATTGTTATTCGATGACAAGTAGAAAGGTTATAATAAAAAGTTTAATCTTTGGTTTTGATTTGTAAATAAAGTTTAATCTTTTATCATGATTGACAAATCAAAGTTTTGATTTTTATTTTGAAATGAATAATATTAATAAAGATTCGATCTTTAAAATGAATCTTTGTTTTTGTTTATATAAAATGAATCTTTGTTTTATTTATAAAACATGAAATCTTTTATTTTTTTTATTTATAAAGATTAAAACTTTATAAAAATTGAACCTTTGGTTTTGTTAACAAAGATTACAACTTTGATTTTGTTTGCAAAGATTACAACTTTGATTTTGATTACAAAAATTACAACTTTGTTTTTTTGATTGTAATAAAAAGGGCTAAATCTTTTTATGTTGAAAATAAGGAGACAATATTTTTATGTTTAAAATAAAAAGACAATCTTTTTATATTGAAACCAAAAAGATGAAATTTTGACGATGAAAATAAAAAGACAATCTTTTTATATTTAAAATAGAAGAAGTTATTATTTTTCATTGTAAAATAGAAAAAGTCATATTTTCATTGTAAAATAGAAAAAGTCATATTTTTTCATTGTAAAATAGAAAAAGTCATATTTTTACATTGCAAATAGGAAAATGAATATTTTTACATTGTAAAATAGAAAAGATCATATTTTTACATTGTAAAATAGTAAAGTTGATATTTTTACATTGTAAAATAGTAAAGTTGATATTTTTTACTTTGTAACATATAAAAGATCATATTTTTACATCGTAAAATAGTAAAGTTAATATATTATAAATATAAAAAGATGATTTTTTTTTCATTGTACATAAAAAGAAGATGTTTTTACATTGTGTGAAATAAAACATATTTTATTATGGAATTTATGAATAAATTTGCACAGCATGAAATAAATAACATTTTTATATGTTATTTATGAATGATTTTTCATCGTATGAAATAAATAACATTTTTATATGTTATTTATGAATGATTTTTCACCGTATGAAATAAATTACATTTTCTATATGTTATTTATGAATGAATTTCCACCGTATGAATAAAATTACCTTTTTATACGTAATTAAAAAGGTGAATTTACTTTGCATAACAAAAGTTACAGTTTTATATGTAATTTATATATGAATTTGCACTGTATGACAAATTTCATTTTTCTATGGTATAAAAATGTAAATTTACATTGCATGATTTAAATTACATTTTTCTATGTAATTTAGAGATGAATAATAACGGTAGAATGAAAATTACATTTTTTTTTTCATGTAATTAAAATGTGAATTTGCGTTGTAGGATAAAAACTACATTTTTAGATGTAATTTAGATATGAATTTATGTCGTATGATAGGAATTACATTTTTCTATGTAATTAAAATATGAATTCCCATCGTATAATAAAGATTACATTTTTCTATGTAATTTAGAGGTGGATTAGAACGATAAAATAAAAATGACATTTTTTTTCTATGTAATTTATATATGAGTTATAACGGTATGATAAAAATTTAGAAATATATTTATTTACATTTTCTTATGTAAGTAAAAGAATAGAAATTGAAAATGCAATTATTTACATTCTCTTATGTAAATAAAAAGAATAGAATCTAGAAATATATTTATTTACATTTTCTATAGTAGGAAAACTAGAATTGTTAATGTTGAATATTTTATCGTCATTTTGAATGCGGTAAAAATAGAATTGTTAATGTTGAATATTTTATCGTCATTTTGAACGCGGTGAAAATAGAAGGGTTAATGTTGTCATTTTTATCGACATTTTTAGTGCGATAAAAGTAGACAATGTTAGTGATTCATTTTTATCGACATTTTTAGTGCGATAAAAGTAGACAATGTTAGTGATTCATTTTTATTGACATTTTTAGTGCGATAGAAATAGACAATGTTAGTGATGCATTTTATTCGACATTTTTTATGCGATATAAATAGCGATGTTAATGGTACATTTCTATCGTCTTTAAGTTGTGATAAAAAAGAACAAAATAATGAGAATCTTTTTATTTACATTTTCTATGGTAATGAAAAAGAACAAAATAATGTGAATCCTTTTATTTACATTTTCTATTGTAAAGAAAAATAACAAAATTGTGTGAACCATTTTATTTACATTTTCTATTGTAAAGAAAAGTAAAAAGAGAGTTATATTTCTTATTTGCATTTTTAGATGCAAATAAAGCATAGAAAGAAAATTATACCTTTATTTGTCATTGTTTTGTTAAATAAAAGTAAAAGAGTTAAAAAGACATTTTATTTACCATTGTTTTGTTAAATAAAAGTAAAAGATATAAAAGAACATTTTTATTAACATTGTTTGTCAAATAAAAAGACAAATACATGAGATACACTTTTATTTGGGTTTTATGTACAAATAAAAGTACAAGATTAGAAACACACTTTTATTTACATTGTATTTGTTGAAATAGAATCGTTAACAAAATGAGTGTATCACTTTACTCATCTTTGTTGAAAACAGAAATTATGTGAAGATATGAGGATTACTTTTATTTGCATAATATACAGTAGAATTTATACGCAAATGTAAAATCCAATTTTTTTTATTTGCAAACTTGCACTAGAATTTATATTCTAATATACAATTGTATTGTTGGTCAAAATATACAATGAAAAGTATTGGTAAGAAACTTCATACAAATATAATGGAATATATATTCCATTTGTCATCCGCAATAAAGCTGTATAAATTAATTACTGTTTATGTAACTTTAGAAGTATATAGGGAAGTCATAAGAGTAAAATACATTTTACTTGATATAAGTGACATGTTAAGTGAAATTGAAATTGGTTAAACCTATTAACCAATTCTATATTTATTTATTTATATGAACTGTTGTTGGCTGAAAACCCCACACGGGTATTGGGACGATACTTGACTAACACAAATCCCAATGTTTAATTATATGTCTATCGATTGATCGACAGGCTGCGATGAGCGTTATTGTTTTATTTTAATGCTCACACAGTTGACATTGTCACTCTGGTTGTTAATGGATGGATGGAGAATTATTTTCTTGTTATTACCCTATACATGAAATGTATGAAACCCATATGACTCAAATTATATGGTACATGGTTGAGTCGCATTCCAATGCAGAATTTCTTTTTAAATAAAGAATTTTTATATAATAAAAGGATTTTTGTAAAATAAAAGATTTGGTATTATAAAGTATATTTTACATTCAGAATCTTTTATATAAAGAATATTTTATTGATTATTTTAAAAATGTTTTTTTTATATAGTAATGAATTAATATCTTTAAGATAAATCTTTTATTTAAGATTAGTAGATCTTAACAATTATGTTGGTGATTGATATGTAGATTGGATTTGCAGTGGACGATGTTTTAAATAACATTTATCCTTTAATCCAATTTACATTGAAATTACTATTTGAAATTTATAAATCTATTTTATAAATTAAATCAAAATTGGAATATTAATACATCTTTTTAGAAAGACTAAAATGTAATTTATTTTATCTTTGATAAAATTAATGAGAACCTTTTAACATAAATAATAATTTTTATTTAAAAGGATATTCAAAGTTGGAATGTGGCGTATGGTTGATTTTAATTACAAATACGCGAGTTATTCAGAAAGACCGGGTCTAACCCATTCTGAATAATCATCACGACGATCAAGAGTCGAAGATGAAGACGGTGACTGAAGACCGGAGAGCTTCACATCGTTTGGTTGATGGTGACTGATATCTTGAATTGGGACTGATCCCCCAAGGCAAGGTAAAAGTGATGATCTTCCAGACGTACTGGAGATCGACGGATACGTTGTTTCGTTCAGACCCAGAACGGACTTGTAAATGGATAGCATGCCTGACATTGAAATTTATTTCATGTAATTAAATTGGTTTTTATTTAATATATAAATGCATGGTGGCGGAGGATTTATTCTCTTGCTTAACACCCTTTTGTATGTTAAATATTTACCGATCGCATGATATGAGTTGTTGATGTGGTATGCCAAGTTGCACTTGATCAAGGCTTATTGTTGCAAAGCAGAGCCTTGTGGGATGATCAAAGCATAGTCTATTTAGACATAGCTTTGTGTTACGTGACTTCACGAGCCTCACAGCCCGGTAGAGTCTAAAACGGGAGAAGGGAACGCAGGGAGTGCGCACGTTTCTTTCTAGCTAGAGTGGTGCCAGGGACCTACCAGCGCTGGCATTTATTCATTGTGGTTGTTGGATTGTTCGAGGCCTCGGGTTTATGCGGTCGCTACTGGCCGTAGTATAGGTCCAAAAGGACCGGGAAGCGTGTGTTCAGGAATTGCCAATCCACAAAAGTAAGTGTGGACCGGCCCTGCAGGATCCAAGGGTTGGACAGAGTACCAATCCTGGGGCATTAGCTAGAGTGTCTCGAATCGGTAAGGATCTCCTCCCTAGCCTTGACTCAGATGGAAACCCAAATTTCCAATACGACATCACGCGGTTTTGATTGTATACCTATATATGGCGACATAGTGGGATGGGGCACTCATGCCGTCTAGGATTAATACATTTACTTTGATGTACTTCAAATTGGTTGCACACTATTATTATATAATATCGTGTTTATCGTATCAAGCATTTTTTGATCATTATAAGGTAAAACCCTATCCTCCGGTTTGCGTTGCATTGTGTGATGGGACTTGGGTCTTATAATGGTTTCATTTTTCTAAAAAGCATTGCGCTATTTTGACGATTTACTTTAGTCATGCACTGGCAATCCATAGGAGGAAACCCGTTCCGCGAAAGTGGCGTGGTCCTGTGATTAGCCTTATTATATTTTATATGTTAGGTAGAATTCTCACACCAGTCCCATGACTGACCTGTAGTTTTGTCCACTGGCAAACTCGGGTGCCCATATTTTCCACACGGGCAGTCGAGTAGCTATTTTTGCAGATATATTAAACAGGATTCTGGGTTGAAGTTTAAAGCTGTGTCCAGAGATAGAAAGTCTTCCGTTGTGTTCTTCCGCTGCAATATATTTTAATTATTGTAACATATTCTTCCGCTGTAATTATATTCCAATGTACTCTGATATGTATATTCTGTACTCTGATGTAACATTATATGATGATATGTTATAAAAGTCTTCTGTTGTTGTTTTAATATGTTGTATGCCCAAAGTTAAAGTATTCGTAGATTTTCACTTTTTGGGTCAGACCCGTGTGGTTTATGGTCGATTCAAAGGGTGGGAATTTGCGGGTCTTTACAGTTCACGTGGGAAGGAATAAAAGAATTGGGAAGGGGTATTGGAGCATTATAACATGGAACATGAGAAGGTTTTTTTTGCTTAGGGTTGTTAGGGTTATAGGAAAATGCGAATTAATTAGGAGGAGAAGTGTTAGGGGAGAAGAAGTACGCGAAAGGTGGGATATGGGAGTAGCATTGGGCCATGGGACTACGGTTAGGAAAAAAAGATTAAAGAACGTTTGGGGGAAGAGAGGCAAGTAGGCTTGTGCAGGCTTGAGTGGGCTTCAGGCATGGTTATAAAAATAAAAAGGAAATTGAAAGAAGATAAGGGAAAGAAAAGCAAAGTTGGAAAAGAGAAAGAAGAAATGCATGGGGTAGCCGGCGTGGTTGGAAAATGTTTGGAGCGGCTTCAGTAAGCTAGGAGTAAAGAAGAACATTGGGGAAATTACTGGACTTAACACCAAGAACAGTAGAAATGTTGGTTAATGAAAAGGTAACCACGACATTTAAATTAAATGGTAATTAAGGATTTTTATAAATTAGTTAATATTCTTTATAATCGTTAATTTATATAAACTTATGATAATGGTATCTCGTACATACGTTATCAGAATCAAGCAAACCCGGAAGCATTGGAATCGCCGTGACAATTACTATGATGCTGAGCAGGTTCAGAAGGGATTGGTAGAAATCGAGTTTCCATTCAATTTTAAATGCCTGTTTAAAACTAAATGAAATAGCACGCGGACCATCAACTAAAATAAAGGTGAGTTAACTCTCTCACTTTTCTGGAATCCGATGTTGTGATTAAATTCATATAATTAAATTAATTCGTTGATAACAGGGTGTTTGGTTGCCTTGGATGCCCGTTGTTGATTGAATGGCTGACGTTAATTATATTATCGTTATTTAGAATATTGAGTTCAATTATATCTTATATATTATTATGAAATGTTATAACGAACTGTGATGTAGGGAAGAACAGGTTAGAGGGATCCAACCATATCCTCAAATGTTGTATATGTTGGTTTGTTTGATATTATTTATATATGAACCGATTGAAACCCTCATGACATTGAAAACCTGTGTGGATGTTGACTTTTAATTGAAATTCAATGTTGTTGTTATTGAGATTAATAGACAATATTGATTGAGAGATTGGCAGCAAATGGCCTAAAACCCACCATTTTGTTTAAATGTTGATTTGTTGTTAAGCGAATTAACGAAGTTAAGTTATAAATTTATTATATAACTGGAATGATATTTTTAATTATATTGTATATGTTATAATGATGTTTTAAAAATAAGTTGATGTTTGTAAATGAGTTTTACTGAAATAATATAAATTGATTGTATAATAAGGATTTGACATTTAAATCGGTTTCATAAGCAAACAAAGTTGTAATAAACCTACTGGTTAATATTTTGGAATAACTATATTTAAGTAAACGATTAATCAATATATTAGATTAACTATATTAATCTAATAAGAAGGGGTAACTGTAACAACCCGAAATTTTGGCGATATAAATTAATTATTAGAATTTTAAAAACATGAATTTCTGCAAATGATGGAATTTGGCCGTTAGACTTTAACCATTGCGTTCGTCTCGGAATTCTGGTCAACTTTCATGTTTGGTGTTTCGTGAACGGAGTCCGTATGAAAAAGTTATGAACGAAATACGAAAACGGACAGAAAATAAATATACATAATATTTAATTAATAATTTACCTAATATAACCTTGCCGATCTGGCCAGTCTGGTGTCCATGCGGTCGACCTATGGGGGTCGACCGGCGGTAGACCACCTAGGTCGACCTATTGGGAGTCAATCACCTAGTGGCGGCTAGGTTTTGAAGGGTTAGGTTAACTTGTTTATCTAACGAATGGATGGATATAAATTAAAACTAATCTGATGGTTCAAGCCCATTTTCACCCCTATAAATAAAGGGGTAGATCCCCATTCTATTCCATTCAAATCTATAGAGGCAGTGAAGCTCTGCCATTATTCTTCCTCTTCTAACCTGATTTATAAAATAAAAATATGTTCATACATATCAAATCAAATTCATATGCTATTGGGAAGATTATTAGAATTAATGGAATAGGATGCTCAACGATAGATTCACCGCTCTTCCCTATTTCTTATATTTCTACAGATATAGAATTTTCCCGTTTCTAGATAAATTGTAGATTTATAAGAATTTGGGGATTGTAAGCCTAAAGGGTTCAAAACTGAGAAATTGGAAGCTATAAGGTGAGTGGGAAATTTACTAATACATTATAATGACTTATCTATTTTGTTTGAATCCAATCTATGATTTATGCCTATTAGATCTGTTGATTTGAATATTATGAACTGTTGACAACCTTCAAATCTTATTATGAATATGGTTAAATTGGTAAATGATAAGTTATGATTATGTATAACATGAATTGTAGGATTCTTAAATATTTTCCCACATATTCCTACAGTTATGTCATGAAATATGTTATACATATTACATAGCACCGTGGATCTGGAAATCAGTCCCATTAAACATAAATTAGTTGTAGTTGTGTTTCTGATCTTTAGTTCAGTGCTGAAATATGAAATATGTGAATTTGGGTAAAAAGATGAAATTTTTGTATTATGTGATTTTAAGAGTAAAAGAAATATTCCTGTTTATATTCAATATTGTTGGGTTTTGGCTTAAGCATTGTAAAATATGCCTTTTTCCTCCTTAAATATAAAGAGGCATTATTTTGGAATCATAAAAAGTATGACAAAAAGAATTAAAAAGGGAAAAGTGGTGTAAAGGTACTTATAAATATAAATACATATATTTGTATGTAATTTGCATCGACTATTCCAATATATACATATTACATATATTTCTTGTGATTTTGAAATATGTCAAATTCCACAAAATAGGCATTATATACAATGATTACGGCTAACGGTCCTTTGTGAGACTTGAAACCTTTTGGCAAGTTTGTATATAAAAAGGAAATGTTTGGTTAATTGATTAGAGTAAATCATTAATATAAAATAAGAACAATAAAATAAAATATTAATAACTACATTGACTGCACGAAAACATAAAAATAAACATATACATATTATCCATCCAAATCAGCTTAAAACAGGGAAATATAAATTGTATGGAATGTTTGAATGAGTGGATAAGGTTCATTTATGGAATTATATGTAGATATAATCTATTTTGAATTAACATATTTGTGGTGACCGTTTGTAGCAATCAATGCAATTAATTGCTATAAATGAGACAACAAATAAAGAAATTGTAACCAATATTGATTTGGGGAAATAAATGTGATGGGAAAAATGGTTACAATTCCAAAATTCAATTAGGATAAATAATGTGAACCCCAATTAGGAAATTTGAATAATAATCGCATTTATACATGAGGTTAAACTCAACTTGTGGTGTAAGCCTGCCAGGAACTGACCGGCAAACCCAGCAACTACAGGTAGGTAGTTTAATGTGAGGGGTCTAATGCTTAAATATAATTGTATTAAGGCACGACGTTAAGTTCACTTGTGGTAGAGGCCGGCCCGAAACCGACCGGTAAATCCAACGTCCACAGATAGTCAACTTAATGTGAGAGGTCTGGTACGTATATATATATATATATATATATATATATATATATATATATATATATATATATAACGGTCAAACAATAAATAAATGAATAAGAGTAGAAATTATCTGTTGGGATACAACAAATAGATAACTTGGGACTGATAAATAGTTGCCTTTGGAAAATATGACCGTTAGAGTCATAAAGGGCAATAAAAAGGAAATAAAAGGAAATGGGATCATAAAGGGCAATAAAAAGGAAATAAAAGGAAATGGGTGTCATAAGGGAATGTATGGTTGTCATTTAAAAAGGAAATGGGTGTCATACAGGAAGTAATAAGCGACTAAGGAGGTTATCTAACAAGGTCAGCTAGAAGGTATAACGAATGGTAATATACCTTCTCTCACCTTATATGGGGGAAGGGTATATGTGTGAATGACGGAAGCCTTAACTAGTAGGGTCCGTAACTAGTGCCCTCTAGTTTATGTTAACGTTGAATACATTATCGAGGGTTAATAAGTGACCAATAAGTCCGTCTAGGGTCTTAAGTGATCAGGAAGAATCCACCCTATCTATCATTGATAGTAAGGCAATAAAGAATAAAGAATAGTGAATGGGAATATATATAGAAACCCCATGTTAGGGGCCTACTCTCGATAAAATTAACCAGTTAAGCTCTAGTATAAAGGCTTCACAAAAATGTATGTAAATGTCCTATCTCGGTAATATAATTTGGGAATACTACTTTGGAAAGAGTAGTAGAGTCGTGCGGAAACATTAACAATGTTAGTTTAAGATCACTAACCTTTTCAGATATAGAGCTTGGGTATAGCCAAATGGAATATAATTGTGTTATAGTCTGTGTTGTTCATTTCTTATTCACCAGAAATTGTTGTTCTGACTCCCCCCACCTCATTATAACCTCCCAGGTTTTCTAGGGAAGGTCGGGTTCTCACATATGATTAAGTTTGGCATTCAGATCTTATTCTCTCTCATGCTCGGTATTGGCAAAGTGACTTACTTTGAAAAAAGTAGTTACTTGAGTTAATACTAGTTTATCCTATTTTGTTTCTGTTGTGAGTTATATTTATCGTACTCTGATTATGTTCATGCTCATTTGTTGCAGGTACCAGATATACACGCACCATGCTTGGATGTGTTCAAGTTTTGATTTTTTGTCAAAATTTGGGTGTAGAAAAGTGTGGGGTGTTACATTTGGTATCAAATCCTAGGTTAAATGATCAGAGGAATTAGTTAAATTAGGAATTATGAGACAAAGTAATTTGATTTTCTTTTATGTTTTTCTTCGCCTTTCTTACTCGAATTTAATCTATTTCGACAAGAAAAAAAATCCAGTTGTGGGCCTAATTATATAAAATGAGCTTTGAGCGACTAAGAGTTGAAATATGTTGAGTTCGGATTTCTAGCTGATTCTATGTTACCCCATAGTACATTGGCAATCTCATCGTGAAGAGCATGAGACGACATACGGTGGATGCCATTGATTCGAGATTGGAAACTGAAATAAAAAATATGTATATTTATATATATATGTTATTATAAAAAGCTAGCTACAACCAACTAATGACCCCAATATCACCTTGGCTACCAGGCCTATTCCCTCAACTCCTCAAACTGAAAGTAACTTTTATGCCAACATCAAACCTCCTCCTGCTTTCAAAGAACCTCCGTTGGACTCCCTCTCCTCTAAACCTCCCGATATAAATGTCAATGTTCCAAATCCTACAACTCCTAGTTCTGCCAATCGACAGTACTTGACAAGGAGTATGAAAATGAAAGTGGCTCTACCCCCCGTTGTATAATTTATGGTGAAAACTGTTGATGTCTGGAATATACGAGGTTGCCATTGTGACACTAAACTTGATCAATGCAAACTTTTGATCTTGGAAAATAAGTTAAGCATCTCGCTATCGTGGAGACTAAACTCAACCTTGTTTTGACGAAAAGAGCAGCTAATTACATCAATCCTTCATGGCACTACATACATAACGTCGTTGAGGCTCTGTATGGTCGAATTCGTTCTTTTTAACCCAAATTTAGTTTCTGTAACACCTCTTCACTCCTCCGATCAACATATTCATTGTCATGTCATCAATCTCAGTGATATGTCCTTCTACTACTTTACCTTTATCTATGCAGCTAGTAGCTCTTCTCCCAGGCAAAACTTGTTCAAATCCATCCTCTCTTTAAGACAATCGTCTCATCCTTGGTTTTGTCTTGGAGATTTTAATTGTTGCTTTGAAATCTCTTAAAGAGCCGGAGGAAATCTCCTCTCCATCGCTGAAATCCTTCCACTTAGAAACGTCCTTGACCATGTCGATCTTATCAATATCAAGTGTTCTGGAATGCCATTCTCTTGGAATAACAAAAAAAGAGACGGTCCACGTACCTTTTCTCTTATTGACCATGGCTTTTGTAATGCTAAAGCCTTCGACTCATGGCCTGCCCTTCACTGTAACATGCCCCCTCCACTACTTTCCGACCATTCACCCCTAATCCTTCACTTGAGTGAGCTAAACATAAAAGGCAATCCAAGTTTTAAATTTTTTAACAATTGGGTTGATGACCCCGAATTCTTTGATCTTGTCAAAGGAATTTGGATGAAACCTCACTTTGGTAATCCTCTTATCATTTTGCAGGCGAAGTTGAGGAGCACGAAGAACAAAGTTAAAGTCTGGTCAAAACAAAAGTATGGATACGGAAATAATCAGAGTACCATTTGGAGAAAAAACTTAAAGCAAATTCAAAAAGCAATAATTGAAGATCCGACAAACCCTGTGCATTCTTTCAATGAAAGTGAGGCAACAAAACAGTACATTTGCGCTTTGAACCTGGAGGACGCAATGATAAAATAAAATCTTGAATAAAATGGAGGATTGATGGTGATAATAACAGTGTGTTTTTTCATGCGTCTCTCGAAAATAAACAATGTAGAGAGAACACTGTTAAAATTGTAGACAGCGAAGGAGTTTCTCATGAAAAGCAAAGTGACGTGAACAATGCCTTCTTGCATCATTCTTCTAGACTATTAGGCAATGGTGACAATTTCACACCTAACATTAACTTGGTTGATCCATATATTCTTCCCAAATTAGCTTCTCATGAACGACAATCTCTGTGTATCGAGGTTACTGAAGATGAAGTCAGAGAAGCTATGCTTTCTCTAGCGCGGGGGGGGGGGGGGATGGATTCAATTCTTACTTCTTTTCCTCTTGTTGGGCAATCATTGGTCACGACATGTGCACTGCTGTCAAACATGTCTTTTTTAAATTTAGAATTCTCCCTTCCTTCAATGCCACAAATATTGCGCTAATTCTAAAGGTGAAGAATGCTACGAAAGTCTCCGACTTTAGACCAATCTCGTGTTGCAACACTCTCTACAAATGCATATCCAAGATCACAACTTCTAGGCTTAAGAGAGTTCTCCCGTCTTTAATCTCGTCTAATCAAGCGGCCTATTTGCCAGGTAGAAATATATTAGGTAATGTCCTTCTATCTCACGAATTTTTAAATGGCTACTCTCGCTCTAACATAAGTCCTAGGGCGATGTTCAAATTTGACATTATGAAAGCATTCGATACGCTTCAATGGGCTTCTATTGTGAGAATATTCGGTTATATGAACTTCCCTCACCACTTTGTTACATGGATCCTTACTTGCATTTCGTCTGTACACTTCTCAGTTCTCATCAACGGCTCTACGGTTGGGTATTTTGAAAGTAAACAAGGTATAAGGCAAGGGGACCCAATCTCTGCGTATATATTCATTGTTGTGATGGAAGTTCTCCCTCAAATGTTAAATCAGAAAATTGACAGTGGATTGTTTAAACTGCACCCGATGTGCAAGGACCCTAGAGTATCCTCATCAATGTTCGATGACGATCTTGTTATCTTTTGTACTCCAACTATGCAGACCATCGACGCAATCTTTGAAACGCTGGATGAATTCTATGCAATGACAGACTTAAGAGTTAATCTGCAAAAATCTAATATAAGAGCTGCCAACATTAATGTACTTCATAAGCAAGCTATTCAGACGAGGACTGGTTTACTGAACAGTATGGACACTTTATCATATATCGGTCTTCCTCTAATCACATCTAAAATTACCGTTAGTCAATGCTTACCTATTTTTGACAAAATTACTGCGAGACTTAATGCTTGGACAACTAAATTTTTGAGCCAAGCTGGCAGATTAACCCTTGTTAAGTCTGTAATCTTTTCTATGCAAGTGTATTGGTCGCGGACGTTCATTCTACCAACGAAGCTGGTTTCAATGATATGGTCTGCTTTAATGAAATACTTATGGAAGGGCAAAGCTGAAGGAAATTATGTGACGCCGGTTGCCTTTGTCAAGATTGAGTGTCCAATTCAGAAAGGAGGACTGGGAATTATTAACTTAAAACAGTGGAATAAAGCAGCCTTTATTAAACACTCGATGATTATCTAAATGATACTAACAGCCTTTGGGTTGTTTGGTCAAGGCATAATGTTATTAAAGGAAGATGCTTTTGGATGATGAATAAGCC
This sequence comes from Allium sativum, assembly GCA_030737875.1. Classification (NCBI taxonomy): domain Eukaryota; kingdom Viridiplantae; phylum Streptophyta; class Magnoliopsida; order Asparagales; family Amaryllidaceae; genus Allium; species Allium sativum. The sequence goes on along the minus strand of CM060927.1, from coordinate 88,681,079 downwards.
TCAGAAATTAAGCTGGACGTGGAAATGCTTTTTCAAATTAAGAGCAGCAGTTCTGCCTTGCTTCAAATTTGCGGTTGCTCAGAACTCCAAGGTCCATTTGTGGGATAATCTATGGTTTGAAAACAGTATGATATTAAGGAAAACTCTCACACATCTTGAGATATTATCTACTGGCATTAATAGCAATGCCAAAGTCATTGAATCCGTGCATGAGGGGAGAATATGTTTACCTCAGTCTCCTGTTACGAGTATTAACTCATTATGGATTAAAGCTCGATAGTTAAAGCTCATCGGTTCTACATCTTGCGTGACAACTTGGTGTGATCAAGGTAATATTTTCCGCATTAAAAGGCTGTATGAATACTTTGCTGGCATTATTGATATGCCGATCTATAGTTGGAGTGCGAAAAATTGGAAGAAAGATAATATTGCTCGCGAGAATCCCATGTTGTGGAAAGTGATTAACAACTCCTTGTTCACTAAAGATAAGCTTTTGTAGAGGGGATTATGTTGTGATCAGGTGTGTGTATTTTGTCATATTGAAAATGAAACAATGGAACACCTCTTTTTCAACTGTAGTACTCTCTTTGGAATTTGGAAGGGGGTAATGCTAAATATTGAAAGAAACGATGCATGCCAAAATGCGCCTAATCAGTGGAGTGTTATAAAGAATCAAACTGGAAGGAGAAGTCAGAGAGGAAGACTTCTCAACTTTGTGCTTAAAAAATTCATTTATACGGTCTGGACTGAGAGAAATACTCACGTGTTTGATGGAAACAAAGCTAAAAATGGTGATCAACTCAAGAGTCATATAAGGAGAGTCATAAGAGATGGTGTCAGAATTTTGAACTTCACTTTCGACCTAGGAATTTTGATCGACCTAATGTAATTCTTTGTGTTTGTAGTGTTGTCTTCTTGTGTTTGAAGAACCGTATTTCTATGTTTTCTTGTGTGTGTTGTATTTTCTTTTTTTCTCCGGTTCTTTAATAAAAGTGGTAGGGGTCCACTCAACCCCGTAAGCCTTGCAAAAAAAAGCTAGCTACAACCGAGATAGTCATAAATTCCTGGTTTGTTTTTGTCGGTAGTTCCAGTTAAGACCATTACTCGATCCAAAAGGGGGGAAACCATGTTAATTTGTCGTATCCATTTCAGAAATATAATTACGAGGTTTATCCATTTGTTACTTTGTTATAAATTCTGAATCTAACTTGTTGAGATATTCAATTGAGTTCATGGCTTTGTATTCAAGGAAATTTATTTTTAAAACTATTTGAAAAATAAAAATGGATTTCAATGGTTTAGAAATACGGTTTCAGAAAGTAGTTTGTGAAGAAATGGTTTTAAAATTTAATTTATTTGCGTTTCAAATTTTTAGAGCTATTATGTAATTTTAATAAATATAGTCTGATTGGCAGTAAAAAAAAAATAAGTGGACCTGACCCATTAAATCATGACTATAACATAAATATGGCAGTAAGAAGAGGCAATACAAAAGTGTGTAAACTATAAAAACGAGTCAAGGTAGATTGCCCCACACTAGCACTTCCACCTAATAACTCTACCAAAGGAGATCCTTTTATAGGAATCGCGTTAGGCACGCCTGTCACAATTTTTACTGCAAAATAACCAATTTGGTCCCGAGGTAAGGAATAACCAGTTACACCAAAAGATGCAGTCAATACAGCCAGAACCACCCCTGTAACCCAAGTTAATTCGCGGACAAGGAATATGCCACTAAACATGAAAACAATAAATATCTATTCCTCGTGATTTTTAGTATCCATTTTCCTGTATATATTGGATAATTGATTGAAATTACAACAATTAACCCTTAAGATTCTAAAGCTCTAACATTTTTGGACATGAAAAGGTTTTTCCAGTTTAAATTATGAAACTGGAATATAAATAATAATAATAATAAATTGGATTTTTAAATACGAAACCGTTAGTTTATAAATAAATTCCATTTTTGGAAAAGTTTTATATTTTTCTTTGAAAAAGGCTAAGGAAAATCCTTCGTTCGGATTTTGGGGTGTTTGATTTCGTGAAACGTTTGTTTGTCGTCAGCTAGGTAAGTTGAAAATCCATTTTAAATTATATTACGGATTTCTAACTGAATTATATTTGGAATTCGTTCATTGTGTAGTATTAGTATTGTTGTTGACGCTATAAATCCTTGGAGTTGGTTTGGAGTTTAACTACGGTCTTTTAATAACGTGGTGATGAGGATAATTTTTTTTCGAATCGCGTTAAATCTTAAAAGATGACACGGGACGATTAATATTTTAAATTCGGCCTAACAAGGTCAAGGTTCAACCTCTTTCCAAAGCCCATTTAGTAGTTGACCGTTTAGTGCTATGCTAGGACGGTCGATTAGTTGATGAGCTTTGGTACAATTTGGACCTAGGACTCAACTATAAAAGTTGCGTCCAAATTACCCCCTTAATTAACTTACTTCTTTCGTCCTTCCTTCCTCATCTAGCCAAACCATATTCCTTCCCTTCTTGTTGTCGCCTCATTTCCTCATTTTCCCGCGTTTGTTAGCGCATTAGATCTTGCCTCACTAGTACTTCAAGATCTAATTTCCTCTCTCCGACCATTTCTTGGCCTAAATACCTAATTGAGCTATACGATCTTATTCATACCATTTAAGTCTCACCCTTAGGGAGAGATCATTTGGTTGGGTTGGGATGAGAAAAAAGGTCTCAACGCTTTAGGGCTAAGAAAATTTGTCATGGCAGTTGGATTTGCACTGATCCATTGCTTCGAGATCTTAGAATAGGATTGTTGTTTGTGCTGCATCCGCCTTTGTTATACCTTGTTTGAATAGGTTCTTTCGAAGGCGATCATCATTTCAGAGATGAAGAGTAAATTATCTTGGGATGGCCCTTCTGAGGAGGATCTCGATGAGATTTTAGGGGCATCCGTGTTTTACAGGGGCTTGTATGGTCCTTTTGGTTTGAATGACTTTAGAGAATTTGCAGCAAATCTTTTTTTTTAATGTTGGTTTTTGTGTTGGGAATCTATGTTCGAACTACCCGTGCAGGTGTGTGACCCATCTAGCACATCGTTCTATAAATGAGAAGTTATGACTGGATTTGTCTCATGATGCAGAAATCAATCTTTTTCTTGATCAGTGGCGTAACCATCATTTAGTGCCGCATCATGTCCAATTCAGCATGTTGTTCTTGTGTATTGTCTCATGGAATTACTTTCTGTAAATTCACTTATTCATTTTATTTTTAGGAAATATTAAGTGGGTTTCCATGAGAAGCAGTTTTGTGGTAGGTTTCTTTTCTCATCACAAATTTTCTCTTAGAAGAGATGGTGATGTGGGAACCTCTAACAACACCAGTAATGTTTGTAACACGAGGTTGAGCATTTTGCTACCATGATATGGTTAATCAAAGATCATAAAAATGGTTTGAGCTCCTGCCACGGAGTAAGACATCTCGTTGTTTATAGCCATTATTTTGGAAGTTTTGGTGTTGTTTTGTGTTATCCCTTTCCAGCATCGGGTTCTAGGGTTTGTGATGATTTGTGCTTGTAACTGTTAGTGTTGTTTAAATCGCATGACTTAGGGTAATGAGATTTCTAAATTTGGAAATGTTTATGTCATTCACGTATGCCTGTTTGAATGAAGTCTCATTTTCGTATCTAAACTAACAGTTGTCCTAGAGTTGGAAAAAATAGAATTCAGTGTTGGATAAATTTTAGCAAAGGACCGATTTATCGTTGTTTTCGTTATGGGTACATAAATAAATAAAACATCGTTCCTTGTCAAAACTAAAATTTATTTTTTATTTTTTTGTGTGATTTCAGTTTTCGCATTTTTGGCATGACTGACTTCCTTTTTCGCCAACATGTGACTTGAATCGTTTAAAATTTTCGCAAATTTCATTTTTGAAAATTTATGAAAAATGTTGTTTGAATTTTTTTTATCATTTTCTTATTTTATAGGAAAATGAAACAGTTTTGGAAGAAATTTTCAAAATAAACATGACAAGTTATTAAGCGGAAATTTATTTTTATGAAAATTTTCGATTTATGGTCACATGAACGGTTTAAGGAAGATTTTTGGATGCTTTATGTGCGTGTTGTAGCGGTGCAATAGGACTGATGATATGATAAAAACGTTAGGTAACAAGGAAAAGATGCTTTAGCCTTGGAAACACTGTTTCCATACCTTGTCAACGATGCGTGCGAGCTATTAATTAACTCGTTTTACGTTATAGAGTTTGTTTTAAGCCTCCTTTAAAGTCTATAGTTGGAAATTTTTGGGGTCTTTTGAGTAACTGAGGTGAAAATTCCACTATAGGGCGGGAAATGGAATATTTGAAAACGAAGGGAATGTTAAATTTCTTCGCCTTAATTATCTTTTTCCAGTTTATGAGAAGTTAAATAGTACATGATTAGATTGCGTACGTTTTGGATGGTAGGGTTTGAATGCAAAATTTGGTTGCTTCACACTTCTATTCATAGTTGTGTGAGGGTGATGGATGAAAAAGAATTTTCAAAAACTGCATTCATATAGAACTGGCAATATATTTAGGATGTTTTGCATCATGTTTTTAAAAAGTGTTTTAAAAATATAAGGGTACGTTTGGTTAATTTTGTGTTTTGAGTTTTAAGTTTTCAAAATTAAATATAAAAGGTGCGTAAAGTTAAGAGAGAACGCCGGAGATGGAGTAGACGAGGAAGGGGATGGACTGATTAATTGGTTATCGTTCTTTTGTCATTTCTTAAAACACAAAAGTAATAAAAAGTTGTTTTCGGTTTTATGTGTTAACATCGTTTTTTAAAACAGTTGTTTTTCATAATTTATGTGTGTTGTTCGCGTTTTTGTATAAGCAAAAAATAAAAATTAAAAAGGGTATAGTGAACGCACCCTAAATGCAAACATATAGGAGGATCCGATTTGAACAATTTTGCATGCATATTTTATGGTTGAATTGCATTATGTGCACCATGCACGTATACACATGGTTGCAAAGTGGATGTACACAAACTGGTTGTGTAGCATAGGATTATAGGCGTCAGAATTTCGGCACGAAATTAAGGACGGAAAAATGTAACAACCCGGAATTTTAGCGATATAAATTAGTTATTAGAATTTCAAAAATAGGAATTTCTGTAAACCATGGAATTTGGTCGCGAGACTTTAACCATTACGTTCGTCTCGGAATTCTAGTCAATTTTCATGTTTGAAGTTTCATGAACGGAGTCCATATGAAAAAGTTAAGGACGAAATACAAAAAAGAACGAAAAATAAATAAACAAAATATTTAATTAATAATTTACCTAATATAACCAAACCGACCTGGGTAATCTGGTGCCAAGGCGTCGACCTGTGCGGGTTGACCGATGGTTGACTGCCCAGGTCGACCTACTGGGCGTCAGATCGCCCAGTGGCGGCTAGGTTTTGAAGGGTTATGTTAACTTGTTTATGTAACAAATGGACGGATATAACTTAAAACTAATCCGACGGTTCTAGGCCATTTCACCCCTATAAGTAAAGGGGTAGAGCGCCATTCTCTTCCATGTAAATCTATATAGGCAACGGAGCTCCGCCATTTTTCTTCTTCTTCTAACCTAATTTCTAAAATAAAAATATGTTCATACATATCAAATCAAATTCATATACTATCGGGAAGATTATTAGATTTAATGGAAGAGGATGCTCAACGATGGATTCAACACTCTCTTCCCTTTTTTTTATATTTCTACAGATCTAGAATTTTGCCCTTTCTAGATAAATTGTAGATATATAAGAATTTGGGAACTGTAAGCCTAAAGGGTTCAGAACTGAGAAATTGGAAGCTATAAGGTGAGTGGGAAATTTACTAATACAATTATAATGACTTATCTGTTTCATTTGAATCCAATCTATGTTTTATGCATATCAGATCTGTTTATTTGAATATTGTGAATTGTTGGCAACCATTAGATCTGATTATGAATATGGTTAAAATTGGTAAATGATAAGTTATGATTATGTATAACATGAATTGTAGGATTATAAAATATTTTCCCCACATATTCCTACAGTTATGTCATGAAATATGTTATACATGTTACATAGCACTATGGATCTAGAAATTAGTCCCATTAAATATAATTTAGTTGTAGTTATGTTCCAGATCTTTAGTTCAGTGCTGAAATATGAAATATGTGAATTTGGGTAAGAGATGAAATTTGTGTATTATTTGATTTTAAGAGTAAAAGAAATATTCCTGTTTATATTCAATATTATTGGGTTTTGTCTTAATGTAAAGACCCGCAACTTCCCCGTAAAGGAAAGTGTCGGATAGTTCGAGAACAAACCACAACAGAACGCATACAGAAGAACATTTCATTGTATATTACAACAATGCATCAGAATACAAGAATATACAGAGTATAAAAGAATATTACACAGAAATATCAGAGATTTAAATTACATTTAAATACATAGCAGCGGAAAATAATACAATACACAACTAGAAGAGATATACGGATACAAAGCTTTCCGGATATCGTTCCAGCTGTAAACCAGGATCCTGTGAATATAAATCTGCAAAACCCAAAACTACTAGCTGCCCGTGTCAAAATAAGGGCACCCAGAGTTTAGGTTAAAACAATAAACTCCAGGTCAGTCATGTGACTGGTGTGAGAACTAAAACAGTTAATCTTTATTTTAAAGTTAGGTAAATCAAGGGACCACGCCGTATAACACGGAACGGGTTTCCTCCCAAGAATACCAGTGCATAAAACAAACAGCGCAATGCTAAATAAAGAAAAATGAAGCTGTTATAAGACCCAGGTCCCATCACACAATGCAACGCAGTCGAGGATAGGGTTTTCCCTTATAACAGCCAAAGAATGCTTGATACGTTTAAAAACAAATCATTTGATACTATGTAAGTGCATAGTGTATAAAACAACTTCAAATCATAAGTATCAATCATAGGCGGCATGGGTACCATATATCATGTCGCCATATATAGGTTTACAAATAAAACCGCAAATGTCACGTATTTGGAAATTGGATTTCCGTCTATGAACCGAGGCAAAAGATAGTCCTCAACCGATTCGAGACGCTCTAGCCCGCCCCTCAGGCAAGTACTCAGTCAAGCCTTTGGATCCTCAGGGCCGGTCCACACGGAGTGGATTAAAATGCCTGAACATGCGTTTCCCCGCCCTATGGGGCGTAAACGAGCCAACTAAATGACTCCATCGGTTCGAGAACGACCGATCAATCCGAGGCGCCTCGCAACAGCAACAACCACATAAGTCAAACTCGTCAGGGCGTGTAAAACCACTGACGCCACTTCTAGCTAGAAAGAAACGCATGCCCTCCCTGACGTCCTCTCCCGTTTTTGGTCCATACCGGGTGTGAAACTCGCGAAGCAAACGTTACACAAAGCTACGCCACAAAGGCCTTGCTTTGATCATCACCACAAGACTTTGCTTTTCAACAGAAGCCTCGATCAATTGCCACTTAGGCATGCCACACAGGCAATTCACTCCATGCGTTTGATATCCATCAATATATAACCCCTGAGCTCGTACGTCTCAGAGAAGGGCGTTAAGCAAGAGAATAAATTCTCCGCCGCCAAACAGATATATATTTAATAGAGATCAACCACACGGACTAAAATCCAATGTCAGACACACAGTCCATTTACAAGTCCGTTCTGGGTCTGAACGAAGCCGGAGGCACCTAGTACCCCGCATATCCATCGATCTCCAAGTACGTCTGGACGATCACTAACTGTTTCCATCTTCTTGGGTGTACAGCCCAATCAAGATCATCAGTTATCACCCAAACGACGTGAAGACCTCCGGTCTTCGACCATCGTCTTCATCTTCGACTTATCGTCGTATCAGTTATTCAGAATGGGATAAACCCGGTCTTTCCGAATAACTCGCGTATATATTATAAAAGTGTTACACAAACACAACATACGCCTCATTCCAATTCATTAGTCACTAACCGTAAATTAATCAAAAGAATAATTCCCCAAATATTAACCCCGAAGGCCGAAACCAACATCAGATCAATATCCAGAAAACCATTCTGCTTGGCTAACCGACAGTTAGTTTCTAAATTTCGCATTCATAGGGAAAGGTTCCCATTAATTTTATCAAAGATAAATTCTTGAATTTATGCTTTAATCTACTTTTGAATATCAATTCAAACTAGTCGGGATTAGCGAACCTTACCGAAGTAATCATTTGTTTTAATTTCCCAATCCCAACCTATTCATCCCATGAAGTAAAACTGGTAATACTTCATATCTAACACCACAGTGTTATCGGTAAATTCAATTACCATTTCACGTTCAAATCTAATTAAAGATTTAACTATCGCCTGGAGCAAAACTGGTGATACTCCATTTCGATTATTTCAATCTAATTAAAGATTCATTAAAACTCCACTTAGTTTTAATCTGTGACTGGGTTAAAGAATCAGTGTCATTTAAAACACGGTTCACGATAAACCCAAAATCACATTCATCAATTATCGGGTTAAAGAACAAGTGTTATTTAAAACACTGTTCACGATAAACCCAGAAATCAATATCAATTCAATTCCAATTAAATATTATTTAATTGGTACACTTCATTAAATCTAAATAAAAAGATTTAATCTTTTCTCAACTGGGTTCAAGAACAGTGTTAGTGAAGACACCATTCACGACAAACCCAAATCACATTTGATATTCAATATAAGGCTCTGAATAGAAAATATATCGGCTTATATTCAATATCAAATTCTACGATTAACAAATGTCGTATTGGAAATAACGATATAAATATATATCTTTCAAATTTCCATAACAACACCTGTATAATCACGAATTCCAACATCGAAATATTCCGAAGACAATTTCGATTCAAATCCACTCCAATGCAATCATTGGAAATTTTGGTTATTTTCAAAACCTTTTTCGAATTCAACTTATTTATTCAAAAATAAATAGAATTATAATTCTAGTTCAAAACTAGTTCATTTCGATAAAAATCTATTTTTATCTTCTCAAATATGGAGTTTTTCATCCCAATTCTTTCTAAATAATTTCTTATGATTTTACACAAATTATTACTATTTTTAATAATTTTATCAAGGCCTGTACAGTCGATTTCCATCAATGGCCATCGAACTGCACTTACAGCGACCTTTTTCGAATTTGATTTGGACGTATCTCCAAATCCAACCGTTAGATTTCAAATTTCTAACATTCATTAGAAAGTTCTTTTCGATACGAACCCAACGGTTCCGGTTTTAGGAGAATCCGATGGTCGGATCTCCCGTAATGTCCGTTTGAAATAAATGGTCGAAATTCACGAACTGCCGCGGCGCGGCGCGTTCTATTCAGGCCATTATATTATATATATTATATATATAATATATATTTCGTCGATTCCTATTTAAAACGAATTATATAAATAGTTTTAAATTCGTTTCAAAAGCAATTTCAACTTCCATTTCAATTCAAATCAAAATTGAATTCTTCTTTATAAATTCGTTTTAAAATTCATTTCTATTCAATTCAAATTTCAATTCAATTTGAATTCATTTCAATTCGCTTTCAATTCAATTCGAAATCGTTTTCAATTCATTTCGAAATCGTTTTCAATTCAATTCATTTCGAAATCGTTTTCAATTCAATTCATTTCGAAATCGTTTTCAATTCATTTCATTTCGAAATCGTTTTCAATTCATTTCATTTCGAAATCGTTTTCAATTCATTTCATTTCGAAATCGTTTTCAATTCATTTCATTTCGAAATCGTTTTCAATTCATTTCATTTCGAAATCGTTTTCAATTCATTTCATTTCGAAATCGTTTTCAATTCATTTCATTTCGAAATCGTTTAAAATCGATATATACATCGTTCACGTCAAAATGGCGTCAATCCAACCAACACGGCTTCATATATTTCTATTTTCAAATATTCTATTTCAAATGTTTCTTTATTCAAAATAGTTGTTATTATCAAAATATTTCGTTCAACACATGACCAATCTCAATGAATGAGTACTGTCAACACATGAACTTTTATTTTATAATATTCTTTAATTTTCAAATTGGAATGAGGCCCAATCAATTACCATATAAAGTTAATTATATGGATTTTCACACATCACATGTATATAATAGCATTGAAAATAATCAACCATCAACCAAAGTGCACTACACTGTATAAGCATCAAATATAGATATTCAATGCTTACAACAGCCTGTCAATCAATCGATCGACATATTTAATCAATCAGGACGAGTGAACTTCAAATTTCATCCTAACACCCGTGTGGGGTTTCAAACAATCAAACACATATTTTATTTGTGCAGTTGGGCGATGTGTAAAATTTATCGACCCAATCAATGTCCTTCAAATAGGTGTACATAAACAAACCGTCTGGTCTGTAAATGAATATTTTATTTTATTCACTTTCACGTTAAAAATTATATTTTTAACGATAAAACATTTTATCTTAACATATGAATTTCTATTATTCATTTACACAATAAAATGATATTTTTATTTTCTAACATATTTTAGAAAATTTCGGCGGCATAACGGCACGATACTAGAAACGGGACGAGGCCTAGCCTTATCCCCGGTCTAGTGGAGGCCCACGCCATTCACACATCAATCAAATCAATTTCATCTCACCAAACAATTCAATTCAAACAAATAATTCAACTAATCTATGCAACCAAACAAACAAGTCCATGGTCTGTGGACGATTGTGTCGGGTGCTACTAAGCACCGTCTGCATCCTAGTATATATATATAACTAGAAACGAAATTGAAAGGTGAGAAATTCTCACATATAGCTATCCTAGCTCCACGGCTCTTCTTTTGCAGAAACTTCGTCGTTCTCGCCTCTTCGTCGTCTTCGTTGCCCGCTTTCACTACCTATGTAAAAATCACGTTTTTACTTCGCTATTCAATATATAAAAATCGAATTTTTACTTCGATGTTCAATATATAAAAATTCTATTTTTCTATCGAAGTTCAATATATAAAAATTCTATTTTTCTATCGAAGTTCAATATATAAAAATTCTATTTTTCTATCGAAGTTCAATATATAAAAATTCTATTTTTCTATCGAAGTTCAATATATAAAAATTCTATTTTTCTATCGAAGTTCAATATATAAAAATTCTATTTTTCTATCGAAGTTCAATATATAAAAATTCTATTTTTCTATCGAAGTTCAATATATAAAAATTCTATTTTTCTATCGAAGTTCAATATATAAAAATTCTATTTTTCTATCGAAGTTCAATATATAAAAATTCTATTTTTAGTTCGCTATTCAATATATAAAAATATGATTTTGACCTCGCTTTCAATATATAAAAATATGATTTTGACTTCGCTTTCAATATATAAAAATATGATTTTGACTTCGCTTTCAATATATAAAAATATGATTTTGACTTCGCTTTCAATATATAAAAATATGATTTTGACTTCGCTTTCAATATATAAAAATATGATTTTGACTTCGCTTTCAATATTGAAAAATATGATTTTTACCTTTAACAAAATCCGTTTTCTAGTTTATAAATCATTTTAAAATCAGTTTTTATATTCTTTAAAATTTCAGTTTAAAATTCTTTTTTTTTTTTTTTTAAAATAAACAGTTTTAATCTTTATAAACAAATCAGTTTTTAACTTATAAATAAATCAGTTTTAAAGCTTTTCAGAAATCGAAATCAGTTTTTAAATTCTGAAATCGAAATCTTCAGATTTTAAAATAAAAAATAATTTAAAGTAAAATAATAAAAAAAAAAAACTTACTGTGTCTTCGATGTGGAGGAGGGCTGGTGGTACGGGGTGATGGCCAGCGGCCTTGGGAGCCGCGGAGCACGCTGGAGAGGGGGGGGGGTAGGGTTCAGCCGGTGGTCGGAAGGGGGGGGGGCGACGCTTTACAGTGGCGGTGGCGGTTTAGTTAGAGGAGAGAGGAGCGCCAGAGGGAAGGAGGAGGAGTTGCTGGAGACGGGGGGGGGGGGGGGAACAATCGCCGGCGGCGCGGCGATCTTCAGGAGCGGCGGCTCCGTTCGTCAGTTTTTTTTTCTTTTTCTCTTTTTTTTTTTTTTTGTTTTGATCTGAATAACGAAAAAGGAGGGGGGGGCCAGAACATAAAAAGGGGTGAGGAGATATTAATTTTTTTTTTTATTATTATTTTATTTACATAAAGTTGACTTTTACATACGACCTCGAAACGAGGCCCACCGCCTGTCGTCCATAGCTAATTACCCCCATTCCGAACCCAATGGGATATGTATCGTAGGTTGATTCTACTGTTTGAATCAGTTTCTGTTGAATTTACATTTAAATCCTTATATTGAATTTTAAACGTACATTTCAAATTACCGGGGTCACATACTAACCAGAAAAATCTCAGAAAAATATTTTCTAGCTTCGTATTGACGATACGGTCCTAACAAAACTAGTTTCGTCGAATTCTGAGACCGTTAGAAAAATGGCCAATTTCCAGTCGATTAAAATCAACTGAAACTGGTCAAACGCGTTTTCCTTTGCCACGCTCACATATTGATTCGAAAAATTATGAAATTTGAAACCTAGCAATAACTTAACACCACGGACCCAACAAAACTGGTTTCGTCGAAATCCGAGGTCGTTTGCAAAATGTCCATTTTTAAGGGCCTTATATTATATTAAAATATATATAAATTCCACAGCGACTATTTCTAAATTTCAACTGGACATATCTTTTGATCCCCACTATGAAAATTTGATTATTCGGATTCTTTGGAAAGATATTCACAATTAGATCCCATTATTTTTGGTTTCACTAAAATCCGGATTGTTTTGCACCCGGTACATTCAATTGAAGTTTGAAATCGAATTATCGAACTACCGCGCCATTTTCAATTCTATTTATAATTATATATAAATATTTATATTCTAACGACGACGCGTATAATATATACGTTCGAATTATATTCAAAATAAATTTCTCGTCGATATTATTTAAAATAATTCATTTTAAATATTCAAAATTCGCTAAAATTGCCAAAATAAAAATTTCAAACTGGCTCGCATTTTACGGGTTGTTACAATCTCCCCCACTTAAAACTTTTCATCCCCGAAAAGTAACAAAGTCGAAAGTGGTTTGATAATTCAACTCTACGCTCGTCCTGGCTTCCATTCTCTAACTCTTTAGTTTCTGAGAATTTTCAAAATTTCAAAAATTTGGCTAACACCCTAAATTTTCGAAAAATTTCGCCATAACCTCCCCTGCACCGGGAGCATCGGGGAATTTCAAATAGCTTCCCCGGTCCTTCAGATCTCAAAAAGAAAAAGAAAAAGCCAAGCGGCTAGCCAATAGGCTCACAAAATCATCATCACCCAAACAAAACAGGAAATTATGTAGTAAACATGTACCTATTTGTCGGGCAAACAAATTTTATTCTCTGCTCTAGCCTCCTTGCTATGACCTGTTCAAAGAAATATATGCATATGCAAGCAAATGCGACCAAATTTCAATACAAGTCAATATTTGATTCAGTTAGGCATAATGGTTCAAAATTATCAAACAATTAAACAAACAACACAAACATCAATCAATTAGTGAATTAACGTTTCAAATTCATAATTTTGATACATATACAAAAATCATGTTTTTGATGCCAAATCACAACAATAGGCCCTATCTAATTTTGGTTCTCACACCAGTCTAATGGAAATATATAGATATCACACCTTTGAAACACGAAACTAATTACTAATGATGACGCGTCAATCATCAGAATCAGGTCCGGGCGACTAGAGTGTGATTCTATATCTATCCAGTATATTAAAACTTTGAATATACGTTTGCAAGGCGTATATGCAAACTCTTTATATACTGAACTGTCCAACTCAATATAAATAGATAATCAAATACGAATAATTGATTTAAATTTTCAAAACCAAATTTGTTCTCATTTGAAAAATATACTCTTCACACTCGTTCTAGGATACTACTGATCCCATCTCTAACGAGTCATTCAAATTGGATATTACTAATCCAATATCTGATGAATTCTTTCGTATGTTTCCAATGTGTCTTGTTCTCTACTTTGTAAACCAAAGCTCTGATACCACGTGTAAAGACCCGCAACTTCCCCGTAAAGGAAAGTGTCGGATAGTTCGAGAACAAACCACAACAGAACGCATACAGAAGAACATTTCATTGTATATTACAACAATGCATCAGAATACAAGAATATACAGAGTATAAAAGAATATTACACAGAAATATCAGAGATTTAAATTACATTTAAATACATAGCAGCGGAAAATAATACAATACACAACTAGAAGAGATATACGGATACAAAGCTTTCCGGATATCGTTCCAGCTGTAAACCAGGATCCTGTGAATATAAATCTGCAAAACCCAAAACTACTAGCTGCCCGTGTCAAAATAAGGGCACCCAGAGTTTAGGTTAAAACAATAAACTCCAGGTCAGTCATGTGACTGGTGTGAGAACTAAAACAGTTAAACTTTATTTTAAAGTTAGGTAAATCAAGGGACCACGCCGTATAACACGGAACGGGTTTCCTCCCAAGAATACCAGTGCATAAAACAAACAGCGCAATGCTAAATAAAGAAAAATGAAGCTGTTATAAGACCCAGGTCCCATCACACAATGCAACGCAGTCGAGGATAGGGTTTTCCCTTATAACAGCCAAAGAATGCTTGATACGTTTAAAAACAAATCATTTGATACTATGTAAGTGCATAGTGTATAAAACAACTTCAAATCATAAGTATCAATCATAGGCGGCATGGGTACCATATATCATGTCGCCATATATAGGTTTACAAATAAAACCGCAAATGTCACGTATTTGGAAATTGGATTTCCGTCTATGAACCGAGGCAAAAGATAGTCCTCAACCGATTCGAGACGCTCTAGCCCGCCCCTCAGGCAAGTACTCAGTCAAGCCTTTGGATCCTCAGGGCCGGTCCACACGGAGTGGATTAAAATGCCTGAACATGCGTTTCCCCGCCCTATGGGGCGTAAACGAGCCAACTAAATGACTCCATCGGTTCGAGAACGACCGATCAATCCGAGGCGCCTCGCAACAGCAACAACCACATAAGTCAAACTCGTCAGGGCGTGTAAAACCACTGACGCCACTTCTAGCTAGAAAGAAACGCATGCCCTCCCTGACGTCCTCTCCCGTTTTTGGTCCATACCGGGTGTGAAACTCGCGAAGCAAACGTTACACAAAGCTACGCCACAAAGGCCTTGCTTTGATCATCACCACAAGACTTTGCTTTTCAACAGAAGCCTCGATCAATTGCCACTTAGGCATGCCACACAGGCAATTCACTCCATGCGTTTGATATCCATCAATATATAACCCCTGAGCTCGTACGTCTCAGAGAAGGGCGTTAAGCAAGAGAATAAATTCTCCGCCGCCAAACAGATATATATTTAATAGAGATCAACCACACGGACTAAAATCCAATGTCAGACACACAGTCCATTTACAAGTCCGTTCTGGGTCTGAACGAAGCCGGAGGCACCTAGTACCCCGCATATCCATCGATCTCCAAGTACGTCTGGACGATCACTAACTGTTTCCATCTTCTTGGGTGTACAGCCCAATCAAGATCATCAGTTATCACCCAAACGACGTGAAGACCTCCGGTCTTCGACCATCGTCTTCATCTTCGACTTATCGTCGTATCAGTTATTCAGAATGGGATAAACCCGGTCTTTCCGAATAACTCGCGTATATATTATAAAAGTGTTACACAAACACAACATACGCCTCATTCCAATTCATTAGTCACTAACCGTAAATTAATCAAAAGAATAATTCCCCAAATATTAACCCCGAAGGCCGAAACCAACATCAGATCAATATCCAGAAAACCATTCTGCTTGGCTAACCGACAGTTAGTTTCTAAATTTCGCATTCATAGGGAAAGGTTCCCATTAATTTTATCAAAGATAAATTCTTGAATTTATGCTTTAATCTACTTTTGAATATCAATTCAAACTAGTCGGGATTAGCGAACCTTACCGAAGTAATCATTTGTTTTAATTTCCCAATCCCAACCTATTCATCCCATGAAGTAAAACTGGTAATACTTCATATCTAACACCACAGTGTTATCGGTAAATTCAATTACCATTTCACGTTCAAATCTAATTAAAGATTTAACTATCGCCTGGAGCAAAACTGGTGATACTCCATTTCGATTATTTCAATCTAATTAAAGATTCATTAAAACTCCACTTAGTTTTAATCTGTGACTGGGTTAAAGAATCAGTGTCATTTAAAACACGGTTCACGATAAACCCAAAATCACATTCATCAATTATCGGGTTAAAGAACAAGTGTTATTTAAAACACTGTTCACGATAAACCCAGAAATCAATATCAATTCAATTCCAATTAAATATTATTTAATTGGTACACTTCATTAAATCTAAATAAAAAGATTTAATCTTTTCTCAACTGGGTTCAAGAACAGTGTTAGTGAAGACACCATTCACGACAAACCCAAATCACATTTGATATTCAATATAAGGCTCTGAATAGAAAATATATCGGCTTATATTCAATATCAAATTCTACGATTAATAAATGTCGTATTGGAAATAACGATATAAATATATATCTTTCAAATTTCCATAACAACACCTGTATAATCACAAATTCCAACATCGAAATATTCCGAAGACAATTTCGATTCAAATCCACTCCAATGCAATCATTGGAAATTTTGGTTATTTTCAAAACCTTTTTCGAATTCAATTTATTTATTCAAAAATAAATAGAATTATAATTCTAGTTCAAAACTAGTTCATTTCGATAAAAATCTATTTTTATCTTCTCAAATATGGAGTTTTTCATCCCAATTCTTTCTAAATAATTTCTTATGATTTTACACAAATTATTACTATTTTTAATAATTTTATCAAGGCCTGTACAGTCGATTTCCATCAATGGCCATCGAACTGCACTTACAGCGACCTTTTTCGAATTTGATTTGGACGTATCTCCAAATCCAACCGTTAGATTTCAAATTTCTAACATTCATTAGAAAGTTCTTTTCGATACGAACCCAACGGTTCCGGTTTTAGGAGAATCCGATGGTCGGATCTCCCGTAATGTCCGTTTGAAATAAATGGTCGAAATTCACGAACTGCCGCGGCGCGGCGCGTTCTATTCAGGCCATTATATTATATATATTATATATATAATATATATTTCGTCGATTCCTATTTAAAACGAATTATATAAATAGTTTTAAATTCGTTTCAAAAGCAATTTCAACTTCCATTTCAATTCAAATCAAAATTGAATTCTTCTTTATAAATTCGTTTTAAAATTCATTTCTATTCAATTCAAATTTCAATTCAATTTGAATTCATTTCAATTCGCTTTCAATTCAATTCGAAATCGTTTTCAATTCATTTCGAAATCGTTTTCAATTCAATTCATTTCGAAATCGTTTTCAATTCAATTCATTTCGAAATCGTTTTCAATTCATTTCATTTCGAAATCGTTTTCAATTCATTTCATTTCGAAATCGTTTTCAATTCATTTCATTTCGAAATCGTTTTCAATTCATTTCATTTCGAAATCGTTTTCAATTCATTTCATTTCGAAATCGTTTTCAATTCATTTCATTTCGAAATCGTTTTCAATTCATTTCATTTCGAAATCGTTTAAAATCGATATATACATCGTTCACGTCAAAATGGCGTCAATCCAACCAACACGGCTTCATATATTTCTATTTTCAAATATTCTATTTCAAATGTTTCTTTATTCAAAATAGTTGTTATTATCAAAATATTTCGTTCAACACATGACCAATCTCAATGAATGAGTACTGTCAACACATGAACTTTTATTTTATAATATTCTTTAATTTTCAAATTGGAATGAGGCCCAATCAATTACCATATAAAGTTAATTATATGGATTTTCACACATCACATGTATATAATAGCATTGAAAATAATCAACCATCAACCAAAGTGCACTACACTGTATAAGCATCAAATATAGATATTCAATGCTTACAACAGCCTGTCAATCAATCGATCGACATATTTAATCAATCAGGACGAGTGAACTTCAAATTTCATCCTAACACCCGTGTGGGGTTTCAAACAATCAAACACATATTTTATTTGTGCAGTTGGGCGATGTGTAAAATTTATCGACCCAATCAATGTCCTTCAAATAGGTGTACATAAACAAACCGTCTGGTCTGTAAATGAATATTTTATTTTATTCACTTTCACGTTAAAAATTATATTTTTAACGATAAAACATTTTATCTTAACATATGAATTTCTATTATTCATTTACACAATAAAATGATATTTTTATTTTCTAACATATTTTAGAAAATTTCGGCGGCATAACGGCACGATACTAGAAACGGGACGAGGCCTAGCCTTATCCCCGGTCTAGTGGAGGCCCACGCCATTCACACATCAATCAAATCAATTTCATCTCACCAAACAATTCAATTCAAACAAATAATTCAACTAATCTATGCAACCAAACAAACAAGTCCATGGTCTGTGGACGATTGTGTCGGGTGCTACTAAGCACCGTCTGCATCCTAGTATATATATATAACTAGAAACGAAATTGAAAGGTGAGAAATTCTCACATATAGCTATCCTAGCTCCACGGCTCTTCTTTTGCAGAAACTTCGTCGTTCTCGCCTCTTCGTCGTCTTCGTTGCCCGCTTTCACTACCTATGTAAAAATCACGTTTTTACTTCGCTATTCAATATATAAAAATCGAATTTTTACTTCGATGTTCAATATATAAAAATTCTATTTTTCTATCGAAGTTCAATATATAAAAATTCTATTTTTCTATCGAAGTTCAATATATAAAAATTCTATTTTTCTATCGAAGTTCAATATATAAAAATTCTATTTTTCTATCGAAGTTCAATATATAAAAATTCTATTTTTCTATCGAAGTTCAATATATAAAAATTCTATTTTTCTATCGAAGTTCAATATATAAAAATTCTATTTTTCTATCGAAGTTCAATATATAAAAATTCTATTTTTCTATCGAAGTTCAATATATAAAAATTCTATTTTTCTATCGAAGTTCAATATATAAAAATTCTATTTTTCTATCGAAGTTCAATATATAAAAATTCTATTTTTAGTTCGCTATTCAATATATAAAAATATGATTTTGACCTCGCTTTCAATATATAAAAATATGATTTTGACTTCGCTTTCAATATATAAAAATATGATTTTGACTTCGCTTTCAATATATAAAAATATGATTTTGACTTCGCTTTCAATATATAAAAATATGATTTTGACTTCGCTTTCAATATATAAAAATATGATTTTGACTTCGCTTTCAATATTGAAAAATATGATTTTTACCTTTAACAAAATCCGTTTTCTAGTTTATAAATCATTTTAAAATCAGTTTTTATATTCTTTAAAATTTCAGTTTAAAATTCTTTTTTTTTTTTAAAAAATAAACAGTTTTAATCTTTATAAACAAATCAGTTTTTAACTTATAAATAAATCAGTTTTAAAGCTTTTCAGAAATCGAAATCAGTTTTTAAATTCTGAAATCGAAATCTTCAGATTTTAAAATAAAAAATAATTTAAAGTAAAATAATAAAAAAAAAAAACTTACTGTGTCTTCGATGTGGAGGAGGGCTGGTGGTACGGGGTGATGGCCAGCGGCCTTGGGAGCCGCGGAGCACGCTGGAGAGGGGGGGTAGGGTTCAGCCGGTGGTCGGAAGGGGGGGGGGGGGCGACGCTTTACAGTGGCGGTGGCGGTTTAGTTAGAGGAGAGAGGAGCGCCAGAGGGAAGGAGGAGGAGTTGCTGGAGACGGGGGGGGAAACAATCGCCGGCGGCGCGGCGATCTTCAGGAGCGGCGGCTCCGTTCGTCAGTTTTTTTTCTTTTTCTCTTTTTTTTTTTTTTTGTTTTGATCTGAATAACGAAAAAGGAGGGGGGGGGGCCAGAACATAAAAAGGGGTGAGGAGATATTAATTTTTTTTTTTTTTATTATTATTTTATTTACATAAAGTTGACTTTTACATACGACCTCGAAACGAGGCCCACCGCCTGTCGTCCATAGCTAATTACCCCCATTCCGAACCCAATGGGATATGTATCGTAGGTTGATTCTACTGTTTGAATCAGTTTCTGTTGAATTTACATTTAAATCCTTATATTGAATTTTAAACGTACATTTCAAATTACCGGGGTCACATACTAACCAGAAAAATCTCAGAAAAATATTTTCTAGCTTCGTATTGACGATACGGTCCTAACAAAACTAGTTTCGTCGAATTCTGAGACCGTTAGAAAAATGGCCAATTTCCAGTCGATTAAAATCAACTGAAACTGGTCAAACGCGTTTTCCTTTGCCACGCTCACATATTGATTCGAAAAATTATGAAATTTGAAACCTAGCAATAACTTAACATCACGGACCCAACAAAACTGGTTTCGTCGAAATCCGAGGTCGTTTGCAAAATGTCCATTTTTAAGGGCCTTATATTATATTAAAATATATATAAATTCCACAGCGACTATTTCTAAATTTCAACTGGACATATCTTTTGATCCCCGCTATGAAAATTTGATTATTCGGATTCTTTGGAAAGATATTCACAATTAGATCCCATTATTTTTGGTTTCACTAAAATCCGGATTGTTTTGCACCCGGTACATTCAATTGAAGTTTGAAATCGAATTATCGAACTACCGCGCCATTTTCAATTCTATTTATAATTATATATAAATATTTATATTCTAACGACGACGCGTATAATATATACGTTCGAATTATATTCAAAATAAATTTCTCGTCGATATTATTTAAAATAATTCATTTTAAATATTCAAAATTCGCTAAAATTGCCAAAATAAAAATTTCAAACTGGCTCGCATTTTACGGGTTGTTACACTTAAGCATTGTAAAATGTGTCTTTTTCCTCCTTAAATGTAAAGATGCATTATTTTGGAATCACAAGAAGTATGACTAGAAGAATTAAAAAGGGAAAAGTGATGCAAATGTACGTATAAATATAAATACATATATTTGTATGTAATTTAAATCGATTATTCCAGTATATACATATTACATATATTTCTTGTGATTTGAAAATATGTCAAGTTCCACAAAATAGGCATTATTACAATGATTACGGCTAATGGTCCTTTGTGAGACTTGAAACCTTTTGGCAAGTTTGAATATAAAAAGGAAATCCTTGGTTAATTGATTACACCAAATCATTAATTTAAAAGAAGAATAATAAAATAAAATATTAATAACTACGTTGACTGCACAAAAACATAAAAATAAACATATACATATTATCCGTCCAAATCAGCGTAAAACGGTGAAATATAAATTATATGGAATGTTTGAATGATTGGATAATGTTCAATTATGGAATTATGTGTAAATATAATCCATTTTGAATCAACATATTTATGGTGACTATTTGTTGCAATCAATGCAATTAACTGCTATAAATGAGACCGCAAATAAAGAAATAACCATTGTAACCAATATATATTTGGGGAAATAAATGTGATGGGGAAAATGGTTACAATTCCAAAAATCAATTAGGATAAATGTTGTGAACCCCAATTAGGAAATTTTAATTATAACCGTATTTAGACACGAGGTTAAACTCAACTTGTGGTGTAAGCCTGCCCGGAGCCGACTAGCAAATCCAGCAACCACAGGTAGTCAGTTCAATGTGAGGGGTCTAATGCATAAATATAATCGTATTAAGGCACGAGGTTAAGTTCACTTGTGGTAGAAGCCTGCCCGGAACCGATCGACAAATCCAGCATCCACAGGCAGTCAATTTAATGTGAGAGGTCTGGTATGTAAATATATATATATATATATATATATATATATATATATATATATATAACAGTCAAACAATAAATAAATGAATAGGAATAGAAATTGTACGTTGGGGTACAACAAATAGATAACTTGGGAATGATAAATAGTTGCCTTAGGAAAATATGATTGTTAGAGTCATAAAGGGAAGTAAAAAGGAAATAAAAGGAAATGGGTGTCATAAGGGAATGTATAGTTGTCGTTTAAACACTAAGTCCAGATTAGGGAAGGTATTAAATAAATATCCTAGGGAAAAAAGAATATAACCTTCCTTATTAATAGTAATGGAAATCGAAAATATAGCTGGACTTAGTAGATTAATAATGTAAGATATTATTAACTATAAAAACCCATGAGGCAAATAAATGGTGTATGTGTAGTATTCCCTTATATAAGGACTAAATGGGAATGACTTAATAATGTAGTTTACTTTATCCCAAAAAGGGAAAAGTGTTAAAGGAATGGAGTACGGGCTAATAACCTCCGCGTATAGTCTGCTTTCTAGGTCCTAAAAGGCTAAGTGACTAGGGTTGAAGAGTCCACCTGGGAATAGGTTTTTCAGTATAGGGGTCTTAAATGACAGGTGTGTGTGGGCCTACCCAAACCTGGAAATTAAAAAGGTCAGATATGACTACCTATCCTACGGGAAGTAATAAGCGACAAAGGAAGTTATCTAATAAGATCAGCTGGAAGGTATAACAAACGATAAAATACCTTCTCTCACCTTATATAGGGCAAGGGTATATGTGTGAATGACGGAAGCCTTAATTAGTAGGGTCCGTAACTAGTGCCCTCTAGTTTATATTAACGTTGAATACATTATCGAGGGTTAATAAGTGACCAATAAGTCCGCCTAGGGTCTTAAGTGATCAGGAAGAGTCCACCCTATCTATCATTGATGGTAAGGCAATAAAGAATAAAGAATAGTGAATGAGAATATATATAGAATTCCTATGTTAGGGGCCCACTCTCGATAAAATTAATCAGTTAAGCTCTAGTATAAAGGCTTCACAAAAATATATGTAAATGTCCTATCTCAGTAATATAATTTGGGAATGCTACTTTGAAAGAGTAGTAAAGTCGTGCGGAAACATTAACAATGTTAGTTTAGAATAACTAACCTTTGAAATATAAATAATATTAATTGGTTTTAAAGTAACAGTGTATAATTTACATTGCTTGGCCATATAGAATTTATAATTTATTTTATACCAATGGATTTACATATATACTGATATTTTCTAAAGTACAAGAAAGATAAGGAAATTCTGAGAATATAAAATATTAATTCCAACAAAGGAAAGAAAAAGAGTTAAATATAAATAAAGTGATATTGGAAAATTGGAGTTTGATAAATACAAGGAATTATTGTTTTTCGAATTATGGAACAAAAGTGATTTATCGAGGTAAGTGAATGAAATCAATTTTAAATCGATGAAATGATTTTTAAAAGATCGATAAAGAGTTTTAATGAATGATTTTAAATAATAAGAGCCCGAGCTGCTAATGTACTTGACTATACTGTTTGAATTCATAGTTTAAACACCGACTATCAATGAAATATTATTGGACCTTTTTGACATGTTTTGTAATTCCCCACCTCTATACTTGCATTAGCCAAGGCCATTGCAAGCAACAACGTCAACTAACCCGAAGAATAAGGCTGTTGAGGAGCGACCATCTGTATATTAGCTTTGAATGAGTGTTAAATATGTCGGATAATATGGTCTAACTTTTTAAATCTCATGAGGAAATCCGATACATCTAAATCAAGTCCAAATCTACTACGCAGTGGCTATATATAATTCGGAAAGCAATATAAAATACACAAGAATAAAAATCAGAGTCATATACAGATATTCATATCACAAAGGCGGAAATAGATATGAATAATACTACAAGAGTAGTGGCCGTAATATAAGTGGTCATGCAAGATCCACTATATCATAAAATGATAGATACATGTACAACACAAAAGAATATGTACACATAAGAGTCACAATCTCAAATACATGAAAGGTAAAACTACTAAAACAAGTGCGGTTAGCCAAAAGGAAGATTAGCCCATGCTACAGTCAAGGAGAGGCACCCGCAATTCTCGGTCCGACCCGAGTATTATTTATAGGAATAAACAATAAACGGATCAGTCTAGTTGTACTCATCATAATAAACAGAGATAGAAATAGAGATATAAATAGAAAATGACATATATGAAATAACAACAATGTTCACATGTAAAATGTGAAGACTTGATATGTCCAGAAAATATGCCAAAGAAATCTCAGCATAATATAATGACACTACAAGAAAACATACATATAGTTACATTTATTAGTTGCGTTTGATATGTAACTGCAACCAATGTGGTTTTTTATTTTGTATGTTGAGATTTTGGTTGCATTTGTTTAACAATCGACTAAAATAGTGATCACATTTAACGTTTCCCTCCCATTACGTTTGCCTTCCCTCCTCTATTTCATATTTGGCAAATTCTATTTCAACCCACTAATTTAGTTAGTAGTCCCCCAAATCATGAAATAATTGGTAAACCCCCAAATTTAGTTAGTAGCCCCCGTTTTTAAAAAAAAAAAAACCAAAAATACTCTTCCACGTAGGGGGACTACGTGGTTTTTCAGTGTATCTCGTAGCTGTTCTACGTGGTTTGTCAAAGTACCACGTAGATGATCTCCGTGGTTCATTCATGGACCACGCAGAGTTACTACGAGGTTCACCGAAAAACCACGTAGTACAACTACGAGGTATTCAAAAAACTGAAAAAAATTATAATGGAAAAAGGGTATTTTGGTCATCATATTTTTTTGATGAAATAGGGTGCTAATAACTAAATTTCAGTGTTAAATAGAATTTGCCTTCATATTTTCCACCAAAATTACTTTTCTCCTTGTCTTCCCCTATATTACTCTGCTTCTTTCTCGTCTTCCCCTAAATTACTTTGCTTCTTTCTCATCTTCCCCATTTCTAATGTTTCTCGTCTTCCTTCCCACTTAGGGCACGAAAAAATTAGGGCACCAATACCGTCATCGACCGATTCTACTACGCAGGAAAAAAATTTGGCGAGCTGCAGCTAAGCCAGGGAGAATCTGAATCACCAAATCGCGAACCTACTCCAAACGACAGTGATCCAAATCGGGTGAAAGGCAGGCGTAGGTGCAAGGCTACCCAAACTGCAACGGGTCTTCTTCTTCGATTGGTTAGTAATTCAATAATTTGATTATGCTGTAAATTTCTATGTAATACAGTATACAAATTTCATTTAAATGCATATGTGCCAGTTAAAAACTTTTCCATGTAATAATTTGGTCCGTAGAAAATTTTCATTTAGTTTGTAATAAGTAAATTTCAACAATTCTCGTATGTATTAATCAAGTTATTTTTATGTATTGAAGTTAAGTCTCCATTTAATTAGTTGCTGTGCAAATTTCATTCCAGGTTGCAATTTATTGCTGACCAATGAAGAGAATTTTTTTTTGGTGAATTGATATCAGATTAGTATAAATTGAATTAGTGTCATTCTTAGATTTTGTGATTTCATAATTTCTTTGGAACTGTTTGGTAATGCCTGTAGGTTCGCTAAGGGAAAGTTGGAGAATGGAAAAGTGCAATAAGGGAAGCTGATGCCGCAATTGCTTTGGGAGTTGATTCTTGCCCTTGGTAAGAATCGAAACATCCAAATAAACCTTAATTGATCTTGATTGTATTATAAGCGAACTGTAATTGTAGATAGTCGAACTGTAATTGTAGATAGTCGCATGTAGAGCTGAATCACTTCACTACAAGAAACATTGCTTTATATCGCAACATAGCACATCGGTTAAACGCTAAGTAAAACAATAAGTTGATAGGATTTCCTTTCAATATGCAAAGTACTGGATCAACTTGCGGAAAACTGCTTTTGTTTGGCGAGTGTTATATCATCATCCTAATTATATGCTTCTCCTTTTCTCTTCATTTCATTTTATTTTCCCATATTGATAAGAATGAAGACTGGTTTTTCCATTACTTTGGGTGAATTTTAATGAGCTGTGTTTATTTTTTATTTTAACCGGGTATTGATTATCTCTCTCCAGATATGCTCACTACTTCTCTTTTGATTCATGTTTTGCTGTATTTCTGCTCTGGATATTTTGAGTAGATGAAACAGAAACTTATTAGTATTTGTAGTTTGGATACTATTAACAAAAAAATTATAGGGTAAATCTTGTATCTAGATTTAGTTCAGGTAGAAGTATTAAACTAGTGTGTTCGTTTTGCCTTACTGTTTATATGAAAGCATCTCAAAAAATTAGTTTATGTTTTATTCAAAAGCCAAAAGCCACTGGATGCTTCTCAAAAGTAACTAATAGAAAAAAAGTGTAGCCTGGAAGCTTTCCGGATATACATTTTTGATTTGGGATAGGTGGAAATCCTTGGAAGAAAGTGACATCGTATATTAGAGGTGTCTCTACCAACAATTAGAAATAGTTAGTTTTGTACATATTTAGTTTTAGATAAATTGTTATTTCATACTTTCATGTGGCATACAGGAGATATAAGGGTAGACCGTTGTTTGTGAGACATGTACTAAGTAATTAATGTCTCCTTCTTTTGGTTCTAATTCATTGATATTATCTTTTAAGCTGAATCATTTGTTCAATCAAACTGATAGCATGTGCAAAATATAGTGTTTCTGAACTAACATTATAGTTGATTTCCTTGCATTCAGATAATAAAACTCTTTTGGACGAATATAAACAGCTGTCCAGAGCTTTACAGAAAAGGTTGAACACTAAGTAGAGTCGACTGGTGGAGGTACTTGCATTCTTAAACTGTTGCCTGCATTCTTCTTCTAGAGAGCATTATATCATCCTGTGCTCTTGTTTAATTATGCCGCCTTATTTCTATATTCATATCCATGCATGTGTGATTGCATAGTCTATGTTTTAAAATTATGCATTTGGATGCCAAAAAAAGAAATCAGACATGATTGCTAGTAAAGTTGCATTGGTATAGCATCCATGGTGTTTTTGTTGCCATGCTTGTGACAGACCAATCTCAGAGTATGAGGTGAGCATTGTGTTATAAATCAGAGGTTGTTGGATTGCACGAAAACCCTTACTTGTTAGCTTTGGAGTAGTAAACTATTTTGGACTAGAAACCGTTCCGAAAATTAGTTCACTCTATGATTGTTGTGTTATAGAGAAAAATTGGTATAAATAAAAAAATAGATGAAGTATTTGTAACATGCATGAAAGCAACAGTTTCACAAAGTATTCGGACTTTAGCACTAACTACTTACAAGTGCAAGTTAATCAAATCTACTCTATAGGATTTTTTAAGGTTGTAGTTTTTCTAGCGTTTATGAGTAAATTTTAAGTTTTCTTCTTTTTTCCGTTTGTTACCTATTTAGTTTAGCTAACACATTTCCTTGATAAAAAACCATTTCGACAAAAATTATTTATCAGGAACCATTTCAGAGAGGCTCTTCAGCTCTAAAATGCAACTTATAAATGTGTAAGAGTTAAAAATATCAA
This sequence comes from Allium sativum, assembly GCA_030737875.1. NCBI lineage: Eukaryota > Viridiplantae > Streptophyta > Magnoliopsida > Asparagales > Amaryllidaceae > Allium > Allium sativum. Next base: position 88,653,624 of record CM060927.1, on the reverse strand, counting down.
AATTTATATATTTCATGCACAAATACTATTTGAGAGTAATCAGACCTACATTGTGTAGGCTGTTTGATTCAAGGGAGTTCACTCGAGAGATCCCAGATTCAATAGGTCAAGTGAGATTGATCAAGGTTCTGTAAGTATTTTCACAAGAGTGCACCATCTCTTATTATTGTTTCTTTCACATAAGAAAATATGCTAATTATATGTTTCAGATAAAAGACAACATGATATTAATTCTTTTGTATGTATTTTGTTGTTCTAAATAAAATTCAATGAACACAAACAGATGTTTTTCGATTGCAGACCAGAACGAACACGTACAAACATAGACAGACATTGCTATTTACAATAGATTTTATTTTTTCAATGATGTTTCTATTAATTACATTATTATTATAATTATATACCGGATTATAAGCATTTTACGAGTCTTTACTCAACTAGTCAACTTAGTAGTAGTTATAAACAATTTGAACAAACACGGACCAGGCAATATTTTTGCTGCATAAATTATGTTGCCCTAATTCATGTCACAAATGAAAATTGATCGGATTCGGATGGTCATTTTTCGGTCACGAAAACATACGGATAAAGGACACTTTTACAAATTCAACAACCGTAGATGCAACGTAACTAGGAGATCAAGTTTTAGTTATGGATCTTATTGCAACTGATTGAACTTTATGTGCCTGTTGTGAACTAACTGGTAATTTAAAATTGTATTGTTTATGCTTTTTGAGTGCCAATGCTTTAAGTTGTAATATTACATTATAATTCTGTTATTTTACCAATATTATAATGTAGCGCCGGATTGATAATCCTATGAAGTAAATAAGCTGAGGTGGATAAGTCATCTCAACTTATATGGAAGTGGCATTAAGTTATATCAACTTATATGTATCGTTTAGAGCACTGGTTTACATTTTTAAACTTTGAACATCATGCTAAATGCTATTAATTACGCATTTCAATTGGCAAAGTCTTTCGCCTCTCCATTATTCATTCTTTATCTTCATATAGGCTAGTCTGATTAGTTGGCATTGTTGCCTTAGTTCTATTTCATATATGTCTATAGTTGTGGTGCTGTAGGCGGTTGTGGTGCACAAAATATGCAGCATGTTTGGGAAGAGATGGTTGGTTCAGACCAATGAGAGAAAACGGGCCTTTGAGTGTTTCCATTGGGTTCAAATAGTTTTTTTTTTTTTTGATGAAGGTAGTGGGAGATAATTTACTGTAACCGAAATGAAGTTTAAGGTTGAAATTGTGGTTCAGGTTGTATGACAGAGGTAGGAGTAAAGGCTGTGGTTATAAAAAAAAGTTATAGAATTAATTGAAATGCACCAAACGGAGGGAACAAACATAAGTCGTCCTCTTTGGTAAATGTAAATGTAAAAAAACAACCAAAAAACCAAATTTCATGTAATAATTTGTAAATGTAAAAAAACAGCAAAACAACAAATTTTGATGTAATAATTTGTAAATGTAAAGAAATAAGAAATGAACTTGGTTGTTGTTTGTGGTTTTTGTGATGCACGGTTGTTCATGAAAACATAATATGAAACGTTCTCAGAATTACTTCAATCCAATTTTAATGGTGTCTAACAAGGCAGTGGCGGGGAATCATCATCTTCCGTCCAAAGAGGCTAATCTATTCAAAGACATTGTTAAATCCTATGAGACAAAACGGTATAAAAAGGGATTGATGGCTGCAGATGCCATTTTAAAGTAGTTTCCCGAACATGGAGAAAAATTATCAATGAAGGGATTGATATTGAATTGTACGGATAGGAAATCCAGAGCTTATGAACTGGTCTGTCGTGGTCTTAAGAATGATCTTAAAAGCCATGTATGTTGGCATGTCTATGGTCTTCTCTATCGTTCAAATAGAGATTACAGAGAAGCTATCAAATGTTACAGAAATGCTTTGAGAATTGATCCTGAAAATATTGAACTCCTGTGAGATTTGTTACTGTTACAGGCTCCAATGCGTGATTTAACTGGATTTGTTGATACTTGACAACAGTTTCTCACATTAAAGCCAAATCATAGGCCAAATTGGATCAGCTTTTTGGTTTCTCATCATTTGAATTCAAACTGTTTGAAAGCAATAGAAATACTAGAGGCCTATGAAGGGACATTGGAAGATGGTTATCCTCCAGAAAATGAGCGATATGAACATGGAGAAATGTTACTGTACAAGGTATCTCTATAAGAGGAGTGTGGACAGTTTGAAAGGGCTATAGAGAAGATGCAGAAAATAGAGTCCAAAATTGTTGACAGATTGTCGTACAAAGAACAAATGGCTTCCATATTTGTGAAGCTTGGTCGTTTGGAGGAACGAGAGGAAATATATTGAGCATTACTTATGATGAATCCTGACAATTATGAATAATATAAAGGATTGCAAAAGTGCATAGGAGTTTACTTTGATAAAGGTCAATATACATCTGGAAAAAATTGATCAGTTGGATGCGTTGAATAAATCACTCAAGGAGCAATACCGTTGGTCTTCTACAGTGAAGAGAATACCTTTAGATTTTCTTCAAGGTGAAAGATTTAGAGAGGCAGCAGACGTATATGTCAGACCTCTTCTTACCAAGGGTGTTCCTTCTTTATTTTCTGACCTTAGCCTCTGTATGATCATCCTGGAAAGGCATGTATTCTGGAACAGTTTTTTATTCAGTTGGAAAATTCAGTTAAAACTACTGGAAGTGTCACAGACAGTTCTATAAAAGACCCTTCTTCAATTCTGATGTGGATAATGCTATTGATATCTCAGCGTTATGATCGGCGAGGCCAGCATGATGTTGCTCTAGCAAAGATTGATGAAGAATTGAACATACTCCTACTGTGATTGATTTGTACTCGACAAAGGTGCGCTGTACGCCTACAAGTTTTAGATTATTTATGCATTTGATTTTTTTTCCATCTGTTTTTTGGGCTTTTTGTTGTAATTCAATGTAGATTCGGTAATTAACACTATTGTAGCTGACTAAAAAACATTATAATTTATATGTAAAAATTCATATATATATATATATATGTGTGTGTGTGTGTGTGTGTGTGTGTGTGTGTGTGTGTGTGTGTGTATGTAATATGAAACAGAACTTGGAAATGTAGTGTATTAGCCAAATACAGAATCAAAACAAAATGCAATGCAGATTTTATTTATTTATTTTCAGTTTATGAAAGGAAAAATGTATAAATAACAAGTAAAGAAATAATAGTACTTAATAGAATGGACTTGCATGCAAGTATCAAATGCAAGTGTAAGCACAAGTGCAAAGAAACAGTAGCTAAAACAGAGAAACAGAGTACCAATATATAAAGTACCAAGAGCTGGTATCAAAAGAACAAAAATAGAATGAATGTAACAAGGGCAATGCGAAATTCTCCCTTTTTATGTGTGAAACAAACAAAAATGAATGCAAATAGACTAAACAGAAAACAGAAAACGCAGAAATGCTGCAAAATGAATGGGGGCAGAGATGCAAAGTTAAAATAAAATGACAAAATTGAACATACTATGCACCATAAAATAAGTAAAACAGAGGGGAAAAATGCAAATGTAATTTATTTTTCCGAAATCAATTTATCTCAATGAGAAAGGAACATAAATTGAAAACAACAAACCAAGAAAAAGACACATAAATGCACAAGTAAATGTACAAAAATGAAACAGATGAAAAAGAAATAACAAAATGCAATTTTTTAAATGAAAAGTATCACCAAATTAAAAAAGAAAAGAATATTAATTCGAGGAGTAAAACTAATATTAAATTGCATTTCCTGACAGTGGCGCTAAAAACTTATTCGATAATGATATTACTCTCGATAAGAATACCATCAAATTATATTGTAATAGAAACCGTAAGCATACGATATGCAGTTGCAGTACATATGCGAGAATGGATCAATTCTTGAGAAACAAATATGAAATTTTAAAATCATTCAATCAAGTTAACCTAAAGATTTTGAATGTTTATTTAACTAAAAAATTGTTAAAATAAAGAGAAAATTATAGGTAGCTCTGCATTATTCATTTATCATTGCCTATAATTTCACAAAGTATACGCAGCCATTTCATGTGTGGCTTTTTTATGACTCGCTATCGTGGTCAAGTCATTCACTATTTACGTTGATAATCTTGCAATATTATCACAATGTTGTTCGGTTAGTTTAGATTTTGAACTTGGAATTACATAAGAAGAAAAATCTGCATAGTTTGATTTTCAACTTGTTTTATTTTATCAATGTCTTCTTACTTCACATATTTGGTTTTATTTTATTAATGTTTGCCTGCTTCACATATTTGATTTTCTCCTTAATGAGTTAAGCTTACTAGTTCCTGCAAGTGGAGGTTGATTTCAGATTCCTATATAAACTTTGTACAAGTGCAGGTTGAGTTGGCATTTGGAAGGTGAGCTATAAGTTGATGATGCTTTCATGCTTGGAAGTAATATAGTAACGAATTTAACTGAAAATGAAATGCCATCCACAGGTTTGAAAATGCAGTAGCATCTTATAGTTTGAATTATGTTGAAATAATTTATGTTGAATTTTGTCAAACTAACTTTTATTATTAACAATACTGACATGGAAAGATCAAAAGCCTGAACATGCATTCTTGCAGGGGAAGCCCGGGAACTTCTGTCAAGCCTACTTTGAGAAGAAGACAAGTAATCATCGTAGCTTTTGAGCTCATTTAGGGTAGCAACTTACACCTTAGTTTGCAGTCGAACAACTTGGTCGAAGGTATTAGCTCCAGAGACAAAGTCGACTCTTTACTGTTGTTATTCTCTAATATATCTAATACGTAGATATATAGATACATTGACTGTTTAGCATAAGATTTAGATTCATTTTTGTTCTGCAATATAGAGACACATATCAAAAACAGTTGGAATATCTTCAGCATCTGAGAATGCACTACATGTAGAAGAGGAGGACGGTTGCCCATCTGGTTATTCGTATCCTTTTGCTTTATTATTTGCTCACCAAACTTATTTGTTACTCTAAAAATAATTATCTCATGTTCAAAAAGTATTTTTTTTCTTCCTAATTTTCCTTAACGTGCTATATATTTACTACATCTATGAAATCTTCTAGTTTTTAGCCTATAGTTGTTGTTGGTCCCAGTTTTGTATGTGGAGAGCGCGCAGCAAAGAGAGAAGAGGTATATTTACATCTTAATTTGTTTAAATACTAAGAATGATGGTGATAAACTTATAATGTATCATTCTGTTAAGTACTATGCTAAGTTGGAAGAGAAACGTAAAGCTATGGAGGTAGAGAAAATGGAAACTGAAGCAAGAGCTAAGGTAAGTTGAAATCAGGATACAGTGTTCGGTTCAGTCATGTTTCTCATACTATTACTTTTTAAGTATGATGATAATAAACTACTTGCGCACACACATAATGCAGGCAGAGCATGAGGCAGCTTTAAAGGAGTTACCAAAGAATTTGTACATCAAAGCAAAGCCTATGCCTAGCTTTTATATGACGGGACCTCCACCAAAGATTAAACCTAAGAAGGTACCTTTTATATCATACTAAGCAGATTAAAACACGTTATATATCTTAAAGTTACTTATCCCTACTATCCCTGCACTATTATTATATTTAAAAGAGAAAAGAATAGTATCCTTGGTCCCCTATACAAATCATTCCTCAAAATAAATTTTATCCAGGTCAACATAAATATTAGAAAGAAACCTAAATTCAGGTTGCTAGAAGGGGTGCTGTAAAATAGGGATGTCATTTGACGTTCATATACAGTTACATATATCTATATATATATTCACACACACACACATGCAGATGTATCATGTGGATGAAAAGAATCACATGAATAATGTTTATAGTTTAAATTTCATAAGAAGACACAAAATAAATCATATATCTAACAAAAACAATATGTGTTGATCGATCAACACCACACCGGAGTTCTTTAGATTCTTCCCTAGATTAAAGGAATGAACCAAAAAGAAAAAATAACGATAATAATAATAAGTTAACTGTGAACCTTAACATCATCAGTAACTGCCTAGCTATTTTTGCTTGAACAAGCTAGTAATTATGTAGCAAGATACAGTACACATTGTTCTAAAAAATTAGATACAACTGAAATATCCAACATCAAAATAACCAGGAAGATATGCTAATGTAACACAATAAGGAATTAGAAAATATTTAAATCCTAATCTATCTTGGTTATAATGAGAACATGCTATTAAAAATTTAAAGCCAAACTAACTTAGTAATAATTACATCAAATAACCTGGGAGCTGTTTAATTGGAAGGAGAATACCATGAATGAATTAGATGGTGATTATATGGCTAGAATTCTAAGTAATCTTATTGTAGTTATTCATCTAGGTCAAATTCTTATTGTTGATTATCAACCTTGTCTATAGGTAATCAACTTTTCTGGAGTGAAGACCATTAGCAACAATGGACCTGACTTTAATTCTTAGTAGTTATTGTGTAAATTTGTTTTTGAATGGTTGTAGTGCGTGATTTACTAATTCAAATAATTATTATTTAAATGATTATGAAAAATACTTACGTGACGAATGTATTCTCAGTTACTTGAGTATGATGATTATATGATTGATTGTTGATTTAAATCAGTTTTTTATACAATTGTTGATGATTCAATATGACTTATATAACTCATAGCTGTAAATAGTGTATGCCACTAACAGTATATAGTAGCATTTAAAATGTGTTGCAAAACAGTTAATACGTTTTAGTAGCATTTAAAAAACGCTATAAAAACAAATGTAACACAACACTTGAATTTTTAGTGGCAAAAATAAATGCAACGAAATTTTTTAGTTGCACAGAATAAACGCTACAGAAAAGAAAAAAAGACTCACATACATATCTTCAGTAGCGTTTGAAAAATACAACCGTCCATAAAATTTGGCAGCGTTTATTAAAACGCAACCAAAAAAACAAGACTTTTAGCTGTGGGACCTGTTGTAGCGTTCATTAAAACGCTACTAAAAGGTTTTGGTAGCGTTTTTCAAACGCTGCTAAAGGTCATTTCTGGCGTAGTGTGATATCTCAATGACAAAGAAACTAAGATTGATAAACTAATATTAATACGAGATTGACAACACATATGTCAATAAATATAAGATTGATAAATTAATATGAATACATGGATATTCATGAGAAATGATGTCACCCATCAAATCTACATGGAATAGAAAATACGATACCAACACATGAATAATAGTGAGAAATGATGTCACCCATCAAATCAACGCAAAATAGATAACTCAGATCGATAACATAGTATCGATAAAAAACATAAATGAACTTAAGTTCCTCAAGATGATTAGGAAATCATCAGAATGATCCGAAGATCCACCGGAACCAAAGTTCCTCAAGATGATCAGAGGATCATCAAAGTGACCCAAAGGTCAGATTGATCAGAATTGATCAAGTATAGTGTAACTACACCAAGCTAATAAATATAAGAGTTGAGCTACATGTCCCATAACCACTTGCTCTACTTGAATATTTACGAACAAGTTGTATATTCCAGTAGAAATACGAACTGGTCATTGCCGCGGTGTTCAATCGAACGAGTCCAAGATTAACCATCGAAGCAAACACAAGGGGTCATAGTCCTTGTTTTTACTAACGTGTTTAATTAGATTTCTCATTCGAACGAGAAAAAGGTTTATGAAATCATATACTAGTAGACAGTAAAACAATTTGGAAAATAACTTCATATAATGAAGTAGAATTAAAAAACGTTTAAAAACCATTGTTATAAGCCTTGTTAACAAAAGCCTAAGTAGTCCAGTTGGTAAGAGCATGTAGCTTCCAAGAGAGGTCTGTAGTTCGATCCCCGCAGACGCCATATTTTAATTTTAGAGAAACGGCTAAAATAATGCATGTTCTAAAGAGAAAATATGTATAAACGCACACATAAGGAAAATTATACATGTAAGGAAATATAGAAAAATATATGTATATATGTATATGAAAATATATGCGCAGAAATATATATACAAGAGAAAAGTTCAAAATAAGGCAGCAATCAAAGAAATATGGTAAGAATTAAATAACGGCATAACACCATTTGAATTTTGAAAACAAAATAAAAGTTGTGCGTATATATATGCGTATAAAATGAACATTTGAAGTTTTGTATACATATAAGAAGATTATATGTAAATATGATATTTAAAATAAATCAAAGAAAGTATAACGGGATACTAATCAAACGTTTAAAATCAAAAACGTCAAAATAGTAAACATCTTCCCAAAAACGCTCGCGGGACTGAGGGTCGACCCTGGGGTCGACAAACACATAAGGGGGTCGACCCTAGGGTCGACACACACACAGGGGGGGTCGACCCACCCCAGATACGGGCATATTTATTGATGAATCTGGACTGTTTTCTTAACCAAATTCGTTGTTGATTCAGCGCTGCGTGTATGATAAGATCCTGAACACCTATAAATAGGCTAGTAGAGCATAGCCTAAATCTCACATTTTCTGAGAGGCTGTCTAAGCTCTGCCATTCTTCTTCCTCCTTAAATCTCTTTAGAAAAATAGAATAATTAGTTTAGGAAAATTATGATTCAAGATCTGGAGGAAAAGAATGTATATCAATAAAGAAGGTGTTCAGAATTCTATTCGAAATAAGGTAAATTCTTGGATCTGGTCAATTTATTTTTCTCCTCTTTCTTCCCTTTTTCTTTTAGTTGAGAAATGTGGATCCATAGTTGTTTAGGTTCTATATTCAATTAGAAGAACCATGGAATGCAAGATCTGGACCAGATTCATGATTTGGAAAGCAATTAGGTGAGTGGATTTAAGTTATACCTTTTTGATAATGGTATATTTATCGTTTGACATTCCCCGTTAATATGCAATGTAAATATGGCAAAAAGTTAATATGATATGTTGAAATATTAATATGTAGAAATGTTAATATGTTGAAATGTTAATATGATATGTTGAAATATTAATATGTTGAAATGTTAATATATTGAAACGTTAATATGTTGAAATGTTAATAGGCTAAAATGTTAATACGTTGAAATGTATACCTGCTGAAATGTATAAACCTATTAAAATATGTGGAAACGATTACTGTTGTATACATACATGTTCTAATTACATGTTAATCTGTGGCATATTATGTACTTGAACTCTTGACTGTAAGAATTGGGATAATTATATGTTAATTTGTTAGAATGGAAAATTTACATGATTCAATGATTACATTTTATTTTAAAATGAAGTTAATTACATGTTAGGAAGAACATGTGACATGATAAGCAGATAATGGACTTAATATGATATTAAGTATGACATGTAAAAATAGATTACAATAAAAATTGGAAAGAATGGATATGCCTAAATTTACAGAAAATAGAGAACTTTAACCGCACTTACACACGAGGTTAAATTCAACTTGTGGCAGAAGCCTGCCCGGAACCGCCTGGAAAATCCAGCATCCACAAGTTGTTAATTTAATGTAAGGGGTCTAGTGCGTAAATATACATGTAACAGTGCTAAGATACGAGGTTAATAAGTAATTTAATGGAAAGGAAACTTATTAGTAAACCTTAGTTAAGATAACTAAGTTAATAAGTAAACAACGACAAGTTATAGTAACAGTGTAAGATGGAATTATGATTAAATAATAAAGAACGAGGTGAATATATGGGATGAAACAAGTTATATTTAATCATAAATAATAAGTGACATGTTAAATAGAAAACAGATGAATTGAGATGAAGTATAGTTAAGTAGAACATGTTATTGTAACTATAGAATCAGACAATGAATAATATAAAGAGATTGTAGATCACAGATCTTGGATTACAATCTAGAGAATAACATGTTATGGGCTTATTAATAAACTTAAATGGATTAAGTTATATAGATGAAATTAATAAGCAAGAGGAACTTAGTAACTTGAATAAGAAGTTAATGTGAATGGGAATAACCAAGTTAACTAGAAATCTAACGAGATAGAGCAAGCACGTAATTAAATGTTTAGACATAAGGTCTAATAACACATATACCTGAAGCGCTTGGACCAGTCCGTACGCCTGAAGGTAAATAACCCAACAGGGTAGATCATCGTGATGTCATAGTACACTAGAGGAGCGCACGTTCATCTGATTATTCTGCATGTTCTACCTGTTATTTTGCTGGTTTTGAAGGACTAGAAGAGGAAGCACTCAGTTTCCTAGGACGTGGAGGGTACTCCTGGTAGTCCTCTGTGTTGTGACAACTTTCGACTGTGCTCACAGAGGTTAGGTCTGTACGTTACTACCCGGTGAGTATACCTTGATTGCCATTAGGAGCAGTCAGAAGACTGTAGGGTGGCATAGGTGATTCGGCGATCCAGTTGCCTTGTGACAAGGCTGGGTTATGACCATTTTTATCGAGTCATTGGCGGTTCTAACCATATGTTGATAGCAAGACGTCGGATACCAACCAACGACTGTCAGTGTGATGCGTGATGAGGAAAGACGGAGAGATAAACTAAAATACCATAGATCCTTTTCTATTAGGCTATGGGTGAGGGACATGCCAATTAGGATTTGTTGATTGTTGTTTTATTTGGTATAGTAACATATATAATTTATTATAAACGGATGGATATTTATTAAATTTTTAACGGTACGAGGTCTTTCTAACACCTATAAATAAAGAGTTAGACCCCATTCTTTTCCATATATTTTTGGGAACAATAGCGAAGCTCTGCCATTTCCCTTTCTCTTCAAAAAAATTCTAAGGCAAGAATATATTTATATACAGTCAAAATCAAACATAAACAATATAATTTGAAAGAGATAATTAGATTCAAGTGGAAAAGAATATGAATTGGCGTCTAGGTTTTTCTTCATCAGATTTCTCCCCTCTTTTCTTATTTTCTTACAAATCAACAAATCTGAAAGTATCCCCTTTTCAAAATAACTATAGATCTATAAGATTTTAGGAATTGTAGGCCTAAAAGATTCAGATTTGGATGCTTTCCGTTGAGTAGGAAATTTATATACAAAGTATATACTAACCTAATTATTTCGTTTATACTAAATCTAAAATGTATGCCTAGATGATTATCAATCCTATTTGTAACCTTGTTAAATCTAAAATAATGCCTATCAGATTTGTTAAATCTAAAAGAATAGGATTGTCGTTGGGATAATATTGTTATTTTGTAGGTTTACTTAATTGTTCATATTATTGCCTACAATTATGTATAAAATTATTGTGGTTAATGTAAACACCGTAGATTTGGAAATCAGTCCAATCAGTAACTGTTAAGATGTAGTTATATTCCAGATCTGTAGTTTTGGTGTTGATTTGAAAATTCATGTAATTTTTATTAAAAGGGTATAAGGCTGCTTGTATTTAGTTTTTTTTTTTTTTTGGTTTTAACTTAGTTATTGTAAATATGTCTTTTTGCTCTTTTTCAATAAAAAGACATTATTTGATATCAATAAAAAATATGTTCAAAAACAAAAAGGAAAAGGTTGTGTAAATTCACGTACAAATATAGGTATATATATGTATATGTATATTTAAGCGTTGTTTACATCAACCATTCCAAAAACATACATATTATATATTTCTTATGATTTAAAATATATTTATTCCTCTTTCAAATATTCCGGCATAATTTAAAATAATTACAGTTAATAGCCTTTTTGTAAGATTTAGAATCTTATTACAAAATTGAACGCAAAAAGGAATGTTTGGTTGTTAGCTTAAACCAAGACATTGAATTTAGTGAAAATAAAATAAAAGAATAATAACTACGCTAACTGCACGAATATATATATATATATATATATATGTATGTATGTATGTATGTATGTATGTATGTATGTATGTATATGTGTGTGTATGTGTCCGTCCAAATCCACGTAAACAATGAAATATATATTACAATTAATGTTTGTGTGTTTAAATTGTTTCCATTTTATGGAATTATACATGAAAATGTAGTCCATGTTGAATGGGAATATATATTATGACCGTTGTAGCAAAGTGATTTGCTATAAATAAGGTCATAAAGAAATAATAACTATTGTAACCATAGTTGATTAGGGAAAATAAATTTTGTTAGGTTACTTAGGCCTAATGGTTACAATTTAAAACAATGATTAGGAATAAGAATTGTAACTCCAATTAAGTAAGTGAATACTTCTTATAACATATATATATATATATACAAGAGTAAATCAAATTAAAGTAAATTAGAAATGGGTAAGGAGTTACGATAATTAAATTTGAAATAATAAGGGACTGATTTAATAAGGACATTTCATTGTTAATTAATGTCTTAGGAAATTATGATAGTTGGGTTCAAAAATGACATTAATTATAATTAATGGAAATAAATGGAATTTAAGGGGTAAAATAGCACCTTACGAAAATATGACCATTATGGTCGTAAATGGCAATAACCCTATTAAATAGAAATAAATGAAACAAAAAGGGAACTAGTGGGCATTGGTTTTCGTTTTAAATACTAAGCGCAATAAGGAAAATATTAAATAAATATCCTAGGAAAGGAAGGATATAACTTTCCTTATTTTATACTAGTTAATCTAGTATCAATAATTAAAGGATAGAATTGGACTTACAAGGTTAATGATGCGAGGTCAGTTGCCATATTCGACAGAAGTCTGCACTTTCCAACAGTCGAATGTATGTGCAATTGATGTGAGACGTCATTGACCATAGGAACCCGTGACGATAATTAGTTTGTGTACATGAATATTTCTGTGAAGAGAAAATAAACGAGAATAACTCAATAACATGGCCTGCTTTGGGATTAAGGTCTTAAGAGGTTAGATCCACCTATAAAAAGGTATTAATTGATCATGTAGCCCACTCCCATAAATGAAAGCATTAAAGTCTAATTGGGTATGAGTTTGATAATCTTCACGAATAGTCCGCTTCCTTGGGTCTTAAGTGGCTTGGATCGAGGGGTCCATCTGGGAATATATTTTAAAATGATCGGTATGGTATCGCCATAGGTTTACCTGTCCTACGGGAAGTATTAAACGACTAGGATATTATCCAATAAGGGCAGCTAGGTAGTAACGAGAGGTCCACCACAGGAGTGTAACACCACAAAATTTTAACAACACTACAGAGGACAAATTAAAGAATAATTAATTTAATATTCAGAATTAAGGGAAACGGACTGCGCCATTGCGTTAGTCTCAGAATTCACCTGGTTTGTGTAAAATGGACACCGTATGAAGAAGTTATGAAGGTCTGTATGCAAGAGAATTATATATATATAACAGGTCCAGAAATTCAAAAATCGGTTCAAAATTCGAATTTTGGGGAAGTGGGAATTCTCCCACCCAAGGGAGTCGACCCCTTAAGGGGGGTGTCGACCTCTGGGTCGACCCCTCAAGGGGACCCATGGGTCGACCCCCTAAGGGGGGTTTGACCCCTTGTGCAGATCTGGGCAGAATTCCTGTTTTCATACGTGGACGTATTTCTGACTTGGTTCTTTGGCTCTAGGCTATAAATAAGACCCCATTTCTCTTGCTTTTCCACACCAAAAACAATGGAGAACTAGATTCTGCCTCTGCCTAGATTAAATCAAGTCTTTTCTTCTTCAGCAATCAAGTTTTTCAAGTCTAAAGATCTGTGATTCAATATCTGCAACTATTCTTTTGTCTCTTAGATCTTTTCTCTGTGAACCTACGTTATTTTTAGATAAAAATAATTAAAATGCAATCTTGACATGCCTATGAATTAGATCTAAGCCCGTGGCTATTGGAATCATATCATATTTGCTATACTTGTATATCTAATTCACTGATTAGATCTCATCATGCTTGTTTATGATCATGACACTATGCATAATTAGTCATGTTATTACATGTTCATCAGATTTGTTCTTATATGCCTATTTCTGTTCATCAGATCTGTTCTTATATGCCTATTTCTGCTATCATATGCCCACTTCCGTTACTGGTGGTTTTATGCCTATTCTGTCCTTCGCTCTCTCATTCCCTTTTTATTTTTATAGCCAGGCTACTTTCGAGCCTAGGCCAATACCGCTGAAATATGCATACGAACGAAATTGGGTTAAATTGGGAATGATTGGAAATGATAATATGGGGGCATAACTTGTACTTTGAATCACGATTGGGATCTGGGGCCATAAACTATATTGAAAAATTGGACTAGAAAATTGAGGCATGATTTATGTGGTAAATTATGACTTGTGGTTTAGGACATATAATTCTGTAGGCTTAATTTAAGATTAAGCAGAACATGTAAATGGAACTGAAAAGAATCTGTGAAGCCTGTTTAATCCGTTAATTTGGGACAGAACTTGAATTGAAAGCATGAATATGGATTTGGGCATAAGCCAAATTATGATTAAAGACCTTAATTTGGGCATATAGTTCATTATGAACATAACTTGGAAAAGGGGCATGAAAACCTATAATGACATAGGCATAATTGATTAATAATGGAAATGCCTAGAATTACAATAGCTGAAATTGTAATCGTGCTTAGACACGTGGTTAGATTACACTTGTGGTGGAAGTCTGCCTGGAACCGCTCAGCATAACCAGCGACCACAAGTGGTGAATCTAATGTGAGGGGTCTAAGTGCATAAACCCATGACGTGCTAAGACATGAGGTTAAGTCCGATTTGTGGAATAAGTCTGCCTGGACCCGCCCGACATATCCAACATCCACAAGTTGTAGGCTTAATGTGGGAGGTCTAGTGCATTACGACCATAAATGGATATATGGTAATGAATTGGAGTAAACACGAAATAATAGTAACCTATTATAATTAATTACTTTAATGAGAACGTTATATAATGTGTACTCTTATACTAGCGACAAGTGGAAATTATAACATAGGTTATAATAAAAGGAAAGAAAGCTTTTTAGTAAACCTTAGTAAAGAAAACTAAGTTAATAAGTAAACAATGTCAAGTTATAGTGATATGTTAAACAGAAAACGGGTGGACTGAGATGAAATATACTTAATTACATATTAAGTAAAACATAGAAAACGGTTGGACTGAGATGAAATATACTTAATTACATATTAAGTAAAACATGTTATTGTAACTATGGAATCAGACAATGAATAATACGAAGGGATTGTAAGATTACTTCCGTTAATTACAATCCAGGGGTGAAATATTGTAAGATTTCTTCCGTAAATTACAATCTAAAGAATAACATGTATATTTAACCTAGTTAAATCCATAGGGATTGTATGAACATGTAAACTTGAGTAGGGGTTAATTAAACTTAGTTGAAACAATGGGAGGGTTAAGTATATCTGGGTGGGGTGGGTACTATTTATATATAGGCCCACAAAACTTAACCGTTTGGGGTTATGTAATTAAAGACACTGTTAGGTAAGCATAACATGTGGAAATGTTGGGGTTATGTAATTAAAGAATCCGTTAGGTAAGCATAATCTGTGGAAATGCTAGTGGGGATGCAAGACAAAGGGGAGAGCTTGCATCATTTTGTGTGTGAGACCCGTTTCAGTCAGTAACCCATATAACAGTATCAAACGAGTACTCCGCCCTAGGTCGGAGTCGAGGCATGCTTACTGGGCTGATTGTAAGAGATCCAAACGTAGAGGACGTGGGCGGTGCAAACCGACCCGGGTCATGTACGTGCATGGTCTAGGCAGAGGGGGATAAGCCGACCATGACACCCGCAGATATGGTTGTGCACGTCATGAAAATGAAGGGTTGCTGAAACACCCCACCTCCGTTAGGGTCACTCTCAAAGGGAATGCCCTAATTTTGGTGGAGGTTTATAAGTATAAGTCACAGATATACAAGACAGATATAAGAACACATATTTGTAAACAGCGGAAAATCAACAAACTTTTATTTCATAAAAGCAAATACGTGCTACAACAACATCACCATAATTGTCTTACATCTTTTCCAAAAACATAACATAACTTTTTCATAATCTGTCTTGATTACATCATTTAAAGAAGCATAAATAAAACATAGATAAACTGCAAAAGCCCCATAGTATTTGTCCAAAGCCATAGTTTCAAACGAAAAGGACCAAGCAATACATTTCTCTTCTTCAAGCTGGATGTTAAGGCTGGTCAAGCTGCAGTGTTTCCTCCCTGTGGACCTGGGGGGGGGGGGGGGGGGAACGGAAGAAAAGAAGACGAAAGAAAAGTAGAGTCAGACATAAAGCCTGAGTAAGTCTAGTACTATTTTGTCTATGAATAAAGAACTGGGTATGATAAGTATAAACAAGAAGTGGGAAAGCACTATAAACTTGGTTAAGTCATCTAGGGTCGAATATACTATCGTACCCCATGTAAATCTCTGAACCCATATAAACTAGTTTCCAATTGGCAACCCATAATCAGGGTGATGTGATCCGTTCTATGATGATCGGCTCCTACTCGCATAGTTACATGTGTCTTACGGCCCCCGATGTTGTAGTTACCTATGCTGGTCCCACCATGGGGTGTATCAAGTCCCATAGCGGCGGCCCGACACAACCTTAGAATGCACAGGTATGCTACTGGTGCCCAGTGCTTTATTTTTCTACGCCGGAGTGTGTGCACGCCCGCACCCCGTTAGAACCTACACTGCTACACCACCGCCGTCGATTTGACCTCTTACAATCAGCCCAGTAATCGTGCCCCACCCTGCCTAGTTTCAGGGTATCCTGATACACCTTCTAGGGTTACTGCTGAAAAGGGTCCCCCGTTACTAGGTTTTCTATCTCTAGTCAACATGCTAAGTTGGTTAAGTGTTTACTAACCTAACCCCCACCAGTCCGTTTAGTTTAGCATGTTCCATTTTGATTAAGTCTTTAGTTCACTTAATCCTAACAATCCTGACTCAGCCTTAATTGTCTTATTAAGGCCCTGACCTCTCACATTAGACAGGTATTGTTGTGGCTGCCTGTTGCCGGTTGGTTCCGGGCAGTCTTACGCCACAACTCAGTCTAACCTCGGGTCCTTATTGGGCTCCATGTTTAACCTCCCACATTGGATAGGTATTGTTGTGACTACTGGACAGCCGGGCGGTTCCGGGCAGGTTTACATCACAACTCAATCCAACCTCGGGTTAAACACATCGTATTTTCTACATTTACATATTTTGTCTTTCTTCTTTATTTTCTTATATGTAAATATTTGCGGCCAATTATTAAGTTAATGGTGTAAAGGTTACACCAATCATGGGCCCAACCCATACTTGAATTTGGGCCCTTCTATTTTATATTTTCATTCATTAGTAATTTTAACCCAACGTTATTTTCCCCCGTTTAACACGTCCGTTTATTATCTATCTGTTGGGCTTAGCCTTTTAAAGCCCAACTTAGCCATGCGAAAGGGGAGGCTTAAAGCGTGATTACATACACAAAAATGGAAATGTGTGCGTATGAACTTGCAACATAACGTTGGAACTACAAAATAGAAACTGGTGTACTTGCATAGTGGTAACATATACTTTGGTCATAAAGCATAGGTGACATGAATCAAAACATGTAAACTTGTAGTTGAGATAAGAATCTAAATTGGGTACCATTATTGACACATAGTCATAACTACTACATGAACCTATATTTTTATTTAGGCATAATGTCAAACGTAAGCATGGCATAAATATTTCTAACATAAGCATGGCATAATGTCAAACATAAGCATGGCATAATGTCAAACATAAGTATGGCATAAGTATAGTTAAATTTGTTCACATAACCATGACATAAATATTTCTAACATGAAATCGTGATTTTTACTTTAGTCATGCAAACTTGCAAAAAGGGATTTTTTTTTTTTTGAATCTAACCTAGCTATGTACCACATATGTCATCATAAAATTCTTGTTAACAATATGGATTTAAATTATGTAAAATATCAATCATAGCCTAGTCATATCCATAAGTTTGCAAATAGGTTTTCTAGTACAAAAGCATGGCTTAATACATAAATCATGGTGCCAAAATTCCAACATAGTTTCATATGAACTATAACAACCAAACTTGTTTCAATTACGTACAAAATGATTTATGTACAAAAATATACATCATGATGGCATAGTAGCAAAACCCCAAACTTGCATGAGTTTCAATTAAACAACTACATACATGTAGCTTCAACAAGGATCGCATAATTTGCGAATATTCCAAACGTATACTTGCATAGAACTACCGCATGTAGTTCTTTATAACATAACATAATTAGAGAATATCCAAACGTATACAATATCCCAAATCGATAAGAACGCACAAATATGAATTACTTTTATTGCCACAAATCAAGTATACAAACCAACACGGTTATTTGTTCATACCAAAATAATACTCTACTTACAATGGTGCGGCGAATTCTCTAATTTAGGGATTAGAAGATGCGATTTGATTTGATCGAGTTGCTTTATGCTTTAGAATTTACCTCCTAACTCTCTCTCCAATTGGTGGCTACCCCTAGTCGTTCCTCAGCAACATGGCGGCTTTGTTCTTATTTTTGAATGAATAGATTAGGGTTAGTCTAGGGTTGTTTTTATAGGGGAAATGAACTGATTAGGACCATTGATGTTGCTTGGATTGATCGTAGCCATTCATCCTAAGGAGAGACCAATTAGAGCCTGCCACCTAGCCCTAATGACAAAGCAGACTACAGAAAATCGGCCAACATAGAATAGGCCAGCCAGGTTGGACTGGGTTCGACCTGGGTCTGGACCAGGTCGACATGCCTGTCGACAGCCCTGTCGACCTGGTTAGACCAGGTCGACAGCCCAGTCGACCTGGGTGCGTTAGGCGGGTGTTTTTCCTCCCTGGCCCATTGGGCCCGCTTTTGGAATATTTAAACTGTTTTATTCTGTTTGAATTTTAAACTTAATTCAGAAACTTCCGAAGGCCATATCTTCTTCATACGGACTCCGTTTTTCGAAAACTCGGACTCTATTTCGCGTATTTTTCCGAGACGAACGCAATGGCGTATCCCGTTTCCCTTAGTTCTTTAATTTGTGGATTTCACAGTTATAGAATTCGCGGGGTGTTACATTCTCCCCCACTTAAAAGGATTTCGTCCCCGAAATCTTCAAGTTAGGAGGAATGTATATCCTAACATCCAATCATCCATCTACTCATCCAACAAACACGAGCATCCATTGTCCTTAAAAGACTTCTAATGCTTCATGATCATATGCGAAGTGTGTGTGTACATGTACTTATCTAATGCAAAATCAGGCGGTCTACTGATTCAGTTGACCTCCTTAATGCGAATTATGTAAGTGCCATGAATCCATTATGTATGCAAATTTTCCTATTCTTGATTCTACATGAGTGCACAATCATTCAGTACAAATGCAACATCCATATGACAACACATTAAAGTTCAACCACATATGAATGCAAACATATATGCATATGCAATATGAAGTGACTGAGCCGATCTAAACCCTAGATTGTGTGTGTATATGCAACCACGAGCAACCACTAGCAATCACTTGCAACCACTTGCAACCATCATCCATAACATGTTTCAATTACATGTTTTCATCCAAAGGGTTTCTACCTAAAAGATAAGGTCGAGGAAATATACCTAAAAAGATAGATAAAAGCGCAACTTAAGGAAAATTAAAGATCAAGGATGTACCCTCGAACAGAAAAGGGTAGGCAGTACGGATTCTAGCTTCAGTTTCCCAAGTCGCGTCTCCCTCGGCGTCGCTCCACTGAACTTTGACGAGCTTGACTTCACGGTTGCGTAGCTTCTTCACTTCCGTTCCTAAGATGCGGGTTGGAACTTTTCTTATGGTTGCTTCGCGCTCCACTTCGGCCTCTTCTAGGACATTTGGCTCTACCACCTCAGCAGACTCATGTAGACATTTTCGGAGATGTGAAACGTGAAAAACGTTGTGGACTCCGGCCAACTTCTCGGGTAGCTCTAATCTATAGGCCATTTTCCCAATTTTCTCGATGATAGGGAATGGCCCTACGAACCTTGGTGCTAGCTTTCCTGTGGTTCCAAAACGGACAACGTTTCTTAGCGGTGATACCTTGAGAAAAACTCTGTCTCCAACCTCAAATTCAAGGTCGGTCCTTCTCTTGTCGGCATAGGACTTTTGTCTGTCTTGGGCCGTCTTCATCCTTCTTCGTATTAAGTCTACTTTCTCTGAAGTCTCTCGGATCATATCTGGTCCAAGTATGAGCTTATCAGTAGACTCCCACCAACAAGTGGGCGATCGACACGGTCTTCCATATAAAGCTTCGAAGGGCGCCATTCCGATGGTTGCTTGATAGCTGTTGTTGTAGGCAAATTCCACCAAGGGAAGGTGGTCTTCCCATGTCCCTCCGAAGTCAAGGACGCATAGTCTTAAAAGGTCTTCCAAAACTCTGTTCACTCTCTCTGTTTGGCCGTCGGTTTGGGGATGATAGGCTGTGCTCAAGCATAACTGCGTTCCTACTGCTTCTTGCAGACTCCGCCAAAACTCACTGGTGAAGATGGGGTCTCGGTCACTAACAATGCTAGATGGTATTCCATGGAGTCGAACGATTTCCTTGAGGTAAAGTGATGCTAGGGATGAGGCAGTTCTCTTACTTTTGACAGGTAAAAAGTGGGCGCTTTTAGTAAGCCTATCCACTATTACCCAAATGCTAGTGTTGCCTCTCCTAGACCTAGGCAGCCCATCGATGAAGTCCATTGAGATGCTATCCCACTTCCACTGCGGGACCTCCAAAGGATGTAGCAGACCGCCAGGCTTTTTCTGTTCCGCCTTAACCTGTTGGCACACCATACACTTAGAAACGAATTCTGCTACGTCCTTTTTCATGCCGTTCCAGAAGAAAGTCCTTTTTATGTCTTTGTACATTTTATCTCCGCCTGGGTGTATCGTCATCTTGGAGTGATGTGCTTCCTCGAGAACCTTCTTTATCAAATCTTTTGTCTGTGGGACGCATAGTCTTCCGTCTCGCCTTAGCAAACCCTTATCGTCGATGGAGTATCTGTTGAGGTGACTTGAAGTCTCACCCCTAATTAGCCTATCAATTATTTCCACAAGCTGAGGGTCTTCGCGTTGTGCTGCCCCTACCGAATCCACTAAAGTTGGGCGCACTTCGAGAGATGCTAGCAAGCCTGGTACGAAATCGGAGGAAGGCCTAAAGTCGAAGCTGGCTATAAACTCTAGGCTTTGTCTTTCAACAAACAACGGGCTTAGGGTCAATTTCTTTCGGCTCAACGCATCTGCTACTACGTTGCCTTTGCCCGGAGTGTAGGAGATTTCGAAATCGTACGAGGCAAGAAACTCCATCCATCTTTGTTGCCTCAAGTTAAGATCCTTCTGCGAGAAAAGATATTTCAACGATTTATGGTCAGTGTAAAGTTCGAACTTCTCACCTAGGAGATAGTGTCGCCAAGACTTGAGTGCAAAGACGATGGCGGCTAACTCAAGATCGTGGGTTGGGTAGTTCTTTTCGTGCATCTTCAACTGCCTCCCGCCATAAGCCACTACCCTTCCTTCTTGCATTAGGACGGCGCCTAGCCCTGTCCCACATGCATCCGTATAAACAGTGAACATCTTGCTCCCATCTGGCAGCGTCAAAACTGGGGCTGTTGTGAGAGCCCTTTTCAGTCGTTGGAAAGCAAACTCGCAATCCAAATCCCAATTGAACACTAGATTCTTCTTGGTCAACTTCGTGAGTGGAGCTGAAATTTTCGCAAAATCCCTTATAAACTTTCGATAGAAACCTGCTAGTCCTAGAAAGCTTCGGACCTCAGTTGCATTCCTTGGTGTCTTCCAATCCTGTACCGCCACTACCTTAGCAGGGTCCACTGCTAACCCTTGTTTGGATACTATGTGCCCAAGGAACCTCACCTCTTCTCTCCAAAAGTGGCATTTGGAGAATTTGGCTTTTAGTTGATGGACTCGCAAAGTTTCCATGATTGCCCTTAAGTGCTGAGCATGTTCCTCTTCACTCTTTGAGAAGATAAGGATATCATCTACGAAGACCACTACGAATTTGTTGAGGAAATCTCTAAATACCCTACTCATCAGGTCCACGAAGTAAGCAGGTGCATTTGTCAAGCCGAAAGGCATGACAAGCCATTCAAAGAAGCCGTCTGGGGTTCTAAACGCCGTTTTATCGATGCTATCTTCAGCCACCCTTAGCTGATGAAAACCGGTTGCTAAATCGAGCTGGGAGAAAACAGACGCTCCTACAAGCTGGTCAAATAAATCGTCAATTCTAGGGAGAGGGTGCCTATTCTTTTTCGTTAGCTTGTTGAGCTCCCTATAGTCAACACATAGACGGAGTGAACCATCCGCCTTTGTAGCGAACACCACTGGAGCGCCCCATTCTGAAATGCTTCTCCTAATGAACCCCTTTTCTAGAAGCTCTTTAATTTGTTTACTGAGCTCTTTCCTTTCTCGTGGAGCCATATGTCTAACGGGCAACGCAACGGGCTTTGCATTATCTACAAGATATATGCGGAAATCTATTTCCCGCTTCGGAGGCAAGCCCTTCACCTCTTCGAAGACATCCGGATATTCCCGGACCACTCTAACTGATTGCAAATTTTCAACAGAGGCATCCAGCGATTAATTAAGCATAACCTCATACGAGGGATTACAAGAAATTTCCAAAGTATTACCGAGCTGGGTTAGGAGCCTAACAACCCTTTTCTCACAATCAAGGATGGCCCCATTACTGGATAGCCAATCCATACCCAAAATCAAACCATAACCCGAAAATCCCAAAACAAAGGCACTACATTGAAATTCTACGCTTAGAATAGAAATTTTCAATCCCACACAGATCATAGACAAATGAGCTGGGCCCCCAATTGGGTTTGAAACAATTAAGGGGTCCTCTACCATACTAGTTTTTAGGTGCAGAGATTCTACTAAAGCAGACGAGATAAAGGAGTGTGATGCGCCAGAATCAAATAAAGTGCGAACGGGGTGATCATAAAGATAAACTACACTTTCTACAGAAGTATTTATACCTCGCTGTTGCAGAGGTGGCGCCTCCAGCACATGAACCTGTGCCCCTGGGGTGGATCCAGCCCTCTGCCCCTGTCCTCGTTTCTTTGGGCAGTCCTTAGCCCTGTGGCCTGTCTCACCGCAAGAAAAGCACCCACCATTCTCCTTGGCCTTCTTTTTCCGGCAGTCCTTTACAAAGTGCCCCACTTTGCCACAGAAATTGCACTTCCTCTTCTCTTTGTTGCCTTTCCCGTCTTTCTTAAAGTCTGTCTTCTTAGGCTGCAAACCCTCTTTCTTCCCTTGAGAGCTTTCTGCCTTTGTCTCCTTCTTGCCCTTATCCTCTTCATTCAGCAATGCCATTTGCACCAATCTTTCATACGTGGCTCCCATGGGTATATGGGTCATGGCCAAACTGTGTAATGGCTCATTCAACCCTTTGACGAAACGGAGAGCCTTCTTGTGCGGGGTATTGACTAGGTCAAGCCCAAACCTAGCCAGCTCGTCGAACTGATTCACATACTCTCTGACTGTCTTGTCCCCTTGCTTAAGAAATAAGAATTTTTCCAACTGCAAACTTCTTTCCGCATCTGAGAGAAATTTAGTCTCAAACCTAGCCCTAAAGTCCTCCCATGTCTCCACTGGTCTTTCAGCATTAGTGACTTCCCACCAGTAGGAAGCCTCGCCCTTCAATAGCCACACTGCCAATTGTACTTTCTGTCTATCTTCTACCTCAAAGATGATAAATAGGTCCTTCGTTTCTTTCAGCCAATTTCTAGCTGTCACGAAGGACTCAGTTTCATGGAAATCCCTTCCTCCCATAGCTTTAAAATCTTTACATATCTTAGCAAACGTGTTTCCCCGAGGAGGAGGTGGAGGAAAAGGTGCCGCTGCAGCTGGATGATTTCCTGCAGCTGGGGGAGGAGGAATGGTAGGACCTGGCTGAGAGGCTCTTGCTTCTAAGAACCGTCTAAACCAACCAGGTATTGGCACCCCTTCCGGCAAGTTAAGATCTTTGGACATGCTGAAACAAAAAGGATAGATTCAAAACGAAGGATAAGAGATAGTACCTATGGCTTTGGGGGAGTGGACTTTGCCTTTTTAAAATAAAATAATATTTTCCTTTTAAAAATGCTTCTTTAAATTTCCTTTTTGAAAATAATTTTTCAAAACTTTTTATTTTATCTGGTAAACCTATGCTCTGATACCAAGTGAAACACCCCACCTCCGTTAGGGTCACTCTCAAAGGGAATGCCCTAATTTTGGTGGAGGTTTATAAGTATAAGTCACAGATATACAAGACAGATATAAGAACACATATTTGTAAACAGCGGAAAATCAACAAACTTTTATTTCATAAAAGCAAATACGTGCTACAACAACATCACCATAATTGTCTTACATCTTTTCCAAAAACATAACATAACTTTTTCATAATCTGTCTTGATTACATCATTTAAAGAAGCATAAATAAAACATAGATAAACTGCAAAAGCCCCATAGTGTTTGTCCAAAGCCATAGTTTCAAACGAAAAGGACCAAGCAATACATTTCTCTTCTTCAAGCTGGATGTTAAGGCTGGTCAAGCTGCAGTGTTTCCTCCCTGTGGACCTGGGGGGGGGGGGAGGAAACGGAAGAAAAGAAGACGAAAGAAAAGTAGAGTCAGACATAAAGCCTGAGTAAGTCTAGTACTATTTTGTCTATGAATAAAGAACTGGGTATGATAAGTATAAACAAGAAGTGGGAAAGCACTATAAACTTGGTTAAGTCATCTAGGGTCGAATATACTATCGTACCCAATGTAAATCTCTGAACCCATATAAACTAGTTTCCAATTGGCACCCCATAATCAGGGTGATGTGATCCGTTCTATGATGATCGGCTCCTACTCGCATAGTTACATGTGTCTTACGGCCCCCGATGTTGTAGTTACCTATGCTGGTCCCACCATGGGGTGTATCAAGTCCCATGGCGGCGGCCCGACACAACCTTAGAATGCACAGGTATGCTACTGGTGCCCAGTGCTTTATTTTTCTGCGCCGGAGTGTGTGCACGCCCGCACCCCGTTAGAACCTACACTGCTACACCACCGCCGTCGATTTGACCTCTTACAATCAGCCCAGTAATCGTGCCCCACCCTGCCTAGTTTCAGGGTATCCTGATACACCTTCTAGGGTTACTGCTGAAAAGGGTCCCCCGTTACTAGGTTTTCTATCTCTAGCCAACATGCTAAGTTGGTTAAGTGTTTACTAACCTAACCCCCACCAGTCCGTTTAGTTTAGCATGTTCCATTTTGATTAAGTCTTTAGTTCACTTAATCCTAACAATCCTGACTCAGCCTTAATTGTCTTATTAAGGCCCTGACCTCTCACATTAGACAGGTATTGTTGTGGCTGCCTGTTGCCGGTTGGTTCCGGGCAGTCTTACGCCACAACTCAGTCTAATCTCGGGTCCTTATTGGGCTCCATGTTTAACCTCCCACATTGGATAGGTATTGTTGTGACTACTGGACAGTCGGGCGGTTCCGGGCAGGTTTACATCACAACTCAATCCAACCTCGGGTTAAACACATCGTATTTTCTACATTTACATATTTTGTCTTTCTTCTTTATTTTCTTATATGTAAATATTTGCGGCCAATTATTAAGTTAATGGTGTAAAGGTTACACCAATCATGGGCCCAACCCATACTTGAATTTGGGCCCTTCTATTTTATATTTTCATTCATTAGTAATTTTAACCCAACGTTATTTTCCCCCGTTTAACACGTCCGTTTATTATCTATCTGTTGGGCTTAGCCTTTTAAAGCCCAACTTAGCCATGCGAAAGGGGAGGCTTAAAGCGTGATTACATACACAAAAAGGGAAATGTGTGCGTATGAACTTGCAACATAACGTTGGAACTACAAAATAGAAACTGGTGTACTTGCATAGTGGTAACATATACTTTGGTCATAAAGCATAGGTGACATGAATCAAAACATGTAAACTTGTAGTTGAGATAAGAATCTAAATTGGGTACCATTATTGACACATAGTCATAACTACAACATGAACCTATATTTTTATTTAGGCATAATGTCAAACGTAAGCATGGCATAAATATTTCTAACATAAGCATGGCATAATGTCAAACATAAGCATGGCATAAGTATAGTTAAATTTGTTCACATAACCATGGCATAAATATTTCTAACATGAAATCGTGATTTTTACTTTAGTCATGCAAACTTGCAAAAAGGGATTTTTTTTTTTTTTTGAATCTAACCTAGCTATGTACCACATATGTCATCATAAAATTCTTGTTAACAATATGGATTTAAATTATGCAAAATATCAATCATAGCCTAGTCATATCCATAAGTTTGCAAATAGGTTTTCTAGTACAAAAGCATGGCTTAATACATAAATCATGGTGCCAAAATTCCAACATAGTTTCATATGAACTATAACAACCAAACTTGTTTCAATTACGTACAAAATGATTTATATACAAAAATATACATCATGATGGCATAGTAGCAAAACCCCAAACTTGCATGAGTTTCAATTAAACAACTACATACATGTAGCTTCAACAAGGATCGCATAATTTGCGAATATTCCAAACGTATACTTGCATAGAACTACCGCATGTAGTTCTTTATAACATAACATAATTAGAGAATATCCAAACGTATACAATATCCCAAATCGATAAGAACGCACAAATATGAATTACTTTTATTGCCACAAATCAAGTATACAAACCAACACGGTTATTTGTTCATACCAAAATAATACTCTACTTACAATGGTGCGGCGAATTCTCTAATTTAGGGATTAGAAGATGCGATTTGATTTGATTGAGTTGCTTTATGCTTTAGAATTTGCCTCCTAACTCTCTCTCCAATTGGTGGCTACCCCTAGTCGTTCCTCAGCAACATGGCGGCTTTGTTCTTATTTTTGAATGAATAGATTAGGGTTAGTCTAGGGTTGTTTTTATAGGGGAAATGAACTGATTAGGACCATTGATGTTGCTTGGATTGATCGTAGCCATTCATCCTAAGGAGAGACCAATTAGAGCCTGCCACCTAGCCCTAATGACAAAGCAGACTACAGAAAATCGGCCAACATAGAATAGGCCAGCCAGGTTGGACTGGGTTCGACCTGGGTCTGGACCAGGTCGACATGCCTGTCGACAGCCCTGTCGACCTGGTTAGACCAGGTCGACAACCCAGTCGACCTGGGTGCGTTAGGCGGGTGTTTTTCCGCCCTGGCCCATTGGGCCCGCTTTTGGAATATTTAAACTGTTTTATTCTGTTTGAATTTTAAACTTAATTCAGAAACTTCCGAAGGCCATATCTTCTTCATACGGACTCCGTTTTTCGAAAACTCGGACTCTATTTCGCTTATTTTTCCGAGACGAACGCAATGGCTTATCCCGTTTCCCTTAGTTCTTTAATTTGTGGATTTCACAGTTATAGAATTCGCGGGGTGTTACAGTTGCCACTTTAGGAAGTGATACATCTTACTATGGGGCCAGCACATGATATCTACGAAGTAGGGAGCCGATCGATTAGGGTAGTAATTAGGGTACATTTAGACTCCAGTATGTTTGGGGTGCCCGTTAATACCCTTAGGGGTAACTCCAGTATGTTGAGTTGTCTGTTGATTGTATGGGGTGAAAACCTCTCACTGGAAGTACACCTAAGTCTACCATCTTATACTTGTTGGGGATCATCTTGTTAGTAAGGCACTAGTGTTGGTGCAGAGAAATAGAAAGTATTAGAGAAACGCAATATATATTCTATCATGTTTATTCTATTTACCTTGTCATACATGCCTTATTGTGTTGTTATCTATCTCTCCAGTTTATATGTCTGTCATGATACATTTACTTATTTATATGCTAAAAGTAACTGGACTCGCTAGACTTTATGTCTGACCCATTTTGTTTCCTCTTCTTTCTCTTTCGTCCCCCTCCCCCCAGGTTCTCAGGGTGGGAATACTCAAGATTGATCAGGATTCTACTTTCATCTTGTTTGGAGTTGCATAGATGTACTGCTCGATTTCTTGTTTCTCTACTATGGCTATGTTTTGTGGATTATGCTTCTTTTATTATTGTACTCAGATGTTTTAAAGTACAAGTCAGAAATTTTCATGATGTACTGGGTTTTATGTTTTTCAGACATATGATGTAACCATGTTTTGAACCACAATGCTTTATGATTAATAAAGTTTTAAATTCCGCTGCTATTTTTTATCTGTCTTGTAATGTTTCTGTTTACTTATAACGCTTCACGAAACTTAATGTATTCTCTTAATGAGTGACATTAACGGACATGGGGTGTCACAAGGAGTTTCTTAAATGGCGTGCTATGTCTACCTAACCGAGTGGTCTTAAGTAGCTGCTTACTATTGCTCGCCTTATGTGAGGCATGGGTCTATATGCGCGAATGATGGAAGCCTTAATTAGCAGGATCTGTAGTTAGTGTCCTTTAATTTATATTAGTGTTGAGTAAACCATCGAAAGGCATTAAGTGACCAATACGTCTGCCTAGGGTCTTAAGTGATCAAGAGGATCCACCCTTAGCTATCATTTGATAGTGAAGTCTTAAGTGACTATATATACATATACATATACATATATATACGCATAAATAACTAACCTCCGTATGATTAGTTGAGAGCACACCTCTTAGTTTTGGTAATTGGTTGAATGATGGTTTAAAGGCTTCATAAATATACACGTAAACGTACTATTTAAGTATCGTTATCATTGGGAATGCTACCTTGGGTATGGTAGTTAGAGCCGTGCGTCAATGTTTAAAAGGTTAGGTTAGAATTACTAACCTTGGTAGGCATATGCCTTTGGTTGAACCAAACAGGATACATCCGTGTATTGTAAACTGTGTTATGCTCTTCGTGTTCACCAAAACTTATTGTATGACTCCCTCCTCATTACAATCTCCCAGATTTTTCTCGAGAGGGTCTGGTTCTCACAGGTGCTTCGGCTTGGTTCTCGTTCTCTCTCATGCTCACTATTGACATTGTGACCAACTCTTGTAAGGTAATTACCCAAGTCGATACTAGTCTATCCTATTTTTGTTTCCGCTATGAGTTATTTTATCGTACTCTGATTATGCTTATGCTCATTTATTTGTAGGTACCAGATATACACTCTTCATGCTTAGATGGGTTTAAGTTCCGATTTTTGTCGAAATTTGGGCTCAGAGAAGTGTGGGGTGATACAGACTGGTTGACCGCTTGGTCCACCGGGTTGTTGCTGATGTCAGTGATTTATGGTAATATTAATTATTGTTTATTATTTGAATTCTTTTCCATCTGTATTTCAGTTTTCATCCATGATTTTTTTCATACAGACTCCGTTTGCGAAGTTCCAAACATGAAAGTTACCTAGAAATCCATCATGAACATAAAGGTGCAAGTTCCATGTTCAAATTCCATTGTTTGCTTAAATTCCATTTTTGAAACCTAATTAAATAACTAATTTTACTAATGCCAAATTTTAGGGTTACAATATGCAAGCACGATAACTTATATGATGTTATGTATTTCCATGGATCTAGGAACTTTTGCTTACATTATATCATTTGGTTTACATACCAAAAATGATAACACTCGAGATTATGTTGGATTATACACAAAAGATCCTTTTTGTCTCTCTCTTTATCCGTATGTCTCTTATCCTTGGGGGTCTTCCTCCACCAACGGGGTTATTCAGAGAACTCCATCTATTATGGTGTGAATGACAGGAAGCCTATATATTTTATTTTAATAGGACTCCTTACGGGCATTATTTCCATATACAATGAGCTAAAAATAATACAGTTATTGATAACTGGACGAAATCAAGAAATAACCTCTCACATGCTAAATTACAAAAGTTCTCACTTAAAATCAAACAATTCCATCGAATGGAGTATGATTGTATGTATGATAACATCTATTGTACCGGGAATATCAGTAACCCCAATCCTTGCAGTTTCTCAGGATACCCTCTTTTAGCTTCTAGGCCTATTTCTTAGTTCACGATCTCTCTTACTAACAGAAATAAAAGAATTAGTATAATTATTCTGCCCAAAATCGGCTGGGGCTATGAACTTACAATCGTGGACTCGACCCGATTATCAGATTATAAGTTCATTTCATACTGAACCAGACAAAAATATTGCTACGTACATTCTTATTATGAGAAAGGGTCATCCAAGCGTATGCAGATGATACTATATTTTCATGTGAATCCCAACATTGTTACATTCTATTTAGGATAAGGAATAGTGGTAATCGGACATGCTTTTGCCATTATCATTATTTTGGCCCCATATTCACTTCTTTGGGCTTTTATTGAATCGAGAAATAGGTATGACCAAACAACTTTTTGATATATAGGGTGTCTTATGGATAATTCAAAACAAGGTAATTTGATGTCTTATGGATAATTCAACATGAACCACACAATAGGAGATTGATAGAAACTTCCAGCAAAACACCAGTCGGTACCTGAAACGACCCAAACTTCTCAGTCAAGGAAAGCCTGGATTGCTTTGAGAACAACACACATCAGAGCATAAACTGAAGAACATTTTATCGCTGATTACAACAATTACATCAGAGTACAAGAATGTAACAGAGTATGAATACTTATTACAGAATAGAAATACAGTAATATCAGAGTTTTAAATTACATTTAAATAGCAGCGGAAAAATATTACAAATATACAACTGAAGGGAATACACGGATACAGAGCTTTCCGAATACTGCTTCATCTGTAAGCCAGGATCCTGTAAATATATCTGCAAAAGCTTCTCGACTGCCCGTGTGGAAAATATGGGCACCCGAGTTTGCCAGTGAAACAAACTACAGGTCAGTCATGGGATTGGTATGAGAAATCTTAACTTAACCATCTAATAATAAGGCTAATCACAGGACCACGCCGCTAACGCGGAACGGGTTTATTCCGTTGGATTGCCAGTGCATAAAATAAAGTAAGACGTTAAACAATGCAATGCTTTATAGAAAAATGAAACCATTATAAGACCCAAGTCCCATCACACAATGCAACGCAAACCGGAGGATAGGGTTTTACCTTATAATGGTCAAAAGATGCTTGATACGATAAAACAGATTTAATATTAGTGTGTATACCTATGGGTATATATATATATATATATATTTCAAAAATAATTTCAATCATAGTGTATTCATCATAGACGGCATAGTACCCCATCCTACTATGTTGCCATACTAGTTCTACAATCAAAACCGCAAGGTCGTATTGGAAATTGGATTTCCATCATGAGTCGAGGCTAGGGGCAAGCTCCTCTCCGATTCGAGACACTCTACCAAATGCCTCAGGATCCCCCGCAGTGAACCCTTGGATCTTCAGGGCCGGTCCCCGCCTATCGGCAGTGGATTGGTTATGCCTGAACACACGTTTCCCGGTTCCTTTGAACCTATAGTATGACCACTAACGACCTATAAAAAAAAATCCGAGGCGCCTTAAAATCCATCATCCACATAAGTAAAATGTCAGCCACTTTAAGCACTGACACTACTCCTATCTAGAAAGAAACGTGTGCACTCCCTGCAGTCCTAATCCCGTTTTTGACTCATACCGGGGTGTGAGGCTCGCGAAGTCACGATATACACAAAGTTATGCCGTAATAGGCTATACTTTGATCATCTCACAAGGCTCTGCTTTTCAACAAAAGCCTTGATCATTTGCATCTTGGCGTGCCACATTGACAATCCACGCCATGCGATCAATCACCATTAACATATACCCGGGTGTTAAGTAGAGAATAAATCCTCCACCACCAAACAGACATACATTAACAGAAATCGATTTAATTCACATGGAATGAAATCCAATGTCAGACACGCATCCATTTACTTGCTTATGCTCTGGGTCTGAGCGAAAACCAAATCCGAACAATCAACCATAGTTCGACCGGCCACCACTGAAACCCCTTCAAGGTAGCTACTCCCATCAAGGGTCTCTGTAGCAACACATCCATTCGATGTGAAGAACGTCGGTCTTCAACCACCGTCTTCATCTTCGACTCTTCATCGTCGTAGTAATTATTCGGAATGGGTTAAACCTGGTCTTCCCGAATAACTCACGTATTTATAATTAAAAATAGAGTACTGTAAAAACACATCCAACGCCTCATTCCAATTCAGAATATTCTTCAAATAAAATATTCGCATTATTTTATCAAAGATAAACTCCTTAAATTATTCTTAAATCCTTCTTTTAAATATTTATTACAACCCCAACTTGGTTTTAAATATCAAAAATCATTATTCAGTGATTATTCAAATTTAAGAAATTAATCTTATTCTTAACTGGGTTAAAGAACTGATGTCCTTTAAAACATAGTTCACGGTAAACCCAAAATCGTCTTCCATAAAATATGTAACATTCACAGAAATCAAATCAATATATAATCGTTATAAATTTCTGTATCCGACCAACAATATAAATGGAATAACGACAAAGCCTCTTAAATTCCATATGTAGTATCGGTCTTCTTTTACAGAAGCTTATCTTGGTTATTATTAATTCAAATTCCATTCAACTCCAATTTAATATATTATATTGGAAAACTTGGCTTTTGGAAAATTCCCATTTAAATCTTAATAAAAGATTTATAAATTCCAAATCATATTTTCACTTTCAGTTGGGTTAAAGAACACATGTCACTTAAAAACATGGTTCACAATAAACTCAACTCACATTTCATCTTATTTCAATTACTAAATATAATTGAAAACTTTAATAATCTAAATTAAAAGATTATTCTTTTCAAACGGGGCTTAAGAACAGTGTTATTTAAGACACTATTCACGACAAACCCAAATCCAATTTATTCAATTTAATTACAATTGAATATTAACAAATTGGAAAACTTTAATAAATCTAAATTTAATGATTTACTCTAGTTAATAACTAGTTCAAATCAATAAATGTATTTTCCTAAAATATATTCTTTTTCTAAAATATTCTTTTTCTAGGACATTTTCTAAAATATTCTTTTCTAGAATACCCTTTATTGGAATGTGACTCAATGAACAACCATATATTGTATATAATCAACAATCATGATAAATAATTATTAAACATCCAAATGACGACCAAAGTGGAATTTATAACTGTGTGAGCATTTACAGTAAATAACTAACGCTCATCACAAACTGTCAATCCATCGATTGACAGAAAACTAAATATTGGGATTAGTGTGTGTCCAATATCATCCCAATACCCGTGTGGGGTTTTATCCAACAAGCAAATAATAAATTATTTGTGCACTTGGGCGATATGTAAAAATTATCGACCCAATCACATAAACAAGTCGACTTGTAAATGGGGATGTAATATTCAAACTTGAATATACTAAACATTATATTTAACACATCACACATTTCAACATTCAGACATACATTTCAATACTTTTTGTTGTGGACAAATGGCAATAAAAATCTAATCTTTTAATTCAATTCTTTTTATTGTTAACAAATGACAATAAAAATCTTAACTCTTATTTATTTACCAAAATGTACATTTTTTCTCATTCATTTTAATGACAAATTATGTATTTCTACTTCATACTTTTTAATGTATACATTTTCCAATTCATCCCTTTTAAGGTGACAATGTGAATGTGTTCTAATTCATTTCTCTAAAGTGACAAAAATGAATTTTTACTTTTATAAACATGTTTTCACAGAAATGTTATTTTTATTTCTATGATTATTCTTTCACAAAAATGTCATCTTTTATTTCTATACTCAATCTTTCACAAAAATACTATTTTAATTCACTAATCATTCTTTTGACAAAAGTGTGATTTTAATTCCCTAATCATTCTTTTGACAAAAAGGTTATTCTTGTTCGCTAATCAAGTCTTACAAAAAATGTTATCCTTTTCACTAATTAAATTTTGACAAAAATGTTATTCTAATATAATCCTTATTGAATGACAAAAATGTGATTTTTGTAAAATCCCTATTTAATAACAAAAATGTGTACTTTTGTATAGCTCTTATTAAATGACAAAAATGTCTCTTTTTATTTCATTCTTATTTATAAATAAAATTTACCTTTTTAAAATTCATGTTTTTATTCACATCTAAATTGTGAATAAAATATACCTTTTTAAATTCATACCTTTCATTTGTAACTAATTTGTAATATTAAAAAGGTGTAGTTCTTTTCTAATCATATTCACAATTACAAATTGTGCTTTTTCCCTGTTCATATTTTTATTTACTATAAGAATGTAAATAAAAATGTATTTTCTATAATCCTGTTTTTATTTACCATAAGAATGCAAATAAAATGTATTTGCTCAAATCATGCTTTTATTTACACTAATAAGTAAACAAAAATGTCACTGTAAATGTGTTCCTTTTTATTTACCTAGAAATGTAAATATAGATGTTCACTGTAAATAGGTTCTTTTTATTAATATAAAGGAAATGTAAATAAAGGAGTTCTCTAATTTTGTTCTTTTTCTATCCATTCATATTAACATAAAAAGAATATTTTATGTTAAACCCATTTCTAATATTTCAACAAAAATAAATAAAAAGGATAACTTTATTTTTGTTGAAAATTCTATTTAATTTGCCAAATGAACATTCCCAATTCATTCTTTTAAAGTGACAAAAATTGTAATTTCGTCTAATTTCTTTTAGTGTACAAAATATGATCATTTTGTCAAATTCCTGTTAATGTACAAAATATGGTAATTTTGTCAAATTCTTTTCAATGTAACAAAATATGATACCTTTCTTTAATCCTTTCTAATGATCAAAATGTAATCTTTCTTCCTAATGACTAGAATGTATAATTTTGTTAAATCCTTTCTAATGTAAACAAAATATGAATTTTGTCATATCCTCTTTAATGTAAACAAAATATGAATTTTGTTTAATTATTTTGAATGTATACAAAATATTCATTTGTAATTCAATCTTTTTAATGACACAAAAATGTTCATTCCTAATTCAATCTTTTTAATGATTCTAAAATGACGGTGAAATATGACATCCCAAAATGTAATCAAAAATGACATTTTGTATTATTTGACTAAAAATGACATGTTTTTATTTTAATAACATATTTGCTAACAAAACGGTCTTTTTATACTAATGTTACATTTTTATGTCACAATGTATTTTAATGTAATATTACATTTTAAAATAAAAATGTACTTTTACTATAAAGATAACATTTTATAACAAATGTTATTTTTGTCACCAATGAAACATTTTATAACAAATGTACTTTTTATCTAATATTACATTTTAAAACAAAATTGTATTTTTAATGACAGGTAACATTTTATAAATAAAAATGTTAAAATAAAAAGGCATCTTTAAAAATCTATTCTTTTTATGCAGACAATACTACATCAAAATGTGTATTCTATTATGTTGAAAAGTTTAATTCAAAAAATTTACAAAATTTGTTGTTTTATACATTGGATCTATTTATATAAACAAAAACTATATATTTTATTTTTTTCGTTTAATCAAATTCTAACTAACAGAAATGTTAATTTCAACAGTAAAATAAATATCGCCACATAACATCATCAAGCACACAGATGTATGTTGTACATTTAACACAGAATAATAACAGTATGAATTTACTGTAGATTAATAACAATAATTTCAGAAATTATTTATAATTATAAAGGAAAGAAATAAATAAATTTCTCACAGATGGTTTCGACTCTATCAGCCTTCATTTGACGGTTCAAATCCAATTTTGCCCCAAAATTTGACATTCTAACAATCGGTTCGTGACAGTTCCATGTCGTCCGTAAGATGAGATCGCACCCTTGAACAATCGCATATAATCGAAGAGGATATTAATCAAAGTTTAATCAAACTTCTTTTAGAACGTTTCGTGGAGTGATTTGGTTGGAATCCCCCTTTTTTTGAAGGAAAGAAAAATAAAATAAAATAAAATGATGGCTGCTCATTTTTGTTTGCAGAGAATAAAGCAAGAGGAGTATGCTAAGGTCTAGAATTAGAGAATACTTGTATGCATAGATTTAGGTTTAGGATGAGAAAGTGGAGACATAGAATGAATTTTGTATGCGCAATAAAGAATCCTTAGGTTACAAAACTTAAATATTATTTATTCTTTTGATTCCTAATATCTTTCCATGTCCATCTCATTAATTATACTTTACCTAAAATATAGCATTTTCATTAGCACCGGAATTCATAAATTTGCTAATTAATACTTACTATGATTTCCTCAACAATAAATATCATATGGACACAATTAGCATTTTCTTTTTCAAACATGTATAAAGCATTCATTTGAATTTATATATATTCAACAAATCTTTAATTTAAGAATATTGTTGATCTTTTTGTTTATATCATATTACGTTGATAACTTCCATTTATCGTTTAATGTACAACAACAAAATACTTAATTACAATTAATTGCAATCAATTTATTTTTAACTAACTAATGAATATTTCATTTCATGGCCCTTTTATATATCGCATATATGTATGTTCATATATCGCATATGTATATTTACATACAACGCCTATACATATTTTCATATAATGTCTATATATATATTTTCACACAACGCTTATATAGATTATACAACGCGTATATATTTTCTATATGGTCTACATACGTTAAAAATCATATTTTTAGCGAACTAGCAATTTTTCCTTAGCATGAATATACATATATATATATAGCATCTTTACGTTAAAAAAACATATTTTAATGATATAATGATTTTTCTATGACATGCCTTTTTTTTATGAGTCATATATATGTCAAAGATAATATTTTAAATCAACTAGCATTTATTTCATTTCCCTCGTGTGTCTCATCACATATAGTAGGTTAAAAGGGGATTAAATTAGCTGACTAGGCATGATGGGACAATATTATTATTATTTTTAATTCAAATTTCAAAAGTAAATAACAATGAGAGAGAGAGAGGATAAATGGAAAGAGATTTATGCCAGATTAATTATCTAATGCTAATTATTAGAAGGTTTGCAACTTTTCAAATTTCAAAACATATACGATTAATTGGATTCCTCATTAGGATGCAGCATATTAATGAAATTAACAAACATCATGATACAAGTATAAATATAAACAATGTTTAATGCATGTGTTTAATTTTTTTCCTCTTTTAACTTTTAAAGGAAAGAAATTATTTCGTATTATCAAGATTGAAATAAATAACAAATTTATATGAAAACATGAATGTAGATTTAACTATATATACGTATGAGTTAAATTCAATCAAAACTCCCTAATAATACAAATCGCATAATTACAACCATCAGTTTTAAAATATTTATGTGTTGGCAAAACCCCTTTATAAACATCCAAACGTCTAATTGAAAATATTATGTATATATATAAACTTTCAAGTCTAATGTTACACTTAGTTATGAAAGATAAAACATGGACTAACAATCTAACATTTAACTTTGATTTAAATAAATTTTTAGCCATTATTATTGAAAATAAATTACTTTAAATATCAAACCCACTAAAATAACTAAAAATAAAATTTTAAATTTACCCAAAAATTCAGGGTTGTTACAGTCGCCCCCACTTAAAATCTTTTCGTCCTCGAAAAGGAACGTAGCAAAAAGTTGTTTTAATTTAACTAACTCAATTTTATTGGTTTCCATAATCTTATTAGTTAAATTAATTATTATTTCTATACTTTTATTAGTTGAACTAATAATCAAACATCACAACCAGCAATCAATTAGGTGATTAACTTTTCAAATATATAACTTTTTTTCTTTTTTTTACACATTCAAAAATTATATTTTTAGTGCAAATCACAGCAATGTGTACTAACTAAGTTTTGGTTCTCATACCAGTCAATGAAAATATATAGAAATCCCACTTTCGAGACTCGAACATAAGCTCTGATGATGCTAGCAACCATCAGAATAATCTCCGGGCGACTAGAGTGTGACCCCATATCTATCTAGTATATTAAAACTTCGAATATCCGTTAATTACTCGTATATTCGAAATCTTTATATGCTCGATTGTCCACATTAAAATATTATAATATATTCAAATACGTATTTTTAGATAAAATAATACTCCTCACACTCGTTCTAGGATGCTACTGATCCCATCTCTAACGAGTTATTCTTATTGGATATTGCTAATCCAATCTCTGATGATTTCTTTCGTTCAGTTCTAATGTTTCTTGTTCTCGAGCTCTGTAAACCTACGCTCTGATACCGAATGAAACGACCCAAACTTCCCAGTCAAGGAAAGCCTGGATTGCTTTGAGAACAACACACATCAGAGCATAAACTGAAGAACATTTTATCGCTGATTACAACAATTACATCAGAGTACAAGAATGTAACAGAGTATGAATACTTATTACAGAATAGAAATACAGTAATATCAGAGTTTTAGATTACATTTAAATAGCAGCGGAAAAATATTACAAATATACAACTGAAAGGAATACACGGATACAGAGCTTTCTGAATACCGCTCCAGGTGTAAGCCAGGATCCTGTAAATATGTAACAAGCCGGAAATGCGAGCCAATTTAAAACTTTTATTTTGGCAATTTTAGCGGATTTTGATTATTTAAAATGAATTATTTTAAATAATAATGACAAGAAATTTATTTTGAATATAATTTGAACGTATATATATTTATATAGATCGTCGTTAGAATATAAATAATTATTTATAATTATAAAAGGAATTGAAAATGGCGCGGTAGTTCGATAATTCGATTTCAAACTTCAATTGAACATACTGGGTGCAAAATAAACCGGATTTTAGTGAAATCAAAAATATTTGAATCTAATTGAGAATATCTTTCCAACGAATCCGAAAAATCAAAATTTCATAGCGGGAATCAAAAGTTATGGTTAAATGAATTTTCAGAATAGTCGCTATAAAATTTCGGCCCTTAAAAATAGCCATTTTGCAAACGATCTCGGATTTCGACGAAACCACTTTTGTTGGATCCGTGATGTCAAGTTATTTCCAGATTCCAAATTTCGTAATTTTTCGAATCAAAATGTGAGCGTGGCAAAGGAAAACGCGTTTGACCAGTTTTAGTTGATTTTAATCGACTGGAAAATAACCATTTTTCCAATGGTCTCAGAATTCGATGAAACTAGTTTTGTTAGGACCGTATCGTCAATACGAAGCTAGAAAATATTTTTCGGGAATTTTTCGAGTTAGTGTGTGGCCCCGGTAAATTGAAATGTGCATTCAAATTCAATATATAGAGTTATATGTTGATTTTGATGAAAACTGGTCGAAACGATCGAACCAGCTTACGATACGTATCCCATTGTGTTCGAAATGGGGGTAATTAGCTATGGATGACAGTCGTTGGGCTTGATTTCGTGTTCGAATTAAAAGGTTACCTTTTTGAATTCAATAAAAAAATAAAATAAAATAAAATTATAAACATCTCCTCCTTTATCTCTCCTTTAGTCAACTCCTCCCCCCTTATACCCGTTCAGTCAAAAAAAAAATGGAAATGCGCATCCCCCCCCGTTCATCGGCGCCATCGCGCCTAGCCAGAGACCCCCCCTCACCTGACCCCGCGCACCACCCCCTCCTTCTCCTTCTTCCTCCGCTTCTCCTCCCCTTTCCGACTGCGACAGCACCCGCGCCCGACCCCACAGCCCGCGCCACCAGCCACCGACTCCCTCTGCCGTCCTGAAACCCCTCGCCGACGCCCTGCTCCCCTCTTCTCGCTCTTCCCCCTTCTGATGTCAGCTGCGCCCAAGCCCTAGGAGATGAAGACCGAACCATCGCTGCAGCCACTACTCCACGCGCGCCACCGTGAGGACTGCACCCCCTCCTCGATCCCGCTGTGAGCTCCGACAGCACTCCTCCCTCCTTGAACATCAACAGTGAGCTCTCTTCTTTATTTCTCCTTTAAAAATCTGATTTTTGTATACTTAAAAGTCTGATTTTTTTAGTTAAAAATATGATTGTTGGAATATAAAAGGGCAAGATTTTTATAATTATAAAGTTGAGATTTTTATGATGGGAAAGACAAGATTTTTGAATTACATGAAGGAGGTATGATTTTTACTTGTGTAAAGTATTAAAATATGATTTTTATATAATAGAAGATATAAAAATACTATTTTTATATAAGTAGTGTATTGAAAAAAGGATTTCTATGTAATAGAGAATATTAAGATATTATCTTTATATATGTAGCGAAATGAAAATCTGATTTTTATTATATATAGTGAAGTGAAAATGTGATTTTTATAGCGATGATATAAAAATTCGATCTTTATATAAGAAGCAGAAATATAAAAATATAATTTTTATATTGAAATAAGCGTTGTAAAAATATATGAATTTTATTTATTAGAATGAAGCAATAAAAATATAATTTTTTTTTGAACAGCGTGAAAGGACTGAATTGAAATTTCAACCGATCCAGACGGTTCAGCAATTTAAAAGCAAAGCACGGTGGAATGGAACCCTCTGAGAGAACTTCTCACTT
Source organism: Allium sativum (assembly GCA_030737875.1). NCBI lineage: Eukaryota > Viridiplantae > Streptophyta > Magnoliopsida > Asparagales > Amaryllidaceae > Allium > Allium sativum. The sequence continues at coordinate 88,613,111 of CM060927.1, read as the reverse complement.
TAACTTTTCTTTTCTAGTTATATAAATATATATACTAGGATGTAGACAGTGTTTAGTAGCACCCGACAACATCGTCCACAGACCATGGACTTGTTTGTTTGGTTGTGTAGTTGGTTAGATTGTTTGATTTGAATTTGATTGTTTGGTGAAATGGAATGGATTTGATTGATATGTGTATGGTGTGGGCCATTATTAGACCGGGGATAAGGCTAGGCCTTGTCCCAATTCTAGTATCGTGCCGTTATGCCGCCGAAATTTTCTAAAATATGTTAGAAAAATAAAAATATCATTTTACTGAATAAATGAACCGAATAGAATATTCATAGGTTGAATAAAATATTTTGGTCGTGAAAAAATATATTTTTTAACGAGAATGTGAATAACATAAATATTCATTTACAAATCGAACGATTTGTTTATGTACACTGATTTGACTGACATTGATTGGGATGATAAATTTTACACATCGCCCAACTACACAAATAAAAAATGTGTTTAATTGTTTGAAACCCCTCACGGGTATTGGGATGATATATGACATACACTAATCCCAATAATTAATTGTATGTCGATCGATTGATTGACAGACCGTTATAAGCGTTAGATATTTATATTTAATGCTTATGCAGTTGTGTGGTGCACTTTGGATGATGGTTGATTATTTATCGTTGCTATTATATACATGTGTTGTATGGAATCCATATAATTAACATTATATAGTAATTTATTGGGCCTCATTCCAATTGGAAAAATAAAGAATATTATAAAAGAAAGGTTCATGTGTTGTCAGTACTCATTCGTTGAGATTAGTCATGTGTTGAACGAAATATTTTAACAATATAATTTACATCTTTATCATATAAAATTAGAAACTAACTGGAAAATAGATAAGATGAGTGGTCTCCTGGGTATTGATCTGATGTTGGTTTCGGCCTTCGGGGTTAATATTCAGGGAATCGTTCTCTTACTAATTTACGGTTGGAGTATGATTTGAAATCAAACGAAAGATACCATAATTTTTATAAAATATATTAAATAAGAAAAATAGTCATGTGTTGACAATACTCATTCGTTGAGATTAGTCATGTGTTGACAAAAATATAGAGTCATGTATTGAAAGAAATATAGATTCATTTGTTGAATAGAATAACGAAGTTTTTGAAAAATATAAAGCCGTGTTGTTTAGAGATGCGCTATTTTGACGCGAACGATATTTATATCGATTATATTCGTTTTATAATGAATATTGAAAAGAGATTTAAAAATGGAATTCGAATTGAATTGAATAGAAAACGAATTCGAATTGAATAGAAAACGAATTTGAGTTGAATTGAATTCAATTGAAAACGAACTGAAATAAAATTGAAATCGATTTGAATTGAAATCAAATAGAAATGAATGTAAAAAGAATTTATAAGGAAAATTCAATTTTGATTTGAATTTGAATTGGAAGTTGAAATTGTTTTTGAAACGAATTTAAAACTATTTATAAAATTCGTTTTAAATAGTAATCGACGAAGTATATATTGTATATATAATATAATGGCCTGAATAGAACGCGCCGCGCCGCGGCAGTTCGTGAATTTCGACCATTGACTTCGAACGGACATTACGGGAGATCCGACCGTCGGATTCTCCTAAAACCGGAACCGTTGGGTTCGTATCGAAAAGGGCTTTCTAACGAATATTAGAAATTTGAAATCTAACGGTTGGATTTGGAACTATGTCCAAATCAATTTCAGAAAAGGTCGCTGTAAGTGCAGTTCGATGGCCGTTGATGGAAATCGACTGTACGTGCCTTGATAAAATTATTAAAAATATTAATAATTTGTGTAAAATCAAAAGAAATGATTTGTGAAGAACTGGGATGAAAAATCCCACATTTGTAAAGATAAAAATAGATTTTATCGAAATGAACTTGTTTTGAACTAAAAATTAAAACTCAACTATTTTTAAATAAATAAATTGGAATTGAATTAGAATTGATTTGTGGGTTTATCATGAACGGTGTTTTAAATAACACTAGTTTTTAACCCGATAATAAATGGAATGTGATTTGGGTTTATCGTGAACTATGTTTTAAATGACATTAGTTCTTTAACCCAGTAAAAGGAGTTTTAATGAATATGTAATTAGATTGAAATGTGAATTGATAATTTAAATTATCAAATTTGGAAAGTGAGCGAGAATGGAGTATCACCAGTTTTGCTCCAAAGCGATAGTTAAATCTTTAATTAGATTTGAACGTGAAATGGTAATTAATTTTACCGATAACACCATGGTGTTAGATATGGAGTATTACCAGTTTTGCTTCATGGGATGAATAGGTTGGGATTGGGAAATAAAACAAATAATTGCTTCGGTGTGGTTCGCTAATCTCGACTAGTTTGGAAAACCATAATTTGGTTTGATATGACATCCAATGGAAGATTAAAGAATAAATTTTGAAGAATTTATCTTTGATAAAATTAATGGGAACCTTTCCCTAAGAATATGAAATTTAGAAACTAGCTGTAGGTTAGTTAAGAAGAATGGTTTCCTGGGTATTGATCTGATGTTGGTTTCGGCCTTCGGGGTTAATATTTGGGGAACTGTTCTCTTGCTAATTTACGGTTAGTGACTGATGAATTGGAATGAGGCGTTTGTTGTGTTTATGTAACATTTGTTTACTATATACGTGGGTTATTCAGAAAGGTCGGGTTTATACCCATTCTGAATAACCGATTCGACGATAAGTCGAAGATGAAGACGGTGGTTGAAGACCGGAAGTCTTCACATCGTTTGGGTGATTATTGATGATCTTGATTGGGTTGTACACCCAAGATGAGGGAATCAGTTGGTGGTCGTCCAGACGTACTTGGAGATCGGTGGATATGCGAGAAAAGTGCCTCCAGTTTCATTCAGACCCAGAACGAACTTGTAAATGGACTGTGTGTCTGACATTGGATTTTATTCTATGTTGATTGATCTCTATTAAATATACATCTGTTTGGCGGCGGAGAATTTATTCTTTTGCTTAACGCCCTTCTCTGAAACGTACGAGCTCAGAGGTTGTATATCGATGGACATCAGTCGCATGACATGAATTGCCAGTGTGGCATGCCTGAGTGGCAAATGATCAAGGCTTCTGTTGAAAAGCAAAGTCTTGTGGTTGATGATCAAAGCATGGCCTACGTGGCATAGCTTTGTGTATGGCGTGGATTCGCGAGCCTCACACCTCAGTATGAGTCAAAAACGGGATACGGACCGTTGGGAGAACACGACGTTTCTTTCTAGATTTGGTCGTGTCAGTGACTTACCAGCCCTGACATTTATATACTTTTCACCTTTGTGGTTGTTGGAATGAGGCGCCTCGATATTAGGTCTGAAAGGACCGGGAAACGTGGGTTCAGGATTTGCCAATCCTCAAACGTAAGAGAGGACCGGCCCAACCGATCCAAGTGGCTGCCCAGAGTGTGTTGTCCTGGGACATTTGCTAGAGTGTCTCGAAGCGGAGAGGAGCTTGCCCCTTGCCTCGACTCATGACGGAAATCCAATTTCCAATACGACATATTTCGGGTTTATTTGTAGAGCCTAGTATGGCGACATGATAGATGGTACCCATGCTGCCTAGGATTGATATTTATGATTGAAAATGTTTTGACACTATACACTTATTACAGTATCAAATGATTTGTTTTAAACGTATCAAGCATGTTTGGCTATTATAAGGGAAAACCTTATCCTCTGGCTTGCGTTGCATTGTGTGATGGGACCTGGGTCTTATAATAGCTTCATTTTCGAAAAAGCATTGCGTTGTTTATTGATATGCATTGTTATTCTTGGGAGGAAACCCGTTCCGTGTTATACGGCGTGGTCCCTTGAATTACTCTCTTTTAAAGTAAAGTTTTAGATAACTATTTCAGTTCTCACACCATTCACATGACTGACCTGGAGTTTATTATTTTAACCTAAACTTTGGGTACCCTTATTTTCGACACGGGCAGCTAGTAGTTTTGGTTTTGCAGATTTATACTCATATGATCCTGATTTACAGCTGGAACGATGCTCGGAAAGTTCTGTATCCGTGTATTACTTTCAGTTGTGTTTTATATTGTTTTTCCGCTGCTATGTAATTTACTGTAATCTCTGTTATTTATCGAATGTAATTCAATCAATTATACTCTGTATATTCTTGTATCTAATGGAATTGTTGTAATAACAATGAAATGTTCTTCCGTCTGCGTTCTGATTTGTCCTGTTCTCAAACGATCAGGGGTTTCGAATGGTCTTGGTCGGTTTAACGATCGATTAGGATCGAGCGAAATTCCTTGACGTCACAAAATATATTTGCAAAAGCTACTCGACTGCCCGTGTGGAAAATATGGGCACCCGAGTTTGCCAGTGAAACAAACTATAGGTCAGTCATGGGACTGGTATGAGAAATCTTAACTTAACCATCTAATAATAAAGCTAATCACAGGACCACGCTGCTAACGCGGAACAGGTTTATTCCATTAGATTTACAGTGCATAAAATAAAGTAAGACGTTAAACAACGCAATGCTTTATAGAAAAATGAAACCATTATAAGACCCCAGTCCCATCACACAATGCAACGCAAACCGGAGGATAGGGTTTTACCTTATAATGGTCAAAAGATGCTTGATACAATAAAACGAATTTAATATTAGTGTGTATACCTATGGTTATATATATATTTCAAAAACAATTTCAATCATAATGTATTAATCATAGACGACATAGTACCCCATCCTACTATGTCGACATACTAGTTCTACAATCAAAACCGCAAGGTCGTACTGGAAATTGGATTTCCATCATGAGTCGAGGCTAGAGGCAAGCTCCTCTCCGATTTGAGACACTCTACCAAATGCCTCAGGATCCCCCGCAGTGAACCCTTGGATCTTCAGGGCCGGTCCCCGCCTATCTGCAGTGGATTGGTTATGCCTGAACACACGTTTCCCGGTTCCTTTGAACCTATAGTATGACCACTAACGGCCTATAAAAAAAATCCGAGGCGCCTCAAAATCCATCATCCACATAAGTAAAATGTCAACCAGTTTAAGCACTGATACTACTCCTAGCTAGAAAGAAACGTGTGCACTCCCTGCAGTCCTAATCCCGTTTTTGACTCATACCGGGGTGTGAGGCTCGCGAAGTCACGATATACACATAGTTATGCCGTAATAGGCTATAATTTGATCATCCCACAAGGCTCTGCTTTTCAACAAAAGCCTTGATCATTTGCATCTTGGCATGCCACATTGACAATCCACGCCATGCGATCAATCACCATTAACATATACCCGGGTGTTAATTAGAGAATAAATCCTCCACCACCAAACAGACATACATTAACAGAAATCGATTTAATTCACATGGAACGAAATCCAATGTCAGACACGCATCCATTTACTAGCTTATGCTCTGGGTCTAAGCGAAAACCAAATCCGAACAATCAACCATAGTCTGGACGGCCACCACTGAAACATCTTCAAGGTAGCTACTCCCATCAAGGGTCTCTGTAGCAACACATCCATTCGATGTGAAGAACGTCGGTCTTCAACCACCATCTTCATCTTCGACTCTTCATCGTCGTAGTAATTATTCGAAATGGGTTAAACCTGGTCTTTCCGAATAACTCACATATTTATAATTAAAAATCGAGTACTATAAAAACACATCCAACGCCTCATTCCAATTCGGAATATTCTTCAAATAAAATATTCGCATTATTTTATCAAAGATAAACTCTTTAAATTATTCTTAAATCCTTCTTTTAAAGATTTATTACAACCCCAACTTGGTTTTAAATATCAAAAATCATTATTCAGTGATTATTCAAATTTAAGAAATTAATCTTATTCTTAAATGGGTTAAAGAACTAATGTCCTTTAAAACATTGTTCACGGTAAACCCAAAATCGTCTTCCATAAAAATGGAATCTTCACAAAAATAAAATCAATATATAATCGTTATAAATTTCTGTATCCGACCAATAATATAAATGGAATAACGGCAAAGCCTCTTAAATTCCATATGTAGTATCGGTCTTCTTTTACAAAAGCTTATCTCGGTTATTATTAATTTAAATTCCATTCAACTCCAATTTAATATATTAAGTTGGAAAACTTGGCTTTTGGAAAATTCCCATTTAAATCTTAATAAAAGATTTATAAATTCCAAATCATATTTTCACTGTCAGTTGGGTTAAAGAACACATGTCACTTAAAAACATAGTTCACAATAAACTCAACTCACATTTCATCTTATTTCATTTACTAAATATAATTGAAAACTTTAATAATCTAAATTAAAAGATTATTCTTTTCAAACGGGGCTTAAGAACAGTGTTATTTAAGACACTATTCACGACAAACCCAAAACCAATTTATTCAATTTAATTACAATTAAATATTAACAAATTGGAAAACTTTATTAAATCTAAATTTAATGATTTACTCTAGTTAATAACTAGTTCAAATCAATAAATATATTTTCCTAAAATATATTCTTTTTCTAAAATATTTTTTTTCTAAGACATTTTCTAGAATATTCTTTTCTAGAATACCCTTTATTGGAATGTGACTCAATCAACAACCATATATTGTATATAATCAACAATCATGATAAATAATTATTAAACATCCAAATGACGACCAAAATGGAATTTATAACTGTGTGAGCATTTACAGTAAATAACTAACGCTCATCACAGACTGTCAATCCATCGATTGACAGAAAACTAAATATTGGGATTAGTGTGTGTCCAATATCATCCCAATACCCGTGTGGGGTTTTATCCAACAAGCAAATAATAAATTATTTGTGCACTTGGGCGATGTGTAAAAATTATCGACCCAATCACATAAACAAGTCGGGTAACTTGTAAATGGGGATGTAATATTCAAACTTGAATATACTAAACATTATATTTAACACATCACACATTTCAACATTCAGACATACATTTCAATACTTTTTGTTGTGGGCAAATGGCAATAAAAATCTAATCTTTTAATTCAATTATTTTTATTGTTAACAAATGACAATAAAAATTTAAACTTTTATTTATTTACCGAAATGTACATTTTTTTCTCATTCATTTTAATGACAAATTATGTATTTCTACTTCATACTTTTTAATGTATACATTTTCCAATTCATACCTTTTAAGGTGACAATGTGAATGTGTTCTAATTCATTTCTCTAAAGTGACAAAAATGAATTTTTACTTTTATAAACATGTTTTCACAAAAATGTTATTTTTATTTCTATGATTATTCTTTCACAAAAATGTCATCTTTTATTTCTATACTCATTCTTTCACAAAAATACTATTTTCATTCACTAATCATTCTTTTGACAAAAGTGTGATTTTAATTCCCTAATCATTCTTTTGACAAAAAGGTTATTCTTGTTCGCTAATCAAGTCTTACAAAAAATTTATCCTTTTCACTAATCAAATTTTGACAAAAATGTTATTCTTGTATAATCCTTGTTGAATGACAAAAATGTGATTTTTGTAAAATCCCTATTTAATAACAAAAATGTGTACTTTTGTATAGTTCTTATTAAATGACAAAAATGTCTCTTTTTATTTCATTCTTATTTATAAATAAAATTTACCTTTTAAAAATTCATGTTTTTATTCACATCTAAATTGTGAATAAAATATACCTTTTTAAATTCATACCTTTCATTTGTAACTAATTTGTAATATTAAAAAGGTGTAGTTCTTTTCTAATCATATTCACAATTACAAATTGTGCTTTTTCCCTATTCATATTTTTATTTACTATAAGAATGTAAACAAAAATGTATTTTCTTTAATCCTGTTTTTATTTACCATAAGAATGCAAATAAAATATATTTTCTCAAATCATGCTTTTATTTACACTAAAAAGTAAACAAAAATGTCACTGTAAATGTGTTCCTTTTTATTTACCTAGAAATGTAAATATAGATGTTCACTGTAAATAGGTTCTTTTTATTTATATAAAGGAAATGTAAATAAAGGAGTTCTCTAATTTTGTTCTTTTTCTATCCATTCATATTAACATAAAAAGAATATTTTATGTTAAACCCATTTCTAATATTTCAACAAAAATAAATAAAAAGGATAACTTTATTTTTGTTGAAAATTCTATTTAATTTGCCAAAGGAACATTCCCAATTAATTCTTTTAAAGTGACAAAAATTGTAATTTCGTCTAATTTCTTTTAATGTACAAAATATGATCATTTTGTCAAATTCCTGTCAATGTACAAAAATATGGTAATTTTGTCAAATTCTTTTAATGTAACAAAATATGATACCTTTCTTTAATCCTTTCTATTGATCAAAATGTAATCTTTCTTCCTAATGACCACAATGTATAATTTGGTTAAATCCTTTCTAATGTAAACAAAATATGAATTTTGTCATATCCTCTTTAATGTAAACAAAATATGAATTTTGTTTAATTCTTTTGAATGTATACAAAATATTCATTTCTAATTCAATCTTTTTAATGACACAAAAATGTTCATTCCTAATTCAATCTTTTTAGTGATTCTAAAATGACGGTGAAATATGACATCCCAAAATGTAATCAAAAATGACATTTTGTATTATTTGACTAAAAATGACATGTTTTTATTCTAATATAATATTTGCTAACAAAACGGTCTTTTTATACTAATGTTACATTTCTATGTCACAATGTATTTTAATGTAATATTACATTTTAAAATAAAAATGTACTTTTACTACAAAGATAACATTTTATAACAAATGTTATTTTTGTCACCAATGAAACATTTTATAACAAATGTACTTTTTATCTAATATTACATTTTAAAACAAAATTGTATTTTTAATGACAGGTAACATTTTATAAATAAAAATGTTAAAATAAAAAGGCATCTTTAAAAATCTATTCTTTTTATGCAGACAATACTGCATCAAAATGTGTATTCTATTTTGTTGAAAATCTAGTTCAACAAAATAACATATAAATGTTTATTCTTTTTTTTTTTGTTGAAAAACTAGTTCAATCAAAATAACACAAAAATATGTTTTCATGTTTTATTGCAAAATTTGACTCAACAAAAATGAATAAAAGGTTTGATTCATTTTTATGTTAAAATGGCTGATTTAACAAATTAACAAAATTCGGTGTTCCGTATATGTTGAAAAGTCTAATTCAACAAATTTACAAAATTTGTTGTTTTATACATTGGATCTATTTATATAAACAAAAACTATATATATATATTTTCGTTTAATCAAATTCTAACTAACAGAAATGTTAATTTCAACAGTAAAATAAATATCGCCACATAACATCATCAAGCACACAGATGTATATTGTACATTTAACACAGAATAATAACAGTATGAATTTACTATAGATTAATAACAATAATTTCAGAAATTATTTATAATTATAAAGAGGAAAGAAATAAATAAATTTCTCACAGATGGTTTCGACTCTATCAGCCTTCATTTGACGGTTCAAATCCAATTTTGCCCCAAAATTTGACATTCTAACAATCGGTCCGTGACAGTTCCATGTCGTCCGTAAGATGAGATCGCACCCTTGAACAATCGCATATAATCGAAGAGGATATTAATAAAAGTTTAATCAAACTTCTTTTAGAACTTTTCGTGGAGTGATTTGGTTGGAATCCCCCTTTTTTTTGAAGGAAAGAAAAATAAAATAAAATGATGGCTGCTCATTTTTGTTTGCAGAGAATAAAGCAAGAGGAGTGTGCTAAGGTCTAGAATTAGAGAATACTTGTATGCATAGATTTAGGTTTAGGATGAGAAAGTGGAGACATAGAATGAATTTTGTATGCGCAATAAAGAATCCTTAGGTTACAAAACTTAAATATTATTTATTCTTTTGATTCCTAATATCTTTCCATGTCCATCTCATTAATTATACTTTACCTAAAATATAGCATTTTCATTAGCACCGGAATTCATAAATTTGCTAATTAATACTTACTATGATTTCCTTAACAATAAATATCATATGGACAAAATTAGCATTTTCTTTTTCAAACATGTATAAAGCATTCATTTGAATTTATATACAATCAACAAATCTTTAATTTAAGAATATTGTTGATATTTTTGTTTATATCGTATTACGTTGATAACTTCCATTTATCGTTTGATGTGCAACAACAAAATACTTAATTACAATTAATTGCAATCAATTTATGTTTAACTAACTAATGAATATTTCATTTCATGACCCTTTTATATATCGCATATATGTATGTTCATATATCGCATATGTATATTTTCATACAACGCCTATACATATTTTCATATAATGTCTATATATATATTTTTACACAACGCTTATATAGTTTATACAACGCGTATATATTTTCTATATGGTCTACATACGTTAAAAATCATATTTTTAACGACCTAGCAATTTTTCCTTAGCATGAATATACATACATATACATATATATATATAGCATCTTTATGTTAAAAAATCATATTTTAATGACATAATGATTTTTCTGTGATATGCCTTTTTTTATATGACTCATATATATGTCAAAGATAATATTTTAAATCAACTAGCATTTATTTCATTTCCCTCGTGTGTCTCATCACATATAATAGGTTAAAAGGGGATTAAATTAGCTGACTAGGCATGATGGGACAATATTATTATTTTTTTAATTCAATTTTCAAAAGTAAATAACAATGAGAGAGAGAGAGGATAAACGGAAATAGATGAATGATTGATTAATTATCTAATGATAATTATTAGAAGGTTTGCAACTTTTCAAATTTTAAAACATATACGATTAATTGAATTCCTCATTAGGATGCAGCATATTAATGAAATTAACAAACATCATGATACAAGTATAAATATAGACAATGTTTAAAGCATGTGTTTAATTTTTTTTCCTCTTTTAACTTTTAAAGGAAAGAAATTATTTCGTATTATCAAGATTGAAATAAATAATAAATTTATATGAAAACATGAATGTAGATTTAACTATATATACGTATGAGTTAAATTCAATCAAAACTCCCTAATAATACAAATCGCATAATTACAACCATCAGTTTTAAAATATTTATGTGTTGGCAAAACCCCTTTATAAACATCCAAATGTCTAATTGAAAATATTATGTATATATATAAACTTTCAAGTCTAATGTTACACTTAGTTATGAAAGATAAAACATGGACTAACAATCTAACATTTAACTTTGAGTTAAATAAATTTTTAGTCATTATTATTTAAAATAAATTACTTTAAATATCAAAACCCACTAAAATAACTAAAAATAAATTTTTAAATTTACCCAAAAATTCAGGGTTGTTATAGTACCCGTATCCTAGCGGGTAAAGTATGTTGCATAGTACATTTTAGGAATTACTGACTTAGGCATTTAGTGGCTTTGGCATGATATCGATGCTCCATTCAGTAATTCATTAGGGAACATTTATCTCTATATTTGCAACATAGTTCAGCATTGAAAAATTGCTCCTAGAGAGTCGACGAAGATGGAAAGACATTCCAACAAGTATTATCGATTCCATGAGATGTATGGCCACCACACCATAAAGTGTCGTCGCCTCAAATATGTGATTTAAAAAATGATAAAGGAGTATAGAATACAGCAGTACGTAAAATACCTGCAAGGTGACAGGAAGGGGACATCATATCCCAATAGAGGCCATATAGTTCCTAGAGTAACTGGTTAGAGACTTTCAGAGAAAGGAATTGTTTTCAACACCGTAATAGGAGGGCTACATCTAACTAACATAAGCTATAGGAAAATGGAAGAATATGTAAATGATGTTAAACACCTTGAATACAAAAGATGCTTAGCCGTCGAAGGAGTTTGGAAGAAGTGACTGAAAATGATGACTGACGATGTAGTTTTTGTAACACCCTGAAACTTGGCATTAGTTATTTTATAGTTTGTTAGAAATGTAATTAGGTTTAAAGAGTGCAATTTGAGAAAATGATGTAATTTAGACATGAAACATGCACCATTGCATTTGTAATAAAATTCCGGTCAACTTTCATATTTGGAATTTTGTGAATGGAGTCTATATGGAGAAGTTATGGATGAAAAATGAAATTGGAAAGAAAATAATATATAATTAAAAATATTAACGACCAAAACATTACTGGGCTTCTGGTTGACTAAGTTTTCGACCTAGGATCAACCATGTTGTCGATCGCTTTGGTCAACCCAAGCCTAGTGACGGCTAGTTTTTGATGGTTAAACCAAATTTTTAACAATAAATAAAAACCTAGACCCCTATCTTTTCTATGTTTTTTGAAGCAACAGCAAAACTCTACCATTTTCTTTTCTCTCGTCTCTACTAAAAATCCTAAAAAATAAATAGATTTCAATTCTACTACATGAACTGGAGTTGGGGATTCAAATCTAAAAGAAAAAATGGGATTTTATGCTAGTTTCTTTAGGTTTCAATTTTAGTTTTTGTTTCCTATTCCAATTATTTTCAAGATCCGCAATTTTGAATATGTATATCTCCCCATTAGTACACATATTACATGGTTCTGAAATGATTTGAAATGAAGCCTAAAGCTGCAATTCAAATACGATATTTAGGAAAGCTTTTAAAGGTGAGTGTGAAATTTATATCTTGCTTATAATATCAAGTTTTTTTCATTGGAACAGTTTCAATTTGTATGCCTAAATATAAATAACTGGAGTTGTTGATTTTGCATTTGGGAATTATAGAATTTGCCTACATATTCAGTTTTAAGATTTGATTATTGTGTACGCATAGATATGGAAAATCAATCCTAAATATGTTAAATTTGATTATGTTTTCGTTTTGTTCCTGATCTCTATTTTTGGTGTAAAAGTAGGGTTTTTGGTAATTGTGCCTATTTTGATTTATTTATATCTATGTTTTGATTTGTCTACGGATTTTTGTTTAATCAACAAATAATTATGCGTCGTCAATGGCAACCGTTCTGACTGAATTTTGTGCACTCTCAATATTTCTCTTCTTCTACTTTCAAGTTTTTTCAACTGTTGCTTTCCCCCTTTGTCCATCGTAGTTCCTCCAGATCTGCTCAGATGACAAGGAAACATAAGGCTAAGTCTGCTACCTTGCAATCATCCTTTGTGATGAGATCTAGATAGTCTTACTTGAGTTTGGAGATGACGATCTTCTTCCAGATCTAGGTAGTGTGGATATTCCGCTTTCAGGTGTCGTACCTTATGGTAAATCTACTCTAAATCATTTTTTCAATGCTGGTTTGCACGACGAGAAACAACAGTGATCTGTTACTAACAATTTGAGTGTTTTAGGTGGGTATGGAACTGAAAATTTAGACAATAGGGTTGTTGGGAATGTGGTAGAGATTGTTGGTTCATGTATTGGTTGTGATTATGATGTTGACAATGAAGTTGTTCCTCCTAATCCGGTTGTTGCCTCTCCCTGCAGGCATGGTAAACCTAGGACATAACCTGTTTGTGTTAATGCTTCAAACAATTTTGAAATTAAATCATGGAAATTAGTTTTCATTATCTTACACAGAATTGTTGGTGATTATGTTCCACGTGATTTTTCCTATCGAACAACGATATATCTATGGTAGAGGTTGTGCAGGAAGGGGTTTCTCATTGGAAGGAATTTCTCGTTGGTTTCTTTTTTGATTCCAAACCAAGATATACGGAAGTCCATGAACACTGTCACAGTAGGTGGAAACTTAGAGGAGGCTTGCGCGTCTAATTAGTCAATGATCTGTTTTAATTCAAATTCTCAATCGTGGAGGAAGGAAGGCCTATGTTAGAACTAAGTCCTTCTATCATTGATGGAAAACCTTTTACTATCACTTATTGAAGCCCATCTGTTGGCCGTGCTAGAGAGCAGATCTTGTCTATCCCAGTCTAGGCTCATATAACTCACATATCGATGGTTCTTCATACTTTAGTTGGAAATGATTAGATTGCAAGTCTTATTGGTAAGCTTAGGTGTTTTGATGCTAGCACGGTAGCTAGAGAATGCTTTTTTTTCAAATCCTTGATTGAAATCATCCCAGACAGATCGCTCCCTCAACAGATCAAGGTAAGTATTGATGGTCATTATAGCATTATGGATGTCAATTATAGTTGGAAGCCTGATATTTTCCTTATATGGCACTCCTTTGGCCACACATCTGATGTTTGTAAACATGCTAGTGACATGCCAATTCTGGTCAAGCTTCCCATATCTCGATCACCCCTTAGGAAGTGGGTCCCTAAACCTGTTCAGGTTCATTCGGTTTCATGTGTTATCCCCGTTGTGTCAAATTATATTACAGTTGTTTCTGCTGCTCGTACCATAGTGCTTTCGGAACCTACTGTGATTTGTTCTCCCAAGAATCCTGCTGAGTTACACGTTCCCTCTAAGTCCCCTGTTCATGGGGTAATTTTTTGGTCTATAGAAGATCAAGTATGGGTGCATAGACCGTCTGGCATGGTGTGCTCTCTTGTTAGTGATTCCTTCTACAAGTTTATTACTGATGATATTTCTAATCTTAGGAAGTTGATTTATGAGATCGTTGATGATAGTATTGACTAGTCACCTTGCGTGAGGTCGACAAGACTAATAAATTGAAGTTATATGATACCACTTGGGATAGGGACTTCATTTTCCATATTAATATATCATGTTATGTGCCTAAGCTTGCCTTGGCTTTCTCCAGTTACACCCATGTTATTGGACTAGCCAACAACACATATAGATCCTCTTCTTCTGAAGGGGGTTAGTACTTGTAATTCTTATAGTAGTTTAGCCACCCAGTCTAGTTCTTGTTCATTTTTGTACACTTAGTAGCTATAGCACTTTGCTTCACTCCTATATTGTTTGTTAATATGTTCTGGCACTTCAACTAGCCTTTGTTGTTTTGTGCCTGTGCAAAACAAAATTTTCCTTTTCCCTTTGTAATAAACAATAGCATGACTTGCTTTAATAAACCAGCTTGCCTTGACAAAAAAAGGATATTCGTTCAATTTATATAAATTAGCCTTTTTTCTCCTTTTCTTAATATGAAAAGGTCGTGTTTGAAATTATGAAGAATATGTACAAACAAAAAGGAAGAGATGTATAAGTTCCACGGTCATTTATGTAGTTTATTTTATTTATTCCAAAAAAAAAAAGATTTTGCACCCTTATAATTTCAAATAAGTCAAAATTACTCCTTTTGTTATTTGGCTAATCTAAAGAAATTATAGCAAAAAAGCTTCTTACAGATTTTTTGGCAAAGCTGTCGGATTTATAAAGTGACCGCAAGCACTTATTATTATAACAAATAATAATTACCAAGGATCCAGGAGGTTGGCCGTTTACCATCCTACCACAAATATGGTTTTTAAGGTGGTCCGTCCACCAGGGACGTTTATTAAAGTGGAACAACCACTACTATAAGTCTAGCTAACAGAACAAGAGTTAGTCAGAGTGACTAAACTACAATTACAAACTCATGCAAGGGAAAAAAAATTACATGAAGCAGAAAACATAGACTAGTTACAAAAGCAACAACAACCTAGCTACATAATCACTACAGCGCAATGACTTCAAGAACATTCATCAACAACTTGCTTACACCAACACACGGTAACTAGCACATGTATTGAGTCCCTACCAAAGTGTGAGGAAGATTACATCTCTGCGCAGACTATAAGGGACACCACGAGAAAGTAGAATATAACTTAAAGCCTATCCCATCTCCGTACTTCCGATAAGATACATAACTCACCACAACACACAACTTTCCATCCAAATATAACTCACTGACAACAACTCAAGCCCAACAAGACGATACGCCCAACGAACAAAATCAGTCAATCACCTAATAGCACCAACAAATGCCACCCACAACAAATCAGACAAACCAAGAAAATTTCCACTCGCTCACCAAGCTAGAGACAATGCTAGCCATCCAAAGCTTACTTGATAAATAATGAAATCTCACATTCGGCTAACCAGAAAAGGAGAGTAACGAAGTCGCGAAGCAAGTCAT
Organism: Allium sativum; assembly: GCA_030737875.1. NCBI lineage: Eukaryota > Viridiplantae > Streptophyta > Magnoliopsida > Asparagales > Amaryllidaceae > Allium > Allium sativum. The sequence continues at coordinate 88,597,087 of CM060927.1, read as the reverse complement.
TATGCTTAAATGGTACGACCTTAATAATCTTCTCTTATAGTTCGCCTCCTTGGGTCTTAAGTGGCTTGGGTCGAGGAGTCCACTTGGGGCTAGGGCTTTTAGTTTATGGGTCTTAAACGGTGTGTGTAAGGCCTATCCGAACCTGGAAATTTAAAAACGTCAGAAATGGCTACCTATCCTATAGAAAAGTAGTAAGCGACTAAGGAGATTATCCAATAAGGCCAGCTAGATGGTATAGTGAGCGATAAGGTACCATCTCTCATCTTACACGGGGTAAGGGCATATACGTGAATGACGGAAGCCTTAACTAGTAGGGTCCCTAGTTAATGCCCTCTAGTTTATGTTAACATTGAATAAATCATCGAGAAATATTAAGAGACCAACAGTTCCGCCTAGGGTCTTAAGCGATCGGGAGAATCCACCCTATCTATCTATTAATAGTAATGCATTAAATAACTAAGGATGTACATGTGAATATATATGAAGAAACTCCATAATTAGGGGTCCACTCTCGATTAAATGACCAGCCATGTTCTGGTATAAAGGCTTCATAGATATATGCATAAACGTGCTATCTCAGTATCATAATTCGGGTTACTACCTTGGGAAAGGTAGTTAGAGTCGTGCGTAAATATTTACAAGGTTAGACTAGAATCGCTAACTTTGGTAGGCATACGTCTTGGGTTGAACCAAGCGGGATACATCTGTGTATTATAATTTGTGTTGTACATTTCCTATTCACCATAATCTTGTTGTTTTGACCCCCTTCTCATTACAACCTCCCAGGTTTTTAGAGAAGGTCGGGTTCTCACAGGTGTTTAGGTTTGGCTTTCGGTTTTCGTTCTCTCTCATGCTTAGTATTGGCAAAGTGATTTACTTTAAAAGGTAGTTACTTTAGTTAATGTTAATATATCCTGCTTTATTTCCGTTGTGAGTTTCTTTTATCGTACTTTGATTATACTCATGCTCATTTATTTACAGGTACCAGATATATGCTCCATGCTTGGATATGTTCGAGTTTCATTTTTTGTCGAAATTTGGGCTTAGAAAAGTATGCGGTGTTACATAACCCTAGATAAAAAGAGAGTCGACCTCTTAAGACCTTCACAAGGTGTAGTAAACCTGCTTATTCACACATAATAGGTTTATATGTATACACACACACTAGACCTCTCACATTAAACTGTATACCTATAGATGTTGGATATGTCGGGCAGTTCCAGGCATACTTCTACTACAAGTAGGTTTAACCTCGTGTCATAGTGTACTAGATTTGAATTGTCCATGGCACCTAGACATCTCACATTAGTTGGGACTACTTGTGGTTGATGGATTTGCTGATAGGTTCTGGGCGGGCTTATACCACAAATGGCAACTAACCTAGTGTCTGTGTGTCAGTATTTAATATATATGCAAGCCATTCTATACAAATACAAGCAATCAATGTATGTGGACATTTCAAATTTAATTCCTATCCTAATTGCATTTATTATGTTATTATTAAGTTAATTACGCTATATAAGTAGAATAATTATTACGTATACATAACGCTAATTTTCGTATGAACGAGAGAACATTCTAGCGAGGTAAAAATTGTCAACTGTCCTAAGTTTAAGGCATACAAGTTAATTTCCACATTTTTACCGCTACACTTAAGGTATGATGGCATAATTGCATAATAACTGATAGCAGTAATGGAAAATACAACATTCATACAATTACAATTTGCATCCTAGGCTTATTGGAATAATTCTAGTAATAAACCAAGAATAGGGTATAATTTCATATATACATATACATATATATATATACAAACATGTATATACATAAACTTTATTTTATCTAATTTAACCCTTTTTCCCGTATTGCACATAACAACGTTCATATTTGATTGTCGTGTGTGTGTGTAAACCTATTATGTGTGAATAGGCAGGTTTACTACAGCTTGGGAAGGTCTTAAGTGGCTGATTCTCGTCTTATCTAGTTTGGTTCTTAAGTGGTTAGGACTAAGATCTAAAGGTGAGCAATATTCGGTTCAAATCGAATTAATCGACCAAACCGGTTCATTTCGGTCGGTTCGTTTCAATTTTAAAACTAAATCGGTTTGTAAAATATATTTTTTGGTTATCGGTTTAACCGAACTTTAAATTTATTATCTAATTTTACGGTATTGTAGTACTATAAATAATTAGTTAGTTATACAATACAAAGGCATTTGTTGCAAATAGATCAAATCTTATCATAAACATAAAATTTACTATATAAAATTTCTCTAAACATGAATTTATGTTTTACTGAGTGAATCGATCATTTTAATAATAATACATCCTTCAAGTTCGGTTAAATCAGTTACCGGTCGAATTAACCGAAATTAATTTGGTTCGATTCGGTTTGGGAAATTTTCGGTTCGAATTCGGTTTATGTTTTTTTATCTCCAACTAATCGAACTGACCAAACGCTCACCCATACTAAGATCCTCTCAGAAGGTTTATTCGTTAAATAGGTACGAAAGTCATGGGACCCACCCTTATTAGTTTTGAAGTAAGTCTATGGCTCCTCCTTCTCTAAAATTAGTTAGGCATGGCGGTAACGGAGTAGGGTAGTTCACGGGCAATGTCCACTTCCTCTAGGAGCTTGTAAGGGATAAATTAGGGACAAGATTGGTTTATAAAGGATATGTGGCCATAGCATGATCACCAACTGTCTAAGGGAAGTCTTAAGCGGCATAGGTGTTCTATTGTAATATCAGTTAAGTATTAATGTTCACAATGCTACTTCTCATATTTCAAGTGAGAGTATAGACTTAAGAATGTTGACGTATTAGGATAGGGTCTTAAGAGGCTACGGTCCGCCTTAGGGTTATAAGAGATCATAAGAATCCACCTTTAATATGGCCATAAGTGACCGAGAATGCCTGCCTCGTTGAGTTTTTACCCTAAATACACTAATGAAGGTCTTAAGCGATTGAATGGGATATCCACCTCATTAGTTAGATACTTTATGTTCATGTGAATATTTGTGTATTGCATAGACATACCTTGATATATGTAACGTGCTAAATCTAGTGTATGTTTTTAAGTCAATACCATTTTCATTCACACAGGACCTCATGTTCGGATCCCTCTCCTTAACATATACAACAGGTCAGTAGCGGGGGTAGATTCTATGGACAAAGCAATGATGGAAGCTGAAGACGAAAATGAAGGTATTATGCTGTACTGCTAATGGAAACTTTTAATGATGATTTTATTGATGTACCTATGGGATAATTGTATCTTGACAATCTTTGTTTAAATTTTTTGGATTTTTTAATAAAATGGTACATCATATTTTGGTATTATATTTTCTCATTCCGCCGTGTGAGATTTCCGTAACACAATGTCTATACATTAATTCTGTGCAATGTAATTCCTTGTAGGAACCAAAGACCCGTTTAATATGCCTCTAAGTTTCAATGGGCCTTTTTTGTATTGAAATTTAGGCCCATTCCGGGCAGGTTGTTACACAAACAATTGGTACCGAAGATGATCCTTCTAAATCATAAGATAAGGAAAGTAAGGCTGAATCCCTATCTTATCGCAATTAAGGAAGGCCCCATAAAATGATAGTCAGTCCATTCCTAAATTGAGACAAACCTCTCGAAATCAAATACATATGCCTCGAAAAAGAAGTCGACATCACTGATGTCCAATACTTGTTCTTTACACACAAACGAAAGTTGCATAGTCCTCCCGATAGGGTTAGACACCTCTATTGAATGGCTAGAAAAGGATAAGTGAAGTTTCAAAGAATTAACAATCTTCCTAGCAATAAAGAAATGGGTGGATCCCAAATCAAATACGATACTCAAAGAAATTCCTAGGATAGAAATTATACCTTCCAATGTCAGGTTGTTCTTGATCTCTAGGGGGATGAAATTTAATCGGCGCTACCTTCAAGGCATAGTTTTGAGCACTGTGCACAACTCTAGGCTTAGGGCAGTTCCTTGCTAAGTCTCCATCCTTATGACAGTTAAAGCACTTCTCTTTGAATTCCGACTTTGCTAAGTTCACTCTGTAGTCCTTCGCTTTATGCCCCTTCTTGTGGCATCTTGAACATGTCATGGTCTCCTTCTTGATTTTTCCTCCCTTTTTCTTCTTAAGCCAATTTTTTTTATTCTTGTTCTTTCCAACCTTAGAAGTACCTTCTCCCTTATCAGTCTTAACTTCCTTAACCTTCTTAGCTGAATACAGAATAGCTGCCTCAACAAGGGCTTCAAACGTAGCTCCAAATGTCACTTAGGCCAAAAGCATTTCCCTCAACGAGGAATTCAATCCTTTAACAAACCTAAGGACTTTATCCATAGGGGTGTCACCAACTCTCTCCCAAACTTGGATAATTTTGTAAATTTCGCTACATAATCTTTCAGATCTAATTCTCTATGCTTCAACTTAATGAACTTTTCTTGTTGTAGGCTCATCTCGGCATTAGGTAAGAACTTATTCTCAAAGCGGGTCCTAAACTCTCCCTAAGTAAACACTCTACCCACATTCTCTTGTGAAATCATGTTCCACCATTCAAGGGCCTCTCCCTTCAAATGCCAAGTGGCTACCCTATGCTTAAGCTGATCGTCCCATATGGTAGCCTCAAAGATCCTTTCGCACTCGGTTATTTATGCTTTATCTTCAAGGAAGCTCCCAGTTCCCAAAAACGACTTTCCTCCTAAACTCATAAAATCTTTAGCAAAGACGAGGGAAGTTGAGGACCCCTTCAGCGGGTTGAGTTGCTGGTTCCGCTGAGGCGGGATTGGCGGTAGGGACATGTTCCACAGTCCTAAGATTTTGTTGGAACAATTCAGGCAAGTACTGAAGCCTTGTCGGGTTCCCCTGCTCGGGCTGATTATTGGCCATTTCTACTATCTGAAAAAGTAAAAAACTCTTCAGTGGACTTCCTAAAATAGTATCAAGGCCCAAAAAGGAAGAAAGATAAGATTGCCTTGTATAATTGCATATGTTTGTGGGGATATAGCGCGCATGCGCGCGCGCACACACACACACACACACACACACACACACATATATATATATAGTTTTGAAAACATTTTCAAATAATAAATATGTCTCTCTTACGTATATTTCCACATAATCGGATAACCTATTCTCTGATACCAAATGTAACAAGCCATCCAGAATAGGCCTAAATTCCGATCCAGAAAAAATCTCATTGGAACTTAGAGCCACTATAAACGGGTTGTTGGTTCCCATAAGGAAATACTAACACAAATATCATAGAGCAACCTAAACAAAAATCAGAATCTAACACAACGGAAGGGATAAAATATAATATCGTAAAAATAGATGTACCATAAATAAAACTATAATGTCAAATACAATAAGTCTGAACAAATAACAAGTACATCAACAATTATCCCAAAATACATGACAACAACAACAATAATACTACTGCCAAGAATAACTAAATCTCCATCGAAAGGCTCCTCCTCAAGATATCACTAATCATCGCTGATGTAGGGTCCTCGCCTACTAACTTGTTTATGTTAAGAGGAGGGAGGTCAGAACATAAAGTTCTGGTTAATGAAAAGTATATGAGCTTAGGAATGACTATTTCCTATACTTGGCAGTGTAAATTCTTCTTGTTATGTCTACGCAAACACACGCAACTTAAACATATGAGACAGACATCCTAACAGTCACTTAAGGCCTATATGTGAATCTAAGGGCAAACATACTTACGGTCACTTAATACCCACAAAGTAATCTAAGGGTGGAGTCCCTACAGTCACTTAATACCCCACGAGGTGGGCTATACCTAGTCACTTAAGGACATTTTCTAAATTATTACGGGTGGACATCCCTACAGTCACTTAAGGCCCGATGGCGGACCCCTAACCGCTTAAGACCTTGTCCCTAATGTCACCGTCATACATATAAACTTTCCTTGTAGGTTGAGAAACGGCAACGACCACTTAATACCAGGGTTAGGTAGGAACATAGTTTCTTTAAAACCCTCCTGGCGAACTTTCTTATTACTACCTAACTGTCCCTACGGGTGAACTCCTGGTCACTTAATACTTCCCTTAGACGGCGGTTCCTTTAGGCTATTTATATAAACCGTCCCTAGGTCAGCCCTCACTATGCCCCTAGATAAAAAGCGGACATTACTTAGAGAACTACCCTATCATACAGTATTGTCTATTAGGACCATTTAATACCCTATTAGAGAAAGACAAACCCAATGATCATTTAAGACCTTTATAAGGGCGAGTCTCATGACTTGGGTCCTAAACCAAGGAGTGAACCTTAGGAATTGACCTAGTCCTAACTATTTAATACCCAATAAGGTTGGTAAGCCACTTAATACCTTCTCAAGGCATGCCTACTTCACACATAAATAAATAAATATATATATATATATATATATATGTGTATATATATATATATGTATATATATACGATTCTCATCTTAGGCTCGTTAATGGCGACAGGAGATTTTTTTTCCTCTTGATTTCGCTATGCGTGAGTCTTCTTCTATTCTTTAATTTCTTTTTCTTCTTTCCTATTCGATTTCTTTCTGATAACCTTCAATGTTTTACAGTTCATAATACGTTGATAAGACTTTTGGTTGCTTCATTTAAATTTCACTTTTGAAATCAGATCTGTTTTTTTATCACTTGCGGATGGTCAAATTTCTCAGATCTTCCCTACACCTAGAAGCATCTATGGTTAAAAGCAGATCCACAGCCGATCCGAATTTGTTTGAAAGTTGGAGAACAAGACACTGAGGGAATTGGGATCTGGCATTGCTGGCGCAAGTGTTGAATTACTTCCGATTCCTCATAACCGTTTCTCTAGTTCTTCACCATTTTTGTGCTCTGGTAATGTGTGGTTCTGATTATTAGAACAATTTGCATTGGGGTTCAAATAAGTAAGGGTCTCGTTTTGACTTTGGTCTGAAGTTATAAGCTAATAATAGTTTTAAGTTGTGTTTAAAGATTTATTCAGTGCTTTGAAGTTGGGAAAGAGATAAGGGTTCAATATCATTCATTACATATGTTTTTATCAGATCTATATGTTATAAATGTTATATGTTGTTAACTGAGAGAAGCAGATGACCTCTTCATAATTCCTCACCCCATATGGATTTTGGCTTCCAACATTGTTATCCAAAATAATGTTGTGTTCATCCAGAAATTGATGTGTCTGGATGTAACACTTTACATTAATAACTATTGATGAAGATGAACTATTTTTTATTGTTCATCTTGATACTCAACTGGGATCAGCTCCTATATGTGTTTAAGAAATTGCATTTGGATTCTCTGTTCATATCTTCGATTCTAGTACTAAGATAGATTCATAGTTGTATATGAATCATTAACTAGATTTAGTGTCTAAAATTGAATTTTCTGGGATTTAGAGGCAGTTAAATTTGTTGTAAGGTCTGACGGAAAGAATTTCTAGGGATAAGTTACTTGTATACAACGTTCGGTTTATTTCAATGGGTTATTTGCTTCAGTAAATTTGGAACTGGTAGTTTTGGTTGGTACAGGAAAGGCTTAATTTGAAAACCAGGTTTCAAACATGATGAGGTGATACTAGGACCTGGATATGGCTAGAGTTGTTTTATAGTTTATGGATGAAACTCGAATCCAGTTTGAATCAATTTTAATCAGCATCCAGCCTTTATCAATCTCATGTGAACCCGTTTACGAGTTTGGAAAATAGTGTTTGGGTATTGGTTAAATTGATAAATGGGTTTTGTTTGAATTCATGAACAACTTGGATTATTTGAAGACACTGCCAGTATAGTACATGTTTGTCACCTAGATGTTGGGTTTTTAGTTGCTTCTCTTCACCAAACCATCAAGTTTACTTAGCACCAACTCTGCTTTGGTATTGAAGTGTTCAAAGCTCTAATTTACTTGTAATCATATGCTGGAGATTACTAATGGTTTTTGAAGAGGTGTATTACTACTTCCTATTCTGAATTAAACATGATGTATTAGATTTCATATTCTGGTGTCTCTTTTATGGTTGATGATCGGTGGAAGGTCATGAGCAAGTGGAGCCTTTAGCTCGTGTGAGGTGCAGAAGGATGTTTGCCTCATTATGGGTTGTTACATTTTAGTTAGTTTTATAGTTACTTGTATTTTCAGTTTTTATGTTTTTTATTTGTAAAGGTTAGTATGCTAACCTTTCTCTTGTACATTTTTAGTAAATAATAAAGTGAACCAATTTTCAAAATAACACACACACATATATATATGTATATATATGCACACAAACACGCACACACACACACATATATATATGTATATATATGTGTGCGTATATATATATATATAAACACACACACACACACACTATACATCTCACATTAAGCCGAGCACTTGTATAAGGGTGTAAACGGGTCGAACCGGACCGGACGGAGGTGTGTCCTAGTCCTGTGTCCTATTAGGGATTTAGATGGACACAGACCAGACACCATATATCCTCGGACCGAGTCGGATAGCGGAGTATCCAGTCCGATATAGCCTTGGATAATAGAAGAACATCGAACTTTTTGGATCAGACCGAACACTGGTGTGTCCTAGTCCAGTCCTATAAGAGAATCGTATGGACACTGAACGAAAGAACGACATAATTTGAGTAAAAATAGATTTGGATCCTGCCTTCGCAACCAAGCTCCAATCCTTATATATATATATATATATATATATATATATATATGAACCAAATGAATCAGAATCTTATATATATACAAACTAAATTCCAGAATTCTCAAACCAATATAAATCTTAGAATAGAGAGGGTAGAATTGAGGTTAGAGAATTAGAAGAGAAATACATCCTTATATATGAAATTAGCAATGATATAATGATAATGGAGGCACAAGAATGAAATGAAGAATATGGTTAGGAAGAGGCTAGGAGGGTGGAATATATAGTTGCAAGAGTTGATAAAGACCGTAGGATCTACTATATTAAATCAAAGCAGTGTATGCAATTTATATAAAAACACTTAAAAGAACAAGCCTTCCCCACATGAAATCACCCAGGGCGGTCGGCCTCTCCCTTGAAGGGTGGTCGACCCCCCTCAAGTGAAGGGGTCGACCCCTTGGATCGAATTTGCCCAGGGAATTTATTCCCTGGTCATTAGTCCAATTGTATTAAACGTTGATTAACTTGATTGATTTCTTTCCTTTATTTGATTATTCTTTGTCCCCCATTGATATAAATATATACACAATTTCAAATTCAATTGGAATATTCTTTTCATGCTAATCCATAATTAGTATATTCCATGTATATATATAATATTTAAATTTCAAACCTTGTGCGTTAATTTTTACGCACAACTTGTTTTATTAATATTTTTTACATAAAGACTCTGTTTTTAGTAAATAAAATATGAAAACGGATCAGAATCTCATCACGAACGCAACTGTCATACTTTTGTGGCTCAATTCCAATTTACTCAAAAATTCCATTTTCAGCCCATTAACATATTATTAATTATTATTATTAAATTATCTCATGTTTGTTATAGGTTTATTTTACGAGGTGTCACACCTCCCATCTACCGAATCAAACCCACATTATTACTAAAACACTACATATAAATACATTTAAAACACTAAGCTTGACTTTGCACAATTATGCATGGTGGCCTGATACCTCGTGGAAAACAATCCTAGCGACCATGGCGATCCACATCCATTTATCTGCCATTCACTCAATCTTCTAACCTTTCTTATTCACGAACGCCATCGTCGACGATCACACAATACCATGGATATAGGGCTTTAATTGAGTTATCTGCTTGGCATTAGGTAAGCCATGACATAAAGTGAATACCAAACATTTTATTCCTCTGTATTTGAACTCAACTTCAATTACAACTTCCTCATTGGGAGAGGTAATCAAATTCTAGTAATCGCTAAAAAATAACCATAAAGAACTAGCACAAAACAATTATCCCTCAGACTTAATGCTTTCTTTCTTTAACTGTCTCCTCATGTGAAATATCCTTTCAAACTACATGTCATATGAAATTTTACAATAATGTCTCGACCCATTTTCTTCGTAACTGCACGCACGTGATATTTTCTTCAATCAATAACCTTTTTTAGTCGCATCTTCTTCGTTCGATCAATATTAGCCTGTTTCCTCTTGTTTAACCTTGAAAACTTTTTCTCAGTTTCATGTGCATAGAAAATTTCCAAAGCTAAAGGCATGGGCATTAAAGAACTACTGATGTGAAGAAGTCGGTCCTAGATTTAATTTCATGATTTTAGCATCGTCATTAGTGAATAACAGTTCAATTCAGCTATTTGCGATCTCGTTTACGATACTCACATGCTCTTTAAACCTTTATTAACGTGATGCCTAAAATCTAAGAACACCGAATGTTTCTCCAGTTGAAAATCGAATGAAAGTTGTGTTCAACTAAGTTCATGTAAATCATTTATGAGCGGATCTAATATGCATTTTAGCCTTTGTGTACTAGTTCTTCATTTCCAGTCTCATCAACGGTAAGCTTTTTGTAACATGCATCCAAGAGAGCTTATCAATGTGGAACGAGAAAAAACTAAGGCTAGTTCTATTTTCATCCCTTGTTCCTTCTTTCACACCCCCACACGCTTTAAATAAATGATCACTATTAGAGTTTATTCCCTAGAGGCAATCCATTTGATGTGATTAATAACGTTATTATTTTATTTGGAATAAAAATATTCTGTTATGTTATATTTATTGCGTAATATAAATAATAATTAAATAGAAGTCCTTAGAATAATAATACGGAATCATATAGTTCAAGTAAGACTGAACTTGAGATTATATAATGTGATAAGTATTATAATTCTTAAATGTCCCTAGTCGAGTTTTATTGTTTATATATGACAACAATAAAGCGTTGAGACTAGTACATTGATTGACCGATGATCACATCTCATTGATCATTAATATACATGATATTTAAGTTAAGATATAAATGCGTATTGGGGAATAGCGTATTGGGCTGACCCACCGTGAGATAACTACATGGAATATAATCAACAATATCACAAGTTGTTCTCAAAGTGACAGTGATGTAATGGTCCTCAGACCTGAATTCATTATAATTTGATTCGAGGATATTTGTGTTTTGATATCATCTAAAATTATTTCGTAATAGAGTAATGATAACGGTGATTATTAGATATATCTCGAATCGAATGAAAATTTATGAATGATCTAGATGGAATTTAACCCTACGATATATTCGTAGTGATATCCATGCGCCTCTTGATTGAGTGAGACTGTGAAATGCATGGTCGTGCTCAAATATTGATTTGTTTTTGTAACGACCCGTGTTTTTCGACCATTTGAATATGAATATTTAAATTTATTTTAAATATTATATTTGGGAATATAATGGGTTTTAATATTTAATACGTTATTTAAAATGATGTTTGAACGTTATATAATTTATATATTATAAATCGAGCTTGAAAATGGCGTGCAGTTCGTAATATGGAGTTTTGAACTTCAACTGAGAATACATGACCCGATATAAGTCGGATTTCAGTGAAACAGGACACGTTGGAACCGTATTGACGATAATTTTCATATGAAAGAGAAAAATCCAGATTACGTGTAATAGATGGCGAGTTATGGCCAAATCAAATTTTGGGAAAAACGCTATGGAAATCATTATCGACCTATAAAATGGCCATTTTGCAAACGGACTCAGTTTTCGATGAAACCAGTTTCATTAGAACCGTATCGTTAAATTATTGTCAGAAAATCAAACTACGTGGAAAACCGATGTCGTATGTGACCACGGCAGCCATAAACGCCCGTTCAATTTCTATAGAGCATATTTAAATAAATAAAGGGATAATTGGGTATAACCTGAACAGACGATCGAATTAAGCCACGAAATCAGTTCCGTTGAGTTCGTATCGTCGTTTAGAGTCAAGATAGGTATATAGTTTGTTATTTTTAGAGATCGAGAAATTTGGCGTTAAAAAGGGTAGGGCGGTTCGGGGTAAAAACAGCCTACCGGGGCAACAGTCTCAGAATGCGACGAAATTAGTGCCGTTGGGTTCGTATCGAAAAGTTATTGTCGATGTTCGCAGTTTCAAGTGAATTTGATTTATCTGGTGACCGTGGAAAAATTAAACGTGTATTCATTTCTGGTTTCATAAAGGAAATTTTTCCATACGACCTCGGATTGCAACGAAACTTATCCCATTGGATTCGGAATATCGTTTTACATCAAGAACAGCCTTTTTATCAGTAGACAGAAATCATATGTGGTGGGTTTTAATACGAATTCTCACTGCGAAGTTTCGTTGTATTGAAATAGTAATAAAATCTACCCTACGTTCCACTGTACATTACTTGTCCCCCAAATCTTCACACTACTGTACATTACTTGTTCCCCAAACAATTCATTTTACTTGGCTGCCAAACAACTGATTCCTTGCAAGCCAAACTAGGAACCGTGCCTTCCACGTTTTGGTTCCATTTTAAATACCATACTAGAAACAGTCAAACCCTAATATTTGGTCAACCAAACAGTGAGCCGCCACTGTCAAACGAATGGGTAAAAAGCTCTAGACTTCCTCCTACATTTTCTGGTGATCCAATCCCTTATTTCGAAAACTTCCTGAAGAAAAACCTAGAGCTCGACAAGACCTTTCTATCCAATGGAAATGATCAGGGTTTAACGATCGAGCTACCAGGAATTTCAGCTGAAAGGCGCTGGACTTCGAACGTTCTTATGGGAGCTGGGGAGTTTCGAATGGCAGACTACTTTCGGCGTGGACAGGCGATGGAAAGAGGGTCGGTATGGAGGTGTCAGATTGGGCGCCGATGATCGGTGTCAGGGGCGGCTATCGGGAAAAGCTTTGTTGCTTGCTGATGCCTGGAAGGCACAAAGACGAACGAGAAATGAGGGGCGTGGGAAGCGATCAAGGATTAGGCGAATGGTTTTAATTTAAATTAACTTTAAGTTAATTATAATTAGAGAATAAGTAGTGTTAATTAGTGTCAAATGACAACTAATTATTGGTTTTGTTCTAGATCAAAGATCTGAAGGGTGCGTAAGTTCTCAGCGTGACACCGAAGAGCAATATGAGGAAGGAACTCGGTTCACTGCTTTGAACTTGGACGAGATACGAATGTGAACATGGAATTAAAATGGGTTTGGCCCCGGTTTAACTTAAAACGTAATTTAGTTATGATAAACTTTGATTAGGGAATTGGCTATTTAGAATTAGACTAATACACTAAAATCTGATCTGTTGCAGGCGTACAGACCAAATTGGAAAGGCTGAACGAATCGGTACCGTGACTGCAAACAAGGAACAGGGAACTGATCGCAACCATTTTCTGAAAGCCAAGCGTGATGCCTGATTTGAATTTCAAACGAAATCAGTAAATTTAATTAAAGTAATTAGGCTATAATAAAAAATGTAAGGTTTATAACATTTGAAAATCAATTAACTTAAATATGAATCATGCAGGCTTGATGTTGGATTTGCAAAGGAAGCATCATACAAAGAGAACGAAGAAGAAACATCCTTCCATTTTTGTACATCTAAACGTAATAAAATTAGTTAAACCATGTTCAAGGAATTAATTTATTTATTTAAATTAAAACAACATAAATTATTTATAGCGTATTGTTATGTTATCAGAATCGAACAAGGTAGGATGCATTGAACTAGCACCAACGAACACGACGTTAGGGAACTAATTTGGACAGAGCTGGATACAAGGGGAATTTACAGTTAAAATTAAACGACTGTTTAATTTAACTGTAATGGAACCGTTTCAATAGCGAATCAAATCAAGGTGAGTTAAACTCACTCAGTTACCCTTTTTTTATATTTTATATAAATTGGGTGTTTTTATTTGGTGTGCTCTGCTTGCCAATGGTTGACTGCTTTGCTAGTTATCTATTTAACTGTTGATTTAACCGATGAAATTAAACTGTGTTTAATTTCAGTGAAATACCAAATCGTTATTTTTAACGATTTGTTCCAATAAAGGTAACTCACCTTGGTTGGTCACGTTTATTTATAAACGTGTTTAAAATGGTTGCATTGTTTGAATTGCTTATGGTTGATATTAAATGGTCGTTATTTAGTTTATCAGTTAAACAAAACTGAACCGTCTGATTTGAGATAACCATTTGAATACAGGGAAGAACAGGTTGGAGGGATCCAACCGGATTCCTTAAATGTATTATTTATTTTCATATGATCATATATGAACTGATCTGTTTGTGTGATTGATTTGATGGTTGATTATTGACTGGATATTCAACATCTGTTTGGTTTAAACCAATGGGCGATATTGGTTAAGTGTTTGGCAGAGTATGGCCTTTAAAACCAATCGAGTTATAGATATTGATTCACCGACAGGTGAATCGATAGAGTTGAGGTTATAAAATTTATTTTATAACCAGAGTTAGATTTGAATTATATTATTTGAATAAAAGTTATTTAAGAGAGATAAATAAATATTTTTATTTGTTTAAGACTTTGATTTGTGATGAATTTATTTTGCAAAGCAAATGCTGATGTTAATCAGATTTACCAGTTGAAGAATAAGAAATGAATTAAATGGCTAAACCTTGGAAAATTGTTTTGTAAAGAAAACAAATAATTAGAATCTATCTAAATTAAGTATATTTTTAATTAATTCAAAGCGAGGATTGTTGAAATCGGTTAATGAGATAATCAAGTTTTTGAGTTAATTAAATCGACCGTTTGGAATTAGAATTGTTTATCAAGTTAATGTGTTTTGACTAAAATAGTTAAATGAATATTGTTTGAATTTAAATAAGGATTTAAAAGGGATTTAATATTTAATTTAGTTAATAAAGGGATTAACTACTAAAGTAGTTAATGTTTGAAATAAGTTATTATTTTAATTAATGATAAATTTAGGAATATATTTTTAAATGGGAATTCATTCAAAAAGTTACCGAATGTGATATGCAAGCCAATTGAATGGTGAAAGGAAATAAACGTACTCAATTATATGAATTAAGTGAAAGGAGATTACGATAAAAGGGTTTATTATAAACCAGAGGTTTTAAGTGAGATTTAAAGTGTAAAGCGTAAACTTTACATTAACATTACATGAGAGTGAAATCAAGTAAAAATGGGACAAGGGAAATAAGATCTCCAAAGTGGATAAGGGTTGAAAATAATTGAAAGGAGGTCGGTAGAAAGTGAAATTTGGGGATAAAGGAATGGGTCATAAGATTGTATAAATAAACCCAATTTATAAATGGGATTTGTTTTGAGACTGGAGTGGAATTTTGGTGTTGGATTACAACTGAGATTTATCTGAGGATAAGAACGTTGTTGATCAAGGTTTGAGAGGTAATTAAAATACCCCAACTTGAACAACATCGGGATTGTCTGAAGATAGTATTAGTTGGTAATCGTAAGAGACGTTAGTGGATATGTTTGAAAATCTAAACAGCGATTATAGCGCTGTTGTTTTGTAAATCTAAATAGTAATTATAACACTATTGTTATAACATATGTGCTATAAATTTCCTTATTTAAAACAAATGGATTCCCCGATTTAAATAATAAAGGATGGGTTGTCATTTCGTACGACTGCTAGCGTAATTCGCAGGGCAGCAGATAGCCTACGGCGGTCGGATGTTTCCTGAGGGAATCAGGCGTAACCATTGTGATCGCTGTGATCTAGAGTCAAGCGAATGGAGTTAAGACGAATGTTAATTAATCAATTAGAGTTATTCAAATATCGTATTTTTGAATATTAAAAGAGTTATAAGTTTTAATTTAATAAAAAGTAAACCAGTTTGTTAAAGGCCAAATGATGCTGAATACTGAATCAGTGAACTCATTGGAGTGTCATGATTGAAACACTGTATATTTTGATAGTTAAAACACCGACTATCAAAATCTGACCAATACGATTGTTGGTATGGAAAGACCGGGATCAGATCTATATTCGAAAACCATTCCGACCAACAAATACGTGAAGATATCAGAAGGTGATCGAGATGGTGCTGTGAAGACCGTGGATTTTCACAAACGGAAGAACCACTAATATTCTCTGCCTGGCAAGCAGGGATGAGCTGTGATTCTGTCGTAGTTGGAATCTACGGGTTGCAAGGACTTCTCGCTACTGATCCATGGGGTGATTCCTATATGGATGCAGTAGGAGAGTACCTTCGGTTCATCCTGTTCCTGGATGACGTGTATGGACGGATGTCTGACAGAGTATTTCCAAAGGATCACGTACGTTGATTTCTTCAAACATGCTATAGTTGTTGGCAGGGAATTGCCGTTCTCTTAGCTTAACTGCTAGAGTATTTTTGTGGATATCAATTAGTGATATCTGATCGATTTGACGATGTGGCATTCAAAGTAAATGGCGATCAGATGTTCAAGAATAGACTCTGACCTCAAGCCTCATCAACCGGGAAATGACAAAAATCGGGCAGGCGGCATGGCTATGTGGGTCGCTCCCATTAGGGTGTATGATCACCTATCTAGAGGAAATCCTATTTGCTTCTTTAATCTATGTTTCGATGTTGTCCCTTGTCGGGAGACGGTTGCTGATCCCAACCGTCGGTGATATACATTCGATACTCTCAAGCGAAATGAGGGGTCGGTCATGTGAGGGCCGGGTTGCAAGAAGTTCTTGTTGAACCCAGTGTATTCGTCTCTAGAGATACACTATCGGAAGGTGGACCCATACCTTGTCAAGTTGGAATCCAATCTCCAATAAGCGCCTGCGGGTTTTGATTGTAAACTATATATGTGGAGCGTGAGATGCAAGCGTTCCACTAGATTGCTATTTACTTGTATTTAGACATTATCATAATATCAGACAAGATATTGGTCTCAAAACTGTTTTGGGTTATCGTAAGGTAAAAACCGTCCGTGTTTATGTGTGGATTTGGTCTTACGATTATCCTTTTCTTTTGAAAAGGTTTTGAACTTTAAAATCATGATTGGATGATTTACCTTTATACTGTGCGAGTTTATCTCACTCTGGTTCACCAGACTGACCCGGTGTTTTGTAAATGCTCGGGTTAGACCGGGTTGTACAGGTTCAGGTTATCGACCGCTATGAAGAGACGAGCTGGAAGAGTCCAGACGTATGATATTTCTACTATTCCGCTGTGTGTTGTATATGGGAACAGGCTATTATAACTGTCCCATGGTATGGTGTACTGTGACACTGTAAGTATTTTAAAGCTTTCAATAAAGATTATTTATGTATTATATTTTGTTCCGCTGCGATGTGAGACTCTGTATGGTGTTTCTTCTTCTTCTTCTATTCTAATATTTCTTTCTTTCTTATCTCACCCTCTAACTTCTTTCTATTAATGATCTGGAATGTTCGATGTCTGAATGGTCAACATGGTAGTTTGATGTTGATTTTCGGAGTCGAAAATCCCAGTTCGTTACAGTGGTATCAGAGCTGAAGGTTAAGTAATTACCTTGGCTCTGTGGTGTAACTCAGTAGAGATGGGGTTAGTAATACCCTAGATTGAGTTTGAGTATATATATATATATATATATATATGAGCGCGTATTTGTAAATTGATATAAAAACTGTTTATATTGTGTTGATTGGTTTGTCGAGTAGTTTATGAATTCTGGTCGATACAGTAATGCAAACTGTGTCGATAAGTGTTTCTAAACTCTTGAACAGAATAATTCGACACAGTATGTTTTTGAAAGAGGGTAAATGAAATAATTTTACCCAAATGGTATTTGAATATAAAAGAATGATTAATATTTGAAGTATTATAGTATATTGGATGTGTTGCTTGGTTATAATTAAAAAAAGGTTATATAAATAACCAATTAGAATTCGAATAATATGAAAACAGATAAATTAAATCTGGAATTAAAATCAGAATTTGAATTAAAATTCCCAAAAGTGGGAAAGGTGACTGCAAATGAACTTGGATTGAATATATGAGAAATTTAAGATCCTGGGAGATTTTAAATTTGTTTTACAAACTTTGAGGTGGTATTTTGAAAAGATTTCAAAATGGAAATGTTTAAATATGATTTTGAATGGTTATATAATACTGAACTCACTTGGATAGCTGGGAAATAACTCTGATGATGCTGGCCACATCATCAGTGTTCATTTCCGAGTTCTAAGTGACGGATTACTACCAAAAATCTTGTTTGAATTGCTTTGAGAAGAACGAGTTGTTTTGAATCCTGAAAAGAAATATTTGATTTTTGAAAGAACTGAACTATTTAAAAACTCCCAGGGAGATTGTTTGAACAAAAGGAAAAAATTAAATAGAATTAGTGAAAGCAAATATGAATTGAATTAAAACAAATTAACTGGAAATTGAATCGAGATATATATATCAAGTAGAATCAGATTTTGAATTGGGAGACAGGAATCTGAAATGGTGTTGAACTGGTAAGTTAAGAGTTGAAATTGATGGTGGATGGAAATTGAGTTAAGAATGGGATTTGGCTTGGACTCGTGAAGGATTTGGTTTTAAAGATAAAAATTGAAATTTTGGTTGGAAATGCATTTGTATATGCTGACAGGGTGGCAGACGGGAAAGATATAGTGATATGGCCGACAAAAAGGTACACGTTTATTTCTATATGGGTTTGGTGATTTATGAGCCTATTTGGCAAGCCACTTGGCTGTTTCATTTTCTTTTGGATTGGAGAAGGCCTAGAAAGGCGAGTTGGAGTTGTACTGATTGAGCCGTACAGAGGAGGTGCTGGCGAAATTTTTCGAAAATTTAAGGTGTTAGAAAATTTTCGATATTTTTGAAAATATTTATTTATGATATTGAATTGATTTCTAATTTAAAATAAATTAGATTTGAAATTAATGGGTTTATAACGTTCTTTCTTACCTTAGCAATTTCGAGGACGAAATTATTTTAAGGGGGGAAGAATGTAACGACCCGTGTTTTTCGACCATTTGAATATGAATATTTAAATTTATTTTAAATATTATATTTGGGAATATAATGGGTTTTAATATTTAATACGTTATTTAAAATGATGTTTGAACGTTATATAATTTATATATTGTAAATCGAGCTTGAAAATGGCGTGCAGTTCGTAATATGGAGTTTTGAACTTCAACTGAGAATACATGACCCGATATAAGTCGGATTTCAGTGAAACAGGACACGTTGGAACCGTATTGACGATAATTTTCATATGAAAGAGAAAAATCCAGATTACGTGTAATAGATGGCGAGTTATGGCCAAATCAAATTTTGGGAAAAACGCTATGGAAATCATTATCGACCTATAAAATGGCCATTTTGCAAACGGACTCAGTTTTCGACGAAACCAGTTTCATTAGAACCGTATCGTTAAATTATTGTCAGAAAATCAAACTGCGTGGAAAACCGATGTCGTATGTGACCACGGCAGCCATAAACGCCCGTTCAATTTCTATAGAGCATATTTATATAAATAAAGGGATAATTGGGTATAACCTGAACAGACGATCGAATTAAGCCACGAAATCAGTTCCGTTGAGTTCGTATCATCGTTTAGAGTCAAGATAGGTATATAGTTTGTTATTTTTAGAGATCGAGAAATTTGGCGTTAAAAAGGGTAGGGCGGTTCGGGGTAAAAACAGCCTACCGGGGCAACAGTCTCAGAATGCGACGAAATTAGTGCCGTTGGGTTCGTATCGAAAAGTTATTGTCGATGTTCGCAGTTTCAAGTGAATTTGATTTATCTGGTGACCGTGGAAAAATTAAACGTGTATTCATTTCTGGTTTCATAAAGGAAATTTTTCCATACGACCTCGGATTGCAACAAAACTTATCCCATTGGATTCGGAATATCGTTTTACATCAAGAACAGCCTTTTTATCAGTAGACAGAAATCATATGTGGTGGGTTTTAATACGAATTCTCACTGCGAAGTTTCGTTGTATTGAAATAGTAATAAAATCTACCCTACGTTCTACTGTACATTACTTGTCCCCCAAATCTTCACACTACTGTACATTACTTGTTCCCCAAACAATTCATTTTACTTGGCTGCCAAACAACTGATTCCTTGCAAGCCAAACTAGGAACCGTGCCTTCCACGTTTTGGTTCCATTTTAAATACCATACTAGAAACAGTCAAACCCTAATATTTGGTCAACCAAACAGTGAGCCGCCACTGTCAAACGAATGGGTAAAAAGCTCTAGACTTCCTCCTACATTTTCTGGTGATCCAATCCCTTATTTCGAAAACTTCCTGAAGAAAAACCTAGAGCTCGACAAGACCTTTCTATCCAATGGAAATGATCAGGGTTTAACGATCGAGCTACCAGGAATTTCAGCTGAAAGGCGCTGGACTTCGAACGTTCTTATGGGAGCTGGGGAGTTTCGAATGGCAGACTACTTTCGGCGTGGACAGGCGATGGAAAGAGGGTCGGTATGGAGGTGTCAGATTGGGCGCCGATGATCGGTGTCAGGGGCGGCTATCGGGAAAAGCTTTGTTGCTTGTTGATGCCTAGAAGGCACAAAGACGAACGAGAAATGAGGGGCGTGGGAAGCGATCAAGGATTGGGCGAATGGTTTTAATTTAAATTAACTTTAAGTTAATTATAATTAGAGAATAAGTAGTGTTAATTAGTGTCAAATGACAACTAATTATTGGTTTTGTTCTAGATCAGAGATCTGAAGGGTGCGTGAGTTCTCAGCGTGACACCGAAGAGCAATATGAGGAAGGAACTCGGTTCACTGCTTTGAACTTGGACGAGATACGAATGTGAACATGGAATTAAAATGGGTTTGGCCCCGGTTTAACTTAAAACGTAATTTAGTTATGATAAACTTTGATTAGGGAATTGGCTATTTAGAATTAGACTAATACACTAAAATCTGATCTGTTGCAGGCGTACAGACCAAATTGGAAAGGCTGAACGAATCGGTACCGTAACTGCAAACAAGGAACAGGGAACTGATCGCAACCATTTTCTGAAAGCCAAGCGTGATGCCTGATTTGAATTTCAAACGAAATCAGTAAATTTAATTAAAGTAATTAGGCTATAATAAAAATTGTAAGGTTTATAACCTTTGAAAATCAATTAACTTAAATATGAATCATGCAGGCTTGATGTTTGATTTGCAAAGGAAGCATCATACAAAGAGAACGAAGAAGAAACATCCTTCCATTTTTGTACATCTAAACGTAATAAAATTAGTTAAACCATGTTCAAGGAATTAATTTATTTATTTAAATTAAAACAACATAAATTATTTATAGCGTATTGTTATGTTATCAGAATCGAACAAGGTAGGATGCATTGAACTAGCACCAACGAACACGACGTTAGGGAACTAATTTGGACAGAGCTGGATACAAGGGGAATTTACAGTTAAAATTAAACGACTGTTTAATTTAACTGTAATGGAACCGTTTCAATAGCGAATCAAATCAAGGTGAGTTAAACTAACTCAGTTACCTTTTTTATATTTTATATAAATTGGGTGTTTTTATTTGGTGTGCTCTGCTTGCCAATGGTTGACTGCTTTGCTAGTTATCTATTTAACTGTTGATTTAACCGATGAAATTAAACTGTGTTTAATTTCAGTGAAATACCAAATCGTTATTTTTAACGATTTGTTCCAATAAAGGTAACTCACCTTGGTTGGTCACGTTTATTTATAAACGTGTTTAAAATGGTTGCATTGTTTGAATTGCTTATGGTTGATGTTAAATGGTCGTTATTTAGTTTATCAGTTAAACAAAACTGAACCGTCTGATTTGAGATAACCATTTGAATACAGGGAAGAACAGGTTGGAGGGATCCAACCGGATTCCTCAAATGTATTATTTATTTTCATATGATCATATATGAACTGATCTGTTTGTGTGATTGATTTGATGGTTGATTATTGACTGGATATTCAACATCTGTTTGGTTTAAACCAATGGGCGATATTGGTTAAGTGTTTGGCAGAGTATGGCCTTTAAAACCAATCGAGTTATAGATATTGATTCACCGACAGGTGAATCGATAGAGTTGAGGTTATAAAATTTATTTTATAACCAGAGTTAGATTTGAATTATATTATTTGAATAAAAGTTATTTAAGAGAGATAAATAAATATTTTTATTTGTTTAAGACTTTGATTTGTGATGAATTTATTTTGCAAAGCAAATGCTGATGTTAATCAGATTTACCAGTTGAAGAATAAGAAATGAAATAAATGGCTAAACCTTGGAAAATTGTTTTGTAAAGAAAACAAATAATTAGAATCTATCTAAATTAAGTATATTTTTAATTAATTCAAAGCGAGGATTGTTGAAATCGGTTAATGAGATAATCAAGTTTTTGAGTTAATTAAATCGACCGTTTGGAATTAGAATTGTTTATCAAGTTAATGTGTTTTGACTAAAATAGTTAAATGAATATTGTTTGAATTTAAATAAGGATTTAAAAGGGATTTAATATTTAATTTAGTTAATAAAGGGATTAACTACTAAAGTAGTTAATGTTTGAAATAAGTTATTATTTTAATTAATGATAAATTTAGGAATATATTTTTAAATGGGAATTCATTCAAAAAGTTACCGAATGTGATATGCAAGCCAATTGAATGGTGAAAGGAAATAAACGTACTCAATTATATGAATTAAGTGAAAGGAGATTACGATAAAAGGGTTTATTATAAACCAGAGGTTTTAAGTGAGATTTAAAGTGTAAAGCGTAAACTTTACATTAACATTACATGAGAGTGAAATCAAGTAAAAATGGGACAAGGGAAATAAGATCTCCAAAGTGGATAAGGGTTGAAAATAATTGAAAGGAGGTCGGTAGAAAGTGAAATTTGGGGATAAAGGAATGGGTCATAAGATTGTATAAATAAACCCAATTTATAAATGGGATTTGTTTTGAGACTGGAGTGGAATTTTGGTGTTGGATTACAACTGAGATTTATCTGAGGATAAGAACGTTGTTGATCAAGGTTTGAGAGGTAATTAAAATACCCCAACTTGAACAACATCGGGATTGTCTGAAGATAGTATTAGTTGGTAATCGTAAGAGACGTTAGTGGATATGTTTGAAAATCTAAACAGCGATTATAGCGCTGTTGTTTTGTAAATCTAAATAGTAATTATAACACTATTGTTATAACATATGTGCTATAAATTTCCTTATTTAAAACAAATGGATTCCCCGATTTAAATAATAAAGGATGGGTTGTCATTTCGTACGACTGCTAGCGTAATTCGCAGGGCAGCAGATAGCCTACGGCGGTCGGATGTTTCCTGAGGGAATCAGGCGTAACCATTGTGATCGCTGTGATCTAGAGTCAAGCGAATGGAGTTAAGACGAATGTTAATTAATCAATTAGAGTTATTCAAATATCGTATTTTTGAATATTAAAAGAGTTATAAGTTTTAATTTAATAAAAAGTAAACCAGTTTGTTAAAGGCCAAATGATGCTGAATACTGAATCAGTGAACTCATTGGAGTGTCATGATTGAAACACTGTATATTTTGATAGTTAAAACACCGACTATCAAAATCTGACCAATACGATTGTTGGTATGGAAAGACCGGGATCGGATCTATATTCGAAAACCATTCCGACCAACAAATACGTGAAGATATCAGAAGGTGATCGAGATGGTGCTGTGAAGACCGTGGATTTTCACAAACGGAAGAACCACTAATATTCTCTGCCTGGCAAGCAGGGATGAGCTGTGATTCTGTCGTAGTTGGAATCTACGGGTTGCAAGGACTTCTCGCTACTGATCCATGGGGTGATTCCTATATGGATGCAGTAGGAGAGTACCTTCGGTTCATCCTGTTCCTGGATGACGTGTATGGACGGATGTCTGACAGAGTATTTCCAAAGGATCACGTACGTTGATTTCTTCAAACATGCTATAGTTGTTGGCAGGGAATTGCCGTTCTCTTAGCTTAACTGCTAGAGTATTTTTGTGGATATCAATTAGTGATATCTGATCGATTTGACGATGTGGCATTCAAAGTAAATGGCGATCAGATGTTCAAGAATAGACTCTGACCTCAAGCCTCATCAACCGGGAAATGACAAAAATCGGGCAGGCGGCATGGCTATGTGGGTCGCTCCCATTAGGGTGTATGATCACCTATCTAGAGGAAATCCTATTTGCTTCTTTAATCTATGTTTCGATGTTGTCCCTTGTCGGGAGACGGTTGCTGATCCCAACCGTCGGTGATATACATTCGATACTCTCAAGCGAAATGAGGGGTCGGTCATGTGAGGGCCGGGTTGCAAGAAGTTCTTGTTGAACCCAGTGTATTCGTCTCTAGAGATACACCATCGGAAGGTGGACCCATACCTTGTCAAGTTGGAATCCAATCTCCAATAAGCGCCTGCGGGTTTTGATTGTAAACTATATATGTGGAGCATGAGATGCAAGCGTTCCACTAGATTTCTATTTACTTGTATTTAGACATTATCATAATATCAGACAAGATATTGGTCTCAAAACTGTTTTGGGTTATCGTAAGGTAAAAACCGTCCGTGTTTATGTGTGGATTTGGTCTTACGATTATCCTTTTCTTTTGAAAAGGTTTTGAACTTTAAAATCATGATTGGATGATTTACCTTTATACTGTGCAAGTTTATCTCACTCTGGTTCACCAGACTGACCCGGTGTTTTGTAAATGCTCGGGTTAGACCGGGTTGTACAGGTTCAGGTTATCGACCGCTATGAAGAGACGAGCTGGAAGAGTCCAGACGTATGATATTTCTACTATTCCGCTGTGTGTTGTATATGGGAACAGGCTATTATAACTGTCCCATGGTATGGTGTACTCTGACACTGTAAGTATTTTAAAGCTTTCAATAAAGATTATTTATGTATTATATTTTGTTCCGCTGCGATGTGAGACTCTGTATGGTGTTTCTTCTTCTTCTTCTTCTATTCTAATATTTCTTTCTTTCTTATCTCACCCTCTAACTTCTTTCTATTAATGATCTGGAATGTTCGATGTCTGAATGGTCAACATGGTAGTTTGATGTTGATTTTCGGAGTCGAAAATCCCAGTTCGTTACAGTTTTAAACAATCTACTCATCAATCAAGAAAATCGGATTAAATTATAACGAGGATGATACGATCCATGCCTTTAGTTTAATCCTGGATATATTGGTTAAAAGGATTATATTACATTGATACACTGATCATGGAAAGGTTATATCGAATCGTCAATATTATTATAACTTGGGTAGCAGTGATGTATTACTAGATGTCGCTCACCGTTTACAATTTAAATATTATTTGAATTGTTGCCAACGTTATGATAACCTATTGGGTCACACATATGAACGTCGAAAAGGGCGAGAACCATTCGAAATAAAAGGAGATCAAATAGGTTGAATATTTCTTTTATTTTAAGTAGTAACTGGGTCAATATGGTTTCCACATATCTCGTATTGCAATGTTATAAAATAAGGGGCCGATCCCTTTTATTATAGCATTCCAGAAAATTAATACGAGATCCACAAAAACCTTAGAAACCCCAAATTTGGCTAGTACCAACTCATTCCTCCTTGATTTCGTATGACGATCTCGAGAACGACGTTCGTGGATCTCCAATAGAGGCGCTCGAATTCAAGCGCTCGATTTGATTTAATCTGGAATCAGCTTCAACATTTTTCAAGATCGACTCTTTTAATTTGATTCGGAAATCAGAAGAAAGGTACATGTTTTAAATTCAATTTAAGATTCGAATTTTATATTTGATTATTGAAATCCGCTGTGTGATTGATCCTATTTTAACCTTTAATGGTATCGGAGCATAGGTTATCATTCGAATTCAATTGTTGGGTTTAAAACCATGTATTTGATTTCGTATACTTCTGAAAATTACAGTGTTGAGAACACCGATATAAATTTCAGTTGGTATGTGTAAATTAGTAAATTAATATAGAATCAAAAGTTGAATCTGTGTTAATGACTTCTGTTTTTGATATGAAAATTAGGGAGTATATATAAATCCATTGTTAATTTTGAATTAACTCTGTATTTATATAATAACCTGTACTATACTGTATTCCATGATTTACCTAGATTATCATGAATGTATGTTTTATATATGTTTGGATCTGAATTTTAATTCATTGCTGATAAACAGTTATAAACTCTGGTTCATATGTACTGAAACATAATTGTTACCTATTTGATACTGTTAAGATATCCTGGGTTAATATGTTGATAAACTGGATATATTTTACTACCTGATATTCTGATTCCAGCTTATATCCATGTATATTATTGTACTTGATGACTGTCATGCATAGATATGAAAGGGTATGAGATACCTGTTCATATGAGTATGTTCATAATAAATTTAAGACATGATCTAATGTCCGTATATGTATCATATTCATATGTATTAGACATTATGTCCTTATACACAAACTGCTATTTCTTTTGGTGAAAAGATTATTGTAATTTCTGGGAATAGTTTACCCAGAATTTGGATATACATATTTTGTTAATATGTAATCTTTTATGATCTATTTCATATGCATTTTGTAAAAACCATTACACACCTTTCGTTTGTATATGCTAGTTAGTAAAAGGATTTTGTAAACTTCTAAAGACTGGTTCAAATAAATGTTAAAGTAAGAAATGAGTTTAAACGATATTCATTTTATTATATTAAGAACTGGCCAGTTTTGGTCCTTGATTATCTTTTTGTAAAATAGATCTGTATATATATATGTGAAATCCATTATTGCCATGATACACAATATTATATGTTTGACATATATATATATATATATATATATATGCATTTAAACTGATGTAAGATTATTAGAATTGACCTGTCTTTTCAGTTTTATGTTACATCATTAATATGCTTTAAACACAGCAGTATTGATCTTGTTTTCTCATGGTTTATAATCTGATTGTATACATACACTAAACTGTTATGGATAATTCAGATTTGATTTGTTCTCTTCTAATATATGTTCTGATTTCATTTGTGATCAAAACTTATTCGTAAGTCCAAATTCCATTTTCACCCACATTATAAAGATAATGTACAAGACAGTTTAACAATAGTATCTCGATTTGGCAACTCGGTGAATGTAACGACCCAGAAAATCTGAACCAATTTAAAAATTTTAAATTGGCTAAAATTATGGATTTTAAATATTTAAAATAAATATTTTAAATAAAGGCGATGAAAACTGAGTTTGAATCGATAATTGAAAACGAATATAATTAATTATAATTATATATAAGGCCTGAAAGGGCGCTGTAGTTTCGAAAATTGAATTCAAACTTTGTCGGACTGTATCGGGTGCAAAACAATCCGGATTTTAGTGAAACCAAAAACATTAGGATCTAATTGGTAATATCTTTCTAACGAATTCGACCAATCGAAATTTGATAGCGGGAATCAAAAGATATGTCCAGTTGAAAATTCTGAATAGTCGCTATGGAATTCAGGCCCTTAAAAATGGAAATTTTGCAAACGACCTCGGATTTCGACGAAACCACTTTTGTTGGATACGTGTTGTAAAGTTATTGCTAGATTTCAAATTTCATAATTTTTCGAATCAATATGTGAGCGTGGCAAAGGAAAACGCGTTTGACCAGTTTCAGTTGATTTTAATCGACTGGAAATTGGCCATTTTTCAAACGGTCTCAGAATTTGACGAAACTAGTTTTGTTAGGACCATATCGTTAATACGAAGCTAGAAAATATTTTTCTGGAATTTTTCGAGTTCGTATGTGGCCCCACTAAATTGAAATGTGCGTTTAAATTGAATATATAAAGAATTACACTTTAAATTCAACGGAAACTGATTCAAACGATCGAATCAGCTTACGATACATATCCCATTGTGTTCGGGATGGGGGTAAAACGCTATGGACGACAGGCGGTGGGCCTCGTTTAGAGGTCGTATGTAAAAGTCAACTTTTTGAAAAATTAAATAATTAAATTTATATATTTTATATAAACCCCCCTATTCCCTCTTCTCTCTCTTCACTTCGAACAGAAAAAAAAAGAAAAAAAAACCCTAAATCTAAATCGCGTCGCTCAGCCCAGGAGACGCCGCCGCCGCCAGAAGACCACCGCGCCCCACCTTCGATGACCCCCGACGTCCTCGGTCACTCCTACTTCAATCCGACCCCCCCTGAAGCCATCGCGACGCCGATTCGCGAGCCCCCAGTTCGAGACCCACCGCCGACCCTGACATCCCCCCCGTTCTTCGCAGATCAATGTAAGTTGTTTTTATTTTATTTTATTTTTATTTTCAATTCTGAAAAAAACTGATTTCGATTTAAAAGGATTTAAAACTGATTTCGATTTAAAAGGATTTAAAACTGATTTCGATTTAAAAGGATTTAAAACTGATATTTTTTAAAAGGATTTAAAACTGATTTCGATTTAAAAGGATTTAAAACTGATATTTTTTAAAAGGATTTAAAACTGATTTTTAAAAGGGTTTAAAAACTGATTTTATTTTGAAATTTAAAAAGAAAAAGATTAGAAATTTAAAAAGAAAAAAATTAGAACTTTAAAAAGAAAAAGATTTAAACTTTAAAAAGAAAAAGATTAGAACTTTAAAAAGAAAAAGATTTGATCTTTAAAATAGAAAAGACGGAATTTTTATTAAGTAGAAGAAGTAAGATATAATTTTTACATCATAGGAATATTAAAAATATAATCTTTATTTTTGAAAAGGCGGAATCTATATTATTGAAATTCGAGTTTTATATATTGAATAACATAGAAAAAAAAATTCGATTTTTACATATGTAGAGAATACGGGCGAAAGCGACAAAAAGGCGAGATTGGCGAAGATTTCTATAAAGGAAGAGTCGTGGTATTGGATAGCTATTTGTGAGAATTTCTCACTCTTCAATTTCTTTTTCTATATATATATATGTGTCGAAATAAATGTGAATTTGCTATATATAATATATATATATATATACGCCCCTCGTCCACAAACCATGGACGATATTTATTGATTGAAATTGTTGTGAAAATTGATTGATGCGAATGATTGTTTGGGATTGTTTGTGGTTGATATTGATTGATTGAGGTTGAAAAATACCCGTTTGTGGTTGAGAAATATTTGGTTGAAACCACATAGGATTAGTTTGTGGAAATGAAATAAATATATACATGCCGCCTGCGTGCGAACTAGATGCATGATCCCCATTGTCAAAAACCGCGAGGTTTTAAGGTAGAGCAAGGAGCCGTACTAGGGACGGTCCCGGTTTTAACTACCCTGCCGTTATGCTGCCGAAATTTTGAATAATATTCATGTGTTTGAATTATTTTCATATGCTTAAACTATATTTATTCATTGTATAGAAAACATTCATGTGTTGAATCGATATTCATTCGTTGATTAGAAATTCATGTGTTGAATGGTATTCATATTTTGAAATAAATTGTTTGATAATAAAAATCACCTTTTATCTATATATAGAAACTATAGAAAACATTCATGTGTTGAATCGATATTCATTCGTTGATTAGAAATTCATGTGTTGAATGGTATTCATATTTTGAAATAAATTGTTTGATAATAAAAATCACCTTTTATCTATATATAGAAACTATAGAAAACATTCATGTGTTGAATCGATATTCATTCGTTGATTAGAAATTCATGTGTGGAATGGTATTCATATTTTGAAATAAATTGTTTGATAATAAAAATCACCTTTTATCTATATATAGAAACTATAGAAAACATTCATGTGTTGAATCGATATTCATTCGTTGATTAGAAATTCATGTGTTGAATGGTATTCATATTTTGAAATAAATTGTTTGATAATAAAAATCACCTTTTATCTATATATAGAAACCATAGAAAACATTCATGTGTTGAATCGATATTCATTCGTTGATTAGAAATTCATGTGTTGAATGGTATTCATATTTCGAAATAAATTGTTTGATAATAAAAATCACCTTTTATCTATATATAGAAACTATAGAAAACATTCATGTGTTGAATCGATATTCATTCGTTGATTAGAAATTCATGTGTTGAATGGTATTCATATTTTGAAATAAATTGTTTGATAATAAAAATCACCTTTTATCTATATATAGAAACCATAGAAAACATTCATGTGTTGAATCGATATTCATTCGTTGATTAGAAATTCATGTGTTGAATGGTATTCATATTTTGAAATAAATTGTTTGATAATAAAAATCACCTTTTATCTATATATAGAAACTATAGAAAACATTCATGTGTTGAATCGATATTCATTCGTTGATTAGGAATTCATGTGTTGAATGGTATTCATATTTTGAAATAAATTGTTTGATAATAAAAATCACCTTTTATCTATATATAGAAACTATAGAAAACATTCATGTGTTGAATCGATATTCATTCATTGATTAGAAATTCATGTGTTGAATGGTATTCATATTTTGAAATAAATTGTTTGATAATAAAAATCACCTTTTATCTATATATAGAAACTATAGAAAACATTCATGTGTTGAATCGATATTCATTCGTTGATTAGGAATTCATGTGTTGAATGGTATTCATATTTTGAAATAAATTGTTTGATAATAAAAATCACCTTTTATCTATATATAAAAACTATAAAAAACATTCATGTGTTGAATCGATATTCATTTGTTGATTAGAAATTCATGTGTTGAATGGTATTCATATTTTAAAATAAATTGTTTGATAATAAAAATCACCTTTTATATATATATAAAAACTATAGAAAACATTCATGTGTTGAATTGATATTCATTCATTGATTAGAAATTCATGTGTTGAATGGTATTCATATTTTGAAATAAATTGTTTGATAATAAAAATCACCTTTTATCGACTATATGAACTGTGTAAAATAATCTCGTTTTAAAAGAAATTGTTTTATAATTAAAATCCTATTTTTGCCACCTATATGAACTATATAGAAAAATAGTGTTTTGAAATGAATTGTTTTACAATAAAAATCACATTTTTATTGTATGCATAAATCGTTGAAATGTGAAGTGTTAAAAATAGCCACTTGTTCAAAATAAACATATATGAGTTGAAATATTCATTAACTAGCTAATGAAATGATTTGCACCTATTTATGTAACATTAGAATGAATGGTGTTTTTAAACCGAATAGAAATCAAATATGAAGTTGAATAGAAAATGATAAATGATAAGAACACTATATATATGTACATGCATATTCATTGAATAGGTTATAGCAAAGGGGCTAGAGAAGAGGAATAAAATTTTGTGCCCGACAAATAGGTACACATTTACTGTTTTGTTTGGGTGATGATTTTATGAGCCTGTTGGCTAGCCGCTTGGCTTTTTCTTTTTGAGATTAGAAGGACCGGGAAAGCTATTTGCGAATTCCCGATGCTCCCGGTGCAGGGGAGGTTATGGCGAAATTTTCCAAAATTTTAAGGCGTTAGTGAAATATTTGAAGTGAAAACGATATTGAAATTGTTGAATGAACTATATTTATATAAATATATAAATATAAATAAAATTAAAACGAAACGTGGCCGTGCAGTTCGTGTTTTGAAACCGTGTTTTCAAACAACTAGTACGGGGAATCCGACCATTGGATTTTCCCGAAACCTCAACCGTCGGGTTCGCCTTGGAAATATCTTCCCAACGGCACCAACCTTGTAAAAATCCAACGGTTGGATTGTCTGGAATGTTTAATTCAAATCTGAAGAAAAACAGCGCCAGAAGCGATTATATTTATATATAAATATAATTATATTTCATCCAATAACGACGCTGCAGTTCGTATTTTGAAATCGAAAATTCAAACGATTGTACCGCGAGATCCGACCGTCGGATTTTCCCGAAACTGGAACCGTTGGATTCGTTTTGAAAAGACCTTTCTAATGATGTAAATTTTGTGAAGATCCAACGGTTAGATTTTCAGATATGTGTAAATCAAATCTGAAGAAAAACAGCGCCACGGCCGCCTTATGGCCCGAAGCGTCGTTTTTAATAAATTAGCTATTTTAAAATAAATAAAAATAGCGATATATCGTTATAAAATATTACAAACGATATGGAATAGAAATAAACTGAATTTGCTCGATTTATGTTGTATTTGATGGTTGAATGTGTTTGGTGTGAAAATTACATTAAAGAACAACATTAGTGTTGTCGAATAATTTAACCATTGAAATAAATTGATTTGAAATTCTAAATATGCGTGAATTATTTGAAAAGGCCGAGTTAATTCTCATTTCGAATAATTGACCGACGATTGAAATTCGAAGATGAAGACGGTGGTCAAAGACCGGAGATCTTCACCTCGTTTGGATGGTAACCGAGGTCCTGATTGGGAGGCATCCCGAAATATGGATAATGGATGGTGATCGTCCAGACGTATGTGGTGATCGATGGGTTTGCGAGGTAATTAGTGCCTCCGGTTTCGTTCAGACCCAGAACGGACTTGTAAATGGACTGTGTGTCTGACATTGGAGTTTATTCTGTGTTGATTGATTTCTGTTAAATATACATCTGTTTGGCGGCGGAGAATTTATTCTTTTGCTTAACGCCCTTCTCTGAGACGATCGAGCTCTGAGGTTGTATATCGATGGACATCAGTCGCATGGCATGAATTGCCTGTGTGGCATGCTAAGATGCAGTGATCAGGGCTTCTGTTGAAAAGCAAAGTCTTGTGGTGATGATCAAAGCACTTCCTGTGTGGCGTAGCTTTGTGTATAACGTAAATTCGCGAACCTCACACCCCGGTATGAACCAGAAACGGGAGAGGACATCAGGGAGGGCCTGCGTTTCTTTCTAGCTAGGGTGGTGCCAGTGACCTGCCAGCCCTGACATTTATATACTTTTCACCTATGTGGTTGTTGCTGTTGCGAGGCGCCTCGGTTTGATCGGACGATCCGGGTCCGATGGAGTCATTCGTTGGCTCGTTTACGCCCCAAAGGGCGGGGAGACGTAGTGTTCAGGCATAATAATCCACATCGGTGGACCGGCCCTGACGATCCAAGGTGCAGTTGCGGCTGTTCCTGAGACACGGGCTAGAGCGTCTCGAATTCGGTAAGGACTATCTTTTGCCTTGGTTCATGACGGAAATCAAATTTCCAAATACGACATCGTGCGATTTTGATTGTATACCTATATATGGCGACATAGTGGTATGGGGCATTAATGCCGTCTATGATTGATAGTTATGATTTGAAATTGTTTTCCAAACATATAAACACTAGCAATAATATCAAATGCCTTTGTTTTGTTCGTATCAAGCACATTTGGCCGTTATAAGGTAAAAACTCTATCCTCCGGTTTGCGTTGCATTGTGTGATGGGAACTGAGTCTTATAACGGCTTCATTTTTATAAAAAGCATAGCGATGTTTAAAAGAAAGATTTGTTTTAAAGCACTGGCAATCCAATGGAGTAAACCCGTTCCATGAAAGTGGCGTGGTCCTGTGATTTGCCATATTATATATGTGTTGAGTAGATTTCTCATACCAGTCCCATGACTGACTCGTAGTTTGTTTCACTCTCAAACTCGGGTGCCCCTTTTTCTACATGGGCAGCCTTGTATTCAGGTTTAGCTGGTTCTTCTGGATAGCTGGAGCTGAAGATGGATTCTATCATTTATCTCTTTTTATGCTGTTCAGCTCCTATTGTACATATTTTGTTTATTTCCGCTGTAGACATTTATGTATAGCTGAACTGTATTTGTACTAAGTAAGATCCTGTATACTGTGTAACTCTGATGATTACTTTTATCCAGTATATTCTATTGTTCATTATCTGGTGTATTTATTTAATTTTGTTCTGCTATTATCTGTTTCTGTGTTATATTCCAAAAGATAACCCTTGTTTCCGTCTAAACGGGATTTCGGGTCGTCTCAACGTGGTATCAGAGCTTTGGTTAAGCTTAGTTCTGGAATATAACATTTGAACGATCTCGTCAGAAATAGAACCAGTAGTGTTCTAGGACGGGCAACTCAATACAGATAGGATCAGTAATATCCTAGTATGAGTAAAGCAGAATGAAATTACACCTCGATAGACCCATTTACACTTGAAGTATTTGTCTCTATATTTTGAAATATCTTTTCTGTGACCTGACACTTGATCTGCTATTTGCAGAGGAACTAGAAAATGAGTGCCAGAAACAGAAGAAGTAATACTGACCCGGATATAGAAGCTCTATTCATGAAGTATAGAAATCTGGGTGGAAAACCTTTCTCGGGTGAAGAAGCAATTATGAAGACGCAAGCTTGGATTCGTTCGGCTGAGAAAATCTTCGAAGCTTTAAAGCTGAGGGATGACCAGAAAAGGTTATTGGCCTCCTGGGCACTCAAAGACGAAGCTTTATTCTGGTGGGATTCTGTTATTAAAGATAATCCAGAAGGTGATATCACCTGGGATAGATTCAAAGTGATTTTCTTGGAAAGATTTACTCCTCCCGAAGCAACCGAGAGATTATGTGACGAATTTTCTTATCTAATACAAGGTGACATGACCATTCCCGAATATCATAAGAAATTCAATGAACTTTCTCACTTTGCTCCTCATCTAATTCAAAATCTGAAGAGGAAGAATTTGAGATTTATCAATGGGCTTCAAAGGAAATACCAGAATAAAGTACTGGGGCATGTGAAGCTTCCTTTTTCAGAAATGATTTATATGGCTTATCAATATGAAGATCTAGATAAGAAAGGTATGCTACAGTACGAAGAGGAAGTCAGCTCTAGTAATAAAATTGAGTCTGAAACTGATTATCCTGAGGCAAGTACAATGTCTGAGATCAGTAAGAAGGCCAGTGCCAAGAGAAAAAGGGCCAAATCAGGAAAAGAACCGGTAAAGACCGCCACTTGCTCTAACTGCCATCTGAAGGGGCATTTGTCGATAAACTGCGGACCCTTAAGGAAGAGATTAAAAGGTGAACTTCAATCCAAAGAAGGACTTCAATCGAATAGAAAATGCAATCTCTACCACCAGGCTGGTCACGTAAAGCAAGATTGCTGGCAGTTGAAAAAGACTGAAATAGTTCAAGTGAATGAAGTAGCAGAAACTTCTGATCCCTCAGCAAGTCAAGGAAGATTTGATGTTTTAGAAGGAACGCTTGCTGTCAAAAACATTCCAGTTAAAGTATTGTTTGACACAGGCGCGTCCCGAAGCTTCATTTCAAAGGGTGCCGCTAAGAAGCTAGATTTGAATTTGAGGAAGCTCAAGGAACCAATGACTGTCCAAAATCCGGTCGAGGGATCTATCAATCTCAGTTGGATTTGTGCAGTACCCGTCTCTTTTTCTTGCTATAAATTCCCTATTATCTCCGTCGTCATGAATTTTGATGAATTCGATCTTATTCTGGGATTGGATTGGCTAACCAAATATGAAGCAGAGGTTAGATGCGCCGAGAGAGTTGTTAGAGCTAAGATTAAATCAGGGAGTTATATAACCATACCGTGTGAAGGTCAGAATGCTAATAGAAAGGACTTCTGGGCAGCTTTGAATGTTTCTCCAGCTCAAATGGAAAATATCCCTGAAGTTACTGAGGATATTCCCGACCTCATCAAAGATATTCCTGTCGTCAAGAATTATGCGGATGTGTTTGAGGAAGTTGTTCGCTTACCTCCGCAAAGAGAAATAGATTTCAAAATTGCTTTAATTCCCAATGCAAGGCCGGTAGTTCACGCTATTCGAAGAATGTCCTTGAAAGAGAAGGAGGAATTAGACAATCAAACATGACAGCTCGTATGGAAAGGTCTGATCAGGCCTAGTTTCTCTGATTGGGGTGCAGCAGTGGTGTTTGTCCCAAAATCTAACGGTACTCTACGTCTATGCGTGGATTATCGTGATCTGAACAAACAGACAATAAAGAACAAATATCCATTGCCGCGGATTGATGATTTGTTGGATCGATTAAATGGAGCACAAGTGTTTTCACGAATGGACCTAGCTACAGGTTTCCATCAACTTCGAATTGCCGAAGAGTGTGTTCCAATGACAGCGTTCAGAGGCCCCGACTTATTCTACGAGTGGTTAGTAATGCCATTCGGCTTATGTAATGCTCCCGCTTACTTCGTCGATCTGATGAACAGAGTATTCATAGGAGTTTTGAATAAATTTGTTCTGGTTTTCATAGACGATATTCTAATCTTCTCTAAATCAAAGGCCGAACATGAGAAACATTTGGAACAAGTGTTAGAAATTCTCAGAAGGAATGTATTGAAAGCCAAGTTTTCCAAATGTATATTCTGGCAAGATGAAGTGAAATTTCTGGGGCATGTTGTATCGAAAGAAGGAATCGCTGTGGATCCAAGCAAAATCACAGCTATTCAGAATTGGAAACAGCCCAGTACCCCACTGAAGTCCGCAGTTTTCTCGGGTTGGCTAGCTATTACCGAAAGTTCGTTAAAAACTTTTCGAAGATATCTGGTCACTTAACGAAGCTTACAAAGAAGCATTCTAAATTTAAATGGACTCCAGAAAGTGAGGAGGCTTTCGAAGAGCTAAAGTTAAGACTAACGACAGCTCCAGTGCTAACCATCATCGATGGCAACCAGGATTTAAAGGTCTGGACTGATGCTTCTAGAGAAGGCCTTGGGGCAGTGTTAATGCAAAGGGGCCAAGTGATTGCTTATGCTAGCCGTCAGTTGAAGCCACATGAAAAGAACTACGTAACTCATGATCTTGAGTTATTGGCGATAGTATTCGCTTTGAAAATCTGGAGACACTATCTTCTGGGTGAGAGATTTGAACTGTTTACAGATCACCGGTCGTTAAAGTATCTGTTCACTCAGAAGGACTTAAATTTGAGGCAGCAGCATTGGCTGGAGTTTCTTGCAGCATATGACTTTGAAATTATATATACTCCAGGGAAAGCCAATGTCGTGGCCGATGCGCTGAGCAGAAAGAATGTAATGATCGCCAGCTTTATTATCACGACTTCCTTGATGGATAAAATATCTATTCTTCAGAAGGAGGATAACTTTATTAAGGAAATGATCAAAAGGATTCAGAAAGGCGAACCCTCGTGTTTTCAAATAGATAACGACGAGACCTTGAGGTTGAAAGGAAGGATTTGTGTTCCCGACATCCCAGAGTTAAAAAGGGAAGTGTTAGATGAGTGTCACAAGTCCAAGTTGAGTATCCATCCTGGCGTGGCCAAAATGTATAACGATCTCAAAAGAACATTCTGGTGGAAGGCTATGAAGAGAGACGTTTCAATATACGTTAGCCGATGCCCTACTTGCCAGCTAGTTAAAAGCGACCAACAGAAATTGGCTGGATTATTACAACCACTGGAAGTTCCTGGTTGGAAGTGGGAACATATTTCTATGGATTTCATTGATGGTTTGCCCAGGACCAGGAAAGGAAATGACAGTATTTGGGTGATCGTAGATCGCTTCACGAAGACCGCCCATTTCATACCTGTCAGATCAAACAGAACCGCTCAGAGTCTGGCGCAGATTTACTTCAGGGAAATAGTTAGACTACATGGAGTGCCACTCAGTATAGTCAGTGATAGAGATACAATATTCACTAGTAAATTCTGGGAGGCATTTCAAGTCGAGCTAGGAACGAAGTTAAACTTGAGCACCGCTTATCATCCTCAGACAGACGAACAGACTGAGAGGGTGAATCGCATTTTAGAAGATCTATTGCGGGCTTGTGTTCTAGATTTCGGTGGATAATGGGAAGACAATCTGCATTTGGCTGAATTTTCTTATAACTACAGCTACCAGGCGAGTCTGACAATGTCGCCATTCGAAGCATTGTACGGTAGACCTTGCCGATCTCCTGCTTGTTGGGTCGAGCCTGGAAATAGACTTGTGTTAGGGCCTGATATGATTCGAGAAGCTGCCGACAAAATCGATTTTATTAAGAAGCGATTACTCACCGCTCAAAGCCGACAAAAGAGCTATGCCGATAAAAGAAGAAGAGATATATCCTTTGAAGTTGGCGACTATGTATATTTGAAAGTATCGCCGATGAGAGGAGTTATCCGGTTCGGTAAAACGGGAAAGTTGGCACCCAAATTCATTGGTCCGTTTCCTATTCTGGAACGGATTGGAACTCTCGCTTACAGGGTCAAACTGCCTGATTGGCTGCCTGGAGTTCATGATGTATTTCACATATCTCAACTTCGAAAGCACGTTCATGATCCAGACTTGATCGTGGAAGAAGCAGCTCAGCAGGATATTGAAATTACTCCAGAATTAGCTGTGAGGCGAGAGCCGCTAAAGATTATCGGCAAAGAAACCAAAGAGCTGAGGAACAAGAAGGTTCGCTTAGTCAAAGTGCAATGGAGTGGAGATCCGCGAGATTGTACTTGGGAAACGGAGGAGTGCATTCAGAAAGCTTATCCTAGATGCCGAGTAGATATCTCTGATTGACTCCGGTGCAAGGTACATTTACCCTACTTTGCACTACCATTCAATTCTCTACTCTATTGTTATTTTCTTTTCATAGATGTGCATTTTTAATTATATAGTCTGAATGATTTTTAAAGGAATATAGGATTTGATCAGGATATTTTAGAAAGGTTAGAAACAAATTGGTTGGTTGTGTTGTATGATTATGGATTTATCAAACCACTTTCGACTTTGTTCCTTTTCGGGGACGAAAAGTTTTAAGTGGGGGAGATTGTAACGACCCAGAAAATCTGAACCAATTTAAAATTTTTAAATTGGCTAAAATAATGGATTTAAAATATTTAAAATAAATATTTTAAATAAAGGCGATGAAAACTGAGTTTGAATCGACAATTGAAAACGAATATAATTAATTATAATTATATATAAGGCCTGAAAGGGCGCTGTAGTTTCGAAAATTGAATTCAAACTTTGTCGGACTGTATCAGGTGCAAAACAATCCGGATTTTAGTGAAACCAAAAACATTAGGATCTAATTGGTAATATCTTTCTAACGAATCCGACCAATCGAAATTTGATAGCGGGAATCAAAAGATATGTCCAGTTGAAAATTCTGAATAGTCGCTATGGAATTCAGGCTCTTAAAAATGGAAATTTTGCAAACGACCTCGGATTTCGACGAAACCACTTTTGTTGGATCCGTGTTGTAAAGTTATTGCTAGATTTCAAATTTCATAATTTTTCGAATCAATATGTGAGCGTGGCAAAGGAAAACGCGTTTGACCAGTTTCAATTGATTTTAGTGAAAATTAGGCTCACATCCTTAAAACTAATCTTAATTAGACCCACATCCTCCTCGTTTCAAACATATAAATTTCATCATTATTTTCAAATAGCGGTTATTTTTTTTCCACTAATGCCCTTTTTCGTTAATTACCGTCATAATTAAAACAACACGGAACACGTATTAGGGTTTAGTTCTTTCCACAATCATATAATTCTGAAAAATGGCGGCGCATCATCTTTCTCATCTTTTTTCATTCCGTCGATCTAAAATCTAGTTCGCTCAGAATTATTTTAGTGATTTAATTCGATCCATCGTTGATTGCTGTAATGAATGTTTATTCTTCAAGGTAATTTATAATTTTTATTAATTTTTATTTTCTACGGGTATCATTTTTTTGCTCGATCTTTGTTAATTCGTTAATTTGATCTTCTTTAATTATATAGTCTTGACGATTGATAATTTAATCATGTATAAAGTTTTAAATTTGTTACAGAGCGTACAAATTTATTTGTTAAATTTGGGAATGCAATTGTTTTTATATTCTGAATAGGTGTATACGATTATGCATAAATTGTTAATATTTGCATTAAAAAATGCAGATATTGTTATAACTGGTGTATAGGTTTTTCATATATTCACTTCACTCAGAATTTCTTCGTACGATTATGCATAAATTGTTAATATTTGCATAAAAAAATGCAGATATTGTTATAACTGATGAAGATATGTGAATGGAGGATTAGTGGAGCTTGTGTAGGTGTTGCACCCTTAATTTATGAAACTATTGTTAGAACTACTGGATTTTCCAGCAATTCTGTAAAAAAGTTGCCGATAAATATGCATGTATTCTTAATATATGCATATTTGTATTCAATTTTTATCAAACAATTAAAAAACCAGATATTTCAAAAATATATTCATATTTCTATGCATTTATCTAGAATATTTGCATATAAATATGCAGAAATTATGGGTGCGTTTTTTACAGGTCCCTATTAGGTTTTCCAGCAATTCTGTTAAAAAGTTGCCGACAAATATGCATCTATTATTAATATATGCATATCTGTATTCAATTTTTTATCAAACAATAGCAAAAACAGATATTTTAAAAATATATTCATATTTCTATGCATTTATCTAGATTACTTGCATTTAAATATGCAGAAATTATTTTTTATTTTGCTGAATTATACGCAGGTATTTATATTAATCTGAAGCTGTTTTTGTAATCTGATTACTGCACATTAAGCTTATTAATGTTGACTTTCTTTTTCGTATAACAGTGTTCTGGCGGATGTTGGTGCTGTGGTGTCTTTGAAGCTTTGTTGTCCATCTTTTTCCAAAAGATTGAAGCGTTCTGTACTTATTTTTTGTTGTAGTACATGTAAATGTTCTGTACTTATTTTTTGTTGTAGTGTATGTACAAGTTATTCAGTACAGTTCTAGATATGTATGCAATTATTTCACTTAGTTGCATAAATGTGTGCAATTTTATGTAATATTTGTATCTAATTGTTTGGTTTTTCGTTAAAAAAAAAATTCGGAGACAAAAGACTTACAGGATTTATTAGCATAAAAACCCTGAAAATTCACCTTGTAATGGCAATAAAAATTTGAACTTACAAAACTTATTTATATAAGAATTGAAGAAAAACTCACCGAAGCAACGACATATATAAATACACAAGTGGTTATAATACATGCATATAAATTTAATAATTGTACGTACATATGC
Organism: Allium sativum; assembly: GCA_030737875.1. Taxonomy (NCBI): domain Eukaryota; kingdom Viridiplantae; phylum Streptophyta; class Magnoliopsida; order Asparagales; family Amaryllidaceae; genus Allium; species Allium sativum. The sequence goes on along the minus strand of CM060927.1, from coordinate 88,556,207 downwards.
ATTTTTGTAGCATACCTGCACATGTATGTGCAACTGAATTCATTAATCGCATAATATACTAACTTAATAAAATTTTGCATCATATTATGCAAGTATTCTAAATGTTTACACAAGTTTATGCAAATTTTCTAACCCTCTATATTTGATATTGTTAAGTTAATGAAAATTTAGTATACAAATATGCAATTAATATGAATATCTGCATACATTTACTGAAGAATTTTTTTTAACCATTCTACAAAAAATTTATAAATTCTACAAAAATGCATACATTAAATATGTATACGGTCGAATTTTTAATGATACTTGCATAAATATATGCACATTTTCTTCAAACTTGCACATAATTATGCAAATATTACTCAAATAACCTAGGAATCATTTTTTTTCTTAAAACTACAACTGTGTGATATCTTATTATGCAATTATTTCACTTAGTTGCATAAATGTGTGCAATTTTATGTAATATTTGTATCTAATTGTTTGGTTTTCATAAAAAAAAAAAGTCGGAGACAAAAGACTTACAGGATTTATTAGCATAAAAACCTTGAAAATTCACCGTGTAATGGCAATAAAAATTTGAACTTACAAAACTTATTTATATAATGATTGAAGAAAAACTCACCGAAGAAATGACATATATAAATACACAAGTGGTTATAATTGTTAGCCTACTTTGTGAACTAGGCAACACAAAGTCAAGAAACCAACCATTGAAGAGTATTTTAAGTTATAAGACCTCGGTTCGGATTGGAAGAAAACACTACAGTTCAAGTTGATAGCTGCGGTCGTTCGGATCGGATAGGATCCTCTATTCGGATCGGGTTAGAGCAGCATATTGGACCGGATCGGATAAAGATCTCGGTTCGGATCGGTGGTCTCTTACTGATAGATTGGTAAAGCATATCCAGTCGGATCGGAGGACAACTAAATCTCGCATGGAAATCCATCTGCTTGTCACGACGCTGGAGCGGAGCGGAATAGATTAGAGAGGGAAAGACGTCAAAGCCATTCCAGTTCGGATCGGGTACCCCGATCCGAACCCCTTGCCTGCGCGCCTCCGACCCGCACCCATGATCCAAGTTAGCCTCCTGTAAAATCGCCTGGAGAACCAGACCGGATATGACTAATTCCTACCCCTAACGTCCATCTCTTTGATGTGTTGTCAGCTTGATAGTTCATCCGAACCCGAAGAGAGTGCGATGGATGACACGTGTTCCGACCCGGATTGAATCTCAGGCAAATTCACACCTATAAATACCCCATCTAGAGACAAAGAGAAGGATCTTTTTTCAGCACTTTTGAGAATCCAAATACCTCCATCATCCGAACTCCATTACTCCCGGAGAATCCAAATCATCTTTCATTTCTTGTTTTAATCATTTGAGTGAACAAAAGTGAGTTGTGAGTGAATCTTACATTGCATTTGTAACTGAATTACTGAATATAGTGAAAAATAAGTGGACGTAGGCATTTCTTCGCCGAACCACTATAAATCCTGTGTGCTCATTCTTGTTATTGTCTCATATAATCTTGTTTCTAATCAATTTGGGTGTTAGAACCACTTTTGGGTCTAACATTTTGGTGCTTTCACTGAGAATCCTCATCTAAATTCTTTATTTTCCGGGATCTCTTTCTACTTTTTGGACCGTTGAGTTCAAAGAAGTGAATCCTTAAGTTTCTCCGTTTTCTTACATTCGTTGAAGTAATTGTTGAAGACTCATGGCCAAAGGAAAAGGCAAGGAAGTTCAGACTTTCCGAGGAAATGGAGCTGGCGAAGATCAGCAAAACGCTGTTGTAACAAGGTCTCGGGGGCAGAGTTCAGCAGCAGGAAGAATCAGTGCAGGAAATCCGAACCGACAGCAGGGGGAGAGCTCCGATCCGAACCGGGTAGGGGACTCTGAAGCAGTGCATTCCCCCAATTTGAACCGACCTGAGTTGCTCGCTGCACACCGATCCGACCAGGCACCCCAGCTCCGATCCGACCCGACCTCCTACCTCCGATCCGTGCCGATGCTTGGTGAAGCTGGAACCTCTACTCGAGTCCCTGCGAATGCTCCAATTCCAGCTGCCAGGGTGGGAGATCAGGTCAATCCATCTGCGCCCATCACTCAAGGCGATTTTTCACGCTTGCTTGACATGCTTGAGAGCACAAGGGAAGCTATGAGAGTTCATGAGCGCACTAACCTCATGATGCAGGAAAATATGAGGCTTATGAGTCGGGAAATCAACGAGCTCCGTCGATAGAGAACTCCATCACCGGTTCGTCACACACCAGTAGATCAATCTTCATCTTCCGAGGAAGAGAGGCCCCGTGAGCGGAGGCCACTCGAACGACCTCAGAATGTGGAGCAGCTAACATTTGGATCTTTGGGATCTCGCGAGGATATCGCACGAGCATTAGGAACCGATGACCCCACTCGGGGGCAAAGACTCCAGTCCCCTCTTCCCGAGATCGACCGGGAACGCAGGGAACGGAATCGAGCAGAGGCAGTTCGAAGAAGAAGGGCATCTCCTGAGCAAGAGCCCGGAAGGATCTCGGATACTAGGGCCAGGGAACCTGAGCAGCCCCTAACTAGTGCTGACGTACAGGCAATGGTTCGCCGAATTATGTCCGAGAGCCGGAATTATACAAATGAAGACTACGGCATTGAGCGAAGCCATACTCCGTTCACCGATGATATCCTCGACTTCCAGTTTCCCCGACGCTTTAACCTGCCACAAATGGATAAATATAACGGAAGGACTGACCCGGGACAGCATTTAATGAGATATTCGTGGCTCATGAATGCTGCTGCTGCCCCAGATGAAGTGAAGTGTAAAGCATTCCCAATCTACCTAGAAGACGTGGCATTGTTCTGGTTTACCCGACTTCCGCCTCGTTCGATTTCAAACTATAAGGAACTAAGCGAGCGTTTCATGAACCAGTTCCGACTACATGCCCGAAAGTCCAAGAGTGTTATTGAATTGTCGAGGATCAAACAGGCACCAGGAGAGTCTTTAAGGGCATATTTAGATCGTTTTAACCAAGCTGTAACTGAGGTCAGTGACCCGCACGAGCCCACTATTCTGATGGCATTGAAGGAAGGAGTCGATCCTGAATCCGAGTTTGGAGACTACCTTTCTGGGAAAACACCCCCCACAAGGGCGATATTCTACGAAAAAGCCGATATTTATCTGAGACGAGAGGAAGCCAGGGCAAACCGAAAAAGAAAGTCTGAGACAGCTTCAAAGGAGAATGTGCAGAGTAATATTGCCGTGAAGCAGTCTGGGGATAGTTCTGGCAAGGTTGAAGTAAATGTAGGAAACAAGGGTGGAAACAGCAATACTGGAAATGGGGGAAACAACAACAACCGTAATTCGAACGGTAACAGGAGAAACAGAAATAGGGGAAGTGACCCTAACAAAAGGCCCCGGTTCCAGAACTACGAGGACTATACACCATTGAATGACACCCTGGAAAATATTTACCTGGATACGTACAATGTGTTGCAGTACAAAAGACCGCCACCTCGTGATTCGACCGAGAAAGAAATGGCGACAGGGAAATTTTGCTTGTTTCACGGAACACATGGACATTCGACCAATGAATGTCGGCATTTGAGGGATGTAATTGAAAAGCTGCTGCGTGAAGGAAAGTTGGATGAGTACAAGGTTGCCCCGAGGGACAGGGGGCAAGGAGAGCAGGCTCCAAAACAGATCCTACCTGCTCCTAAGCCTACCGCGCAACAGAAAGGTAAAGGGATTGTCATCAACTCCATAGTAGGCGGACCTCACCCGGCAATCCGAAGTTTTAGGTCGATGGACCAATATGTGAATGCTGCCAAGCATCTAGATGTGGATGAAGGTGACGATTTGGAAGATGTCACCCCCATCAAACAACAAAAAACCATGTTCGACGACGTGGTGTTTCGCAGCCGAGACAACACGGGGATACAATCTCCCACCAATGATCCGTTGGTTATTACTACCACTATTGGGCCAGCCTTGGTCCATAAGGTATTAGTAGACAACGGAAGTTCCGTTAATATTTTGTTCAAGAAGTCATTTGATCAGATGAAACTTGAGCCCGAAGATCTGAAACCTTGTGAAGGATGGATTAGAGGTTTCAACGGAGCGACGACGTCTCCCATGGGATATATAGAGTTGCCCGTAACCCTAGGGCAAGGAGAACGTAGAAGAGTGTGAATGCTTCAGTTCGTAGTATTGGACGTAGATTCGCCATATAACGCATTTTTAGGAAGACCTGCCCTCGCTGAATTTAGAGTTTGTATCGCCCCTTGGTGCTTGTTACTAAAGTTCCCAACCGAAGCCGGGACTGGAGTAATAAGAGGGGATCAGGTTTCTGGACGGGCCTGCTTTGTGGTCGAACTGAAGATGTTGATGAAAGGAGTTAATGCTGAGAGTAAGGATGCTTCGTCTCCCTCAAAGGGGGACTCGGCATAGCAACTAGAGAAATTGACCCCAAAGGAGTTGCCCAAAGGAACACCTGAAGACCTGGATCCTAGAAAAGACGAGGAACCAGAGGCTAGGAATGCAACTCCTAACGAAGCGACAGTGGAAATTCCCATTGATGAAGCTGATCCGACGAAAGTTTTGAAGATTGGTTCTCAATTGGATCCACGTCGTGCTGAAGAGCTGACGGACTTCTTGAAGGCAAACTTAGATGTGTTCGCTTGGACCCATGCTGACATGTGTGGGATATCACCTTCCATCATCAGTAACAAATTGAATGTGGATCCGAAGCATCCGCCTGTGAAGCAAAAGAGACGCATGCTGGGCCCAGAGAGGTCGGCTGCTCTCAAAGAGGAAGTAGAGAAGTTGAAGCAGAATGGATTCATTCGAGATTCGACTTATCCCGACTGGATATCGAATCCCGTCTTGGTAAAGAAGCCAAACGGAAAGTGGCGAACTTGTATTGATTTTTCAGACTTAAATAAAGCTTGCCGAAAAGATAGTTTCCCACTTCCCAGGATTGACCAGCTTGTAGACTCGACAGCAGGTCATGAACTTCTGTCTTTCATGGATGCGTACTCTGGGTACAACCAAATTCCTATGAATGTACCAGACCAAGAGCATACGAGTTTCATTACGAATTTGGGGCTATATTGTTATGTTGTAATGCCATTTAGGTTAAAAAACGCTGGAGCTACATATCAGCGCTTGGTAAATAGAATGTTTTATGATCAAATAGGAAAAACTATGGAAGTTTATGTGGATGATATGCTTGTCAAATCAAAGCAGTCTTCCAGTCATACGCAAGACTTAGCGGAAATGTTTGGTATCTTGCGAAAATACCGTATGAAATTGAATCCTTTAAAATGTTCTTTTGGAGTGGCGTCGGGAAAGTTTCTTGGCTTCATTGTGAGTTCCCGAGGAATTGAAATTAACCCTAGCCAGATAGCAGCAATTAGAAACATCGAAGAACCAAGAAGAATTAAAGATGTCCAAAGTCTGGCAGGGAAGGTAGCGGCGTTGAGTAGATTCATCTCTAAAGCCACATATAAGTGTGTTCCGTTTTTTGACTTGATAAAAAGGGGAAAGAAGAACTTCCAGTGGACTCCCGATTGTGTTGAGGCCTTCCAAAATCTGTTAGAGCTGTTAGAGAAACCGCCAATCTTATCAAAGCCCGTAGATCACGAAGAATTATTTGTTTATCTAGCAGTCTCGGCTCACGCTGTCAGCACAGCCCTGGTTCGAGAAGAAGACAAAGTACAAAGGCCAGTGTACTATGTGAGTAAGAAATTAGCAGCGGCAGAACGCAACTACCCAAAGATTGAGAAGCTTGCTTACAGCCTCCTGATCGCATCCCGAAAACTTCGTCACTACTTCCAAGCCCATCCAATAACCATATACACCGACCAGTCGTTAAGACGGGTGTTGCAGAAACCCGAAGCGTCGGGAAGGTTGATCAAATGGAACATAGAACTAAGCCAGTTTGATTTGAATTTTCAACCACGAAAGTCTATCAGGGGGCAAGCTCTAGCAGACTTTATTGCGGAGTTCACCATTCCAGAGGAGGAAATAATCAATGACCAAGTGGTCAAATCCGAGGATAAGCTAGAGATGAATCCGTGGAGATTATATACAGATGGAGCTAAAAATGACCGAAGGTCCGGAGCTGGAATTGTCTTAGTCACTCCCGAGGGACGGTCGTTATATTACGCCCTACGGTTAGAATTTTCGGCAACTAACAATGACTCTGAGTACGAAGCCCTGATTGCCGGGCTGAAACTTGCTAAAGACCTCGGAGTAAAAATGATGGACATATTTTGTGACTCTAAGATTGTTGTTTGTCAAGTGCGAGAGGAATTCGCGGCTCGAGGACCTCGGCTTATCGCCTACCTCGAGAAAGTGAAAGAGCTATTGAATAGTTTAGAGCGGTACAACATAACACATATTCCCAGAGTTGAAAACCAGAAAGCGGATAGACTGGCAAAGCTGGCTAGTTCTGACAATCCAGAAGGGACTGAGGTGATTCCAATTGAAACGTTAGAGTCGCCAAGCTTTGAGTCAATGGAAATTGAATTCGCTCTTGAAGCGGAACCAGAAAAGGAGTCATGGATGACTCCAATTAAGAATTTCCTTAAGAATGGGACACTCCCATCGAAGAAGAGTGAGAAAAGAGCTGTAGTTCGCAAAGCAACCAGATATGTTATACAAGACGGTACTCTCTATAGACAAGGATTTTCTATGCCCCTGTTACGATGTATCGCACACGACGACATCAAGCGTGTACTAAGAGAAGTGCACGAAGGTGAGTGTGGAGATCATACAGGAGGTCAAACTTTAGCAAAGAAAATATTGCGGTACGGATACTTCTGGCCTACGATCAACAAAGATGCAGCTGATTATTCACGACGCTGCGATAAGTGCCAGAGATTCGCCAAAATCCCCAGGGCACCGTCAACCCAGCTTAAATCGATGGTGAGTCCTTGGCCATTTGCCACATGGGGAATTGATATCATTGGAGTTTTACCAATTGCTAAAGGAGGAGCTAAGTATGCAATAGTAGCCGTGGATTATTTCACAAAGTGGGTGGAAGCTGAGCACTTGACTAAGATCACCACAAGAAAGGTAATAAGTTTTGTGGTCAGAAATATTATATGCCGATTCGGAATCCCAAGGACAATTGTTACTGACAACGGGACCCAATTTGATAGCTCTGAATTCAGAAATTTTTGCCAGAAATATAAGATAGACAAACGATATACTGCAGTTGCCTATCCACAATCGAATGGGCAAGTAGAGGCAGTAAACAAAGTTATAAAATCCATCCTCAAGAAACGGTTGGAGCGTGCAAAGGCAAGATGGGTTGACGAATTGCCCCTAGCTTTGTGGGCATATCGAACAACGTTTAAAACGGCTACCGGTCATACCCCTTTCTCTCTCTCCTTTGGCTCAGAAGCAGTAATTCCAGTTGAACTGGAAGTTCCTTCCCACAGGGTGACGTATTATGACCCGATGACGAATCGGGCACTTTTACTTGAGTCTCTTGATGAAGTCGAAGAGAAAAGGGACGAAGCAGACTTGCGTGCAGCAAGACATCGGCGTCAGATGGCACGCTATTATGACAAAAAAGTTCGCCTCAGAACTTTTGAACCAGGAGATTTGGTGCTAAAGAGAGTTTTTCCATCTCTTCCTCACCTCGGCCCAAAATGGGAAGGACCCTTTGTCATCCAACGGAAACTTGATAAAGGAACATTCAAGTTAACGACCGTAGATGGCGAAGAAGTCCCTCGAGCATGGAATGCCCAACACTTAATGCGATATTTGGATTAGAAATGCTATACTTTTTGCTGTTCTTCCTGTAAACTCTGTAATAAGGCACGACTTGCCTTGGGAAAACATGACGATATGAATAAAGGACTATAAAGTGGATGTAGGCTACGACTTAGCTGAACCACTATAAAAATATTGTGTGTTATTTACTTTTATGCATTTACATTCATTAGTTGTTCTGTTGTGATTATGAAATACAGGATAACTCAAAGCCTAAAAAAGGTTGAAAACAGTTTGGACATAAAAAGAAGCACAATGATTATTTGTGCAATAAGACGTAAAAGAATGAGAAAACGACATTCTTAACTCTAACTCTCCAGAGAAAGAGAGAGAGTATAAAAGCGTCTCCGATTGAGCGCTGAAAAAGAGATTCTCCTCCTAACTCTAACTTTCCAGAGAGAAAGAGAGTATAAAGGCGTCTCCGACTGAGCGCCGAAAAAGAAATCTTTTCCCGTTGAGAGACCGGGAAATGAATAGATGACTAAGCTCGAACTCTAACTCTCAAGAGAAAGAGTGAGAGTATAAAAGAAATGCCAGGAAAAACAACAGGTATTGACGACACAGGAAATGCTATCCCGCTAGGGAATTGGGAGCATTCAGATTGCATGGATAAGCATTGAATAACTTATGGAAATTGACTGGGGACACATATGCATACACATATTTTCCCCCTTTACAACTTTGTTTCATAGCTATAGACATGCATTTTTACATAAGTGCAGAACTGCTAATCAATAAATATTGCAAAAAAGTGAATTATTTTTATTTACAAATGAATAAATTTGTACAGGGAAATAACTAAAGAAGAAAGTGCAGGAGCCGCTTTTGCAGCAGCAATTATTGGGTTACAAAGATACTAAAAGGAATACAGGGGAATCCGTTACTTAGGTTTGGAATGAGCCTTAGATTTCTTGGCGGCTTTCTCCGCATCCTTTGCTTCCTTCTCGGCTTCAGTCAAGATTCGTTTTGTTTTCTTTTTCCCTGAAGATGCGGTGCTGGAGCCAGTAGACTTCTTCCCGGAGGGCGGGACACTGGAATCAAGAGAAGATTTTTTAGCAAGTTCTTCGGTAATAGATCTAGTTGAGAGCTTAACAACTAACCTTGAACCCGCATCCACAACTGCGAGGGGCTTGAGGACCTCAGGGTCTAGTTCTTCGGCCTTTAATTGCAAGCGCTTATCTTGATCAGCCTTCATGGCAGCCAAGGTAACATCATCGGCGCTTCTCGACTCCCCAGTTATTGCAACCTCCGGTTCCTCATCATGCCCCTCGTTTCCTCCGTCGTCTTTTAAAGCTGCGATCATTTCTTCGTCATGGGGAGTGGTGACCTTAGTCGGTTCATTTCCTTCTCCCAAGTCTATAGAAGCAGCCTTGTCTTCCCCTTGTTTGGTCCCCTCTGCGGGTTTTGTCCCAGCGGTAGCTCCTTGAGCCACATCTGTCTTTGCGGATGATTCAACGCCTACAGAATGAGAAACATCGGTTATCAACCCAGGCAAAGGCAAAGGGTTTCGCATCGAACGTTCAATCACGAAGCCAAAGGTAGTAGTAACCTTGGCAAATTGAGGAGAAAAGATAGGAATACCTTCTGAAGACTTTTCAGCAGGGGTGACTACTACCTCTGGAGTTATTTCAGGAATGGGAGATAGCAAAGTTGTTCGGGGAATTCCCGGGTTTTCGGGATCGTACCCTTCTACTTTAGGAGGTACGGGAGCAGAAGAAGAGGAGCCAGCTTCAGGAATGGTTTTCTGTTTAGACTTCCGCCTCTCTTCTTCCATGGCCTCGGCAATTAGACGGCGCCCTTCAGCTAGACGCTCCGGTTCGTCGTCTCGCAAGTACTTCTCCATCAGCTTGTCTTCATCGAGGGAATCGACCTTAAGTTCTTCTTTTTCCCACTCGACGATTTGATTCCACACTTGAACCAGAGTGGATGGATAGTCCTCGATCCAGGAAATGTTTCGACGACGAATAATATGCGCGAAGAATTCAATCATTAGCTCGCCGAAACCTTGAATTTCAGCCTCCGCGTCAGATAATTGCTTGCGGGTCTCCTTCGCAGATTTAATAGCGTATTCTACGTTGCCCTCGGCCAAAGCAGCCCTGTTTTCTGCCTCCAGCAACTTTGAAGCCAAGTCAGCATTCTTCTTTTCTAATTCGGCATTCTTTTCTGCTAACTCGGCGTTTTTCCGTTCAAGCTCAGCATAAGCAAGGTGTGTTTTAGTGGCCTCTGATTTGGCCTCGTCAGCTTGCTTTTTTAGTTCAGAGCGTTCCTGAGTATGAGACTCGAGCAAGTCATGATAACGCTTTTGCATGTCCTCAAACTGTTGTTTGAAGTTAGAAGCGTTCTTTTGAGCGACAGCCAGTTGAGCTTGAGTGTCCTCCAAGTCCTTTCCTAAGGCTTTTAAAGCTTTGGCATCCTCCTCCGCAGTCTTTTGCATTGAATCAGCGTTTGTCATTAGAGTGCGAATGATTCTAGAGAGATTTCGAGAATACTTGAACATCTCGGAATATTGATTCTCCACCAAATCAATCTTTGCTTTGGCCTCCTCTGCCCAATTAGACGAAATAGGTTCCAGGGCAGGTAAAAAAGTCAGAGTCTGGAAGTAGTGTTCAGGAAACTGCTCTTCCAAATATGCCCGCTTTACTGCAGTTGTTGCATCTGATGGAGGAGGAGCGACGATCGTCAATTCGGTGTCCCTTACTGAAAAGGATTCTGTAGAACCCTTGTCTGTCCTAGGTCGTTCAGTGGCAGGGACCTTTTGTTTGCTTCGAGACCCGGTTTCCTTTGGAGGAGTTTTTTCTCTACTCCGCTTTTCATGGGAGGAAGTGGAATCCTTAGATGGTGGTCTATCCTCCTCCCTACGACCTTGATAGCTCTTGTATTTTTCTTGTTCCGGTCGAACTGGTGAGCGGGAACGTGAGGGCCGAGATCGATAGGGATCATAAGGTCTTCTTTCCTCCCTACCACGGTCATCCCGGCGATTGTGCTCGACATCCTGAGGAGGATTGGACATGCTGCGACGAAGCTTTTTTATATCATAATAGGATCGAGACATTGTACCTGCATATAAAATAAACGAAGTTTAGAATCAATGGATTCATGGAGAAAAGAAGTGCAGTGAATGCTAATGCTGTGGTGTAAAGTGCATCCTAAGTGGTGCGTGTCCCCCCAACCAACCCGAGTCTGAAGCTAGACTGGTGCGGGCAGGCTCTTTGGCTTTAGCGGGAGTAGTTTCTTCGGAAGAAGTAAAGACTAAAGGATCCTTCCTGAAATCCTCTGAAGTATAGATAGTCTCAGGTAAGGGGAGATCCCCCAAACCCTGAAATATGTGTTCGTCAGTGCCAGGGACATCCCCTTCGGAAGCGTGAAGTGGCGATTCTTGGGCAGATTTTGACTTGTCTAAAGAAGTAGTTTCCTCAGGGGCAATATACCCTTCACGATGCTTTTTGGCTAGATTAGCCAGTTCATCATCTTGTGTGGAAGAGGGAGAAGGCGAAGTGTGAAGAGAAGCTGTAGGGATTCCTGAACCTTCTCCTATTTCTGGGACCACCTCCACTGGAGGAATGTACGCGTATGGAACCGTCCCATGTCCAATGCTACGAAAGACAGATAGCAGCCCATGAAAGTGAAGATACTCATCTTTAAGGACCTCGTCAATAGTCAGGAATTTTTGGTCGCCATTGAGAAGACGGTGCATCCGATCAAAGAACACTTGGTCTGATATCTGTTTGGGATTGTCGACTGCAAACAAAAAAGGAAAACAGGTCAGAGTGATGATTCAAGTGTACAGAGTCCGGGTTCAGAGAATCAATGCTTTACTTGATTTTGTCCATCTCCTGGCGCATCCAGACTGTTGCTTTATATAGAACCATTCTAATCTGGAGTCTCCGGCTTTACTGCTAAATGGTACAGAGATTATCTTTCTCTTCGGGACTGATTCGAAGTAGCAGAAGGATGGAGTCTCTCTAGTCCGATGTTTAAAATTATAAAAGAAGTGAACGTCATCAAATGTGAGCTCTAGGCCTAGGATTTCGCGATATGCTATGTACAGAGTGTGCAAATAGGCATATGAATTAGGATGCAGCTGCATGGGGGCAATCCGCATTTGTCTTAAGAAGTCAACGATGAAAGGCGAGAATGGAGGGATGGCGCCAACCATGCACATCAATCGAGTGACCGTCATATATCCTTCCGGAGGGTTATGGGGACGGTCAGAGCGTGAAGGTACTAAAGTGTCCCTTTTCATTATTCCATACTTCAAGCAAATCCGAACAAGTCGGTCGTTGTCGATTGTCGATTGTCGATTCTACGGAATCTGGAGGTGACTCCAATATAATGGCCGAGTCAAATTCATCGGGTGCTCGATTGTCACCAATCCCTCCTTCTTCCTCAAAGCCTAGGGAAACTTCGCTTTCTGAAGACATTTCGTCGCTTTCCCGATGACCAGCTCCGTAATCCGGACCCTCGCTGTCCCATTCTGGGTCAGATGAAGAAGATATATCCTCGAGAGTGGTTTTGTTGGAAGTTTCTGGAGCTTCTTTCCTCTCAGCTAGACGAGAAGAGCGTCTGAGCCTCATTGCCATGGAACTATTGAAGAAGCAATAGCACGGATTAGAGTAAATTATCCCGTGTCCCCCTTTTTGTGTATGTGTGTGAACTAAAGTGTGTGCAGCAAATGCGGGAAATACAAAATAAAAGTACAGCAAGGTAAGACGAAGCTTTAAAGAGAAGGTGATAGTCAGAGTTGTTCTTAATTCTCGTTTATGTTCACAAGGCACTATCCTAACTGTCCGCGAAGCATATTCGTCTAGAGTAAGTGTTAGTTGAATTAGTTGGGTAGTCTTTATGTGCCAAATTTGATGCGTTCGGTTCGGTTCGGATATGCATATGATGACTGGCTCAATACAAATACAGAAGGCAGTCGGTTCGGGTGTTTCAGTAAGGCAAGGTCGGTTCGAGACAAAAGGAAAGCAATGGGTTCAGAAGCAGGACTGATCTGATCGGATCGGATGACCTGATCCGAACCGAACTAGCACCACTCAACCGATCCATTTATTTCAACCTTTTATCCCGTTCACTTCTCCGACCCGAACCGATGTTTTCTTTCCTTCCTGTCTTTCTAAAGTATTAAACCCGAACCGATCCCCTATCCTTCTCCTTCCTTTCCGCTCCTTCATCTTCTACCCGAACCAGCTCCAATTTGTCACCGCGCTCCTCATCTTCTTCCTCTTTTCCCATCTACTCACAAACAAATCCGTTTTATCACCAAAGCTATCGTTAAGGGCAGATATTTGCCCTCTCCAGCCTCGCAACGCCTCGAAGTGACGGCGCATCCACCAGTAACGACGTGGAGTTCAAGCGAAGCCTGTGACTAAACCATCCCAATCCAACGCAAATTGAAATCAAGAGCAATTACTATGAAACTATTCGAGATTAAAGAGCTACCTATGTGTTCGATTTAAGAAATCTACGAGGAATAGTTTCAGAATATTCGAGTTTCTGACGTTTTCAATACTAGGTTCGGAAGCGGCAGTGAAGAAGAAGAAGAAAAGAAAGAAGACGATTGTGAACTTATATAGGAATGGTGTTGACTCCTCGTCTTCCTATTTTGTCTCACCCGCTCGGACCGGAGTGAAGGCCCAGTAGCACAACTCTCTCTGAAGGCCCAATGTCTGAGAACTAAATCCACGAATACGCTTCGGATCGGAATCCGAACCGAGTGGAAATTTCACACGTTAGTTTAGCATCCGACTCGAATTGAAAAGAAGGAGAGTAAAGGAAGACATACCTGCAAGAAGCATTACATGGCGAGAGGAGTTCCCAAATTTGCTCAGAAATGAAGAAAATGTGCTCGGGTTGGACGCCGAACCGAATAGAAATCTATGCATTACTCCTGACAATTCTGATTAAACGACATCAAAGCACGCTTTGTACAACGAAAGCATCCTTTGAGGGGGCAAAATGTTAGCCTACTTTGTGAACTAGGCAACACAAAGTCAAGAAACCAACCACTGAAGAGTATTTTAAGTTATAAGACCTCGGTTCGGATTGGAAGAAAACACTACAGTTCAAGTTGATAGCTGCGGTCGTTCGGATCGGATAGGATCCTCTATTCGGATCGGGTTAGAGCAGCATATTGGACCGGATCGGATAAAGATCTCGGTTCGGATCGGTGGTCTCTTACTGATAGATTAGTAAAGCATATCCAGTCGGATCGGAGGACAACTAAATCTCGCATGGAAATCCATCTGCTTGTCACGACGCTGGAGCGGAGCGGAATGGATTAGAGAGGGAAAGACGTCAAAGCCATTCCAGTTCGGATCGGGTACCCCGATCCGAACCCCTTGCCTGCGCGCCTTCGACCCGCACCCATGATCCAAGTTAGCCTCCTGTAAAATCGCCTGGAGAACCGGACCGGATATGACTAATTCCTACCCCTAACGTCCATCTCTTTGATGTGTTGTCAGCTTGATAGTTCATCCGAACCCGAAGAGAGTGCGATGGATGACACGTGTTCCGACCCGGATTGAATCTCAGGCAAATTCACACCTATAAATACCCCATCTAGAGACAAAGAGAAGGATCTTTTTTCAGCACTTTTGAGAATCCAAATACCTCCATCATCCGAACTCCATTACTCCCGGAGAATCCAAATCATCTTTCATTTCTTGTTTTAATCATTTGAGTGAACAAAAGTGAGTTGTGAGTGAATCTTACATTGCATTTGTAACTGAATTACTGAATATAGTGAAAAATAAGTGGACGTAGGCATTTCTTCGCCGAACCACTATAAATCCTGTGTGTTCATTCTTGTTATTGTCTCATATAATCTTGTTTCTAATCAATTTGGGTGTTAGAACCACTTTTGGGTCTAACAATAATACATGCATATAAGTTTAATAATTGTACGTACATATGCATTTTTGTAGCATATCTGCACATGTATGTGCAACTGAATTCATTAATCGCATAATATACTCACTTAACAAAATTTTGCATTATATTATGCAAGTATTCTAAATGTTTACACAAGTTTATGCAAATTTTCTAACCCTCTATATTTAATATTGTTAAGTTAATGAAAATTTAGTGTACAAATATGCAATTAATATGAATATCTGCATATATTTACTGAAGCAATTTTTTCAACCATTCTACAAAACATTTATAAATTCTACAAAAATGCATACATTAAATATGTATACGGTCGAATTTTTTATTGATACTTGCATAAATATATGCACATTTTCTTCAAACTTGCACAAAATTATGCAAATATTACTGAAATAAACTAGGAATCATTTTTTTTTTTCTTAAAACTACAACTGTGTGATATCTTATAAACTAAATTTACACAAATGTGCATATCTGTATGTATCTTTTTATCAAGCAATCAGACAAAAATCATATAGAATATATGTATATATGTATGCACATATCCAGAATATATGCATATAAATATGCAGATTTTATTGTTATTTTGCTGAATTGTTTAATTCTGAAATTCCAACGTGCTTCTATTACGAATAAATGCATTCAAACATTTAATTCATAAGCGTACTTGCTTACAATCATACAGAACGAAAAAAACAATTAGCTTAATAACTTTTTTCGCTGTTTCTTGTACTTGAATATGTCGACAGCAAAGCAAAACAGGACGTTTTTGATTTTTATTGATCCAGAATTCTGCAAAGTCGTGGAATTTGAGTTTTGAGCGAGATAGAAGAGCGATCGGACTGAGTACATGTCTACAAATAGGTTCTGGAGTTATCTACGGTTTTGTAGAATTGTAGGTTTAGGGATTTGAGCAGTTGATAGGAGCGATCGTCTGAGTACTCTTTTTTTTTTAGCGACATGATTTGAGCGAGATGATAGGAGCGGTAGATTGAGTAATCTTTTTTTTTAGCGAGATTTTTTCAGCGAGATGATAGGAGCGATAGCTGCGTAAGGGTACATCAGGAATTTGTTGAGCGGAAATGCAAAAACAGGGACGTATTCTTTATTTTTTTTTATCACTGGGTTTTTTTTATATTTTGAAACTTAATAGGGACCTGTAAAAAACACACCCTTGATTTTAATCGACTGGAAATTGGCCATTTTTCAAACGGTCTCAGAATTTGACGAAACTAGTTTTGTTAGGACCGTATCGTTAATACAAAGCTAGAAAATATTTTTCTGGAATTTTTCGAGTTCGTATGTGGCCCCACTAAATTGAAATGTGCGTTTAAATTGAATATATAAAGAATTACACTTTAAATTCAACGGAAACTGATTCAAACGATCGAATCAGCTTACGATACATATCCCATTGTGTTCGGGATGGGGGTAAAACGCTATGGACGACAGGCGGTGGGCATCGTTTAGAGGTCGTATGTAAAAGTCAACTTTTTGAAAAATTAAATAATTAAATATATATATTTTATATAAACCCCCCTATTCCCTCTTCTCTCTCTTCACTTCGAACAGAAAAAAAAACCTTAAATCTAAATCGCGTCGCTCAGCCCAGGAGACGCCGCCGCCGCCAGAAGACCACCGCGCCCCACCTTCGATGCTCCCCGACGTCCTCGCTCACTCCTCCTCCTTCAATCCGACCCCCCCTGAAGCCATCGCGACGCCGATTCGCGAGCCCCCAGTTCGAGACCCACCGCCGACCCTGACATCCCCCCCGTTCTTCGCAGATCAATGTAAGTTGTTTTTATTTTATTTTATTTTTATTTTCAATTCTGAAAAAAACTGATTTCGATTTAAAAGGATTTAAAACTGATTTCGATTTAAAAGGATTTAAAACTAATATTTTTTAAAAGGATTTAAAACTGATATTTTTTAAAAGGATTTAAAACTGATTTCGATTTAAAAGGATTTAAAACTGATATTTTTTTAAAAGGATTTAAAACTGATTTTTAAAAGGGTTTAAAAACTGATTTTATTTTGAAATTTAAAAGGAAAAAGATTAGAAATTTAAAAAGAAAAAGATTAGAACTTTAAAATGAAAAAGATTTAAACTTTAAAAAGAAAAAGATTAGAACTTTAAAAAGAAAAAGATTTGATCTTTAAAATAGAAAAGACGGAATTTTTATTAAGTAGAAGAAGTAAGATATAATTTTTACATCATAGGAATATTAAAAATATAATCTTTATTTTTGAAAAGGCGGAATCTATATTATTGAAATTCGAGTTTTATATATTGAATAACATAGAAAAAAAATTCGATTTTTACATATGTAGAGAATACGGGCGAAAGCGACAAAAAGGCGAGATTGGCGAAGATTTCTATAAAGGAAGAGTCGTGGTATTGGATAGCTATTTGTGAGAATTTCTCACTCTTCAATTTCTTTTTCTATATATATATATGTGTCGAAATAAATGTGAATTTGCTATATATAATATATATATATATATATATATACGCCCCTCGTCCACAAACCATGGACGATATTTATTGATTGAAATTGTTGTGAAAATTGATTGATAGCGAATGATTGTTTGGGATTGTTTGTGGTTGATATTGATTGATTGAGGTTGAAAAATACCCGTTTGTGGTTGAGAAATATTTGGTTGAAACCACATAGGATTAGTTTGTGGAAATGAAATAAATATATACATGCCGCCTGCGTGCGAACTAGATGCATGATCCCCATTGTCAAAAACCGCGAGGTTTTAAGGTAGAGCGAGGAGCCGTACTAGGGACGGTCCCGGTTTTAACTACCCTGCCGTTATGCTGCCGAAATTTTGAATAATATTCGTGTGTTTGAATTATTTTCATATGCTTAAACTATATTTATTCATTGTATAGAAAACATTCATGTGTTGAATCGATATTCATTCGTTGATTAGAAATTCATGTGTTGAATGGTATTCATATTTTGAAATAAATTGTTTGATAATAAAAATCACCTTTTATCTATATATAGAAACTATAGAAAACATTCATGTGTTGAATGGATATTCATTCGTTGATTAGAAATTCATGTGTTGAATGATATTCATATTTTGAAATAAATTGTTTGATAATAAAAATCACCTTTTATCTATATATAGAAACTATAGAAAACATTCATGTGTTGAATCGATATTCATTCGTTGATTAGAAATTCATGTGTTGAATGGTATTCATATTTTGAAATAAATTGTTTGATAATAAAAATCACCTTTTATCTATATATAGAAACTATAGAAAACATTCATGTATTGAATCGATATTCATTCGTTGATTAGAAATTCATGTGTTGAATGGTATTCATATTTTGAAATAAATTTTTTGATAATAAAAATCACCTTTTATCTATATATAGAAACTATAGAAAACATTCATGTGTTGAATCGATATTCATTCGTTGATTAGAAATTCATGTGTTGAATGGTATTCATATTTTGAAATAAATTGTTTGATAATAAAAATCACCTTTTATCTATATATAGAAACTATAGAAAACATTCATGTGTTGAATCGATATTCATTCGTTGATTAGAAATTCATGTGTTGAATGGTATTCATATTTTGAAATAAATTGTTTGATAATAAAAATCACCTTTTATCTATATATAGAAACTATAGAAAACATTCATGTGTTGAATCGATATTCATTCGTTGATTAGAAATTCATGTGTTGAATGGTATTCATATTTTGAAATAAATTGTTTGATAATAAAAATCACCTTTTATCTATATATAGAAATTATAAAAAACATTCATGTGTTGAATCGATATTCATTCGTTGATTAGAAATTCTTGTGTTGAATGGTATTCATATTTTGAAATAAATTGTTTGATAATAAAAATCACCTTTTATCTATATATAAAAACTATAGAAAACATTCATGTGTTGAATCGATATTCATTCGTTGATTAGAAATTCATGTGTTGAATGGTATTCATATTTTAAAATAAATTGTTTGATAATAAAAATCACCTTTTATCTATATATAAAAACTATAGAAAACATTCATGTGTTGAATTGATATTCATTCGTTGATTAGAAATTCATGTGTTGAATGGTATTCATATTTTGAAATAAATTGTTTGATAATAAAAATCACCTTTTATCGACTATATGAACTGTGTAAAATAATCTCGTTTTAAAAGAAATTGTTTTATAATTAAAATCCTATTTTTGCCACCTATATGAACTATATAGAAAAATAGTGTTTTAAAATGAATTGTTTTACAATAAAAATCACATTTTTATTGTATGCATAAATCGTTGAAATGTTAAGTGTTAAAAATAGCCACTTGTTCAAAATAAACATATATGAGTTGAAATATTCATTAACTTGCTAATGAAATGATTTGCACCTATTTATGTAACATTAGAATGAATGGCGTTTTTAAACCGAATAGAAATCAAATATGAAGTTGAATAGAAAATGATAAATGATAAGAACTGTATATATATGTACATGCATATTCATTGAACAGGTTATAGCAAAGGGGCTAGAGAAGAGGAATAAAATTTTGTGCCCGACAAATAGGTACACATTTACTGTTTTGTTTGGGTGATGATTTTATGAGCCTGTTGGCTAGCCGCTTGGCTTTTTCTTTTTCTTTTTGAGATTAGAAGGACCGGGAAAGCTATTTGCGATTTCCCGATGCTCCCGGTGCAGGGGAGGTTATGGCGGAATTTTCCAAAATTTTAAGGCGTTAGTGAAATATTTGAAGTGAAAACGATATTGAAATTGTTGAATGAACTATATTTATATAAATATATAAATATAAATAAAATTAAAACGAAACGTGGCCGTGCAGTTCGTGTTTTGAAACCGTGTTTTCAAACAACTAGTACGGGAAATCCGACCATTGGATTTTCCCGAAACCTCAACCGTCGGGTTCGCCTTGGAAATATCTTCCCAACGGCACCAACCTTGTAAAAATCCAACGGTTGGATTGTCTGGAATGTTTAATTCAAATATGAAGAAAAACAGCGCCAGAAGCGATTATATTTATATATAAATATAAATATAATTATATTTCATCCAATAACGACGCTGCAGTTCGTATTTTGAAATCGAAAATTCAAACGATTGTACCGCGAGATCCGACCGTCGGATTTTCCCGAAACTGGAACCGTTGGATTCGTTTTGAAAAGACCTTTCTAATGATGTAAATTTTGTGAAGATCCAACGGTTAGATTTTCAGATATGTGTAAATCAAATCTGAAGAAAAACAGCGCCACGGCCGCCTTATGGCTCGAAGCGTCGTTTTGAATAAATTAGCTATTTTAAAATAAATAAAGTAGCGATATATCGTTATAAAATATTACAAACGATATGGAATAGAAATAAACTGAATTCGCTTGATTTATGTTGTATTTGACGGTTGAATGTGTTTGGTGTGAAAATTACATTAAAGAACAACATTAGTGTTGTCGAATAATTTAACCATTGAAATAAATTGATTTGAAATTCTAAATATGCGTGAATTATTTGAAAAGGCCGAGTTAATTCTCATTTCGAATAATTGACCGACGATTGAAATTCGAAGATGAAGACGGTGGTCGAAGACCGGAGATCTTCACCTCGTTTGGATGGTAACCGAGGTCCTGATTGGGAGGCATCCCGAAATATGGATAATGAGTGGTGATCGTCCAGCCGTACGTGGTGATCGATGGGTTTGCGAGGTATTTAGTGCCTCCGGTTTCGTTCAGACCCAGAACGGACTTGTAAATGGACTGTGTGTCTGACATTGGAGTTTATTCTGTGTTGATTGATTTCTGTTAAATATACATCTGTTTGGCGACGGAGAATTTATTCTTTTGCTTAACGCCCTTCTCTGAGACGCACGAGCTCAGAGGTTGTATATCGATGGACATCAGTCGCATGGCATGAATTGCCTGTGTGGCATGCTAAGATGCAGTGATCAGGGCTTCTGTTGAAAAGCAAAGTCTTGTGGTGATGATCAAAGCACTGCCTGTGTGGCGTAGCTTTGTGTATAACGTAAATTCGCGAACCTCACACCCCGGTATGAACCAGAAACGGGAGAGGACATCAGGGAGGGCCTGCGTTTCTTTCTAGCTAGGGTGGTGTCAGTGACCTACCAGCCCTGACATTTATATACTTTTCACCTATGTGGTTGTTGCTGTTGCGAGGCGCCTCGGTTTGATCGGACGATCCGGGTCCGATGGAGTCATTCGTTGACTCGTTTACGCCCCAAAGGGCGGGGAGACGTAGTGTTCAGGCATAATAATCCACATCGGTGGACCGGCCCTGACGATCCAAGGGGCAGTTGCGGCTGTTCCTGAGACACGGGCTAGAGCGTCTCGAATTCGGTAAGGACTATCTTTTGCCTTGGTTCATGACGGATATCAAATTTCCAAATACGACATCGTGCGATTTTGATTGTATACCTATATATGGCGACATAGTGGTATGGGGCATTAATGCCGTCTATGATTGATAGTTATGATTTGAAATTGTTTTCCAAACATATAAACACTAGCAATAATATCAAATGCCTTTGTTTTGTTCGTATCAAGCACATTTGGCTGTTATAAGGTAAAAACTCTATCCTCCGGTTTGCGTTGCATTGTGTGATGGGAACTGAGTCTTATAACGGCTTCATTTTTATAAAAAGCATAGCGATGTTTAAAAGAAAGATTTGTTTTAAAGCACTGGCAATCCAATGGAGTAAACCCGTTCCACGAAAGTGGAGTGGTCCTGTGATTTGCCATATTATATATGTGTTGAGTAGATTTCTCATACCAGTCCCATGACTGACTCGTAGTTTGTTTCACTCTCAAACTCGGGTGCCCCTTTTTCTACACGGGCAGCCTTGTATTCAGGTTTAGCTGGTTCTTCTGGATAGCTGGAGCTGAAGATGGATTCTATCATTTATCTCTTTTTATGCTGTTCAGCTCCTATTGTACATATTTTGTTTATTTCCGCTGTAGACATTTATGTATAGCTGAACTGTATTTGTACTAAGTAAGATCCTGTATACTGTGTAACTCTGATGATTACTTTTATCCAGTATATTCTATTGTTCATTATCTGGTGTATTTATTTAATTTTGTTCTGCTATTATCTGTTTCTGTGTTATATTCCAAAAGATAACCCTTGTTTCCGTCTAAACGGGATTTCGGGTCGTCTTAGTGAAATACATAACTGATGTGTTTTATACGAATACGTAACATATGTTGTTGACCTGCAATGTAAAATTACATTTGGGTTAAAATCTAATGGTTTATATTTATGATGATAAATACATATTAAACTTTGATTTCGAAATAACAGGAAATGAGAATTCCTGTTTATTTCAGTTTTAGATGACCCTGTATGAGTATAAGTATCAAGATACTAAAATCATTTTTTGTTTGACCTGCATCATATTTATATGATCATCAGCATAAGCATGCTGCCATATATTAGTAGTTAATATATGAATGATAACATGATTTAATGATACATCCTTGATACATTCGGCTTTTAAAATATTGCTTGCATTTTATATTAATATATATATATGCATATGATACTGTTGTACATGACGTAGTTGTATATACAATTATATGATTTTTGTTTGATGATAACAACCAAATAAATATTATTTTAAATGTGTTTGTTACTGTACTGTTCTATATATACATTACAGGCAGGAATATAATATTTATATTTAAATAGAATACGACTGTACAGACATTCAAATATTTACACAGTATTTTGTTTAAATATAATATTTTATTTCAATTTTCAAACAGTACAATTTTACAACTCCACTATTTGTACACTTCGCTAATATTTCACATTTCATATATTTTCACAGAAGGTTGTACTTGTAAATAAACTGAATATGATAGACAAGTTTGTTTGACAATAATAAAATAATATTTTATTTCAAACAAATTTGTTTAACAAAAACATCAGTACAATTCTGTTGTTACACAGCTCCTCACTATAACACTCTATCTATACATCTCATATATATATAATCACTGATTTTACATTTTCATATCCATATACATTCACTAATACATTTACATTCACTGACACTGTCTCTTAGTCTTCTACCTTCAGTCTTCTGTCTTCACAGCTCAGTCAGTCCAGTCACCATCTTCATACCTGTCATATACAGAAACACACACAGTATCTGGAACAAATATAATTTCTTATTCTAAGCAGATATAATTTTTATTTAAAGATTTTATTTGCCTTAGTTTTTCTGGTGTGTGTTCTCATCATTTTTCTAACTCGATCTGATTTTCATATCCATCCGAATGTGTCTAGACAGCTTGTGATATTCACAGTGATACACTGTAAATACCACAAGGCAGACAATATATATATATATTACAGGGACAGGGAAATCTATTCTGGATGGCTGCATATACACACGTGTATATATATACACATGTGCACTGCCTCGCCAATCCAGTGTGCAACTGAGGAGTAGCCACGTGGACCATCTTGACTCATTACACAACATATCATCATGGTCGAGACAAGTGACAAAGTCAATTAAGTCAAAATACAAGTAGTTCAAATTTCAAGCATGTTCAAGGAAGTGATCTCAGCAAAGTATATCAGGCATACACAAATGTTCAGTGGCCAAGCAATTCAAGTGTGCATATCAAGATAGTATATACGTAATACAAACTGGGCAGGTTCAAATGATGGTGGATCACACTCATTTCAGGTTGACAAGCATGGTAGATAACTCAAGATTAAGTGATCTTAACATGGCAGATCACCCAATTTAAGCTAGCAATGAAACAACAAAGGATGACCAACTCAACTAATATAGCAAGGTGTAAAAACATGTACAAGTTATACACAATGGTGTAGATCAGGCCAGCATGGCATGAATGTGAGTATGGTGCAAATAAGCATGAATGGTTCAGCATATACAAATGAAGCAGTCTATACATAATGGTGATCCAACAAGAGTGGTCGAGCATAATGCTAAGCAATGGAGCGATGGAGCAATGGAACTTGGCAGCATAGATTACATACAAAGCAAGGTTCAGTTTTCATTTACAAGGATGTGAAACAACAACTTGTATGTATGCATGCTCAAACAACTCGAGGAAGGATTCAATGTACATACAAGACAACAGCATGATTCAAGTGTGCAAGTGACAGCAGCAAAATGGTAATGCAAGACAGACTACAAGTATAAAGTAAAGTTTTCATGGCAAATTACTCATGTGACAAGTAGCTACAGAACACAAGCAGTTGCATATATGTGTGCATGTGCATTCACAATGCCAAGTGACAGCGATTAAGGCAGTATGGATGGTGCACTACATATGATACATGAAGCGGGTTTATTGCAGCAGTATTCACAAGTGTAATCAGTGCACAAACATATGCACGGATTGATGAAACAGTGCGGTCAAGCATAAGACAGCATCATCTCAAGATTGGAAAGCAAAATCACTGAAGTAATTTCATGGAAACAAAGTGGAGACATGCAAATAAATCCTTCCAGTTTTCGACAAGTCATATTTGGCAAGAAGCAATTTTTTTTCTGATTTCAGAAAATGCAGTATTATTTTAATGGCCGAGAAATGACCAAGCAAAACTACACATATATGGTAATGAATATAAGGCAAGATTGAAAACTAGATGGTTCCAATAAGTATTTCAATTCAACAAATCATTTTCGAGCAAATTACAAGTTTTTTTTCCTGTTTTCCAAATGGTGTAAGGAAGAGCAAAAATCACGCAAGGGCCAAATATAGATTTCATTCTCGAAAACAAGGCGACAAAGTTCACAGAGGAAAGTTTTTTAAAAGCTGTTCATTACAAAAATTCAGGCAATTGAATTGAATAATGAGCAATTAAGTTGTCCAGAATTTATCAAGGAATGAAGGCATTATTTCAAGATATTTTCGAAGCAGTCAATCAGCCAAATCAGAAAGGGGAAACTACAAAATCAGCCAAGCAATCAAACCGAGTCATACAAGGAAATCAAAGATTATAGGATGTTATAATCCTATATAAATCACCATTAAATCATCGACACAAAAAATTGAAACCAACAAAATCAATTCAAGTAATCAAAGTTCAAAATTCAGAAAGCTTACAACTTCTAGGGTTTCGATCGCAAGTCTTCAGTGTTGTCAATCGAAGACAAAGAGGAACACATCTGATTCAAAGCACTGAAAGCATCAAATCAACAAATTGAATCTTCGATTGGAAGCAACAGAGAAGAACCCTAGAAGTCGCCTAGCCGCCATTTCATTTTCAGATGGAAATAGAAGGCCGACATTTTTAATTAAAGAAAAGCTTTCAAGTCAAAGGGACGACCTATTTTCACATTGGCCAAGTCAATTTAGACTAGGGTTTCTAATTGGTTTTGTTTTTTGTTGTATTTTTTAGTTGTAAAATCGTCTGAAAAGTTTTCTAGGTCTGTAAAATCTAGGGGGAATCGATTAAGGATTAACTGACAGTTTACTAGTGTTTGTAAAACTAAGGGAGAATCTGGTCTAGTGGATTAGATCAGCCTAGGGTTTTGAGCATAGGGTTAGAATAGGAGCAGAGTTTGCGAGTGTACATGGTCTTGTATGCGGGATCTGTTCTATGACCTAGTAGAAACCTTAGGAATGCAGCAGTAGGCGGGGTTTTTCCGAAGCTGGGTATATCTGTGTGTGATTTATTTTTTGCGTTTCTGTTTCTGCTATATTATGTGATATGTTTATTATTATATATCCCGTCAGATTTCTAATTCAGTTAAAAATTGTGATAAACCCTATTCACCCCCCTCTAGACTTATTCTAGATCCAACAAGTGGTATCAGAGAAGGTATTTTCTTTAACCCTAGAATCATGGATCCTAGTTGTCAGTCTTCTGAGAATCAGTCCAGTCACATTCCATCTATTTTCAATGGCACAGATTTTGTAAATTGGAAATTAGAAATGGAATTATATTTAAAATCTTTTGATATTAAATGTTGGGATACTATTATTAATGGACTTGATATGGTTAGTAGAAATGATATTGGGTTTAATTCTCGTGCTGTTCATATTTTATATTCTCATATTGATGATGTTCAGTATAGCCTTATTTCCCATTGTTTGACTGCGCAGGAAATCTGGAATACTCTCAACACGATGTATGGAAAATCTGACAACTACTGAAAACCCTCAATTTCCAACTCAGATTCAGATGTGTACTTAACTGGAGCTATTAATAATGATTCGGATAATGGAGATTTGTCATATAAAGAATTGGTATCTCTTTGTAATAAGTTAACCAAAACCGTCGATCATCTCCAACGGAAAATTAAAATTTTGAAATCTCAAAACTCTGAGTTACGATGCAAAAATAATGATTTGAAATTAAAATATGAAAACTTCAATTGTAAAGGTTGTATGAATTTGAAAATTTATTTGACTCATCTTAATGAAAACTTTAGAAAATTTGAAAATAAAATTTTCTTTTTGAAAGGTCATGAATATGAATTAATTCATAAAAATAATACTTTGCAAAAGGAGTTGGATAAGGTTAATTTCAAACATGAATCTTTTGAAAAAGAAAGTTTGATGAAAACTGAAGCGAATTTGAGAGAGCTTGGAACTGAAATAGAAAAATTCAAAGAATGTGAAAAGCGTGAATTTGAAAAACAAAAACGGTTTGATCTTGAGATTTTTGAGTCCAAAGATAAAGTTAAATTTCTTGAAAATGATAATTTGGTTCTGAAACAACATGACGCTGAAAGAAGAGTGCTAATTGTCGTTTTTCAGATTTAATCAAGGAAAATGGTAATCTTAAAACTAAAATTCAATGTCTTGAATCAACTCTGAATAAATTTTCTAATGGAGAAAAATCGTTGAATATGTTGTTGAAAAATAATTCCTCTTTTGGAAATAAACATGGACTCGGTTTTGGGAAAATCAAAATTCAAATGATCTTAAAAATCCTTCTAATCACTTTGGAAATGTTTGTATTGAAAATTTGAATTCTAACAATTTCAAAGGATTTTAAGACAAAAGCGAGATGTGAGTTTGTTCGATAACAATTCATTTAATTCATTCTGGACCCCAAAAGGAAATAAAGTAAATTCGTCTAAATTTAAACAAGTTTGGGTTCCGAAGGGTACAAAAGTTGATTTGAATGGAGTGTTATACAAACAAGTCTGGGTACCAAAACCTATGAATACAACTGTGAGTGGTTTTACAAATTTTGTTAGACCACTCGATCCCCTAAACTGTTAGGTACCAAAGGTGGCTGAGGAACTGCCGTGCTGAAAGGAAATTTGAAATCAATGTGGTCTTTACTTCTGTATCATTTGCAGTTCCTTTAGCCAAGATCTGATGAGTTAGAGATTCGGGTTTTCATCATCTTTCAGGTATGATTTCTAAACTCATCTTTGTAAATATTTTTCTTCTTCTTTCACTTCCTTCTGTTTATTTTCTTTTTGTTTGTTCTGTTTTGATCTGTCACTGCAATATTCTTCTTATTCTATGCTTTCTTTACTTCCAGTTGCAGTATTGATAATTGTCTGGAAATTTTCTTTATTTGAATAATGTCTCACGTTCTAATCATTTCCACATCTTGAATTTAAACCTGTAAATATCTGCAATTCTTTTGAAGTTTATTTTCTTATCCATGAATTCCTAACAGTGCTGAAGCATTCATGTTATATCTTGAACACTGTTAATCTATATTCTAAATTTTTTTTTGAAGATCTGAATATTTAATGAAATTCCACACACCAATATTTATCAGTTGTGATAATTTCATTATTTTTTAGATTAGCTTGGATATTTTGATTTGTCTTGAATCAGTGTTACATCTTGAAATTCACTGTTATTCATGATCATTTGGTTAAGATTTTTGTTTGTTTGAGAACATTTGAAATTTCTGATATTTTGAATCTCACACGCCTCTCAGATCTGAAATTATTAATCATGTGTGATTGATTCATTGTATCTTAAGATTTACATTTGTTCAAGTGATTTTGAATAAACTACTATTTTTTGGACCATGAATTATTATTCAATCTTGATGTAACTTTTCTGAAAAATTTCTTGTGTGATTGTCAGAAAATTTGTGAAAAATTCTTTGAAAAATCTAGTCCTTGAAACTTACTGTTATTTCGTGATTGTTTGATTTAAATATTTTTGTTTGTTTCAAATCATTTGAAATTATTGTCCTTGAATCTCACACAAATCTCGAATCTAAAATTTATAACCTGGTGTGATCGATTCGTTGAATCTTGATATTTTCATATTCCATCAAATGATTTGAAATAAATTATATTTTTAAAACTTGAATCATGAATCATTTTTTGTGATTTTCTGAAAAAATCTGTGAAACATTATTCTCTTGACAAGTCTGATTTGAAACTATTTCTTGTGTTATTCTGATACTGTTTTCGAAAATATTTTTGAAATTGCTTGTTTATGATCTGTTTGCTGCTCTGATATTGTTCTTCAAATAACTGCTTGTTCTTGTCTGCAGTTCTGATAAATGTGCCAAATGGGCTAATCTTGTCTGCTTGGGCTTTAGGCTTAAAATTCTTATATCTGTGATACCTTGGTTTGTCACTTGTGTTATGTTATCATCCTTGGAGACAACAAGTGATATCAGAAATGCCTTTTATTTGTCTCACTCAACTGTACTTAGATTCTAATCTTCACCTTGTATAGATCCACACACTCTTTTTGCCTTGTACAAATATTTTTTGTCTTGTATAGATCTCCATATCCCTCTTGTAATTGATTTTCAATTTTAAAATTATTCATTCAGAAATTGAAATCAATAATCAAACCAAACTATATTTATAATTCATCAAAATTATTATCGGACTTTGAAATTGTGATGAATTGTGGCTGCAGTATATTTCACAACAAGAGGAGAATTTTATTTAGATTTTCATGATGATTGAATCATTATTATAATATCTTTGAATTGGCAATTATTTCACGACCATCTTCTTTATCCACCATCATTCTGCCATCCATTGTGAGTTTATATTAATGTGGAGAGTTTAATAATTAAAATAAAAACTTTTTGAATAAACAGTGAAAATATTTGTGACAGAAATTGGACTAAGTTATTATTCAGAATTAGTGATAATTGAAAATTTTCAATGATCCCGATACAGTCGAGCATATTTCATAATATAATTAATTTAGAAATTTATTTCATAGTCCATTTCTGTACCTACCACATTTCTATCATCCATATTGGTTTTATATACTGAGGAGTTTTTCTTTTAAAACTGAAAATGACAAACATATATATAATTAATACATAAGTGTGTCTCCAATATCATTTAAAAATCCAAGCTCTGGTCATGCATGGTTGTGAGACGACTTATAATTTAAGCTGCGACTGACCTCATTTAAAAATCCAAGCTCTGGTTATGCGTGGTCAGTGTGCTCTTAAATAAAAATAAATGAAAAAGAAATAATGTGCTATAAATTGAAATTAATTTGAAATTCTCCTTGGTGTGTAAAAACCAGCCTATCAATCCATTTTCTAATCTGTGAAATGTGTTGAATTCTTATGAAGTATTATGATTTGTTGATTGATAGTTATTGGGATTTGAGATTATTCGATTTTTTCACTTAAATTGAATTATTAATTATAGTCCAAATCCGTCATTGTTTTGTGCTTCAAGTTATACATTCTTATTGGAAAATAATTGGAAATATATGTTTTTGAAACTCTCTCCATTTTTATAAATTCATCGTAAGTTCGTCATTCCCTGTAATGTTAAATATGCCACCAGTTCTTAGTTTATTACGATTTTTGTTTAGCTGATTGAGATTTATGATGATCGTTCTTCCTCTTACGCTGATATTACATTTATTAGTCACTTTTCATCTATATTTTAAATTCTGAATCCTTTTAATGATAACAAAAGGGGGAGAATGGGTTGAGATTTTGATTTATGAGTGAATATTTTATAAATATTTTTTTTAAATTCATTCATTTTACTCATATAGGGGGAGTTTTCTGTTATAGGAGGAGCTAATAAATAGGGGGAGTTCAATATTCAATGTCAAACACATTTATTGTGCTGAAAATCTTTTATTTGTTTGTCATCATCAAAAGGGGAGATTGTTGTATATGACGTAGTTGTATACACAATTATATGATTTTTGTTTGATGATAACAACCAAATAAATATTATTTTAAATGTGTTTGTTACTGTACTGTTCTATATATACATCACAAGCAGGAATATAATATTTATATTTAAATAGAATACGACTATATAGACATTCAAATATTTACACAGTATTTTGTTTAAATATAATATTTTATTTCAATTTTCAAACAGTACAATTTTACAACTCCACTATTTGTACACTTCACTAATATTTCACATTTCATATATTTTCACAGAAGATTGTACTTGTAAATAAACTGAATACGATAGACAAGTTTGTTTGACAACAATAAAATAATATTTTATTTCAAACAAATTTGTTTAACAAAAACATCAGTACAATTCTGTTATTACACAGCTCCTCACTATAACACTCTGTCTATACATCTCATATGTATATATATATATATAATCACTGATTTTACATTTTCATATCCATATACATTCACTAATACATTTACATTCACTGACACTGTCTCTTAGTCTTCTATCATCAGTCTTCTGTCTTCACAACTCAGCCAGTCCAGTCACCATCTTCATACCTGTCATATATAGAAACACACACAGTATCTGGAACAAATATAATTTCTTATTCTAAGCAGATATAATTTTTATCTAAAGATTTTATTCGCCTCAGTTTTTCTGGTGTGTTTTCTCATCATTTTTCTGACTCGATATTGTTTTCATATCCATCCAAATATGTCTAGACAGCTTATGATATTCACAGTGATACATTGTAAATACCACAAGGCAGACAATATATATATATTACAGGGACAGGGAAATCTGTTCTGGATGGCTGCATATACACACGTGTGTATATATACACGTGCGCATTGCCTTGCCAAACCAGTGTGCAACTGAGGAGTAGCCACGTGGACCATCTCGACTCAGTGCACAACATATCATCATGGTCGAGACAAGTGACAAAGTCAATTAAGTCAACATACAAGTAGTTCAAATTTCAAGCATGTTCAAGGAAGTGGTCTCAGCAAAGTATATCAGGCATACACAAATGTTCAATGGCCAAGCAGTTCAAGTGTGCATATCAAGATAGTATATACGTAATACAAACTGGGCAGGTTCAAATGATGGTGGATCACACTCATTTCAGGTTGACAAGCATGGTAGACCACTCAAGATTAAGTGATCTTAACATGGCAGATCACCCAATTTAAACTAGCAATGAAACAACAAAGGATGACCAACTCAACTAATATAGTAAGGTGTAAAAACATGTACAAGTTATACACAATGGTGTAGATCAGGCCAACAGGACATGAATGTGAGTATGGTGCAAATAAGCATGAATGGTTCAGCATATACAAATGAAGCAGTTTATACGTAATGGTGATCCAGCAAGAGCGGTCGAGCATAATGCTAAGCAATGGAGGAATGGAACTTGGCAGCATAGATTACAAACAAAGCAAGGTTCAGTTTTTTTTTCATTTACAAAGATGTGAAACAACAACTTGTATGTGTGCATGCTCAAACAACTCGAGGAAGGATTCAATGTACATACAAGACAGCAACATGATTCAAGTGTGCAAGTGACAGCAGCAAAATGGTAATGCAAGACAGACTACAAATATAAAGTAAAGTTTTCATGGCAAATTACTCATGTGACAAGTAGCTACAGAACACAAGCAGTTGCATATATGTGTGTATGTGCATTCACAATGCCAAGTGACAACGATCAAGGCAGTATGGATGGTGCACAACATGTGATACATGAAGCAGATTAATTGCAGCAGTATTCACAAGTGTAATCAGTGCACAAACATGTGCATGGGTTGATGAAACAGTGTGGTCAAGCATAAGACAGCCTCATCTCAAGATTGGATAGCAAAATCACTGAAGTACTTTCATGGAAACAAAGTGGAGACATGCAAATAAATCCTTCCAGTTTTCAACAAGTCATATTTGGAAAGAAGCATTTTTTTCCGATTTCAGAAAATGCATTATTGTTTTAATGGCCGAGAAATGACCAAGCAAAACTACACATATATGGTAATGAATATAAGGCAAGATTGCAAACTAAATGGTTCCAATAAGTATTTCAATTCAGAAAATCATTTTCGAGCAAATTACAAATTTGTTCCCTATTTTGCAAATGGTGTAAGGAAGAGCAAAAATCACGCAAGGGCCAAATATAGATTTCGTTATCTAAAAAAAGGCAACAAAGTTCACAAAGGAAAGTTTTTTAAAAGCTGCTCATTACAAAAATTCAGGCAATTGAATTGAAAAATTAGCAATTCAATTGTGCAGAATTTGTCAAGGAATGAAGGCATGATTTCAAGATATTTTCGAAGCAATCAATCAGCCAAATCAGAAAGGGGAAACTACAAAATCAGCCAAGCAATCAAACCGAGTCATACGAGGAAATCAGAGATTATAGGATGTTATAATCCTATATAAATCACCATTACATCATCGGCACAAAAAAATTGAAACTAACAAAATCATTTCAAGAAATCAAAGTTCAAAATTCAGAAAGCTTATATCTTCTAGGGTTTCGATCGCAAGTCTTCAGTGTTGTCAATTGTAATAACCCGGAAAATGCGAGCCAGTTTGAAATTTTTATTCTAGCAATTTTAGCTGAATTTGAATATTTAAAATAGATTATTTTAAATAATATCGACGAAAACTTTATTTCGAATAGAATTAGAATGTATATATTATATACGTCGTCGTTAGAATATAAATAATTATATATAATTATAAATAGAATTGAAAATGGCGCGGTAGTTCGATAATTCGATTTCAAACTTCAATTGAACGTACCGGGTGCAAAACAAACCGGATTATAGTGAAACCAAAAACATTTGAATCTAATTGATGGTATCTTTCCATCGAATCCGAAAAATCAAAATTTCATAGCGGGGGTCAAAAGATATGTCCAGTTGAATTTTCTGAATAGTCGCTATGAAATTCGGGCCCTTAAAAATGGGAATTTTGCAAACGACCTCGGATTTCGACGAAACCACTTTTGTTGGGTCCGTGATGTCGAGTTATTGCTAGATTCCAAATTTCATAATTTTCCGAATCAACATGTGAGCGTGGCAAATGAAAACGCGTTTGACCAGTTTCAGTTGATTTTAATCGACTGGAAATTGGCCATTTTTCCAACGGTCTCAGAATTCGGCGAAACTTGTTTTGTTAGGACCGTATCGTCAATACGAAGCTAGAAAATATTTTTTTGGAATTTTTCGAGTTAGTATGTGATCCCAGTAATTTGAAATGTACGTTTAAAATTCAATATAGCAATTTAAATGTAAATTCAACGGAAATTGATCGAAACAGTCGAATCAGCTTATGATACATATCCCATTGGGTTCGGAATAGGGGTAATTAGCCAGGGACGACCGACGGTGGGTTTCGTTTTGAGTTCGAAATAAAAAGGTACTTTTTAAATTAAAATAATAAATAATATAATTAAATATATAACTACACCCTCCCTTTTTCTTCCTCCCTCATTTCAGTCAACTCCGAAATAAAGAAAAAAGAAAAAAAAACCAACTCCTCTCGTCACCTCCCTCGTCGTTGCCTGCGCCGCCAGTCGGAGACGCCCCCTCCCCTCTTCTTCCTCCGCCGCCTTCCTTCTCTCTCCTCTCCCCTCGATCCTCCGCCAAATCGAAACCCCCCCCCCCCCAATCGCGAGAACCTCGCGAGCCCCCTAGCCCTAGCCGACATCGAGCCACCCAGCCCCTCACCTCAGGCAACGCGCCTACCTCCACCGCCATCCACTTCTGCTTCACCTCCTCCTCCTCACCTCAGGCGTGAGATCGAACCCGAGAAACCCCAAAGCCCCACTCGCGCACCTCCAGTCGATGCCATCGTCGAGCACCGCCAGTAGCGACCCCTCCCACGATTCAAGGTGAGCCTTCATTTTATTCTGTTTTATTTTTATTTATTTTAGTTTCGGTAGTCAGGTTTGCAAACTGATTTTTTTTTTAAATGCGTTAAAAACTGATTTTAAAAATGATTTAAAACTGATTTTCAAAAGCGTTTAAATTCTGATTTTTAGAAAAGTTTAAAACTGATTTTGAAACTTTATTTTTATAAAGGCGAAAACTTTTTTTTTATAAAGGCGAAAACTTTATTTTTATAAAGGCGAAAACTTTATTTTTATAAAAGGAAAACTTTATTTTTATAAAGGCGAAAACTTTATTTTTATAAAGGCGAAAACTTTATTTTTATAAAGGCGAAAACTTTATTTTTATAAAGGCGAAAACTATATTTTTATAAAGGCGAAATCAATATTTTTGAAATGGGAAAAGGCGCAATCCTTGCAAAGTAAAAATGTGATTTTTTTTTATATATTGAATAGCGAAGTGAAAATTCGATTTTAAATATATGAAGTGATTATAAAAATATGACTTTTAAATTGAAAGTGAATAAATAAAAATGTGACTTTTATTTTAAATACATTAATATATAAAAATGTGATTTTTATATATATAGTGACTACGGGCAACGAAGATGGGATAACGATGAAGATTTTTATAAAAGAAGTGTCGTGAAGTTGGATAGCTTTCGGTGAGAACTTCTCACTCTTCAATTTCTTTTCTAGTTATATATATATACTAGGATGCAGACGGTGTTTAGTAGCACCCGACACAATCGTCCACAGACCATGGACTTGTTTGTTTGATTGCAAAAATTAGTTGGATTATTTGGTTTGAATTGAATTGTGTGGCGAAATGAATTGATATGATTGATGTGTGAATGGCGTGGGCCTTCACTAGACCGGGGACAAGGCTAGGCCTCGTCCCGTTTCTAGTATCGTGCCGTTATGCCGCCGAAATTTTCTAAAATATGTTAGAAAAATAAAAATATCATTTTATTGAATAAATGAACTGAATAGAAATTCATGTGTTGAAATAAAATATTTTATCGTTAAAAATATAATTTTTAACGTGAAAGTGAATAAATAAATTTTTATGAACAAATCGGCCGATTTGTTTATATACACTGATTTGACTGATATTGATTGGGCCGATAAATTTTACACATCGCCCAACTGCACAAATTAAATATGTGTTTGATTGTTTGAAACCCCACACGGGTGTTGGGATGAAATTTGAAGTTCACTCATCCTGATTGATTAAATATGTCGATCGATTGATTGACAGGCTGTTATAAGCGTTAGATATCTATATTTGATGCTTATACAGTGTAGTGCACTTTGGCTGATGGTTGAGTATTTTTCAATGCTATTATATACGTGTGATGTATGAAAATCCATATAATTAACATTATATGGTGATTGATTGGGCCTCATTCCAATTTAGAAAATAAAGAATATTATAAAATAAAAGTTCATGTGTTGACTGTACTCATCCGTTGAGATTAGTCATGTGTTGAACGAAATATTTTGATAATAAGAAATATTTGAAATATTTGAAAATAGAAATATATGAAGCCATGTTGATTAGATTGACGCCATTTTGACGTGATCGATATTTATATCGATTTTAGTGATTTCGAAATAAAATGAATGTGAAAGTGATTTCGAAATAAAATGAATGTGAAAGTGATTTCGAAATAAAATGAATGTGAAAGTGATTTCGAAATAAAATGAATGTGAAAGTGATTTCGAAATAAAATGAATGTGAAAGTGATTTCGAATTGAATTGAATATAAAAACCAATTTGAATTTGAATCAAATTTAAAACCAATGTGAATTGAATTGAATATAAAAACCAATTTGAATTTGAATCAAATTGAAAACCAATGTGAATTGAATTGAATATAAAAACCAATTTGAATTTGAATCAAATTGAAAACCAATGTGAATTGAATTGAATATAAAACCAATTTGAATTTGAATCAAATTGAAAACCAATGTGAATTGAATCAAATTGAAAACGAATTCGAATTGAATTGAAAAGAAAATGAATTCGAATCGAATTAAAATCGATTTGAATTAAAATCAAAAAGAAATGAAAGTAAGAAGAATTTATAATAGAAAATTCAATTTTGATTTGAATTTGAAATATAGGTTGAAATTGTTTTTGAAACGAATTGAAAACTATTTATATAATTCGTTTTAAATAGAAATCGACGAAGTATATATTATATATATAATATAATGGCCTGAATAGAACGCGCCGCGCCGCGGCAGTTCGTGAATTTCGACCATTTATTTCAAACGGACATTACGGGAGATTCGACCGTCGGATTCTCCTAAAACCGGAACCATTGGGTTCGTATCGAAAAGAGCTTTCTAACGAATGTTAGAAATTTGAAATCTAACGGTTGGATTTGGAATTATGTCCAAATCAAATTTGAAAAAGGTCGCTATGGATGCAGTTCGATGACCGTTAGTGGAAATCGACTGTACGAGCCTTGATAAAATTATTAAAAATAGCGATAATTTGTTTAAAATTAAAATAAGTGACTTGGAAGAAGTTGGGGTGAAAAATTCCACGTTTGTAATGATAAAAATGTGTTTTTGTCGAAATGTACTAGTTTTAACTTGAATTAAAAATCTAGTTATTTCTAAGTAAATAAATTTGAGTTGGAATAGCTTTTGGGGTTTATCGTGAACAGTGTTTTAAATAACACTTGTTCTTTAACCCAATTAACGATGGGGTAACATTGTGGGTTTGTCGTGGGCCGTGTTTTAAAAGACATTGGTCCTTTAACCTAGTTAAACATTAAAACGAAGTGGAGTTTTAAAGATTCTTTAATCAGATTAAAGTGGTCGAGAAAGGAGTATCACCGGTTCTGCTCCGAGCGATAGTGAAATCTTTAAATAGATTTAAACGTGAAATGGTAATTAACTTTACCGATAACACAGTGGTGTTAGATATGGGATATTACCAGTTTTGCTTCATGGGGTCAATAGGTTGGGATTGGGAAATAAAATAAATAATTACTTCGGTGTGGTTCGCTTATCCCGACTAGTTTGAAAAACCGTGATATGATTTGAAATCAAAAAGGAGATTAAAGAATAAATTTAGAAGAATTTATCTTTGATAAAATTAATGGGAACTTTTCCCAAAGAATAAAGAATATTCTGGATTTGAATGAGGCGTGTGACGTGTTGTGATAGCACTTGATTATAAGATGCGTGAGTTATTCAGAAAGGCCGGGTATAACCCATTCTGAATAACTAATTCGACGGAAGGTCGAAGTTGAAGACGGTGCAAGACCGATAATCTTCACGTCGAAAGGAGGGGTGCTCCCGTTGCCCTTGATGGGAGTAGCTACCTTGAAGGGACTACGGTGGTAGCCGTCCGGACGTATGTGTTGATTGTACGGGTATGCGAGGAAAGTGCCTCCGGTTTCGTTCAAACCCAGAACGGACTTGTAAATGGATGGTGTATCTGACATTGTATTCCTTTATATTGTATTCGTTGATCTGTGCTAAATATATATCTCTTTGGCGGCGGAGAATTTATTCTCTTGCTTAACGCCCTTCTCTGAGACATACGAGCTTAGAGGTTATATATTGGCAGAAATCAGTGGTACGATATGGATTGATAGTGTGGCATGCTGAGATGCAGTGATCCAGACTTTTGTTGAAAAGCAAAGTTTGGAGGATGATGATCAAAGCGCAGCTTTAATATAGCACGGCTTTGTGTATAGCGTTGATTCGCGAGCCTCACACCCCGGTATGGTGGTAAACTGATGGTTAGATCAGTATGCTTTTTCGTGGATGGGCACCTTCGTGGTGTCGTGGATTCGGTCGACCGAGATTGAGCTTAGTGCTCAGAGGGATAGGGTAAGCGGTGTTTTCTCTCGCCGGGACGTAAGCCGCAGTGATACTCGATTTCCCGAAAGTGCGGATGTGCATTACGGTGTTTTCTCTAGCCGAGACGTAAGCCGTTGAGATGGCACTACGCGATCGATCTTTCGAATCAGGAGCCACCATGATGGAAATCCAATTTCCAAATATGACATTTTGCGGTTTTGATTGTAGAGCCTAGTATTGGCGACATGATATATGGTACCCATGTCGTCTATGCTTGATACATTTATATTTGAAGTTGTTTTCTTCACTTATAGTAATAATATAAGATGAAATTTCGCGTATCAAGCATATTTGGCTATTATAAGGGAAAACCCTATCCTCCGGCTTGCGTTGCATTGTGTGATGGGACCTGGGTCTTATAATAGCTTCATTGTTCTTTATTTAGCATTGCGCTGTTTGTTTTCTGCACTGGTATTCTCGGGAGGAAACCCGTTCCGTGTTATACGGCGTGGTCCCTTGATTTACCTAACTTTAAAAACAAATATTAATAACTGTTTTAGTTCTCACACCAGTCACATGACTAACCTGGAGTTTATTGTTTTAACCTAAACTCTGGGTGCCCCTATTTTCCACACGGGCAGCTAGTAGTTTTGGTTTTGCAGATTTATATTCACAGGATCCTGATTTACAGCTGGAACGATGTTCGGAAAGCTCTGTATCCGTGCATTATTTTCAGTCGTGTTTTATATTGTTTTCCGCTGCTTTGTAATTTATTGTAATCTCTGATATTTATCGAATGTAATTTGTTCATTTATACTCTGCATATTCTTGTATTCTGATGGAATTGTTGTAATAAACAATGAAATGTTCTTCTGTTTGTGTTCTATTTTGTCGTGTTCTCAAACAATCAGGCGTTTCGAAAGGTCTAGATCAGTTTAGCGACTGATTCAGATCGAGCTAAATTCCTTGTTGTCACAGTTGGTATCAGAGCTTTGGTTTACAGAGCTCGAGAACAAGACACTTTAGAACCATGCGAAAGAATTCATCAGAAATTGGATTAGTAATATCCAATGAAAATGACTCGTTAGAGATAGGATCAGTAGTATCCTAGAACGAGTGTGAAGAGTATATTTTTAAAATGAAAACCATTTTTGTTTTGAAATTTAAATCATATCATACGTGTTTGACTATTTATTTTAAATCAATTTGGACAATCCAATATATAAAGATTTTGCATATACGCCTTGCAAGCGTGTATTCGAGGTTTTAATATATTGGATAGATATAGAATCATACTCTAGTTGCCCGGGAATAATTCTGGTGATGGGGCCCCATCGCCAGTACTTGTTTTCGAGTTTCGAAAGTGAGATTTCTATATATTTCCAATCGACTGGTGTGAGAACAAAACTTAACTGAAATTTACTGTTTGTGACTTGACAATGAAATCTGATTTTTGAGTATATAAAAATCATATATATTTGACAATCTAATCAACAAATTTATTGATGGCTGTGATGTTTGTTTATTGATTCAACTAAAAATTCTGGAATGATAAATGAAGTATAATCAAGATGATTATTAAGTGAAAAATAATGCAAACTCTCTTGACCAAAAATCCTAAAAATATTATATAGGATATGGACGACTATGGCTTATCTCATACTGAATTCTGGATGACCCCGAAACAAGCGAGGAGAGCTCACCATAAAGCAGAAAAAGAACGTGAGTTGAACTTAGGAACGTACGTGGGTATTTATTGCCGCATATGCAGAAAAGAAGGACATTATGCCGTTCGGTGCCCTGAGCGAAAGAAAAGCAGGGAGAAAATGATAAGAATGGACATAGTGTGTTTCAAATGCAAAGAGACGGGGCATTTCATACATAAGTGTCCGAAGATAAAGAAGAAACCCACAAATTTAGGAAAGGAAAAGAAGTGCTTTCAATGCAAAGAAGTAGGGCATCTAGCCCGAGATTGCCCGTTAAAGAAGGGTGATAAGAAATCCAAGGGAAAGGAGCTATCAACTTTGGAAATCATGCAAGAAGAAGGCACGACTTCCTAGGAAGCTGGGTTTTAATGTAATGAACTAGCATTTTGGATATATGTATGTATGATGCTTGTATGAACGTAATTATGCTTTTTGTTTTAAAATGTATGAGTATTGTATAATATAACTAAGGTAAGAAAATGTTGAACCAAGTTGAATTTAGCACCAAGCATCGAACTGTATTGAAAATTTATCGTATTTGCTCGCATATACATATACTTACATTGAACAGGTCATAGCAAGGAGGCTAGAGCAAAGAATAAAATTTGTTTGCCCGACAAATAGGTACATGTTTACTATATAATTTACTGTTTTGTTTGGGTGATGATGATTTTATGAGCCTATTGGCTTTTTCTTTTTCTTTTTGAGATCTGAAGGACCGGGGAAGCTATTTGAGATTCCCCGATGCTCCCATTGCAGGGGAGGTTATGGCGAAATTTTTCGAAAATTTAAGGTGTTAGCCAAATTTTTGAAGAATTTGAAAATTCTCAGAAACTGAAAAGTTAGAGAATGGAAGCCAGATCGAACGTAGAGTTGATTAATCAAACCGCTTTCGACTTCGTTCCTTTTTGGGGACGAAAAGTTTTAAGTGGGGGAGATTGTAATAACCCGGAAAATGCGAGCCAGTTTGAAATTTTTATTCTAGCAATTTTAGCTGAATTTGAATATTTAAAATAGATTATTTTAAATAATATCGACGAAAACTTTATTTCGAATAGAATTAGAACGTATATATTATATACGTCGTCGTTAGAATATAAATAATTATATATAATTATAAATAGAATTGAAAATGGCGCGGTAGTTCGATAATTCGATTTCAAACTTCAATTGAACGTACCGGGTGCAAAACAAACCGGATTATAGTGAAACCAAAAATATTTGAATCTAATTGATGGTATCTTTCCATCGAATCCGAAAAATCAAAATTTCATAGCGGGGGTCAAAAGATATGTCCAGTTGAATTTTCTGAATAGTCGCTATGAAATTCGGGCCCTTAAAAATGGGAATTTTGCAAACGACCTCGGATTTCGACGAAACCACTTTTGTTGGGTCCGTGATGTCGAGTTATTGCTAGATTCCAAATTTCATAATTTTCCGAATCAACATGTGAGCGTGGCAAATGAAAACGCGTTTGACCAGTTTCAGTTGATTTTAATCGACTGGAAATTGGCCATTTTTCCAACGGTCTCAGAATTCGGCGAAACTAGTTTTGTTAGGACCGTATCGTCAATACGAAGCTAGAAAATATTTTTCTGGAATTTTTCGAGTTAGTATGTGATCCCAGTAATTTGAAATGTACGTTTAAAATTCAATATAGAAATTTAAATGTAAATTCAACGGAAACTGATCGAAACAGTCGAATCAGCTTATGATACATATCCCATTGGGTTCGGAATAGGGGTGAATAGCTAGGGACGACCGGCGGTGGGTTTCGTTTTGAGTTCGAAATAAAAAGGTACTTTTTAAATTAAAATAATAAATAATATAATTAAATATATAACTACACCCTCCCTTTTTCTTCCTCCCTCATTTCAGTCAACTCCGAAATAAAGAAAAAAGAAAAAAAACCAACTCCTCTCG
Organism: Allium sativum; assembly: GCA_030737875.1. Lineage (NCBI taxonomy): Eukaryota > Viridiplantae > Streptophyta > Magnoliopsida > Asparagales > Amaryllidaceae > Allium > Allium sativum. The sequence continues at coordinate 88,515,040 of CM060927.1, read as the reverse complement.
TCACCTCCCTCGTCGTTGCCTGCGCCGCCAGTCGGAGACGCCCCCCCCCCTCTTCTTCCTCCGCCGCCTTCCTTCTCTCTCCTCTCCCCTCGATCCTCCGCCAAATCGAAACCCCCCCCCAATCGCGAGAACCTCGCGAGCCCCCTAGCCCTAGCCGACATCGAGCCACCCAGCCCCTCACCTCAGGCAACGCGCCTACCTCCACCACCATCCACTTCTGCTTCACCTCCTCCTCCTCACCTCAGGCGTGAGATCGAACCCGAGAAACCCCAAAGCCCCACTCGCGCACCTCCAGTCGACGCCATCGTCGAGCACCGCCAGTAGCGACCCCTCCCACGATTCAAGGTGAGCCTTCATTTTATTCTGTTTTATTTTTATTTATTTTAGTTTCGGTAGTCAGGTTTGCAAACTGATTTTTTTTTTAAATGCGTTAAAAACTGATTTTAAAAATGATTTAAAACTGATTTTCAAAAGCGTTTAAATTCTGATTTTTAGAAAAGTTTAAAACTGATTTTGAAACTTTATTTTTATAAAGGCGAAAACTTTTTTTTTATAAAGGCGAAAACTTTATTTTTATAAAGGCGAAAACTTTATTTTTATAAAAGGAAAACTTTATTTTTATAAAGGCGAAAACTTTATTTTTATAAAGGCGAAAACTTTATTTTTATAAAGGCGAAAACTTTATTTTTATAAAGGCGAAAACTTTATTTTTATAAAGGCGAAAACTATATTTTTATAAAGGCGAAATCAATATTTTTGAAATGGGAAAAGGCGCAATCCTTGCAAAGTAAAAATGTGATTTTTTTTATATATTGAATAGCGAAGTGAAAATTCGATTTTAAATATATGAAGTGATTATAAAAATATGACTTTTAAATTGAAAGTGAATAAATAAAAATGTGACTTTTATTTTAAATACATTAATATATAAAAATGTGATTTTTATATATATAGTGACTACGGGCAACGAAGATGGGATAACGATGAAGATTTTTATAAAAGAAGTGTCGTGAAGTTGGATAGCTTTCGGTGAGAACTTCTCACTCTTCAATTTCTTTTCTAGTTATATATATATACTAGGATGCAGACGGTGTTTAGTAGCACCCGACACAATCGTCCACAGACCATGGACTTGTTTGTTTGATTGCAAAAATTAGTTGGATTATTTGGTTTGAATTGAATTGTGTGGCGAAATGAATTGATATGATTGATGTGTGAATGGCGTGGGCCTTCACTAGACCGGGGACAAGGCTAGGCCTCGTCCCGTTTCTAGTATCGTGCCGTTATGCCGCCGAAATTTTCTAAAATATGTTAGAAAAATATCATTTTATTGAATAAATGAACTGAATAGAAATTCATGTGTTGAAATAAAATATTTTATCGTTAAAAATATAATATTTAACGTGAAAGTGAATAAATAAATTTTTATGAACAAATCGGCCGATTTGTTTATATACACTGATTTGACTGATATTGATTGGGCCGATAAATTTTACACATCGCCCAACTGCACAAATTAAATATGTGTTTGATTGTTTGAAACCCCACACGGGTGTTGGGATGAAATTTGAAGTTCACTCATCCTGATTGATTAAATATGTCAATCGATTGATTGACAGGCTGTTATAAGCGTTAGATATCTATATTTGATGCTTATACAGTGTAGTGCACTTTGGCTGATGGTTGAGTATTTTTCAATGCTATTATATACGTGTGATGTATGAAAATCCATATAATTAACATTATATGGTGATTGATTGGGCCTCATTCCAATTTAGAAAATAAAGAATATTATAAAATAAAAGTTCATGTGTTGACTGTACTCATCCGTTGAGATTAGTCATGTGTTGAACGAAATATTTTGATAATAAGAAATATTTGAAATATTTGAAAATAGAAATATATGAAGCCATGTTGATTAGATTGAGCCATTTTGACGTGATCGATATTTATATCGATTTTAGTGATTTCGAAATAAAATGAATGTGAAAGTGATTTCGAAATAAAATGAATGTGAAAGTGATTTCGAAATAAAATGAATGTGAAAGTGATTTCGAAATAAAATGAATGTGAAAGTGATTTCGAAATAAAATGAATGTGAAAGTGATTTCGAATTGAATCGAATATAAAAACCAATTTGAATTTGAATCAAATTGAAAACCAATGTGAATTGAATTGAATATAAAAACCAATTTGAATTTGAATCAAATTGAAAACCAATGTGAATTGAATTGAATATAAAAACCAATTTGAATTTGAATCAAATTGAAAACCAATGTGAATTGAATTGAATATAAAACCAATTTGAATTTGAATCAAATTGAAAACCAATGTGAATTGAATCAAATTGAAAACGAATTCGAATTGAATTGAAAAGAAAATGAATTCGAATCGAATTAAAATCGATTTGAATTAAAATCAAATAGAAATGAAAGTAAGAAGAATTTATAATAGAAAATTCAATTTTGATTTGAATTTGAAATATAGGTTGAAATTGTTTTTGAAACGAATTGAAAACTATTTATATAATTCGTTTTAAATAGAAATCGACGAGGTATATATTATATATATTATATATATATAATATAATGGCCTGAATAGAACGCGTCGCGCCGCGGCAGTTCGTGAATTTCGACCATTTATTTCAAACGGACATTACGGGAGATCCGACCGTCGGATTCTCCTAAAACCGGAACCATTGGGTTCGTATCGAAAAGAGCTTTCTAACGAATATTAGAAATTTGAAATCTAACAGTTGGATTTGGAATTATGTCCAAATCAAATTTGAAAAAGGTCGCTATGGATGCAGTTCGATGACCGTTAGTGGAAATCGACTGTACGAGCCTTGATAAAATTATTAAAAATAGCGATAATTTGTTTAAAATTAAAATAAGTGACTTGGAAGAAGTTGGGGTGAAAAATTCCACGTTTGTAATGATAAAAATGTGTTTTTGTCGAAATGTACTAGTTTTAACTCGAATTAAAAATCTAGTTATTTCTAAGTAAATAAATTTGAGTTGGAATAGCTTTTGGGGTTTATCGTGAACAGTGTTTTAAATAACACTTGTTCTTTAACCCAATTAACGATGGGGTAACATTGTGGGTTTGTCGTGGGCCGTGTTTTAAAAGACATTGGTCCTTTAACCTAGTTAAACATTAAAACGAAGTGGAGTTTTAAAGATTCTTTAATCAGATTAAAGTGGTCGAGAAAGGAGTATCACCGGTTCTGCTCCGAGCGATAGTGAAATCTTTAAATAGATTTAAACGTGAAATGGTAATTAACTTTACCGATAACACAGTGGTGTTAGATATGGGATATTACCAGTTTTGCTTCATGGGGTCAATAGGTTGGGATTGGGAAATAAAATAAATAATTATTTCGGTGTGGTTCGCTTATCCCGACTAGTTTGAAAAACCGTGATATGATTTGAAATCAAAAAGGAGATTAAAGAATAAATTTAGAAGAATTTATCTTTGATAAAATTAATGGGAACTTTTCCCAAAGAATAAAGAATATTCTGGATTTGAATGAGGCGTGTGACGTGTTGTGATAGCACTTGATTATAAGATGCGTGAGTTATTCAGAAAGGCCGGGTATAACCCATTCTGAATAACTGATTCGACGGAAGGTCGAAGTTGAAGACGGTGCAAGACCGATAATCTTCACGTCGAAAGGAGGGGTGCTCCCGTTGCCCTTGATGGGAGTAGCTACCTTGAAGGGACTACGGTGGTAGCCGTCCGGACGTATGTGTTGATTGTACGGGTATGCGAGGAAAGTGCCTCCGGTTTCGTTCAAACCCAGAACGGACTTGTAAATGGATGGTGTGTCTGACATTGTATTCCTTTATATTGTATTCGTTGATCTCTGCTAAATATATATCTGTTTGGCGGCGGAGAATTTATTCTCTTGCTTAACGCCCTTCTCTGAGACATACGAGCTTAGAGGTTATATATTGGCAGAAATCAGTGGTACGATATGGATTGATAGTGTGGCATGCTGAGATGCAGTGATCCAGACTTTTGTTGAAAAGCAAAGTTTGGAGGATGATGATCAAAGCGCAGCTTTAATATAGCATGGCTTTGTGTATAGCGTTGATTCGCGAGCCTCACACCCCGGTATGGTGGTAAACTGATGGTTAGATCAGTATGCTTTTTCGTGGATGGGCACCTTCGTGGTGTCGTGGATTCGGTCGACCGAGATTGAGCTTAGTGCTCAGAGGGATAGGGTAAGCGGTGTTTTCTCTCGCCGGGACGTAAGCCGCAGTGATACTCGATTTCCCGAAAGTGCAGATGTGCATTACGGTGTTTTCTCTAGCCGAGACGTAAGCCGTTGAGATGGCACTACGCGATCGATCTTTCGAATCAGGAGCCACCATGATGGAAATCCAATTTCCAAATATGACATTTTGCGGTTTTGATTATAGAGCCTAGTATTGGCGACATGATATATGGTACCCATGTCGTCTATGATTGATACATTTATATTTGAAGTTGTTTTCTTCACTTATAGTAATAATATAAGATGAAATTTCGCGTATCAAGCATATTTGGCTATTATAAGGGAAAACCCTATCCTCCGGCTTGCGTTGCATTGTGTGATGGGACCTGGGTCTTATAATAGCTTCATTGTTCTTTATTTAGCATTGCGCTGTTTGTTTTCTGCACTGGTATTCTCGGGAGGAAACCCGTTCCGTGTTATACGGCGTGGTCCCTTGATTTACCTAACTTTAAAAACAAATATTAATAACTGTTTTAGTTCTCACACCAGTCACATGACTGACCTGGAGTTTATTGTTTTAACCTAAACTCTGGGTGCCCCTATTTTCCACACGGGCAGCTAGTAGTTTTGGTTTTACAGATTTATATTCACAGGATCCTGATTTACAGCTGGAACGATGTTCGGAAAGCTCTGTATCCGTGCATTATTTTCAGTCGTGTTTTATATTGTTTTCCGCTGCTTTGTAATTTATTGTAATCTCTGATATTTATCGAATGTAATTTGTTCATTTATACTCTGCATATTCTTGTATTCTGATGGAATTGTTGTAATAAACAATGAAATGTTCTTCTGTTTGTGTTCTATTTTGTCGTGTTCTCAAACAATCAGGCGTTTCGAAAGGTCTAGATCAGTCTAGCGACTGATTCAGATCGAGCGAAATTCCTTGTTGTCACATCAATCGAAGACAAATAGGAACACATCTGATTCAAAGCACCGAAAGCATCAAATCAACAAATTGAATCTTCGATTGGAAGCAACAGAGAAGAACCCTAGAAATCGCCTAGCTGCCATTTCATTTTCAGATGGAGATAGAAGGCCGACATTTCTAATTAAAGAAAAGCTTTCAAGTGAAAGGGCCGGCCTATTTTCACATTGGCTAAGTCAATTTAGACTAGGGTTTTTAATTGGTTTTGTTTTTTGTTGTATTTTTTTTAGTTGTAAAATCGTCTGAACAGTTTTCTAGGTTTGTAAAATCTAGGGGGAATCAGTTAGGGATTAACTGACAGTTTACTACTGTCTGTAAAACTAGGGGAGAATCTGGTCTAGTGGATTAGATCAATCTAGGGTTTTGAGCATAGGGTTAGAATAGGAGCAGGGTTTGCGAGTGTACATGGTCTTGCATGCGGGATCTGTTCTATCACCTAGTAGAAACCTTAGGAATGCAGCAGTAGGCAGGGTTTTGCCGAAGCTGGGTATATATGTGTGTGATTTATTTTCTGCATTTCTGTTTCTGCTATATTCTGTGATATGTTTATTATTATATATCCCGTCAGATTTTTAATTCAGTTAAAAATTGTGATAAACCCTATTCGCCCCCCTCTAGGGTTATTCTAGATCCAACATATACTAATATAAATTAAAAACTGAAGTAAATTTGATTATCTGTTTTATGATATTATTATAAGTTATAGTATTTGGATACTATGATAATTAGAGTTTAACCTTGCTATTTTTATATTTGTAACATCCTCCCATATCAATTTATAATCATCATGAAATTGAATTATTTGTATAATGCCCTACAACAGTAAATGAGATTTGCTGATTAAATTTTGAACAATTTAGAACATCAGTATTTTGCAAGTTCTAGCACTTAGCATGATATGTGAAACATTCAATGATATATTCTGATATATATATATATATATATATATATAAGTTCAAACTTGAAATGATCAAATTTAATAGGGGTTTGAGAAGGACAGTCAAAGTAAATTTTGTTTGTTTTCCTTTTGGATTAAATTTGCAAGTATGAATGTTCTAAAACATATATTTACACATGTAACTATGTTATGGAATTCTATTTGACAGAATCAAAATTGGTTGGTTTTATATTATAACATAGCTAGTATGATTTGGCTAGTGCCAGTCACACACACACACACACACACATATATATATATATATATATATATATAAAGTAATATCCGCAACATATAGAAATTGTAGTAAATACATTAGTTCCCTGTTTAGTGAACTACTGACATTTATATTGATAAATGTAATGCAAGGTTGGTTATCAATACTAGAGTAAAATTAGCATGTTTAATTTAAATCAGTAAAGGTGACTTATGGATTGATATTAGATATCAATCCTACTACCAAATCCTATTCTGTTAATCCTTATAAACTGGATTAATTATATTGACTTTAAAATATGATTGTGGGCTTAATTTCGAATTAAGCCTGACATTATTGAATGCAGTCATAAAAACATCCCTGTTCTTGTTTGATTTCAGAAATCAAAGGGTTTACTTATTCTAACAAACACATATCTGTGTTAAAATATAACTATTGATTAATTCTGTTAATTCAATGAATATTTAAAATACGTTGGTGTCTAGTGATGAAAGCTGTGTAAGAATATGATTCAATATGTTTCATTGCTGAAAATCTCATATTGATAAGTAGGATGTTTTAAGTCACATTATCATGTGTAAGTTGTTTACATGTTAACTTGCGGCTGTTCAGGATATAACTAATTCCTTTTATTTTATAATTATAAAGTTATTCAGTATATTGCTTTATTTAGTGATATTAAGACTCACAGACTTAAAAAATAATTCGTGAATTGAATTTATATCATAGCTTGATGGCATATATAAATATATACACATACACTGCTGTATGTTTAATTCCACACGAGTACATGCATTTGAATGTATTTTAATAGGACTAATGTGGATTAAAACTGCTTTACCACTGCAGGAGTTGTTTTGATTGCTGAAACTGTTTTAGCAGAAAGATCAACTCAAAAGGGGGCAGAGTTCGACAGTAGCTAGCATTGCAATTTACTAAAATGCCGATGGGTCAGCACGTTTAGGTAAATGGAGTGTAAATGCTTGTTATAGGCATATATTTGAAACTGTATTGTACAGACAGCCACAATGATTGTGAATTTTATTTAACATGTATAAATGTATGCATAAGTATTAAAAATTTACAGTCAATACTCGATTAATATTGTTTGACAATTCCTAGAAACCTACATTTAGAATTTTGATATATAAATATATATACGTGATAACATGTGAAAGCTATGTTATTTGCATCAGTTGTCAATTTGATAAGGATCATGTTTATTTTATGTGGCTGGCACGTTTTGTATGTTATGAATATTTCTGTATATTTGTTTGGGTTCAAATTCGTTGTTTAACATAACTTGGTCTTTAACTGTTTAAGTATGAATGTTGTAAAAATTTGAATTTGGTATTGCATAATTGAAATTTAATATGTATATATTGTTTTGAACTAAAATTCAGAAGATATGCAAACTATGATGATGCCATATAAATATGAATAAAATAAATTAAAATTGGTTAATAGAGAATTCTTTTCTTTTGAAATTTGATATAAGATTTAGAATAACCAATGATTTGGTAGAAATATAGGCACGATTCTTATATATAATGTTGAATTTAAATATATATATATAGATATATGTATTATTTAATTCCAATTAATATTACGAATATTAATTACATATATTTGATATATGTAAATAATTTCTATATTGTTTCCACTACGAATTGTAAATTCTCTTTAAAAGCAAATTTTGTTATATTAAGTCATGGTGACGTCTTCCAATAATATACTCATCACTGTCCAAAATCACTGGATGTAACTAATGCCAAAGCGTGTGCACCTTTTATTTTGGTTATATGCGATGGAGTAAAATGTGGCGCTCCAACCTATTATTGGGTCTGACTTAACTAGGCTGTATAATACGACTATGGCCTTAGAGACAAAAGCATGAATTATTCTACATTTTGAGCAAATGAATAATACTGAATAAACTGTTCAACATGTGATCCAAGAGTTATATAGAAAATATAATTGACATGAGATGTCTACCTAAAAGGTTATGTTTTGAGTTTAGCCAAAGCTGGGTCAAGGCATGACTAGATATGGATCTTGGAACACCATTATATGTATATACTGATTTACATATACGAATAGAGGGATGTTAATTTGAGTGGGAGGTTATTTTTGTTTTAATTACATATTTATGTTAATATAAATTTTGACTGTCAAAATTTTGCATTAAATAAATATTACAGAATCAGTTATTATTTTATTATCTAATGTAGATATTAAATAATAAATAACTCGATAATTTAAATTAATCCTTGAGAAGGATATAAATTGAATTAAATTAAATTTCTTGACTAATATTAAAATTTGAGGATTGTCCTCAAACAAATTTGACAGTAATTGTTTTACAAACATCGAAGATCTAAAACAAAGTTGAAGTGTGACTTCAACTGAATAAGATATAAATGTTATAATGAACTACTTATTCATTTCTAATATTAAATACTAGATATGAATCACATAAATGTATGTAAATTTACAGAAATTATAGAAAAAGTAGAAATCTGATAAAAGGACAAGTGGACTTACGATTGGAAATGAAGCAAATGTTGCTGGATTATCCATAGAAAGTTGATTCTTGTTGTGTATACTGGTTTAATAAAATTAATAAAATAATTGTTATTATGAAATTCCATTTAAAATAAATGTTATTATAAATCTTGTTCAGACAAGTTTAAATTTCATTTGTAATAAAAGAATAATTGTTATTCATTTTATTTAAATGAAATATCGTATGAAATTTCACGAATAGTTAATGATCTTTGTAAATCCTTAACTATATGTACTTGACATTAATAATGAGTGGATTAAATTTAGTAATTTAAATACAATATACCTTTAGAATTGCCGGTTAGCCCAGTAAACAAGAAAGTATATCAAAACTCCATAATGATGGAATTTTGAGATCATTTGATTTTGAATTATATGAAGAATGCAGATCTTGTTTATTAGGCAATATAACTGAATCATCTTTCACTTGACACAGTGAATGAGTGATAAGTAATGGGTCTCGTACATAATGATGTATATGGAGCAATGAATACATAAACTAGAGGTAGGTTTTATTACTTCATTATATTTACTGATGATATCAGTAGATACAAATATGTGTGTATCTTATGAAACACATATCAGAACCTTTGAAAAGTTCAAAGAATTCAAAATGGAGATAGAAACCAATTTTAATAGAAAATAAATATTTTTCAATCAGATCGAAAGAGAATATTTAAGCCAACTATTTAATGACTCTTCAGATGAGTTTGAAATTGTTTCATAACTAGCTAGAACACCATATTGAAATGGTATATCTGAAAGGAGAAATCGCACCTTATAAGATAAGATACGATCAATGATAAGTCATACAGATATTCCAATAAACTAAATTTTGAACAGTTGCATTTACTCCTACTAAAACAATCTTGAAGACGCCATATAAGATATGGACTAGGAAATGTCCTTGTAAGTCTAATACGAAGATTTGGGATGTAAGGCGTTTGTTAAACGTCCTTCCTTTGATACGATTGGACCAAAATCAAATAAATATTTTACGGAATATCCAAAAGAAGAAAATGGAAATTAATTCTATAAATCCTCAGAGAATAAAATGTTTATTGCTCGAATTGGTATCCTTATAAAGGAGAGTAAGTCTCCAACGTACCAATGAGAATAAAATAGAATTCGAAATGTCTCGGAGACCACAAAATACCATTGAATCTTGTATAGATAAGAAATTGAGTGGGAGAGACACAATAATTACAATGTTATATAATGATAACACATTAATTATTGTGAATAATGTTAGTTTTAAAACAAGAAATAGATACTGATTCTAAGAAAGAAAATGTTTGGATTAAGAAGTTCATAATTGAACTTAATTCATTGTTTATCCAATGATTTACATTGCGATAACAATGTGGCTATTGCTCAGGCCTAAAACGTTAAACTCATTATCGATCCAAACATATATTTAAGAAATATAATTCTTATGTGAAATTGTTCACAGAGGATATAGACATATCTGCAAAGTTGCAAAAGCTGTAATGTTGCAGACCTACTGAATTAAACACTGTCGCTGCAGAAGTTTAATAGTCACACTAGTTTCATGAGTATATGATACATGAATGATTGACTCTAGTGCAAGTGGGAGATTGTTAGAGTTTATGCCCTAGAGGCAATCCATTTGATGTGATTAATAACGTTATTATTTTATTTGGAATAAAATATTCTGTTATGTTATATTTACTGCGTAATATAAATAATAATTTAATAGAAGTCCTTAGAATAATAATACGGAATTATATAGTTCAAGTAAGAGTGAACTTGAGATTATATAATGTGATAAATATTATAATTCTTAAATGTCCCTAGTCGAGTTTTGTTGTTTATATAGGACAACAATAAAGCGTTGAGACTAGTATATTGATTGACAGATTGTTAGGGTTGTCTCGCATGTTAAATCTCGGGTCAGTATTGTCCAACATCACTAAATAACTTGGAAAATCGATGTATAAATATGGGTTGGTAAGCATGTATCATCAGGGTTCCTTTTGTTAGAATAAAGCATGTACTAAAGAGATAAATATGGGTTGGTAGACATGTATAATCGGGATTCCTTTTGCTAGAATAAAGCATGTACTAACACATATGCGTACACCACATACAGGAGTTGGTCTAACCGGCGATACGTAACATATATTGCATGGACACATCCATAGGTTTTTGGTTCATGTTACATTAGCTACCGAGGCAGACTTAGTAAATAAATATTTGGTATATGCAATTTAATTTGATAGTTCAATTTTTGGATTGTAGGGTTGGATGCACTCATTGAAATCGATGAAAGATTTACGAGATATAAGATACCCTTTTTAGCCAGGCTACAGTGGAAGTAGATAGAGAAAAAATGGTAAAGAAAGAAGAGGAGAAATTGGATAGTTCAATTTCTTCTTATTTAAAGTTGCTTTCAGGGTATTTGAAGCATCCTGCTGCAGTAAAGACTATTGAATATTTAATTCGTAGATATCAGTATGTATTTGGCTTACAATGTTAATTTTGTTTCTTTCAATTGTGTGTGTGCGCATTATCTGTGTAATATACTTGAATATTTCAATGTTACCATTTTGTAGGGTTCACGTGTTTAATGTGGACGAGCTAATATTGTGTGCTCTTCCTTGTCATGACACCACAGGTTTTGTTAGGACTGTTCAATTGTTGAGTTTGGGGTAAGAACATGCTCATGATAGAAACCTTTACAAAAAGAAGAAGCCAAGCTGCTGTTTGCTTAAGTTACTTTTGGTTTTATTTTTTCTTAGAAATAGCAAGTGGGGCTTTCTTGAGGGCGTGAAGACCTCCGGCGCAACGCTTCCCATTAATGTTATCGTGCAACAGTGCATTCGAGATAAAGGAGTTTTGATAACACTGTGTGAATATGTATGTATTACTGTTTATGCTTATTTTTAAATTTCATTCATCTTCCTCTTATCATTACGTTTTGACAGGCAAAGTTGACTAATGAATATCAACACGTCAACTCAGTTTTTTGCTTTTATACATCAATTATTGGACGGTGTATAGATTCCATCCCAACACTTGACACGGATACCGTGCGCATTATAACACCTTTTGTGTTTGATGCGTTAAATCTTGAGAAGAAGGGAAACAACGTGCATAAGGTAAGCTTCTGCTGATTTAAAGTTAAGATCACGATGTTACAAATTGTATATTTCTAAGTGTTTTCATGGGCACTGGTATTTACAATAAACCACCAAACATGTGAGACGAACTACACGTCTTTCATTTAAGTTCAACAGTTGAAGTTAATGGTTGGGTTTTGCGTGGATTTGAAAAAGTGAGGGGAAGTACTGATCGTAACTTGTGAAGTTAAGAGTTAAGAGTTAACAATAAGGATTGTGGGAAGTTTTCATTGATTGGTGCATCCTTTTTAGAGAAAGCGAAGTCAATGATGATGAGGATTGCGTAGCAAAACATCATACAGGTAGAGCTACAGTGGTAGAATACATAGTTATGAAAGAAGTGTGCCATGCGCAAGGCTTGACCATTGCGTCTTTTCACCTTAAGGGGCGATAGTCATGGAAATGATCATCGAATGATGCAAAGGTGCACGTGGCGCATGATGCAAACAAATGCATGCCTTTTTGATATTTTGTTGTTTTCGATTTTAATTTCATAATCCAAAAATTCATAGAGAACGATACTTATCATATGATTATAATTGTGCTTATCATCGTCATTGTCGTCATCATCATACTTTGCATGTTATATTGTATCGCTTTTTATTGTAATTTTATGTGTTTGAAGACAATAATATGTTGTAATTGACATCTTTTACCGAACATGTAAGCTATTTTAACTTAATTAGAGACACTTTAACCCAAGATGATGTTAGGCAAACTGGTTCTATTCTTAGTGGATAACCTTGGTATTAGCGCTGTTTGCTGAAAAATAGCGTTTTTTATTTTCAACGTCAGAGTGTTATAAAATATAAACTATAAACTATAAAATGGGACATGCTTGTGAATGCTCATTTTTATGACAATATTCTTTTGATGGTAACTGTGTTATCAAAGCACGCGCTATAGCGCCAAATATCTCATAGTGCAAGCTCTGCGCTATGGAACCTAAAATAGCGCTGGAGTTCCCTATAGCGCATAAATAGCGCTATTTTATCGAAGCGCAAAATAGCGCATAGCGCAGAATAGCGCGCTATTTGATTTTTTTTAATTTTGTGTAGTAACTAAAGCCCAGACCCATTGAGATGCATCCATATCTACAATGTTTTCTGATTATGAATGCATGCTTTTTCCTTCTATGGTTTGCATATATAGCTTTAGCTAGTGTTCCATCAAGTCTTATCAATGCATTTCACAATTTTTTTTAATGAGAACTTGACTTGGTTAGACCGCTGTCCAAATACACCGTTCTATATCTATGTTATTTGGTTTAGGCTGTTAGATCCAATATCTAGAAACAATAGAGACTCTTTTATTTGTTTGAGCATCATCAGAAAAAAGATGCATGCAATATCTAAAAGCAATTCCAATATGTCTAGTATGCTGGACAACAATTTTTTTGCTACCCTTAAAGTATCAAAATATTTCCTTCTCTTTTAAGTGAGATCTCTAAACACAAAATAAGTTACTTATAATTATAGTTTTTGACTTTTTTTATTTTTACTTTGTTGCTTTTTGTTGTTTATATTCTTACTTAATTCTTGTCATTAGAAAATATTTTACAGTTTATGGAAAATTGTATCTTTCATGCATTTTGTTTGTATAATTTTATCATCATTACTCACAAAACAAGAATAAATTTTATCATAATTCACACATATAAGACTAGATTTTAAATTCTATAAGACAAATATATTATGAGCCATCAATTATTTTTAATGTACAATATAAAATTATTAAATTTTCTCTAATATAATTGCATTTTACACCAACAAATATTTAGTACATGCATAAAGTATGATAGTTTTTGTGCTTGGAGTACTGAAGGGTTTGGATATGGCATGAAATATGCAAAAACATAGAATTAAATTTCAATTAGATATAATATACTTGATTAGTTATTAAAAAATGCAAAAAAAAGTGGACCAAATAGCACGTGCTATAGCGCATAGCGCAAAATAGCGCGCGCTATAGCGCATAGTGCAAGCCTTGCGCTGTTTTGTGCTATTCGCTATTGACTACACTGGATGGTAAACCAATATTGTTAATGTTGACCCACTGTTGTAAAAATTGGGCTAGGCAGCTGCCTCGGCAGTGCCCACTGACTAAGGCCTAGACGGTTATTCTAGACAGCCAGGGCACCTAGGTGGCGCCGAAGTTCATCTATGCAGCATCTAGACCTGCCTAGGTATGTTTAGGAACTTCAAGTTACACCTGGAGCTGCCTAGGCTTGTCTGTGTCAGCCAAAATCTGTCCAGAGTTGTTTAGGTTCATCTATTTATGATGCTATTTTGTTTAAAAATTTGATTTGAAATTTTTACTTGTTTTAGGATTTTAAATTGTATATGCTACTATTTGCATGTGTACGTATAAATCGTTTATTGTCATATATGTAATATATATATATATATATATATAAGGAAAGTCTATTTAGACACAAAATGTTGACACAAGCAATCTCCTCCTGAATTCCACCTCACACATAAAGACAAACAAATCATATGGTCCAGGTTTTGTGTTTCTAATTCTGTGTTTAATTTTGTGCTCCAATAGCCGCTCACATACACACACACACACACACACACACACATATATATATATATATATATATATATACATATATACGTATATACATATATATGTATGGGAAAGTCTAGATGGACACAAAAATAAATACACAAAATCTAAGCCATTAGATTTCCTCTTGAATTACACCTCACACATAAAGACAAACAAATCTTGTGGTCCAGATTTTATGTACACAATTTTGTGTCCAATTTTGTGTCTCAATAGTCTTTCCCTATATATATATATATATATATATATATATATATATATATATATATATATATATATATATATATATATATTGCACATTCTATTTCATCATTCATTGCAGTAAATAATACATGCTAAACAACATAAAAATTCATCAGAACGTGGAATATCAAATGCACATCTATCTTACGACCTGAAAGATATAGTTTCAACAGTTAATTATAAGGACATTTAACTGTATCAAAAAAAGTACAGGTACATTTAAATGTGAGTAAAATTTCCTATGTTTAGCACTTAATTATATAATTGTACATACATGTGTGTGTGTGTATGTTTGGAATAGCTGATTTAATTTAAAACGCCTAAGGCTGCGTTTGTTTTTTTGTCTGAACACTGAATGCTGAATATTTGCTGCTGAATGCTTATTGCTGAATGCTGGATGCTGGATGCTGAATATTGAAATGTTGTTTGTTTTAGCTTTTGTCCGAACTTTTTGTAATAAGACTATACGGAAAAGAAATCAATACAAACTTGAATTTATTTTTTGGATTAACTCTAGATTGTTTACTTTTGGCCTTGATCTTTTGATTAGCATATATGGATATGTACTATATTCAGAGGTGTCATTTTCTGGTCAAAATAAAACTGGCATATAAAGTTTGCATCAACGAAAACAGTACTTGAACAAACAAAATAATGTATATAAAGTTATGAATAAAATAATGTATATACAGTTTGCATCAAAATGGCATAAAATGTTTACAGTACCTTGGAAATCTTTATGCATTAAACAATGCGAAAGCTGAAACAAAAACTGTGACCAGAAAGCATACACAAAGCAGTACCAAAAAGTAAATGGGAAATGCATATAAACTTTGCATGTGACAAGACTCTATATAAAAAACGAAGATACTACGTTCAATGAATCAATTCGAGCACTATCCAGAATTGTTTAGCCGAGAAGAGAGAGGAAATGGGTTAAAAAAATAGCTCTCTGTCTTATATAGAGAATTCCCTTGGTTGGCGGGACCTATTCAGAAGCTGGAGCCATTCAGAAGAAATGAATAAGTGATATTTTTTTCACTGAGAAAAAATTGCTGAATAGATCAAGTTTCACTGAATAAGTCAAGCATACCAAACAGCTTCAAAAGTTCTGAACGTTGATTTCTTACGTATCTATTAAATAATAGTAAAGCAGAATCTTTTCAAGCCTTCTCCTTAATTCTCTCACTTCTCTCCATCAAGCTTAATTTTCTCAATTCTTTTCATCCAGCTTGAAACTCTCTGAATATTTTACATTTAATTTAAATTTTAATATAAAAAAAATCCTCATTTAACATAAAAAACTCTTCCGCCTTCGTTGAAACTCTCAAATAGTTTCGCAGGCCTATTTTGTATCATTATCCGGAGAATATTGCTAAAAGCACTCAAATTTCTTCTTCTTAATACCAAGCATGGTATTAGGAAGTATAAACCTGGATGCTTTTAGCATCACATGGTGATATTGTGCTAAAAGCACCCAGTTTTACACTTCCTAATACCACTCATGGTATTAGGAACAAGAAATCTGGGTGCTTTTAGCAACACACTTATCCGGAAGTCGATCCCTAATTTCATGTTCTCCCCAAGCACAAAGCCCACATTTTGCATCTTCCCTCCCTCGCGTCTGCTCTCATCTTCCCTTCCCGTTCCAGCTTTTGCCCCCCGTATTTTGCATCGAACCATCATAGCACCCAATTTTGTTTTCCTTCTCATTCCTGTTACCACCTAACCTTACCCTTCTCATTCCCAGGTCCACATAAAACTAACCCTTAATTAGGGCAGTCGAATTCACTTTATGACGAACGATGTCGGAACTCAACTACTCTTTGTGATTTGGTTTTCCCTATGGCTATTCTTTACGACACTTCCGACGTTGCAGCTTTTCCCCACAATTCATCGGTCTGTTTCCAAAAGCATGTTACCGTTGGTCAATTATTCTGCCCTTCCTCATGCCAATTCTATGAGCCTTATATGCTTTCGTTGGTCGGATCAGCAGAAACATACGATATGCAAATTTTGTGATGCTAGACTGTTGGTTATAAAAAAAGGTATTTCCATCGAAATTTGATATCAGTGTACAATAGTTCTGCTACAGAATAAAATGCAATCTAGGATACATTTTCTTCATCCTGTCAGCAAAGTAAATTGATTATGTCCGGTTTCTCCTTGCGCACAACTATCTAGCTCTTATCCTGATTTTCATTAGTATAGAGAAGCTCTTCATTTAAAGAGATTCACTCAAATTGAAAGCTCTTTTAATTCTGAATATTCTTTTCACTGAAATTCAGATCATTTTGTGATTCAATCAAACTGTCTTCAATAATTTGATTAAGATAAAGTCAGAAATGGTTGAGTTAAATTTCTGCTATTTATTTGGATCGAATGATAGTATGATCTTCTGTTCATAGTACATTTCTGCTATCTGTTTTAATTTTTCTTTATTTTTAACCCTCAGACATTGCTTTTAAAAAAAATACTTTCTTTCGTCAATTGTAGCAGTGAAACGTATATGCCTCTGTATAAATTTATACTTAAACTATACTAAAAAGTTATTTATTTGAAATAACTAGCCAAAGTATAAAGTATTTAAATATTCCTTTTCCATTATAAGTAAAAAGAAATTAACACCTTGAGAAGAATTCTTTGGGCTTCTAATTTGGATTTAATTACAATTATAGTTTGAGTGCATAATGCTTAAAGCAGTTGCATTTTACGGCGCAACACACAATATAAGAGGCAACCTAGATGGGGAAATTGCATCAGTATTTGATTGAGGTAAGCCCATGAATGTTATATACTTCATATTTGTTGCTTCTATATGCTATATATTTGCTAAATATGAGTTGTTACATCTTTTAGTTTCTACACTTCTTCCATTTACACCGTACAACATATTTTCTTCAATTTGTTGTTCCTATATATCTCATTGATGTTCAGTAAACTAACATTTTCCAGACATACCGAAATTTTGTAGTTGAAAAATATACTCTTTATGAATATGGTTTTCTTATGGAAGGATATAAAAAGTCCAAACTTGAAACCAATTTCCATTTAGACATCTGTCTCTGTTTTAGAATTATATGGATTTAGCATTTGATTAAAGTGATCTCAAATAAATATGTTCACATTTTAGATGTGATACACATATTTTGGATTGTGTAGGTTATTTGAAAAATCCAATGACTCCAGTTAGAGCTGCATAATTTTGCATTACTATGTTGTCAATGTTCTATTAATTAATTCATAATAACGTAATGAGAAATGACTTATATTTTTTAAGTGTTAACTTAATATTTATCATAGTGTTGTCAATAAGGAACTAAATATCTATGCTAAACTATTTTCTTTGGGCATAACGAAATATTTTCCAACTTCTCTTCTTTAGCATGAGTAAATCTTGAAATTGAAATAAAATGCAGACATTATTACTGTAACTTTGTAATTTGAATAAATTTAGTTGTTGTAACTTAATCTGTTAATTTGTAGTAACTATATATTTGTTAAATTAAGAACATATTATATTTTTCTTATAGCTATATTCTCATGAAACAAAGGTTTCCACATGTAAAAAAATGCATTTTAGAATAATTTGAAGGCTGTGTATTTACTAATTTAAAAAAAATCGTGCTTGGCTCCAGGGACTAATGAATTCATGTAATATTTCTTATTACGACAGTACAAATTATTATTTGTAGTCATCATAATTTGAATACGAAATTAATATGGATGCATGTGTTTGATCTGTAGAACTGTTATGGAAAACCATAGTCACGTTTGTATATGGGTACATGTAAATTGTTATGCATACATTATTCCATAGTATAAGTACTTTAATTTCTTTGACCTTTACAAATATAATTATGATTATATCAATATCTAGCA
The DNA here is from genome assembly GCA_030737875.1 of Allium sativum. NCBI lineage: Eukaryota > Viridiplantae > Streptophyta > Magnoliopsida > Asparagales > Amaryllidaceae > Allium > Allium sativum. The sequence continues at coordinate 88,496,275 of CM060927.1, read as the reverse complement.
TTAACTTTATTCACCAAACAATAATTATTTATTAATTTTGGTGGCATAAAGGTAGCTTTAGGAATTTGCTTTCTATGCTAACAAATGATTATTATTGCATAAACATTGGGGTCAAAACAAACTTAGTTTTTTTTTTTCCTTTGAATGATGTTAATGATTCAGTCCTCTCTATGCTCCTCACATTTTTTTTGATGTGTTTCTCACTTATATTTTAATCTCACTTGACACGTGAAACTTTTTTGCAGTTCCTTCACATTATTTTCCTTTTCTTTCTTTAAATACGTCATTTTTACGTTAGCACTATGGTTTTTTTAACTTTATTGACAGTATGCTCGATATTTATTGATTTACATGTTGACAATTCATGATGCATAGTTAATTTAAATGTTAAATTTGAAACTTTTGGTGACATAAACCTATAAGAATAGATGAACCCTTGCTCCGATGTATACTTATGCATAAGGTATCTGAATAGAATAAAAAAGTATTGGCTTACGGGATTTGGTAACGACATGTGTATCAGAAACTTTTGTTATTGCCTCTTTGATAAAGATGATAAACTTTAGAGCACGATATGGTATATTTACAGCTTCAAAAGAACAACTTTAGCAACGATTCATGTAGTTCGCTAACATGTGTTCTCTGTCATTCTTATTCTTTCTTTATGTTCCATATCATGAAGTGAATGTAGGGAACAATTAAAAAATTGAATGAAGTTTTTGATTTTCCTGTTTCAGGTTGATTACAGAGAATGGCTTCTTGGAGTATAAAAGAAACTTCTGGGTAAGTTATAATATTTATCTAATGTTTTGTTCTTTTCTAAAATAAACAAACATAATCTAATCCATGGGCCCATTGTCATTCTATCGTTTAGCAAATTGATCAAAATACGTGTTTTTGCAACATGAACAAATAGATGTAATTAAACTTTGGCCTTTTTGTCCAATTCAACTAGCTTCAACGTTTAACATTGGTCAATTCATCACTTACCATCCAATTTCATTTTTTTCTGTATCAGATTGACAACGTATTTTTTTTGTACTACTCTATTATAGTGAATACAAAACAAGAAGTATTCATTTACTTTTAAGTTGTTGACAAAAGACTAACTTACATGGCCATTAACCAAAGAAATGAGGAAATAATACGATAATGCTTATATAATGAATCTTAAATATACTCCCTCCAGTTCCAAATATTTGACGTTTTAAATTTTTTCACACATATTAAGAAAAGGTAAAACTTCATTAATTAACCATAAATTTGTGTTGGGAAAGAGAGAAAATGTCATATAAAAACCATTAAAGTCTGCAATATAATTAAAGCTTCACCAAAAAGTATCCCTCCTTCAACAAAATCAAAGCATTTTTGCAAAAATCTAGAGAACAAAAAATACAACTACTGCATTGGGAAAGAGAGCAAACCTAGAACGTCATATATTTAGAAAATTGGGGAACTTCACAAAACGTCAAATATTTCGAACTGGAGGGAGTATTATTTATGTTTGATTTGGTGTACGAAGCCAAACAATAAGAATATTCAAATATTAGAGGAGCAATACATTAGAATTTCTCTGCCATAAACTAAAAGTAGCTTGGTCATTTTGTATTCACTTACTACAGAAAATTATCTATATGTAGCGTAAAAATAATGTAGTATTCACTCTCTTAAGACTATTGCTTATGATTAATATTATTTTTGAAATTCCAAAAATACGGAGAGAATATTATTTTGCTACATGTAGGTTTGGATTTTTGTGTCTTTGTTGTTTTCTAACTATATGTCATCCTTTGTTTAAATGATTTTTCTACTCACGAAATCATAATGATAACTAGAGGCTAGCAGGATAATTATTACTGAATGAAATCAAATTGGCCATATACCGTAAATTCACATGGTCCCAAATTTCTAAGCACACTGTACTTTCAGGAAAAAAAATTACATTTAAAGAAGCTTTACTGTTCTAACTTGAACATACATTTAAGACACATTTCGATTATAACTGGTGATTTATTACTATTAGTAATATCAATTTGTTCTGATTCCAAATGGTGATTTATTGCAATTTCAATTATGGATCCCTTGCGATTTTGACAACCAGCCTTTTTTTTTTTGCATTATTACTACAATACAATTACTCTTCTACCTTATATAATATCTTGATTCTAAGTAAATTGAATTAAACTTTTTGTGATGCATGACCATCAATGTGTTTGGATCAACAAATATGTTGGTTGAAAGTTTCACACCCTTTAAGAGGTTTGTTTTGTATTCACTTATTACTTTTTTTCTCCTGGCTTTGTATAATGTTGTTTTGCACTACTATTGCCATACTGGAAAGCTAATTAATCGAATCTTATGTAATTTTTTTATACATGATAGACAAAACAACGGGTACAATATTTGTTACGTTTCGATGGTAAGATTCCTTATAATTTTAACTAATTCATTTCTATTTTGGTAGTTCTTTGTTATGATTACAGTTGTAGCTGAAAAACATGTTTATAGGACATTTTTAATCTGATATATTCCCCATTAAGATGTTTGGAATATCAATGGGTATACAAATTTAAAAGCCTAAATTTTTCGTGGAAACCTCTCCAATTATGAGCACGGCCGTTAATGCAAAATGTTTCTATATAACAGGATATGTGATCTGTTGGCCGAGAAAAAAAGAAGTATTTTAGGAAATATATAGCTTCACTTACGAAGCACATTTACTAGATTTTTACTTTTGGGAACGACTGAGCATTAGTTTTGATCACTCGGTGATGGTCAAATATGTGTTTTGTATAGATAATCACAACTAAAAATTGAATTATTTCTCATCGCTAAGTTTTCATTTATCTTTTAATTTGTTAGATACAAATGAATTAAGGTTGTGGTTCAGTGAACTTCACTTTATTGGCTCTTTCAATCTCCATCTGTGGATGACTCACATTGGATCATGTAAATATTCTTCGATGCACCTATATAAGTTTGTGTATACAATTCAGTATACAGTAAATATATTGATTCAGTTAGCTGTAAATGAAAAATGCATTATACCATCTGTTTTGATAGTTCAGTGGCAGTCTTCTTCATATTTTGCATCAAAAATCTCAATTAAAATTCAATTTCTCATGCTCAACTTTTTATTATTTTTTATCTGTCCAGCAAAATTGAATCAAGTGCTAGCTGTGGCTCAGTGCACTTTATTTTTATATTTAGTATAGATTATCCATTTGTAGATGACTCATTTGTTCAATCATGCAAATGTTAAAAGGCACCCATATACAAGTAGGTGTGTGTAACTCAGAATACTCTAATACATTAGTTACCTAGATGCAAATAAAAATGCTATATTGAATGACCAATTATTTTTTGAGAAATAAAATAGCTAAAAACAACGCTCCATTTACTAGGATTGAAGATTTTGATTTGAATAAAAATCATACAGAGAACTTATGGGTTTTTTATTTGAATATTTTTTAAATATCTACGCCCGTTTGAATAAAAATGCATGACATTTAAATAAAGTGGAAACATCCATCTTATTTAGTTACTTTATGAACTGTAGAAATAATAATATAATAATGAGAAGTGGAACTTTACACGAAATGTTTAAGTTAATTTTGAATGTGGTTTTTCATATAAAAGCTTATTCATAGAAGAATGAAATTCCTTCTTGAAATCTGTTTAAGATCCAATAATGCAATGAAAAAAAGGCTTTGTTGTTTAAATTTGTTTAAAGATAGCATTAGATGACAAAATGGAATAATCAAGGTTGTTTATAATGTTGTTGAAATCAAGTTATTTTTAAACATTGTCTAATGATTTGTTCATATTGAATAGACAATTTAACTCTCAATATAAGGCAAATAATAATATTGAAAGGTGAACATTGATGCCTAGAAGCTATATTTCTCTCTTTTACTGTTTTCTTCTATAAATATATAGTTTTGCATATATGAAATAAAGGTTTATTCAATAACTTTTCAATAACATCAAAGCAAGGATTTGGTTGAACTAAAATCAAATCTTTTAATCAATGATGTTATTAAAACAAAGATTTGATTGAACTAAGAGCAATGATGACTATTAAAGCTGAAGACGGCTTCATAATCACTAAAACACCAAATATATGTAGATTTGAATTTGAAACACATACTTGACCTTTCTGATTGAACTAAAAGAAGAATAATAAGCAATGTTATACTTGCATTTAATTTCCATTGCAGGAACTTGCTGAGACTTTCATGTTAGAAAAATTATTCAAACAATATTTTTTTACTGGCCAAGAAAATATTGATTTATTTCCATCTAAAATTTTGTTAAGGTTAGTATCATACTTTCATTTAGGAAATGGAGCTACCAAGGTTCGTATGCGGAATTGATTAGTAACAGCTTTTAAATGATGTTTACTAAATATTTATGTATTTCAGTTTAGTACTAAAATTAATCAAGTAAAGCATTTAATGAAGAAGACCGTTGCAGCACGAGAAGTTGAATTTCAAAGTATTCCTAAAGAAGATCGCTGCAACACAAGAAGTTGGATTTCAAAGAACTTTTTGTTACCGAATCAAACTTATGTCAACCGGAAGGCTTGGTTAGCTAGGAGCAGCGTGCACACATTGCATATGCATATTTAGCGAGGATGGGAGAACTATACAGGTATGTCAATATATAATCTAAAGCATGCATATTGTATTTTCGTGGTTGTGGTTTCATGTGATTGTCAACGTCTATTAAACACTGGTTTTGATGACTTAGGAATGTGCAGTGTAGATGATGCACAAAAATGGTTTCATAACATCTATTAAACGTCCGTCTTATGCCATGGTGGTCTTATTAAAAGATGGGAGCAGTGTAACAGTTTGAAACTAAGTGTAATAGTTAAAACATGTTTTGAATTTTCATTCGCTCAAAGAAACTTTCTCTGTGAATTGTTCACTTAGTAAAAAAGAATATTAACAAAAAGTATTTGTGTTTTTATGTGTAAAATTGTTACAGCAATGTCGTACTACTTTTGTAATCACCAAAGGGTAATAAATTTCAAGGTATAATATTATAAAAAATTTCTTCACCATATCTAAATGTACTCAGTGCCTGTTCCATTTTTTTCTTTGAACATTCAATAACTTTTGGTTGCTTAGATAAGCCCTTCTAAATAAGTTACATTCGGGTTTGCATAAAAAATATGTTTTGCTATTGCTGCATTATCCTAGAAAACCCGTTTTCAATAGAAACCGATGTAAGCCTGACTACTGTAGGAGATGCATTCAGCATATGTCTCACATACATGTACCAAGAGCAAAGCTATTAGTTTGGTAGCATTGTTCATTTCCTATCAGTCTATGTTAGCTGTTACCCTAGCTAATTAATATTTCTTTATTATTATTTATGTCCAGAAAGCAAAGTTGGCAAAGCAAGAGAAAAGAAAAACAGCAGCAGTGGCGCTGAATGCAGAGATCAGACGAGCAAAGAAAAGTTGATGGAGAGGTCCCAAAATTGCAAAATTGGAAATAAGGAAGTTTTGATTTCTACAATTCATTGTTTTTTTGTATGTATTTGGAAATCATGTTTATTATGAAATAGACACTTATTGTTTAATCACCGACCAGTTCATTTTATGCAGATTTTCCTAATTGTTATTAATGCTAAAGTAAATCCATATACAAGACTGGATTCCTACAGTAAATTTGTAGAGATCAATGGATTTTCAGTTGAAAGATGTAGACTACTTATTTTTGATTCATCTATGCAAACTTTAGCAAACGCTTTTTCTTTTTTTTCCTTTTTTTTTTTTTTTTCTGTTTGTAGAAAATTGTATTGATGGAACTGATGCTTTTATGTTCCCAAGCCCAATGCATAAGATATTTCGGAAAAAATCACTTGATTAATTAAGTAAAAATAATAGAGATACTTTCTTTTCCAAGCCCAACGCGTAAGATATATAACATAAAAGTATACATCATAATTTAAAAAAAAAAATTCTAAAAATCAATTATTTTACTCAAATCATCGGACGATGCATAATAAACTTTTATTTTTTATTATTAATAGTGCAAATGTTTCATTTTAAAAATAACGTGTGCAACGCACGGGTTACACACTAGTTCAAAACTAATTTCAGCTGTTTTGAACAAAAACAAACACAGCCTAAATCTGTTAGTCCTGAATTAATTCCATCTCCACATAAATGATTAATCCTGAATGAATCCATGCTAAATTATTAATCCCTACATAAATGATTAATCTCTAATCCGTGCCCATTGCCTGTCATCCGCCTAGCGATTTTAACAGGCTTGCGTTTGATCTTAATTTAGTCTTATACGCTTTCGATGTAATGTTTTCAAATGTCAAACCAAATATGCATCCACACTTCTCTTGCTTGTAAGGAATATTATTTTCTTCGTCGACTATGTTATAAAGGTGGTTTTGCTCATAATGACCAAATTTTCTTGATATATCGCTGTTATTTAACCAATTATCTTCTTTATCTACACCATCGTACTGCATTATGATTCTTTAGCATCAAATAGTTTATTGAATTTTCCATTTTAATGTATTATCTCACAACGGTTCTTTCTTTACTGTTTTTGATGTTTCATTTTCCCTTTATTTTGTTTTTTTGGTAGATTTGTGCATTGATGGTTATTGGATCACTGTCAAGTAGAGCAACTTTAACAGCTAAGATTGTTCAAAGTCTGGTGTTATATATTGCAAGAGTAGCCCAACAATCAGCCGATTTGCAATTTATTGATGCTGCAATTTTAGCTGTAGTCAGTCTTGTCCAGGTACATAGTTTTTTTGTGCATAGATTACTTGACCTCACCTATTTTGATAATATTTTTTTGATGTTGTTTTATGTTTAAATGCCACTGTATGATTATTTGTTGATTTTTATTTTCGCATTAGCTATTTTTGGTCATCCTTCATACCATATAGATTTTCATAAACTCCTTAGATAATGCATAAAAGCTGCCATCTAATAGCAGAACTTTTGATGTTTAAAAACTGAAATCTAATTATGGTCATTAGTATATAATTTCACAGTATCGTGTTTGTACCTTTTCTATGACTTAAGAGTTAAAAAAGAGTTGTTCATGCACATAAATTTCCACAACAGTTCATTTTGTAATACTATGAATTATCTACTTCATAAGTTTTACACACACACACTAACAATTGTTGTCCATCTCAACCAGTCCCAGTCAGTTCAAGTAATTCCAGAGAAGACTATGACTATACTGAAAGATATCAGGTATCCACCTTTAGAATTCTATCTGAACTGCAATATATTTTCTAGACTTATGTCTAATAACTGTGAAATTATAAGGCGTTTATTTGAAACAAGTTTGTGTTCATTTTTTGAAAAATATGTCCTCTAATGAATTTGACATTCCTATTTCAATGATCACGCCAGAGACTTTGCTGGGATCCTCTCGAGTTTATCACAAACAAAAAATATTCAGAAATTTCTTTGGTTTTATATTGAAAGCTTGATTGATTACAGGTACTTCCAATTATTTTTAGTCTTCCTTTTTTGTGTAACATCTTAGGCCTTGTACACAGTTCATTTTTTCTCTTCTTTACAGCCAAGGTGATCCTACGTTTATGCCTGCGCTGACCAATATGCTAGAAACCTTTCATATGAACTCAATTGCTGGAAAGGTTGTGTCTAAGATTCTGAAACGTTGTATGAAGTCAGTTCAACGCAACGATTCTTCAGACTTGCATAAAACCGGTACATATTGGTTATCTATACTTTGTTATTTTATAATTAGCTTGCACATCTTGCATACCATTCTGATTTGATTCACACATTAACATAAACACATTACAAACATGCTGTTAGCTTTCGCATTAGAAAATTTATTTTCTTGTTATTAATTCAGGAGAGTGGGCTAAGAAGATTTTTGTTGTGATTGAGAAGCATTATCCGACTGAATTACACAAAACTGTCCGAAAATTCCTAGAGGTTGGTTGTAACTTTTCATTTGGCTCTTCTTGATTTTTGTCTCATGTAATTTATTTGTGATTGGCAATGCTAGTCTTCCAAATTGAACTTCAAGAAGGGCGATCGGTCTACAGAACTTTCTGCCTGATGTTTGATGAAGGTCTTGAATTCTTGGATGTGCAAATCAATACATATGATTCAAAGTTCTGGTTTTCTCTTGAACATCCAGAGGTTTTATTTATTTTTCTTCCCGTTCCACGATATAGACTTTCAGCCCTATAATGCAACTAGTTCATGCTAAAGTTAACATATATGATGCAGGCCAAGGTTCGTATTGCAGCATTGTCAAATATAAAATCTTCAGGAATCCTGAAAAATATTTCTAGCAACCCACAGGTTGTTTCTTAATCAAGTCCTCCAATTTTGCTTATATTCACTTGATTTTGTGGTATTTGTTAATTTACCATCTTTCTGAAATAATTAATCTTATCCTTTTTATTATCTGCAGAAGCATGTGAATGTACAAAATGCCATCTTTAGACGTCTTCATGATGATGATTTGAGAGTTGTTCAAACTACTTTATCGGTTGGGCTAGCTGAAATAGCTGATCCTAATTCTCTCCTGAGAGTTTATCAGGAATTAATTGTTAGATGCACACAAGTAATGTATAAAAGTGAGCAATTTCAGCAAGTGTTAATTCATTCCTTGTCATATACTTGATCTATGGGTATGCTATTTTAATATCACAATGTTGGTGGATGCTATGTTGGACAAGTGAAATATTTTTTAAGATGTCAGAAGTATGCAAGTAGTGGCATGTGAAAATATCATTTACATATCAGGGAATATGGTATATATACTACACTTTCGCCGAAGGCAAATGACTGTTTTTTCCCCTTGTTTTGTTTCTGTTGTGCAAATTTGCAAATAAGCCATAAAATTAATTAAAAAAACATCAAATTACCGAATTTCATGAATTTCTACATGCATGTTAGTATTATCTCATTGAGTTAACTCGTCTTATTTACAGTTGAATTTGTGTTTTTCTTTCTGTTTTGTTTCTCTTCAGGTACATCAACAGAGTCGCTGCCTTGTGATGTTGCTCTATCGTGCATAGAACACATGGTTATGGATATTCCTTTAAGCAACTTGGATTATTCCAAGGAAGTTGCCACTACCATTTTTCCTCTTCTAGTTGCTTACCCAAAGGTTTGTTATCACAAGGACGCATGAATTGCGTATTACTCTTAGGCCCCCCCCCCCTCTTTTTTTTGGGCCTATGTCGATAACCTAATATGTACTTCATTGACAGAGTTTAAAGTTAAACTTGAAAGCTTTGGAAATTGCTAATCAAATCGATTGGCCTTTTTATGCCGATGCCGACGTTGGTTGCTATTCAACTGTTTCAGTGGCAAAAAAGGTAAAAGATGAGCTATCACATTTAGTGAGTATTATACATTTTTTATATACTAAACAGGGGTATTATACTTTAATATGCATGCATGCACGTATGTGTGAGAAAATCAAGCTTTAACTTATGTTCTGGATACTGATCTCGAAATCATAATATGTTTACAGGCTTAAATAAAGTTTTTCACTCCGTTATACTGCTGAATTTGTTATGCTGTTCGTTTTCTGTTTATTGATGTAATTTTATATGATGCAGACTTTAGATTCTGCATCCATCACCTCTATCAATTCAAGAACAATTAACACTATGGCTGAGTGCTTAGTAAAAGATCCAGAAAGGCATTTACAATGGCTGATTGACTGTAGTAAAGGCAGTGAACTAGCCAAAAGTTTATTTTTACTTATTATACTGCAGGCATTGGCAATTTGAAACAGAGGTAGTTGTCCTGAAAAATCCTTGCTGTAATTTTGACTTCTATTTTTTTATTGATGTATTTTATAGAAATTGAAAGTGCACATCCTTGTTATCCTCGTGAAACCCAGTTCTCTTGTCTAGAAAAATATACAGAAATGCAGTACTTACAAGAGTTTGCTATAATCCGCAATCAAAATGTCACTTTGGGTTTAGAGTTTCTACAATCACAATGTTATTTTCGGTTTTAACACTTTCTTAACCTGCCCATGGAAACTTATATTTGAAATTAAACCACATTTCATATCTGTAGGTACTGCTACCAGCTTGAAGTTCTATCAAGCTTGCTCTATAATTCTTAAAAATGATTGGCTTGAAATGGAAACCCGTGGTGAAATTGCTCTGGTGGACAAGGTATATATGCAACCCTGTCTGCCATGACATTAATCTTTGATTTTTGATGCTAATTCTGAACTGGACCCAAATTGCCTAACAATTGATCATTTCTTTTTATTACATCTATTGCAGATTAACAAGGACAATCCTGATACGCTTTGTAAGAGCTGCATTGACCAACTTTTGAGTTCTGACCTCAGAACTTTGAATATCAAAATCCACATCTGCAATTATCATGTAGTAAATCGGTAAGCATTGGATTGGTTTTATAACTGATGCTAGCTTGCGTTTTGGGCTTCAGGTTTTACTAATGTTCATTTGTTAAAAAGAAAAGAAAAAGAAACCCTGTATATTTATGTATTCCATGTTTTGCAGGGTGTTAATAGGGAGCAACTAATAATAATTGACGAGTTATTTCTCTTCTTTACGACCTTGCGTTCTAAGATAATCTTTAAGGAGCACTTGCAGTTTCTCGTGAAGAACTGTATCCCAGCTTCTTTTCAGTTTCTTTGCAAGTATTTTTCTGAGGAAGTTTTGTCCTAATGTTTTAACGTCCATTTCTGTTATCTTTTATTGACGTGATTTCATCCAAATTACATCAAGGGATAGAGAATCAAATGATTATATGACCTTCATATATCACAGTTCTATTTTTCTTTACATGACGTGTACACCTATATGTCAATTGATGTTGTAATCCGTACTTTACTTTCACCATCACAAGTTGCAGTTCACGTTTGTGCTTCTGCCTATCCATTTGATCTTAAATCGTTTGTATGATATGTAGGTATCCCCGCCGGAGTTCAAATTGCAAGTTTGGATTTACTATCAACTCTATGTTCAATATACGGGTCATCAGAGGGGACCAGCATGAATGAAAATAGTTATTTGCAGTTTCTGTTTGGATTTCCTTCTATTTTTATTCCGCTATGCAATTCAAACAAGGCACCCTTTTATCTGAAATCCAGCACCGTGGCATTTGAATTGACAAACATATTACTCAAAGTAGCGTGCTTGATGAACTTCTGGCCTCTGAATCTTAATTGTGACACTGTTCATGCTAATTCTGTTGCCTAAAAATTGTTTAATTATTACCCGTTGCAGGACATTCGAGCTGCTGCAGTTAACTGCATTGAGGAAGTTTATAAGCTTTGGCGGCAGTTTGATCCATCTCAACTGAAAAACGGCAAGCATTCCATTTATTTTACTTTTGAGTGTTTTGCAGTTGAAATATGCATTATTAGCATTATTAGTGTGTCCAGCTATAGCGTAGAGGTTTGCGCTATTGTACTTATAATAGCGCAAGGGGTCCCTGCAGCACGAAAATAACACGCTATTGTACTATAATGACTCAGAGGTAGGCGACTTAGAGTACGACTTAAAAGAAGAATAAACTGATGATTGTTTGGATTCCATGTCTACTTTTATTATCTATTTAATTATTTTATACTTTATTTTACCTTTATTGAAGCTTTTAACCCTTTATTTTGGGTTCCATGTCTAGCCAACCCCAACTTGTTTGGGATTTATGGCTTAGTTGTTGTTGTTACTGAAAATCTTTTACATTTAATAAAAAACTGTATTTTTCATGCAATTTTTTGTAGAGTTTTATCTCATCGTAACTCATAAATATTAATGAATTTCATCATTACTCATAAATATAAGAATAAATTTCAAATTCTGGAAGACACAAATATATTATATCCGTCTATTATTTTGAATGTACAATATGAATTTATTAACTTTTCTTTGATATATTACATTTCACATCAAAAATATTTAGTACATGCATGAAGTATGGCAATGCTTGCATTTAGGGTCTTGAATGATTTGGACATGGTGCAAAATATGCAAAAAAAAATAAAAAATAAAAATAAATAAATAAATAATATAGAATTAAATTTCAGATCGACAAAATATGCTTGATTAGTTGTAAAAAAAAAAAAAGAACCAAGTATTGTGCACTATAGTGCGTAGCGCAAAATAGCACACAGTGCAAGCCTTGCAATATATGCTGTTGGCTATGCTGGTATCATTGTCCTACTAGTATTAGCGTATTCATGATTGTTACTATTATATCTGCATCCTGTGCATTGGAACTCTGTTTATTTCGTCCTGATTTTGGAGAGTATTTGAATGGAATTTTGGTTCTAACAGTTATGAAAGAAGGGAAAAAAAAAAAAAAAAAAAACCAAGTTTGTATCAAAATTAAATCCACAGAAACCATTAATGGATCTAAATCTCACAAAACAATTGGATATTTTCCAATTTTGATATAAAAATCAGATGTAATATTGATTCCTTTTCAATTCAGTCAACTCAAAATTAAAGTTTTATTTTGAAATTTATGGTCAAACAGTTAAATCAAATGATCCGCTTTCCAAAGCTTGTACGAAACAAGAGAGATCCACATAAAATAAAAGGAAAATATACCACAAATTATATTATTCGAAATGTACCTAAGAAAGCTTACCTCGAATTATATTAACAAAACATACATAAAAGATCTCAAAATGATGCAATTAGTTTACTATCTGATCATTTAATTTATATTTTCTGTATGAGTAGAGCATGCATATGGTTTATAATACTTATAAATCTATTCATATTGAAAACAGTGTTTGGAAGTACCAAAAACAAAAAATTGGATTGGAACAGAGTTTCTGAAAATGGAACCAGAAGTTTTAATCCTTGATCGGAAGTTGTTAAGTGATGTATATGTTATTTTACAGGGAGTGATACTGCTTTGTCCCACTGCCTATTAGCACCAACATTTGGGGAGTTTCTGCAAGCTATAGTCAGCCAAAGGCCCAAAAGTTTCTCATCTCTTCGGATGCAAACTTTGTTTCATCATTTCTTATGTCGATGTTAAAAAGATCATCCACCAGCCTTTTACTACATGAAAATGTTAATAAGAGATTCTTTCCACTAACCTTTAATGAGTTAGATCTTTTTAACGTTGTGAAAATCATATTTATTTCAACTTCAAGGCGTTATCATACCTTAGTCTGTTTTCTGGTTGAATATTTCCTTAAGTTGCATTATTATACAAAATCTTTCCATTAATACTGTGTTTGGAACTTGTTAATACTTCCTTTAGACTTTATGTTATAAGTATTCTAGGAGATCCGTGGTCTGACTGTATGTGCACAAATTGTTAAAGGTCTGAATAATGACCTGACTGACCGTATCAAATTGTTAGTTACTGCCAAATTCACATATCTGTGCTATTGATTGGTCACTAAGTTTAAATAGACTCCCTATGCATTTTCCTTTCATATTTGTTAAATGTGCAATATGTTCTTTGTTTCACAGATTTGATCAGGCTTCAAAGAATGCTATACTACATTTCATATTAGTATCTGCACTTGAATTTTCCTTATATGGAAAGGCGAGTGTGTTGAGTTCTGGATGGCCTCCCATTATGTTTCTCACATATCTTTTCTTTTTTACTACATTTGTATCGAAGTTTGTTAATTTTGTTATGTTTGGTGCATTCAAGAACCAAGTTGCACTAAATACTTGCACCTTTAACCGTTGTCCTTAATTCTCAGCTGGTCGTGCTATCAGCATTTAAAGGGTGGGGAAGCACTATTCTAGATGTTGAAGGAGTGAAGAAATTATTTTTTGATCTATTGGATCAACGGACTAAATGCCACTTGAGTCTCGGTAAATCCATGCAGAAACTGTCAGCTATTGAAATTGATATACTGTGTCTTCTTTTAGAGGTGAACCAAATTATCCACAGTTATGCAATTAATAAATATAAAATATCCATTTACATCACTTGTTCTCTCCACATATTCTGTTTAATCTGTACACTGACTGCAGGTCTGTGTTCATGCATCAGACTCAACATGTATTGACAGAGGCATTTCAGGGCATATACTAGAAGCGTTGAAAGTGAGTGTGATTTCCTTGTTGCAGTTTTATATCACGTGTTTTCACAAGTCTACCATATTTACTTTTGAATTGATCGCAAGTTTATAATTGGTATCAGGTGGAAAGTTTATCTGCAGATGAACCAGCAGTTGTGAAGCCATGCATTGCTGTCTTGCAAAATCTCTCCTGTTCCTTTTATAATATGTTGGAGCATGATGTGCAGGTAGTTTCGTAATTAGATTAATTTTATAGAGCTAAACTCTTTCCATACATTCAGTTGCTCGTATGAGTTGTGTAACAACCCGAAAATCCGAGCCAGTTAAAATTTTTTATTTTGGCAATTTTAATGAATTTTGAATATTTAAAATGAATTATTTTAAATAATAATGACGAGAAAATTTATTTTGAATAGAATTCAAACGTATATATTTATATAGATCGTCGTTAGAATATAAATATTTATTTTAAATTATAAAAGGAATTGAAAATGGCACGGTAGTTCGATAATTCGATTTCAAACTTCAAATGAATGTACCAGGTGCAAAATAAACCGGAATTTAGCGAAACCAAAAATATTAGAATCTAATTGAAAATATCTTTCCAACGAATCCAAAAAATTGAAATTTCATAGCGGGAATCAAAAGATATGCTCGGTTGAAAATTTAGAATAGTCGCTATGAAAATTTTACATGGCCAAAAAAGTCATATTTTGCATACGGATGAATTTAGACTCGAAACCACTTCCATTGAGTTCAAAATGCCGTTTAGAACTCCGAAAAGTATAAGCTTCGGTATATTCCGATATCAGGAATGGTGGCAATTGGCTGTAGCTTTTCGGTTGGCAAAACATAGCCCTTAAAAAGTGAAATTTTGCATACGAGCTCAGAATTCGACGAGATAAATTTTTCTGAATTCATAATGACAAATCATTGTTGCGTTCCAAAGGGCGCGTCGAACGGAGTTCGTATGTGGCCGTGCGAGCTAAAACAGTTCAGGGTAAAACAGACAGTCATTTTACAAAGTAACATTATTGATACGATCTCAGAATTCGATTTCGTTTTTTTTCTGGATTCGTATCGTCTAAAAATGGTTAAATCCAAAAGGGCATGATTTTTGAAGTTAGCATGTGAGCGTACAAGAAGAAATGGTGCGCCAAAATTGCATTTTTAGAGCTTATCTGAGCATTTTTGAGAATTTTTACGGACGGTCAAACGAACTCGGAATTCGACGAAACTTGTTTCTTTGGACTCGTCTTCACATCTTCTATGTCGTGTCCGAAATCCGCGGCAGTTGGAGATCGTCGACGTTCGGACGATAAGCGAGAAACTAGCATATAATCACTTTTCCTTCTTTTCTAATTCATAATTTCCTCCTTCCTCTTTTTACATTTTCCCTCTTTAATGGGCTCCTCCCCAAAACCCATCAGCCCCTCCCCCTCCTCCGCTGCCACCACCCACCGGCGCCGCTCCTCCTCCCCTCCGGCCACCCTCCTCCTCCTCTTCTCTCTCCTCTTCTCTTTCTCTCTCCCTTCACAAACCTAAACCCTAGGAGCCACCACTACCACCACGGGCCCCACCACCACTGCCGCTGCCCCTTAGCCACCTCCCCACCTCCAATCAGGTCCGCCCCCCCTCAGGCCACCCAATTCCGACCGTGGACCTCTCCTCCTCAAAAATCACATTTTTCACAAAAATCCCTTTTTGCATAAAACATCCTGTCCTTATTTTGCCAGTAACTCCCAAACCGTGCGTTTCTAGCCAAACTTCCTCAAGACCAAAGTCGAAGAGCACGATTTTCTCTTCGATTTGGTATATGATAGTCCTATTTTGCATTGCGGAGTTGTCGAGAAAACGCGTCCAAAGTCTGCTGTCCAAACACTGTCAAAATTCTGTCTTTTCGCGATTTCCGGCGAAATAGCACATTTTCGGAAGGAAGACCACTAGGCGAAAGTTGTCCGGAATGGCGCGTTTAAGCTAGAAAAAAATATGGTGTGAAGATTGGAGCTCGTCTGCAAATTCTGGAAGCAGAACAACAAGTCCGAGCGTTAGAAAATATGTGAGTTTTCTCCGCTTTAAAGCTTCTGTGGTTTTTGACATATGAAGTAAATAAAAATATGATTTTTATATTATAGAGATAATAAAATATGATTTTTATACTATATTGATAATAAAAATATGATTTTTATATTATATAGTAAAAATTTGATCTTTATATATGTGTCAAGGTAAAAATATAATTTTTATCGTTTGAATGGCAATGTAAAAATGTGATTTTTTATATACATAGCAACGATATAAAGATGCGATTTTTATATATGTAGTGGATACGGACAACAAAAGTGGCAAAAGGCAAACGGCGAAGACTTCCTACGTATGAAGAGTCGCGGCGTTTGGTTTAGCTAATCGGTGACAACTTCTCACCTTAAATTTCTTTTCTAGTTATATAAATATATACTAGGATGCAGATGGTGTTTAGTAGCACCCGACACCATTGTCCACAGACCATGAACTTGTTTGTTTGGTTGCATAGATTGGTTAGATTATTTGGGTTGAATTTGATTGTTTGGTGAAATGGAAATTGGTTTGATTGATGTGTGTATGGCGTGGGCCATCACTAGACCGGGGATAAGGCTAGGCCTTGTCCCGTTTCTAGTATCGTGTCGTTATGCCGCCGAAATTTTCTAAAATAAGTTAGAAAAATAAATATCATTTTATTGTGTAAATGAACTGAATAGAAATTCATGTGTTGAAATAAATATTTTATCGTTAAAAATATAATTTTTAACGTGTGTGTGAATAAAATAATATATTCATTTACAAATCAGACGATTTGTTTATGTACACTGTTTTAACTGATATTGATTGGGCCGATAAATTTTATACGTCGCCCAACTGCACAAATAATATTCAGTGTTTGTTGATGTGAAACCCCACACGGGTATTGGGATGATATTTGACATACACTAGTCCCAATAATTAGTTGTGTGTCGATCGATAGGTTGACAGACAGTTGTGTTGTGCACTTTGGATGATGGTTGATTATTTATCGTTGCTATTATATACATGTGTTGTATGGAATCCATATAATTAACATTATATGGTAATTGATTGGGTCTCATTCCAATTGAGAAAATAAAGAATATTATAAAACAAGACTCATGTGTTGAGATTAGTTATGTGTTGGAAAAAAATATAGATTCATGTGTTGAACGAAATATTTTAATAATAAAAATTAACATCTTTATCAAAATTTTATAAAATATATTACATAACAGAAATAGTCACGTGTTGACAGTACTCATTTGTTGAGATTAGTCAAGTGTTGAAAGAAATATAAATTCATGTGTTGAATAGAATAAATATTCATTTGTTGAATAGAATAAAGAAGTTTTTGAAAAATATAAATCCGTGTTGATTAGAGATGCGTTATTTTGACGCGAACGATATTTTTATCGATTTTATTCGTTTTATAATGAATATTGGAAAGTGATTTCATAATCGAATATTTTGAATTGAACAGGATTGAAATTGAATTGAAATCAATTTGAAATGAATTCGAATTTAATTGAATAGAAGGTAAATTCAAATTGAATAGAATAGAATTTAAATTGAACTGAATGAATTTGAAATTCGAATTGAACTGAAATTTAATTGAAGTCGATTTGATTTGAAATCAATTTGAAATGAATTTAAAACGAATTTATAATGGAAAATTCATTTTTGATTTGATATTGAATATAAGCCGATATATTTTCTATTAAGAGCCTTGTATTTAATATCAAATGAGATTTGGGTTTGTCGTGAATGGTATCTTCATTAACGCTGTTCTTGAACCCAGTATGAGAAAAGATTAAATCTTTTTATTTAGATTTAATAAAGTATACTAATTAATTATTATATTTAATTGGAATGGAATTAGAATTGATTTGTGGGTTTATCGTGAACGGTGTTTTAAATAACACTGTTCTTTAACCCGATAATAAATAGAATGTGATTTGGGTTTATCGTGAACTGTGTTTTAAATGGCATTAGTTCTTTAACCCAGTAAAAGAATTTTTAATGAATCTTTAATTAGATTGAAATGTGAATTGATAATTTAAATTATCGGATTTGGAAAGTGATCGAGAATGGAGTATCGCCAGTTTTGCTCCGAGCGATAGTAAATCTTTAATTAGATTTAAACGTGAAATGGTAATTAAATTTACCGATAACACCGTAGTGTTAGTTATGGGGTAATAACAGTTTTGCTCCATGGGATGAATAGGTTGGGATTGAGAAATAAAATAAATAATTACTTTGGTGTGGTTCGCTAATCCCGACTAGTTTGGAAAACCATAATATGGTTTGAAATGACATCCAGAGGAAGATTAAAGAATAAATTTTAAAGAATTTATCTTTGATAAAATTAATGGGAACCTTTCCCTAGGAATATTCTGAATTGGAATGAGGCGTATGTTGTGTTTGTGTAACATTTGTTTATTATATACGTGAGTTATTCAGAAAGGCCGAGTTTATACCCATTCTGAATAACCGATTCGACGATATGTCGAAGATGAAGACGGTGGTTGAAGACCGGAAGTCTTCACATCGTTTGGGTAATTACTGATGATCTTGATTGGGCTGTACACCCAAGATGAGGGAATCAGTTGGTGATCGTCCAGACGTACTTGGAGATCGATGGATATGCGAGGAAAGTGCCTCCGGTTTCGTTCAGATCCAGAACGAATTTGTAAATGGACTGTGTGTCTGACATTGGATTTTATTCTATGTTGATTGATCTCTATTAAATATACATCTGTTTGGCGGCGGAGAATTTATTCTCTTGCTTAACGCCATTCTCTGAGACGTACGAACTCAGAGGTTGTATATCGATGGACATCAATCGCATGGAGTGAATTGCCGGTGTGGCATGCCTAAGTGGCAGATGATCAAGGCTTTTGTTGAAAAGTAAAGTCTTGTGGTTGATGATCAAAGCACGGCCTGTGTAGCGCAGCTTTGTGTATAGCGTGAATTCGCGAGCCTAACACCCCGGTATGAGTCAAAAAGGGATACGGACTGCAGGGAGAGCACGACGTTTCTTTCTAGCTATGGGTGGTGTCGATGCTTAAACTGGCCGACATTTATATACTTTTCACCTGTGTGGTTGTTGGATGAGGCGCCTCGATATTAGGTCTGTTAGGACCGCGAAACGTGTGTTCTGTAATACTAATCCTCGAAAGTAAGGCAGGACCGGCCCTGAAGCATCCAAGGATCATAGTGGGGTCCTGAGACATTTGCTAGAGTGTCTCGAATCGGAGAGGAGCTTGCCCCTTGCCTCGACTCATGATGGAATCCAATTTCCGATACGTGTCATTCGGTTTTATTTGTAGAGCCTAGTATGGCGACATAGTAGCATAGGATACTATGCCGTCTATGATTGATATTTATGATTGAAATTGTTTTGACACTATACACTTATTATGATATCAAATGATTTGTTTTAAACGTATCAAGCATGTTTGGCTATTATAAGGAAAAACCCTATCCTCCGGCTTGCGTTGCATTGTGTGATGGGACCTGGGTTTTATAATAGCTTCATTTTTCCAAAAAACATTGCGTTGTTTATTCTATGCACTGGTATTCTTGGGAGGAAACCCGTTCCGTGTTATACGGCGTGGTCCCTTGAATTACCCTCTTTTAAAGAAAAGTTTAAATAACTGTTTTAGTTCTCACACCAGTCACATGACTGACCTGAAGTTTATTGTTTTAACCTAAACTCTAGGTGCCTTTATTTTCGACATGGACAACTAGTAGTTTTGGTTTTGCAGATTTATATTCACAGGATCCTGATTTACAGTTGGAACGATGCTCGGAAAGCTCTGTATCCGTGTATTACTTTCAGTTGTGTTTTGTATTGTTTTTCCGCTGCTTTGTAATTTACTGTAATCTCTTATATTTATTGAATGTATTATATTTATTCATACTGTATATTCTTGTATCTGATGGAATTGTTGTAATACAATGAAAGGTTCTTCTGTATGTGTTCTATTTTGTCGTGTTCTCAAGGTAATCCGGGTTTTCCTTACCGGGGAAGTTACGGGCTATCACAAGTTGTGTCTATATCTCTACTATTAATAAAGAGAATTCATTGAATATGATTCACACAGTGTCCTTTCGAAATTTCGAAAATACCCCCATCTATTAATGGAATCTCACCATTGATTTGCAGTCCGAATCAATGGGATATTACTAGCAATTTGCCACCAATACTACCACAAACAACTTGAAGTAAAAGTGTTGTAATGGCTAGAACTTTCATTTACAACGCACAT
The DNA here is from genome assembly GCA_030737875.1 of Allium sativum. Lineage (NCBI taxonomy): Eukaryota > Viridiplantae > Streptophyta > Magnoliopsida > Asparagales > Amaryllidaceae > Allium > Allium sativum. The sequence goes on along the minus strand of CM060927.1, from coordinate 88,475,922 downwards.
ACATCCACTTAAATAAAAAGTAAATATCTATAGCTATTGGATGCATGTACGTGTGGTTTGTGCTCTAGTGTATACATGGAGCTTCAATTGGGATGCAAATTGCAAAATTTAGATGCAAATGACATTTATGGAACTCAACGACGACCTTCATCGAACCTGAAATATTAATAAGAACTCTCTAATTTTTCAGATGTGATCTACATGTCATAAGCATCATGTTTGCAAAAAAAAAAAAAAAAAAAAAAAAAAGAACATATAGTTCTATTACTATTTGCCCACAAAAGTTAATTATGTGATATATCGCATACATAAAATACTTATTATAACCATTGATTTAAAATATTAATTTTTAATGGTCAAGAGATATTAAAAATATTGAATTTTTGAGAGAGATGACTTTTTTGATCTATCAAGGCTTCATGCACACAAAAAAAGTGCAGCTCTCCAAAAGTCCCATGATTTCCACCACACGGTTTAAATAAAATAGTAACACTTTCTCTCTCTTCCCACTAGTGTTGTTATTTTATATTTTTATTTGTGCTTATGGTGAAAATCAAGGGATATATATATATATATATATATATATATATATATATATATATATATATATATATGATCAAGAGCACCCCAAATTGTGCAGCACCCCTGTAGCCTTCCTGATTTCCACCACACATTTTTATTTCTCTCTCCTTCCACTAACTCTCTCTTCCCACTAACTTTTTTAAATATAAATGGGTGGTCTACATTGAGATGTTAAAGGGGTGCTATAAATCAGGGTTGCTCGTGAACCCTCCTCATAACATAAATACACACATATATATACTAGTGTATTAAAAAACGCGCCTGAGGCGCGCCTCGAGGCGAGGCGTTGGCAAAAACGCCTTGAGGCGCATCTCAAGAGGCGTTTTACCTCTGAGGCTTAAGCCTCAACCAACCGAGGCGCAAAAAATGCAAAAAAAAAAAAAAAAAAAAAGTAAAAAAACCCTGGTTTATGAGACTTTCTTTTTGTATTTTTTTACTGTCTTTTTTTGTTTGCTGTATTTCGTTGAAAAGTCATTTTTATCGTTTCCTCATTTCTATTGTTGGCTAGGTTAATTTAAAATGAGCAAACGTGATATTGCATGGAAGTGGGTCAAAGATTTACCGAATTCTACATATTCAAAAAAATTTCTTTTGTGAATTTTGTGATCATATATGGACCGGAGGAAGATATCATTTGATCTTTTGCAATTTGTATTAAATGCGCAAGGACGATTGTATTTTGTTTGAATTGCTTTGAATGCTTTATGGTTTTTACTTACTATTTGATGCTTAATGTTACTCCATATGAAAAATTAAGTATATGTGTTGCGCTTTTCTTTTAGCCGAAAGGCTTACGCCTCAACGCTTTGAGGCTTACGCCTCGCCTTACGGACCCGAAAATGCCTCACGTACGCCTTTTGTGTTTTATAACATTGACACACACACACACACACACACACACACACACACACACACACACACACACACACACATATATATATATATATATATATATATATATATATGAGAGTTCCTCAAATGTAAGTTCCAATTTAAATAATAGTGGTAGTGGGAAGATAGAGATGGAACTATTATTTAAATCAGAATATGTTGTGAAAATTAGCGAGCATTTGTGGTGCTGCACTGTTCTTGTATGTGTGTATATATATATATAACACTTATGATTAGAATATTTAATTTCGAGTTGGAAATATGAAAAGGTGGGACATTGATCCATCCCATGTGTGTGTACGTGAGGGAGAGAAGAGGTGGGGAATTTTTTTGGGTAGGGAAGGGGGGGGGGGAGGCTACTCTGTGATCCGTATGACCAGAATTCTGCAATCTGCCTATAAGTTGATATCAGACATCAATGCATCTAGATGGAAGTATATGCTAATCTGTAAGGAAAATGCTAATGAAAAAACATTAGATGGTTATATGTTTCGAACTAGTTTAGGTTGTGTTAGACTTACCTTGAATGATTGGAACCAAGTTCCGCATGAGGAAGACGAAAGATTTCAATCAAATTAAATGCATTCAGGATGAGAATAACATACTTTTGATGAAGGACGATGAGATAAAAAAAATAGATGGAGAGAATACTTCGACAAGCTATTCAACGAAGGAGGTGATAGCACTATGATCGAGCAAGACGACTCTTTGAATGACGCCAACAGACATTTTGGTCAAAGAATTCAATAGTTCAAGGTAAGGAAAGCACTAAAAGGGATGAAAACATGAACGTCGTTGGGATTTGGTGACATCCCATTGAGGTTTGAGGATGCCTTGGAGATATAGGGATAACCCGATTAACTAAGTTGTTCAATAATATTTTCAAATCAAGCAAGATGCAAGATGAGCGTAGGAGAAGCACATCAGTTCCAATCTTCAAGAATAAATGTGATTTTCAGAATTGCATAAACTATAGGAATTAAGTTTTAAGTCATACAATGAAGCTTTGGGTGAGCCATTGAACATCGATTAAGAAGGGTGGCAAGCATTTCAAAAAATAATTTGGTTTCATATCTGAAAGATCAACACAAATGCAATTTTTTTATGAAATTTAGGGAGCAAAGAAGAATCTACACATGATTTTTATCAATTTGAAGAAAGCTTAAGATAAATACCAAGGAAGGTTATGTGGTGGAATCTAGAAAAGAAGAAAGTCCCAACAACTTACGTTATCATTATCAAGGATATATATGATGATGTTGTAACTATTGTCAGAGCTTGCGATGGTGAAACCAATGACTTTCCCATTAACATAGGATTACATCAAAAGTCAGCTTTGAGTCCCTACATTTTTACCATACTGATGGATGATCTTATGAATTGTATATAAGGTGAGATTTCTTGATGTATGCTCATTGCTGATGTTGTGTTAATTGACAGAAGTAAGTTATGGATTGAGGTTGAGAGACAACTGGAGTTGTGGAGACAAATTTTAAAATAAAAGGATTTTAGGCTTAGCAGAACTAAAACAGATTATATGAAGTGCAAGTTCAGTGGTGTCAGATTATAAGATGGAGATGTCACTCTGGTCGGATAAATAGTGTCCAAAAAAGAATCATTTTGATAATTAGAATCAATGTTGCAGTATGATGGTTAGATTGAAGATGTTGGTTTTAGAATTCAAGCGGGGTGAATGAAACGACGACTGATGTTTGACATTCTATGTGACAAGGAAGTTCCACAAAAGCTTAAAGGAAAATTTTATAGAACGACAATAATGTTGTATTGTTAGTTTAGTAAAAGACAACACGTCCAAAAGATGAGTGTAGCAGAGATGTGTATGTTGCGATGAAGTTGTGATCATATAAGACGAGATCGAATGAGAAATAATAACATATGTGACAAACTTGGAGTAACATTGATTGAAGAGAAGTTAGTCTAATATTGCTGAAGATGGTTGGACATCTCCAACGGAGGTCTCTTACGCGTTGGAAGTATATGCCACATCAAATGTTTCAAAAGAGATAGCTGTGCGTTATCAAAGCGCTCGCTATAGCGCGCTATGGCGACAAATAGCGCATAACGCAGTGTTTGCGCTATTATACTTATAATAGCGCAAGGGACCCCTATAGCGTAAAAATAGCGCACTATTTTATTGCAGCGCAAAATAGCGCATAGCTCTAAATAGCGCACTATTTTGTTTTTGTCTCTTTTTTAAATGTTTGGACAGTGAATTAAGCTCAAAATAGCACGCTATTGTATTTATAATGACTCAGAGGAAAAATGCCGTAGAGTATGACTCGAACGAAAAAGAAATTGATGATCGTTTAACTAATGATTAACAGTTATGATTTAGATAAAACTAATGACTATGTTTTAAAAATTTAGGCGCATAATATAATTTATATGTTTTGTTATTGTACACTTGAATCACGTTTAACTTTTGTTTATTCGAATCTTGTTATTGTAGATTTCATATATTATTTTCATTTGATGTTATTTTCACATTACAACTTTTCTTATTTATATTTTTTTTTCTTAGTACTTGTTAGTATTTTTTTTAAACATTGTACAAAGGTATATTTTCATGCAGTTTTTCTTAGAGTTTTATATCATCATAATTGATAAATAGAAATAAATTTCATTATAACTCACAGTTGTAAGAATAAATTTCAAATTTGTAAAACATAAATATATTATATCCATTAATTACTTTGAATGTACAATATGAAGTTATCAAATTTTCTATAATACAGTTACATTTTATATAAAAAATATTTAATGCATGCATAAAGTATGATAGTATTTGTATTTGGAGTCTTGAACGGTTTGGATATGACGCAAAATATACAAAACAAGAACAAAAAAAACCGGTTAAGCAAAATATACTTGATTACATTTTTTTCTAAGTGAACGCAATAGCGCGCGCTATAGCGCAAAATAGCGCATAACACAAGCCTTGCGCTATTTTGCGCTATGCGCTATAGACTACACTGAGAGATAGGGAACCAAAGGTGATATGAGAGGAAGTAGTAAAAATAAACTTCAGGGATTGAAATATATCCGAAGAGCTGGCGTCGAACATGAGCATGTAAAAGTTAGTAATTCATATATCAGAACCGTGTGCTTAGGGTTGGTTTAGAGGTAATGTTATAAGTTTTAGATTACAGGAAATAAAAGCCTAAGACGTAGTGTTTGGTCTTCGGTCCGTACTACCACTAGTACTATTATTATTATCACTACTATCACCATGGTTTTTTAAATCTATTTTTATTTTATTTATTATTCATTCTTATTGACTTTAATTATCTTACTTTATTTTATTCTTATCTTTATTTCTGCTTTTACTTTTAAATTTGTTATTGCTTCTAAATTGACTTTGTCATTTGGTTTTGATTTCCGTCTCTAGCTGGCCTCAACATGTTTGAGAATAATGGCTTAATTGTTATTTTATTTTTATTTTTTTGGCCCTCCACTGCCGTTGAGAAGCAGTACCTGACTTATTTTTCACTCATCAATGGAGTGCAAAGCTAGCATGATTTTATATTTGTCGTTTAGTGCCATTTTTACTTTTAGCGTTCATTCCGTAATCCCACTGTTAAAGATTATGATGGTTGCTATACCAACGAATATACCTGGTTTACATTCTGAGTGCATCTTCGGATAACACATTTTTAATATATATATGCTGCACCTTATGATTACACATTGACCTAAGTAGATAATATTCATATGACTAGTTTGTTATGTAAGCTAATTCTCTTCGTCCAGGATGAAATGTTCGGGGAGCTGGTTTCTCTTTTCCGAAATGTTAATGTGGACGTCAGGAGTGCTGTTACAGAAGCTGTTATGCGTATAAATGTTAGTATCTCCCTCCACTTAAAACAATTGTTTTTCTCTGTCAATGTTTCAGTAAGTGGTAAATATAATCTGCATGTGAAATGGGTTACTGCAAGCATACTTCAGGAATCATTCAACTAAATTAATCATTTGCTTGTCTCTAAATGGTAATTTGGCATGCCTATTGGGTGAATCTGGTCAAGCTGCTGATCAATAAAACCATATTTATGTTCATTGTAACTGAAGAGTTGTAGTTTGGTCATAATATTTCAAAAAAGTATCCGAGTTTCTAATTTTCAGACAAAACTGATTAAAAAACTTTTATACATAGTTACCATGTACTTGGCATCCTTTCATTCCCCAATGATTGACAGTATTACAAGGGGTCTAAAAAAAAGCTGAATGCTAGCCTTTATTACTAATAAGAATTTTTGTAAGTAAGTAAATTGGCATGTTGTAGGTTGAAAAAAATAAAATTAGCAAGCCAAGAAGAATTTTACAATCCAAACCCTTGATTATGATTGGAATTTTAAGCATCCTTTGGTATTGTCCGTTTAATAAGAAATACAGAAATTTCTAGCCGTGGAAATTCAAAATACTGACACTAGCTACTTATTTTTCGAACCAGAATAATACCAACCAGCCGATTCATCAAGAAGTCAACCTAATTTGGACAGGAATATATCCTCACTATATGATGCTATAATTTATATCGCAATTTAAACCAGTTTTTGGAGTTGGAGCATCAGCTGATGCTAAAATTATATTCATTCAATCAGTTTTTGGAAGTTGGGGTATCATCAGATGCTAAAGTGTCTATTGGATAATGGATATCCTCTTTACCCACTTCATATTTCCGTGATGTGACTAATATCATATTCATCTGTTTTTACAGTTAAATTCCTCAACCATCAGTAGGTGCATTAAGCTGGTCCTAGGTTCAACTCAGCAAAATCACCATCTGAAAAGATTAAAGAAGGAAAAAGGTTTAGCTCAGCATAAAAGGAAGCCAAATGAAGATTTGCATCATGTCAAAACGCCTACTCTTCAATTCCTTGGCTCATTGCTTGATATCATATTGTTGAAGAGAGATATGGGGGAAAGGTTGGCATGCGTTAGCATTCAGTTTGAAATACTTGCACATTTGAAGCATAATGATGTTATATTCTTATATTATTTATGAATTTCAGGGAGAATTTAGTACAACCACTTTTTCAAGTCCTGGAAAAACTCTTTTCAAAGGAATGGCTTGTTAGCCTAGTCAAACAAGAAGATCAGGAAGCCAGTTTGGATTTTGATTTTCCTGAATCAGTTATCAGTGACATCAATCATGCTCAGCAAACAACACTGTTAATCCTTCAAGATATCACTGACTCTCTTCTGTTGAAGTCTTCTCCAATGGTAAAGACATCTTTATTTTCCTAACGACGAACCATCGTTCTTTTCCCTAACACATCTGAAAGTAGCTAATAGTTACCCTTTCTGCAGAAAGAGCTCGGTAAGACATATAAAATACATTTGTTAGTTCAATGTGCTCGTTCCACAGAGGATGTCTCAACTCGCAATCGGATACTTCTGTTGCTTTCGTCCATTGCAAAAGCCGCTCCAGAATGGCTTTCAGAGCAAATGTTTGACATCATCACAATTATTGGGGAGTCTGCTCTTAAGCAGGTATTCTCTTGCTTCTTGAATAAATCTGTTGTCGTATTTTATTCCTTGCTTTGTTATTAGGGAAAGTTTGTTTGTATCCCAATGTTATCCCAATGATATGCCAAATTGCTTATTTTTAAACTTGCTACTCTTAAAATTGTCGAAAAACTGACGTGTGATGTAAATATTGTGGCATCCAGAAATATAGCTACCAACATGTGTGGTCAGTTGCAGTATCCTTTGTATTTGTATTGAGTAAATGGATTTTTTATGATTACAGCAAAATCAAATAATTCTCCTCAAATGAGCATGGAATTTCATTACCTTGAAAAAAAATGGATTGTTCCAAAAACCAAATATGCATTTAACACTGGCATAAAGATAAACAGCATAGACAGATAAAAACCGTGATACAAGAACAATCGAGAAACGGAGAAAAACTAAGCAACCTCACATCTGTAGACTGCCAATAAATTATTTTTAGCTGGTGTACTTCAATTTATCTGTCATGCAGACCATTAGTCAACTATCATTCACCTAGTAATAGAAGTGAATACATAATTTCTGATGAAGTATTAATGATCACTCTTGTGTTCTTCCATAGATGCGTAGTTGAATTTTTATTGGAAGCCTTGGTATGTTTGATTTTTTAAGGAGGTTTGTTGCTGATACCAACTACATATGTATGTTTGCTTCATTTTTATATTTTATTGAGTTCTACTTTGTATTTGCTGTATTAAATTTTATGGGTCTGTCTGTTGCTAAGTATGCTGACAATTCCCAGAAATAGCCGACCTTCAAGTACGTGTAATAAATATTTCCCAAAGAAAACCTACGATCGGCAGAAATTAAAAAACATCCACTGAAGACATTTACCGGTACAACTGTGGGTAAAATGATGCCTAATATGTTGTTCTGGCAATAGTATAAAGTACATCTGTAAGTGGATCAGTGCTAAAATACTGAACAAATGGCTAGTTTTTGGTGCAGCTGTGTGTAAAATGATGCCTATTAAGTCGTTATGGAAAGTGTAAAAGTATATGGGTTGGTGCTAAATTACTGATCCAATCGCAAGTTTTTTTTTCTGAAAAAAGAACTATTATTGTTTTACTATTAGCATCACTTTAGATTTTGACCTCCCCTTAGCTATTGGACATGATAACAACATGAAATATAGCTGCACATTGCAGAGTATAGTAGCAGATGTGATTATCAGTTCACTTACTTCTATGTCATGGTTCAAAATTTTGGCAGATGAACCGTTCCGCTTCCAGTTATAACCAATAAAGTCCGGTTTAATTTGTTATTCCTATCTAATTATGGATTTGTTTTTTAATATCTGAAAAATGGTTTAAAAAACAGCATAAAATGAAAAACATGTGATAAACATGCAATAGATTAAAAAAATATGATAAATCAAATTAGATAATAAAAATGATGACTAGCTGCCTAATCGTTTCAGAAAGGCTTTGATTCTTTTATCAACACTATGATACTTACATCTATACCGGTCCGATTCAGCAGAAATAGCATGTAAAAACTGTAAAAATAATTGAATCAACTTTTTTTTGCGTGTTATACATATTTTATTTTTATCAATGCAAGTTTGTACTATAATATATTTTTATATAGAAAATACTAAAAGTTCCAGAGCAAAATTGTTACTGATATTTTCGGGATTGACTGAAATTCTGAAGATATCAAAGGAACAGGTCAGAAACCAAATTCTTGAATCTTGTTCTAGATATATATATTTCCCATGTAAACAATTTATAGACTGTTTAAAAAATATTTTGATGAAAATTTGTTCGTAGCTGTTGTGGTTGGTTAAGGCGAGAGGCATTACTCGATCTCCTACTCTTGAGTAGAAAGAAAAGCCACTGCAGCAAATTAGACTCCTAAAACTAGAATTGCCTCGCTCTGAATTCTACAAGTCAACGAAAGAGGCTCGATCCCAAATAGATTCGTGAAGCCCACACGTTTTGGAATTTTATTTGTATTTCTATCAATTTTATCCTTATAAGCCATCAGCAAAGTATAACTCGTCGTCATGTTATCTAGGTTTCTAGCAGTTAGAATATATATATATATATATATATATATATATATATATATATATATATATATATATATGTGTGTGTCCGCATGTGTGGTGTAGTGGAAAAATATTCCTAAGTCTGGTAACAGACCCATTTTTGGGCTCTGCCATGCACACATTTCTTACAAAAATAGTACCGGAAGATTGTATGTGTCATGAGTTGAAGCGAACATGCATAACTTAATTACTCTTAGGAGTTTAACGCTGTCGGGTTCTCCTAGAGTATATTCGAAAAAACAATGTGTGTGTGTGTGTGTGTGTGTGTGTGTGTGTGTGTCATTGTTTTAAAAAAACTCGCCTCAAAGAGCGTCTCCAGAAAACAAGAGATAAAATGTTTTGAGACTTGTTCCAAAATGGTTTTTACCTCTAAAGCTTACGCCTCAACAACTTAAGGCATATAAATTGTACGCCTCAACCCGCCCAAGCATTAGTCTCAGGAATCCTTTTAACTTTAGTTGCAGATATGGATATTAATAGAAGTTTAATAACTCCAATTATTTAACCGAAAACAAAAAAGAAGGAAATTTAAGATTTTTTTAATTACTTTTCAATATCAACATGATCAAGTAAGCTTGTTTTTGAAAATGATCAAGAGCTATGTAATGGATTTTCTTATTGTTATTTAAAGAAAGCTTCTCAATAGATTTCTTTAAATCTCCAAATACATTTTGCGGATTGATCTAATTTGGTAGGCGGAATCAAAATTGGAATTTGGTAGAATCTCCAAATAAATTTTGCGGAATCGAAATTTAAACCATATGAATTCTAATTATGTATTTTTATTCTAAAAAAAAAAAAAAAAATTATACCTGTTCAAAGTCAAACCTTGTATGATTTGCTTTTTCATCTTTTGCATAAGTTAATTTAAAATGTCTATTTTTTTTTATATGCTTTGCGTTTTATTTTTACCAACATTTCGAGGCTTACGTCTCACCTCACGGACCTAAAACGCCTCATGTATGCTTTCATGTTTTAAAACAGTGATATGTGTGTGTGTGTAGAGAGAGAGAGAGAGAGAGGTTGGGGGGGGGGGGGGATGGAAATAGTGACAGACATTTGTTTTTGATATTTGATTCTTATGATCTGTTTTTCTTACACCAATTCATATCTATGCAAGATTGATAGTCACTCTCAAAGCATAATGGAAGAGCTTATATCGACCCTTGTGCCATGTTGGTTATCTTTAACTAAAAGTACAAGTGATCTTCTTCAGGTATTAGAATGCCCATCAACTGCTTATCCGGTATCTCTATGCAAAATATTATAGGACTGTACTAAAAGTCGTTTCTGTTTTCAGATCTTTATAAGGGCGTTACCAGATGTTCCTGAACATAGACGCCTAACTCTTATTGTATACCTTTTGAGGTGACACGTTATTTATTTATTTATGTTTTTCCCCTCTTTCTAGTTTTTATTAATTCTTACGTTAGTATATTTGCATTCCAGGTCGATGGGAGAAAAGGAAAATTTGGGGATTCTAATATACCGTCTTTTTGTATCAACGATTAGTCATACTGAAACATCTTCACCTAATGGAAGCTATTCACACGATTTACATCCTTTTTCAGATCCTCTTTCTGGATGGGAATATACCTTTTCAATACAATTGACTTGTCAATACCCATGTGAAATATGGCTTCCGTGTCTATTGCAGCTTTTGAAAGAAATCAGATTGCATAGTGATCAAAAGGAATCATTGTCAGTGCTATATATGGCACTGCAATTCATACTGCATATGTTTGAAGAAATGTATTATGAGCTTGATTCTACAAGAGATCCAGTATTTCTTCAGGTATCACTTCATACTTTTTTCTTTCTATTGGACAATTGCATGTCACATAATATTGAAGCATATCTGAAATAAGAGGATGGCACAACTGTGGGAATGACATATTTGGTGTTTGTTATTGGCTTTTATTTTTTAGAATTAACAAGTGGATATCTTTTGTTCAAACTATATCATTGATTTCCTTACTTGAACCTTCCAGTGCATTGATACTTCATACAGATAGTTTGTGAATAAGACAATGCAATTTAAAGTTTTCAGCAAGGATATCTGGTGATTTTATTAAATTTATTATGCATATACGTCTTATGATCTCACTATAAACTCTTGTATATAAGTTGATTTTTCTGTTGTATGCTTTATGTTACGTTACCTCACTATAAGCTCTCATATATTTGGTGCTTCTCCTAGTTGAATACACATATGAAAATTTATGAATGAAATGTTATTTTAAGACTGTTTTTTCTTTCAGTTTAAAGTGATCTGAGCAATATACTTTACAGGATATGTTTGAGTTGCTTTTAGAGCAAATTGTTATGCACATGCAACTTGTTAACATCAAAAGCAAGGAAGATAGTCTATCGAGAAATAAATTGAAGAACATTAAAGATTGTTCCATTACAGTCTTGAAAACAATTACTGCCCAGATGTTACCTTCTAGTTACTTCAGAAGCATAACTCGGTTGTTGAGGAATGATGATGCAAATGTTCAAAAGAAGGTACTGTTTATGACTTCTTATTAAATGTGGCTTTAGGCCCTCAATGATTTCTTTTCCCCAGTTCTTTTTTATTTTCTTCGGGGTTGGAAGTGTGGCCATGGGTGAATACATGCATATGTATGAAGGGCCAGCTCCCCCCCAACTTTCCATATTTGCAACAAACATCAACTAACCGAAAATTTTAACCCTCCAAATTTCGCAAATGTGTTTTTAAAACTTGCATACTGGTTTCAATTTTTATTTCATATACATTGTCTCAACTTCCAGTCCCCAAATGAAAATCGCACACATCTTCATCTTCGACATATAAAACCTTGTTCTTTTCATTTATTCAATCAATCGTTCAAAATTACAAATTTTTTAAAGCTATGTTACCCCTCCTCTGCTCAAATTATAGTAATACTTAACAAATTCCTTGATCTATAGCCTTCTTAGTTTGTGTAATTTGTGTTTGTTTAGGTGTTTATTTATCTTATATTTCTTCATTGGTTTGTGATTATCTGTCGCTGATTTCCTTCGAATTTACCTCTAAATTAGTGTTCACTACTGAAAGTTAAGAAAGCTATGAAGTGTGAATTGAATGCTTCTATAATGCTAATTGAATACTAATTGAATATCAACCGAATGATAATTGAATGTTTAGCGAATGCAAATTGAATATTTTTCAACGTTGCTAATATCTGAAAATTTAAAATAGTTGCTTAATATGGCTCATTTCTATTTTGATCTCAACGTTGCTTAATTTGGATAATTTTCTGCTTTGGCATTCCAAAGTTGTATAATTTTTCTCAGTTTTATTGAGAAAACACTTTTCTTATAGTATTGTGGTATCTGAAAATCAACATATTGCACGTGTGTTTTCTTTGTTACAAACTTTGATTTTATCTCTATAATTTTTCGGTGAATAATAATTTCTTTAAATTATTCCAAGACCCGTCTAAATATCATCTAGGTTCGCCCTTGAGTGCTGCTAAACTCAAAATTGTATTATTGTCGGAACACGGTAATCTTTATTCATTTTGTTTGTTAATTATCCCTATTTATATATTTTTATTGTGAACAGGCACTTGTTTTATTGTGCAAAACCTTGAAGGATCAAGGAGAGCATCAAAAGACGTACAAAGATAAAAGAAAAGGGAAACATAATTTAGTTGCAAAATTTAATCTTGATGAAAAAGCAGTCCTGTCCTTTAATGAATTATGTTATCATCTAATTCAATTGATTTCTTGTACTGCTTTGGAAACTCATGTTAAGCTGGCTGCGGTTTCATCAGTTGAAATATTAGCCAAGGAAATTCCAGGTGTTGATTTAACTTTCACAAGATGCCTTGGATGTGTTGTTAGGCATATTACATCTGCTGACTTGTTAATCTCTGCTGCATGCCTTCGTTCAACCGGCGCTCTTGTTCATGTCCTTGGTTCAAAATCATTGCCACATTTGTCTCATATTATGAAGCATATGCTAGAAAGTGTTCATAAACTGTCCAAATGCCCTATTGAAAATCCTAAATATAGCCACATGAACACATCTAGTTAATCTTCCAATTATAAATAGGTTATTTTGCTCTCTATTGTTACCGCATTAGAGTCTGTTATCGTAAATCTAGGTGGATTTCTAAATCCATATCTTGATGATATCCTTGATGTTGTCCTACTTCACCAAGAATATATTGGTGATTCTGATGCAAAATTAAAACAGAAAGCTGATACAGTTTGGAAACTTTTAGCTGAGACAATCTCGGTATGCACACATTCAATCATAATTCTGCCTTCAAATTTAAATTTTCGGATTTTAATCTTTTTTTGGGGGTATTATGCAGGTTCGTCTACTTCTTAATCCCATGCTTAAGGTATATTCTAGCGCTCTTCAAAGCGGCGAATCTAGTTTATGCTTAGTATTTGAAATGCTAGCAAGTATTATTGGTGTGATGGATAAGTCTTTGATTGGAACTTATCATGCAAAGATATTCAATCATTGTTTGGTGGCACTTGATATCCGTCGTCAATCTCCGGTTTTGGTGAAAAATGTAAATATGGTAGAACAGAGTGTTATTAATGCAGCTGTTATACTTATAATGAAACTTACTGAAACTATGTTTAGACCACTTTTTATTCGGAGCCTTGAATAGGTGGATTCCAAATTTGAGGAAAATGAAAGCACCAGTGTGGATAGAACGATTACATATTACAATCTGATAAATAAACTTGCTGAGAAGCACAGGTATGCTATTCGTATCAGTTGAGTTATTTATTGTGCATTTTCCAGAATGGCCGCTCATTTATTTTGTTTTACCGACAAATGTTGAATATAGCATACTACAATTTTATAAATGTTTTCTGTCCATACAATTGAGGCGATGTCACATTTTTGTTATATGGTTAAAAAAAAAAATATTAACATGACCAGCTTCTTTGCTTTTCTGTTGCTTCGTTGCACATAATAGAGAATTCTTTTAATTATCTCCATAAATTGTGCATTTGTATATCCATTTTACTTGAATTTCAATGCTGCATTTGCTTTCATTCTAGCATCATATGCATCCCCGCAAAGAAATGAATGAAAGATTGCACAGTGAGAGAACGCTACTGTTTCAAAGTATTTGCGTACAATTTACACTAACATGTATTGCATAGTGTTAGTACATATGCATTCACATGTTAACAAATTTGAAATCACATGCATTTTCTCATTTGGATTTGTACATGATTGTATCCCTATATATATACATACATACACACACACACACACACACACACACACACATATATATATATATATATATATATATATATATATATATATATATATATATATCCCCTCAACAGAAACCAAGTATTTATTGTAGTTTAAGTTAGTGGAAGGTGAAAAAATGAGTGGAGGAAGAGAGAAACGGGATATGTGGTGGAAATTTATTATGTGCGATTTTGTGTCTAAATAGAGTTTCCATATATATATATATATATATATATATATATATATATATATATATATATATATATATATATATATATTAGGACAGATATAAATAAGTCATGATTTATAAAAACCTTGTGCATAGACCATGGTATATGAAATCCAATTCTTCAAAGAAATAAGATTTAGTCATTTCATGTAATGGTATATCCAGCATATCTAGCGTTTCTACTAGATATGCTATAGTACCAATTAAATATAAAGTCATATCTATAAATAGTTCTAAGATATTAGTAATAATACGTAGAATAGAGTAATTATATGTTTGCTTTAGAGACATTTAGTAATAGCATTCAGGTGAATAGTATTTGTAAATGAATAGTAATAATGCATATGTGTGCTATAGAATTATGCTATAGATAATGTATAAATTTTATATTGATTGTGTAATCTAGTAATTTTTCGGGAACAATACTCTTTTTTTTTTTTTTTTTTTTTTTACCTTAGTGGCAGCTTGTAGGTTAAACCCAAGGGTGCACTAAGTGGATGTCTAAACTGGGAATTAGGAACTCCTTCTATTCTCAGAGTCTTCTAATTTTTGGTTTAGGCTCCTGAAATTTTTCTGTCCTACCATGTTATTGATCATGATACAGATCCATATCAAAATCATAATCATAATCTGTGGATCTGTTTCTTTCTTCTTGTTGTTCTATAAGATTTGTCCATTCTCGATGAAACGAATCTAAAAATCTTTGACTTAAAATTATATTTTTGTTTTGTGTTCTATTAAGATAATGAAAAATATCTACTTCATTTAGTACTTTTAGTATGTTTAAGCAAGAGTCTGTTAAATCTACGAGTTCAGTTGTATATTTGCTTTTAAATATGTTTGCAATAGTGTACTGGTCTTTCTCTGTTAAGTCTGTATTTTTTAAGACGAAAATTATTTTTGTAAGAAATTCTTCTTCTAAATGATTTTGTAAAAACTCCATTAGTAAATTCGTAATTTTGCTTTGATGATTTAATTTGAACAGGAAGACATGAATCAGAGAATACTAAGTAAAGCGGGTACTATGACGGTATTCTAACATGGATTAGTGTTTATTAAAACTTTCAGGATACTCTTAGTATAACAAATTCTCACCTTTTCACTCTAAGAACGACTTCCCCTAAACGGCTAACGTTCTCATGACTAATGCCTTAAAGAGGGTACTTAGTTCCTTAAACAAGCTTACGTCTTTTGAATTTTGTTATAAAGAATAATTCTGAACATAATAAATAAAACACTTAAGCATGTAAATATTTAAGATAAAGATCGTACCGAGGCCGCTTTACTTTTCTTCTTTGATCCACGCCTTATATGTTTAGTTCGTGTTTCCAGAGATCGCCATTAAAAGATATATGAACAGAGATTGCATAAGAAATTTTTATTTCACTCTTAATGCTTACAACTTTTTTACAAACTTGGATGATCCTTCTTACAAGATATGGGTGCCTTTTATAGCTATATGCACCCGGTTACACACATAAAATAAACACACAGCTGTCTATATACAGCTAATAATATTACAGCATACATTTCCACTACTAATTTTTTATTCTACCATGTGTGCTCGTGGGTAATATTATATCTTAAAGTATCTTCCCACTATGAAGCTTCGTGGAGAATAATATGGAATGCCTTTCCACGTATGTCCTTTGTTTAGGTAGATCAATTAGTGCTTGTCACATTATAGCTGTCCACCAATTAGTGCTGTCACATTATGTCGGGGATTTCATTTTTCATTTCTATCTCTTTGCTGCTTGTAGATCCATTGTCTTCTGGAAGCTTTGTTTGTAGTTTTTTGTAGATATTTATGGTGTTGGGCCTGGGATGAAAGATGTCAAAAGGCCTATATTCTGGGCCAAATTCTTCTATTTATCTTGATATGTATATTTTTGTTACTTGTGATTCTGCATATAGCTTGAAATTTGTTTTGTCTGTGTTCTCCCAATTTAGGTTTCTTCCTATTATGTAGGCACGATACCTTTCATAATGTTGTTGTTCATTCATTTTTGGTGTAGACTTATCTGTTAGCTCTGTATGTTCTTCCCAAATCGGAAAGTCTAAATCAAAGTTTTCTGCTTTGATTTTGATTATATGTCTTGATGGGTCTATTATGTCATTTCCATAATGAGGAGGGACTGTTGTAATCCCAAGATGTAGTTCTGTATCAAGAATCTCTGTGAAATAATCTGTGATTGAATTGAGCGGTTCTGGCAAATCTGTCTGATGCCATCCATTTAAGTATAGTTCTTTGATGAATCCGTAGTTCAGTAAAGTGGCAGGATCCAGAGTGAATTTGTTGTGTACTAGATATTTGTATTGTGAGAGTCTCAGGCTTATAAGAGGCATGGATGCAATTATTGTGCACCTGCAATCTGTGGAAAAATCTTTACAATCTGTAAATTGTTTTGTACATGGGATATTTTGGTTTTTTTATTATTTCCCATGTAATCTTAAACCCAGGGATTTTCTGTATAGAGATCTTTGTCAATAATGAATAGATTTCTTTGTATGTGGTGGCATTTTGCTCTTTTGTGGTCTGTAGGAAATGTATTTCTCTGTTGAAGGTTTCAGGAAAACAGATTGTCTTGTTTTTTGTTTGCGTTGGAGTAATCTGTGGAATACGACCAAGCTGGACCATTTTTTCCTTTTGTACTTCTTTGGCTGTTATTGTTGCAAATGATGTCTTGGGCCTCAGGTTCAATTCTGTAGGGGTTAAGTCTTCTTCTTTTATGTTTACTCCTGAAGCTATAATTTGTAATTGTTTGATGCTATCTGAGACTATGTAGTCTTTTCCAAGCTGTTTTTCTATAGCTTCCTTTGCTGTCTCATAATCGTAATAACCTTTGAAAATTGGTATCCCATACTTGGGGAGTTGTTCAAGTTCTTTTAGTCTTGGTATCATTTCTTCCCAAGAGATATATATGCCTGCACTTGGTCCATTAAACAGGCCATAATGTGTGAATTTCTTTTTCTCTTTGTTTGTGAACATGTCAACAAGAGTGTATAAGATACTGAGTTTTCTACTGTTGTCTGCTCCTGTTGTGGATAAGTTCCATATGTTGTCGCATATAGACTGTTGTTCTTCAGTTAGATGGACATTTGTGTTGAAACTGTTTTGTTTGTATGTCTTCAGAAATAACCCGCTATTTGTCATTGGTTTTGTGTGAGACATTTTTGTTTCGTCTTCCCTGTTTAAGAATCACAATCTTCAAGAATATCAATAAATAGCCTTGATAATTTATCTGGTAGTATATTTAAGTTACCTTTGATATGTTCACAAATGATTTGGGCACCACAATTTAAGACTGCATTTTTGAACTTTAACCATCTGTTATTTATTATGCTTTTTTCTTTTTTATTATTTGCATATTTTACTATGGATTCACAGTCTGTTCTGATTGTTATTACCTTTTGTGATATTATGAAAAGCCTGAATGATTCTAAAATATATATTATTGCTAGTATTTCATAGTCTAATGAAGTCATATAACCCTTTTCTTTATATGTTCCTGAAGTGTATCTACAAATTTTTTCAGTAGATTTAGGGTCTGTTTTGTGTTTTTTACTTAATAATATTCCTCCCCATCCTAAGGAGGAGCCGTCGGTTTCTATGATTAAATAGTCAGTGGATAAAGGTAAGGTTAATGGTTTTAGATTTTTTGCTAGTTCTTTTACCTTTTGGATTTGTTTTATGTCTTCATTATTAAATTCTCTTTTGCCTTTGGGACTTGCTTTATTATATAAAGGTCCAGTGTATTTGGATAAATTTTGTATGAATGGTCTAGCATAATTTATTAATCCTAAAAATGACTGTAATTGTTTTAAATTTTCTATTTTATCTGGAAATTCTAATATTTTCCTGGATATATGTGGTTGTAATTCTATTTGTCCTTTTCCTATTTTTACTCCTAGGAAATCAATTGTATTTTTAAATAATTCAATCTTTCTTTTAGAAATTATTAGTCCATGGGTTTTAAAAAGTTTAAATACTGTATATAAATGTGAAATGTGTTCTTTTTTTGTTTTTGAAAAAACTAGTATATCATCTATATATACGCATGTAAATTTACTACAATGTCTAAAGATATTATCCATTTTTCTTTGGAATATTTGTGGAGCATTTTTTAGTCCAAATGGCATGACGAGCCATTCATAATGTCCTTCTGAACAAGTGAAGGTTGTCCAAGGTATTGATTCTGGATGCATTTTTATTTGCCAAAATCCTGATTTTAAATCAAACTTGGAATACCAATAGTTATTCTGTATTTTGTTGATTAGTACATCTTTATTTGGAATGCAGTATCCGTCTTCATTTGTATTGTCATTTAATCTTGTGTAGTCCATAACCATCCTACTTTGTCCTCTTTTTCTTTCAGATTCCTTTTGTACTATAAAGGCTGATGTTCTATGTCTAGAATCCGTCTTTCTTATAATTCCTAATTCGTTTAAAATGTCTATGTGCATTTTGAATTCTTCCATCATCCAGTTATCATATTTGGGTGATCTAGTTTTGATTGTAATATCTGGATTAATTATATCTAGTTTACAATAAATAGAATCTTTTTCCCAATATTTTAGTGGTTTTTCTCCAATGATTTCTAATTTTTCAAGTTTGCTAATAATTTGGTTTATGTAATCAGTACTTAGTAAAATTTTACTAAATTTGTTTGGGTTTATTAAATCTAGAGTAAGTTCTAAGCTTTCATATTCATTTGGGTTTATTAAATCTAAAGTAAGTTCTAAGCTTTCATATTCATCATATTTTATTTCTTCATTTTCTGCATTAGTATTTGTTAGTTCGTTTTCTTTTATTAGTAAATTGCATTGTCCTGGTACTGGGCAATTGCATTTTTTTTGTCTATTATCTTTGTTATTTCCACTATGCTTTTCTATTGCATATTCTGATAGTATTGGGGTTAATGTAGTCTTTTTTGAAATTTGTAAATAATCTTTGTTAAATGAAAAAGATCCATTATCACTTAATAAGAAATCTAATCCTAGAATTAGTTTTATTCCGTCTAAGTTAAGTTCTAGAACCCATACTTGTTTTATATTATATTGTGGTGACCATTCATCACAAGTATTTGTAAAACTTACATTTATATTTTTTATTATATCTGTACATATTTTTGTAGTTCCGTCAAATTGCATACTTTGTTTTGGTTTTTCTGCTTTCGTGACATGTTTTAGAGGTATTATACTAGAACATATAGTTGAACTAGTAGCTCCTGTATCTATAAATGCTAATTTTTTTATTTCAGTTCCTTTTATATTTACTTTTGTTGGAACTCTTAATTCTTTCAAATTTCCTGTATTGCATATTAATGGAATATTGATTGGTATATCAATATTGTTTAGATTATTATCTGTGATTAGTTCTTCCTCACTAGTTGTTATTTTTCCTTTATCAATATTATGTATTTTTATTTTTATTTCCTCAATTTCTAAATCAAAATTATTTATCCTTTCTTCTAGGATTTTTATTCTTTCTTCGTTTATCTTATTTCTATCTGTATATATTATCTTGTTTTCTCTTGGTGGTTCTATGTTAAATTTATTTTTTGCGCAAATTTGACATATTTCCATGGTACATTATGTACATTTATACCTTTTGTCAAATGCAGGATACCAAGGACAAAATTCACATTTTGTTGTATCTGTTCCCATTCTAAATTTGAAGCTATGGGTACATATGTCTTTATTAACCATATTAAACATATATTCATTTGGTGTGTTTTCTTCAAAATTTGTTAGTTCATTAATTAGTGTATAATTTGCTGAACTTATTTGTTCTTCTTCTTCTAATCCTTCTAGAGATACTATTGAATATATTGTTGATGTTTCTGAGACATCAGAAGCAATTTCTAGTAAGTCTTCTTTAACTGAATCAACAAGATTTGATTCACGTGTAAAAAGATTATGTTTTTTGGGACATGAAGAGGATAAATGTCCTGTTTGATTACATGCAAAACATGTAATGGTATTTGTATATGTTTTTCTGGGGTTGTATTTCCTCACATGTTTTTCTTTATTTAGATAAGGTTTTCTAGCATTTGATTTTCTAAGATAATATTTTTTAGAATATCTTTTCTTAAATTTGGGTTTATTATCTATTTTGTAATTTCTTGTTCCATATTGTTGTGGGGTATATATTTGTCCACAAAATCCATAGTTTTTCTGTTTTAACTCTCTTTGGATTTGTATATACGTACATTTCGTTTTTAATTCTGAAATTATATGCGTTATTCTTATTCCTATGTTATCATATCCTTTAGGAAGATGTTTTGGTTTATCTTGGTAACATTCTATCCAAGACCTATGTATTTCTTTTCCCAAATCACCTGGTAATTTGGAAAATAGTCTATTTCCTATTTCAGTACTGTAATAATTTCCTGAAATAGTTGCATAATGTAAAAATTCTTTTAAGAATTTTATTATGTATTTCCAATCTAGTAATTGGATTTGTTCAAGGTCACGCATAGCTTCTTGTTGTCTAATAGTTGTTCCTGTATTTACATCTCTTCCTGTTATTATCCTATGTATTGAATAGGCAAAATTATATATATTGCTTCCTTGTGCTACTAGAACGTTTATTTCATCTGGAAAGTTTTTCTTATATGCTTCCCATATAGCTTTAGCTATGTCACCTAAGTAATTTTCTGCTATTCTTATCATTTCTTCACCAGAATTAATATTCGTATGTCTTGCTGTATAGTCTCTTGCTATAGCAGCAGTCCATTGTTCTAGATAAGTATCTAGCAGCTGTGGATGACATTCTGTTACATTTAGGATAACTGAGTTATTTTTGAAAAAGGACGTTTCATTTGGTATTCTTTTTCCAGCTGTTCTTATATTTTTATTTTCATTTGTGTATGGTTCTACTTGTTGTCTAGGTGGTTGTCCTACATCGTAAGGCATTGGTTGGTCTTGATTTCTATTTGGATATGTTATTCCTGAACTAGCAGTTTGTTCATGGTCAACTAGCTCCATGTGTTCAGTGAATTCTGATATTATATCTTCTAGAATACTGTGTTCTATGGTTTCTTTATTGTCTCCTCTTGAATCTTCTAAGAAATCATCAAGATTATGTATTTCTCTTGTCCTTATGTTATTCTCGTCATCTATGTAAACAAATGTATTTTCATTTATTTGGTTTGTTGACCTTAAGGTTTGTTCTAATTCATATATTTCAGATGGTTCAAGAACCATCCCTAATTCTTTTGGGTATATTATTTTATCCATTTATTCTTTTGTTTAATTCTTCTGTTTCTTCATCAGTTTCAATTTCTTATTGGTTTGATGGTCCATAGTCTCTGAATCTTATAGACATGGATTTGTCTAAATTATTATATGTTACAACATCATTTGGTTTTAATGTTGTTGTTGTGTTATTAGGATTTTCTATTTTCCATTCATGACCAGCAAGAATAGAGGAATCTATTTCCATTGGTTTTATAAAACTTATTCCTGTGGAGTTTAAGGTTTCTATTACCTTATCTAATCTTATTTTTATTTTTGGTGTATATCTGGACATACATTTTCCCAAAAATGTTATATCTAATAAAATATTTTTTCCTATAAAGTTTTCAAATAATTTGGATTGTATTATTATTTTTATATGTTTGTAAAAATCATTTATTGTCATACTAAAATTTGGAGCTATGTAAACAATACCTATATTATTATTCATATCTACTTCCATCATTCCAAATATAGCTTTATCCATATCTTGGTGTCTATCATCAATTAGTATTAACAATAGTTTTGTTCCAACTTTTTGTCTAACTAATCCTCTTATGCCTATGACTATTAGTCCTAAGTGGATTAATTTATATTTCTGGATTTTTAGTTGTTTTATAGCCTCTTGTGACATTAAACTTATTATTTGTTGTGTTCCATCTGGGATAGAAAGTATTTCTTCCCTATGGTGTCTGTATAGTCCTGTTACTGTTGTAAATAGTCCTGTTCTATAGATTTCCCTAGGATTTAGAAAATTTAATTGGTTGTTGGAAAATATTTCTATGTCTCTGTCTAAGTCAATTATTTCTTCTAATTGAGCTTGTGTATTATTAGTTCTTCTTAACATGTTATCAATCCAACCTGTGGATGATAAACTATTTGATTCTGTTGGTCTATCTGTTATTGTCCTAGATGGTCCTGTAAAAGATAGTCTTCTATTATTCATATTTGGTCAAATTTTCTATACATAAGGAAATTAATTTTAGTTTTTCTACTTGTAATATGTGTTGTGGGATCATTTGGTCCTAAATTCATCTTATGTAAGCTTTCTGTAAGCTTAGTTATTTCGTATTCTTGTTCTTTACCATTTTTGTCTATATCAAACATTTGTTTTTGGACATTGTCTATTTTGTTTTGTATTCGAGTTAGCATGGCTATTATTATATTATTCTGCAATATTTGTATCTTATCACTTTTTCCTGAAACTTCATCTTTGTTATATCCTACATTTATATTTGGGTCTGTGAATTTGTAGTTTGCTTCTACGAATTTAACTGCTTCTTGATAATATTTGTTTTCGTAACTCATTAACTTAATATTAAGTTTTTTATTTCTTCTAACATTTTTTCAATCTGTTGTATCTGTAAGTCAAATTGTTCTTTTAAATTCATTATTAATTCTTTAGAATATATTTCAATATCTTTAGGCTTATTTTCTTCTATTAAATTTTTGAGTTTTATAATATCATTTTTATTGGGGAACTCTTTTAGTTTTATAACTTTAAATTTTTCTGTGAGTTGTTTAAGGGTTATTTCAAAATAGTCTATTTTATGTAGGTTAGTTTTCAAGTAATCTTGGTTATTTGATATTTGTTTTAGTAATTTATTTTTCTCAATTATTCCTTCAAGGACTAATTGCATCAGGTTATAGTGTTTTTCATTATAGAGATTTAAATTTTCACTTAATTCTATAATTAAATCTGTAATTGTGTTCATATGTTCGGATTCTGAATGATAATATTTGTTTTCGTAACTCATTAACTTAATATTAAGTTTTTTATTTCTTCTAACATTTTTTCAATCTGTTGTATCTGTAAGTCAAATTGTTCTTTTAAATTCATTATTAATTCTTTAGAATATATTTCAATATCTTTAGGCTTATTTTCTTCTATTAAATTTTTGAGTTTTATAATATCATTTTTATTGGGGAACTCTTTTAGTTTTATAACTTTAAATTTTCTGTGAGTTGTTTAAGGGTTATTTCAAAATAGTCTATTTTATGTAGGTTAGTTTTCAAGTAATCTTGGTTATTTGATATTTGTTTTAGTAATTTATTTTTCTCAATTATTCCTTCAAGGACTAATTGCATCAGGTTATAGTGTTTTTCATTATATAGATTTAAATTTTCACTTAATTCTATAATTAAATCTGTAATTGTGTTCATATGTTCGGATTCTGAATGTACTTTATGTGTATACTTATTATCCTTTATATAACATATGTGTTTTTGTTTGTCTAAGGTAATAACCTTTTTATTTGGATTGCTTACTTCTAAATTCAAATAGCTGAATTTTTTATAATTCATGTTTTATTTTGTATTGATTGGGCCAAGTAATCTTTTAAGCTCTGATACCAATAAATAGGACAAATATAAATAAGTCATGATTTATAAAAACCTTGTGCATAGACCATGGTATATGAAATCCAATTCTTCAAAGAAATAAGATTTAGTCATTTCATGTAATGGTATATCCAGCATATATATATATGTATATATGTGTATATATATATATATATATATGTGTGTGTGTGTGTGTGTGTGTGTATGTATATACTGTCTAAATGAAAACAGTCGAGTTTCCATGATCTGATATTTTGATGAAAATGCATAATTTTTCTCTATTTAAGGTAGCCTGATCTCTTTTTTATTGCCATGGTAGATAATGCCATTCTTTTTATTTCTACAATTTTTTTGGACAGGTCGAAACTATGTTATAGAAGAACTTTATTTCTTAAAACCGAGGGGAAGAGAAATCTGAAAAAAAAAAAGGACTGCAATGAGTAACCAGTAAGGTGAATGACAATTTCAAATCAAGATAATGATTTTTATGGAAATAAATGATTATACATGAAACTTTAGTAGACAAAATTTAAACAGTTAAAATTAGCATTTTTATTGTCTATATGTGAAGCTACCATAAATTTAAATACTATTGCAGATTGGCTGCCTAGTGTCAGGAGACATGACTCATCCAGCATTTTGGCAGCTCCACATAACTTTATAAGTTGTATGTACAATTAAAAGCTTTATAATTTATACGAAGCAGCAATTAATTCCTTAAATTTTGAGTCGATGTCAATTTATTCACATGTTCTGTAGATTATTATAGTAGTTTACAAAATGATTGGAGAAGATTAATGGATCTAGATAAGCATGAAGTGGAACTGCATCTCTGGTAAGTGATCACTCGACTTAACACTGGGCATTCTCTAATCAGCAATTCAAATTTATAGGTTTTTTTAATTTGTATATGTGGATGTAGTAATGCTTTTAGAGACCAATTAATCTGTAGGAACCAATTTTTGTGCAACAAAATGGTGATTGCACTTGCTGATCTAGTTGGAGGTTTCATATTTAGTAAAGTAAAACTTGCTATCTTTAGTAAAGTGTTGCTTGCACTAGCCTTTTTAACTTATTTCTGCTTTGTGACATTTGATGTTAATTTTATGTTTCAGTGTGATATTGTAGCGTTGTTATGATGGTGAAGCTACTGTGTAAGTTGAACTTGTGATGTTCCGAAATTTGTGGAATACGATATGAAAATGCATTCTATTGTTGTTTGAAATTTGGTTATGTATCTGTTATTAACATACTTCCAGTTATGTTTTGCTCTAGAGATCAATTTACAGCAGTTATAATTAATTTGCTGTTTTGGCAACTAAGATTTGTATATATTACATTTGCCGTTGCAAATTTATGGTTATGGTTATTGAAAGTATCTATTGCATGTTTATGGTTGAAACACTTATTGAGTGTTGCAGATTATGAATTTGAAACACTCACCAAGTGTTGCAGCTTATCAAACTGAAACACTCACCTAGTGTTGCAGATTATCAAACTGAAACACTCACCTAGTGTTGCAGATTATGAACTTGAAACACTTGTTGAGTGTTGCAGATTATCAACTTGAAACACTCATTGAGTGTTGCAGATTATCAAAATTGAAACATCTCCTAATTGTTTCGAAAATCTGCAACATACTAATCTGCAACTCCTAAAAAGTGTTTTTTGTTGTAATATATATATGTTGTAACATATATTGGAGTGAATATGCTTTTATAATTTTCTATTTAGTCCCACATCATGGGGATAAGTTAATCACCAGATCCAAAGACTATATATATATAGGAGCCAATGTAATAGAAAATAAAGATATCTGAATGAATAGAAATGTTCTCTCTCTTGTTTCTTCTGTTCTGTGTTCGTTTTATAACACGTTATCAGCACGAATTATTCAATTATAATAGAAGAACCTGAAGTTCTGTTACAGTATTTTAGGAACCCGAAGTTTCTAAAATGAAAACACACGATCTGGAAAATAATCTTGTAGTGGAAGAATTCTTCAATTTTATCATGATCCACGAATTTCGGATGCACAAACTCCATCTAATCTTCGTTGCCAGTGCAAATTCATTGGATTCAGAATTCATGTATATGTTAGGCAGATTCTAAGGAGGTAATCACGAGGACCGCTCCTCTCAGATCTTGTAAGTTATTAATGTCTTTTATGTTTCCTCTCAATTTGCAATTAATCTTTATCTATTAGCTACCTCTATCTTTGCTGTCCTTCTTTTAGTTAAAAGATCTATATCAGGTATATTTTTCTGCAAGATAATTAATTGGTGTTCAAGATGAACAGTAGATGCCATTTATGTTTAGGGACATAAGTCAATTGTTATATGATATCAAATCTTCGTGTTGCTTTATATGATAATCATATCATACAAAAAGCTAACTACAACAATATACATAAATATGAGACCCTACAGAACTTTTGCATGTTGGTGTGCTATTGTCAGAAACAAAGACAAGTCAGTGTACATATATAATACAACTGATGAAGCCACACAAGTACTTTACTATTTCTAACCGTACTAGAACTTTGGCTGTTTGGTCTTTTATTTCTGTAGGATCCATTAATTTTGCATCAGATCTTCATTTTTGCCATAATTCTGTATGGAGTTTAATTGCAAGTGCATGGAATTTGTTTGTTTTATATTCCATCAAATCGTTTTTTTATAATGTTTTTGTTTCGAATTAAACAACATGCGCAATATGAAACAAATGGACGTTAGCATATTTGTTTGCTTAATATTATATCCATGTTGCATTGCTTAAGTCTTATCTGGCGATGGGTTCATTTGGATTTGTTCAAACATGGAAGAAAAGTTTGGTTGCCAGTACACTAGACATACAGTTTGTTTTCCAAATAGATATCATGATTTTATTCTACTGAAGTTGGATATCATGGTTCTACTAAGTATTGGGTTTGTGGTGTACCACACAAACACATCTGTAATATACATGCTAATCGGAATGTTATGAACATTGAGATACATATATGAATTCACTGATTGCACGCATAAGTTATACTCTTTTGGAATACGTCAAGTGACGTTGTTCATTTGGTGAAATATATCATTTTATTCTGCATATTGGATTTAAATTAGTAAACGGTTTGAAGTAATTATTATTCCAGTACACAGGAATTCACTTGTTAACCCTTTTAGGTTGCATTTTACTGATATTTCAGTTTTTCTGTAGCGCTCCTCCTTAGTGCCTGATATGCGCTAATGGTCCACCCTAACTTTACTTGTTTTTTTAGTTTGCAAATGTTAAAAATCAAAGCACTAGATTTTTTTTGCTGTCATCACGAAACATTCAAGAGCACCTGCATTGATCGTCTTTAATTAATATTCTTAAGCACTTGGTTAATTACCACTAAAAGGCAGCTTCAAGCATACTGTCTTATATCCATGGTAGACTGTAATTGCTTGGGTTTTTAATGTATAGTACTTATATTGGAGTTCATTTCTTTCTAACCTGCTCGTTTTTAGTTCCACTCTTCAGGTAGAAAACTTTTAAATACTACTTTATTATTAGCTTTATTCAATTTTATTGTTTCCGCCTTAACGAATCCATGCACCATCAAGCTATTATTTTGCTACTGTTAGCATTTTTTTTGATGATACGAACGGACCATGCATTCGTGGAATTCTATATTTTTTTAATGTTCATTGTTTGAAAAGATCTGCATGTGGAAGTAATATATTTCTATAAAATTCTAAGTGTCCAGAAGATACTTTTACTTTGTTATACATATATCACTTTTATTGAACTCTCCAGAAGAGATGCGTAGAAATATCTATATGCAGTTATAAATTATTCTCTAATAAGTTAACATGATTAATGTTCAAAGTTATATTTGAGGTATGATGGAAGAAATAAAACGGTTAGAACCACAACCTGAAGTTGTACAAAGAAATTTTTAAGCTAGAAGTTGTATAATTCAAAATTGAAGACACAAAGTCTTGAAAAAAAAAACGTTTTGATAAAGTTTACAAGTTTGAATCTTGACAATTAGCAAGAATGTAAAAACTTCTAAATTAGAAGTATGTTAACAAATTTGGAACTAGAAGTTCATCATAAATTCATAAAGTTGATATGCATATGTATGCGCATATATATATGCGCAGGAGCCTGGAGTTCCTCAATCAAAGAACTTGAGATAATTTATAATTAAAAGCCTGAAGCTTTATTGAAACTGTGTGAAATAATAATATTGTACTTCTAAAAGAAGTTACATTATATACGGCAATGATAATGCATTTAAAGATTTCACAATTTTCAAAATGAGTTGTATCTTGCTTATACATTTACATTTACATATTGTATTGAAAATTAAATTTTAACAACTTGACGTTTAAATATTTTATTTGAACCAGAAGTTCAATACAGTTGAACCAGAAGTTCAATACAGTTTAGCAACTTGAAGTTGTTTATATATTTTATTTGAACCAGAAGTTAAATACAGTTTAGCAACTTGAAGTTGTTTATATATTTCATTTGAACCGGAAGTTCAGTACAGTTCCAAACCAGATGCTTAGGACATTATGATATGATCATTAAGATTCACATTGACATTGCTTGATAAGCAAAAATTAATGATTTGGAATCTTATAAACAATTTGTTCTAAAATCGATAACTCGAATGTGAAAGAATATGCAAATCAGTTACATATGTAATACGTGGACGCACGTATATACACATATATGCGAATATTTAATTAACAACATGAAGTTGTTATGAGCTCATATTATAAATTATGCATATATTATTTAGTAATTCAAAAAGTCAATTGATATCATTATTGAATGACATGAAGTCATATGCATATTCAAATGATCTATGTAATTAGAAAATTCCTCCAAGTTAATAGATCAATGAAAGAGAATAAGCAATGCAATATGAATGCATCTTATCAATTAATAAGAGCATTATCCTCCTACAATTGAAATACATATAATGTATTTGCTAGCAATAATGTGATAATAGATCAAAAATGAGAATCCAAAGGAGATATATTATTTAATGTGACAATGTTTGTCAACATTGAGGGGGAGGATAAGGGATATAAGTTTATGTTGATCATTGGTGCTAACATATAGAATGATGAAATAAGAAACTTAAATAAATTATCAATTATATTCCTAATAGACTTTCTCCAATACAGATTTGAATCCCTGAAGGATCAAAAGGTGTAAACCACAGCTGAAAATGTGGTATAAAAGTCAGTTCAAAATATTTTTGGAGTAAGTCATAAAGATGCCAAATAACGTAGGTGAGTGTTCTTGAAGAAACACTTAAGGGTGCATTGAAAGTGTCCGATGACATGATTGTCAAATAACCCTAGAAGTGGTTTAGGTAGCTAAAACATGATAAGTTTTGAGATCTCAATAAATCATATATAGAACTGACAAGAAATAATCATCGATGAAAAAATTAATAAATAATAAAGCGCTTATTTATAAATTGATTAAAAATCCTATATTAGAGAGAAACATGACTGGCCATCATGAAATTCTCCTAAATAAGATATATGGACCTGTAGTCCATAAGATATGAACCTGTAGTTCATAAGATAAAAATAGAAATATATATAATGAAAAAGAACACTAAAATTGTCGGAGCACAACATGTTATGTGCCATGAGCATATTGTACGTTCAGAGATAATTGATCAAGGTAGTGAAAGTGGTTAAACGTTTAAAATACCCTGAAGGTATAAATGATGAAAGTATACAAATTCCGAAAGAATTTAAATAATTTTGATAGAGATAAAGAATGCAAAGAGCAAAAAATGTAGGCTACAACAATCTTTTAAGTATTGTTGTGATGAAAATCTTGATATTACTCGTGATGAGTAGATCACTTCCTACTTTCAAGAATTGTTGTGATGAAACACTAAATATTCATTGAAGTGGCAGGTGTAATACACAAAACCTATTAAAATATATTCCTGAAGAATATAAGTAACATTTGTTGTTATAAAGAATGCCAAGGACTTTGACGATAGATTACAACATTCTTCTATGTATTGTTGTAATGAAAATCTTGATATACTTCAAGATGAGTAGATTACTTCCTGCTTTGTGCTGTTGTAATGTAAGTTGTGTTATTCATCAAAAGTTTATTGCAATATGCAAACTCGATTGAAACATAAAATTGTAAACACACAAAGTGTATTTATAAATAAACACCAATAGCAAGCAAGCGCAAACAAGTGGTGCTTTAAATAAGAAAACACGCCTGAAGCATGAAAATGCACATAAAAGTTTTTAAAGAAAAATTCAATAAGAATTATCTTGTGATGTTGTACTCTTTTTCCTTCACTATGGTTTTTTTTTCCATAGGGTTTTCCATTGTGAAGGTTTTAATGAGGCAAATGTTAATAAATGATGAACATCGAAAATATGAAGACTAAAGATTATTATCTCTTGATTTTATTTTCTATACAATATTTGTTTAAGTAATATTGTCAATGAGATACATATTTATGGATCCAGAAGTATCTATAACGAAATTGAGATATCAAAGGATAATTATATATTTAGAGGAAATTAAATCAGGGGGAGTATCAAAAAGTATGCACTCTTTTTCATTAACTAAGATTTCTCCTGCCGGATTTTTCTTAGTAAAGTTTTAATGAGTTATTATATTGATCCAGAAGTATCATCCTCAAAGCATATTCGAAAGTAAGTTATAATGTACTCTTTTTCCTTATTTAAGATTTTTCCCATTGGGTTTTTCTTATTAAGGTTTTAACGAGACATTATATTGATCCGAAAGTATCAAATTCCATTTGACATAATAAATGATTGAAATATGACATTTTAAATTGTATTTTTTTTCCTTTACTAAGATTTCCCACAGGGTTTTTCTTAGTAAAGTTTTTAGTGAGGAACTATCCTGATCCAGAAGAATCAAAATTTCATTAGATGAAATGAAATATTAAAATATTTAATTGTACTCTTTTTCCTTCACTAAGATTTTTTCCCATTGGGTTTTTCTTAGTAAGGTTTTAATAAGGCATTGTATTGATCCCGAAGCATCAAACTCTTAGAAGGAATATCATTTTAATATGATATCCATAATGGTACATGTTGCACTCTTTTTCTCGTTCAAGGTTTTTCCCATTGGGTTTTCCTGATAGAGTTTTTAAGGCAACAAACAACAGCTGTATCGACTTGACGGACACGTGCAAGCAAGATAATAATAAGGGGGAGCAATCGTCATATATGGACAACTTCAAGTTAGCAGAACATTCTTGATTCTGAAGACGCATATTCAAGGGGGAGTGTTGTAATATATATATATATATATATGTTGTAATATATATAGGAGTGAATATGCTTTTATAATTTTCTATTTAGTCCCACATCATGGGGATAAGTTAATCACCAGCTCCAAAGACTATATATATAGGAGCTAATGTAATAGAAAATAAAGATATATGAATGAATAGAAATGTTCCCTCTCTTGTTTCTTCTGTTCTGTGTTCGTTTTATAACATTTTTAAATTTTTTAGCAACATTTAATTACCGTTTCAAAATGGCTAATTTGGTGTTGTGGTTCATTAAATCTAACATGCCTAGAGATATAAATCCTTCCTTTTTTATCTAAACACTTATATCCTTTTTGACTATTACAATAACCCAGGAAAGTACAAGGTGTGGACCTATAATCTAACTTGTGATTATTGTAAGGTCTAATGTAAGGAAAACTTGACACCCAAACACCTTTTAAGTGCTTGTAATCTGGTTTGATTTTAGTTAAAATCTCTTGTGGACATTTGAATTTTAATACCTTTGTAGGCATTAAATTAATCAAATGTACAGTAGTATAAAATAGCATCTGCCCAATATTTAAAAGGCATAGATGCTTGTGCTAACAAAGTCAAACCAATTTCAATTATATGCTTATGTTTACTTTCAATTAATCCACTCTGTTCTGAAGTGTAGGGACATGTAGTCCTGTGATTAATACCCTTTTTGTCAAAAAAAGATTTTAAGGGTAAAAATTTCCTTCCACCATCAGTCTGAAAGGTGTGTATTTTATTTTCAGTAATGTTCTCTACCTTGTTAATAAATTGTATCACTACATTACTGGTTTCAGATTTAGACTTTAACATATAAATCCAAACAAATCTAGAGTAAGCATCAATGAATGATATATAATATTTGTGACCATAGCAAGAATTGATATGTGCAGGACCCCATAAATCTGTAGCAATTAGTTCAAGTGGTCTAGTGTAGACAGTATGTGAGTCTGGAAATGCAAGTTTATGACTCTTTCCCAATTGACAAGCTGAACACATGTATGATTCAGGAAATTGATAAGCAGGAAAGTTATTATTCATCATTACATGCTTAGTAATTTTTATACTGGGATGACCGGCCAGTTTATAATGCCACAAATCAAATTCCTTAATGTAATCAGAATCATTAGTAACAGACATTATACATTTATCATTTTTATGACCAGAACTACTTGAACTGATATCAAATCTGTATAGTCCATTACTCTCTTTACCCTATAAGAGAATTTTATATGTCAGAATGTCTTTGACAATACATGAATTTGGGTAAAACTCAAAATAAACATTATTATCTTTAGCAAATTGGGAAACACTCATCAGATTTTTCTTGATTGATGGAACTCTTAATAAAAATTTTAAAAATAAATTTTTTGTTCCATCTAAACTTGCATTTCCAATGTGTGTAATAATTTCAATTTTGCCATTACCAACAGTAAGATTCTGTGTACCTTTATACTCCTTGTTCCCCAAATTTAGATTATTTAGATTGTTGGTCACATGATTGGTTGCACCAGAATCTGGAAACCAGCAGTCATCTGACACATCATCACTGGTGGTAGTGTCTGCATTATGAATTTCTACATGTGCTTTACTCCCTTCATTTGATGAATTAACCAGATTTGCAGAAGCATTGTTGCTTTGTTGTGAAGGAGTGTAATTAGAATTGAATCTAAAGTAACACTTGCTAGCACTATGCCCCATTTTGTCACAAATTTGACATCTGATTCTGTTATTGTTATTGTTACTCCTACCACCTCTTCTGCCCCTTCCAGACCAACCCCCTCTTTGATTGTTAAATTGATTTCTTGGACTATTTCCCTTATCTTGATTTTTTTTCCTCTGCCATATGTAGTGTAGTTGATAGACATATCGGCATTAACAGTTGTAACAACCCGTATTTTTATTAATCTGTAATAACATAAATTGAGGCAGAATTTAATTCTAAAATCTGAATCAAGGGAAACGGGCTATTCCATTGCGTTCGTCTCAGTAAAATACGCGAAATAGAGTCCGAGTTTTCGAAAATCGGAGTCCGAATGACCCGATTAAGGCCCAACGAAGTTTTCAGAAAATTCCTAAGTAAAAACAGATTTCAAATTCAAATCTGAATTTGGGAATTAGGCCAGTTTGGGCCAGGCGGGAGAATTCCCGCCACAGTACCCAAGTCGACAGCCCTGTCGACTTGGGAGTCGACTTGGTCTGACCAGGTCGACAGCCCTGTCGACTTGGCTGTCGACTTGGCTCAGACGCCCAGTCATGCCTGGTGCACCATTTTGGGTTTGTGTTGAGCTTGGGGGCCGGATTCGATTTGAAGGGCTGAGATGAGAACTAGGGTTTAATCCTATGGTCTAAAACACTAGCCTAATCTATAAATAAGACCCTAACCTACCCTAAATCATCATTAATCTATCCTACAACTAAACTATGGCAAAATCAATCCTCTCATGGCCTCCACTCTCTTCATACTAAATCAATTTCTAAGTGATTATCCATGCATACAAGTGTATTTAGACTTGTATGATCTTCATAAGCTTGCATTAAAGTCTAGTTCTTCTATTTGCACCACAAAGGAAGAGTTTTGATCAAGTTTGCTTGCATTTTTGGGGTTTTTGGTTGCATAAGGGTTTTCTTAAATTTGCTATACTCATTTGAGTCCGCATAAGCATTGTAAGCCCTATTCCTTTCATACTTGAACTTTAAAGTTAAATGTATGATATGCAAGTTGTCATATGTTATGCAAGTTTGTTTATGCAAGTATGATATGCAAGTTGTCATATGTTATGCAAGTTTGTTTATGCAAGTATGATATGCAAGTTATCATATGTTATGCAAGTTTGTTTATGCAAGTTTGTTATGCAAGTTTGGGATGGTCATATGGTTCATGTTATCATGTTATGCAAGCTTATCTTGAGTATGTGAACATAAAGCTTCAAGCTTTATGCCAAAGGTTGCATTTTGGCAACATGTAAGTTATCATATCACATATGATAACTTGCATGTGAGGCTAAATGCGAACTTGTGGCCATTTTTACATGTCATTTAGCACCATGTATTATGAATATGCCAAGTTGGGTTTTATGCATGTTTTTGGGCCTAAAAATGTAATATGCAAGTGTATGAACACATGAACATTTCATATGCCACCATGTTGAACTTGTGGCTTTAACACTTTTATGTCATGATTATGCCAAGTTCCCTCTTTCTATCCTTTATGCGCTATTGCGATATGTAAGCGATGGGATTGCGTTTGGGGTTTGGGTAAACTTAAAAGACATAAAAACATGAGCTTGGGAATTTACCTATTAAGTTAGGTCTACCCATTGGGAATTTACCTATTAAGTTAGGTCTACCCAATTGCTTGAAAATATGTAACATGTTTTGGAAACATGATGGACATGACACTTAGAAAAGATAAGTGTGGCCAACTCGAGGTTGGGTTGAGTTTGTAGTGTAAACCTACCCGGAACCGACCGGCCTAACTAGTTGCTACAAACAATAGGACCCAATGTGAGAAGTTGGTCGTGTTGTACCTTGGACCCGAGGTTAGACCAAGTTGTGGTGTAAAGCTACCCGGACCCGCCCGGCTTAACTAGTAACCACAACAAAGTCTAATGTGAGAGGTTAAGGCGCATTAATTAATTAATGCCTCATGATTAGGGTTAAGTCATGGACCATTTAATACTTAACCAATTTGGGCTCGGTAGATTAATCGGGGTTAAGTCGTGAACTCATCGTTACACTTAACCAAGTTAATCCATGATTAGTGAAGGGGTTAAACTATACTTAACCCACTAGAGAAATCCTAGTAATGGGGGTCCACTCCGCAGTAATCCCAAGTTTGTATCATTAAGGCCCTAGGGACTAGGCTAGGGAGGGGGCACGATTACTGGGCTGGAGGTAAGCGACCAAAAGCGACGGCCGAGTGGTACGCCGGTGTAGTTCTGGGCGGACTCTGGTCGTGCACATAGTCCGTAGCCGGAGAAAACAAGCACGGGTACCGGTAGATCGAGACTGTGCACTCATGTTTATGGTGTCCAGGGGTTGACACCCTAGGGCTTGATACACCCGACGGGTGGACCCGGCACAGTTCGACTACATTCATGTTTGGGCCGTATTGACACCAACACGTGACGAGTTAGGCTTAGGGAGCCGATCGACTAGACCGTTGGGTTGGACCTCGTGGTAGGGTCACTTCATGGACCTCGTGGTAGGGTCACTTCATGGACCTCGTATGAGGGTCACTTCATGTTATTGGGCCAAAGCATGGGCCAGGGGATCAATACTTGCTTATTCAAGTCATGTTAGTTTGCTAGTACACCTGTGGTGCAAAACCTTAGTCCTGATTATGCGATGACACCTTTATCTACTTTGTTAGTATATCATCATGCTAGTATCCTTATGTTCATGCCTGCTGCTCATGCCAGTTAACTTTATCAGTTTACATTGATTGTAGTAGGGCTTACTCAGTCTTTTTGACTGACCTGTTTTCTTTCGCCTCTTTTCTTCCGTTTCCCCCCCAGGTTCTCAGGGAGGGAATACAGGAGCTTAGCTTGGATCTTACCTGCTTTTCTTGGATAGCTCATGTATGCTTTGGACTTGAGCTCGCTATGGTTTTTCTACTTTGGGGATAGCTACTTTATGTTTTTCTTTTCAGTTTCAGATGATGTTGTTTTATGTACTAGACTTATTTGGAAAATTGACATTATGATGTACTAGACTTGTTTTGAAATGGTTTGAAATCTTCCGCTGTTTTATCTATGCTATTTACTCTGTTTACATATATACATATGTTCTTGTTCTGCCTTGATATATCATTATGCATGTCTACCTGATTCAAACGCCCCTCCAAAGTCAGAGTGCTTGCAAGAGCCACCCTAGCGGAGGCGGGGTGTTACAATTTGGTATCAGAGCATATGGTTTACGAGAAGGAACAAAAAGGTTTTTAGAAAACTTTTTGAAAACTATTTTCAAAATCAAGTATAAAGTATTTTCCAAAGAAAAGTCTAGTTTATTTTAAAAAGGCTATTCCCCAAAAAGCCATTAGCAAAATCCCTTCGTTTTTCTCCATTCTGAATCTGTCTTTTTCTTTTTCAGTATGGCTGATAACTTTGCTATTCCGGAGGGAGTGCACGTACCTGTTTGGTATAGGAGACTTTTGGAGGCTAGGGCGACCGAAGCCGGCCCCGCAGATGTCCCTCCTCCTCCTCCTCCAGTAGTTAATATTCCTCCTCCTCCCGTTGCTAATGTTCCTCCTCCACCTATTACTGAGGATCCTCTTCCTTCTCCCCCTCAGCATCCTCAGGCTGACTTTGCCAAGATTTGCAAAGACTTCAAAGCAATTGGTGGCAAGAACTTTCAGGGCACTGAGACTTTTGTGGAGGCCAGAAATTGGTTGAAAGAGACCGAGGATTTATTTGCTATCTTTGGGATAGATGATCAGAGGAAGATCTTGTTGGCAGTTTGGCTTATGAAGGATGAAGCCGCTTATTGGTGGGAGGTCACCAATGGTACTAGACCTGTTGAGACTTGGGCCGATCTCAGGGCAAGATTCATGCTTAAGTTTCTATCTTCTGCTGAGGAGAATTTGCAGATGGAGAGATTCATAACTTTGAAGCAAGGAGATATGTCTGTCAAAGAATATGTGAACAAGTTTAATCAGTTAGCTCGTTTTGGCCTGGATATGGTGAATACTCCTCAGAAGAAGGCCCTTCGTTTTGCTAGGGGATTAAATGAGCCGTTGCAGGGATTGGCCATGTCACATATTCCTCATGGGTCCACGTTTGAGAGCTTGGTTGATATGGCGTTACTTCAGGGAGATGTTAAGAAGAATGATACTCAAGTAAAGAAGACTGATTCCCAGGGGAAGGGAAATCAGGGTAATACTAGTGGTCAAAGCAGTCAAGGCAATCAGAACAAGAACAAGAGTCAAGGCAACAAGGGGAACAACAACAAGGGCAAGAACAAGGGGAAATGCCATTATTGCGGTTCAGTTGGGCATCTTGTCAAGGATTGTAAGAAGAGGAAAAGGAATAATGGTGAATGCTTTTTATGTGGGAAGACTGGACATTTCAGCAAGGATTGCCCGAAGAAACAGGGGCAAGGTCAGGGTCAGACTCAGCGTGCTGGACCTTCGGGAGGGCAAGTTCATGCTCTTACCACCGCTCCAGTTCCTGATCGAGGTAGTATTTCTGTTGAGAGCCTTGTACATATTTCTGATTTTCCAGTTCGTACTTTGTTTGATTCTGGTGCATCGCATAGCTTTATCTCATCTGATCTTGTTGATAGTTTGCACCTTAGTACTAGCTTGGTAGAGGATCCCGTCTGTGTCTCAAATCCTATTGGGGGTTCCGCCCATTTGTCTATGATATGTGGGGATTTGAGGATCTCTATACTGAGTGTAGAGTTCTTGTGCAGTGCTTATGTTCTTGGTTTCAGGGGATACAGATTGATATTGGGCATGGATTGGCTGTCCAGATATGGAGCCATCCTTGATTGTGAGCATAGGGTTGTGAGGCTCGTGACTCGCCTCGGGAACACCCTAGAGATTTCTTGTGATCCGAGAGGTCCCGTCATGTTGTGCTATCTTGAATCACTCGACTCGTCAGTGGAGGCTCTTCAGTCTGTGAGAGTGGTTCGATAGTATCCGGATGTTTTTGATGAAGTTAGGGGTTTGCCCCCTAAGCGAGAGATTGATTTCCGCATTTATCTGGTGGATAATGCAAAGCCGGTTTCTTTGCCCGTTCAGCACATGGCTCCGCGTGAAAGGCGGAAGCTGAGCAAGCAAGTGAAAGAGTTGCTTGAGAAGAACTTCATTAGACGAAGTATATCTGAGTGGGGAGCTCCTGTGCTATTTGCTACCAAGGCGGATGGTTCTCTCCGACTTTGTGTTGACTATCGAGAGTTGAATAAGCTGACTAAGAAGAACAGACACCCGTTACCGAGGATCGATGATCTCTTTGACCAGCTTGTCGGTGCTTCTGTTTTCTCTCAGCTTGATCTTGCTACTGGATTCCATCAGCTCAGGGTAGCTGAGGATAGTATAGACAAGACTGCGTTCAGAACTCCAGATGGATTCTTTGAATGGCTTGTCATGCCGTTTGGCTTGACTAATGCACCCGCATATTTCGTGGACTTGATGAGTAGGGTGTTCAGGGAGTTCTTGAACAAGTTTGTCGTGGTCTTCGTAGATGATATTTTGATCTTCTCCAAGGATGAGGAAGAACACGCAAGGCATCTCGTGGAGGTGATGGATACGCTTAGAGCGCATCAGTTGAAGGCCAAGTTCTCCAAGTGTCATTTTTGGAGAAGGGAAGTTAGATTCCTTGGGCATATAGTGTCCAAGCAAGGCTTAGCGGTGGATCCCGCTAAGGTGGTTGCAGTTCAGGATTGGAAGACTCCAAGGAATGCAACCGAAGTCAGAAGTTTTCTAGGTCTTGCGGGTTTTTACCGGAAGTTCATCAAGGACTTCGCGAAGATTTCTGCTCCTCTCACTAAATTGACGAAGAAGAATTTAGTTTTTGCTTGGAGCATAGAGTGCGAGCTTGCTTTTCAGAAGCTCAAGAGAGTTCTCACATCAGCGCCTGTTCTAGCTTTACCCGATGGAGGGAAGTTATTTACAGTATACACCGATGCGTGTGGCACGGGGTTGGGAGCTGTTCTGATGCAAGAAGGAAGGGTGATATGCTTTGGCGGGAGACAACTCAAAGTGCATGAGAAGAATTATCCCACTCATGACTTAGAGTTGGCAGCAATAGTATATGCGCTCAAGGCTTGGCGCCATTATCTTCTGGGAGAAAGATTTGAGCTTTATACCGATCACAAGTCATTGAAGTATCTCTTTTCTCAGAAGGATCTGAATCTGAGGCAGCAAAGATGGATGGAATTCTTGGCGTCCTATGATTTTGAGATAGCCTATACCCCTGGCAAGGGGAATGTGGTGGCTGATGCATTGAGTAGAAAAAGGTTGACCCTGAGTCCTCTATTCGTTGAGATGAAGAATTTAGAGTATGTGGCAACCTTTGATTTCTCTTTGGCGGTTGAGTCGATGACCGGTTCCTTAGCATCTCTGGAACTCAGGCCTACCCTTCTTGATCAAGTTGGGGCTTCGCAGAGGGAAGACCCTCAGATAATTGAGATTATGGATAAGCTGATTTGAGGAGAGACGTCTAGTCATCTCGCTCGATATTTTGTTGATGACAAGGGTTGGATGAGGAGAGATGGAAGGTTATGTGTTCCCATGGTAGAAGATTTAGTAAGAAAGGTTCTGGAGGAAGCGCATCGTTCTAAGTTGACTATACATCCAGGCGGAGATAAGATGTATAAAGATATGAAGCGTATTTTCTTTTGGCCTGGGATGAAGAAGGATGTGGCAGAGTTTGTCTCTAGATGCATCATTTGCCAGCAAGTTAAGGCCGAGTCAAAGAAGCCCGGTGGGCTATTGCATCCTCTAGACGTTCCACTATGGAAGTGGGAGAGTATCTCCATGGACTTTATTGATGGGCTACCAAGGTCAAGGAAAGGGAATACGAGCATTTGGGTTATTGTGGATAGACTTACGAAGAGTGCTCATTTCATTCCGGTAAAGAGCAAGAGGACCGCATCTTGGTTAGCGTCCGTATATCTTCGTGAGATTGTGAGACTACATGGAGTCCCTTCTAGTATTGTCAGTGACCGTGACCCAATCTTTACAAGTCAGTTCTGGAATAGCTTACAAGAGGCTATCGGCACGAGGTTGAATCTAAGTACTGCTTATCACCCACAGACGAACGGCCAAACCGAAAGGGTGAATAGGGTACTCGAGGATCTGTTGAGGCTTTGTATTCTGGACTTTGGTGGTACTTGGGAAGACCATCTTCCTCTTGTCGAGTTTGCATATAATAACAGTTATCAGACAAGCATAGGGATGGCACCATTTGAAGCTTTATATGGGAGGCCATGCAAGTCGCCTACATGTTGGTGGGAGACTACAGATAAGCTCATACTTGGGCCTGATATGATCAGAGATACATCCGAGAAAATCGAGTTGATTCGGAGACGGATGAAAGCGGCCCAAGATCGACAGAAATCCTATGCTGATAAGCGAAGATCTGATTTGGAGTTTGATGTTGGGGATATGGTTTTCGTGAAGGTTTCTCCTTTGCGGAATGTGGTCCGATTTGGAGCCGTTGGGAAGTTAGCACCAAGGTTTGTTGGACCCTTCCCTATTATAGAGAGGATCGGTCAGATGACTTATAGAGTGAAGTTGCCTGAGAAGCTTGCCGGAGAACACGATGTTTTTCATGTTTCGCATCTCCGAAAGTGTTTACATGAATCAGCAGAGGTTGTTGAGCCAAGTGTTCTGGAAGATGTGGAAGTGGAGAAAGAAGCTACCTTGAGGAGAGCTCCGATTCGTATCTTGGGGACGGAGACCAAGAAGCTAAGGAATCGAGAGGTCAAATTGGTGAAGGATCAATGGGGTGAAGCCGAAGAAGACGCAACTTGGGAAACCGAGGAGAAGATGCGTGGGCTTTATCCATTCCTTTTTTAGGGTACACTCTCAATCTCTTTCCTTTGTTAGCATATCTTTCTCTTTGCTATCCATGTTTATCTAGTTTATCATGTTAGTCTTGTCATGAGAACCTTAGGTAGAAACCCTTTGGATGAAACATGTGTTTGAAACATGTTATCCTTGATGGTTGCAAGTGGCTGCAAGTGTTTGCAAGTGGTTACTCGTGGATGCATTATACACGATTAGGCACTAGATCGGCTCACACACTCCTCATATTGCATATGCATGAGTGTTTATGCTTATTCATGGATGAAAATTGTGTGTTATCACATGGATGTTGCATATGGGTGTATGTTATGTGCACACATATAGATGATATACATTATGTTAAGAATTGCATACATATGGATTCATTTCACTAACATAATTTGCATTGATGATATTCGCATTAGATAAGTACATATACACACACCTTTGCATATGTTCATCCAACATTTAGAATCTTGTAAGGACAATGATTGCTCGTGGATGATGTTTTGAGTAGATGGATGTTGGATGGTAGGATACGTTCTTCCTAACTTGAAGATTTCGGGGACGAAATCCTTTAAGGAGGGGAGAATGTAACAACCCGTATTTTTATTAATCTGTAATAACATAAATTGAGGCAGAATTTAATTCTAAAATCTGAATCAAGGGAAACGGGCTATGCCAATGCGTTCGTCTCGGAAAAATACGCGAAATAGAGTCCGAGTTTTCGAAAATCGGAGTCCGAATGACCCGATTAAGGCCCAACGAAGTTTTCAGAAAATTCCTAAGTAAAAACAGATTTCAAATTCAAATCTGAATTTGGGAATTGGGCCAGTTTGGGCCAGGTGGGAGAATTCCCGCCACAATACCCAAGTCGACAGCCCTGTCAACTTGGGAGTCGACTTGGTCTGACCAGGTCGACAACCCTGTCGACTTGGCTGTCGACTTGGCTCAGACGCCCAGTCATGCCTGGTGCACCATTTTGGGTTTGTGTTGAGCTTGGGGGGCCGGATTCGATTTGAAGGGCTGAGATGAGAACTAGGGTTTAATCCTATGGTCTAAAACACTAGCCTAATCTATAAGTAAGACCCTAACCTACCCTAAATCATCATTAATCTATCCTACAACTAAACTATGGCAAAATCAATCCTCTCATGGCCTCCACTCTCTTCATACAATTCCTAAATCAATTTCTAAGTGATTATCCATGCATACAAGTGTATTTAGACTTGTATGATCTTCATAAGCTTGCATTAAAGTCTAGTTCTTCTATTTGCACCACAAAGGAAGAGTTTTGATCAAGTTTGCTTGCATTTTTGGGTTTTTGGTTGCATAAGGGTTTTCTTACATTTGCTATACTCATTTGAGTCCGCATAAGCATTGTAAGCCCTATTCCTTTCATACTTGAACTTTAAAGTTAAATGTATGATATGCAAGTTGTCATATGTTATGCAAGTTTGTTTATGCAAGTATGATATGCAAGTTGTCATATGTTATGCAAGTTTGTTATGCAAGTTTGGGATGGTCATATGGTTCATGTTATCATGTTATGCAAGCTTATCTTGAGTATGTGAACATAAAGCTTCAAGCTTTATGCCAAAGGTTGCATTTTGGCAACATGTAAGTTATCATATCACATATGATAACTTGCATGTGAGGCTAAATGCGAACTTGTGGCCATTTTTACATGTCATTTAGCACCATGTATTATGAATATGCCAAGTTGGGTTTTATGCATGTTTTTGGGCCTAAAAATGTAATATGCAAGTGTATGAACACATGAACATTTCATATGCCACCATGTTGAACTTGTGGCTTTAACACTTTTATGTCATGATTATGCCAAGTTCCCTCTTTCTATCCTTTATGCGCTATTGCGATATGTAAGCGATGGGATTGCGTTTGGGGTTTGGGTAAACTTAAAAGACATAAAAACATGAGCTTGGGAATTTACCTATTAAGTTAGGTCTACCCATTGGGAATTTACCTATTAAGTTAGGTCTACCCAATTGCTTGAAAATATGTAACATGTTTTGGAAACATGATGGACATGACACTTAGAAAAGATAAGTGTGGCCAACTCGAGGTTGGGTTGAGTTTGTAGCGTAAACCTACCCGGAACCGACCGGCCTAACTAGTTGCTACAAACAATAGGACCGAATGTGAGAAGTTGGTCGTGTTGTACCTTGGACCCGAGGTTAGACCAAGTTGTGGTGTAAAGCTACCCGGACCCGCCCGGCTTAACTAGTAACCACAACAAAGTCTAATGTGAGAGGTTAAGGCGCATTAATTAATTAATGCCTCATGATTAGGGTTAAGTCATGGACCATTTAATACTTAACCAATTTGGGCTCGGTAGATTAATCGGGGTTAAGTCGTGAACTCATCGTTACACTTAACCAAGTTAATCCATGATTAGTGAAGGGGTTAAACTGTACTTAACCCACTAGAGAAATCCTAGTAATAGGGGTCCACTCCGCAGTAATCCCAAGTTTGTATCATTAAGGCCCTAGGGACTAGGCTAGGGAGGGGGCACGATTACTGGGCTGGAGGTAAGCGACCAAAAGCGACGGCCGAGTGGTACGCCGGTGTAGTTCTGGGCGGACTCTGGTCATGCACATAGTCCGTAGCCGGAGAAAACAAGCACGAGTACTGGTAGATCGAGACTGTGCACTCATGTTTATGGTGTCCAGGGGTTGACACCCTAGGGCTTGATACACCCGACGGGTGGACCCGGCACAGTTCGACTACATTCATGTTTGGGCCGTATTGACACCAACACGTGACGAGTTAGGCTTAGGGAGCCGATCGACTAGACCGTTGGGTTGGACCTCGTGGTAGGGTCACTTCATGGACCTCGTGGTAGGGTCACTTCATGGACCTCGTATGAGGGTCACTTCATGTTATTGGGCCAAAGCATGGGCCAGGGGATCAATACTTGCTTATTCAAGTCATGTTAGTTTGCTAGTACACCTGTGGTGCAAAACCTTAGTCCTGATTATGCGATGACACCTTTATCTACTTTGTTAGTATATCATCATGCTAGTATCCTTATGTTCATGCCTGCTGCTCATGCCAGTTAACTTTATCAGTTTACATTGATTGTAGTAGGGCTTACTCAGTCTTTTTGACTGACCTGTTTTCTTTCGCCTCTTTTCTTCCGTTCCCCCCCCCAAGGTTCTCAGGGAGGGAATACAGGAGCTTAGCTTGGATCTTACCTGCTTTTCTTGGATAGCTCATGTATGCTTTGGACTTGAGCTCGCTATGGTTTTTCTACTTTGGGGATAGCTACTTTATGTTTTTCTTTTCAGTTTCAGATGATGTTGTTTTATGTACTAGACTTATTTGGAAAATTGACATTATGATGTACTAGACTTGTTTTGAAATGGTTTGAAAATCTTCCGTTGTTTTATCTATGCTATTTACTCTGTTCACATATATACATATGTTCTTGTTCTGCCTTGATATATCATTATGCATGTCTACCTGATTCAAACGCCCCTCCAAAGTCAGAGTGCTTGCAAGAGCCACCCTGGCGGAGGCGGGGTGTTACAACAGTTTTCTTGTGTTCAATTCTACCTTCATGTGATAAGAGAGTAGAATACACATATTGTAGTGAGGGAGTTGGATCCATGGAAAGTATGATTGCAGTGACAGCTTCATACTCGTCATCTAAACCACTTACAATAGCAATAACCTGTTCTGATTCAGGTATTCTTTGACCTGCTGAATTTAATTGATCAAAAATGGTTTTTACCTTTAACAAGTATTCATTCATAGAAGATTCTCCTTTCCTAATGCTATGTAACTGTCTTCTATGATGCATTACCCTGGCTGAAGACTGATTTGTGAAGTTTCTTGCAACAGGTTCCCACACTTCTTGAGCAGTTTTGACCCCAATTAACTGTGGTAGAATTGTTGGACCAATGGATGACATCATCCATGCACACACCAACCCATCTTGTCTTTGATGCATAGTATATTCAGGATTATTCACTAGTTTGTCTTCACTGTCTCTAATAAA
Source organism: Allium sativum (assembly GCA_030737875.1). Classification (NCBI taxonomy): domain Eukaryota; kingdom Viridiplantae; phylum Streptophyta; class Magnoliopsida; order Asparagales; family Amaryllidaceae; genus Allium; species Allium sativum. The sequence goes on along the minus strand of CM060927.1, from coordinate 88,430,958 downwards.
CTTTGGAGGAATAATTTTCGTTCCAAGAATATAGTCCTCAAGACCATATGCTCTAACTGCTGTTTCAACCTATAATTTCCATAACAGGTAGTTTGATTTATCAAGAATTGTCAAGATCAGTTGACTCTGAGGCTTAATGATGGATTTCATTAATTCTTGGATGGGATCTGGTGGTGGTGGTTGAAGGGATCTATTGCTGGACAGTTGTGGGCTTGAATCATTTCCATAATTTGTCATGATGGAAACTTATGCACTTAGATGCACAAGAAATCAACGGTTCAGGAAATCAGAGGTAAGGTTTTTACACTCTGAAGCTTTGAATTGAGACAGTTTTTCAGGATACACAAGATTGTTGAATAATGCAACTTAGATTGTCAAGATGAGGAAAAGTACCTTATAGAAATCTAATAGAACAAATACAAACAATCTGATTGACAATCTAAGAAGGCACTGATACAATATTGTGGCTTCTTGAACTGTTCTTGATTGATTTCAAGAGTACCTGATTATCTCCGATCAACCTTGTTCTGAATCAAGATGGCAACCACAATCTTTAGGCGAGGCTTCTTGAATTGTGAACAAGGCAACAACCTTCAAATGACAAGCGGAAGCTTCGATGGAGGGTGATCCAGATGATGATATTACTCTGATGGATCACAATTTGATCTACACTTCTGAAGATCAAATGTTGAAGCGAGCACCTGCTCTGATACCAAGTTAGAAATCTTGGTTTCAATAAGAGAATATTATTGAAGGTTTTTAGAAAATGTATTAATGCGGATTGAACTGATTTACATAAGCTACATTACCCTTTATATATTGTTTTGGGTAACGTATGGACTTTGGGCTGTAACATTATTATACAGGCCTAATTTCATTATCCATAATGAAAGTAAATGACGGAGCCGACATATTTCATTTCAGTATAAACACTTGCGTTATTTCAGTTTTTAAAACATGTCTAACCAAATGTACGTGGCCGTTTTAGTAAGGAGAAAGGAAGAGTGTACGAAGGCTTGCAGAGGCGTAGTGCTTTTTTTCTATTTTTTTATTTTTACTTAATTTGAAAAATGATGGTTCTTATTTTCTGTGTAATAGATCATTCTAGAATCCTTCCTTAATTTCTTAATATTCGATGCGCATAACCAGACTCTAATATGTGACATATTTAGTTCTTTCAATCCCAAGTTGTATGTTGTATCGTTTTTCTTATGTTTGTTCCTAACTGCTTGTTGTATCCACGACAAGAAATAACTTATCATAATGTTCAAATGTTTGTTTTGTTGTACGGTTGATTATTCTTATCCGTTTGTGGTTCAATACTGGCAGAATTAAATAATACGCTCAGGTGAAATGAAGAATGTTGCTTAGTCTGTTTCAAATAATGTTTTGGTGGTATATATTTTTAATCATTATTGCGTTGTACTATTGCATGTTTTTGCCATACCAATTTTAGTTTCCATTATGTTAATTTTTCTGTGTGATGGATTTATTGTTATTCCTCTTGCTCCCAGAAATCTATTAAATAATAGTAAAGTAAAACCTTTTAAAGCTCTCCACTTACTTTTATAAGTTATATCTCTTTTCCTTAATTTTCTATAGATAAATAGTTTATCGATTTACACTTATTTACTATTTCTTTCATAACATTTTACATCTTCTTTCATTTTAGCTTTCAAAGTTTTCGCAATTATTTATTATCGGTTAGCTCCTAACATTTTATATGTAAGTCCACATATTTAAATTAGTTTAAAAAACCCAAAATTTAAGTATTTTAAGTAAATTTAAGTAACTAATATTTCTTTAAATGCTAAAAATGACAAAATTAGATTTTTGGCTTCAAATTTACCTACACTTCAAATTTTCTATTATCATTTAAATCTATCTCAATTCTTTTCTAACATTTCACATTTAGTACCATATTTTACAATTAATTACATAATATTAAAACTATTTAAATAACTTTAGCAAACTATAGTTCATTGTTTTGCCTAATAAATCAAATCAAGATTAACCATATTCATAGTACAAAAATGAAAAAAAAACAAATATATAAACACGTCATGGCATAACATAAAGTATACACATAAATAACTATCACAAGTTTAAAGTTCAACTTATTTACGTCAATATATTTGTCGTGTATTGCACTGTAATATTAATGTCAAACGCCTACATTTTAAATTTATTTAGTTATTTACGAAGCACTGCACAATATTACTAAACATTGTACGTTTAAGTCAATATGTTTAAATTAATTAGCGCTAAGTGTGATGTTTTAAAATGTACACCATGTTCATATCAACAAAAATGGCAAAATAGGTTTTTTCTTCCAAATATAAAATTTAATAAGTAACACGGTTTAAACAATATATGTAAACAATAATAAAGAACTTAATATTTTATGCACATATCTCAATAAATTTATGCTAAATTAAAGAAAACAATTTCTGCTTTAAATATACACATTTTAAACTTTTATACAATTATTTGCTAAACCATCTCAATTCGTTCCTGATATTTTATATTTTGTAACGACCCAACTTTTGAACACATCGGAAGTCGTGCCATTAATGAGAATAAGAATAGATAGAAGATAAAATCGCAGAAAAACATCAGAATCTCACAGCGGAATTTTCACAAAAGATAATACTTCATGATATTACACAACAGTACATATTACATCAGAGCATCATAGGTCTAGTGATACAAGCCATACATAGTACATCCTTAATTATACATATCATTGATGACTAACATGCAGACTTAATTATACAGTAGATAAGATAAGTGCACCAGCACACAGAAAGTCTGCATCCAGCTTCTCAAGTTTATCCGATCTTGATTCACTTGTCTATTCATAACAAGTGTTATGAATACCCAAGAGTTTAAGGGAAAAACACAGAAAATAAACTCCGGGTCAGTCAGGGGGCTGGTATGAGTAAACAGTTAAAAACAGTTTAAAGGAATGAAAATATCTCATAAGACCACACCGTGAATACGGAACGGGTTTTTACCTTATGAGATCAAAACATTTTGTATACTTTAATTCAGATATTATCATAGTGTCTATTTGGTTTACACAAATAATTTAGAATCTAGAAGAATGCTTGCATCTCACATTCTCCTACATAGTACACAAATAAAACCACTTGGCGCTTATGGAAAATGGATTTCCAACCATGACAAGGTATGGGACCACCTTCCGATGATGTATCTCTAGAGGCAAATACACCTGGGTTCAACAAGAACGTCTTGCAACCCGGCCCACACATGACCGACCACTCATTTCTCTTGAGTGTATCGAGTGTATATCACCAATGGTTGTGTACGGCAACCGTTCCCGAATGGGCAGAATCGATAGAGTAAGAAACAAAAGGAATTTCTCTAGATAGGTGATGCTACACCCCAATGGGAGCGACCCACATAGCCATGGTGCCTGCCCGAGTTTTTTCATTTCCTGGGTGTGAGGCTTGAGGCTAGACTTACCCTTGATCATCATTTATTTTCTTTGAATGCCACATCGTCAAAACTTCCCGATCACTAATTGACTTCCCAAAAAAAATATTATAGGTATACGGCAAGAGAAACGAATTCCTCTGCCACCATATAAATACGTTTGTAAAGATCAACGTTCGTGATCAGTTAGAATTACTTTGTTAGACATTCGTCCATACAAGTTGTCCTGGGGTTGAACAAACCGAAGGCACTATTCAAGAATAGCCCTTGCATATCTCCGTCTTCTATTGTCTTCGATAACCTTGGCTTGCGCCGTAAAAACCGAGTCGAAGTGGAATATGGATCCTGACTCTTCGAAACGATCAACGTTAATTCAATAGAACAAATTTTTATACTCAAAAATAAATTCAGTGTTCACATTTATTTTTCTAAAAATGGTTATTTATAAAATTAAAACCTCAATGTTTAAAAACAATTCCACTTTAGTCGACCACCTTCCGATAATTAAGGTATAACTAACACGTCAAATTTTATTACTCTTTGGTTTCAAAACAATTGAATAAATCCTCATTAGATTATTATTAAATTGTTTAAAGAGATAATTTAATAACATTGTTTATATAAATATATGAGTGCAAATCATTACTTTACATTGTATGATCTACTACAGACCTTTTTACTTATTGTTCAAAACAAATGGACAGTCTAACTAATTTCTAAATGAATCATGGTGTATACAATGGCTGGCATTCTTTCTATCATTCAAGTTATCATTCGAATGGCCTGACAAAAAGGCGTCGGCCATACTCTTTTTTTCCTTTTTTTTTTCTTTTTTTTCTTTTTATTAAATGATCCATGCGTTGCCATGGAAAACAGCATGCCCAGCCAAGACCTGCTCCAAATATTCCATCTATTTTCATGTTTACTTCTGATGCTTCCTCCCTTTCAATATTCATAATTTATCACCTCCACCCCTTCTCCTTGTGAAGCCTGCTCCTCCACCACACGTCCCGCTCCGGCGATCATGTTCATTCATGTTTCCAGACCTTCATCATTTTCATGAGGCTCCCCTTCTTCTGACGTTGATTGCTGCGTTTTCATCCCATAAGCACTTGCCATATGCGGCTGCCCAAATCCGAGAATGACAGACCACATCCCCTTTTCTGCCGTACATCGTACTCCTCCGTCAAGACTCCAGCTCCGGTGACCTGTTGAACTTTCGACCATCCCTCCTTTCACAGACCACAGCCACCGTTGCTCTCCTCCTCTCAACATTTCCATCATTTATCTTTCCTTTTCTTTTTTCTTGAGTTTTCACTGTGCACGTTATTTGGTGCACATGCACACACGGTTCCATCAACAACCAAGTATAGTCACCCCCTCACATGTGCACAACCCCTACTGGAGCCACCCAAATCAGTTCAGCCCCCTCTGATCAACTTGATCAGCAAATTTCCCTTTCACCGAACTGCCGCGCTATCCTTGCCCTCTGATCAATTTGATTTTTATATAAGGATTCATGGTTTTCAATTCCAGTTCTGTCTATATACTTGAATTTATTATATTGCGATGTCCGAAATCTGAGTTTTAATATTTTCTTGTTGTCATTTGCTAAGTTCTAGATGTATAGGTGTCGATTGACTTGAAACCAACTTTAAAGCCAATATAAGTCATAAACACACAAATTCTTAAGTTGGATTCAAACCCTGTAATAAACTAGATTTCATTATACTGATTTTTAAATGCCTGCAGATGGAAGTTCCCTACTGTTTCGATCATACAGATATTTGCAAATTTACTTCCCTTGATTTGTTTGTCAAGCATGGTTGATAATTATATTTCTAATAGTATCTATATGGAGATATATGTATGAATACAATAAGTAAAATTCTTAGTTTACTTGCTATGCCATATTTCTGTCCTTTGTTTCTTCTCAGTTTTTTTTTTTTTTTTTTTTTTTTTTTTTTTTTTGCAAACCCCTTAATCCTAGTTTAAACATTTCAGAGATTAACCTTTAATGACTGAAAGGTTTGAACCAAATATGATGTGTATATATATCAGAACACTTGTGGTTTGGATCAACTATGTTTATATAAGACAACAAAGAGAACGGTTGTTTACTCCTATATTAGTTTACTACTGTCTTTCATCTCTGTTTCTCAGGTTTGATCAAATCTTCAACTCCTATCTTAACAATTCGTAGAGAGGGATCTTTTAAACAACAACAATGTAATAAAATCAAACATCGTCAAGCACGCATATGATTTGAATGTATTGGAGTTATATAAACAGGAAAGGAATTTTAGGAGATTTATTCACAAAATTGTCTACTGCTGTTTAGTACCATAGTATTCGGTTTCCATATTGCTCAAAATACTCGGTCTAAATCTAATTAGTTCAGAAATTGTCCTTAATATAAATATCCATGTTTAAAGGAGAAGCATATATTACATACATTATTAACAAAAAAAAAGTATTGTAAGTGTTTACTCACGAAAATTGATCGCTATGTTCAGTTTATGTTTCCCCAAACTTTCTAATCCTAATATCATTCACTGCGCATACTTCAGTATTTAAATCATAAACGATGGACATACATCAACACATATTAAATCTAACGTATTGGAAAGAAACAGTAAAAATTTTGATGTGTTTACTCGCTTATATCATACTGTGCTCACTACCATGATATTTGTATTCACAGCCCTGCCTACTCCCTTCCGGATTTTAGTACTGCCATTTGTTCACTGTCTTTGTGTTACATTGGTTTCGTACTCCAATATCTCTGGTTTACCAAATACTAAAATCTTACCAAGTTTTAGAGATTAACGCCCCTTAAATCACTAAATATTCGAGTCAAATATGGAAGCAGCACACATAGAGTTGGAATCTGCTGGAATTATTTATAACAGTAAAGAGATTTTTAAAGTGTTTGCCCACATCTATATTAGTTCACTATTTTTTCTTTTCAAACCCTTTGGTCCTATAATCTATAATTTGCAGTAATTAACCCTTAAAAAAACTTCAACGTTGAATCAAACCTTTTAGACACATATTAGCACAAATAAAGTTTAAAAAAACAGTAAAGAGAATATAGTTGTTTACTCACTTTGAATGTGCTTGAACTCTTAGCTTCCTTCTTACTGATCAAATTCTGAATGCTTGTGTTGTGTGAAGGATATGTGCATGATCAGGTCCTTTTATAGTGGTAGGAAATTATAAAAAAAACTGGTGTATTAAATGCATGATGTGAAAACAAAAGATGGTTTTCAGTTTTGACAAATGATTGACAAATTTAAAAACTCTTTTCTCTCTCAAAATCCATGCATTCTCTCTTAAATTCACATGGCTTTCTCAGCCAATATCCACGCTGAAATTTCCTACGCATGATCCTTCCCTACTCCTATTGGTTTACTATGAAACATCACATTTAATGTTCATGTCCTTAACCATGTTGCCACAAATCCTCTCCTTGGTTTTAACCAAATATGGTGATCATTCTTGTACCATAAATGCTCAGAATTTGTTGAGTTTTCAAAACACATTTCTCACATGACATTTGTGATTTAACAAGAATTCATTTAAAATACTAACTTGCCTTCTAAGGTGAAAGAAAATATGAAAGTTTTGGTACCAAAATCAATGGCATGTGATGAAAATATGCATAGAAAATCTTTAGAAATCTATGGTGTAGCATTGATCTAGTGTAGGCAAGATTCATGTTATATATGCAAGATTTTAGCAAGATCCTATGGCACATGTGTGTTGACAAGTATAACTATGTTTTGAAAAATGAGAAAGGAATTGCATTTTCAGAAATCAAATGGAAGAAAAGAAATAGATTTCAAAACTGAAAATGCTTTCATCTAAATTGATTTGCCATGTGCACAATATTTTCCTTATGATCCTAGTTGCTAGCAAATCCATAGGGTAAATGACTCATGAATGAGATCATAAATTGCAAAAGGATTTGACAAATCTTGTCTTTGATTTAATGCATATAAAAATACAAATATTTTCCTTGCATTTTGTTTTGAGAACAAAGAGAGTGTTTAATCATGTTTTTCTCAAGAGGGTTTTTAGTTTAAAGTAAAGAGTTTGCAATAATAAGGTTTTAAATCCTTTTGAAAAATAATGAACAAAGTGTTTTGCAAAAATGTGGCATTTCAAACTTTTGCTATGTATAAGTGTTATTTCACATACATGAAAAAAAGAATTTAAACAAACACTATCAAATATATGCTATCATACATACGTAAGAAAAAATGCAAATTTAAAACTTTGAAAACTTTGAAATATTTTTGAAGTCTTGATTTTAAAATTGTGAATACGTACTCACGATCAATTAATGTTTGTGTTTGCGATCGATATAAAAACCGGGTCATTACAATCTACTCCCCTTATAAAAATTTCGTCCTCGAAATTTGTAGACAGAAGATTAGAGTTATCGACTTAAATACAAATAATAACACACATCAGCAATTTTCCTATTCAAAACCAAAAATATCTGTCACTATGATTGGAAAACATTTCCATTTATGCATTACTACTTCTTGTCTTCCGTCTCTTAAATTCTCATCAACTTCCAAATATCTTTGATTTTATTTGGAAAATAAATTCCAAGTCACTTCATTGAATTAATCTTGCTCAAGTATATGTATCTGTCCAAATTCCCTTTTTAACTCATCAGTTAATTCACTTAACTCCGTTAAGTTTCGTCCACTGCCGTCTTTGACTAATTAGTTATCTCCTTTTCAGGACTCACAAATCTGATTTTATTTCAAAAATCAATCAGTTCACTTTTCCTGAGTTCATATCCAATTAATACTTAAGTCTAGACTTAATTACAGGAAATCCAAATTTTAATTCAATTTATAATTCTAACATAATTTCTTGTATCAATATGATTAGATATTATTCTAATTTAATCCAACCATATTTAATTTATCTTAAGGCTGACCCTAGTTAATTAACTCCTTACATATAGTTGCAAAGTTTTTGTCCTGCTGGGCTGGTGTAACTTCCTCCACAGTTTCTCCTTGGTTTTGGGATCCAGTACTACGACTAGTAATAGTGGAAGATCCCCTAGCTCGACCTCTTTGTCCTCGGCTACTCATTTTAATCACCTGAATATAACAGGTTGTCAATCGAGACTTGATTGTATATAACTAACTTAGGTATATCATCCAAGTTAATTTAAATTTATTTTAAATTTTATATAAAAATACGCTCTCCCACACTCACCCAAAGCCTAGTTAATCAGTAACCTAAGCTCTGATACCAACTGTAACGACCCAACTTTCGAACACATTGGAAGTTGTGCCATTAATGAGAATAAGAATAGATAGAAGATAAAATCACAGGAAAACATCAATATCTCACAGCGTAATTTTCACAAAAGATAATACTTCATAATATTACACAACAGTACATATTACATCAGAGCATCATAGGTCTAGTGATACAAGCCATACATAGTACATCCTTAATTATACATATCATTGATGACTAACTTGCAGACTTAATTATACAGTAGATAAGATAAGTGCACCAGCACACAGAAAGTCTCCATCCAGCTTCTCAAGTTTATCCGATCCTGATTCATTTGTCTATTCATAACAAGTATTATGAATACCAAGAGTTTAAGGGAAAAACACAGAAAATAAACTCCAGGTCAGTCAGGGGACTGGTATGAGTAAACAGTTAAAAACAGTTTAAAGGAATGAAAATATCTCATAAGACCACGCCGTGAATACGGAACAAGTTTTTACCTTATGAGATCAAAACACTTTGTATACTTTAAATCAGATATTATCATAGTGTCTATTTGGTTTTCACAAATAATTTAGAATCTAGAAGAATGCTTGCATCTCACATTCTCCTACATAGTATACAAATAAAACCGCTTGGCGCTTATGGAAAATGGATTTCCAACCATGACAAGGTATGGGACCACCTTCCGATGATGTATCTTTAGAGGCAAATACACCCGGGTTCAACAAGAACGTCTTGCAACCCGGCCCACACATGACTGACCACTCGTTTCTCTTGAGTGTATCGAGTGTATATCACCAATGGTTGTGCACGGCAACCATTCCCGAATGGGCAGAATCGATAGAGTAAGAAACTAAAGGAATTTCTCTAGATAGGTGATGCTACACCCTAATGGGAGCGACCCACATAGCCATGCTGCCTGCCCGATTTTTGTCATTTCCTGGGTGTGAGGCTTGAGGCTAGACTTACCCTTGATCATCATTTATTTTCTTTGAATGCCACATCGTCAAAACTTCCCGATCACTAATTGGCTTCCCCAAAAAAAAATTACAGGTATACGACGAGAGAAACGAATTCCTCTGCCACCATATAAATACATTTGAAAAGATCAACGTTCGTGATCAGTTAGAATTACTTTGTCAGACATTCGTCCATACAAGTTGTCCTGGGGTTGAACAAACCGAAGGCACTATTCAAGAATAGCCCTTGCATATCTCCATCTTCTGTTGTCTTCAATAACCTTGGCTTGCGCCGTAAAAACCGAATCGAAGTGGAATATGGATCCGGACTCTTCGAAACGATCAACATTAATTCAATAGAACAAATTTTTATACTCAAAAATAAATTCAGTGTTCACATTTATTTTTCTAAAAATGGTTATTTATAAAATTAAAACCTCAATGTTTAAAAACAATTCCACTTTAGTCGACCACCTTCCGATAATTAAGGTATAACTAACACGTCAAATTTTATTACTCTTTCGTTTCAAAACAATTGAATAAATCCTCGTTAGATTATTATTAAATTGTTTAAAGAGATAATTTAATAATATTGGTTATATAAATATATGAGTGTAAATAATTACTTTACATTGTATGATCTACTATAGACCTTTTTACTTATTGTTTAAAACAAATGGACAGTCTAACTAATTTCTAAATGAATCATGTTGTAAACAATGGCTGACATTCTTTCTATCATTCCTATTATCTTTCGAATGGCCTGACAAAAAGGCTTCGGCCATACTCTTTTTTTTCCTTTTTATTAAATGATCCATGCGTTGCCATGGAAAACAGCACGCCCAGCCAAGACCTTCTCCAAATATTCCATCTATTTTCATGTTTACTTCTGATGCTTCCTCCCTTTCAATATTCATACTTTATCACCTCCACCCCTTCTCCTTGTGAAGCCTGCTCCTCCGCTACACGTCCCGCTCCAGCGATCATGTTCATTCATGTTTCCAGACCTCCATCATTTTCATGAGGCTCCCCTTCTTCTGACGTTGACTGCTGTGTTTTCATCCCTCAAGCTATCACTTGCCATATGCGGCTACCCCAGTCCGAGAATGACAGACCACATCCCCTTTTCTGCCGTACATCGTACTCCTCCGTCAAGACTCCAGCTCCGATGACCTGTTGAACTTTCCGTCCATCCCTCCTTTCACAGACCACAGCCACCCTTGCTCTCCCCCTCTCAATATTTCCATCATTTACCTTTCCTTTTCTGTTTTCTAGAGTTTTCACTGTGCACGTTATTTGGTGCACATGCACACACGGTTCCATCAACAACCAAGTATAGTCACCCCCCTCACATGTGCACAACCCCTACTGGAGCCACCCAAATCGGTTCAGCCCCCTCTGATCAACTTGATCAACAAATTTCCCTTTCACCGAACTGCCGCGCTATCCTTCCCCTCTGATCAACTTGATTTTTATATAAGGATTCATGGTTTTTAATTTCAGTTCTGTCTATGTACTTGAATTTATTATATTGCAATGTTCGAAATCTGAGTATTAATATTTTCTTGTTGTCATTTGCTAAGTTCTAGATGTATACGTATAGATTGACTAGAAACTAACTTTAAAGCCTATATAAGTCATAAACACACAAATTCTTAAGTTGGATTCGAACCCTGTAATAAACTAGATTTCATTTTACTGATTTTTAAATGCCTGGAGATGGAAGTTCCCTACTGTTTCGATCACCCAGATATTTGCAAATTTACTTCCCTTGATTTGTTTGTCAAGCATGGTTAATAATTATATTTCTAATAGTAGCTATATGTATGAATACAATATGTAAAATTCTGAGTTTACTTACTATGCCATATTTCTATCCTTTGTTTCTTCTCAGTTTTTTTTGCGAACCCCTTAATCCTAGTTTAAACATTTCAGAGATTAACCATTAATGATTGAAAGTTTTGAACCAAATATGATGTGTATATATATCAGAACACTTGTGGTTTGGATCAACTATGTTTATATAAGACAACAAAGAGAATGGTTGTTTACTCCTATATTAGTTTACTACTGCCTTTCGTCTCTGTTTCTCAGGTTTGATCAAATCTTCAACTCCCATCTTAACAATTCGTAGAGAGGGATCTTTTAAACAACAACAATGTAATTAAATCAAACATCGTCAAGCACGCAGATGATTTGAATGTATTGGAGTTATATAAACAGGAAAGGAATTTTAGGAGATTTATTCACAAAATTGTCTACTGCTGTTTAGTACCATAGTATTCGGTTTCCATATTGCTCAAAATACTCGGTCTAAATCTAATTAGTTCAGAAATTGTCCTTAATATAAATATCCATGTTTAAAGGAGAAGCATATATTACATACATTATTAACAAAAAGAAGTATTGTAAGTGTTTACTCACGAAAATTGATCGCTATGTTCAGTTTATGTTTCCCCAAACTTCCTAATCCTAATATCATTCACTGCGCATACTTCAGTATTTAAATCATAAACGATGGACATACATCAACACATATTAAATCTAACGTATTGGAAAGAAACAGTAAAATTTTGATATGTTTACTCGCTTATATCATATTGTGCTCACTACCATGATATTTGTATTCACATCCCTGCCTACTCCCTTCCGGATTTTAGTACTGCCATTTTCTCACTGTCTTTGTGTTACATTGGTTTCGTACTCCAATATCTCAGGTTTACCAAATACTAAAATTGTAACACCCTAATTCCGTTAAGGTCACACGCAAAGCGAATGCCTTAACTTCAATGGAGCATTATGGGTACTAGAACAGAAATATTACAACACAGACATATATAAAACAGCGGAAAGTAAAGTAGAAGTACTTCAAATCATTTATTAAATATAATTTGTTTACAATAAAAGCCCATCAACTTCCAATACCTAATTACATAGCTAAAATGTCTGCCTTGCTCAAAAACAAAGAAGCATAAAAATAAATTGCGATATTCCCTAATAAAGCAAAGCAAGCCATAGCCAAGAGAAATCCAAGTCGTACATGAAAGAGCCTTGGAGCTTGGTAAGATCCGAACTAAGCTGTATTCCCACCCTGCGACCTGGGGGGGGGGGGGGGTGGAACGGAAGAAAAAAAGGCAAAACAAAACAGGTCAGTCATAAAGACTGAGTAAGTCCTAGTGACTTTCAGCATAAAAATAGGTAAAGATAACATGGCATGAATAAACTGAAAATAAACATAAGCATGATGACAAGATAAGCTACAGGCACGATGAATCAAGTATAACATCCCATAATTACTATAAAGAGTAGCATCACAAGGTTCCTACCAAGTATCACATCGCAAGGTTTCTATCAAGTATAAGGTCGCAAGATTTCTAAGCTTCACCATTACACTATTTTCCTTGATTTCCTATATTCTCTGCACCACCTAACTAGCGTTCCAACTAGTTTACTTAGTTATAATTACAAGATAAGTGATCCCCCATAACTCACATGATAGTTTTATAGGTACAAATCCCACGATGAGGGTCCCACCTCATATTTACAGTTTCATGTCCCCGCCGTACCTATCTTAATTGATCGGCTCTTACTTACAATGTTTCACATGAGTTATATACAATGGTTATCCCAACCCCGTAGTTGTGGTAGCCTTCAGGACTACATCTAATATGAGGATTTCACCTCAACCAGCCCAATTGCCATGAATGTGTTAGATGTATCCTTACTACCCTAATCGATCGGCTCCTACTCGACCTAGTTCTTGTTTGTGTCACGCGGCCCCCCTGTTCGTAGATACCTGTGCTGGTCCCACCCTAGGGTGTATCGATCCCTAGGATGGCAACCCTGACACAATTCTTGATGCACAGCCTTATATCTACTGATGCCCAATGGCTAAATTTTCCACTCCGGAATACGTGCAAGCCCGTAATCCGCCGGAACCTGCACTGCTGCATCACCCGCCGCCGTTTTGACCGCTTATAATCAACCCAGTAATCGTGCCCCACCCTGCCTAGCTCAGGGTACCGTTGATATCTAATGTGGGTTACTGTTGAAACGGGTCCCGCTACTAGGGTTTTCCTAGGGTCTATTCGTATACCCCACAGGTTGGTTAATTGTTAATTATACATTCAAGATAACTCAACCCCACCACCCATCACGTTAAGTTGGTTAAGTGTTTTCTCTTGTTTTACTTAACCCTACCACATATCATGTTATATCGGTTAAGTGTTGCTCCTTGTGTTACTTAACCCTACCGCATGTCTTGTTATACCAGCTAAGTGTTCTCCCTGGTGTTAACTTAACCCCACCGCATGTCATGTCATATTGGTTAAGTGTACGTTGACTTAGCCCACCTACTTATCAAGTTATGATGGTTAAGTGTTACCCTCTGTTGTTACTTAACCTTACCACACATCACGTTATACTGGTTATGTGCATGTTAACTTAACCCCATCCACTAGTCATATTATAATGGTTAAGTGTTACCCTCGTGTGTTTACTTAGCCCTACCACTTGTCTAATTAACATGTTAAAATGGTTAAGTGTTCTCAAGCGACCAAGTTCAGGTTTACTTAACCCACCCATTCATGTCATATCGGTTAAGTGTCATTAGTCTAGTCATATTACTTAACCCACCCATTCATATCATATTGGTTAAGTGTCATTAACCTAGTCATATTACTTAACCCACCCACTGGTCTAATTAACATGTTATGTTGGTTAAGCGTTCTTAGTTTACTTAACCCTACCCACTGGTCTAATTAACATGTTATGTTGGATAAGCGTTATTAATTTACTTAACCCCACCCACTTGTCTAATTGACATGTTATATTGGTTAAGTGTCGACTATTCATATATAACTTAACCTTTCCATTTTTAGTATGTCTGTTTATTGGCATTAATTAATTATTAATGCATTAACCACTCACATTAGACCTGTTGTTGCGGTCACTAGATATGCCGGGCGGTTCCGGGCAGAATTACACCATAACTCAGTCTAACCTCGGGTTTAAGCACGATATGACTAACTTCTCACATTGGATCTTATTATTCGCAGTCACTGGATATGCCGGGCGGTTCCGGGCAGAATTACACTGCAAACTCAACCCAACCTCGAGTTAGCCATGTTCACGTTCGTGTTAATATTCATGTTCATGTTTCAACCACGTTCATACTTCCAGTTATATGCCAATTACCAAGTTCATAATTCACGTTTTTGCCTCAAAACGTATTCCCAAATTATTATCATAATTCACTATAAAGTTTTACTAAGTTATAACCTTTTATTTATAATACATGCCAACTACCCAAAACCCAGCTTAGGCGCGTTCACATTTAACCTCTACCAAGTCATAAATTATCATATACGTTTCAACTCCAAATTTTACATAATTAACATATGCCCAAGTTCTAGATTACATGCCAGTTTTACATATGCCCAATTCATACCAAATTTACATATGTTCAATTCATGCTGTTTTACATGTATGCCAATTTACACATATACCAAGTTTCATGCCGTTTTACATATGTCAAGATTCATGGTTTACATGTTTACAAAGCTATGCTCAATTTACACAGATCAAGTTTTATACCCAAAATTACATGTATACCACGTTTACACCAATTTACCCACAACAAGTTCTAGCCAAATTACATATATCAAGATCCATGTCAAATTTCATATATCAATCCCAATCGCGCAATAACCATTATAATGACAATACACAAAATTACCCAATTTCATGTTAATGGTAAATTATCCCCAAACATCCAATTTTCATATTATTCCTTCAATTCCACCAAACACATATTTTCCACTAGGCAATATTCCAATATTTCCCCCGTATACCATCGCACGTATATCGTAGTTTAAGCCTAGGTCCGAAATTGACTTAGGTTCATCAAAAGAAAATAAATAGGGGAAGGTAGAAGTTGCCATAAAAACAGGATCAGAGAGAAAACAGCATAAAAAACATCATCTCAGTCATAAAGAATAGTTCTTGATAATAATATCAATATGAACCAAGAAAACTGATTTACAACAGGCTGAATAGATCATGAACTTGACATGAAAATAAAGATAGACAAGTCTCAAAAACTCAAGATTCAAGAAGCAACAGAAATAAATCTGAACCAATAAACATACTTGAATTCAATTCCATTTTATTCCATGGCCATATTATAATTAAATATTTAAATCTAAAAGCAACTAGAACTTACAAGGCATGACTAACGAATTAAGAACTGAAATTGTCGTAGAACGTTGTAGTAATGTTGATTTATTATTTGAACCATTGTTGAAGCTTTGTTCTTTGAATTGATTTGAGTTTGAATGCTTGTACTTTGATTTGGAGGCGGCGGCATGGTTCAAGAGGGAGTTCAGCAGCATAACAGTGTAAGAATGATTTGTTGTGATTTAGGTTAGGTCTAAGGGTGTTTTTATAGGTGTAGGAACTATTTAGGGCCTTTAGATTAACCCTAGAATCAATCTGGACCATCAAAACATGTTCCGGGCTTCAAAAACGGGTTCTGGGCCAAAACAGGCCGAACAGGTCGACCTGTAAGGAGGGAGGCCACATGGTCGACTTATAGGGGGTAGGTCGACCCCCAGGTCGACCTGCCTGGTTCTGTGCTGCCTGAATTTTGCTGAATCTTCTACAGGCCATAACTTCTTCATCCGGACTCCGATTTTCGAAAACTTGGGCTCGATTCCGTGTAGAATTCCGAGATGTACGCATTGGCGCAACCCGTTTCCCTTGATTCTCATTTTAAAAATTAATTATACCTTGATTTCTTGTTTCAACTTGTTATTAAAATTCGGGTTGTTACATTCTCCCTTCCTTAAAGGATTTCGTCCCCGAAATCTTCAGGTTAAGAAGAATGTGTCCTACCATCCAATCATCAATCACAGGCATCCATCGACTTTAAGAGATTTCTAATGTTGTATGAACATATGCAAAAAGTGTGTGTATATGTTCCTCATCTAATGCAAATGATCAGGCCTGATTGATCTTCTTAATGCAAAATATGTTTAGTGCCATGAGTCCAACATGTATGCAAATAGCCCTAATCAAATAAACACTATATGTGTGCACAAACATCCATCCATATGCAACATCCACATGATAATACATTTATTTTCATCCATAAAAACACTCATTCATATGCAATATGAAAGGTGACAGAGCCGATCTAGTGTCTATTATGCGTGTATATGCATCCACGAGCAACCATTAGCAACCACTTGCAACCATCAATCATAACATGTCTCAAACACATGTTTACACCCAACTGTTCCTACCTAAAGATATAGTCGAATGATAGAAGCAAGTAAAAACTTTGTGCCCATTAGGCAATGTCAAAACTGGAGATCTACGTCACATATATACTGATTAGGAGAAGAACTCCCTAAGCACCAGCCCCGAAGACCGAATTCAACATCAGACTGACACCCAAAGAATTACTCAACCTAACTAATATATATGATTCTAGGAAACTAAGCATGATGGACTCCTTTTAGGTCACAAGAAATCCCTTCCTAAAACCGACCCGTATCCTATAAAACCCAAAAAGTTTAGTCGACCCAACGGACACCCTCAAGCCCCAACATGTATTACTAACAGATGAGTCATGCTCCCTATGGGGTTTCTAACAGAGATAGGATTGATAATAGGACCGAGAGGATATACTTAAAAGATAGCACGCAAGTAAGCTCTACATGAAAAGAGGGATCAAGGATATACTCTTAAAAAAAGAGATATGATGCGCGTATCTAGTCTTCAATCTTCTAAGTCGCATTTCCTTGAGCTTAACTCCATTGTGCTTTGACCGTCTTTAACTTCACAATTTCGTAGCTTCTTAATTCCTATTTCCAAAATATGAGTTGGAACTCATTTCACTGTTGCCTCTCATTCCACTTTTACTTATTCTCCTTCTAGTGTACTCGGCCTAAACATAACTGCGTACTCATGGTTTCATGCAAGCTCTCCAAAATTCACTGGTGAATCCTGGATCTCATTTACTTACTATAAGGTATTCCATGCAGAAGAACTATCTCTTGAAAATAAATAGATGCCAACCATGTTGCCAAATGTACTTACTAAGGTGATTTTCTATAACTCAACACTTAGCATAGACATTCTCAAATCCCAACAAGTCATGAATAAATGAGCCGATTCCCCAACAGGATTTGAGACAAAAATGGGATCCTCTACTATGCTAGTACTAAGGTGCAGAGACTCAATTATCGAAGCAGAATTAAAAGGACGCGATGTTCAAAAACAAAGTTCCCACGTTATGATAGAAAAGAAAAGCTAAACTTTTAACAGAAACGTTACCACCTCTCTTAGGTATGCTACTAGTGAGAGCATACAATTGCCCTCTCGACGATCTTGTCCTTTGCCCTTGTCCTTGTCCTATAATACTTAACTATATGTCCCTTTTTACCATACTAAAGATACTCTCTCTTGTTATGGGTTTTATTATTCTCTCACTTGGCCTCTTTCCTTTCACCTTTTTCCTCTTTCGTGGATTAAGCCATATCAACAAGTTTCTCGTCCTTAGGCTTGTGTTCTTTATCCTCGTTCTTACTATCCTTGTATAGTTTGTTGGCCGGTTTCTCGAAAGCTACCTCCATCACACTACAACCCTACAAAGCTTGAAATAAGATTAGTCGTAGATGGGACTACTGCGGCTATAGATGGAGGTTGGGCACTTCTTTGCCCTTCGAGTTGTGTCGTACACCTACAAAATTATGGTGAAAAAGAAAGAAAGAAGAGATTCGAAGTGAGAATCAAAAGATAGTGCATATGGCTTTGGGGAATATGCCTTTCGTAAAACAAAACTTTTCTTAGAAAAATGCTTCTTTGTAAACGTTTTGAAAATAATTTCAGAAGGTTTTTAAAAGCTATTGCCCAGTCTGGCAACCTTCTGCTCTGATACCAAATGTAACACCCCAATTCCGTTAAGGTCACTCGCAAAGGGAATGCCTTAACTTTAATAGAGCATTATGGGTACTGGAATAGAAATATTACAAGACAGACATATATAAAACAGCAGAAAGTAAAGTAGAAGTACTTCAAATCATTTATTAAATATAATTGTCTACAATAAAAGCCCATCAACTTCCAATACCCAATTACATAGCTAAAATATCTGTCTTGCTCAAAAACAAAGAAGCACAAAAATAAATTGCGATATTCCCCAATAAAGCAAAGCAAGCCATAGCCAAGAGAAATCCAAGCCGGACATGAAAGAGCCTTGGAGCTTGGTAAGATCCGAACTAAGCTGTATTCCCACCCTGCGAACCTGGGGAGGGGGGGAACGGAAGAAAAAGAGGCGAAACAAAACGGGTCAGTCATAAAGACTGAGTAAGTCCTAGTGACTTTCAGCATAAAAACAGGTAAAGATAACATGTCATGAATAAACTGAAAATAAACATAAGCATGATGACAAGATAAGCTACAGGCACGATGAATCAAGTATAACATCCCATAATTCCTATCAAGAGTAGCATCACAAGGTTCCTACCAAGTATCACATCGCAAGGTTTCTATCAAGTATAAGTTCGCTAGATTTCTAAGCTTCACCATTACACTATTTTCCTTGATTTCCTATATTCTCTGCACCACCTAACTAGCGTTCCAACTAGTTTACTTAGTTATAATTACAAGATAAGTGATCCCCCATAACCCACATGATAGTTTTATAGGTACAAATCCCACGATGAGGGTCCCACCTCATATTTACAGTTTCATGTCCCCACCGTACCTATCTTAATTGATCGGCTCTTACCTACAATGTTTCACATGAGTTATATACTAAGGTTATCCCAACCCCGTAGTTGTGGTAGCCTTCAGGACTACATCTAATATGAGGATTTCACCTCAACCAGCCCAATTGCCATGAATGTGTTAGATGTATCCTTACTACCCTAATCGAACGGCTCCTACTCGACCTAGTTCTTGTTTGTGTCACACGGCCCCCTGTTCGTAGATACCTGTGCTGGTCCAACCCTAGGGTGTATCAATCCCTAGGATGGCAACCTCGACACAATTCTTGATGCACAACTTTATGTCTACTGATGCCCAGTGGCTAAATTTTCCACTCCGGAATACGTGCAAGCCCGTAATCCGTCGGAACCTGCACTGCTGCATCACCCGCCGCTGTTTTGACCGCTTATAATCAACCCAGTAATCGTGCCCCACCCTGCCTAGCTCAGGGTACCGTTGATACCTAATGTGGGTTACTGCTGAAACGGGTCTCGCTACTAGGGTTTTCCTAGGGTCTATTCGTATACCCCACATGTTGGTTAAGTGTTAATTATACATTCAAGATAACTTAACCCCACCACCCATCACGTTAAGTTGGTTAAGTGCTTTCTCTTGTTTTACTTAACCCTACCACATATCATGTTATATCGGTTAAGTGTTGCTCCTTGTGTTACTTAACCCTACCGCATGCCTTGTTATACCGGCTAAGTGTTCTCCCTAGTGTTAACTTAACCCCACCGCATGTCATGTCATATTTGTTAAGTGTACGTTGACTTAGCCCACCTACTTATCATGTTTTGACGGTTAAGTGTTAACCTCTGTTGTTACTTAACCTTACCACGCATCATGTTATATTGGTTATGTGCATGTTAACTTAACCCCATCCACTAGTCATATTATAATGGTTAAGTGTTACCCTCGTGTGTTTACTACCACGTGTAACACCCCACATCCATTAAGGTCACTCATAAAGGGAATGCCTTAACTTTGGTGGAGAGTTATAGGTAAAAGATACAGATAAATTACAAGACAGACAAAATTAGAACAGCGGAAAATAGAACTTTACTTTATTGATAAAATAGTTTGTACAACAATTGTTTTCTAATACCAGAATATCTGTCTTACAAAATAAAGAAGCATAAAATAACATTTATTCCCCAATGTAGCATGAGCCAGCCATAGCGATGGAAAAGAGAATCCAAGCAAAACTTCGACTAATCTTCAGCCTGGAAAGAAAACTGGATTAAGTAGTAATATTCCCTCCCTGCGAACCTGGGAGGGTGTGGGGGAACGGAAGACAAGAAAGCAAAAGAAAACAGAGTCAGACATAAAGTCTGGTAAGTTCAGTAACTTTCAGCATGTGAACAGGTAAAAGCAACATGTCATGAATTTAACTGAATATAAGACAACACCATGATGACGGGAATCATAAGGTTAGCACAAGATAGGATAAGGTAAGATAAACTGGATGCACTTTTATACTTTCTTTGCTTCGCTACTATCTAATTTATTCTAATTTCTATATCTCTGCACCACCTAACTAGTAATCTGTATAAACTGATAAAACAACAACGTGATCCCAATCCCCGAAAATTGTGGTTGTTTCAGGTGTACATCTATTATTTATTACCTAGATCTAATCTAGGGTTTTCTATCGAGCGCATTATAGATACAACCGGGGTTTACGCTACCCAGGGCTACTGGGGTTTATGCTACCTATTGAACGTTTCTCGGATTTTAGGGTTTACGCGACCTAGGTCCAACTAGAGATTATGCTACCTATCGAATGACGCCCCTAATCTAGGACACACTACCCAGAGCGGTATATGTTCCCAGACTTTCCCTACGTATGTGTCGTGAATCGTTATTGCTGTATAAATGCACATGTCCTCTATATGTGCGACCCGAGTCCCGTGGCAGGGCAAATCAAGAAACACGGAACTCGGTCGGGAGCTTTCGGATATCTGCCGATGCAGATGCTAAGGTCTGTTTTTGCAGTGGCTATGGTCCCCTTGAAGCTGCGTGCTTTGTCACCCAGTTCGTTGGAGCCTTCTTTAAGATCAGATGGACGTTCGCTCCTTTTTGTGTTCCACTAAGGATTACTACTTAGTTCTCCTTACTAAGGTTTACCACTTAGTTTCCTGAATCGTCGTTTTCTTAACTAAGGTTTTCTACTTAGCCCCATTAACTAAGATTTACTACTTAGTTCTCCTTCTCGTCAAGTTGGATTGGTTAAGTATCATTAGTCAATTCAAGTTAACTTAACCCATTCATTTGTCATGTTAAACCGGTTAAGTGTTATCAGTAGTTCATGTTGACTTAACCCTACCACAAATCAAGTTGTATTGGTTAAGTATTTCTTATTACTTAACCCCACCCCTTCATCTTGTATTGGTTAAGTGTTCCCTTTAACTTAACCCTTCCCATCTGTTTAGCTAACATGTTATAACGGTTAAGTGTTCTCTTAGTTAACTTAACCCTAACATCTGTTTTATTCACATGTTCTAATGATTAAGTATTGTCCCTTCATGTTTTAACTTAACCTTGTTCATTTGTCACACTATGATGGCTCAGTGTTCTAAGTTTACTTAACTCCACCTTCTAGTCTAGTTAACATGTTAAATTGGCAAAGTGTATTTTACTTAACCCCACCTTCTAGTCTAGTTAACATGTTAAATTGGCTAAGTGTTCCAATGGACTTAACCCTCCCATTCTAGCTTAACTGTTTCTTAGCTTTAAATTATTCATTTAAAGCACCAACCACTCACATTAGACAGATATTGTTGCGGTCAGTGGATGTGCCGGTCGGTTCCGGGCAGATTTACACCGCAACTCAGTCTAACCTCGGGTCCTTTTGGGCTCAGTGCTCTAACCACCCACATTAGATAGGTATTGTTACGGTTGCTGGATTTGTCGGGCGGTTCCGTGCAGTCTTATACCGTAACTCAATCTAACCTCGGGTTAGGCATATTCGTCTTTCCTAGATTTACATACTTATCCTTTTTGTCTATATGTAAATTGCTAACAACTTTTTTAAACAAATTTGGCCTATATCATATTAATTTGTCATGCCCACTAACATACCTATATTCTAGGCCCAAATCCTGATTTACCTATCATTTAACCCAACTTGCAGTTTATGCCAAATTAGATCAGTTCATGTTAAAACTAGATTCAATATTCTAGTTTTCAGTTTATGCCCAAAACTTGGTTTACATGCTAATTACATACTTTGCAGCCAATTAACAATTTATCATTTTACGCCCAAGTCTAATATGCATGTAATATTTACTATTATAGCCAATTCAGATTATGCCAACATATTTGTTATGCCAAATTATATAAATTAAGCTACGCCCAAATTCCCCCGCCGTAGTCGTACGTATAATATGATTTCACAAGTTTCTAGGTACTCATGAAATGAAACTAACAAAAGGAACAGCGGATAAGCACGAAAATTGACATAAGAGAATAGGCATGAAAAAGCGAACCAAAATACACAAATACAAAGATAATGGATCCAGTGGGTTTGGTGTACATAATAGCGAACCGGAATAAACTAAGCAAATTATACCCTAAGTATAAGATCCAACATAATCAAGGGAGACATAGGTGATTTGATCCAACATAATGCCAATTCGGTATACAATCGTGATTTGTAACTATAATGTTATGGGCATAAGCAACTAACCATAATAGTCATAGGCAATAATAGTCCTAGGCAATTAACCACAAAATAGTCCTAGGTAATTAACCACAATAGTCATAGTCATGGTCTCATAGTTATGAATCATAGTCATAGGCAATAGTCTTATGTTCATAGTCATAGGCATAGTCTTATGTTCGTAGTCATAGGCAATAGTTTCATAGGCCACAGTTTCATAGTCATAGTTTTAGGCAAAAAGTCCCATAATCATAGTCATTGACAATTAGCCACAATAAGTTCTAGGCCATAATCGAGAATCAGATCCAAAGGCTTATACAAGCACCGATTCAAACAAAAGGATTAGGCATATTCTCATATCCATTTAATTACATGTCACAAATAGATTTAGGCGTTCAAATCTAAAAAGTAACTGACTTACATTGACTGGTTTTAGAAAAGGATAATAAGATAACGTTGAGGTGATTTGCTATGATTCGCGCGACGTTGCTCGAAGCCGTTGAATTAGCCCTTGCTTCCCTTCTTGAAGCTTTAACTTGATTTGAATCTCCAATTTGCGAATCTCGCGTTGCTTGAAGAAGAAGGTAGAAGGACTCTCTTAATTTGATTAATCTTGTTTTAATTGAATCATGTAGTCTTTGGAGAAGAAGAAGTCAACTTGTTCATTCAGAATTTGTGCAGCATAAGGATAGGGAAGAATGGTGTGAGGAGTAGTGGGGATTAGGGGAGGTTTATACAGGTTTAGGATTACGAATCTAGTCAGAAAACACGTCTAAATACATCGCAATGCATCAGGTTCAAAAACTGGAATTCGGCACCAGGTCGGCCCCCAGGTCGACACTATGGTCGACCTGGTCCCTGGGAGGTCGACATTATGGTCGACCCCCCGGTCGACCTGGTCCTAGGCGGGAAATTTCCCGCTCAGCCTGTTCTGGGTTTTGAATTTGAATTTAAATTCGAATTTCGAGCTGTTTTTTGAATCTGAAAATCTCTGAAACTTCGGAGGGTCATATCTTCCTCATACAGAATCCGTTTTTCGAAAACTCAGACTTGTTTCCAAGCAGAATTTCGAGACGAACGCAATGGCGCAATACTTTTCCCTTAATTCTTCTTCTAACATTTAATTATACTTTAATTTGTGAAACTTAATGTTACAGAATTACAGGGTGTTACATTCTCCCCCTCTTAAAAGGATTTCATCCCCGAAATCTTCAAGTTTGGAAGAATGTAAAATAGTAATTATGTATTTTAACGATAGATATAATAGTTATGAATAAAATGGTAATTAACCATAAATTTTTACAAGTTTAACATACATATATGTTAAGGTGCTTATAATTTATTGATAAAATAGACACTAAATAGGTTAACAATTGTTATAACTTAACATGGTTTTGGTGTACATGTAATTTATATAATTTAACATGTACAATAGTCATGTTATAATACATGCTCTAAATTTGCATCCTATAGTTGAATCTAGTATTGGCAAGTAAACTAAGTTTTAGGCATAAATTGTAAAAATGTATTTGAAACATGTATTTCAAACATGTATTTGAAACATGTTATGATTGATGGTTGCAAATGGTTGCTCGTGGATGCTTATACACACCATAGGCACTAGAACGACTCAGTCACTTTCATATTGCATTCGCATATATGTATTTGTTTAACGGATTCAACTTGATATGTTATCATATAGATGTTGCATATGGATGAATGGCTAGCACACATGTAGTATTTACATAACTAGGGATGCTTGCATACATGATTGGACGCATGACACTGACATAATTCGCATTAAGAAGGTCAACTGAATCAGTAGACCGCCTGATTTTGCATTAGATAAAGATATATACACACACTATGCATATGAACATGAAAGCATTAGAAATCTTTTTTAAGGACAATGAATGCCTGTGATTGAATGGTTGAGTAGATGGGTGATTGGATGGTAGGATACATTCTTCCTAACTTGAAGATTTCGGGGACGAAATCCTTTTAAGAGGGGGAGAATGTAACACCCCGTAATTCTATAACATTAAGTTTCGCAAATTAAAGTATAATTAATTTTTAAAATAAGAATCAAGGGAAACGGGTTGCGCCATTGCGTTCGTCTCGAAATTCTGCTTGGAAACGAGTCCGAATAAGTCTATTTGTTTTCCGCTGCTTATATATATGTGTTTATATCTATCTTGTGTTTTATTTGTGGCTTTTACCTATAAACCTCCACCAAAGTTAAGGCATTCCCATGGTGAGTGACCTTAATGGAGGTGGGGTGTTTCACTTGGTATCAGAGCCAGGTTATTGCTATAAATTACATAATCATATTGGAGAAACCAATAGATAAGCTTATACTTGGGCCAGACATGATTAGAGAGACTTCAAGAAAGGCGGGAAGAATAACAAATCCCGTGAAAAGAGAAGTTGTAATTTCTGTGGCATTGTTGGACATATAGTGAAAGAATGTAGAAAGAAGAAGGCGAAGATGAGTGGTGGTTGCTTCCATTGCGGTATAATAAATTTTTGAAATGATAATCAAGGGAAATGGGTTGCGCCAATACGTTCGTCTCGGAATTCTACATGGAATCGAGCCCAAGTTTTCGAAAATCGGAGTCCGGATGAAGAAGTTATGGCCTGTAGAAGATTCAGCAAAATTCAGGCAGCACAGAACCAGGCAGGTCGACCTGGGGGTCGACCTAGGGGTCAGGTCGACCAGGTGGTCGACCTGGGGTCGACCTACCCCCTACAGGTCGACCATGTGGTCGACCTCCCCCCTTACAGGTCGACCTGGTCGGCCTGTTTTGGCCCAGAACCCATTTTTGAAGCCCGGGACGTGTTTTGATGGTCCGGATTGATTCTAGGGTTGATCTAAAAGCCCTAAATAGTTCCTACACCTATAAAAACACCCTTAGACCTAACCTAATTCACAACAAATCATTCTTACACTGTTATGCTGCTGAACTCCCTCTTGAACAATGGTCTTCGCCTCCAAATCAAAGTGCAAGCATTCAAACTCAAATCAATTCAAAGAACAAAGCTTCAACAATGGTTCAAACAATAAATCAACATTACTACAACATTCTACGACAATTTCTGTTCTTAATTCGTTAGCCATGCCCTGTAAGTTCTAGTTGCTTTTAGATTTAAATATTTAATTATAATATGGCCATGGAATAAAGTGGAATTGGATTCAAGTATGTTTATCGATTCAGATCTATTTCTGTTGCTTCTTGAATCTTGAGTTGTTGAGACTTGTCTATCTTTATTTTCATGTCAAGTTCATGATCTATTCAGCCTGTTGTAAATTAGTTTTCTTGGTTCATGTTGATATTATTACCAAGATCTATTCTTTATGCCTGAGATGATGTTTTTATGCCGTTTTCTCTCTGATCTTGTTTTTATGGCAACTTCTACCTTCCCCTATTTATTTTCTTTTGATGAACCTAGGTCAATTTCGGACCTAGGCCTAAACTACGATATACGTGCGATGGTATACGGGGGAAATATTGGAATATTGCATAGTGGAAAATATGTGTTTGGTGGAATTGAAGGCATAATATGAAAATTGGATGTTTGGGGATAATTTACCATTAACATGAAACAGGGTAATTTTGTGTATTGTCATTATAATGGTTATTGCGCGATTGGGATTGATATATGAAATTTGACATGGATCTTGATATATGTAATTTGGCTAGAACTTGTTATGGGTAAATTGGTGTAAACGTGGTATACATGTAATTTTGGGTATAAAACTTGATCTCTGTAAATTGAGCATAGCTTTGTAAACATGTAAATCATGAATCTTGACATATGTTAAACGACATGAAACTTGGTATATGTGTAAATTGGCATAAAATTGGCATACATGTAAAATGACATGAATTGAACATATGTAAATTTGGTATGAATTGGGCATATGTAAAACTGGCATGTAATCTAGAACTTGGGCATATGTTAATTATGTAAAATTTGGAGTTGAAATGTATATGATAATTTATGACTTGGTAGAGGCTTAATATGAACGCGCCTAAGTTGGGTTTTGGGTAGTTGACATGTATTGTAAATAAAAGGCTATAACTTGGTATAACTTTATAGTGAATTATGATAATAAATTGGGAATACGTTTTGAGGAAAAAACGTGAATTATGAACTTGGTAAATGGCATATAACTGGAAGTATGAACGTGGTTGAAACATGAACATGAATATGAATATGAACACGAAAGTGAACATGGCTAACTCGAGGTTGGGTTGAGTTTGCAGTGTAATTCTGCCCGGAACCGCCCGGCATATCCAATGACTGCGAATAATAAGATCCAATGTGAGAAGTTAGTCATATCGTGCTTAAACCCGAGGTTAGACTGAGTTGTGGTGTAATTCTGCCCGGAACCGCCCGGCATATCCAATGACCGCAACAACAGGTCTAATGCGAGTGGTTGATGCATTAATAATTAATTAATGCCAATAAACAGACATACCAAAAATGGAAAGGTTAAGTAACATATGAATAGCCGACACTTAACCAATAAAACATGTCAATTAGACAAGTGGGTGAGGTTAAGTAAATTAAGAACGCTTAACCAACATAACATGTTAATTAGACCAGTGGGTAGGGTTAAGTAAACTAAGAACGCTTAACCAACATAACATGTTAATTAGACCAGTGGGTGGGTTAAGTAATATGACTAGGTTAATGACACTTAACCAATATGATATGAATGGGTGGGATAAGTAATATGACTAGACTAATGACACTTAACCGATATGACATGAATGGGTGGGTTAAGTAAACCTGAACTTGAACGCTTGAGAACACTTAACCATTTTAACATGTTAGTTAGACAAGTGGTAGGGTTAAGTAAACACACGAGGGTAACACTTAACCATTATAATATGACTAGTGGATGGGGTTAAGTTAACATGCACATAACCAATATAACATGATGCGTGGTAAGGTTAAGTAACAACAGAGGGCAACACTTAACTGTTACAACATGATAAGTAGGTAGGCTAAGTCAACGTACACTTAACCAATATGACATGACATGCGGTGGGGTTAAGTTAACACCAGGGAGAACACTTAGTCGGTATAACAAGACATGTGGTAGGGTTAAGTAACACAAGGAGCAACACTTAACCGATATAACATGATATGTGGTAGGGTTAAGCAAAACAAGAGAAAACACTTAACCATCTTAACGTGATGGGTGGTGGGGTTAAGTTATCTTGAATGTATAATTAACACTTAACCAACCTGTGGGGTATACGAATAGACCCTAGAAAACCCTAGTAGCGGGACCCGTTTCAGCAGTAACCCACATTAGGTATCAACGGTACCCTGAGCTAGGCAGGGTGGGACACGATTATTGGGCTGATTATAAGCGGTCAAAACGGCGGCGAGTGATGCAGCAGTGCAGGTTCCGACGGATTACGGGCGTGCACATATTCCGGAGTGGAAAATTTAGCCACTGGGCATCAGTAGATATAAAATTGTGCATCAAGAATTGTGTCGGGGTTGCCATCCTAGGGATTGATACACCCTAGGGTGGGACCAGCACAGGTATCTACGAACAGGGGGGCCGCGTGACACAAACAAGAACTAGGTCGAGTAGGAGCCGATCGATTAGGGTAGAAAGGATACATCTAACACATTCATGGCAATTGAGTTGGTTGAGGTGAAATCCTCATATTAGATGTAGTCCTGAAGGCTACCACAACTACGGGGTTGGGATAACCTTAGTAAATAACTCATGTGAAACATTGTAAGTAAGAGCCGATCAATTAAGATAGGTACGGTGGGGACATGAAACTGTAAATATGAGGTGGGGCCCTCATCGTGGGATTTGTACCTATAAAACTATCATGTGGGTTATGGGGGATCACTTATCCTGTAATTATAACTAAGTAAACTAGTTCGAACGCTAGTTAGGTGGTGCAGAGAATATAGGAAATCAAGGAAAATAGTGTAATGGTGAAGCTTAGAAATTTTGCGACCTTATACTTGATAGAAACCTTGCGATGTGATACTTGGTAGGAACCTTGTGATGCTACTCTAGATAGGAATTATGGGATGTCATACTTGATTCATCGTGCCTGTAGCTTATCTTGTCATCATGCTTATGTTTATTTTCAGTTTATTCATGCCATGTTATCTTTACCTATTTTATGCTGAAAGTCACTAGGACTTACTTAGTCTTTATGACTGACCCGTTTTGTTTCTCCTCTTTTTCTTCCGTTCCCCCCCCCCCAGGTTCGCAGGGTGGGAATACAGCTTAGTTCGGATCTTACCAAGCTCCAAAGCTCTTTCATGTACGGCTTGGATTTCTCTTGGCTATGACTTGCTTTGCTTTATTAGGGAATATCGCAATTTATTTTTAGGCTTCTTTGTTTTTGAGAAAGACAGATATTTAACTATGTAATTGGGTATTGGAAGTTGATGGGCTTCTATTGTAAACAATTGTAATAACTCGAAAATCTGGGCCAGTTTAAAATTTTTATTTTGGCAATTTTAGCGAATTTGGATATTTAAAATGAATTATTTTTAAAAAAATATTGACGAGAAATTTATTTTGAAAATAATTAGAACGTATATATTATATACGTCGTCGTTAGAATATATAATAATTATATATAATTATAAAAGGAATTGAAAATGGCGCGGTAGTTCGAAAATTCGATTTCTAATTTCAAATGAATATACAGAATTCAATATAAGTCAGAATTAAACGAAACAAGAAATATTTGAATCTGTATAACTATATCTTTGTAACGAAGTTAACAAACTGAGATTTCATCTTAGAAATGATAAGATATGTCCAGTTTAAAATTAGAAATAGTCGCTGTGGAATTTATATATATTTTTATATATATAAGGCCCTTAAAAATAGCAATTTTGCAAATGACCTCGGATTTCGACGAAACTAGTTTTGTTGGGTCCGTGATGTAAAGTTATTGCTAGGTTTCAAATTTCATAATTTTTCGAATCAATATGTGAGCGTGGCAAAGGAAAACGCGTTTGACCAGTTTCAGTTGATTTTAATCGACTGGAAATTGGCCATTTTTCATACAGTCTCAGAATTCGACGAAATTAGTTTTATTAGGACCGTATCGTCAATACGAAGCTAGAAAATATTTTTCTGGAATTTTTCTAGTTAGTATGTGTCCCCGGTAGAAATGCACGTTTGAATTGAATATATATAGATTTATATTGTAAATTTAGTGAAAACCTATCGTAACGGCCGAATTGGCTTACGGGACATATCCCATTGTGTTCGAAATAGGGGTATTTAGCTAAGGACGACAGTCGTTGGGTTGGAATTTGAGTTCGAAGGGAAAAACAACTTTATAGAAATTAAATTAGTTAATTATATATATATAATATATAAGCCCTCATCCCCTTACTCTCTCTCCCCCTTCATTCACCGTTGACTTCAGTTATAAAAAAAACAAAGCAAAAAGGGAACCGATCCCAAATCGGGATCGATGGAATCCAGCCCCCCCCTTGATTCGCCTGGCCGCCGGAGATGGTGCCTCCCTCGCCACCGACGATGCCTCCAGCCTCGACACCCCCCCTCGATTCGAAGACCGCGCAGGCCCCAATCCGCCCAGACCTCAACCGCGAGACCACCGGAGCAGCCACCGCCCTACCACACTCGCGACGCAGCACCCCCCTGACCTTGCGACCGCCTCAACCACCAACCCCGACCCCTCTTCCTCCGTCTACACCACCTCACGCGAGTCAGTGGGCCACCAGTTCCGTCGTTCCCTCCCTCGAGCTCGGAGCCACTTCGTGAAACCGCAGTTCAGCCCAGCGCCGGAACCACCTGAAGCTCGCTCCATGGAAGATCGTCCTTCGACCAACTGCAATGGCGCGTGCAAGCCCAGGAAGCCACCTCTGACCGCCATTCTCCTCCCCAACGCTGGATTCGATCGGTGAGTTAAAACTGATTTTATTTTGAATTAAAAACTGAATCTTTATAAGTGTTAAAAGCTGAATGTTTTTATATAGTGAATACTGAATTTTTCATGATAGAAAGATCGTATTTTTATTACAAGAAAGATCGTCTTTTTATTACAGGAAAGATCGTATTTTTATTAAAGGAAAGATTATGTTTTTAAATAAGAAAAGGCAAGATTTTTTTTTTATAATAGAAAAGTTCAGATTTTTATTATGTAAGTAGCGCTACAAAGGAACGATTTTTATATATTGAATAGCGAACTAAAAATTCGATTTTTATATATTGAACTTCGAAATAAAAATAGAATTTTTATATATTGAACTTCGAAATAAAAATAGAATTTTTATATATTGAACTTCGAAATAAAAATAGAATTTTTATATGGTGAACTTCGAAATAAAAATAGAATTTTTATATGTTGAACTTCGAAATAAAAATAGAATTTTTATATGGTGAACTTCAAAATAAAAATAGAATTTTTATATGTTGAACTTCGAAATAAAAATAGATTTTTACATATGTAGAGAATACGGGCGAAAGCGACAAAAAGGCGAGTTGGCGAAGATTTCCTGCAATGAAGTGCCGTGGAGCTAGGATAACTATCAGTGAGAACTTCTCACTCAAATTCTATTTTTCTAGTTATATATATATATACTAGGATGCAGACGGTGCTTATTAGAAGCACCCGACACCCGTCCACATACCATGGACTTGTTTGTTTGGTTGTGTAGTTGGTTAGATTATTTGATTTGGATTTGATTGATTGGTTGAATTGGAAATTGATTAAAATTGATATGTGAATGGCGTGGGCCTTCACTAGACCGGGGATAAGGCTAGGCCTCATCCCGTTTCTAGTATCGTGCCGTTATGCCGCCGAATTTTCTAAAATATGTTAGAAAAATAAAAATATCATTTTATTTAAAGAATGAACTGAATAGAAATTCATATGTTGGAATAAAATGTTTTATCGTTAAAAATATAATTTTTAACGTGAATGTGAATAAATAAATATTCATTTACAAGCCGGACGGTTTGTTTATGTACACCTATTTGAAGGACATTGATTGGGTCGATAAATTTTACACATCGCCCAACTGCACGAATAAAATCTGTGTTTGATTGTTTGAAACCCCACACGGGTGTTGGGATGAAATTTGAAGTTCACTCATCCTGATTGATTAAATATGTCGATCGATCGATTGACAGGCTGTTATAAGCGTTAGATATCTTTACTTGATGCTTATACAGTGTAGTGCACTTTGGTTGATGGTTGATCATTTTTCAATGTTATTATATACATGTGTTGTGTGAAAATCCATATAATTAATTTTATATGGTAATTGATTGGGCCTCATTCCAGTTTTGAAAAGGAAATATTTGAAAAAGAAATATTTGAAATAGAAATATTTGAAATAGAATATTTGAAAATAGAAATTTATGAAGCCGTGTTGATTAGATTGACGCCATTTTGACGTGAACGATATTTATATCGATTTTAATCGATTTCGAAATAAATTGAATTGAAAACGATTTCGAAGTGAATTGAATTGAAAACGAATTCAAAGTGAATTGAATTGAAAACGATTTCAAAGTGAATTGAATTGAAAACGAATTCAAAGTGAATTGAATTGAAAACGAATTCAAAGTGAATTGAATTGAAAACGATTTCGAAGTGAATTGAATTGAAAACGAATTCAAAGTGAATTGAATTGAAAACGATTTCGAAATAAATTGAATTGAAAACGAATTCAAAGTGAATTGAATTGAAAACGAATTCAAAGTGAATTGAATTGAAAACGAATTCAAAGTGAATTGTATTGAAAACGATTTCGAAATGAATTGAATTGAAAACGAATTCGAATTGAATTGAAAGTGAATTGAAATGAATTCAAAGTGAATTGAAATTTGAATTGAATAGAAATGAATTTTAAAACGAATTTATAGAGAAGAATTCAATTTTGATTTGAATTGAAAGGGAAGTTGAAATTGCTTTTGAAACGAATTTAAAACTATTCATATAATTCGTTTTAAATAGAAATCGACGAAATATATATTATATATATTATATATATATATATAATATAATGGCCTGAATAGTACGTGCCGCGCCGCGGCAGTTCGCGAATTTCGACCATTTATTTCAAACGGACATTACGGGAGATCCGACCGTCGGATTCTCCTAAAACCGGAACCGTTGGGTTCGTATCGAAAAGAGCATTCTAATGAATGTTAGAAATTAGAAATCTAACGGTTGGATTTGGAATTATGTCCAAATCAAATTGGAAAAAGGTCGCTGTAAGTGCAGTTCGATGGCCATTGGTGGAAATCGACTGTACGGGCCTTGATAAAATTATTAAAAATAGTAATAATTTGTGTAAAATCGTAAGAAATGATTTGTGAAGATTTGGGATGAAAAACTCCATATTTGAAAAGATAAAAATAGATTTTTATCGAAATGAACTAGTTTTGAACTAGAAATATAATTCTATTTATTTTTAAATAAATAAATTGAATTTGAAAAGGGTTTTGAAAATAACCAGAATTTCCAATGATTGCATTGGAGTGGATTTGAATCGAAATTGTCTTCGGAATATTTCGATGTTGGAATTCGTGATTATACAGATGTTGTTATGGAAATTTGAAAGATATATATTTATATCGTTATTTCCAATACGACATTTGTTAGTCGTAGAATTTGATATTGAATATAAGCCGGTATATTTTCTATTCAGAGCCTTGTATTGAATATCAAATGTGATTTGGGTTTGTCGTGAGTGGTGTCTTCACTAACACTGTTCTTGAACCCAGTTGAGAAAAGATTAAATCTTTTTATTTAGATTTAATGAAGTGTACCAATTAAATGATATTTAATTGGAATTGAATCGGTATTGATTTTTGGGTTTATCGTGAACAGTGTTTTAAATAACACTTGTTCTTTAACCCGATAATTAATGGAATGATATTTTGGGTTTATCGTGAATCGTGTTTTAAATGACACTGATTCTTTAACCCAGATAACGATTAAAACTAAGTGGAGTTTTAATGAATCTTTAATTAGATTGAAAAGATCGAGAATGGAGTATCACCAGTTTTACTCCAGGCGATAGTTAAATCTTTAATTAGATTTGAACGTGAAATGGTAATTGAATTACCGATAACACTGTGGTGTTAGATATGAAGTACTACCAGTTTTACTTCATGGGATGAATAGGTTGGGATTGGGAAATAAAATAAATGATTACTTCGGTGTGGTTCGCTAATCCCGACTAGTTTGAATTGATATTCAAAGGAGATTAAAGAATAAATTTAAAGAATTTATCTTGGATAAAATTAATGGGAACTTTTCCCAAAGTATAGGAATATTTGAATAAAAGAATATTCTGAATTGGAATGAGGCGTATGTTGTGTTTGTGTAACACTTTTATAATATATACGCGAGTTATTCAGAAAGACCGGGTTTATCCCATTCTGAATAACTGATTCGACGTGGTGTCGAAGATGAAGACGGTGGTCGAAGACCGGAAGTCTTCACGTCGTTTGGGTGATAACTGATGATCTTGATTGGGCTGTACACCCAAGAAGATGGAAACAGTTGGTGATCGTCCAGACGTACTTGGAGATCGATGGATATGCGGGGTACTAGGTGCCTCCGGTTTCGTTCAGACCCAGAACGGACTTGTAAATGGACTGTGTGTCTGACATTGGATTTTAGTCTGTGTGGTTGATTTCTATTAAATATATATCTGTTTGGCGGCGGAGAATTTATTCTCTTGCTTAACGCCCTTCTCTGAGACGTACGGGCTCAGGGGTTATATATTGATGGATATCAAACGCATGGAGTGAATTGCCTGTGTGGCATGCCTAAGTGGCAATTGATCGAGGCTTCTGTTGAAAAGCAAAGTCTGGTGGTGATGATCAAAGCACAGCCTGTGTGGCACAGCTTTGTGTAACGTGAATTCGCGAGCCTCGCACCCCGGTTGTGA
The DNA here is from genome assembly GCA_030737875.1 of Allium sativum. Lineage (NCBI taxonomy): Eukaryota > Viridiplantae > Streptophyta > Magnoliopsida > Asparagales > Amaryllidaceae > Allium > Allium sativum. Next base: position 88,395,882 of record CM060927.1, on the reverse strand, counting down.
ACCAAAACGGGAGATGGACCTCAGGGAGGGCATGCGTTCCTTTCTAGCTAGAAGTGGCGTCAGCGGTTTTACACGCCCTGACGAGTTTGACTTATGTGGTTGTTGCTGTTGCGAGGCGCCTCGGTTATATCGGTTTCGGCCGATGCATTCTGGTCGGCTGACGGACCAGACTTACACCCCATAGGGTGGGGAGACGTAGTGTTCAGGCATTTTAATCCACATCGGTGGACCGGCCCTGACGATCCAAGGGTCGATGCGCTCTGACCCTGTGGCTCGGGCTAGAGAGTCACGAAAACGGTTGAGGACTATCTTTTGCCTCGGTTCATAGACGGAAATCCAATTTCCAAATACGTGACATTTGCGGTTTTAATTGTAGAACCTAGTATGGTGACATAGTGGGATGGGGCGCTCATGCCGCCTATGATTGATACTTATGATTTGAAGTTGTTTTATACACTATGCACTTATAATAGTATCAAACGATTTGTTTTTAAACGTATCAAGCATTCTTTGGCTGTTATAAGGGAAAACCCTATCCTCGGCTGCGTTGCATTGTGTGATGGGACCTGGGTCTTATAACAGCTTCATTTTTCTTTATTTAGCATTGCGCTGTTTGTTTTATGCACTGGTATTCTTGGGAGGAAACCCGTTCCGTGTCATACGGCGTGGTCCCTTGATTTACCTAGCTTTAAAAATAAAGATTAACTGTTTTAGTTCTCACACCAGTCACATGACTGACCTGGAGTTTATTGTTTTAACCTAAACTCTGGGTGCCCTTATTTTGACACGGGCAGCTAGTAGTTTTGGTTTTGCAGATTTATATTCACAGGATCCTGGTTTACAGCTGGAACGATATCCGGAAAGCTTTGTATCCGTATATCTCCTTCTAGTTGTGTATTGTATTATTTTCCGCTGCTATGTATTTAAATGTAATTTAAATCTCTGATATTTCTGTGTAATATTCATTTATACTCTGTATATTCTTGTAATCTGATGCATTGTTGTAATATACAATGAAATGTTCTTCTGTATGCGTTCTGTTTTGTCCTGTTCTCAAACGATAGGGCGTTTCGAACGGTCTGGGTCGGTTTAGCGACTGGTTCGGACCGAGCGAAATTCCTTGCCGTCACAGTTGGTATCAGAGCTTTGGTTTACAAAGCTAGAGAACACGGCACATTAGAACCCTACGAAAGAATTCATCAGATAATTGGATTAGTAAAATCCAATTAGAATGACTCGTTAGAGATAGGATCAGTAGTATCCTAGAACGAGTGTGAAGAGTATATTTTTGAAAATGAAAGCAAATTTTGTTTTGAAAATTTAAATCAACTATTCGTATTTGATTAGTTATTATGTTTGAATTTGGACAGTCCAGTATATATAGACTTTGCGTATACGTCTGATCCACGTGTATTTGAAGTTTTAATATACTGGATAGATATAGAGCCACACTCTAGTCGCCCGGAGACGATTCTGATGATAGTCTAGACATCATCAGAATTGGTATTCGAGTTTCGAAGGTGTGATTTTCTATATATTTCCATTAGACTGGTGTGAGAACCAAAACTTATATAGCTAGATTTATTTGTTGTGATTTGGCATCAAAAATCTGATTTTTGACTATATATCAAAGTTATGAATTTGAAACTCTAATTCACTAATTGATTGATGTTTGTGTTGTTTGCCTATTTGTTTGCTAATTTTGAACCATTATGCCTAGTAGCATCAAATAATGAATTATATTGAAAATTGGTCGCATTTGCTTGCATACATGTATATCTATTGAACAGGTCATAGCAAGGAGGCTAGAGTCAGAGAATAAAATTTGTTTGCCCGACAAATAGGTACATGTTTACTATAATTTACTGATTTGTTTGGGTGATGATGATTTTGTGAGCCTATTGGCTAGCCGCTTGGCTTTTTCTTTTTCTTTTTGAGATCTGAAGGACCGGGGAAGCTATTTGAAATTCCCCGATGCTCCCGGTGCAGGGGAGGTTATGGCGAAATTTTTCGAAAATTTAGGGTGTTAGCCAAATTTTTGAAATTTTTGAAAAGTTCTTAGAAACTGAAAAGTTGAAGAACTTAAGCAGTAATCAAAACAATGGAAGTTGAGCTGAATAATCAAACCACTTTCGACTTTGTTCCTTTTCGGGGACGAAAAGTTTTAAGTGGGGGAGATTGTAATAACCCGAAAATCTGGGCCAGTTTAAAATTTTTATTTTGGCAATTTTAGCGAATTTGGATATTTAAAATGAATTATTTTTAAAAAAATATCGACGAGAAATTTATTTTGAAAATAATTAGAACGTATATATTATATACGTCGTCGTTAGAATATATAATAATTATATATAATTATAAAAGGAATTGAAAATGGCGCGGTAGTTCGAAAATTCGATTTCTAATTTCAAATGAATATACAGAATTCAATATAAGTCAGAATTGAACGAAACAAGAAATATTTGAATCTGTATAACTATATCTTTGTAACGAAGTTAACAAACTGAGATTTCATCTTAGAAATGATAAGATATGTCCAGTTTAAAATTAGAAATAGTCGCTGTGGAATTTATATATATTTTTATATATATAAGGCCCTTAAAAATAGCAATTTTGCAAATGACCTCGGATTTCGACGAAACTAGTTTTGTTGGGTCCGTGATGTAAAGTTATTGCTAGGTTTCAAATTTCATAATTTTTCGAATCAATATGTGAGCGTGGCAAAGGAAAACGCGTTTGACCAGTTTCAGTTGATTTTAATCGACTGGAAATTAGCCATTTTTCATACAGTCTCAGAATTCGACGAAATTAGTTTTATTAGGACCGTATCGTCAATACGAAGCTAGAAAATATTTTTCTGGAATTTTTCTAGTTAGTATGTGTCCCCGGTAATTAGAAATGCACGTTTGAATTGAATATATATAGATTTATATTGTAAATTTAGTGAAAACCTATCGTAACGGCCGAATTGGCTTACGGGACATATCCCATTGTGTTCGAAATAGGGGTATTTAGCTAAGGACGATAGTCGTTGGGTTGGAATTTGAGTTCGAAGGGAAAAACAACTTTATAGAAATTAAATTAGTTAATTATATATATATAATATATAAGCCCTCATCCCCTTACTCTCTCTCCCCCTTCATTCACCGTTGACTTCAGTTATAAAAAAAACAAAGCAAAAAGGGAACCGATCTCAAATCGGGATCGATGGAATCCAGCCCCCCCTTGATTCGCCTGGCCGCCGGAGATGGCGCCTCCCTCGCCACCGACGATGCCTCCAGCCTCGACACCCCCCCTCGATTCGAAGACCGCGCAGGCCCCAATCCGCCCAGACCTCAACCGCGAGACCACCGGAGCAGCCACCGCCCTACCACACTCGCGACGCAGCACCCCCCTGACCTTGCGACCGCCTCAACCACCAACCCCGACCCCTCTTCCTCCGTCTACACCACCTCACGCGAGTCAGTGGGCCACCAGTTCCTTCGTTCCCTCCCTCGAGCTCGGAGCCACTTTGTGAAACCGCAGTTCAGCCCAGCGCCGGAACCACCTGAAGCTCGCTCCATGGAAGATCGTCCTTCGACCAACTGCAATGGCGCGCGCAAGCCCAGGAAGCCACCTCTGACCGCCATTCTCCTCCCCAACGCTGGATTCGATCGGTGAGTTAAAACTGATTTTATTTTGAATTAAAAACTGAATCTTTATAAGTGTTAAAAGCTGAATGTTTTTATATAGTGAATACTAAATTTTTCATGATAGAAAGATCGTATTTTTATTACAAGAAAGATCGTCTTTTTATTACAGGAAAGATCGTATTTTTATTAAAGGAAAGATTATGTTTTTAAATAAGAAAAGGCAAGATTTTTTTTTATAATAGAAAAGTTCAGATTTTTATTATGTAAGTAGCGCTACAAAGGAACGATTTTTATATATTGAATAGCGAACTAAAAATTCGATTTTTATATATTGAACTTCGAAATAAAAATAGAATTTTTATATATTGAACTTCGAAATAAAAATAAATTTTTTATAAATTGAACTTCGAAATAAAAATAGAATTTTTATATGGTGAACTTCGAAATAAAAATAGAATTTTTATATGTTGAACTTCGAAATAAAAATAGAATTTTTATATGGTGAACTTCAAAATAAAAATAGAATTTTTATATGTTGAACTTCGAAATAAAAATAGATTTTTACATATGTAGAGAATACGGGCGAAAGCGACAAAAAGTCGAGTTTGCGAAGATTTCCTGCAATGAAGTGCCGTGGAGCTAGGATAGCTATCAGTGAGAACTTCTCACTCAAATTCTATTTTTCTAGTTATATATATACTAGGATGCAGACGGTGCTTATTAGAAGCACCCGACACCCGTCCACATACCATGGACTTGTTTGTTTGGTTGTGTAGTTGGATAGATTATTTGATTTGGATTTGATTGATTGGTTGAATTGGAAATTGATTAAAATTGATATGTGAATGGCGTGGGCCTTCACTAGACCGGGGATAAGGCTAGGCCTCGTCCCGTTTCTAGTATCGTGCCGTTATGCCGCCGAATTTTCTAAAATATGTTAGAAAAATAAAAATATCATTTTATTTAAAGAATGAACTGAATAGAAATTCATATGTTGGAATAAAATGTTTTATCGTTAAAAATATAATTTTTAACGTGAATGTGAATAAATAAATATTCATTTACAAGCCGGACGGTTTGTTTATGTACACCTATTTGAAGGACATTGATTGGGTCGATAAATTTTACACATCGCCCAACTGCACGAATAAAATCTGTGTTTGATTGTTTGAAACCCCACACGGGTGTTGGGATGAAATTTGAAGTTCACTCATCCTGATTGATTAAATATGTCGATCGATTGATTGACAGGCTGTTATAAGCGTTAGATATCTTTACTTGATGCTTATACAGTGTAGTGCACTTTGGTTGATGGTTGATCATTTTTCAATGTTATTATATACATGTGTTGTGTGAAAATCCATATAATTAATTTTATATGGTAATTGATTGGGCCTTATTCCAGTTTTGAAAAGGAAATATTTGAAAAAGAAATATTTGAAATAGAAATATTTGAAATAGAATATTTGAAAATAGAAATTTATGAAGCCGTGTTGATTAGATTGACGCCATTTTGACGTGAACGATATTTATATCGATTTTAATCGATTTCGAAATAAATTGAATTGAAAACGAATTCAAAGTGAATTGAATTGAAAACGATTTCGAAGTGAATTGAATTGAAAACGAATTCAAAGTGAATTGAATTGAAAACGAATTCAAAGTGAATTGAATTGAAAACGAATTCAAAGTGAATTGAATTGAAAACGATTTCAAAGTGAATTGAATTGAAAACGAATTCAAAGTGAATTGAATTGAAAACGAATTCAAAGTGAATTGAATTGAAAACGATTTCGAAGTGAATTGAATTGAAAACGATTTCGAAGTGAATTGAATTGAAAACGATTTCGAAATAAATTGAATTGAAAACGAATTCAAAGTGAATTGAATTGAAAACGAATTCAAAGTGAATTGAATTGAAAACGAATTCAAAGTGAATTGAATTGAAAACGATTTCGAAATGAATTGAATTGAAAACGAATTCGAATTGAATTGAAAGTGAATTGAAATGAATTCAAAGTGAATTGAAATTTGAATTGAATAGAAATGAATTTTAAAACGAATTTATAGAGAAGAATTCAATTTTGATTTGAATTGAAAGGGAAGTTGAAATTGCTTTTGAAACGAATTTAAAACTATTCATATAATTCGTTTTAAATAGAAATCGACGAAATATATATTATATATATTATATATATATATATATAATATAATGGCCTGAATAGAACGCGCCGCGCCGCGGCAGTTCGCGAATTTCGACCATTTATTTCAAACGGACATTACGGGAGATCCGACCGTCGGATTCTCCTAAAACCGGAACCGTTGGGTTCGTATCGAAAAGAGCTTTCTAATGAATGTTAGAAATTAGAAATCTAACGGTTGGATTTGGAATTATGTCCAAATCAAATTGGAAAAAGGTCGCTGTAAGTGCAGTTCGATGGCCATTGGTGGAAATCGACTGTACGGGCCTTGATAAAATTATTAAAAATAGTAATAATTTGTGTAAAATCGTAAGAAATGATTTGTGAAGATTTGGGATGAAAAACTCCATATTTGAAAAGATAAAAATAGATTTTTATCGAAATGAACTAGTTTTGAACTAGAAATATAATTCTATTTATTTTTAAATAAATAAATTGAATTTGAAAAGGGTTTTGAAAATAACCAGAATTTCCAATGATTGCATTGGAGTGGATTTGAATCGAAATTGTCTTCGGAATATTTCGATGTTGGAATTCGTGATTATACAGATGTTGTTATGGAAATTTGAAAGATATATATTTATATCGTTATTTCCAATACGACATTTGTTAGTCGTAGAATTTGATATTGAATATAAGCCGGTATATTTTCTATTCAGAGCCTTGTATTGAATATCAAATGTGATTTGGGTTTGTCGTGAATGGTGTCTTCACTAACACTGTTCTTGAACCCAGTTGAGAAAAGATTAAATCTTTTTATTTAGATTTAATGAAGTGTACCAATTAAATGATATTTAATTGGAATTGAATCGGTATTGATTTTTGGGTTTATCGTGAACAGTGTTTTAAATAACACTTGTTCTTTAACCCGATAATTAATGGAATGATATTTTGGGTTTATCGTGAATCGTGTTTTAAATGACACTGATTCTTTAACCCAGATAACGATTAAAACTAAGTGGAGTTTTAATGAATCTTTAATTAGATTGAAAAGATCGAGAATGGAGTATCACCAGTTTTACTCCAGGCGATAGTTAAATCTTTAATTAGATTTGAACGTGAAATGGTAATTGAATTACCGATAACACTGTGGTGTTAGATATGAAGTACTACCAGTTTTACTTCATGGGATGAATAGGTTGGGATTGGGAAATAAAATAAATGATTACTTCGGTGTGGTTCGCTAATCCCGACTAGTTTGAATTGATATTCAAAGGAGATTAAAGAATAAATTTAAAGAATTTATCTTGGATAAAATTAATGGGAACTTTTCCCAAAGTATAGGAATATTTGAATAAAAGAATATTCTGAATTGGAATGAGGCGTATGTTGTGTTTGTGTAACACTTTTATAATATATACGCGAGTTATTCAGAAAGACCGGGTTTATCCCATTCTGAATAACTGATTCGACGTGGTGTCGAAGATGAAGACGGTGGTCGAAGACCGGAAGTCTTCACGTCGTTTGGGTGATAACTGATGATCTTGATTGGGCTGTACACCCAAGAAGATGGAAACAGTTGGTGATCGTCCAGACGTACTTGGAGATCGATGGATATGCGGGGTACTAGGTGCCTCCGGTTTCGTTCAGACCCAGAACGGACTTGTAAATGGACTGTGTGTCTGACATTGGATTTTAGTCTGTGTGGTTGATTTCTATTAAATATATATCTGTTTGGCGGCGGAGAATTTATTCTCTTGCTTAACGCCCTTCTCTGAGACGTACGGGCTCAGGGGTTATATATTAATGGATATCAAACGCATGGAGTGAATTGCCTGTGTGGCATGCCTAAGTGGCAATTGATCGAGGCTTCTGTTGAAAAGCAAAGTCTGGTGGTGATGATCAAAGCACAGCCTGTGTGGCACAGCTTTGTGTAACGTGAATTCGCGAGCCTCGCACCCCGGTTGTGAACCAAAACGGGAGACGGACCTCAGGGAAGGCATGCGTTTCTTTCTAGCTAGAAGTGGCGTCAGCGGTTTTACACGCCCTGACGAGTTTGACTTATGTGGTTGTTGCTGTTGCGAGGCGCCTCGGTTATATCAGTTTCGGCCGATGCATTCTGGTCGGCTGACGGACCAGACTTACACCCCATAGGGTGGGGAGACGTAGTGTTCAGGCATTTTAATCCACATCGGTGGACCGGCCCTGACGATCCAAGGGTCGATGCGCTCTGACCCTGTGGCTCGGGCTAGAGAGTCACGAAAACGGTTGAGGACTATCTTTTGCCTCGGTTCATAGACGGAAATCCAATTTCCAAATACGTGACATTTGCGGTTTTAATTGTAGAACCTAGTATGGTGACATAGTGGGATGGGGCGCTCATGCCGCCTATGATTGATACTTATGATTTGAAGTTGTTTTATACACTATGCACTTATAATAGTATCAAACGATTTGTTTTTAAACGTATCAAGCATTCTTTGGCTGTTATAAGGGAAAACCCTATCCTCGGCTGCGTTGCATTGTGTGATGGGACCTGGGTCTTATAACAGCTTCATTTTTCTTTATTTAGCATTGCGCTGTTTGTTTTATGCACTGGTATTCTTGGGAGGAAACTCGTTCCGTGTCATACGGCGTGGTCCCTTGATTTACCTAGCTTTAAAAATAAAGATTAACTGTTTTAGTTCTCACACCAGTCACATGACTGACCTGGAGTTTATTGTTTTAACCTAAACTCTGGGTGCCCTTATTTTGACACGGGCAGCTAGTAGTTTTGGTTTTGCAGATTTATATTCACAGGATCCTGGTTTACAGCTGGAACGATATCCGGAAAGCTTTGTATCCGTATATCTCCTTCTAGTTGTGTATTGTATTATTTTCCGCTGCTATGTATTTAAATGTAATTTAAATCTCTGATATTTCTGTGTAATATTCATTTATACTCTGTATATTCTTGTAATCTGATGCATTGTTGTAATATAAAATGAAATGTTCTTCTGTATGCGTTCTGTTTTGTCCTGTTCTCAAACGATAGGGCGTTTCGAATGGTCTGGGTCGGTTTAGCGACTGGTTCGGACCGAGCGAAATTCCTTGCCGTCACAACAATTATATTTAATAAATGATTTGAAGTACTTCTACTTTACTTTCTGCTGTTTTATATATGTCTGTCTTGTAATATTTCTGTTCCAGTACCCATAATGCTCCATTGAAGTTAAGGCATTCCCTTTGCGAGTGACCTTAACGAAATTGGGGTGTTACAAAAATCTTACCAAGTTTCAGAGATTAACGCCCCTTAAATCACTAAATATTCGAATCAAGTATAGTAGCAGCATACATATAGTTGGAATCTACTGGAATTATTTATAACAGTAAAGAGATTTTTAAAGTGTTTACCCACATCTATATTAGTTCATTGTTTTTGCTTTTCAAACCCTCTATCCTATAATCTACAATTTGCAGTAATTAACCCTTAAAAAAAACTTCAACGTTGAATCAAACCTTGTAGACACATATTAGCACAAATAAAGTTTAAAAAGACAATAAAGAGGATATAGTTGTTTACTCACTTTGAATGTGCTCGAACTCTTATCTTCCTTCTTACTGATCAAATTCTGAATGCTTGTGTTGTGTGAAGGATATGCGCATGGTCAGGTCCTTTTATAGTGGTAGGAAATTATTAAAAAAACTGGTGTATTAAATGCATGATGTGAAAACAGAAAACAGTTTTCAGTTTTGACAAATGATTGACAAATTTAAAAACTCTTTTCTCTCTCAAAATCCATGCATTCTCTCTTAAATTCACATGGCTTTCTCAGCCAATATCCACGCTGAAATTTCTTGCGCATGATCCTTCCCTACTCCTATTGGTTTACTATGAAACATCACATTTAATGCTCTTGTCCTTAACCATGTTGCCACAAATCCTCTCCTTGGTTTTAACCAAATATGGTGATCATTGTTGTACCATAAATGATCAGAATTTGTTGAGTTTTCAAAACACATTTCTCACCTGACATTTGTGATTTAATAAGAATTCATTAAAATACTAACTTGCCTTCCAAGGTGAAAGAAAATCTGAAAGTTTTGATACCAAAATCAATGGCATGTGATGAAAATATGCATAGAAAATCCTTAGAAATCTATGGTGTAGCATTGATCTAGTGTAGGCAAGATTTATGTTATATATGCAAGATTTTAGCAAGATCCTATGGCACATGTGTGTCGACAAGTATAACTATGTTTTGAAAAATGAGAAAGGAATTGTATTTTCAGAAACCAAATGGAAGAAAAGAAATAGATTTCAAATCTGAAAATGCTTTCATCTAAATTGAATTTCCATATGCACAATATTTTCCTTATGATCCTAGTTGCTAGCAAATCCATAGGGTAAATGACTCATGAATGAGATCATGAATTGCAAAAGGATTTGACAAATCTTGTCTTTGATTTAATGCATATAAAATACAAATATTTTCCTTACATTTTGTTTTGAGAACAAAGAGAGTGTTTAATCATGTTTTTCTCAAGAGGGTTTTTAGTTTAAAGTAAAGAGTTTGCAAAAATAAGGTTTTAAATCCTTTTGAAAAAAAAATGAACAAAGTGTTTTGCAAAATGTGGCATTTCAAACTTTTGCTATGTATAAGTGTTATTTCACATACATGAAAAAAAGAATTTAAACAAACGCTATCAAATATATGCTATCATACATACATAAGAAAAAATGCAAATTTAAACCTTTGTATAATTTGAAATATTTTTGAAGTCTTGATTTTAAAATTATGAATACGTACTCACGATCAATTAATGTTTGTGTTTGCGATCGATATAAACACCGGGTCATTACATATTTCAATCCATGTTTCTAAACTACTCATGAATCTTAAATTTTAATTATTTAAGTAATCTTAGACTATATTTAATTAGTCCATTTTTCTAATAGCTCATAAAAATATATGTTAATTTTACAGTGTATATCCGTAGTAAAAAAATGTGGTTTTCCATGCAACTATAAAGATGTATAAATCACATAACATGAACTATGCATGTGACAATAATGACAAAGTTAATTTGTAAATTAGTTATGACTCATTTATATAAAGAATTTACCATATATTATATCATAAAATTCTTCTTGAACATCAGTAACTTCACAACAAATTTATACATTTTTTTGCAAAATTCTTTTTTTTTCTTGTTAATTTATCGAATAAATTTCTCGACATACATCCATTTTAACATGTATATCTATATTAATAAGAATGACTGGAAATTTCTCAAAGCTATAAGACATAAATTACACATAAAGAATGATAATAATTTTAATTAATAGTTTATGTATTTCACACCCAAATGTATCATATATTGCATAATAAAGTTCTTATTTTAACATTAAAATAATAAATGCTGTTTTTTTATAATATTCGTGTGCAACGCACAGGTTACACACTAGTATTAATCTATAGTTCTTCATGGGAAACCCACCTCACTCACCTTCACATGACATTATACATACTGTCTACAAATCATTTTTTTGCAAACATGGCCAAATGTAGTTTCGGCCTAACCGAATTATCGTATTTGGGCCTTCTGATTTCAGCCTAGGGAGTTAGTGTTGATCCAGACAAAATAAATGCAATGCTAAAATGGCCTACACCGTCATCCATAACAACAATTCGGGGATTCCTGGGACTAACCGGTTACTACCGTCGTTTTATCCAATATTATGCCCGTATATCTAGTCCATTAACAGACTTACTTTAAAAAGATAGTTTCAATTGGATCCCGATAGCCCACCAGGCCTTCAACGAACTTAAAACCGATGTAACCCAATCCCCAGTTTCAGCCGCACCTTCACCGTAACCACCGATGCTTTAGCTACAACGATAACAGCAGTACTCGCTCAAGAGGAGCACCCAATCGCCTTCTTTAGTCTCAAGCTTCCGGATCATCTCTAGAAAGCTTCGGCGTACTCGCGAGAGATGTTCATCGTCACATCTGCAATCAAAAAATGGCATCATTATCTTCTCGGGCGTCCCTTCCATGTATACACAGATCATCAGAGCCTCTGCGAGCTAGCTTCGCAATCAATTCAAACTCCAGACCAGCAAAAATGGCTCACCAAGCTCTTGGGTTTCGATTTCACCATTCATTATAAACCAGGGAAGCACAACGCCGTCGTCGATGGGCTCTCTAGGTTCATTGCTGAAGCAACGATGCGCGCAATTTCAAGGCCGACATTCCCAATTTTAGATGACATAAAAGCAACACTACAACATGATCAGATAGCAAAAGACTTAATTTCACAACTAAACTCAGGTACATGTCAAAACCCCAAATTTCAATTAAAGAATGACTTGTTATTTTGGGAACACAGAATCTATGTTCCGGCGAACGAAAGCATTCAAAATAGCATCATTAAGGAGCTGCATTCATCTCAAATCGGCGGACACTCAGGAATCAAAGCAACAATTGCTCGGGTTGCTAGCAATTTTTACTGGCCTAATTTGCACCATTAGTTCAACAATCTGTAAAGAATTGTATGGTATGCCTTCAAACAAAGCCTGATCGCACTCCGTACAAAGGTCAGTTCCAGCCGTTGTCAGTGCCGGATCAAATTTTGGATGACATCGCTATGGATTTCATTACACACTTACCATCATCGAGTGGGAAGACTGTGATTTGGGTTATCATTGACAGGCTCTCCAAAATATGCACATTTTTGTGCATTACCCACTTCCACTTCAGCCTCCACATTGGCTTCTCACTTTATTAAGAGTATGTAAGGTTGCATGGCTTTCCGAGAACAATTGTATCCGATCGTGATCCTCTTTTCACAAGTCAGTTTTGGAAGGAATTGTTTCGTCTGCACGGAACCAAATTATCGATGAGCAGCGCATATCATCCGCAAACTGACGACCAATCTGAAGTTTTAAGTCATTGCCTAGAAAACTATCTTCGAGCTATTGCCGGTGATATCCCCAATAAGTGGACTAAATGCCACTCGTGGGCTGAATGGTGGTACGACACGTCTAAACACACGACCTTGAAGATGACCCCCTTTCAAGCTGTTTATGGCCGCCCTCCTCCAACAATTGCAAATTATATCTCTCTTATACGTCAGTTTTCTAAGTTGGAAAACTGGATTGCTACTCGAAACAATTTTGCTTCAGCTTATAAAGACTAACCTGCTAAAAGCACCGTCTCTAATGAAGAACCATGCTGATCAACGTCGTTTAAGGAATTTGAAGTTGGCTCTTGGGTGTTTACTAAATTACAACCGTACAGACAGACCTCTATCAGACACAATCACCACAAGCTAGCTAAGAGGTACTTCGAACCATTTAAGGTGGTTGAGCGCATTGGTGCAGTGGCTTATAGGCTTCTTCTTCCTGATGACTCACGAGTTCACCAGTATTTCACATCTCACTCCTTAAAGGATGCCCGAATCCGGAAAATGTTGTCCCACAACAAATTCCAACAGACACGCTTTGCAATGACCTTGAGGACAAGGTCGATCTCGAAGGGGTAGGTGATGATACGACTGCATGTATTACACCTACAACTATTAATAACACGGGTAACAAGAATTCACGTCCAATAAGAATTACCCACTTGCCAAAAAGGTACCAGTAGTAAATTATTCAAGAAGGCCTGCTCATGCAAATTGTAGTTGGTAATAGGAGAGAAGATCATGCTCTTTTTCCTTTATGTTTCTTTTGTTTTTCTTAATTTGTGCAATATAGTAGCATTCGGTTATATAGATGATTCTAGAATTGCCACATAGGATGAATTATGTTATCTACATGCTTATATAGAGGGAAATCTTGTAATGAAAGGATATATAAGAAAAGTTATTTCAGTCTATCCTCTCTTCTTCTTCCTTATTTTTCTTCATTTTTTCCATTTTTTATCATAACTGCTCCTTGATCTGTAGCACACGCATCAAAGGTTCTATGATTTGTATATAACCTTATATAGTTAACATTTGATTTTATTTTACAATAATTATCAGAGTTAACTATAATAAACATACCAATACTTGCAGCGGAATAATAACAATAATACGTCTGTTGAGCACCATCTTCATCTTCGTAACAATGTCTCCAAGGCAAGGTAATCTTCGCTAAATGCAACTTCGGCTGACCCGAGCGTATTGCATAAAAAGAAACACAACAAACACTCGGATCAGAACTAAATCATTCACATATTAGTCAAATTAAAATACGAAATAACATGAGTGTTATGGGTGCAATAATCTAAAGAAGTATTATGGAAAAATCGCAAATGATTTTGGAAAAATGAAGATATCATAAGCTCGTCCCACATCACACAATGCAAGCACACACCAAATGGGCGAGTTTTGTCTTATGATAACCAAACATGCTTTCGTACGTGAAAATCTTCTTTTAATAC